>CM060944.1:269620745-272120745 GCA_030765085.1 Allium cepa
TTTTGCTCATAACCGGAACAGAATTCAGTTAAAATTCCAATTCCACTATAAATTCCAGATTTGATTTTCAAATATTGAAAAAAATTATAAAAATAAAGAAATACAACAAACATATAGTAATTAAAAAAAGAAAACAAATTGTATATGACAATAAATAAATTGATAAGAAATCATGTAGTTTCATAAAGAAAGTTATTATAATTTTGTTAATTTACATTGAATCATAAAAAAAATTCAAAATTTTCAAAACTAATAAAAAAATTAAAATCTCAAATGAACGATATAAAATCTTAAACAATGGTTTTTGAATCAAAGTGTGTATTTTATATATAATGTAAAAAACGTACTATAAATTTATGAAAGTATTTAATATTTATTAGCGTATATAGCAAATTAAAGAAAAAATGTACCGGAATTAGACATCCAGAAATAAAGCGAAACTTTCGAAAATTCCGAAATGGAACCGGAAATTATAAAATTATCAATGGTCGAAACGAAAAATAAAAATGGAATTTTGGACCTTAATTGCTATATATAATGTAATATGACAACCGATTGAGTTTGAGATTGTAATACAACAATCAAGAACTTTGTACTTAGCAGTGAGTTAGAAGATAATGGTCAAAATGATAAGTTATGAAGACAAACCTATTCAATATGTGGTCCAAAGCAACATGCATTTCTTCGCAAGTGAATAAAAGGATGCTAGACTTTGTTTTTTTGTAAACATAGATACATGTAACCACATGCCATTTACTCTTTTTTTAGGAACAAAGTGGAGATACGTTCAAAAACTTATTAATACATAGTAAGTATTTATAGCATGAAAGATAATATACTTAAACATTGTGATTTCATTAAGAATATATTCAGGAGATGGACTATGTGATCTTCTGTTAACACGGTCTAAAGAGTATCTTCATGAGGTATATCTTTATGTTTAATACTGTTCCTTTTTAGGTGGATATTTTCATAAACAAAGAAAATAAAACGTTAATAGAAAGTATTAACACGTTTCTTAATAATATTTGATACTTGATAGGAATGTGAAGAGAAGATTTATATAAGATTTATAATATTGGTGTAAGGATAGTATCCACCCAATTATTTTAAAAGAAACATGTGATTTACAAGTATGCACTTTATGATGCTTAAAAGTTGAACGACGTTATAATACCGACCCCTTTAACGTCGAATGACCATAAACTGGCAACCGAAACCAAATTTTTAAAAGGAAAAATAATGAATGGGCATCGTTATCATCAGCTATGCTAGGCAATTGGCATTTTATTGTCATTAATTTATGTTAGAGGTTCATGTTTCTCATGACTACCTTGACAAATATATCGATTATTGTATTTCGTGCACACTTTTTTTCATTCGGTATTTACACAATAATTAAAGATACGCAAATAATGAATACATCGAGTTTTGTGTGCGTTTGTACATATTATATATACTACAAAATGTAGTCAATGCATGCTTTTCTTTGCACACGTCCAACGGACGTGCCATACGTAGTGGTACTTATAAAGATTTTATTTTAAATGTTTTTAAGTTTATATATATTGAATTTTTTTATACTTTAATAATTTATAACTATATTAATTTCCTATTTATTACTTTCATTATATTGAATATTCTTATTAAATCTTTCAAAATTATTCTATAAAGTTTTATATGGTTTAACATGATTAAAATATGTATAAACTATGTTCAAATGTTTGTACAAAGCTTCAAAATATTTTACAAAACTTTCTGATAAGTAATTTTTAAAAATACAAAGTGATATGTCGACATATCCTCTACAAGTATGTCGACATATTAGCCATAAATTTCAAAATTCAAATTTTTAATGGAAGTGTCTTTTCGTCACATTCCTTCATGAATGGACAAGATCATTGTTCGCTATATATACACCAGACTTTCAAATGAAATTTTATTAACTACTTTCTTATTTCTCTCTCTTCTTTTCACTCTCTTGATTTCTAAACCAAAATATGCACTAACATTGGAGAAATTCAATCAGAATCAAATTCAATCGTCACTAGTTTGATTCTCTTTCATCTACTCTCTAATTTCCCTTATCTCTTTCACTCAAATCAAGATCAAAGTGCTAATTCAAGAGTTACAGGATCAACTATTATCAAGATCGAAGATCTGAGTCTACAAACTCTATCAAAACATACTCCTATACTTTGTGGTGTGCTTGGTATCCCTGAAATCCAAGCAAGTATGATTGTGGCCTATAAATTCAATTAGGTGTGCTTAGTAGTCATAAAACTAGTGGGTGTGCTTGTAGCTCGAAAATAAATGACTCTACCCAGAGGTCAGGATTCTGGAGGGTGCGTCTCATAGCCTGAAATTGAGATTGTATTTGCATTTATTAGTTAAAAGGAAATCCGCACAAGGAAGTGTGCAAGACTGGATGTAGGGTAACTCCGAACTTGTATAAAATCCTAGTGTGTTCATTCATTTTTACTTTCATTGAATTATTTTGGTTGCTTATGTGATTGTTCCTGCAATTGTTAGTTACATCATTCCTAGTAGAATCTTAAAGAATTTGAAAAATATTCATATAATCAATTAAATACTATTCACCTCCCTCTAGTGTTAATTTTGCATTAAGATCCATATATCGCTGACTCACACCAAGTAATATTTTACCTCTCGGCATCAAATAGTTTCACTTATCACTTAGTTTAGATGATTTCAAGTATCAAACATGATTTCCAAAAGATTTGACCTTAAGGTTTCAAGTTATACTTGTCCGCTTGGCGTTGAAATAGTTTCGCTTGTCACTTAGTCTAGACGACTTAAAGTGTCAAGCAAGATTTTAAAAGATTTGACCTTATGGTCCCAAGTTATATTTTGCCTCTCGGCATCGAAACAGTATCGCTAATCACTTAGTCTAGATGGATTCAAGTGTCCAGCATGATTTCCAAAAGATTTTACCTTACGATCCCAAGTTGTATTTTGCCTCTCGGCAACGAAACAGTTTCGCTTGTCACTTAGTCTGGATGACTTCAAGTGTCAAGCATTATTTTCAAAAGGTTTGACCATATGGTTCAAAGTTATACTTTTCCTCTTGGCACTAAAATAGTTTCGCTTGTCGCTTAGTCTAGTGACTTCATTTGTCAAGCATGATTTCCAAAAGATTTGACCTTACGGTCCCAGTTTATATTTTGCCTCTCAGCACTGAAATAGTTTCGCTTGTCACTTAGTCTAAACGACTTCAAGTATCAAGCAAGATTTTCAAAAGTTTTTACCTCACGGTCCCATTCAAATTTTAACTTCTCAGTATTTAGACAATTTTACCCTACCTAGATGGTTTCAAATGACAAATCTGATTTTAGCCTCTTGATCCATGTTAAATCTCCTCCTTTCGGTTTTCAAAATCTCAAACATTCTGTTCTCTCAATATCCCCTGTTACTCCATCCAAAAATTAAGTACCGTAACGTCTTCTGTACATATGATGAAGGCTAAACTCTAGTGAAATCGAGGGAAGAAAACCAAATCCACTCACTTCAAAGTTCACTCCATGTTTCACATATGAAGTAAACTTTGAGGGGGCATGTGCTACTCCAAAACAATAATAAACTTGACGATCATCTTCCTAAGGAAAGTCATGCACTCTCCATTTTTGTAGAATAGGAAAGTCACTTTACCGTAATGTTTAAGGACCTAATAGAGTAAGGTCGTATCAAAAGAAAAGTGCCACAGGCCGAAAGGAAGAGCCTAGCAGCAAGTCTGAAGCCCAAGACATCAGTTTATAAAGTAGGGATCTACTGTCGCGATGGACAACAAAGACAACACATGGCTCTGATGTTAAAGACCATTTAAGTGTGAGGCAAGTCATCAATCCATGTTTCCTATGTAGCTCCTTTGGATGAACAGCACAAGCTCAAATTATAGCCTCCTAATAAACAACTTCAGCAATCTGTGAAGTAAACTCTCTACCAACGGTGCCATGATATACTTGCATAAAAGGTAGCAATCCAAAGGCACAAGGGTCGGTTGATACGTAGAAAAATAACAGAAAATATATCGTACTTTCCTATATTAAAGCTCTTTTATAAACTCTTTGATGGTGAAAATATCTTGTCCTAATGTAATAAGCCTCTCGGCTAAACAAAAGTGACTAAATAAGGAAAAAACAGTGGACATAGGGACTTTCGGCCCACAACACTATAAAAATCTTGATGTTATTTACTTTTTTCACTGTCTCCTCTCGGCATGGATTATTGTGGTTCTATAATTCATCACTTAATTACTCCAACTTACTACATCACATCTCAGTAACCTCTTAACATGTACCTGATGATTAATAAATTCTCAACGCCCTACCTTCGAATTGTGGGGTGTTGGTGTAGACAAAATTCAATACTAACGTATATAAACCTAGTTTTATAATCATTTATATCAACCAAATCCCTCTCGATTCCTGATGATTTCAAAATTCAAGTATGAGTATATGATTATCTAATCTACTATAGCATGCAAATCATCTATAGTGTCAAGGTTGCATTATAAGAGGACGAAAGCATAGCTCACTCACCGAATAGCCCATTCCTAGCGAAAGCTCCATTTACAGATTTTATGCACTTACTTTCTTCATAATCTTGCCTTCAAGTCATTGCTAGGTTGTGGCCCACTCTGTTAGCTTCGAATTGCCTTTGATTTCGTTCGATTTAGTTAAGAAACGAGTGAGTTTTATTGATTTTTAGTGAAGGTAGTTTTACTAGAGAATGGATGAAGAAGAAAGAATGACAAGGGGTTAGTTTCTAAAACTAGTTTGAATGATTTAGTTTTTAGTCCAAGAAAGGAAACCGACCGTATGTCCGCCAAAACTTAAATTCAAGTTCAAATCATATAGCGCCCGTTCGACTCGACGACGTTTTCGACCGTATCTCCTTTATACAAGCTCCAAACGATACAAATCAATATATTGCGTAAATCAGAAAAACGAGATGGTTGTAATGGCACCGTTTCATCATAAAATTCTAAATTAAAAATGACCATTTTGTCTCTCCTTATATTTAATTAATTTAGTTAATTACTTCGATTTATTCTCAAATTACCACTATGAACCTTCGGTACCTAATATGCCTATATGATATGTTGTGAAGGTACCTGGCCGATGCAGGATCGTAGCTAAGAATATAAAGTAGAGAACAACCCAAACACAGTTCCTATAGAACATCTCACAACGCAGAGATAAAATATAATATAATAACATAGTTTTAAAACAGAGAGACAGTGATATAATCAAATGAACCATAAATAAAACATCAAAGTGCACCAGATTAATAGACTGTATAAAAACTGAAATAAAGAGTTTATACATCCGAAATCTCCGAAATAAATTCTATAACCTCCTCTCAAATACAAGTACTTACATAGCTTCATGTACTGCACAGCGGAATATAAGCGATAGTAAGCTGTAAATATAGATATATAAAAGCATAGCCTCTTGCCCGTACTCTGTAAGCTTCATGTGCTATTCAGAACTGTTATGCCTAATTTACTCATTTAAAAGTACCCTAGTTAATAATAAGCAAAGCATAAAACCTTAGGTCAGACAATGATCTAGCATGAGTGATATATCATCTCAAAAATACCGTAAAAATCGCATATAGTAAATATGGGCATAGGGTATGAAGAACCATACCTGACCCATTCGTGCATCCAAAGAGTTAGCACTAATAGTTGATACATTCTAATCTACTATCACAATGATATAAGTGTACGGTAATTGAAGTAGAATGTCTAGTTTCTAGGTATACACTTGAAAATACCAATGTCGTGTGACATCCTACAGTGAGAACAACCATGGCAAACATACCATCCATCAAAAAGTGCTCAACATAACTCATATGCATTGGATATATGATAACTCATATGGAAAAATTGCAAAATAGGGAACCAATTATAATCCTGGCTTCGATGATGCTCGATCCATGCCACTCCGAAAGTTTAGAAACCAGGTCCACAATCGTAAAGCCCAGTGTAATCTACTATCGCAAGATCCGAAAATAATCTCAAATCCAGGTGGGCGTTCTTACATACTCCTTTGCGAGAACACTAGAAGCCTCCAAGTTATCGACGATCCCTTTGCACATGTCTCCATATTGAAACTCAATCATTATTTCATCATGGATATTTCCACAGTAAGACATAGTCGTAAATCCCACTCCCAATCCCTCATCATTGAACTTGCCTTTGTAGATCACTATCATGGCTCATATCATTAATGCGTCATCTTTGGAACACCTCTAGACACCCATTGCAAGCCGTAGAACTGTCAGTTGAAGTTTTGAAGTCGTTGCCATCGGCGTCGACGTCGTAAAGTCGAAGCATAATGCCAGTGCTCCCCTAGTAGTCACATGAAATCAAAGGTCATCTTGAGTTGTTTGGAGTTACCAACTTCACCTTTAATCACCCCCAAAGACCCCAGAACACACCAAAAAGAAATTACAAAGTATCATAATGCCATGACAAAAATATCTCGACTTCCTAACTCTGTTCAGGTTTTCCCTATAGCCAGCTAGAAGCAGTTGCACTATTCCCTGAGTAGTGCTTAAAGCACCTTACTCGAATAAAAAATTTTGCCTAGCTCTGAGCCAAATCATAAATGAACCCTAGCCAACACCCTTAAATAGAAATCTTTATTCGGCTTTGTGTCAAACCTTCACTGAACCCAAGCCAACATCCACGAATAGAAATTCTTATGCGCATTTGAGCCAACCTTCATCGAAACTGAGCCAACACCGCCGAACAAAAATTATTGTCCGATTTTAAGCCAAACCTTCACGGAACATGAGCCACGCCTAGCACCGGCCAAAATCCCTTCGAACCAAAATAGTGTCGAGTCTCTGAATCCAAATTTCAGGTCGATTCCACTGTCATGCTCAGTTCTTCGACTTGTATGCCTTCTGTATGCATCGAGACAACTCCTAACATCTCCGAGCCTATCCGTAAAAGTTTGGTACCACGGGTCCTACCTTTAAGTTGCTCTGATAAGCATTTTCAATCATACAAGCAAATGCCGCATATGCATCAAACAATATTCGAACATGCAAACATATAACAATTCATGGCAAATCATATTATAATATGTCTTTAGCAAAGCCTAACACACATCAAGGCAATCATACATCAAATTAACATGATTAAAACACTTTAAAATAACTTTTTTACTTTAGGTCTTACTTTATACAGTCCAAGATATGATTTTGACTTTAAAAATGAGTTTAAACATGTCAAAATCTATAGATGCACAAATAATAAGGTGAGAAATGATAAATAACTCACCAAAACCTCCAAAATCCAAATTTAGCACATAAATTAGGGTAGATCTGAAAATGAATAGAAAAGATCTAATTTTCCCTTCCCAAAAAAATTAGATTTGAAGATAAATGGTGAATCATGTTGCTAATCTACCCTTAATCTATGATTTATATTTAATTTTTAGGAGAAAAGAGAAGGCTTTAGGTGAAGAATGGGTTAATAAGAGCTTAGATCTATTTAACAAGTGATAAAGATGATTTGGCGAAGATAGTTTAACATAATATAGTCTCCAAACCTAAAATAAGTTAACGGATTTGTCCCTAAACTCACTAATTACCACTAAGCTACTTCGAAAACTATCAATCTTTGAACAGTCATATCTCCTAGTTATAAAGTACAATTTGCTATTATGATTATTCTATGGAAAGGGAAACCATCATACCTTTCCAACTGAAGTGGTTTCAAATGGTAATTTGACTTCAATTAAAAGTCATATCCGTTAGAATTATTTTAAGAGTAAAATCGTCTAGAAAGATTCTAAAGATAAGAAATGTTACTAATAGGCATTTCCCAAGGTTACAGAGCCACTTGACCTTATATGAATTTAAAATAATATTTTATAATCCTTCATTATGTAAATATAGGTTGTCTCACTCTCCCCTCGATAGGAATTTCACCCTCGAAATCCCAACACAAATAAGGTAATCAAGCATAGCTACCCTACATGCCTAACACCTATGAGAAAACATATCACGCATCAAGCATGCACATAAAAGCAAGAAATGATATATATTCCTACTCTAGCATGTAGAATCTAGACTATCCTATATGATATCAAAAGTGCAAGTAAATGTAATAAACAGAAAGTCTCGCCAAGTAAAAAGCTCCAGATAAGCGGTCCTCATGCTCTCGTCGGTCTCCCAACTGCAATCTCCTTCGCTCTTATTCCATTGAACCTTCACCATCTCCACCATCTTCCTCCTAAGCTGCTAAGTATCACGTTCAATAATACAAATAGGCCTATGAGGTCTTGATGCTTTTGGTTCAATCTTGATATCATTAAGCTGATTCGGTTGAACTATTATGCCTGAGCCATGCACAAACTTCCACAAGTAAGAGATGTGGAACACATTGTGCACGCTCGCCATCTTCTGAGGTATGTTGACTCTATATGCTAGATTCCTTATCCTCTCATGTAACAAAAAAGGACGAATGATTCTCAGCACCAACTTTCCCTCAGTATCAAATCGAACAACATTCTTAGTGAAGAGATCTCCATGAATACAATATCGTCAACTGAGAATTCTAAATCACATCTTCTCCTATCAACATAGCTCTTCCATCTATCTTGAGCATCTTTCATTCATTGCCGATTGATCTCGACCTTCTTCAAAGTCTCTCCAATCATATCTAGCCCAAGTATCAGTTTCTCTCCCGCCTCCCATCAATATAGAGGAGCGTTGCATGATCGGCTATATAATGCCTCAAATGGTGCTATACCAATGTTGGAATGATAAATATTGTTGTATGTAAACTCTACTAAGTGTAAATGATCAACCTACAAGCCATCAAAATTAAGAATGCAAGCTTGCAAGAATTCCTCTAAGATATGATTCACCCTCTCGATCTGCCTATTAGTTTGTGGGTGATAAGCGGTATTAAGACGCAGCTCCGTCCCCAGTGCCTCTTGCAATCTCTTTCAACACCCACTAGTAAATGAAGGGTCTTGGTCACTCACAATGTTCTTTGGCACACTATGGAATCGCACAATCTTTTCACATATAAGTTGGCCAATTTGGATGCCGCTCTTTTAGACTTGATGGGTATAAATCAGGCACTCTTTGTCAATCTATTGACTACGACCCAAATGCTATCATACCCTTATATGGTCCTTGGCAATCCATCGATGAACTGTATTGAAACTTGCTTCCGTTTCGACATAGGAATGTCGAGCAGTTGTAGCAAACCACTTGGCCTCTTCAGGTCTGGCTTTACCAACTGGCCGTTCATGCATTTCGAAGTGAATGCCCCAACGTCCTTCATCCATTCCTAATAAAATGTATGTCTCATATCATAGTACATTTTATGGCTGTAGGGATGTATGGTAAATTTCAAATGATGGAACTTGTGTAGCACCTCATGCCTTAACCTATCGACATTAGGAACAAACAACCTCCTATCTTTAGAGCCAACCATCATGGTCGAGCATGTACTGCTTCATCTCTTCAGATCTTACCCTTTCCTCTATATTCGCCATGATCTCCACTCGTCTAGCATCTTGATTTCGACTAGGACTGATCCACTCAATCAAGGTAGGTCTGATCGTGAGGCTAGCCAAAATTTTTGGCTCTAGTTCACATCGAGATCTAAAATCATAGCCAACGATAAACTCATTGCTTCCACTCTAGGAACATCTCTCCCAAGCTAGCATGTCTCCTACTCAAAGCATCAATGACAGCATTTCCCTTCTAGGCGTATATGATATGCCAAAATCATAGTTGGCCAAGAACTCTAACCATCGTTGCCGACGAAGGTTAAGGTATTTTAGAGAGAATAAATACTTCAACGACTAGTGGTTCGTATACAACTCAAACCTATCGTCAAGCAAATAATTCATGTATATCTTCAATCAAATACTATCACCACCAACTCCATATCATGAGTCGAATATTTCATCTTGCGCAATTTCAACTGTCGATTAGCGTAGGCAACAAACTTTTTCGTCTACATCAACAATGTTCCTAGTCCAGTACTACATGCACTTGTGTATACTGTCAACTATTCATTCCCGCTTGGAATGACTAACAACGATGTGCTCGTCAACCTCTTATTCAGACTCAAGAACGCATGCTCTCACCTCGCATCCCAAATGTAATTCTGATTCTTCTTCTTCAAGTTGGTTAATGGCAGTGTTACCTTAGTGGATAAAACTTTATAGTATCCCGCCAGTCTAACGAAACTTCTCATGTTTGTAACGGTCTTGGGTCAATCCCAGTCCTATATTGTTGCGTTGCTGCCACCTTTGTAGGATCTACAGCAATACCCTGCTCAGAAACAACAAGACCCAAAAATCACCCTTCCCTCTCCCAGAAGTGACATTTCGAAAACTTCGCCTTCAGTTGGTGTTTCCTCAACACCTCAAACGCAATCCCCAATTGCTCCTTTTATTCTTCTTTCGTTCTCGAGTAAAAAAGGATATCGTCCTTGAACACAAGTAAAACTTATATAGCTGATCCCTGAAAAATGATTCATAAGATCAATAAAGTATGCCAGTGGGTTGGCTAGCCTAAACGGGCTAATCAACCACTCATATAATCTAGGTGGCATATAAAATGCTGTAATCGGCATACTCTTCGCCACTCTCAGTTGATGAAAACCCATTGCAAGGTCCAATTGATATAAAACCCTAGCACCATAGAGCCGATCGAATAATTCATCAATATGCAGGAGTTGACACTTGTTCTTCTTTGTCACCAAATTCTGCTCACAGTAACATACGCACAACCATAAAGAGCTATCCGCCTAGGTAGGGAATACTATAGGTGAGCCTTACTTTGATATGCTCCTACGAATGGACCCTCGCCTCAATAGGTCATTCACTTGCACATCTAACTCCTTCAGCTCTCCGGGTGTTATATGCCTCAAAGGCATAACTATCGGTCTGACATCCTTCACCAAATCTATACGGAACTCTATCTCCCTATGTGGTGGTAGTTTGGTTATCTCCTCGAATATGTCAAGATACACTCTTGCAATAGGCATAGGTGATAACTCATCGTGCAGGACCTCGAGTGAGTGTAGAAAGCTAACCATCACCTCAACATTAGGCAAACAACCTATCTCTAACCTACACCCATCATCCACCACTATCATCACCAACGACCCCTCACCATCAACCACTTCTCCATACTTCTGCAGCCAGACCATCCCTAGGATAATATCGAATCCCACAAACCCCAAAACAGGGAAATCACAAGGAAACAAACGTCCATGACTTGATTAGGCTAAGTCTCAACAAACCATGCAAAGGCTAGTGGGGCCTCCAACAGGGTTCATCACAATCAAGGGTTGGTCAACAATTTCGAGTTTCAGTCTCATTCTATCTACCAAATTATTAGATATGAAGGAATGTAAAGCCTCGGTATCAAATAAAACATGTACAAGTGTATCAATAATAGAAAGCATACCCTGTATAATGATGCTCTTCCCCTTCTCCTTCGTCGATGGAGAAATTAATAAAGCTAGAACAACGTCAAAGTGTAAGTAGACACAACCTGCTTATTTCTTGATGGTTTCAGACAATCCTTTTTTATATGCCCCGACTTGTTGCAATTTTAGCACTTCTTTCCCTCCGCTATGCAGTCTCTGACAAGATGGCCCTTCTCCCTACAATTATAGCAAGTAGGCTCCCACTTGCCCTTCTTCTGACTTCTCTTCTGATATTTCTTTTATTTATTATTGATGTCCAACTTCCTCTTGCCTCCCTACCAGCTTGTATCTTTGCTCATTCTTGGGAGCAACTACCGACTTAGGCCTAGGATATAGACTCTCATGTTGGAAAGCCTTCTCCACCAGCCACTCGAAAGTCAGATCAATATGACTCATGAGTTTTTCTCTAAGATAATCGTCCAAGCCCATGATAAACTTCTCATTCTTCCTGATCAGAGTATCGATAAAAGATAGGCCATACTTCGACAGTGTGTCGAAATTGGACACACACTCTGACACAATCATGCCCCCTATCTCAAGTCAGAAAACTTTCGAAAGAGCACTAACTTTTGAGCGGTTAGTATATACTTGTCTCAAACATCAACTTAAACTGCTCCCACATAATCTGTTCCTAAGGAGTAGTAATCTTGATGGCATTCCACCACACCGTAGCTCTTTCCTGTAGCTGCCTAGAGGCCAGTTTCCTCTTCATCGCATCCTTAAACTACATATCCTTGAAGATGCGTTTGCAGGTGTCCAACCAATCATGCACTTCAATGGATGATTCTGTTCCAAGAAATGGTTTGCCATCTAAATTAGAGCAATCCTTGTTCAGGTTGGCAATGTAAGCTTTTGAAAAATGCACTTGAGAACCACTAACAACAGCTGCAGCAAGAGAAAATGGGGCATTTTTAACCATATTTTGCACCATCTCAATGAATAAGTTATGCGAGTCAGGGTTAGCAGTCCCCGATCCTGCCCTCTCCTCAACTCCAGAGATGTTCTTAACAACATTCCTTATTAGCTGGTTCATTCTTATAAGCTAAAATAAGAATGACTGGTCACTCTAAAAGGAATAAGTGGTGTACGTGAATGCAATGCGACTCACATACTATATAGTTTTGAAAATCAAAATATAACAAGTACACTCTCTCGTATGTCGCTCGATCCATTCTGAGGTGATATACCATCCTTAACTCTAATGGATCCAAGTATCAACTTTGATCGTCTATGCAACCTAAGATCTGATATCATATGTGATGACTATCCTACACCTCCAGTACCCAATATGTATACATGGTATGCTATGGAGATACCCGACGAATGCAGGACAATAGAAAAGAATATAAAGTAGAGAAAAATCCAAACATAGGACTTGTAGATCATCTTACGGTGCACAGAAAAAATTATAATATAATAACATATATGTAAAATAGGTGAGATAGTGATATAATCAAATGAACCAGAAATAAAACATCAAAGTGCATCAAGTTCAAAGACTATACAAAAACTGAAATAAAGAGTTTATACATCCCAAATCTATAAAATACACTCTATAACAGTCTCAAAATAGAAGTACTAAATAGATCTATAGTACTGCTCAATGGAATATAAATGATAATAAGCTCTAAATATAGATATATGAAAGCGTAGCCTCTTGCTCGTATTCCCTATAGCTCCATGCGCTATAGAAACCTGTTGTTTGAATCGAAAATGGCACACACCTAAGAAGTAATGTTGAGAATAAAATATAGAGAAAGCAAATGAAAAACAAGGTAAAGAGAAACACTCAATAATTTATTGTGCTTTGGCACAGCAAGGCCTACGTCCACTTTTATTTTTTATTGCTCATTTCTGACTTGGAGGTAGAAGTTCTTAGAGGTTGGTACAACTTCGACACTTAGATTTTTAGAATTATAAGAATAATATCTTAGAATAGAACTAGAGTCGAAAAAGATCCTAAAAAAATAAGCTCTACCTTTAATTTATAGTGGTAGAGAGCCTAATGTCTTGCATTAAATATCTCAAACCCGTGTTGTACACCATTCGGACAAATTCTCCCACAAAAGTGGGTGTCACATCATCGGGAAATAGGAGTTGGTACAAATCCCTGGGTGGGGTCGGTATCGATCCCTGACTTGGCCAAAATGATTGTCCTCGTCTCTTTTTTCTTGCCTCGTCTTATGGTTGGATTCATGATTCGGTAGTTGTTTTTACTAATATTAGCCAGTTTCTAAGTCCAAATGATGTAGTTTTGGAAGAACAGAGTTGCAACTTCAAGTGTTCTTGAAGATCGAAGGAGAATTGCATTGAATTAAAAAACCAACACTGAAATTAGGCTCGAGACATCATATAGGAGGCACAATCATAAGATAGGGTCCACTTGAGGTGGAGGTAGGACTCGGTACCGACCTATAGGGTGGAGTCGGTACCGACCCCTAAACTCAATCAATTGGTGATTGCCATGGTTTCAGTTGCTTTGGCCTTCGCCTTGCAATTCTATCTGTTCTTAGCTTCTAGACTCCAAGGCTATCTCTCTGGACTTCCTGCTTCGATAACTCCAAGTTTGGTTCATCCAACCTATCTGAATGTTGGTTGGTCAAAAGGCTGGATAACACTTGCCCCCAAAGTACATCTTGTTTCAAACGTGATGTGTTTTGAATTAAGACAAGCTAGAATCGCCATAAAGGACTTCATCTTGATTTTTGAATGGTCATTATCCTTCTTGCGACTCGCTGTTGGGAAAACTTATATTCTTTGTCATCCATCGTGATGCTCTATCATCAGTTGGGATTATAAATTCAAAACGTATCTTTGTGAGTCGTCTTTTTGAGATTGATGATTTTAAATCGATTCTATTCATAGATTTCTCAGGTTTGAACATCATTTCCCTTTGGTCCCGGCTGTCAGATATTGGATATGCACACAGACTATCCATCACATGTTTATACGTACATATATATATTCACACACACAGGTATATAAGCAAAGCTCCAACTCATGGTCTGTCGAGGGGACATTAGGACACCTATGCACACATGCACTTCACAACCCTCGCACTTGACCTGTGTCCATGCTTGTTAGCTCTAAATTGTTCTTGTTTCCTTTGTCGGATCCATGGAGAAAAGAAATACATTTATCGGCCTTTGAAGGAGAAAGCATTCCAAGCAGAAAGCCCTCGGTCGAGCTCGTACCACCAGGGTAGCGATTGCTATTATAAGTCAGGCTATCGTTCTAGCCGAGACAGAAATAACAGAGATATAAGAATTTATGATAGAGATTGCTCATCACATGACTTTATTTCCAAACTTCGCCCTAGGTCTAGATCATCTCCTCCTAGAGGTCCAAACAGGCAACCCGATCTTCACGATGACATCCTACCTAGTGATGCTCCTCGTGCCCCACCTCCGGCTTCCCTCCTTATGCAACCTCCAATTCCATCTTAAACTAGTACAAAAGGTGCATATTGCTTCACCTCATTTGCATCAGTTGAAGTAAAAACTGATGTAAATAGAACTATTTGCATCAGTTCTGTCTTAATAACCGATGCAGTTGGTACGTGAAAAGCAATATGTAATAGAAAATCAAATTTGCATCAGTTGTCACCAACAACTAATGCAATTGGTACGTGCAAATAGTTTTAGTCGCATCAGTTTTAAATTTAACCGATGCAACTACATTAGTTTGCATTCATTTTCCATCGGTTTGTTACTCCAGCTTTCATTTTCCCTCCCCTTAACTTTTCATTTCCCGCTTAGCTTTCATTTATCCCTCTACTTCCCCCGTAACCCGTTAAGAAGAAAACAAAAGCAACTTTATATTCGTTCAATTGAACGACTTCAATTCAAATTCGACTGTGAATTTTATCTTCAAACCAAATTAGCTGTTCCTCCCAAATCGAAATCTTCAAAAAAAAATTGGAAATTCAAACCAAATCAAAACATATGTTTTAATTGGACTGTGAATTAGGTGGCATTTAGGTTGAGTGGAGGTGGTAGCGATGTGCTTTGAGGTTGTTGTGGAGTTTGGTTGAAGGCAATTGTTCGATTGAGGGTTCCAGGACAGTTCCACTAATATTTATTATGAAGAACATGCAGGAGCGAACCCTTCCAGTACAAAGAGAATTCTTATGGTACCCACAATTTCAGATGTAAGTACAATTGAGGAATGGAGGGGGGTAGCGAAAGATATCGTAGCAAGAACTGATTAAGGCAATTGGCATGCTACAATTGTAGATTGGCCTGGTTTGGGTTACTTAGATCGACCAACACTAGAATACAATGCTGATGTCATGGAGGATTTTTTGACCCAGTTTATTAATTCTCCTGATAGTCCATTATCAAATTCAGGTATCTTCACTTGATCAAAACGCTTGGTTCTTATAATGTGTTGAACTATTTCATCTTGTTTTTTTAACTGTTTTTCTTCTTCTGATGTCTTTAAATTTCTCTGTGATTAAGTGGTGTTGTTGGTGTTGATGTGTTTTATTGCCCTGCTTTTTTCCGTAATTTCAGTGTAATTTGAAGATAATAAGCAATGCTCATCCACCTTAATCGATTTGGTAATAATGTCCCTTGTCTTGTTTGTTTCAAGGCAGCGATTGATTTTTTTCCCCATATAGCATCAGTTCCTACAGTAATAAACTTTGTAAGGAATTTTAAACTTTAATGTGAGTATCTGATATGTTTCCCTGGTCGTCTTTAGATGTGATTATATTGGGTTTTACTACCTTAAAACTGGCTTCAAAGCACCATTTTTCATGCCTCATGCTTGATTATCAAGTTTAACATATCACTTTAGATCCACTAAAACATAGACTTCATATTTTTCTTCTCAGCTCATTAAAAGGAGTTTTTTATGACTAATAAATTCCCAATATAATTTTCATTTTCTTAGTCTACACTGAAGATTTCCTTTTCTTCATTTAAAGGAGATAGGTACTCATAATCGGGTAACACCTTGGAATTTGTGTCTTCGCATATTTGCATCATTAATTGTGCCGCCTTTCCTTAGTTGAGACCGAAGCTTTTGGAACATCTACAAATTTACCATTGGTTTTTGACTTGATAGGCATCGCGGATAATTTATTGCATGTTAAGATGTTTTCCTTCTCAAGCATGGTGATGTGTGTAAGTGATGGATGCTTTTATCGCATCCATGAATTATCTGTCGGTTAATTATCCCTTATCTCAAATTGAATTGCTTCGCTTCGACAGTGTTCGGTGAGAAATAAAGTCAATGTGCATGTTACCTCATAGTTGTTCTGTAAGGTTTTATTATTAATCTATTTTAGTATATTATACTTCTTCCTGAATATTTGAGTTCAGAACATGATCGTTTGACAGTGGAAAGTGAAGGAGAATTGTTTATGATGAGTGGATGAACTTTGCACTGTGCAAATGTGTGTTGACAGTGGCTACTATGCTATGGTTGTTGGATGGAGGATCAGTGGATGTGGGTAAGATTGTAGTTTATTGATGAAGGACTGGAAATGCTATGATATAGGATGGAGGTGGTTTATTGGTGAAGTGCACAGGGAATAGTAGCAGGCAGTGGGGAGGTTTCAGTGATATGCAGCGGAAGGTCAGTTTGTATGTGGATACAAGGCAGTTTGCAATGGTATAGGACTTGATGGTCAGGAAGGAAGTGGTCAGGTTGAACTACATCAATGTCAAGTGCATTATGGAGAGTGGAGAGGCATATGAGATCTTTAGAGCAATGCATTATGGAGAATGGAGAGGCATCAATGTCAAGTGCATCGCTAGTTGATATGCAACAGGTGTTTTTACTTTCAGTTATTACTTCCAAAAGATTTTGGGTTCAAAATTTAAATAACCATCAAAACATTTAATGTATTTCTTACTATCATTATTTCAAAAATAGACTGTCTCAAATTTAACGATGCGAAGCAGCCAAAAGGGATTTGAGCTGGAGGTCAGTCTTATTTTGTTTTATCATAATTCTCATCCTTCAAGATAGAAGATACAGTATTATGATTTATCTGCAATAAATTCCCAGATAATAAGATCCAACTTCAAAATTTTATATTAGGCATGAAAGAATAGTGTTATTTTTATTTTCATTTTTTTCTACCATTACCACTAGTTAACTTATCATTTCCACTGTTACAGAAGAAAAACTCATTTTTTTCAAGGAAAAATTCTTAAAATTTTCATCGAAGCAAAGGCAAACATGCAAGCCCTATCTTCTTTTGGATGGTGAATCAACACCTTATCGCGTAAATGTTGAAGATATCACTATAAATTCAAAACTATTTTTTCTAATAAATAAATTTCACATACACCATCATTTTATAAGAAAAAAATGATTTTCCCTGTATATTTTATAAGCAGCTAGCTTCATTAACTTAAAAATTCAAGAAGGTATAGCTGCAAAAGCAGCAGGTGTGCTTAGTTTTCTTTTCTTCATTAGAAATGCCATACAATGCATTCCAAAAATCTCTGAACTTATATGCAGTTTAATTCTATGAGTTATAAAGCTAGTTCTACCACTAAGGCATTGTATCTCTTGATTGATATCTAAATCGCAATAATTTCAAAATTTATTGTTTGCATACATGCATATCGTTGTAACTACACACACTATAGCAATGCTGCTTATTGAACAGTAAATTTCTCTTGTAGGTTACCATTTCCATTGGTGACGTTCACGAGGTATGTTTGCAGTTTTTTTATGTCTTGACTTTACATCAAACATAATGATTTGAATCATTGTTATTATCACTGTAGTCCAAAAGAAGCTAGCATGCTATAATTAACCCTGCTAACACTATAATTCTTCGCATGGAAGCTGGAGAGCATGGTGTTCCTTCATTGGGCAGCCTGGATGGTTAGCTACTTGTTAACTCAATGTTTACTTCGCTGTCATTGCTTTATCAGTTTTTTTTCTGCACATGCATACACCGATACATGTAAGTCTAGGTTATTTAATTTGAAAATGAAGTAGAATTTGACGTAGTTCTTTCTATATTGCAACCCGTGGCTACATATGTTCATAAATATCTCGATTAATTACTCTAATGAATTTGATTGGTCTTAAAACATTATTCATCGTGCATATGATACATTTAGAGTGATTACACGATGACCGACATGTTAGCACATACAAGAGCTCTTAGTGCAAGTTCATATATGTTTGACATCTATGTTTACCAATTAATCTGAAATTAGTCAGTAAAGTTATTGTCTTTGGATTTTGTAACATCCCGCCTTTTCGCACACTTTAAACCGACACACGTGCCGATTCGAACCATACGGAAGGGCGGATTGTTATGGGGTAAATAAGAAAAACAAGAAAGAAATAAAAAGAAAACAGAATCTCACAGCGGAAGGATAAAATATAATAATCAAATATACAGTTCATAATCTGTTTTAAAAAAAAACATTTGATTTTATTTAAATAACACATATCAGAGTTACACATACCAATAACAATGCAGTGAAATTAAATGGTGTAGTTGAATAATATACTAGATAATAGTAATACAAATCTTCGTGTTCGTCCTCCAGAGCTAAATCTTCAAATCCTGAAACGCTCGGACTGACCCCAGCGAATTTGAAAGGACAAAAACACTCGAGTCAGAACTAAAAGATCTTATGTGAGTTAAATTAACAGAAATAAATATGAGTACAGTAACTCAAGAGATGATCAGGATTTCCTTCTCCTAAGGATTCGTTAAACTATTTACTATGTAGTATATTGCGCTATTATAATAGTGTCTAATTGTAAAATAAACTTACTTTTTAATAGCGTTAAGGGGTTACCCATATAGCCCTTAACACAAATAATGCCAATAGTCTATACAGTACCGTAATACCTCCTGATCGGGAAGCTACTAGAGGATACTCCATAGGTACGACACAAATAGAAACTCGTAGAAGGCGCGCTAGGGTAGGTGACATGGCACAACTAGGCAATGCCAGGGTAGATATACCAATTGCTATCCGGGCTGATGGAAACGCGTAGCCGCAGCTACCGCCCACCTCGAAACAAACTCCCCCAAAAATCAAAGTAAAAGTGGCCACTGAATCAATCCATAGTCAAAGTATAATATCGAAGAGGAGTGTCCGATCAGAGGAATGGCCTCATTGGCCCGAGAATCGCTCATGTTTTAGCCACCTTATGCCAACCCACTGGAGTCGGGTCCACGTATTTACCTTGCAGGAAACGCCTCCACGAGCCTACTTCATTCTGGAATCTCCACCGCGTACACAGTTGTTAAAGTGGTTTTCAGAGTTGGCAGAGAGTATGACAACTTCCGATCCCGGTCTCTTCAACAACCAAACGTTATTATAACACCGCGGTCCTTTAAAATAATTATACTTTAAAACCAGAATAAAATATCCATTTTAAACCCATATAAATACGATATCGTTTATATTTTTAAAACCCCAAATCAATACGATATCATTTAGGCCCAAACTAATATAATGTCATTTTATTTTCCAATATATATTCTTTCCAAACTCATAAGGTTTTCAAAGTAAAATATTTAGAAATCAAAACTATGGAATATAATATTTCCAAATTATACTACCTTGAAAATCATAACTTTGAAACAAATTTCCATCTCTCAAATGGTTAAATATTAAATTTCTTTCATAAAACAAAATAGCTTCTTTACATTTCACAAATCAATTCCAAATATCGATTTAAACTTCCAAATACCATTTTTAATTCTTATGTTTCAAAGCTTTAGATATTTCACCATTTCAAAAACAAACTCATTTGACAAACCCATATATATCAAATTCAATTTCTTATTATTCACACTTGAAATGTTTACTTAATGAATTCAATATAATTTAAGTAAAACCTTCAACTTCACATAATTGGAAAATCTTTCAATTTATTAAACTTGATATATTCATTTAAATCAACCTGATATTCATTTAAATCACTTTACAAAAAAAATCAAGTTATAAAAATCATATCCTTTAAAAAAATTAATTTTTATTAAATTTCAATTTAACTTAATATTCATCTTCCAAATCTTATTCTCATTTAAGTCATAAAAACTCTAGAAATTAGATTTTAAATAAATGCTAAATCGTATTTGATCTTAAAAATCAAACTTTATTTTATACTTCAAATCAAATTTATACAAAGCTTAAAAACCGAAAATTTACTATATATATATAAATAACCAAATCAATATCCCATAAACCATATATATAGCTTTACAAAACCATAGTAAAACATTTCAAAAATATTTTTATATATTTACCGCGGTGCCTGTATAAAATTTTCTACTCTATGATCAAGTGATACGGATGTTTATCATTTCAATCTGCAATTTAAAATTAAAAAAATACGGTTGTATATCATTTCAAACCGCAATCCCGAATGAAATGAAAATGCATGGTGACTTGAAGTTTATACAATATAAATGTAGCATCCATTCATCCAAATATCAATCATCAACCATTATTTGCAATCATCATCCAATTTAAACAATCAACGATATAGAGCATATAAATTATACAGGAAATAAATAACATGTATTAACCAACAGTTTATATTCAATAATAAATTCAATAACTGTTAAACTAGCAGTTTATATGCAAATAAATAAATTTAACTGTCAATCTATATGCAATAAATAAAATAAAATAACAGTCAAATTAAATAAATGCGAATTAACTGAGATGATGAATAAAACATGCTAAACAATCGTAAATAAATTTTTACTCATATCTTAAGTCAAATTAACAAACATAAGAAATTCTAGAAGTTGTGAGTGGGTTAAAACACTCACCTTTTGAATTTAAATCGAATTTAAATCCGATTTAAACCCAAAAATTGGACGATCTCCAAATCTGTCCAAACCAGCGTCAACGCGTCTGGAATTTCATTACGATCCTAACAAAAAAAATCGCATGAAACGGAGTTCGTAAGTAAAAGTTATTTCGAAAATTGCACTTGAATTTCAATTTAAAATAAATTGAAAAATGAATACACACTTGCTCCTTTGCCACGTCACTATCGCGTACAGTTGCACACGTCTTCTCCAAACCGAAACCCTACACCGCGCAACCCTTCAACTGCCGCCACTAGTTCATCCAAACATCGCCGCTACACGCCTTTCCACCTAGATCCGAGGCCGCCACCTCGTCCTCCACCCAGGCCGCACCCTGTAGCCGCGCGCGCGCATCCCTAGGTGGCTGGAACCACCCCCGCCACCGCTCCTCACTCGGCCAGATCTGGGTGATTCCGATGCCCATCTTGTCGAAGTGACCGTACCGATGTGCTCTACTCAACACCCTCTACGCAACCATGCCCCCTGATCGACCTAAGGACATAGATCCACCGTTGGATCGATCAAACTCCACTACGAACGGCCCGTGTTGATTCGTGATTTCTGGGTAAACGGTACATCAGATTGAAAAACGAATTCCAGTAGAAGATTATGCTCATTAAGAACTTCAACATATATTTTTTTCGGGAATTTTCTGAGAAATTTGAATTTTGACTTTGATTTTGAAATTGTAATTTGATCTAGGATTTGATTTGCAGACATTGGAAAGAAGAGAAGGAACTGATGAAATAAACGCACAAACAAATGAAAATAGATGGGCTAGGGTTTATAACTGGGTTTATATAGATAGGTTAGAAATTCGAATAGATGGATCCGATAAACAAACGTGCTAATGCTAACGTGGCCCAAAAAGCCCGTTCTGACCCCGGAACGAAATTGGGTAAACCCATATATCGAAATAGGTAATTTAAAATATTCTGAACGCGATGGAAAAAGTTTCGCATCCAAATTCGATCGTATGAAGAAGTTATGCTGAAATCAATATTTTCAAATTGATTTCAAATTGATTTCAATTTATCGATTTCAAGGCGTTTCGTGTTCGTACGATCAAACGACAAGTCTGATTGCTACGAAACTTGGAACCCTACAATAACTCACTGTTACGGATCCGATGAAACTAATTTCGTCGAAATCCGATTCCGTGACCAAAATGGCTATTTTATATAAATAAAATAATTTAAAAATTAATTAACAAAATTTCAAATTTTTATTTTCAATCTTAAATTTGACCAAATCTTATCACTTTATATTTCTCAAACCAATTACAATGGTTCAAGCAATTTAAAAGTAAATTTACATTTGACAAATCTAACAATCTTCAGCGCTTATCTCAAATTCATTGAATTTAGAATTTGTAAATTAAATTTTTTAAAAATTTCATTTTCATTCTGTTATTCAGTCTATTATTATCAAAGAGAGGAAATTTTTCATTAGTTCACTATTGTCTTCGTTTATTTCTTTAGATTTCATCTACTTTTCCTCTTAGGCAATATTCTATATATTAAATTTTCATTTAATGGCAATAAATCATACTATCGTAGTTAAATCCAATTAAATAAATAAATGTTGTTTCCTATTCTTTTTATTCAACCTTTGTTTCCATTTTATTCCATTAATACTTCTACATACATCCTGGATTTGTATAAATGGTTATGACGTGAAATCTTGTCTACTCCACATTTTAAATTAAGGTTTCTAAAACCAATTAATATTATTTCCTTGGTCCAACACCTTTTTACCCAAATTCATATTAATATAACCTTAAATTAGATTAATCCCTATTGATTTGCCCTTTTAATTTATTAGACCCTCTTAACATAATAGTTAAACATTAATTTCACTTATTTGCAATAAATCCACAAACTGGATTTCAAATTTCAAATAAATAAATAAATCTTGGTTTTCACTTCTTAAATCACCCAAAACGTCATATTAAAATAAAGTTAACATTGATTGCATCTTATGGAATTAAGAAACTACAAATACAAATCAGAACTACACTAACTACCCAAATTTGGCCAAAAGTTTTCTATCCATTTCACATTAAAGTTTATCAACTACCCAAATTTGGCCAAAAGTTTTCAATCCATTTCACATTAAAGTTTATCAACTACCCAAATAGGTATCTTACAATGGTAACTATTCAACTTTTAATTACCTTTAAGTTTTATTTCAATTGTTCTCATTTATTCCTTAACAATGTTCGTTATCATTTAAAAATGTTATGTCAGTTTCCTATTTTATTGCAATATTTTTATTTATTCATTCATTACTGCATAACTTCATTTATTCCATTTACATTTCCGAACAAATTTGGATTCCCTTCAATTAATATAACCAATCAAATTTTTATTCACACTTTATTATTATTTTAATATACCCATTCCAACAACTCTTAACCCTTATCTTTACGTTTCACACACTTGTAATATTTAATTACATTTATAACAATTCAATGTTTACTACCCCTTATTCCAATTTCTTCCATTTACAGTTGTGACTTCACTACTCACAGTTACTTTTGTATTACTCCTTTCTTATTTAAACCAAATATAACAAATTCCAATTAAATCCAATTTTTACCTTTAAAATAAGTCATAACATTCGAATGACTCTATTAAATTGGAATGTTTCATTTAAGTTTATAAATGATCCACTTGCATTAACATAATTGCTTAATTTATTCCAATTACTGTTTACACTCTTTTATTGCATCAAATCAATTTAATAATTTCATAAATTTTCATATTAAATTTTATATCCAGGTAAAAATCCTTTTCTACTTAATTCATTTGGATTTTATTACAATTTCTATAAATAGGTCTTAAGTCACCATTTACATAATTTAATTTAGCGTTTATTTCGATATTCGTTTATAATTTAAAGTTTCTACTAAATTAAATTACAAAACTTATAAATTTTAACCAATTTTAATCCACAAAATTTATGGGTGGTTACAGATTTGTTCTGCATTTAAGCTAACCTTTATTGGTTTTCTGTATTTGTAATTTTAACACTAATTAGAAACAACAAAGCTCGAATTGCTGCTTTCAGTTTATCCGATGGTTATGTTGCATTTAGAGATGCACTGGGTTATGAGGATGCTTGATTCTAGAGGTAAGAAAGCTTGATGCATTAATCACCTCTATGTTAAACATTGTTCAATGTCCATCTTTATTCTACTTGAGAAGCATGTTCATATTTCTCCAAAATGTTTCATTTAAATATGAAAAATCTTCTGCCAAAACCATTGCAGAAAAGCACTGAACCTAACCCAGTACCTACTCCAGGAAAACAATTCAGACTGCAACATCATAAACGAACTGGGGTTCCCACGTCTAATGGTGCGCCTGGTGTCAAGTGAGGACTACAATGTGTAAGAAGCAGCTCATAGGTCTCTCCTCCAGCTCACCAACAACCAACCATCTACAACATCAAAATATGCATTAGCATAAGACGACAAGTTGAAGTAGGCATACCAAACAGAATCGAAAACATAAGCTCCATGTCTGTAGAGGATCTCGGGTCAGCAAGGGAAGAAAGATAGTTGCTTGAGTCGCTTTGGAACGCATGCTTTGACGAACCGTCATATCTAAAAAAGGATTGGTGGTTCTTCCTGGAGAAGAAGAGGCAGAGGCTGCTTCGGATGCTGCTAGCAAGTTCTTTGAACCTCCACTGCATGCATGGTCTGCTAGACCCGATACGAGTTTGGAGGAGAAGACGGAAAAGAAGCAGCAGATGTTGATGTATGAGACTATTGATGTTCATTGTGGTCAGTTGAAGAAGTTGTGGTCGTTGTAGAAGTAATGGGCAGTGGATGGTAGGCACGTAAATGATGTTTCTGGGCAGGTAGGGGTAGTTAGATGGTTTGTAGTGCACGTAAAAATGGATGTATGAACCATTATTTTGTATAGATTATTAACACTTTAATTGATATATGTTTATTTTGGTATTATGTTATTCAATTTGTATTTTCCATCAAATTTAATTTTGAATGATTGTAATATTGCATGCAATAATTGTTTGTTATAATCAATAATATATATTCATACATACATACATACATACATACATATAGTCTATTTGAGTACTGTAATAATGATTTTTGAGAAAAGATTTTTTGCATCTGGTATAAATAGCTGATGCAATAGAGGGATTAGCTTGCATTGGTTGTTATAAAAAACCGATGCAATAGAGGGATTAGTTTTCATCGGTTTTCAACAACAACCTATGCAACAAGTTCCTTTGTTGCATCGGTTTTCATTACAACCAATGCAACATGGGGGCTGTGTTCAAGCAACCAATCATGATATTTTGCATCAGTTGTTAGTAACAACCGATGCAAAAAGGACCTTTTTGCATCGGTTTTGGAACTGATGCAAAAGTGTTAAGCCTGTTGCATCGGTTGCATATGCATCGGTTGTTGAACTGATGCAAAAGGGGGGTAAACAACCGATGCAAATGGCCTGTTTTATAGTAGTGTTAGTCCAGTCGGTCCTCGACCGTAAGCATCACAACGGTGGCTCTGAAACTTCCCAGTATCGGCCAAGTAAAAAATTGCTATAGTCCCACTTATCTCTTCGAAGGAACAGCTTGCAGCTAATGCCTGAATAAGCAAACTGAAAGAATAATTTCCAGGCATTTTTTTATTGGCCTTATGTTTGTGTGTAATCTAATAAGAATCCCGACTGATGTACAAAAGATGACCATTGTTGTTTGATCGACGTTCATAATCAATATAATGAATGGTCGAAGTTAATCCAGAAAATTTCCAAAGTCTCTAGGGACAGGCAGCTAGCGACCGACAGTCAGAGACTCATTGAAGCTGTTAACAAGGGAATCATTGCTAATCTTGATGCTGAGGTCGAGAAACTGAGAACATCCTAACCCAAAGCCGAGAATAAGGCTAAGAAGGCCACCAAGGCATTTGTAGAGGAGTGGACTAAGCATCAAGATGAGATGAAGAAGGCTTTCCACCGAACCCATGCTCTGGCAATGGATAGGGATACCATAAAAAGAAATGCAGCTAAGCTGAAAACCAAACTAGAGCGTGAAACAAAAGAAAACAATGAAGCGTTCCAAAAAGCTCAGACTTATTGGGAAGAGTTTCTCCATGCCAAAAAGGAAAGAGACAAAGCACTCGAGCATGTTATAGATGTTGATGTACTCATCAAAAGAGAAGTTGGTGTCGCGGAACAATGGGTAAAAGAGCGCGCGATGGAGAAGTTCAAACCATTTCCAAACCAGTATAATGCTAATGTTTTCAAATTCCAAAATCTAGAGTGGCTCAAAGATGATTATCCTAGAATCCTCGTCCTCGCCTTAGAGCAAATCATTGAATAAGAAAAAACATTCCTCGAAGGTGGTGAGGTGGATTTGGAGCAACTGGAGAAAGAAGCCTTGGTAGGAGAT
The DNA here is from genome assembly GCA_030765085.1 of Allium cepa. NCBI lineage: Eukaryota > Viridiplantae > Streptophyta > Magnoliopsida > Asparagales > Amaryllidaceae > Allium > Allium cepa. The sequence continues at coordinate 269,647,496 of CM060944.1, forward strand.
GAGCCTAAGATTCTGAAAGATGGCTAGCTTATCCTTTATCCGGAGCTTTCCTCAACAACACATAAATACTTGGGTGAAGGCTCTGGATCAAAGCCACGTGATGCTATTGCCAGTGAAATAATTGGTTCCCAAGCTTCTTCAACACCTGGGTATGATCCCAAGGGGCATAAAATCCATAGGCCCACCATCCACTCTCCGATTATTAAGGGGAACTCAGGCGGCACTTTGGCCCCTACAAAACTCCAAAGAGAAGACGGTATCTCATTTACTTCTCCTATATTCCAAAAATTTTTTATGTTGCCGATTAACATAGCTAATCATCTTCTCTTTGTTTCTCAAGCCTAAGGTTAGCCTCATGTTGTTCTGCTACCCGATATGGACTATCAACCAGGATTTCAAGTGCTTGTAGCATAATCAGTTACTGTTTCTACTTCAACAACGATTCCAACCATCTCGGCATAAAATATTCCAGGCCTTGACGAGCAGATGATCAATGCTTTGTTGGATGAGGGAGTTGGTGGGACCCAAGAAATTCATATTGATAAAGACATTGTTCTTACTAGTTTCTTTAAGCCTCTATCCGGCCACCATGCACGAGCTCGAGCAGGAACTTGAGAAAGACATCCTCCTTGCCATAGAGGTCAAGCAAGAGAAACTTGAAATAATTCCTCCTCCTTTATCCATTGCCTTGCCCGGGCAAATTATTTTCTCTTCGGTCCATATTCCTCCGCCTGGTAGCGCTCATGTGTGCCTGTGGGATCGTCGCAGAGAACTTCACCCAAGTGCATAGCAAGTGGAGGAAGAGGAGGAAAAAGATAAGGCGAAGGCTTGAGCGATGTTTCTATGGGCTCTAAGAAAAACAAAACAGAAGAAGTGAGTACTGGATTGTTTGGCTTAAATAGTCTTACTTTTTAATTATAGTTACAGTCTACTTTGTTTTTTAGCTGGCTTTGTGCGAGTTCTTCGCCGACTTTTGCATTTTGTTTCTAGTGTTAATAACATTTGTACTCAGATTTCCAGGTTTTATGTGAATAAAAAGGTGTATTTTTTTCTAACTCCTTGTATGGATTTGTCTAAGTACTTAAAAAATATGCTTATTCATTCAATGTATGTGCGGTCTATTTCCTTTTAGTTATTATTATTGGACCAAATCCTTTGGCTCGTTCTGTAATTTACCGGCCTTTTGTCATTCTTCCCTAGGCGAAGCAATTATTAATGTGCCAAACTCCAGGCATCAGTTGGAGTTAACCACTTAGAACAGCGGTGTGGGTATCCTTTTCAAAGATCACGGTATCCGATTGCACTAAACCTCAGGCACTAGTCTGAATTAACTTATCATAGTTTGCACATCCTCATCCAAGATGTACACTTCCAATTGTTCCTTACTCTTGGTGTCCATTTGAAGTTAATAGGTAAGATCCATCCTTACGTTGGGCGTAGACCTTTGGAACCTTTGGATTCACCTGCTCTGGGAAGAGTGTTAAGAGTTGGACAGTCTTGCCATGTCCACTTTTGTTTAATTCCTACCCCTAATTTGAGGATAAGAGTTAAGCAGGTGAATGGCCGTATCACATTCATTTCGAGTTTATACTCCCACCCTCATACAAGGGCAAGAGATGGTGCACGCATGGTCATGTCACACCCAGTTTAGGTTTATACTCCTGCTCCTACACCGAGAGCAAGAGTTAATTAGTGGACGGTCAGATCACGTCCATTTAGTTTATACTCTTGCCCTATATTTGAGGACAAGAGTTAGTTGATGGACAGTCGAGTGGCATCCGTTTTATTTTATACTCCTGCTCCTATAATGGGAGCGAGGGCTATCTAATATCTATCTTTGGATATCGAGAGGAATATCAAGGGCTCGATCATCAACCGTAAAAGTTTTAGTTGGTACCAAATTCCAAGTACCTGCACACATGCATCATTCACATGCATCATTCACATGCAGAATTATTCGAGCTGGTCAAGTCATAACTCTTAAGTAATAGAAAGACAAAATCTTAGACTCGAGAAACTACTTTCTTCCATAAAAGACGGGAAATGGAAAAATCTTTCATGTTATAGGGCTCCTCAAGTTATTTTGAAGTTTATTTCTAAGTGAAATAGCGTCGTAAGTGCTCACTATTCCGTGCCCTCAAGTGCGAAATCCCATCTATCATCGCAAGCTTGAAAGTTCCATTTCTAAGCTTCTGCTCTATTGCATATAGACTTTTTAGGTCAGCCCAATTTTCCAGGGCCAGGGATGATTTATTTGAGAACCAGGACACTAACTTCGAAGGTCTGATTCCTAATTTAGCGTTGTAATATTGTGCGACTTGGTACCAGTGTGAAGCTGCCCTAAACTCAGCTGCATCGTGCTTCTCATCAATCATATTAAGAGACTCTAGTAGGAGTTTCTTATTCGTTCGTGGATCGTAGTAAATCACTCATTGAGAAGGTATTTTCAGTTTGATTGAAATCATAACCTCTGATCCGTAGGCTAGGGCGAATAGAGAGTGGTCAGTTGTTCACTCGTGAGTCGTTCAATAAGCCCATAGTACTAATGGAAGTTCATCGACCACTTGTCCTTGGTTTTTTCCAACTACTTCTTAAGAATGGACTTGATAATCTTATTTATAGCTTCAACCTATCCATTCACCAGAGGATTTACCACCGCAGTAAATATTTTCTCCATGCAATGTTGGTGGTAGAAATCTTTAGACTCAATACTATCGAATTGTGTTCTGTTATCAGTAATGAATTCCTATGGAACTCTAAAATGACAAATGATACTCTGGACAACAAAGTTGATTGCTTTATTTTTGGTGATCATGGCCAATGGCTCTACGTCAGCCCATATGGTGAAGTAATCAACTGTGACGATGACGTACTTCACACCACCTTTAGATATCGACAACACACCAATGATATCAATTCCCCCAAACAGAAAATGACTAATGACTGACCATTTGAGTAATCTCCACCATTAGGGCACTCGGTATTTTAGCAGATCTCTGGAACTTGTCACGTTTTTGGGTATAGTTTGCTGCGTCTAAGTTGGCAGTTGGCCAGAAGTATCCGTAGCAGAGAATCTTCTTCACAAGGGTTTGCCCGCCGTTGTGGTCGCCATAGGCCCCTTCATAAACTCTCTTAAGACACACCTAGCCTCATTATGAGTGACACATCAAAGAATAGGGACAGAGAAACTCTTGTTGTACAGTACTCTTCTTGCATGATATATTTCGAAGCTTGTCAAAGGATCTTTCATCGTTTATTCTCTCTGAAACGATTCCTCTCTGCAAATGATTCCGAATCAAAGTCATCCATGCCTCCCTTACAAGCTCAGTCTATACATCTGGTCGATGTTCGAAGCCGGAAGTACTTCCATTAGAAAAAACCCATAAGAAGTGCATCTTCGGAGCTGGCCTGTTTAGCCAGTGAATCAGCCTTCTCATTCTCCTCTCTGGCAATATGAGTTATTGTATAATGTTCTTTGTCAACGAGCAGCTCAAGGACTTGGTTTAGATAAGGAGCTAGTCTCACTTCTTTTGCTTGAAACTTTTTCCAAACTTGGTAAACCACTAGTTAGGAGTCGTAAAACATGTGCAAAGTCTTTATCCCTAGTTCCCTGGCGATTTTGAGTCTTACAATCATGGCTTCATATTCAGCTTTATTGTTCGTCGTCGGAAAGTCGAGTTTCAAAGAATAATAAATCAAGCGTTCTTCAAGAGTGACAAGCACAATTCTAGAACCAAAACACCTTTCATTAGATACATTATCCTTGTACATCTTCCACCCAGCTTCTTTCTTGCCACTGTTCTTTAGAGGATCATCTCATAAAGTGAATTCAACTATCAAGTCCGCCAAATCCTGACCCTAGATCGCTCTCCGAGGGTGATAAGTTACATAATTACGTTATGTTGGCTAAACTTATTGTTTAATTTCAATGGCCTTCCAGAAGTCTCAAGCCACTACAAGACTTGTCGTAAGGGTTGGTTGGTAAAACTTTGATCGAATAATACTGGAAATAAGGAAAAAGCTTTCTCGAATCTATCTAAAGGCAGTATGCGAAATTTTCTAACTTTGGATAGTTACATTTTGTACCTTTCAATCGCTTACGAATGTAATAGACTGGTCGTTGGATGTGAGATTCCTCACGTACAAGTGAAGCACTTAAATCATGCACCGATACTACCAAGTATATAAACAAGTCCTCGTTGCCCATTAGCTTCGAAAGGATAAGGGGTCTCGCTAAGTGATCCACCAGAGCTTAGAATGCGCCTTTACACTCATGATTCCATTTGAAGTTCCTTTTTCCATTCTTAATCACCTCCAAGAATGGGACGCATTTATCTATGGATTTAGAAATGAACCGACTTAGGGCAGTGACCTTCCATTTAAGCTTTAGACCTCATTGATTGACTTTGGGGCTTTGATCTTTCTCAGTACCTCAATCTTCTCTGGATTGGCATCAATCCCATGGTAGTTCACAAAGAAGCCCAATAATTTCCCTGAAGCAATATCAAAAGAGCATTTAAAGGGATTGAGCTTCATCCGTATTTTTGGAAGATGTCAAATGTTCGCGCCAAAATTGGTCACTAACACCCACATCTAGATTAAAGCACCAAATCATGATCACAGATCACAGATAGAATGTATGTAAAGAGTAGAATGTGACGAACAATAAAAATTAGAAAGAAAGCAGTAATAACAAAGGATTTATAGTGGTCCAGATGACTCTGGCCTACGTCCACTCCAGAAATTTGCTTTTTATTGATGTTAGAATCAATTTAAGTTACAATCCAGAGCTTCTAGAAGAAAAATGACAGAGCATCATTAGTGTAGAAGAAGAAGAGAAGTAGAATAAAGATCCCTTTTCTGAAGCCCCGCCTGTTGTATTCATAGGCAAATCCCGAATGCTGGGCTCTCTGAGTAGTCCAAACCCATCAAGACCATAGCCGAACCTAACATCATTATGATCGACCCCAAGCTCCGAGCACGCTGACCCAATTTTGCCCCTGGAGTGACTCAAAGTGAACATATGTTGGACTCGAAGTAACTCGCTCCAAGACTCTAAGCGACATTGTACCGATCCCAAATTTGCACAACGCCGACCCACCAAAATGTCGATCCAACTTCACCGAACCATGTTAACGCCAAACCACTCCACGTCGATCCGCTTCAACCGACCGACTTATGCCAACCCAACTTGACAAAGCCACTTTAACGCCGAACCACTCCATGCTAATCTACTTCAGCCAACCGACTTATGCCAACCCACCTTGACCGAACAACTTCAACGCCAAACCACTCCACGCCGAACCACTCCACACCGATCCACTCTAGCCGACCGACTTATGCCAACCACCTTGACCAAGCCACTTCAACATCGAACCACTCCACGCCTATCCACTCCATCCGACAGACTTATGACAACCCACCTTGACCGAACCACTCCAGGTCGATCTACTCAGGCCGAGCCATACTTACTAAGCCAGTCGCGTCGAGCCATCTTGGCTTAAGCATCATGACCGAACTATGCATGATTTCCTCTCCTTGTCTGAACCATGCACGATCGAATGACCTTGATCAAATTACCCACACCGAGCCATCCATGACTGATCATCTATCCATCCAATTGACTCAAACCCATCGTATTCTAGCCTCGACAAACGATCAGTCGATTGAGTTAAATCCACTTGTCCATGGTCTTGTCAAAAGGAAGGTTAACAATTGCCCCTAAAAACATGCCTTGCTATTGGAAGGTGTGTTTTGAATAGCCTCAAATCTGATATTCGAAGTTTATATGTTATCCATAGCCATACTTTTCGATTCATAATCCAATCCATTTTATCCTAGTGCCATTGCCGTATCCTTATTCGAGTCCGCAACAGCTTCGAGTTAATATCCAATTCTGAATCCAATAACCAAATCCATGACCACTTCGGGCCGTTATCCTGTTCCGACCTCGATTCTCTGGTGAAGGGCTTTTTATTTTCTCCGACATCGGCTCTCCGGCCAAGGATGTTTTATATTCTCCGGCCTCGGCTCTTCGACCAAGGACTTTTTATATTCTCCAGCCTCGGCTCTCCGGCTGGGGACTTTTATATTCTTCGGCATGGGACTTTTATATTCTCTGGCCTTGGCTCTCCGGCCAAGTACGTTTTGTTGATACACGAAGATTTTGATCAATGACAATGAGCTTCAACAAATAGGAAGAGAATGCAAAAGCTAGAAGAAGATAAATGAAGACCAAAGTATAAACATTAGTATGATTTTCTATGTGTCTTAGTATAGATTATTTGTTAAAATCTATCCTCAAGAGATTTGCACGAACATTAGAACACATTCATAAAAACTTCATTCACATGTTCACTGTGCATACTTTTATACTTCAGTCGACTGAACAGACATGGCCAGTCGACTAAAACTGTACACATATACAAAATTGCACAAGTTTCAGTCGACTGAATCTCCTGCTCAGTCGACTGAAATTGTTCCTGAAAATTTCTCTTTGTATTTTCAGTCGACTGAATCTCCTGCTCAGTCGACTGAATTTAAACCTGCGAATTTTCTCTGAAAAGACACCTTCTTCTTCCCAAGAGTTGCAACCATTCATCAATGGAAATGGAAGCATCTCTTACTTGCAACCTTTGACAACATATGCACCTCTTCTACAAGTATAAATTCATGATTCTAACATCATTTAAAACACCGAATTCTCTTGCTTTAATCTTACTATTCTCCTGTTCATATTCTCTAGATATTCTCAAAGCAATCACCAATTTATTGCTTGAATCACTGTTTTTGTTTCTAACATTCTTTTGATTCATAGCAATTCACATTTCCTAAATCTTCACAAACACATTGCATATTCTCGAGGATAAGATTATAGGAATATTGTACTACATTAGACTCATTAGTGTTGACAAGAACACAACAAGTCGAAAATTGTATTTTAGTAATTGAGTTGAAGTCCTCTTCGGTAGTTGAGGCAAGAAATCCCGTTCGGTTGCTCGGGCAAGTTGTAAACCTATTCCTCCGGGTGAAGTGAGGGTGTTAGTTAGTGAAATTCCTAAGTGAAGCTTAGGGACTGGACGTAGGACGAGAGGTCCGAGCCAGTATAAAATCCTGGTGTCTCATTGCATTTACCTACTTTATATACCTAGACTATTTCATTATTCCATATTACACGATCCTATCGCATAGCCCCCTCTTTCAATTGGTATCAGAGCAAGGTTGTCCTATAACCATAACACCGTTATTAAACATATTGATAATATGGAAAATAACGCAAGTACAAGCACAACATCTGCCTATAGTTCTACATTTGCGGAAGGACAATCTACCCAAAGACCTCCTCTATTCAATGGACTAAATTATAACTATTGGGCTACAAGAATGAGGATTTATATGCAAGCAACAAGTTTTGAAGCCTGGAATGCTACTCAAGTAGAGTTCGTTGTACCCACAACCGATTATCCTACATGGACACAAATTCAAAAGAATGAAGCCAGTGCAAATGCCAAAGCTATGAATATGCTATTTTGCGCCCTGGATAGAAATGAATTCAACCGTGTTAGCATATGTACTACTGCATATCAGATATGGGAAACTCTTAAAGTCATACATGAAGGCACAAACAAGGTTAAACAAACAAAGATATCCATGCTGAAGAATCAATTCCAAAACTTTAGAATGCGACAAAATGAATCCATCAATGACATGTACTCAAGATTTCAAGACATTCATCATGCTCTAATCGGACTAGGAGAAAGATACACGGACTTTGACATTGTGTCTAAAGTTCTAAATTCACTCACTGATGAATGGGAGAGAAAAGTACTAGCAATCGAGGAAGCAAATGATTTATCTACAATGAAACCAGAAGAATTGATTGGAAATCTTATGTCGTATGAAGTAAATATGCAAGCTAAAAAGGATCAAGCTCAAGAAAGAAAGAATATTGCTTTTCATGCGGAAAAGGAAGAATCAGAGTCTGAAGATGAGGATCTAGCATTTATAGCCAAAAATTTCAAGAAATTCCTAAAGTATAGAAAAGGAAACAAAATCAGAATCAAAAAGAATTTCTTGAACAAACCATCATCCTCAAATATAGAATGCTTCAATTGTCATAAGAAAGGACATATGCAAAAAGATTGTCAAGAACAAATGAAGGAAAGTCAGAAAAACTTCAACAACAAAAACAAGAAGGATAAATTCAAAAATAAGGCATTTTCTGTAACATGGGACGATTCAGATTCATCTTCATCCGAAAATGATAGTGATAGCGACAATGAACAGGCAAATGTATGCTTCATGGCTCAAGAATCTGAGGTAAATAATTTAACTTTCGATGATTTAATTGAAGTAAACACTGAACTCTTAAGCACAATAAAAATTCTTAAAAAGAAAATTAAGGAAATTCGTGAAAATCAAAACAAAGCTGAGTTTGAGAGAGATATGTTAAATGATGAAAAGAAAATTCTTGAAGAAGAACTTGAAAAAGTTCAAGAATCTTATTCAAATTCGGGAACTCAATTATCACTTTTAAGTCAAGAAATTGAAACTCAAAAATTAAAGAATGATATAATTATTTCTGAAAATCATGATTTGAAAACTAAAATTAGACAAGTTGAGTTAGAAAATAATAGTCTTCAAACTAGATTAGAGAACATCACTAAAAATGTTTCTAACTTTAACAAAGGAAGAGAAAATTTATCTAAGATTTTAGAAAATTCTCAATTCTCTTCAAATAAACATGGATTAGGATATAATAAGGAGTCAAAAATTCCTAAAAAGAAAAATACAAATTTTAAAAGGAATATGGATTCAAAACAACAAAAATTAATTAAGAAATCTATTAAAACAAAAGTACAAAACAAAGTAGTTACAATATGGGTACCAAAACTAACAATGTATTAATAAGAAATAGATATATTAAAACATTTATGGATAATGTTCATCATAATAAAAACTATATTTATAAAAAAGGCACTAAACCAAACTAGGTTTGGTTTCCTAAAACTCTAACTTCTTAGGACCCTATTAAAAAGTGGGTACCAATAATCTCATATTTATTTACAGGTCCCACTTAAAAAGAAGAAATGGATATTAGACAGTGGTTGTTCAAAACACATGACCGGAGACAAAGATATGCTTACAAACATCACATACTTTGATGGTGGCTCGGTTACCTTCGGAGACAATTCAAAAGGCTATATCATTGTCAAAGGAGATGTGAACAATTACGGTACATCAAATTTACCTTTTATAACAAATGTTTCATTAGTTGAAAATTTAAAACATAATCTACTTAGCATAAGTCAATTATGTGACAAAGGTTTTAAAATAACTTTCTCAAATAATAATTTTAGTATTTTTGATCAAGGCCAAAATCTTATATTTGAAGGAAAAAGAGATAGAAATATTTATGTTCTAAATATAAGTATTAATCATAATTCAAGTATGTGTTTACTTGCCAAAGACAATGATCCTTGGTTATGGCACAAAAGATTTTGTCACATAAATTTTAAAACTATTAGAAAACTTTCTATAAACGAATTACTAAGAGGATTACCCAAAATAAATTTTAAAATAAATAATTTTTGCGATGATTGTCAAAAAGGGAAATTAACGAAATCATCTTTTAAATCTAAGAAAACTATTTCAACTTTACAACCATTAGAATTACTACATATGGACTTATTCGGACCAACACAAGTTCAATCCATTAATCATAGTCGATACTTATTTGTAATTGTTGATGATTTTTTAAGATATACATGGACTATTTTTATGAAAAATAAAAGTGACACTTTTGAGCATTTTAAAACATTTGTCAAAAGAATCCAAAATATTAAAAACTTGAAAATTAAAAATATTCGAAGTGATCATGGAGGCGAATTCGAAAATGAAGATTTTGAAACATTTTGTAAAAAGAAAGGAATTAATCATAATTTCTCTTTTCCTAGAACTCCTCAACAGAATGGAGTTGTAGAAAGAAAGAATAGAACATTACAAGAATGCGCGAGAACATTGTTAAATGATGTTCTCTACCAAAACATTTTTGGGCAGAAGCAGTTGCTACTGCATGTTATGTATTAAATAGAATTTCAATTAGACCTTCAACTAAAAATACTTCTTATGAACTATTCAATAATAAAAAAACAAATATATCTTATTTTAAAATATTTGGATCAAAATGTTTTATTTTAAATACAAAAGATCAACTAGGAAAATTCGATTCAAAAGCTGATGAAGGAATTTTCGTAGGATATTCTGAACTAAGTAAAGCATATCGAGTATTTAATAAACGAACAAACTTACTTGAAGAATCTTTACATATATCTTTTGATGAAAACTATAATAAAAATTTAAATATAAAAGATTATGAAGAATTGATAAATATAGAAGAAATAAACCTTGAAAATAATAATGAACTAAGATCTCCTCCTAGAATATTACGAGATCATCCAACTCAAAATATAATAGGAGAAATAAATTCTCAAGTTAGAACAAGAAATCAACTAAATCAAAAGGGTCATGTAGCTTTCATTTCATCTATAGAACCTAAAAATCCAAAAGAAGCATCAACAGATGATTATTGGATTATCGCAATGCAAGAAGAATTAGGTATAATATCCTTTAAAGATATCAATTAGAGATATATTTGAAATATTCACTCATTTCAGTCGACTAAACCAATCTGTTCAGTCGACTGAATGAACATATCAAATATTTTTCGGAAATGTTATATGCTACATTATATAATTTATAGACCACTCATTTTAAAAACTGAATTTTTTAATAAGAACCCTACTTTTCTAACAAAATTCTCCTAACCATTAAATCATTATGCGGTTAAAAATCTAAATAAATTATAACCATTAGTTTTTTAGTAAAATTTTACTATAAATAAATTCTAAAATTATTATTATTCATCTCGATTTTACGATTAAAAGCTTAAACAATTTCAATATAAAATGTCGTCAAACAACTCCTTCTCTCCGATCAATATCACCTCGTCAGTTGATAACACTCCAACATCACCAAAACTTCCCACACCAATGCCAGCACATGAGCCGGTTTACAAATGGGAAAATTATCGTACTGGTTTCACACCAAAATCGAAAAAGGCGAAAAGAGGACTCTTTATTTCACCTGACACAAAAAGAAAGATTGATGAAATTCATCAATTTCAACAACAACAAATCGATCTTCAACGAGAGCTATACTTCGAGCAAAAAGTTACGGCACGACGTTTGAGTTTTCTAGAACAAATCAGTTTACGCTTCTGTGGATCAAAGAAGAATCAAGTGGCTGAACCTCTACCTCGCCCTGTTAGCTCACTTGATCCGTCTTCATCTTATCGTACACCGGTTGATCATGTGAATCCTTGGATGTCTCCTAAGACTCCTCAATATAATCCGAATTCATGGGATATAAATTACATGAAGAATGAAGGAAAGAATTCTCCAAGTCCATCTCCAAAGAAATAGTTAAAATTTTGTATGATAATACATCAACATTTTTGTAACTGTTCCTTTAAATAAATTGTTTAAAATTCAAAAATTAACTAAAATAGCAAACATTGTATGTTTCAGTCGACTGGATTCCCCTGCTTAGTCGACTGAAAATTCAACAGCAAAATTTTTATACCAAAATTCAGTCGACTAAAAGAACTGCTCAGTCGACTGAATATATCACAGAACACTTCGGCCTTTGATTCAGTCGACCGAGCAGAACATTCAGTCGACTGAACGCTGCTTCCCAGGCAGAATTTCCCCTTTTTAACCACCAAATTTTACCATACCTATTCATTTTTACCTCCTACAAACCTTCTTCCCCAAATCTATTCGAAACCCTAGCTCTCAAATTCCTCAAAATCAAATTAATTCTCATCAAAATGGCACCAAAAAGATCAAGAGCCTCATCTTCTTCATCCTCCGAACCAATTGATGCTCAAATTGCACAATGGCTTTATGATGGAACTGCTGTCACCCGATGGAACAAGATGAAGAATTCTAGAATTTTTGAACATTCTTTCGTTGATTTTCAAAGTTTCCAAACCTACAATCTTCAAGCATTCACAGATCCGGCAGGTTTAACTCCACTTCTAGATTTAAAAAGAAATGATCATGCCATTAATCATGTAATGGTAAAATTATTTTATGCTAATCTTAATCTTGGACACCAAACTCCAAGAAATCCAAACAATAGTGTTTAGAGCATGGTATGTGGAAAGAAAGTTTGGTTCTCCTTGGATAGAATGGCTCACATTTTAGAGTCCCCAAATGTTGGGAGAAAACTTGAAGAGATTGAATTCAATCCACACATTCGAGACAACATCAACCATCGATTTATGGAAGATAACATCAACTTTAGGGATTTTAAGTCCACCTTCCTTCAACTTATGGCAAGAATTCTCCATAAAGCCCTAATGAGAACAATTACACCTCGTACGGGATCGTACGAAATTGTCTACCAAAATAACTATCGAGCACTATATGCTATTTTCGGCAATATACAAGTTAATTGGGTACAGCTTATTCTTGATGCGTTTCTCACTTTCAACAATTGCAAAATGTGCACTATTTACTTTGGAGAGTACATCATGCGACTTCTCCTAAATGTCGATACGCCATTACCTGAATCAGAGAATACAATGGTCCATCAGATTAATGATCGAACCATAAGCCTAATGCAACTCCCATCTCGACCTCCTCGCATAATATCACTTGCCGAATGGTCAGCAAGGCATCAAGAACAACAACAACAACAACAACAACCTCCTCAACCTCGCCACGAAGAACATCTCGAGCAAGATGATGAAATTCATCTTGTTGACCCAAGCTTCACTACTAACCAATCCTTGGGGATATTGTCAAGAAATCAACAAATTCTTGACACTCGTCTTAAAAAGGTAGATCATAAGCTTGATAAAATCAAAGGATTCTTCAACAAGCTTTGGGATGCAATCTCATGCTCAAGCACCACTACTGCTTCAACATCTCGCGGCAAACGTCCGGCACCCACGTTTACATGGACGACATCCGAAGAGCATACAAGTAGCAGCGCAAGCGGAGCTAGTTGTGGCCAAGGAGGAAGAGCACCTAGACCACCAATAGGAGGACCCGTCATACGTGAACCAACTGGAAGGGAAGGTTCATATGACTGGGATAAGGATGAGTGATTTTGTTGTTTTGATGTCTATTTTTTTTTCTAATAGCTATTTTATGCTTGTCTGTCATAACATTTTTATTTCTCTTAGTTCATCCTTATATTCTCTATGATTTAGTGATTGTTCATGCTTATATTCTTCCTTTTTTGTCGATGACAAAGGGGGAGAAAATCTATGGTACTAACTTTGTTTTGTAGAAAAGATAGTGCATACATTCAGGGGGAGAAAGTAAGTATATACATCTCTACAAAAGTATTGTCATCAATCAAAAAGGGGGAGAATGTTGATACACGAAGATTTTGATCAATGACAATGAGCTTCAACAAATAGGAAGAGAATGCAAAAGCTAGAAGAAGATAAATGAAGACCAAAGTATAAACATTAGTATGATTTTCTATGTGTCTTAGTCTAGATTATTTGTTAAAATCTATCCTCAAGAGATTTGCACGAACATTAGAACACATTCATAAAAACTTCATTCACATGTTCACTGTGCATACTTTTATACTTCAGTCGACTGAACAGACATGGCCAGTCGACTGAAACTGTACACATATACAAAATTGCACAAGTTTCAGTCGACTGAATCTCCTGCTCAGTCGACTGAAATTGTTCCTGAAAATTTCTCTTTGTATTTTCAGTCGACTGAATCTCCTGCTCAGTCAACTAAATTTAAACCTGTGAATTTTCTCTGAAAAGACACCTTCTTCTTCCCAAGAGTTGCAACCATTCATCAATGGAAATGGAAGCATCTCTTATTTGCAACCTTTGACAACATATGCACCTCTTCTACAAGTATAAATTCATGATTCCAACATCATTTAAAACACCGAATTCTCTTGCTTTAATCTTACTATTCTCTTGTTCATATTCTCTAGATATTCTCAAAGCAATCACCAATTTATTGCTCGAATCACTGTTTTTGTTTATAACATTCTTTTGATTCATAGCAATTCACATTTCCTAAATCTTCACAAACACATTGCATATTCTCGAGGATAAGATTATAGGAATATTGTACTACATTAGACTCATTAGTGTTGACAAGAACACAACAAGTCGAAAATTGTATTTTAGTAATTGAGTTGAAGTCCTCTTCGGTAGTTGAGGCAAGAAATCCCGTTCGGTTGTTCGGGTAAGTTGTAAACCTATTCCTCCGGGTGAAGTGAGGGTGTGTGTTAGTGAAATTCCTAAGTGAAGCTTAGGGACTGGACGTAGGACGAGAGGTCCGAACCAGTATAAAATCCTGGTGTCTCCTTGCATTTACCTACTTTATATACCTAGACTATTTCATTATTCCATATTACACGATCCTATCGCATAGCCCCCTCTTTCATGTTTTATATTCTCCAGCCTCGGTTCTCCGGCCAAGGACTTTTATATTCTCCAGCCTCGGCTCTCCGGCCAAGGACTATTATAAGTGTTCGAGCCCATTCCATCGCTCTCCAGCGTAGGGACTCATAGTCTACGATCACTGCCCCATCTCTCCGGTCGGGACCATGATCGTGAAACCTGTTTTATTTATTACATTAATTAAAATCCAATCATTTAAAAGTTTTTACAGCCAGGGAAAGCCAAATAAATGTCTGTACATCCAAAGGCAAAATCAATGTTTTCAGGGAAATGAAAAGAAAAATAAGATTTCATAGACTCGAGCGACATGGTTTATCATCATCTCAGAACATGCCTATAGAACATCCTCGATCTCGTAAATGTGTAATTGACTTAGCCGTATCACTTCGAGTTCTATTACTTATTCAAAGCTATAAATCTGTTTAGTTGATAATAAGCTGATTCTGCCTAGGTCTAGTGCCATCTTCGTTCAAGGTGGACGGTGGTAGCTCCTATTCCACTGCCATAACTCAATTCCCTATATACTGCTGTAGATGACCATTCCTTACATGCTCCTCAATGATATCTTTCAAATTCCTATAGTCGTTTGTGTTGTTCCCATCCATCTCATGGAATAGGCAATGCTTTCTCGATGCCCGCTCGTATTAAAAAGGCTCCCTCCTTGCCGACCTTCAATACTAGAGGCTCCCACGATTATCTAAGTAAATCCTTTATAGAGTCTTAGTTAAATATGTGTAAGAAGAAAACTTTGACTCCCTCCGATGCCTTTTCGAAGTGCTACCATTGTCATTCATTTTCCATTTTCCTTTATCATCTTTATTTGGATCTTCCCTGGGTGGACATCCACCCCTTACTGCGTAAGCTTCAACCTCTCTCCCTTCTCTCTCAGCCTGCGCATCTTCCTGCCTCGGGAACCATTTCGCCTCATGGTAGAACTCCCCGAGATCCCTCGGTGGCTAACGTTCCAATGATATCTTGAAATCTGAATTATTTGCAATTCCTTAAACTGCAGCCATCAAAACTAATGATGTACCATGCCGATCCAAGAAGCCACCGCCGCATTGAATCTGGTCAAGAAATCCCTATGCAACTCTCCTTTCCATTGTTTCATCGATGTTAAAGTCATCACGTTCTTGGGTCTGACTATGTGAACCTGAAACAGTCTCACAAACCTTTCAATCAGCTCCGTCCATGTGCTGATAGAGCCACTCTCCAACTGTCTGACCATAATGCTGAAATATCTGTCAAATACAAAGAGACACATCGTGCCCTAACCTCCTATTATGCCCCCAACACTTCCATATGCCTCATGTACCTTGTCAAGTGAACAGTGGGATCCATTCTCCCATCATACATCTCTAGTGTTGGTAGTCTGAAATCTAGCGGGTTTCTAGCTTGCCTGACCGCGGGAGCAAAGAGACTTCTATTCACATCTTCGAAGTCTCTATTTACCAATTCGCCTATTATGGCTCGCCTAACTATCTCCGCCAACCTATCACTGTCGTCGAGCTGTAGTTCTTGTCCATTGCTTCTAATCTACCCCTAGAGTTCACGAGGGAATCCTAGGACTTGCTCTCCTAGATGAGCATCCATTCCTCTATTGACACCATGTTGTACAGCTCCACCTGGTACTCCGCCTGAGGTTGGATCAACATGCTCCAGAGGAGTACCCCCTAGTCGTGGTGCTGCTCCTGATGGTTCTGCTCTGTTCTGAATTCTAGTTGCTCCGTGCTCCTGAATCATATCTCTAACATCTCCTACAGTTGCATTCCCTTGACTCTGCACTCCAACTTATGTGACTTATCGAAGTAGGTTCTGCATCATCTCCTCTTGTCTTTTCAGCATTTTTTCCATCTCATCTCCGATGATGAAAATTGAGGCCTGATTAGCTCCCGAGGAAGCCTCCTGACTCCCTTCATGCTGACTCCTTTTAGTCCTCTGTCTTCTTGTTGATTGCCTTGCCATAGCTTTCCAATTCCAAGTCTTTAAGTCTCCAAATCCAAATTTCAAGCAAGTTCCCTGAGTTCTCAATGAAAGCACCAAAATGTTAATGCCAAAATTGGTCACTAACACCCAAATCCAGATTAAAGCACCAAATCACAGTCACAGATCACAGATAGAATGTATGTAGAGTGTATGAATGTAAAGAACAATAAAAATTAAAAAGAAAGTAGTAATAACATAGGATTTTAGTGGTTTAGCTGACTCTGGCCTACGCCCACCCCAAAAATTTCCTTTTTATTGATGTTAGAATCAATCATAGTTACAATCCAGATTTTTAGAACAACAATGGCAGAGCAGACTTACTATAGAAGAAGAAGAGAAGCAGAATGAAGATCCCTTTTGTAAAGCCCCACCTGTTGTATTTATAGGCAAATCCTGAGTTGTTGGGCTTTCTAAATAGGCCGGACCCATCAAGACCATAGCCGAACATAACTTCATCATTATGACCGACCCCAAGCTCCGAGAATGTTGACCCAATGTTGCCCCGGGAGTGACTCGAAGCGTGCATATGTTGGACACGAAGTAAATCGCACCAAGACTCGAAGCGACATTGCACCGATCCCAAATCTGCACTACGCCAACCTACTTAAATGCCGATCCAACTTGAGCGAACCACTTCAACACCAAACCACTCCATGCCGATCCACTTCAGCAGACCTACTTATGCCAACCCAACTTAATCGAGCCACTTCAATGTCGAACCACTCCATGCCGATCCACTTCGGCCGACCAACTTATGCCAACCCACCCTGACCGAACCACTTCAACGGCGAACCACTCCGCGCTAATCCACTCCAGCCGACCAACATATGCCAACCCACCTTGAGCGAGCCACTTCAACGTCGAACCACTCCACACCGATCCACTCCAATGAACGACTTATGCCAACCCACCTTAACCGAACCACTTCAACGCCGAATCACTCCATGTCGATCCACTCAAGTCGAGCCATACTTACCGAGCCAGTCGTGACGAGTGTAAAGACCCGATTTTTTGACCTCCGAAAATCGACATCAATACGTCCACTGTATCAAATGCCGAACAATCGAATGCCGAAAAACCGAACCGTTATGGTTAAAGAAAAAAAAGATGTAGAAGAAGAAATGGAAACAATATCAGAATCTCACATTCACAGCAGAGCAATACATAATAGATAAATGACTAATCTTTAAAGCAAAAGAATTACATATGTTTATACATTACATAATCAGAGTCAAATACAACACAATAGTGGAAAAATAACATCATATACATGTAATACGTCTTGCCATCCAGCTTGCCTCCTGATCTCCACAGCATACTTTCCTGACTTCGCTGTAGAACAATGATAACCTGGCTCTAGGCTGCCTGTGTGGTAAATTTGGGGCACCCAGAGTTTAGAAAAGGGAAAAATAAACTCTGGGCCAGTCATGGGACTGGTGTGAGTTCTTCAAACAGTTATTTGTACCAAAAGAAATAAAAGGAAATCGGTTCATGCTTTTGGAAAATGAAACTACCATAAGGTATCCCGGCACACACACAATGCAATCACACACTTTGGAAAGGTTTCTCCTTACAGTAGTCAAACATGCTTGATACGCAAAAATTAGTGCATAGTGTGGAAAACATTTCGAAAGTATAATATTAATCTTAGCCAACATATGTACCATTATAGTATGCCTACTATATACCCTATGTTAAATGGCAGGTTCTACAACTAAAACCGTACAAGGCTCGTATTGAGTGATTGGATTTCCAACAAATGGTCAAGGCTAAGGAACTTCCTTTATCCGAAGGGCACGCCTCTGGAGGGACGCCCTGAGAACCTAACCGATCTCTACCAACACAAGGACGGGTTACCTCTGTAACTAGTAACTAACTGTCACGAGTATGCTATCCCCCGGTCGTAACCGACCTTCACCGAGGCGCCTCAATTCCAACAACCACATAAGTAAACATCTGGGCTCCATACCTGAATACCACTTTTTATCCACACAAGTTAAATATCTAGGCTCCATACCAGAATACCACTCTTTATCAAGAAGGAAATGCATATACCTTGAGGGGCGCGACCCCCATAACCTTGTCGCATCCTTCCTGCTTCGACCATTTCCTAGGTGTGAGGTTCGATAAAATCTCATCCCACAAAGCTACGCTTTTCACAAAAGCCATGCTTCAATCAACCAATGATCAGCGCTTAGCAGACCATATTACCAAATTGGGAATATATCACTAGTAACTATCAAATACATAACCTCTGATCTCGTACGTCTCAGAGAAGGTGTTAAGCTAAGAGAATAAATTTTCTGCCACCAAACAGAAATGTATTTGATAGAAACCAGCTTTATATCTCAAATTTTAACGTCAGACATACATCCATACAAGTCCATTCTGGGTCTGAATGGAACCGACGACACTTCGTTCAATTAAGGAAAGAAGTCCTTACAAATCCGACTATTCCCTAATCATGTCCATACTTCCCATCACATAGGTTAATCTCTATACCGGAGCAACTCAGTGCAGAGACAATCAACAGGTAATCCTTTCGTTTTCGAAAATACCCGGTCTTCAACCACTATCTTCAAATGCAATCCCAATTCATTGTATTATTATTCGAAATAGGTTTTATGCCTCAATGCCCTCTCCCAGCTAATTCGAATAATGAGAGCTTATTTTAAAAACAAGTGGATACATTCAGTCTAAATTAAGTCACAACAAATTTTCATTTTTGATCCTTTAAACAAAAGATCCATCATTAAGATTCAATGTGGTTTTCGGATAACCATTTGGAATCCGACCCCCGGTCGCATCGAAATTCAAATGTCGTTTTAAAGGCCAATATTGATAGTCGGTTATTTAACTATCAATTAACATCCATAAACAACTATCAGATTTAAATAATTTCGTAAATTATTTATTTATTTATAAATATCTTCGCAAGATATATTTTCATACTTCAACCCTTTGAAACCAATTTTCAAACTACTTTTCTTTCACGGAATAAGTTTCCAAATATTGTTTATTTCCACTGAAAATTTGCCAAGTCCTAATACTTTAGGTTTTTAAAATAATTTAAATCAATTATCCAAAAATATATACTTGGAAATACTTAAAATAAAAACTATTTTTAAACATTTTATTCAAAATATTAGTTATGGAATTTTATACAAATATCTCATGTAAAACTTAAGCCCAAACTAATTTTTAAAATAAAAATTTTAGATAGAGTTTAGTTATTTAAATAACCGCCTTCTTAATCAAATACTAGTTAAAATTAAAAATATTCACTTTTATAATTTACTTAGTCAATATTTACTTTAATATTTTAAAACAATTTAAGAAAATAATTTCTCCCAAAACATTCTTTTTAAAACCAACTTTAGAACTTTTAATCTATACTTAAAAGCTACTTTGAAAACATACCCGACTTCCTAAGGAAAATACGCTTTCCATTCCAAAATAATCCGCCTAAATCAATTAATAAATCCTTCATGATTTATCTCAATTTACATCCAAAATTCATAAATTTTCTATCCACGGTTTTTAAAAATGAACCAATATTTATTTTTAAAACAAATTACCCATTTTTTTTGTAAATTCCATCATGAATTTATATTTCCAAATATCCATTGATATCTTATTCCACTTTATAAATACAGTTTACAAATTCCATAACCTCATCTTTCTTTTTCAAAACACACTTTCAAACACCAAAACAATTTCCAAATCGATTTCCAAAATTTACTCCATTTAAAAATTACTCCTTTACTTATCCAAATTTATTTCAAAACCCATTAATCAAATATTCACACCTATATTCATGATTTAAATTCCATTTTAAATCAAAAAACCAATTTCATACTTAATTCAAAATTCTTCCTTTATTTCTCCCAAACCATTTAAAATCCGTTTCAAATTCCTTCTTTTAATTTATCCATAGAATTATTTTTCTTAAAATTTTCTACTTTAATTTTCCTTTCAAAAATCCAATTTTTATATTTTTGGTATTTTTTTTAAAAAAATACCAGAATATATTCAGCCAATCCATAGCCTTCGATAATTTCAATTACCAATATAATCAATCACAGATTATAAAATAAATCATATCACAGCATATGAAATTAATTCAACATTTGAGGAATCTAGTCGGATCCCTCCAACCTGTTTCCCTGCATCCACAGATGTTAGCACAACAAATTAAATACCAATCCCGCTTAAATGCAGAATATCGCGGTATAAAGGGTCATCCGCTATTATGCGGGGCGCATAGGGTCTCATACGCCATATAATGCGGGAAATCAATCACTCCAATATATATATATATATGTATATCTATATATACACTACTATATATAATATCAACCAACAGATAAATTGTTAAATCCATTCAAGCGCATCCAATAATTTTAATTTATTTAAATGAGTGAGAAGATCTCACCTTTGCTTTTGTTTTGCAATCCATTCCATTCCAGCTTGTTTTCTTGATTTTTTGACCTTGTATAATATTATACAGTTGATTAATATTTGAAACAATTGGACAAAACAATTTCCATTTAATAAATTTATTTTGACTAATTTTCCTTTAATAAACAATTTTAGTAATTAAAATAATAAAAAATAGTTAAATCAATTTATCATTCTAATACAATGTTTTAAAATAAGTTAGTGGATTAACAAATTTTGATATGTATATTTACTTTTATTTTTTATAAACCCCACAACATTTAAAAATTCCTACTTTTTCAAAACCCTATCAATAAATAAAATTTTCTTTTTTAAAATTAAATAGGTAAGTGTGTATATGTATATACATTTATATTTTTTTTAAATTTGACTATAAGTTTTCAGTACATATACATATACATTAAATTTAAATCTAACTGGAAAAAGATTCGAACCTCACTGCCCGCATGAACTCGATGAACTCCCAGCATCGCTTACCATAACCGACCACTGCCTCGATCACTGTCGCGCCCGCCATCGAGCTCCCTTTATAAGTCGCCTCGCGATTCCAATCTCCTTTACCAATTTCAGCGCCATCTCCTTTTGAACAAAGCCCCATCTCGACCACGACCAAGCCTCCTATCGCTTGATTCGAAACCCTAACAGCTCGCACAGATCCTCACATCCCCCCGGTCATCGCCTATGTTGCTCGAACTTTCCGGGCTCGCGTTTTCCAACGCGACTTCATTCCCATATCGAATTGTTCGGGAAAAGAAGGAGATGCCGCTATTTATATATTTATCGATTTCGAATTGATACCGAGTTGAAGAGGATGCGGTTTTATTTTGGTGAACGGCGAATCTGGTCACCATTAATTGTTTTGAATTTAGGTTCGGTCATTAACCACTTCGATTTGAAAAGGAGAAAGTAAAGTTGAAGGCTCATAATTATTTTTTTCTTATACTTTCTCGGCTGGTCAAATTTTCTTTTTTATATTTTTTTTACGCGTGTCTTTAGTGGTGACATGTGTTGCAAAATGAAGGACACATGTTGAATCAAATAAAATTTGGTTTTGACTGGTCAAAATATCAAATTTAATTCAAATTTGAATTTAAACGTCTTGAAATCGAGCGAAAAATCTCGACCTCCTATCGAGGAATGCCGTTAGGCGTTTATAACGTTAAACCCCTATTTCGAACGCAATGGAAAAGGCTTCGTGTCCTAATTCGATCATATGGAGAAGATAGCTTTTTGGACCTTATTATTATACTGAATTTTCGATTTAAATTTCAGCGCATTTACCTATCGTACGGTCACATGACAGCTCCAAACACTACGAAAATTGAAATCCAATAATAGTACACTATTATGGATCCAATGGAACCCGTTTCGTCGAATGCCGAGACTGTGCCTCGAAAGGCTATTTTTAAATATCGATTTAAACGATATAAATTCAAAACTGAATAAATCACTTTCAAATTCAATTTTGAAAGTTCTATTACCTTTAGTGTTATCAGTATGAATTTTCTATGCCTTTTAAATATTTTTAACAAGCATGGAACATCCGGATTTAACAATTTTCCCAATTTCCAATTATTAAATTAGATAATTAAATCACTCAATAAATAGTGGCATTTGAAATTCAAATTAGAAATTAACTTTAAATATTTAAAATCAATTAAATATTCTAATTCAAGTGTC
This sequence comes from Allium cepa, assembly GCA_030765085.1. Classification (NCBI taxonomy): domain Eukaryota; kingdom Viridiplantae; phylum Streptophyta; class Magnoliopsida; order Asparagales; family Amaryllidaceae; genus Allium; species Allium cepa. The sequence goes on from CM060944.1 coordinate 269,670,141, forward strand.
TAAAATTATGGGTCATCGTATTCTTTCCCCGTAAAAGAATTTCGTCCCCAAATTACTAGTTAAGAAAAATGATCCATAACTCGTTCACGATTTTCCTAATCCAAATAGTTTTTTTAACAACTTCCCAAAACCCAACAGTTTCAACTTTCAAAAATAATTTTTATTAAAGACACTATCATTCTTACAAACTTCCCAAACTCAACCATAGGTACCATACAATGTTATATTCTCAACAATTCAAATTTAAATTTAAATCCAAATTTTAAATTATCAAATTTTTTCTCAAAATTTTTCTAACTCCATAAATTTTTGAAAAATTTCGCTAGCGTCTCCTTTGCACGGCTAGCTCAGTACGACTATAAAATGCCACTACGGGCTCTCAGATTTTAAAAGAAAACAAAAGGCCAAGTGGTTAGACCAGAAAATCATCACATTTCATATAGAAATTTAAATACATACCTTTTGACGAGAAATTTCATTTATTTTCTAAAATCAAAAATCCAATTTCATTTTCCTTTATAACACCTGCATATCCTACTTAACAATAATGTCCAACCACAGAATTCAAAACCATTTTATTCACTTCTTTACAAAATTTTCAATATATATTTCATTCAAGTCCATATGATACACATATATTATCCGTATGCAATACCAAATTTGATCGCTCACTCGATCACACAACTCACTTCCGAACTAGTAGTGTCCATCCGACTTCCTAGTGCGGACTCAGCTCTGGTTTCTTGATTAGAAACCGTCATTCTCCTTACCTAGCCATAAACTATGATAGAGAATTTCCAAAATCAACCAAAAATCCATATCCCGGGTTTGCCGTCGAAAATTGAGTGAAAAATCCCAACTCTGATCGATATAACTATCTCAAAATTTTGTGCTTGAAATTCTGGATCAAATTGCTATGCAAATAAAATAATATATGTAGATCCTATATATTTATTTCAATTGATTATTATCTATACCAATTCTCTTTTATTCACATCTATATTGATTTCTATCCAAAATTTTCATTTCCCACACTTTTATTTACTCCATTCAAATACTTACTTAGTATATTTTTCCAATTCCAGATTTTACTTAAGAATTTCACCATTTGTTTCTCAAGTTCGATATAATTATTTTATACACTTCTTATATTTATTTTCTACGTCATCACTTTGGTTTTATGTCCATTTATATTCACTTCCATTTCAATTTCATTTGAATCCGGTTTGTCTTAAAATTCTGTATACTAAATTTTTATCAACTATCTTCATTCATATCTAATCCATATCATCATTTTATTTGACTCAAATTTTCAATCCCATTTTGAATTCAATTTTTATCATCAATTCATAATTTATTTCCAAATAAAATTAAATATTGAATTTTATTCACCCTTTCTCAAACCTTTAAAAGTTTTTCAAACTTATAAACATTCCATAACCATTTTTAAATAAGATTCCAGAGTTTAAATAATCACTTAAATATTTCAAAATCATTTTTGAAATCAATTATATCCAAAATCAAACTATTTCAAAATCAAACTCAATTTCGTAAATATTCCCAATTCAAAACATTCGGGTAGCAATTCCTTCCTTGGAAACACGAAAACGCACACCGATGATGTGGCGATCATCATCGAAATTATTTTCCAGCGACCGAAAAGAGTTGAGTGCTTTTATCCCTTTAAAAACATTTGCCAAATATTTTTAAATTCCAAATTTCACCAGATTTCATATCCAATTCAAAAAAATTCCCAATTAATTTCACCATTATTTTTCCAAAACCTTTGAAAACCATTTCCAAACTCAATGGGAATTAAATTTTCAAATTCCAAATCCTTTCAACTCATATTCAAACATTACTCTGGAATTTTATCTTGTTTAAATTATAGATCACAAATTTACTAATCCCATTTGTATACGATTTTTTTATTTTTATTTATGATTTCGATTTCTTATTCAATAACAATGATAATAATTTAATATTATCACTTCCTAACAACCCAGCAACCATATAAAACTATAATAATTTATGGAAAATTATTTCTTTTATGTACAAAAATAATTCGGGTAAAATTATTTCATTTATGCTAATTTAAAACAATACTGTGTCGGTTCATCTTGTTTAAGAGTTTAGAAACCCCTATCGATAAAATGGCATCCCACATATAGACCGGAATCTACAAACACTCAACCGATAAGTCTACACAATATAAAAACAATTTTTATATATTCACTAACAAATACGCGCTCATATCTATTATTACACTCAAACTCATTCTAGAGTACTACTGACTTTATCTTTAATGGGTAATTTCCCCACCAGAGCCAAGGTTCTCGCTTAACCTTCAACTCTGATACCAAATTGTAACGACCCGATTTGTCGACGCCCGAAAATCGACATCAATACGTCCACTGTATCAAATGTCGAACAATCGAATGCTGGAAAACCGAACCGTTAGGGTTAATGAAAAAAAGAGGTAGAAGTAGAAATTGAAACAATATCAGAATCTCACATTCACAACGAAACAATATATAATAGATAAATGACCAATCTTTAAAACAAAAGAACTATATCTGTTTATATATCACATCATTAGAGTCAAACACAACACAACAACAGAAAAATAACATCATATACGTGTGATACGCCTCGCCATCTAGCTTGTCTCCCGATCTCCACAGCATATTTCCTGACTTAGCTCCAAAACAACGATAACCTAACTCTAGACTACCCATGTGGAAAATTAGGGCCACCTAGAGTTTAGAAAAGGGAACAACTAACTCCGAGTCAGTCATGTGACTGGTGTGAGATTTTAAAACAGTTATTTGTACAAAAATAAATAAAAGAAAATCCGTTCATGCTTTTGGAAAATGAAACTACTATAAGGTCTCCCGGCACACACACAATGCAATCGCACACTTGGAGAAGGTTTCTCCTTATAGCAGTCAAACATGCTTGATACCGAAAAATACTTTTGATATTATTATTAGTGCATAGTGTGGAAAACATTTCGAAAGTATAATATAAATCTTAGCTAGCATACGTACCATTATAGTATGCCTACTATAGCTACCATGTTAAATGGCAGATTCTACAACTAAAACCATACAGGACTCGTATTGAGTGATTGGATTTCCAACAAATGGTCAAGGCTAAGGAACTTCCTTTATCCAAAGGGTACGCCTCTGAAGGGATGCCCCGAGAACCTAACCGGATCTCTGCCAACACAAGGCCGGGTTACCTCTGTAACTAGGTAGCTAACTGTTACGAGTATGCCATCCCCCGGTCGTAACCGACCTTTACCGAGGCGCCTCAATTCCAACAAACACATAGGTAAATATCTAGGCTCCATACCAAAATACCACTTTTTATCTACACAAGTTGAATATCCGGGCTCCATACCAGAATACCACTTTTTATCCAGAAGGAAATGCACACACCCTGAGGGGCGCGACCCCTATAGCCTTGCCGCATCCTTCCCGCTTCGACCATTTTCGGGATGTGAGGTTCGAGAAATCTCGTCCAATAAAGCTATTCTTTTCACAAAAGCCATGCTTCGATCAACCAATGATCAACACTTAGCATGCCACATTACCAAACTGGGAATATGTCACTAGTAACCATCAACTACATAACCTCTGAGCTCGTACGTTTCAGAGAAGGGTGTTAAGCTAAGAGAATAAATTCTCCGCCACCAAACAGAAATGTATTTGATAGAAACCTGCTTTATATCTCAATGTGTCATGTTAAACATACATCCATACGAGTCCATTCTAGGTCTGAATGGAACCGAAGGCACTTCGTTCAATTAAGGAAAGGAGTCCTTGCAAATCCGGATATCCCCTAATCACGTCCGGACTCCCCATCACATAGGGAAATCTCTACACCGGAGCAACTCAGTGCAGAGACAATCCACAGATAATCCTTTCATTTTTGAAAATACCCGGTTTTCAACCACCATCTTCCAATGCAATCCCAATTCATGATATCATTTCTCGGAATGGATTTTGTGACTCAATGTCCTCTCTCGGCTAATCCGAATAATGATCGCTTATTTTAAAAGCAAGTGGATACATTCCGATTAAAATTAAGTCACAACAAATTTCCATTTTTGATCCTTTAAACAAAAGATCCATCATTAAGATTCTATGTGGATTTTGGATAACCATTTGGAATATGATCCCCGGTCGCATCGAAATTCAAATGCCATCTTAAAGGCCAATATTGATAGTCGGTTATTTAACTATCAGTTAACATCCATAAGCAACCATCAGATTTAAATAATTTCCCCAAATTGTTTATTTATTTATAAATATCTTCGCATGATATATTTCCACACTTCAACCCTTTGATAACAATTTTCAAACTACTTTTCTTTCGCGGAATAAGTTTCCAAATATTGTTTATTTCCATTGAAAATTTACCATGTCATAATACTTTAGGCTTTTAAAATAATTTAAATCACTTATCCAAAAATATATACTTGGAAATACTTAAAATGAAAACTATTTTTAAACACTTTATTTAAAATATTAGTTATGGAATTTTATACTAGTATCTCATGTAAAACTTAAGCGCGAACTAATTTTTAAAATAATTTTTTTAGATAGAGTATAGTTATTTAAATAACCACCTTCTAAATCAAATACTAGTTAAATTTTAAAATAACCACTTCTATAATTAACTTAGTAAATATTAACTTTAAAATTTTAAAACAGTTCAAGAAAATAATTTCTCCAAAAACATTCTTTTTAAAACCAACTTTAGAACTTTTAATTTATACTTAAAAGCTACTTTGAAAAGATACTCGGCTTCCCAACAAAAATATGCTTTCCATTCCAAAATAATCCGTTTAAATCAATCAATAAATCCTTCCCGATTCATCTCAATTTACGTCCAAAATTCGTAAATTTTCTTTCCACACTTTTTAAAAATAAATCAATATTTATTTCTAAAAAAAATTACCCATTTTTTATAAATTCCATTGTGAATTTATATTTCCAAATATCCACTGATATCTTATTCCACTTTATAAATCCAGTTTATAAATTTCATAACCACATCTTTCTTTTTCAAAACACAGTTTCAAACACTAAATCGATTTCCAAATTTTACACCATTTAAAAATTACTCCTTTACTTATCCAAATTTATTTCAAAACCCATTAATCAAATATTCACATCTATATTTATGGTTTAAATTCCATTTAAATCAGAAAAACCAATTTCATACTTGATTCAAAATTCTCCCTTTATTTCTCCCAAACCATTTAAAATCCGTTCCAAATTCCTTCTTTTAATTTATCCAATTCTCTAGAATTATTTTACTTAAGATTTTCCACTTTAGTTTTCCTTTCAAAAATCCAATTTTTACATTTTTGGTATTTTAAAAAAAAACCAGAATATATTCGGCCAAACCATAGCCTTCAATAACTTCAATTACCAATATAATCAATCACAGATTATAAAATAAATCATCTCATAACATATGAAATAAATTCAACATTTGAGGAATCCAGTTGGATTCCTCCAATCTGTTTCCCTGCGTCCACGGATGTTAGCACAGCAAATTAAATACCAATCCCGCTTCAAGACAAGATGTCGCGGTACAAAGGGCCATCCGCTATTATCCGAGGCGCATAGGATCTCATCCGCTATATAATGTGAGAAATCAATCACTCCAATGTATATATATATATATATCTATATACTACTATACATAATATCACCCAACATATAAATTATCAAATCCATCCAAGCACATCCAATAATTTAAATTTATTTAAATAAGTGAGAAGATCTCACCTTTGCTTTTGTTTTGCAATCTATTTCCATTCCAGCTTGTTTTCATGATTTTTTGACCTTGTATAATATTATACAGTTGATTAATATTTGAAACAGTTGGAAAAATCAATTTCCATTTAATAAATTTATTTTGACTAATTTTCCTTTAATAAACAATTGTAGTAATTAAAATAATAATAAAATAGTTAAACCAATTTATCATTCTAATACATTGTTTTTAAAATAAATTACTGGATTAAAAAAATTGGACATGTATGTTTACCTTTATTTTTATAAACTCCACAACATTTAAAAATTCCCACTTTTTCAAAACCCTATCAATAAGTAAATTTTCTTTTTTTAAATTAAACTGGTAAGTGTGTATATGTATATACATTTATAATTTTTTTTAAATATTTGACAGTAAGTTTTCGGTATGTATATACTTTAAATTTAAATCCAATTGGAAAAAGATTCAAACCTCACTGCCTGCACCAACTCGACGAATTTCCAACATCACTTACCCTAACCGACCACTACCGCGATCACAGTCGTCCCGCCATCGAGCTCCCTTTGTAAGTCACCTTGCGATTCCAATCTCCTTTACCAATTTCGTCGCCATCTCCTTTTGAACGAAGCCCCCTCTCGACCACGGCCGAGCCTCCCATCGCTTGATTCGAAGCCTTAACAGCTCGCGCGGATCCTCACGTCCCCCCGGTCGCCGCCTATGTTGCTCGAACTTTTCGAAAACGCGTTTTCATTCCCACAACGAATTGTTCGAGAAAAGAAGGGGCTGCCGATAGTTATATATTTATCGATTTCGAATTGATACTGAGCCGAAGAGGATGAAGTTTTATTTTGGTGAACGGCGAATCTGGTCGCCATTAATTGTTTTGAATTTAGGTTCGGCCGTTAACCATTTTGATTTGAAAAGGAGAAAGTGAAGATGCAGGCTCGATATTATTATTTTTTATATTTTCTCGATCGGCCAAATTTTCTTTTTTTTTACATTTTTTACGCGTGTCTTTAATGGTGACATGTGTTGCAAAATGAAGGACACGTATTGAATCAAAGAGAATTTTTTTTTGACCGGTCAAAATATCAAATTTAATTTAAATTTGAATTTAAATGTCTCAAAATTGGGCCAAAAATCTCGATCACCTATCGAGAAATGCCGCTAGGCGTTTATAATGCTAAGCCCTTATTTCAAATGCACTAGAAAAGGTTTTGAGTTCTAATTCGATCATATGGAGAGGATAGTTTTTTGGACCTTATTATTATACTGAATTTTCGATTTAAATTTGAGCACATTTATCTATCGTACGGTTAAACGACAACTCCAAATGTTACGAAAATTGAAATCCGACAATAATACACTATTACTAATCCAACGGAACAAGTTTCGTCGAATTCCGAGACTGTGCCTTGGAAGGCTAATTTTAAATATCGATTTAAACGATATAAATTGAAAACCGAACAAATCACTTTCAAATTCAATTTTAAAAGTTTTATTACCATCAGTATTATCAATATGAATTTTCTAAGCCTTTAAAATATTTTTAACAAGCGTGGAACATCCAGATTCAACAATTTTCCAAATTTTCAATTATTAAATTAGACAATTAAATCACTCAATAAATAGTGGCATTTGAAATTCAAGATAGAAATTAACTTTTAAATATTTAAAATCAATTAAATATTCTAATTTCAAATGTCCAAAATTCTGGGTCTTCACACCGCGCCACCTTGGCTTAAGCACGATGACCGAACTATGAATGATTTCCTCTCCTTGACCGAGCCACGCATGACCGAACCACCTTGATCGAACCAACCTACACCGAACCATCCATAGTCGTCCCGAGCTGTTTGGAGTTGCCAACTTCACCCCACATCACCCCCTAAGGGCTCGGACCACACCATGAAGAAACTGCCAAAGTATTGTCATGCCATGATAAAATCTCTTAGCTTTCTAACTCTATGTAGGTTTTCCCTAGAGCCGGCCAAAAGCAGCCGCACCGTTTGCCTATGCCGAGCCTGTAGCACTCTCCTCAAACAGAATTTCTTATCTGGTTTGAAGCCAAATTTTAACTGAACCTAAGCCAAATCCAAGCCAACACCCCCCTAACAGAAATCCTTGTCTAGCTTTGAGCCAAATGTTCATCGAACCCAAGCTAATACCCATGAATAGAAATTCTTATCCGGCTTTTAACTAAGCTTTACCGAACTCGAGCCAAACCCAAGCCAACACCCCAAACTAAAATTCCTGTTCGGCTTTAAGCCAAACTTTTATCGAACTCGAGCCGCATCTAGGACAGATTAGAATCCCCTCAATTCCAATTACCGTTGAGTCTTCGAATCCAAATTTCACATCGATCCCACCAATACACTCCATTTTTCAATCTATATGCCTTCTGTATGCATCGATATAACTCGTAACCTCTTTGAGCCTATCCATCAAAGTATGTTTCTACAGTTCCAACCTCTAAGTCACTCCGATGAGCATTTTCACCCATACAAGCAAACATCACACATGCACAAAACAATATTCGAACATCAAATTAACATGACTTCATGGCAAATCAAACTATAATATGTCTCTAACATGGCTTAACCCATATCACGGCAATCATACATCAAATTAACATAATTAAATGACTTATAAGCATTTTAAATTCATTATTACTGCATATTTCACTTTAAAATAGTCCCAAAACATGACTTCGACTGTAAAAATGAGTTTAATACATGCCAAAACCTATAGATACACATATAATATGGCGAGAGATGATAAATCACTCATCAAAACCTCCAAAATTCAAGTTTTGCATGCAATTCGAGGTATATCCAAAAATGAACATCAAAGGTCTACTTTTTTCCGCAAAAATTTAGATTTGAAGATCTCTAGTGAATCCTATTATTCATCTACCCTTAATCAACGATTTATGCTTGATCAAGGGAAGAAAATAGAAAGTTTTAAGTGAAGAATTGGTTAATAGGAGCTAAGATCTATTTCAGAAGTGGTAAAAATGATTTGAGAAGAAGGTTTAGCCTAATATAGTTTCCAAACCTGAAATGGGTTAGTGGGCTTGTCCCCAAACTCTCTAAATACCCACTAACCTAATCCAAAAACGCTGATTGTTTAGCATACACCAACCAAGTTATAAATATATTACATCCAAATCAAAGCAAACAATCAACTAATACATCCTAAATGAATGTGATAAGACAGTATACAAGGCATGATGCACATCATCATCCAAATCCTAATCCTAAAATAATCTAACAAAGGAAATCAAATCAGTATCAAGAAACGCACCGAAAAAGATCTTTGGATGTGTAGCCCTCATCATCTCTTTAGGCTCCTATGTACTCGCCATTGGGTTGTTTACCTATTGCGCTCTAACCAATTTCACCATCTTGCTTCTAAGTCGTTCCACCCCATGTCCTGCAATACGTGTTGGACACGGGATGAAATTGGCTCAAATTCCAGCTCTACATCTTCCAATCGGCTAGGGGCTATCACAGTCATTGGATCATGTACACATTATTGTAAATTTGGCATGTGAAATACATTATGGATTCCTGCCATCTTCTTTGGTAACTCCACATCATATGCCAAACTTCCTATTCTTTCCAATACTAGAATGGGCAAGAGGTGCTAACTTCTCCGAGTTTTCAGATCTTACTACTCTCTTCAATGGAGAAACATTGACTAAAACTAGGTCACCCACTTCAAACTCCAAATCCTTTTTCCTTTTATTCGCTTACATTTTCTATCGATCCTATGCAGCCATCATTCTTTTCCTTATGAATTCTACCTTCTCCGTAGTATCTTTGGCCTTAAAAAGAACTTGTCTGTAGACTCCCATGACACGAAGTTAACTTACACGGCCTTCCGTATAAAGTTCCAAAAGGTGCCATAACTATACTAGCATGGTAGCTATTATTATATGCGAACTCTACCAAAGGTAAATGGTCCTCCCAAGACCCTCCAAATCTAGTATACATGCCCTCAACAAATCCTCTAACACCTTATACTCTTTCTGTTTGTCACTCGGTCTGTACGTGGTTTGCGGTACTTAAATTCAACTCTGTCCTTAATGCATCCTATAAACTCCTCTAGAATTCACTCTTTAAAATTGGATCTTGATCGCTCACAATACTTGTTGGAACTCCATTAGCTTAACCAATTTCGTAACATACTGTGTCACTAAAGTCATCGGGGTCTTATGGTCTGGAATAAAATGTGCACTATTCATAAGTCGATCTACTATCACCCATATACTCTCGTTTTCTTTTCTATTCTAGGTTAACCCATCCAAAAAATCTATAGATTTGCACTCCCACTTCGACTATGCATGTCTAATGGAAGTAATAACCCACTTAGTTTCTTATGCTCCACCTTTCACCCTTTGGCATGTCATGCACTTTGCCACATAATCAACTACATATCCCTTCATTCCTGTCCAATAGAATACTCTCTTTTTATCCCAATACGCCTTTTGCCATCCCGGATAAATAATCATTCTAGAGCGATGACACTCATCCAAGACTTCCCTATCAGTTCGTTAACCTATGGCACATATAGACTTCCATCACTTTTCAGATACCCTTTTTTATCTTTGGAGTAACGATCCAAATAGATCGATTGTTCACCCCATCTAAACTGCTCCATAATATCAACCAATGGTGCACCCTGCCCTTAACTTGCTCTAACATGGTCCATCAATGTAGGCCCAACCTCCGTTGCTCCTAACAGTCCTGATGTGTACTCTGATCATAGTCTAAAATAAAATTCGGATATGAACTCCAAGCTTCTCTACCCTATCCATATAATATTTATCTCTGCATGCTTCTTACTCAATGCATCTGCTACTCCTTTTCCTAGAGTATAAGAAATACCAAAATCATGCGATGATAGGGATTCCATCCAAAGTTGCTGCCTTAGATTCAAATCCTTCAATAAACTCAAGTATATGAGAGATTTATGATCCATAAATAGCTTAAATCTCTCACCTAAAAAATAATGCCTACATAACTTCAATGCAAATATAATAGCAGCAAATGAAAAGTCGTACATATTGTTCTTTAACTATTGGCTCGTATACGCTACTACCCTTCTATCTTGCATAAGAATGGCATCGAGACCAGTACCGCAAGCATCAATATATACGATAAATGGTTTGAGGCCATCTAGAATAAAAAATTAGAGCACTCGTTAACAACTCCTTAAATCTACTAAACATCGGTTCACACTATGGGCTCTAAGTATAAATCAATTCTTCTTTATTAAACAAGTCAGAGGTGTCGATATTTTCACAAAATCCTTAATGAACTTTCGATAAAATCCAGCCAAAACAAGAAAGCTAAGAACCTCCGATGCATTCTTCGGTGTTTTCCAATCCTAAAATGCCGCTACTTTCCCTGGGTCCATAGCCAATCCATCCACTAACATTACATGCCCAAGAAAATGAACTTTATCCCTCCAAAATTGGCACTTGGAGAATTTAGCCTTCAAATAATTCCTTCTTAAAGCATTCATCACTTTGCTCAAGTGAACTTCATGCTTTGCCTCACTCCTAGAATAAATAAGAATATCATCCAAGAAAACCACTACAAACCTATTCAGTTGCTCCTAGAATACCATACTTATCAATTCCATAAAATAATTTAGAGCATTTGTCAATCTAAAAGGCATTACCAACCACTCAAATAATCCTTCAGCTATACAAAAGGCGATCTTCTAGATACTATCTTCAGCTACGCGTATCTAGTGGAATCCAGTCGCCAAATCAAGCTATGATAAAACCTTGCCTTTGACTAACTGATCAAAGAGGTCATCGATGCAAGGTAGTGGATAGCGGTTTTCTTTGTTAACATATTTATTTCTCGATAGTTGATGATAACCTGAGGAAACCGTCTGTCTTAGTAGCAAAACGACAGACGGTCCCCATTTCAAAATACTTCTCCAAATAAAACCCTTCTGTAACAGTTTCGATACCTTCTTATCCAACTCTTATTTTTTCCTTCCGATCCATATGCCTAAGAGGCATCACAACTGTCCTTATATCTTTCTCGAGCCAAATTTGATTGAAGGGTTGGAAGAGAAGATGCGGCCGGAGGCGTTGCCGTTCTGGTGATCGGCAGTGGAAGGACGAAGAGATGTTTCAGGTTTGAGTGATGTTCCAGTTTGGGTTCTTATGCTCGATTTTGAGTTCGATTAAATGTTGAAGTTCTAATGGTCGACTTCAAGTTCGAAGTTGATCGTGGATGTGTGGGAAGCGTAGGCGATGGTCGGAGCTTCGTCATGGATGGTGCAGGGTGCACGGTGCATTGGTGTATCTGCTGATGCCTGGGTTGAAGGGGAGAGTGGTACTCGTGTATTGCTCGAGTAATTTGAGTGTTTTGCTCAAAGTTAATGGGAGATTGACTCGAAGTATTTGGAGGGGAAACTCGGGTCAATTAATGTTACAGGTTTATTTTTTTAAACCTGTAAGTGTATCAAATTTTAAAATTTAAAAGCCAAATGTAAGAAGAGTTTTAAATCAAGTTTTTAAGCTTGGTTTCAATTCAGATTTGAATTCTAGTTTTTAAAAATAAATAAGTTTATAAAAATGAAATGTTTTTAACAACATTAATTTGTTAAAATATTTTATAATGTGGTTTTAAAATCTGAAAATGAGATTTAAACAAGATTTTAAATTTAAGTTTAAATCTGAATTCAAAGCTTGATTTGAATTCTAGTTTGAAATAAAATAAAGTTTTTGAAATTAAATGTTTTAAAAACAACTTTGAATATTTAAAGTATATTTTAAATTGATTTAAATTGAATGTGGGTTTAAAACTATTTTAAATTTCTCTTAGAAGATAAGTAATTCTTTAACATGTAATTAAAAGGTTTTTGAATTGTTAAACTTTGTTTAAGTTAAAAAAAAATTCATTTTAAATTAAAAATTTAAAATGGAATTTTAATGTAAATCTAAAGTGTTTTCAAAATACTTTGATAATGATAATTAAATCATGAATAAGATTAAGATTTATCTTAGAATTAATTAGGACTTAATGATTATAATCATTAAATTATTAAGGTAATTAAGATGGGTAATTAATTACTTTAATTAATTAATGATTTGGGAAATTAATTAAATAATTAAGGGTTTTATTTAACTAATTGAAGAATTAAGTAAGTTAATTAAGAATTAATTGATTTGTAATTAAGAAATCATTAATTATATAAGATTTGATTTTAAATTAATGATTTGAATTTCATTAATCAAGTAATTAAAAATTAATTAAGTTATAGATTAACACTTAATTAATTTAATAATTAGAGATTAATTAATGGGTTATTATAGATAATTTAATTTGTAATTAATAATGATTAATCTCAGTTAATTACTGTAGAGAAGTAACTAAAGATTTTATTAATGGTTAATGAAGATCATTAACTTAGGATTATTTAATAATTAATTAGTGCGATTAATTTTTAATAATTAATTAGATTAATTAATTTAAAGATAATTATTTGGGAATTGTTTAAGTGTAATTACGTAATGAAAGTAATTACGAAATTAATTACTAATTGTAATTAATTAAGTTTATTTTGATTAGTTTACGTTAATTAATTAAGTTTAATTGATTTAAGATAATCACTGGAAAATTTAAAAAGTAATTACTCAATAGTAATTACTTAATGAAGTAATTAAGAAGATAAATTACTGGATGTAATTAAATTGAAGAATAATTAGGTAATGGAAGAGTTTTGGAAATTAATTACTGTGTAATTCATATGAAGAATAATTACTTAGAGGAAGTAATTAATAATTAATTGCTTAGTGTAATTAATTAAGAATTGATTAATAAAGTTATTTGAAGATAACTAAGAGATGTAATTAATTAAGTGTAATTAATTACTTAACGAGATTAATCTAGGGTGATTAATAAATATAATTAATTAAAGATTAATTATTAAAGATAATTAATTAAGGAGTAATTAATTTATCTAATGAAGTAATTAAAGGTAGTTAATTATTGAATGTGATTAATCAAGAGTGATTAATTAATATGGTTTAATTGATTATTAATTTCTTAATGTAATTAATTTAAATAGGGAAATTATAAATAAAAATAATTAAGGATCATTAATTAATATAATTAATGATGTAAGTAAGGATTGATTAATTAAGATTAATTAATCAATAATAAGTGATAAATGAAGGAATTAATTAATGTAATTAATTAAGGATTAATGTAATTAATTATAGTTAATTAATTAATGAAGTAATTAAAAGGTTAATTACTGAATTTGGTTTAGAATAATTAATTTGTGAAATTAATTAAAGACTAATAACTTGAGTGTAATCAAAGGGTAATTAATTAAGGGTGATTAATTAAGGTGATTTATTTGAGGGTAATTAATTAATTGATTTGTAATTAATTAATGATTATGTAAGCAAGATTTATAATGATGAAGTAATTAATTTAATTTACTTTAAATTAATTAGAGAAGAAGTAATTAATTTAATTTATTTTAAATTAATTATAGAATGGTGATTAATAAATCATTGATTATGAATGCTGATTGATACTGATTGCCCTGAATAGTTGAGATCTCAGATATGAGACAAGTGAAGTTGTGTGATATGGATGCTTTGGTTGCATTGTGATGATAATATGAATTATCTGTTTATGATGATAATGTTGATTATCTATTGTGATATTGTGAATTATCTATCTGTGTGTATATATACAATATTGAATTGAATTGTTTTAAACTTTAAAACAACTTGGACCTAAAAGATGGCGTTTTTGATTTCGATGAGACCGAGATCGGGTTTCCATATTTGGATATCCGAAAACCACATCGATCCAAATTAACGATAGGTCGTGAATCTCAAGTGAAGATGAAGATTCAGAGGGCAAGGGTTATCGTCGTTAACTCTGAGGGTGATTCCAAAATGAGTGTAACTAGATAATGCCTTCTGTTTCGTTCGAACCCGGAACGAACTTGTATGGATTGAATGCTTTCAAAACATCGTCAGGTGGATGATGAGCATTCTAAGAGATGTGTTCTCTAAAGGTAATCGTAGCCTCAAGCCTCATCAACCGTGAATGGCTAAAACAGGGGAGGTGCAGCAAGGTTAAGTAGTTCATGCCCAAGTAGAACGAGATTTACCCCTGTCTAGAAGTCCCTTTATATTCGGCTGTGTGGGGCAGTTGATTGCAACAACTGCCGGGGTTGTCTTGTTCGGGACTGTTCAGTGAGGAATGGTCCCGGCCTTGTGTTGCAGGGGAGTTAGGGTGGCTCCACGGTACGGTGATCTAGGCCACGTACTGTGACGAGCGGTACACCAGTAGCCCTTCCATTGTATGGAATCCAAAATCCAACAAGTGCCCTTGGTTTTGATTGTATTACCCACTTTTATGGCTAGTAGCTGGAATTTAATAATGTAACAATTTCGGCTATTTTCTATTTACTCGAAAACCCTAGACATATTATAATATCACCGGATTTCCTATCAAATGTTTTGGTTAGCGTAAGGTAAAAACTTTTCCATGTTTATGTGTGGGAAGTCTTACGTGATACTTTTTGTTTCAAAGTTTTTTTTAAAGTTAAGCAACCTTAACCTGTTACTCACACCAGACCCATGTCTGACCCGGAGTTTATCATCTGCTTTCTTAAACTCTTGGGTACTTAAATTTTTACGAGTAGCCAAGGGATTCAGGTTAGCTTTGACGAATTGTGGAGGAGCAATGGAGCAGGAGACTTCGGCGTTAGATATATAGTTTCCATTGTGTGTTCTCTGTGTTGGTATCTCTGTGTTGTGTTTGTATTGAGTTGTAATAACTACACAGGTGTTTATAACTGTCTAGTATGTGATATATATGCTGTGTTACTCTGATAGATGTTGTACATTATGTAATACTTATGTTATTAATATAATTTATTCGTTCCGCTGTTGAGATTCTGGTGTTGTTTCTTCTTTTTATTCTTTCTTTTCTCTTTTCTATCCCTTTCTTTGTTAAAGATGATGCGACTTTCTGTGGAGAGAAAGTTGGGTCGTCACAGTTGGTATCAGAGCGCTAGGTTGAGTGAATACCTAGGCTTTGGAGTGATTTCTTTCTTGAGAGAGCGTATTTGTAATTTTGATATATATATTTATTTATTTCTACCTATCTGTTGGGTTACCTGTTCGGGTTTTCCAATATAAGTTACAAAGGTAGATAAGGTAGTGGTGTGTGTAACACGACTACTACCATTGGTTGGAGTTGAATGTTTGAGATTGGAAGTGTATCTGTCGAGACTGTAAACCTATTACCATCTCGAGTAAGCTTTGCAGTGGTGTATGGATTTCATCGATCTCTGAAGATAACCTGTTAATGTTCGGAGTCCATCTTTGAAGTTGGATGAGTAGAGTTTGGGTCTGTCGGTCGGGCAGAAGCAAGTGATGGTATCTTGATACCTCCGGAAATAGTAGTTGCGTGATGAGATGCAGTGGCTATCGATGTTTCCAAAGGTATTTCTTTGGAACAAGTTTAAGGAAGTAGGTCTGCTTGGGTGTTGTGGTTGAGTTCAGCAGGGTGATTCTGCTTGGTTTAAAGTCCGAGTTTCTCGAAGAGCTTTGATTTAGGAATTCTTTGGTATCTATGTCAGCATTGCAGCTCGGAGTGTTCTGTGTGCTGTCAAGGAGATCTTCTAGTTTAGTAGTTTTCTGGAGGTGGAATTCAGAAGTAGTGAAGTGAATCCATTTCTTCAATGGATTGGCAAGACCAGCATAAGCTGTTCTGATTGGTCAAGAGAGAATGGTTTTCTTTGGAATAATTGAGTGTTCTCTTGGATTGTTGGAGATTTTTCTGGATTGTCTTCAGGGAAGTCAGAGGTTGTCCGCATCTAGAGATTTAGTTTTCTTATCGACCAGGATTCCAAGAGTGGTACCTGTGGTTCAACTAGTTGAAGGTTGGTTCCGTGAGATGGAGTTTGGTGTAGCAGCTCAGGATTGGAGGAACTTTTGAGTTTTCTCTTGGTTATCAGAGATTTTCTAGGTTATGTTGTCCAGTTTGTGCTTGTGTTCATCATCAGCATTCTTTTCTACTCTAGATTAGAGTTGTGCAGCGGAAGCAGTTTGGGAGTGCATCTGCTTTTCTTTTCCGGATAGGAGAAGTTTGTTTTCTTCTGATGGTTGTGAGTGGAGTTTTTTCTTGATCTTGGTTGATTTTGGAGGATCATTCTTGTGGATTGGGTTTGGTCTAGTTTGATTCTTGAGACATCAGCAAGGGTTGAGCTGATCAGGAAGGATGTAGGCAGCCCAGGATCATCCGAAGAGTTCTGTGGATCTGAATCAGAGATCTGATTTTGGATAAGTTTTCTCAGGTTTTAGAAGCTATAAGATTGGGTAAGGTTGGGAAGCTAGCTCCAAGGTGTATTGGATCTTTTCTGTGTTCTGGTAAGATAAGTGTTGGGTCTTTAGGATTTAATTGCTAGTTTGGACAACTGGAATTCGATGTGTTTCACGTATCTTTGAGGAGTACGTGTTTGATTTATCTCTGGTTGTGGAATCAGCTGTTTTGGGAGATTTGGTTGTTGAGTCAGACTTGTCTGTAGTCTGATATTCTATTTAGCTTGGTAGATCGAGATGAGTAGGAGCTCGGTATCTTAGTAGTGTTGATGTTTGGATTTTGTAGAGCGAGTATCCCGGTGTTTATACTTGGGAAACTTGAGAAAATTCTATTCAGAATTTTTGTCTGGATAGTTAAATTTGTTTGTTTGGGTGAATTGGTTGCTATGGCTGTTAGCATATGATTGATAATATATGCTTATGTTTTAAAATTTAAAATCTTTAAATAGATTATTAAATTACCTTTGTTTTAAATTTCGGGGACGAAATTCTTTTAAGGGGGAAGGAACGTGATATCCCGGAATTTTTGGCAATATCAGTTTAATAATCTTTATTTAAATTTAAATTGATTTGATAATATTGATTAATAAAAATATGAATTGGTTTAATAATCTAATTAGATAAATATTTAATTAGTGATTTCATCTATTAAAAGATAAATAAATGTTTCTATTTATAATGTATATATATTTGTATATATTGCAAATAGAAATGTTGGTTTGAATTAAATAAATAAAGTTTTGTTTTCAAATTATAATAATATATTTAATAATTTGGAAATTATATTTTAAATTAATATTAAAATTTTCAAAGATTATTTAATTAATAACTATATGGTTTGTAAATACTTAAGATAAATGTTATTATTTAAAATTATATCTTAGCTTAATTTTTAAATAAAAAGTTTGATTCATTTCTTTAAAATATTATTTGATATACATAAATATGATTTGAAAAAGAAGTTTGAATCACAATTTGGCATATGGTATTAATTCATTTAATAATAGAAGTGATTTATAATCTTTTTATAAATCATTTAACATTGTTAAATTTGTTGTTTTCAATTGATAATTATAATACTTAGGTTTTATAACCATAAATAATTTTTAATGAATATAGAATTGTTATTTTTAAAAATTTAATAAGTAGTTATATATGTATAGATATAACTTGATCCTTAAATTTTATTTTTATAACCTAACGTGAATTTGAATTTAAAGTTTTAAAATTCAATGTATAGATTTTATATTTGTTTGGATTTTAAAATATTTATATAAACTTTTATTTATAAGTATAATTGGTTTTTATTTCTTTTAAAATTATTTATACATATGTAGATACTAATTAACTAAGTCATTAAGATTGATTTTGTATTAATCTTTTATTAACATTTAAAAATATAACTAGTTAAATCATGAGACAAGTGTTAACATATTAAATAATCAAACAACATGTGTTAAGTAGTGAATTAAACAATATGACAAGTGTTAAACTTTAAAACAAGTGGCATTTTTAGATTAAATTTTATTTTATTTTTATTTAATGATTTTCAGCCTATAAATACATATGCTTCTCAACTTCTTGTTTTTCTTTTTTATCTTCCAAAATCAAAGGCTAAGTGAATCAAAGAAAAAGAAAAAAAATCTGAAAGAAAAAACTCAAAGCCACCTCAAAAACAAAATCTAAAACAAAAAGATCTGTAATTCACTCCTCAAAACCAAATTGTAAATCAAAGCTTGTTCTTCATCAACCTGAGACAAGCAACTCAAGCATGCAAGTCAATTTCAAAAACAAATCTGTAATCCATTGTCTGGAAGCAACCTGGAACCAAGTTTTACAAGTAATCAAATGTCTGCATTTTTCAAAACTAAAGAACTCAAGCCTGCATGCATGAAGTTTAAAACAGGAAGCAAAAGCATTTATCAAAGAAGTTTGGCCATTCCAATTTCAAGATTTTATAAACTACTCTATTCTTTTAAAAAAACCAGGTGAGTAACATTTTGTTTTAAAAATAAATTAAGTATGATTCTGGTTGCCTAATTTAGTATGATTGTAGTTGCCTGATTGTCTTTGGAAGTAAGATTGCTTGTGTGTATATTTATAAGAATATTTGTGTGTGTATATGGATGAATGATGTGTGCATGTATGTTAATGTCTGAATGTCTCTGTTCCCAGATTCAAGTTCAGTTTTTGATTTAAATCCCCTATCTCTTGATCTAATCATTGTTATGAATTAAGTTACAAATAAAAATTGCTTGTTTGATCATAAATTTAAGCTTAAAAAATTAATTAAGTTAAAATAAAAATTCAAACTTGCTCTGGAAACCAAAATGGGAAGGAAGGCATGAGTTTTGTTCATAATTCAAATCCTCTAATTCATTAAATTAGGTTTGTAATCTGAAACCTTATAGGAAAACATGATTTTTAAAACAGAAAACATAATTTTTAGCATTGAATCATGGGAGCAGTTCATGTTGATCTGGAAATGGAGTTTGGGGTGTTTTCTGGCGAACGAGGCAATCTGGATAGTCAGGGCTCTTACTGGAGGAAGTAGAGTGATCTGGAACTTAGGCAAAAATGTCAGGTGGTGGATCAAGACGGTGTGGTGGCGGTAGGAGGTCGTTCTTACCTGTAACCCTAGTTTTTGGGTTGGGTTTTTAGTGTATTCATTCATCGTCTCTGGTGGATCGAGCTCCACCAGAGTTTGGGAATTGGTTGAGGGGTTGGAAGAGAAGATGTGGCCGGAGGCGTTGCCATTCTAGTGATCGGCAGTGGAAGGACGAAGAGATGTTTCGGGTTTGAATGATGTTCCAGTTTGGGTTCTTATGCTCGATTTTGATTTCGAGTAAATGTTGAAGTTCGGATGGTCGAGTCCGAGTTCAAAGTTGATCGTGGATGTGTGGAAAGCGTAGGCGATGGTCGGAGCTTCGTCGTGGATGGAGCAGGGTGCACGATGCATTAGTGTATCTGCTGATGCCTGGGTTGAAGAGGAGAGTGGTACTTGTGTATTGCTCGAGTAATTTGAGTGTTTTGCTCAAAGTTAAGGGAGATTGACTTGAAGTATTTGGAGGGGAAACTCGGGTCAATTAGTGTTACAGTTTTTTTTTTTAAAAACCTGATAGTGTATCAAATTTTAAAATGAAATTTTAAAATTTGAAAGCCAAATGTAAAAAGAGTTTTAAATCAAGTTTTTAAGCTTGGTTTCAATTCAGATTTGAATTCTAGTTTTTAAAAATAAATAAGTTTATAAAAATGAAATGTTTTTAACAACTTTAATTTGTTAAAATATTTTATAATGTGGTTTTAAAATCTGTAAATGAGATTTAAACAAGATTTTAAATTTAAGTTTAAATCTGAATTCAAAGCTTTATTTGAATTCTAGTTTGAAATAAAATAAAGTTTTTGAATTTAAATGTTTTAAAAACAACTTTGAATATTTAAAGTATATTTTAAATTTATTTAATTTGAATATGCGTTTAAAACTATTTTAAATTTCTCTTAGAAGATAAGTAATTCTTTAACATGTAATTAAAAGGTTTTTGAATTGTTAGACTTTGTTTAAGTTAAAATTGTTTTCATTTTAAATTTAAAATTTAAAATGGAATTTTAAGGTAAATTTAAAGCAAATTGTTTTTAAAATACTTTGATTATGATAATTAAATCATGAATAAGATTAAGGTTTATCTTAAAATTAATTAGGACTTAATGATTATAATTCAATAAATTATTAAGGTAACTAAGATGGATAATTAATTACTTTAATTAATTAATGATTTGGGTAATTAATTAAATAATTAAGGGTTTTATTTAATTAATTGAAGAATTAAGTAGGTTAATTAAGAATTAATTGATTTGCAATTAAGAAATCATTAATTAGATAAGATTTGATTTTAAATTAATGATTTGAATTTCATTAATCAAATGATTAAAAATTAATTAAGTTATAGATTAACGCTTAATTAATTTAATAGTTAGAGATTAATTAATGGGTTATTATAGATAATTTAATTTGTAATTAATAATGATTAATCTCAGTTAATTACTTTAGAGAAGTAACTAAAGATTTTGTTAATGGTTAATGAAGATCATTAACTTAGGATTATTTAATAATTAATTAATGCGATTAATTTTTAATAATTAATTAGATTAATTAATTTAAAGATAATTATTTGGGAATTGTTTAAGTGTAATTACGTAATGAAAGTAATTAAGAAATTAATTACTAATTGTAATTAATTAAGTTTATTTTGATTAGTTTACGTTAATTAATTAAGTTTAATTGATTTAAGATAATCACTGGAAAATTTAAGAAGTAATTACTCAAGAATAATTACTTAGTGAAGTAATTAAGAAGATAAATTTCTGGATGTAATTAAATTGAAGAATAATTGGGTAATGGAAGAGTTTTGGAAATTAATTACTGTGTAATTCATATGAAGAATAATTACTTAGAGGAAGTAATTAACAATTAATTACTTAGTGTAATTAATTAAGAATTGATTGATAAAGTTATTTGAAGATAACTAAGAGATGTAATTAATTAAGTGTAATTAATTACTTAATGAGACTAATCTAGGGTGATTAATAAATATAATTAATTAAAGATAATTAATTAAGGAGTAATTAATTTATCTAATGAAGTTATTAATGGTAGTTAATTACTGAATGTGATTAATCAAGAGTGATTAATCAATATGATTTAATTGATGATTAATTTCTTAATGTAATTAATTTAAATAGGGAAATTATAAATAAAAATAATTAGGGATCATTAATTAATATAATTAATGATGTAAGGTTTGATTAATTAAGATTAATTAATCAATAATAAGTGATAAATGAAGGAATAATTAATGTAATTAATTAAGGATTAATGTAATTAATTATTGTTAATTAATTAATGAAGTAATTAAAAGGTTAATTACTGAATTTGGTTTAGAATAATTAATTTGTGAAATTAATTAAAGGCTAATTACTTGAGTGTAATCAAAGGGTAATTAATCAAAAGTGATTAATTAAGGTGATTTATTTGAGGGTAATTAATTAATTGATTTGTAATTAATTAACGATTATGTAAGCAAGATTTATAATGATGAAATAATTAATTTAATTTACTTTCAATTAATTAGAGAAGAAGTAATTAATTTAATTTATTTTAAATTAATTATAGAATGGTGATTAATAAATCATTTCTTATGAATGCTGATTGATACTGATTGCCCTGAATAGTTGAGATCTCAGATATGAGATAAGTGAGGTTGTGTGATATGGATGCTTTGGTTGCATTGTGATGATAATATGAATTATCTATTTATGATGATAATGTTGATTATATATTGTGATATTGTGAATTATCTATCTGTGTGTATATAGATAATATTGAATTGAATTGTTTTAAATTTTAAAACAACTTGCATCTAAAAGATGGCGTTTTGGATTTCGATGAGACTGGGATCGAGTTTCCATATTTGGATATCCGAAAACCACATCGATCCAAATTAACGATAGGTCATGAATCTCAAGTGAAGATGAAGATTCATAGTACAAGGGTTATCGTCGTTAACTCTGAGGGTGATTCCAAAATGAGTGTAACAAGATATTGCCTTCGGTTTCATTCGAACCCAGAACGAACTTGTATGGATTGAATGCTTTCAGAACATCGTCAGGTGGACGATGAACATTCTAAGAGATGTGTTCTCTAAAGTTAATCGTAACCTCAAGCCTCATCAACCGGGAATGGCTAAAACAGGGGAGGTGCAGCAAGGTTAAGTGGGTCATGCCCAAGTAGGATGAGATTTACCCCTGTCTTGAAGTCCCTTTATATTCGGCTGTGTAGGGCAGTTGATTGCAACAACTACCGGGGTTGTCTTGTTCGGGATTGTTCAGTAAGGAATGGTCTCGGCCTTGTGTTGCAGGGGAGTTAGGGTGGCTCCTCGGTACGGTGATCTAGGCCACGTACTGTGACGGGCGGTACCCCAGTAGCCCTGCCATTGTATGGAATCCAAAATCCAATAAGTGCCCTCAGTTTTGATTGTATTACCCACTTTTGTGGCTAGTAGCTGGAATTTAATAATGTAACAATTTCGGCTATTTTCTATTTACTTGAAAACCCTAGACCTATTATAATATCACCGTATTTCCTATTAAATGTTTTGGTTAGCGTAAGGTAAAAAAATTTCCATGTTTATGTGTGGGAAGTCTTACGTGATATTTTTTGTTTCAAAGTTTTTTTTAAAGTTAAGCAAGCTTAACCTGTTACTCACACCAGACCCATGTCTGACACGGAGTTTATCTTCTGTTTTCTTGAACTCTTGGGTACTCAAATTTTTATGAGTAGCCAAGGGATTCAGGTTAGCTTTGACGAATTGTGGAGGAGCAATGGAGCAGGTGGCATCGGCGTTAGATATATAGTTTCCGCTGTGTGTTCTCTGTGTTGGTATCTCTGTGTTGTGTTTGTATTGAGTTGTAATAACTAGATAAGTGTTTATAACTGTCTAGTATGTGATATATATGCTATGTAACTCTGATAGATGTTGTACATTATGTAATACTTATGTTACTAAAATAATTTATTCATTCCGCTATTGAGATTCTGGTGTTGTTTCTTCTTTCTATTCTTTCTTTTCTCTTTCCTATCCCTTTCTTTGTTAAAGATGATGCGACTTTCTATGGAGAGAAAGTTGGGTCGTCACATAACTGATTGATTAAATAGTTAATCAATTAACATATGTGTATATATATATTTGATATATATGAAATAATAATGATTATAGTTGAATATTCTTCGTAATAGTTATAGATGAATATAATAAATTTTCAAAAATTTTATATAAATTTTAGTTAAATTAGTCAATTAAATTAAAGAACTAAAATTGAAAAAATATGATTTAGTTAGTAATGTTAGAGTTAATTAAATGCGATTTGATTAATAATATAAATGTAATTGTTATATAAGTTGATTAAATTATAAATGATTATAAATAATTTTAACTTATATAACTAAGTATGTATAAATATAATAAAAGTGGAACTAAAATAAATCCAAAATTGATTTTTGGAATAGGTGCATAAGTAAAATACGTATACCATGATTACAAATGCGTCCGACATTTGAATCGCGAGGGTATGTCACAAGAAATATATTATTACTTAAATCAATATCACTTTAAAGTCTATATTGGAGATTATGAATCTCTAATATATAATTGTCCTCTATCATTTGTATATTGATAAATTACTTATTCACTAGTTGTTGAGAAAACTCAAACTAGGGATGTTATGTGCAACACTATCAATTTATTGACTAAAGAAGGTTAGTTACATGCACATATTTATTGAGCTTCCTTAAGGTACGTACATTGTACTTAAGACATCGTGAAATAGTGGGTATGAGTGAATAATCTCTTTCGATCTATTGAGATGAGATTAGGAGAAAGTCATGGGTTAGGAGTTGTTTATGATTCATCCGACAAGTTATTATCCATCATATGTGGGCCTATGATTTGTTGAGCATCCTCAAGGTCAGAATCTTAAGGCAAGTGAATCCTAACACCCTCTTGAGAAATCAAATGGTTTCTATATTTCTCTTAGGGTTTTGTGGAATAGAATTATCTAGTGGGAGCCATATTAGAAATTAAATAAACACATTTAAACTTTCTAATATTGTAAGACTATATGCTATTCAATTTAAAATAATCTACTTCGATAAATTTGTGCAAGTAAAATAATATATAAAATGTCATCCATTGAAATATATAAATGAACAGAATTTGGATTGACATAGAGTTATGAAATATATACTTACCAATAAATCCTTTAGCATGTTGTCACTTCAAGACCTATGCAAGCACCTAATTATACAATTACTAGATAAGTTCGAAACTTGGTTGCTTAACTGTCTATTCGCCTAAGATTGTGTATTGTCTTCTATGAGTTTTGAACTCTTAAGCAATACAAGAATATAGATATCTAATCCATATTCGATCGCTTTTAAATGTTATATGTTGAACACCTGTAATTTCTATTAAACTCCAATCTTAAATAGTTTAAGATGTATGGTTGTCCAATTTAATTTATAAATATTGGTTTCGTAAACTTCAAACCAAATCTATTCTTATGTATGAATACAATTCAATTCATAAAATGTTTTTGAAAGCTTATCCCATCGTATTGGGAGATAATTTTTGCTTCAAGAAATGTCACATTCTCGATAAAGTAATTTGTTTCAGAAATTAGTGGTAATACAATGGACTTAGATTCGATCCAAAGACTGTAAGTTAGATATTGATTACAAAAGACAAAATAAAATTAACGAAGCCTAAAGTGGACACGATTCATTAAAATGTCTGATAAGGATTCTCATCATTAAAGAGAAAGTACAAGTTTCTTATAAATGTCGAGAAAAAAGATTGTTGATGGTAAAAATCTCCATGATTGTCAATATGCCATGAAGAGTATAAACTCCACCATATGGCACAAGCCTAAATCCAGAATAGATTCCAAGTACATTATTCTAATATGATTTTGACAATTATACCTAAATGAATATGATCCATCGGTCATAGGTGTGTCTTCCAAAGGAAGGCCGATGGAGATGCAATATAGTAAGCGACATTGATGATGTTAACATTATAAATTTTAGTTGTTGAAATTGACGTGATAGATTCATCATTCAATGCACTTAAGTTAATTCGGATTTAAGTCGCAAAATTATCGTCCAATATAATGTTGAATTTTGGTGCATCTTTGTTGAGACAGCAATTCCAAATAATGATTTAAAATATATTGTTTCCACATGATAACTAAAATGCCATGATGTTAAGGAAGCAATAGCAAAGTTTATAAGTGTTGGATTAGGTCTACGAACTGATATGACTATAACACTCAACAAGCATCAGAATTGAATAGTTATTTTGATAGAGAAATCAAATAGTTTGATTATCAGTGAAAATATAGAGGAAACGTGTGCTTGTAAGAAATAATATTAAAGATGTGCTAAGATATTTCTAAATTATGAGTAAGGATGTTGGGATTGTCTTAAATGATATTCATAGATACCGCATTAAAATCTTTTAATTATTTTAAATTTATATTATTTTTGAATATAATAATAATAGTAAATTGTTTTAATTTAAAAGTTAATTTCAATGCGAATAATGTTGTATAAACATGAATTTTATTTTATTAATATTTATTATGTACTTAATGTTTTTGAAAATTATAAAATTATTATATATATATATATATATTTCTTTTATACATTATATATATATATATGTATTCGTTAATTACTTTAAAATTGAATATTAGTAATGCATATCTCATAAATGTTAGTATAAAAATATTTAATGAAAACGTACAAATTTAAAATTGTTTCTAAAATTATAAAGATATGTTATATATTATAATTCCCCATTGAAATTAAATAAATTCAAATTAAATAATTTTAAAATTGAAAAAACACTTTTATGGCCAAGAGCATATTAGTACGTATCTGTGTGTATATGTATTTAATTTAATAATTTTACTACATTATAACATTTTATATACACATAATTATATATATGTTAATTTAAATATTATTATAATATGTATATTTTATATGTAAGCATATACAATATATTTTAATACTTTATATTTCAAATTACGTAATACATATAGTATATAAAATATATTTATTAAATTAATTTTAAATGACTTTGAATTATAAATTATTTATGCAATTATATATACAAGTGTTTTATATTAACTCTTATATTTTACATATAATGGTTTATGATAATATTATATATTTATATATGCATGTATATTAACAGCACACATGCATACAGTTAACATGTCCATTGCGGCGCAAATCCTAGCATCAATATACAAGCAATATACATCTTTTATGTTGCATATGTACGCACATACTTATGTCTATATGATATAAATATTATATATTATATAATACAAATATAATAACAAATAAAACTATACATATAAAATTAAATTAAATATCGATTTAAAATTTTAGATAATATCCAAATAAACTTAGACTTTGTAGGCCAACGGAAGAATTTTTTGGAATTTACACCATTATGTGCTGGCCTAGGTCCAACGCTATCAATATTGGTATAAAACCATATACATATATTATAGTATATTCAAACAGTTGTATATGCTTACGAATTTATATTCTTTCTATGCATGTGAATTTATTACATGTATATGTAAGTATGATATACATGTATATACAATTGATATAAATCCCAATATTTGTGCATACACACACACACGCACATGTTTATGTTATGTTATGTTATGTTTTTATACCATTGCATGTATATATAATACATTCAAAATTAAATATTTAATTGAATTCATCAATACGGTCAATCAACAAATATAAAGTGAAGTTAAACAAAATATGCTTATTATCGAATAACTAGATTTGACTATTGTAACCATTAGACTTCATAGGCCTACTATGATCCAAATAGAGACTCTTTTTGAAGTCTACCCATTTCACCCACTTTAGAATGGCTCGATTTATTCACATCTTAGCGAAGTTAGCTTCATTTTTTTGGTTGTGATACAAATAGGTTAGCATTGTAAGAACATAAGTCTAATTTTGAGAACTTCAATTTTTTTATGGCATAAGCCCATAACTTAAAAGTCTATGGCTCTCTGATATAATATTTTAAGATATTCTATTATTTAAATTTTTGATTATTCTATCATATGCTTTACTGCATGAATAGTTATCCAAACACATAAATTTTATAGAAATTTATATAAAACCATTATACCTCTTCAAGTGTCATTATTGCTATATATTCAACATGTATCATTCCATTACTCGAGTGGCAGTATGCTAACCACTCCTCTCTTATCATCTAGCGCACTTGTTGAAGATCAATCATAAACAAGTTCGGTTTGATAAGTAGTCTTTAAAATGTCATTCTTCAATGCCTTATCAAATCCTTAAACTGTTTCCCATTGATATCCTAAATACTTATGTCAGATCAATCACTACTAAGTTCAACGGGACGACCAATGTTTTGGGTTTGTGCAAATATTTCCAAATTTTGCATCCGAGGTATATCAAGGGTTGATCGTCAATAGTGAGCTACCCAATTGGTGGTTGTCAGGGACAAGTCATTTCATTGTTGTTGGCCAAAGTTTATGGATCAATCATTAATAGTGAACTACCTAGTCAGTGATCGTATTTTGATTGCTGGTTAGTCCAGCTCATTATTATCATCTACGGTTTTTGGGCTGATCAACAATGGTGAAATATCCAGTCAGTGATTGTATTTTGATCATGGGTATGTCCGATTCACTATTATCGACATGGTTTGTGGGCCGATTGTCAATAGTGAACTACCCAATCGACAATCGTATTTCGATCGTGGGTAAGTGTGGTTCGTTGTTGCCAGCTAAGGTTTGTAGGTTGATTGTCAACAATGAACTACCCAGTAAGTGATTGTATTACGATCGCGGGTAAACCTAGTTCACTATTGCTGACCAAGGATTATGGGCCGATCGTCAATAGCAAACTCCAGTCAGTGGTCGTATTCTGATTATAGGTATGTTTATTTCAATGTTGACGACCGATGTTTGTGGTAATCTCTCACGATTAGTCAACATCGCATGCCCCCTACATATAAAGGGGTCCCTTTCGCATAATCATATCAGGCTATGGCTCTTGGACAACTTTGGTCATTTATAATGGCCTCGCATACCCTATTGATTGGTTTTGGCTGAATTATAGTGGCTTATATTGCCTTAAGTGACAGTCCATGCAATCATAATATCTTTAGCGCAAAGGGGAAACCTGACACTAAAAGATTACAAGAAATGCACCATTATTAATAATTGCTGCAAAGTTGCTTTTATTGCGTAATAACAATATTTAAACAATAGCAAAAGAAGTTTAGAAAAATAACAATGAAGGTTCTGTGCATTCCTCGCCTTTTTAAATATTACACCATCTACCATGCTAAGAATGGATGCTCCATTCCCCAAGCCATTGTTGATAATGTATGGTCCTTCCCAAATCTAGTCAAGTGCCCATGGTCCTAGTAAGGTTTGCTCTAAGACTAGATCTCTATCTTTAAGTACCATGGAGTTGTATTACTTTTCTACTTTTTGCCTACATGTCGCTTCCTTTATAGCCGCTTCATCCCGCTTTTCATTAATCTGGTGTAGAGACATATTTAATAACTCCACATTTTCATTTTGGATCATAGTGAATTCTCCTTGAGATGGAACTATAGTTTAAACAGGGAGCATAACCTTGGATCCATAAGCTAAAGTGAAAGAGGTATATCCTATATAGCCTTGTAAGAAGTGCAGTAAGCATAAAGAGCATCGGTAGCTTGTCTATCCAAGCTCCCTTAGCTTTTTTGGAATGCATCTTGATAAGGGTTTTAATTACTTTATTAACTGCTTCCACCTGTCCATTGGTCTGTAGGTGTACTACCATGTAAAAGATTTATTTAATTCCATATGGTTGGTAGAAGTCGGCAAACTCCTCGCTATCAAATTGTAAGACTCAATACCTACTTATAACATTTTTGGCCAAAAAGTTGATGTCATCAGTGGAAGATACCTAAGTGAGTAGTTCTTCTTTAACCTACTTAGTGAAGTAGTCTACCACCACTATTGCATACTTAGCTCTACACTTGGTTATAGGAAGAACCCTTATCAAGTTGATCCTCCAAACAGATACGCACCAAGGGTTGACCATGTGAGTCAGTCTGATTAGACGTAGCCTTGGGATCTTTGCAAACATTTGGCAGTTATCCCATCATTTTGCATATTCTATTAAATCATGGTTTAATGTTGGCCAAAAGCATATGTATCTCAACTACCAAGATGCACACTATCCAACACTCCATAAGCCTCCCTTCCAGTAACACATCTTAGCAGCGGATCAGAGAATCCTCATCAGTATGAGATACCGTCCTGCAATATAAAGCGAGGCGCCTTCTATGATACTTTCTGGCTTCGTTCAAGTTAACCGGTAACACTCCACTAGCCAAGTACTCAATATTTAGGTCATCCATGTCTTCTCTTTGTCAATAGTCATAATAATATCTGCATCCTTAAAGCTCAGTGCTAATAGAGTTGTTACTGAATCCAACTTGAGGAGTGGTCCATTTCGAAGCTCGCCAATTTCGCCAAGTAATTTGCATCCTAATTCTCCTCTCTTTAAATATGTTTAAATACGTAGTGCTCTTTTCGTTGAGTAAAGATTTCACCTTGTGAGATGGGATGCCAACCGCTTTCCCTTAGCCTGGAATTCCCCATGCATTTGGTTGACCACCAGTTGGGAATCATTGTGCATACATAATGAGCTTACTCCAAACTGCTTTGAAATTTCCACTCCCGCTGAATGTAGTTCCTCTTGGACCTAGAGCAATTTGAATAGAATAGTAGGAACTACTGAATGATAGATCTGGATCTTCTCCTTAGATTTTTATGATCCAACGACCGTAGTAGATCCATAGAGTAGAAGAAAAGCAGGGTGTTCTTAGTGAAAGCACCAAAGTGTTTATACCAAAATTGGACACAACACTCATGGATGTAATTGACGAGATTAGAATGCAGAAATTATAGGGAAAATAAGGCTAATCTAACTATCACACCAATAAAAGCATAGACAAATAGAAGAAGACAAGCGTTTATAGTGGTTCGGCATTATAGCCTACGTCCACTTTGAAGAGATTGATGTTTATTCATGATTCGCATATGAATTACAATGATATAATAGGTAGCACTCGAGTTACAATGGAGTTTCAGCAGAGTGACGACGTAGAGGCTTCCCCAAAAGTCCCTTTTCTGGATGCATTTGGCTGCTGTTTATAGGTGTAGGCTGAAAATATCTCGTCCAGATCTCGGTGGACTTCTTCTCTCACGTGGATGGGCCCATGGGCTTGAGTTTAGGTGGTTTCGACTCGATCTGGGAGTGATACGAATGGAATTCATATCGATCATGAATTGATACTTTTTGGCTGAAATTTATCTGGTACATTCTTGACGTTGCAGGCAAGCTCCTGTGAAAATTTGGTGGCATTTGGACATGCAGATCTCGAGTTATGGTCGATGCAAGTTTGGATTTGTATTACATTATTGTTTTCGTATTGATACTATTTCGCATCGGTCATGCATGGCTCTGTTCGTATCGTTGCTTATATGCTACTTCGTATCGATGGTTAGAGGCCGCCTTCGTATCGATGCTTCATGTTGCCTTCTTCATATCGATCGGTGGTTGTTGCTGTTCGTATCGACGGTCGGAGATCGATACGAGATGGATGGAGGGAGACCGATACGAAATGGACACTGGTTGATGGATACGAAGTGTTGTTAACATGAAGGATACAAAGTAGCTTCATTTTGATGGATACGAAGGAAGTTAGTGGGCGATGGATATGAACTGAATCTCTCTTGGATAATGGATACGAAATTGGATGGATACGAATAGAGTTGGATTTCTCAACCTTGATCGATCAATATCTAAAGCATACGAACTCCGATTAACTTGAAATTTTGAATGTTGGTTCCCATAGCTTTGCTGGTCCTGTCATATCTATTGTAGCTCGATCCGGACTCGAACAAAATTTTTCTGTATCCATAGCGAACTTGTGTATAACTGATTTTCGATCCGAACCATCTTCGGTTTCCAGCCAATTCCTTAGTGTGACGGCCTTGCCAAAAGGCAGGATAACATTTGCGCCCCAAAGTACATCTTATGCGAACATGATGTGCTTTGAAAAGCTTCCATCTTCATTCTAAAAAGTTATATCTGATTCATCGGGTAATTGTTGTCTTTTTGTCAAGAGATGTAATCTTTGATTTATGTCAAGTAGAATAAGTGTTGTGTTGTTGACTGCTAATGATTACGCAGTGCATTGTTGTAACTAAGTGTCGAGCGCTAGTAATTTGTTATTCACTGTTGTAATTGTCATGAAGTGAGCATCCAACAACTGTGAATTTTGAAAACTGAACGTTAGTCCGTCATATATGGATGTATGTTATCTTGACTCCCGTCAACGTTTGCACGTACACAAGTCGTTATCAGTTTTCTTATATCGAATCCCGTATCAATCCTCTCTTGGATCGATGTAAAATTCGAGCTGTAACAACACTTGGTCGTCGTTTTAGTGTATCCCTTCGTATCAATCCTCTCATGGATCAATTTGAGAAGTTGGAAAACTATCTTTCGTACCGATGGTGATCGATGGGAATCGGTTGGCCTTTTAATATAGTTTGTATCAATGGAGTTGAGTGGCTCAAATACGATCATGTAGTGACTTCGAATCAATGGGCTTCACATCGATGGATACGAAGTTGATGGCTGGTCACTAATGAACACAAAAATATACAAGTGTTAACTCATGGGTCAGCTTCGCGAAGGACATGCCACTTTTCATTCCATGGTTCAAGAAGGATTCCTTATTATAGGTAATCTTTTATAGGAATCATCCATGACTATTTTTTGGCTCCTCCTCTAAGATCCGTTCGATCTTCATTTGTCAATGCTTAGAATAATAAGTATTTCACTTGGGACAAAGTCTATTTGTCGTGCATACCCAGAACTGGCTAGCTTAACCAGTGACTCGGCTTTTTCATTTTGATTTCCTAGGATGTGTGTAATGGTGTAATAGTCGAAATCGGCTAATAGCTTTTGGACCCAACTAGGATAAGGAGAAAGACGTTGCCTCCTGGTCAAATAATCTTCCCTGACTTAGTATACTACTAACCAGTAATAACATAAGATACGTAAAGTTTCCACTCCTAGTTTTCTTGCAAGTTTGAGCATGGCGACTAAGGCTTCATACTTAGCTTCGTTAATTGTTGCAGGGAAGTTGAGTCCCAACACGTAGTAGAATGGTCGCTTTTCTAGAGTCATTAACACAACTTCGATGTTAGAAAGCCGATTATTGGAAGTTCCATCTGTATAGGTTCTCCATCGGTTGGACGGTTCTCTACTTCTCTTCGGATGGTCATCTAATGCAGTGAATTTGGATATGAAGTATGCTAATGATTGACCATGGGTAGCTCTCTGAGGGAAATAAGTGATATCAAATTGGCTTAGCTTGATATTCCAATTGAGTAACCTTCCAGACATTTAAAGTTGCTATAGGACCTATAAAGACTGGTCGGTATAGACCTAATAGGGGAGCCTGTCAATAGCTAGCTTTCATTATATTTTGATCTTTGGATTCGTTTCTCTTCACATAGTATTACGATGCTTATGCGTGTGTTGACACAACCCAATTGAGGTATAGATCTTCACGATCCAACGGCTTGGGTAAAATTGGAGGTCTCTTTGAGTGATCTATCAGAGCTGGAATTGCATCAATGCAGTTGTTAGTTTATTCAAAATTTCTCTTCCCTCTCTTGGTCAGGTTGAAGAAGATAATACACTTGTAGATGACTCTAATCTTTATAATTTTCTGACATTAGCCTCAATCCCACGAGAATTGATGAAAGAACCCGAGAATTCTTCTTATACAATGCTGAAAGAGCATTTCAAAGGATCAAGTTTCATTCTACAGTTAATGGAGAGCCCTGAATATCTTTGCCAAGTCATCGATGTGGTCTTCTGATGGTTTGATCTCACAAGCATGTTAATCACATATACTTTCATCGATCAGTTGACCTGATTTTGTGAATGATCTGTTAACCGTCCTTCGATAAGTTGCACCTGTGTCTTAAGTTTGAATCTGGGGGTTGCAACATAGCACTATAGTCCCAATTCAATAATGAAATTGTTGTATTCCTTGTCTAGGACATGCTTCAGTATTTGATTATATCTAGAGTTTTGTGTCCATGGAACTGAGCAATTCATCTTCGATGGTCGAGTTCATCAATTGGTTGATCCTTGAAAGTGGAAAGTTGTGCTCTGTCATGCCACATAAAAATCTGAGTACTTGACGTATGTCCGCCACTCTTTGTTCATTTTTCTTATAAATAAAGGATTGGATACTCATTTTGGGTAGAGGAACCAATCGATTTTGAGTAGATTCACCTCCTTTTTAAATGCAGCGGTTCTCTTCGGATCCATGTCACATCACTTTCATTCATCGAGACAAGCCTCGGATTGACATTTAATGTAGGGTTCTCAGTAGCTGGTGAGAGTCCATATTTATACATGAGGTTGAGTCCAAATGAAGACATCAATATTCAGTTGGAGAAACGCAGTTAACTCTGTCATCATCATCACGCCGAGTTATGATCTGATCTTCAAAACTCATGATGGGCTGTAGGCACTTCATGCGCTTATTTGCAATAGTAAATGATTAGGTTTATAGGGACGTTGAATCAAAGGCTTAATAGAGTTTAGCCTCGTATCAGGTGTTGCAACATAGCTAGCTCCAGCTATGAGTTTGAATCTACTCGTGTTTCCAAGAAATGCACTTTCTATTCAATGTACCCATGATCCATTGCTCATCAGAAGGGTCAGAATGATGATCAGTTGCCCAAAGTTCGCACATCGTTCTGATGATTCTGTTTCTAAGCGTCCTCTTGGTCATAACTTTAATTTGTTATAAATACTAGGCACGAGCTATGGGATTGAGTTAACCAATGGAAGGCTGAGTCGAGCCTTATCCTGTATTGTGTCCTAGTTCTTTCCTCTAGGCAGAATACTTCGTTGGTTTTTCGATATTCGTACATTAGCTAGGTTCTGGACGGTCAATGACATCGACCTCGTTGCTTACGTCACTATACTCTTGGAAAAAACTTTAGAGTGAATCGTCCAATTAGATCTAATGCAGGATTGATGCTCCCCTTATCGAACGTGGGGTAAGAATCGATGCGCGGACATTTAGGTTGCACTTGTTGTGAATTGCTCGTTTAGTCGGATTGTGGTAAGAGTCAAAGAATAAATGGTCGCATTGCATACTTTTGGAGTTGGGCAATCAACCACGTCCATTTCGATTTACGTTCTTCTGTTAGATCTAGGGATAAAGTCGGCTCAAATACAGTCATGTCATGCTCATCTGGTCTCATGCTCTTTCTGATGGATCGAAGGAAGATTGCGGAGGATGAATGGTCAAGTTACACTCATTCATGGTTTATGCTTCTATCCATGCTCTATTGGTCAAATGTACTCGATGGATGTTCGGGTCACATTGAATTATAGTCGAAGAGGACCGATATTGACTGTTAGTTTAACGGAATGATGTAAAATGCTCGGACCTTATTTCCTGTCGATCCAAGGGTATGATATGAAAGGTATAGATCGATATTTCCCGTCGATCCGGTGGTATGATATAATTGGTTGCTCGTAGCTTCAAGCGTCATTCTGATGGTTGGCATTAAGGCCTCCTTATAGTCGTTGCCTTAAATTGTAAAGGATGCTAAGCTAGAGATGTAGAGAGTCACCTTTCTCTTCATTAGATGATTTGTACTTCTACCCCCTGTCTTGGGTTAGTAGAGTTAGTTCATGGATGGTATAATTGCATCTGTAGTGAGTTTATACTCCTCATGTCGAGTTCAGGTCAGATTTGGTGAGTGAATGGTCGAGTCACATTCAATAGTTTTTCTATGCTATCAGAATTAGTTGAAGGGCCATTAATCACACCAATTTAATGTTTACACCCCTGTCCGCATTTTGAGGACCAAGTATTTTAGCAGAAAATGGTCGGACCGCATTTTCCTCGATTAATTTCTTTGGCACTAGCCAAGGGCAAAAGTCAAAGTGTGGTCGGTCACATTACAATAACTTTAATTTGATGCTTCTCCTACTGAACTATAGGAAGGAATTGATTGGTGGATGGTTGGGTCACATACGTCCATGTTGCATGCATAACCTATTGGATCATAGGCGAGAGTTAGCGGATGAACGGTCATGTCATGTTCATTTATGATAGGATGGGTAGTCACATCCATTTAGAATAGGACGTTCAGCTAGGTCCATATTGCAAATCTGCGTTTCCATGTCGAATCAAGGAAGAAATTTTGTCTGTAGGGTTGGAATGCATCCCTATAAAATTATTTTATGGGTCCCGTGCCGAGGACAAGAGTTGATGTATGGACGGTTGTGTCGTGCCCACTTAGTGCTAGATGGTTGGATCACATCCATTTTTTGTGATAAGAGTGCCCCCATATCAGGGAAAGAGTTGGAAAGCAGATGGTCGAACCACATCTGCTTTTTGTACTATAGAGCTTGCTGAGGAATCAGAGTGGATACATGGATAGTCGAATCACATCCCTTCTAGTATTTATATTCCAATCCTAGCTTTGAGGACTGGAGTTGGTTGATGGGTGGTCCGTCACACCCATTTGGTCTTTATACTCCAGTCTACACTCTTGGGACCAAAGTTAGTTGATGGGTGGTCAGTCACACCAATTTGGCATCTGTGCTCCAGTCCTCGCTCTCGGGACTAGAGTGATTCGGTGATTTATACTTTAGTTCTTGCTCTGGGAATCTGGAGTTAGTTGATGGGTGGTCAATCACATCCAATTGGTGTTTATACTCTAGTCCATGCTCTCGAGACAAGATTTAGTAAATGTTTATAGTTCGAGCTCTGGGAATCTAGAGTTGGCCGATAAATGTTCAGTCACATCTGTTTAGGCTTAAGGATTTCGTTCACACTCTGGGAACAAGAAGTTGATCAGGTACGTGGACGGTCGTATGACATTCACCCTGAGTAGGCAAGCGAAGTCGTTAGATGGACGGATCCACCCTCCTCAAGCTTGTAAATATGAAGAGCCAGGTCGTTAGATGGACAAATCCATCCTAGGTTAAGGTTGAACATGGGCGAAGTCGTTAGGTGGATGTATCCACCCTCCTCGAGCCCACGTTCATAAGTTTATGCTCCAGTTTGCACTCTGCAAGCTGGAGTTAGTTAGAGAATTGTCGTGTATCAATCCCTTTTGGCTTCAGTGTGATAGCTTTCCGTTGAGCTCGGGGTTTCACTTAGCGAGTGATCGGCGGGATCTTGATTAATTTCCACTTATCTGCCCTCAACGTAGGATGATATTTAGTTTATGGACGGTTGGATCATGTCCATGTTCATTTGGATTCTTCTTCTGCCAAGCCAAAGGAGTAAGAACAGTGTTTTGGCATGCTTTGAGCTCGAGCAGAGGAAAGGATGGTCGAACACCATCTACTTTGAGTTGTGTATTTTCCCTTAAGTCAGGTGCAAGAATTAGAGGGGAGAAGGTTAAGTCACGTCCGCCTTATACTTTGTATTCTTCCGATCGAGCTGAGGAATAGAGTAGAAATGATGGTTCATGATGGTTAGCGAGTAGGCAATTAGTCGTTGATGACTTTGAGTTAAGGCTTGGGCCCTGACGAAGTCGGTTTAAGGCATGATTGTTTTTGTCATCTCACAGACGCAAGCTGGAGAGTGAATGGTCAAATCATATCCACTCTAAACATATGTTCTCAAATTACCCCAAGTTCTAATGTTAGATTGGATGCATAGATGTTCATGTCACATCCACCCTTGGTGCGATTCCAATTTTACCAGGCATCAGAAGAAGCATAAGTATTTTGGCAAGCTTTAAGTATGAGATGGAGAGTACATTATTGGGACGTATCACTCTAAGTCTTTCCTAGATCTCCAATTAAATTGCATAGGTGGATGAGTGGATGGTCAGTTGCATCCACTTTGCACTAGAGTCCTGACCTTGTCGGTCTCTTCCGCTTTGATGCCTTGCCCTCAGCCAGGGGCATATAGTAGCCAATGAATAGTTGAATCATGCTCATTATGATGATACCTCGATGATTTAATCATAGTCCACGGAGGTTGTTTTACACCCAACCTTAAGTACTCGGTTACCTGCATCATTTGCAAGTAGTTTAATTCAAGTCGGTCATATTTCGCAACATAAATGAAATTGAAATAGAAATAATTCAAAAGAGATCAGATCAAATCTCATTGATAAGTGAAGCAGCGTCCTATGCTCTCTATTTCAATTCGGTCCAGCCCTCCTTAATTCGAAGTCTAACACAGATGATTTAGTTTAATCAAAGTTCTTGATTGGTCGGGGTCGGGTGTTCC
The DNA here is from genome assembly GCA_030765085.1 of Allium cepa. NCBI lineage: Eukaryota > Viridiplantae > Streptophyta > Magnoliopsida > Asparagales > Amaryllidaceae > Allium > Allium cepa. The sequence goes on from CM060944.1 coordinate 269,708,328, forward strand.
CTCCCCATTGTTTTATGAGGCTTGCACATATTGTCGAAGCTTTCCTTTTCGGAGTAGCCTTATGGTGCTGGCATCCATGGTAGGCATCTAAGGAAGAGGATTTTCTCGATCTAGATTATGGAGTAGGTTCCCTCCTTATCTCGCCGTGCTGATCCTTCATCTTGTTCATCAACTCAATATTGGCGTGGATATGTTGGTGTAGTTGTTGGCAGCTATCCACCAGTTCTCTTATCAAAGTCTGGTAGTAAGCTCTTTTAATGAATCCATTTATGTGTATTGGCAGCAACTGGCTGTGGATTTTGATCAATTCTTTGGTGGTCAGATTCTTTGTTCCCTTAAGCGATATGAGAAATAGAACTGGCATGTCTAACAGTGATTGACGGTCTTATTTAAGGAATGAGGGTAGACATATGCGTTTGGTGGCATTCATCACTATTGGTGGAATCAATGCACCGTTCTCACTTCATGGGGTAGTGTTGGGGGTTGTATTTCCGTAGTATACTGACATAGTCAACATGTTGAATTTTCACTGGAAATCTGTAGGTAGGATGGTTTCAATGAATAGGTCTCAGCCGGGGGGAAGATTCTCCAATCGTCATTATGATCAGGTTCATTTTATGGGTATAGGGTCTTGTAATACTGATGAATGATGCATGCATGATTGTCCAATGTTTGAGTGGTTGGTAACACTGATTGGACGACGAGTTGGTTAAGATGAGCTCATAGATTGGTGATTATTTCTAATTTTCACCCAGGTAAGAGACCTACATAGGGTATTATGGAAGTCCTCTTGAGGTTGTATGCCATGATTTTAGTCATATGGACATGGTATGATTAACATACGAGCATGTGAAGATGGTTCGGTGGTGACCAGTTATGCTTGAGTTTTCAGAGTTGACAGTGTAGAGCAGTCGTCATATTAGCCATCGTGCCATAATTGTCAATTCAGGAGATTAAAAGCTGGTCAATTGGGGGAAGTTACAGTCCACCTTAGAAGCATGATATATTAACCAACTCTGGTTCATGGCGTATTAGCTAGGTTCTCCAGCCTCTAGGAGCACCGGTTTAGTAGTATTTCTTTACCTATTCCTTGATTGCAACTCAGCATTTGCTGTTGTAATCCCCTATGTCTTGTTCATTCATGGAACGACCAGGAGTATGGATGGAATATTCCTTCGTTAAGTTGAGTTTTGAATTCACCATACCAATGCTCTGTGCTACGGCTAGGTTCGGGAGGGTTTCTCCTCGAAAATTTTTTAAGCCTTTTTTCGAAAATTTGGATCGTACCCAAAAATGTATTTTTGGAAATTTCGTGTCGTTCTCAGTAATGTTGAACAATACAAATTTGGCAAAATTGAACGATCCAAAAATTGGGTACTTGGATCGATACGAAAGGCACATAGCTGGATCGATACGAAGTGGTATCTGAGGATCAATACGAAATGCACATAGTTGGATCGATATGAAAGTTGATTGATACGAATGTTGATTGATATGAAAACCGATCGATACAAAAAGTGGTCGATATGAAAAGTGATCGATACGAATATTGATCGATATGAAAAGTGACTAATAGAAAAAGTGATCGATATAAATGTTGATCGATACGAATGCTGATCGATACGAAAGTTGATCGATACAAATGTTGATCGATATGAAAAGTGATCGATACGAAAAGTGATCGATGGGTAAAGTGATCGATACAAAAGTAGATCGATACGAATGTTGATTGATATGAAAACTGATCGATACGAAAGTAGATCGATACAAATGTTGATTGATATGAAAACTAATCGATACGAAAAGTGATCGATACGAAAGTCGATCGATACAAATGTTGATCCATAGGAAAAGTGATCGATACGAAAGTCGACCGATACGGACGTTGATCGATAGAAAATATGGATACGAAAAATCATGCTGAATGTAGTTCCTCTTAGATCCGAAGCAATCTGAATAGAATAGAAGGAACTACTGAATGACAGATCTGGATCTTCTCCTTAGATTTTCACAATCCAACGACGGTAGTAGATCCATAGAGCAGACAAAAGAAGGATGTTATCAGTGAAAACACCAAAGTGTTTGTACCAAAATTGGGCACAACACCCATCAGATGTAATTGAAGAGAGTAGAATGCAGAAATTATAAGGAAAATAAGGCTAATCCAACAATCACACCAATAAAATCATGGAAAAATAGAAGAAGACAAGCATTTATAGTAGTTCGGCATTGTATCCTACGTCCACTTTGAAGAGATTGATGTTTATTTATGATTCTGAACTGAATTACAAAGATATAACAGCTAGCACTCGAGTTAAAATGGAGTTTCAGCAGAGTGACGGCGTAGCGGCTTCCCTAAAAGTCCCTTTTCTAGATGCATATGGCTGCTATTTACAGGCGTAGGTAGAAAATATCTCACCCAGATCTTGGGGGACTTCTTCTCTCACGTGGATGGGCCCACAGGATCGAGTTTAGGTGGTTTCAACTCGATCTAGGAGCGATACGAATGGAATTCGTATTGATCAAGAATTGATCCTTTTTTGTTGAAATTTATCTTGTACATTCTTGACGTTGTATGTAAGCTTCTATGAAAATTTGGTGGCATTTGGACTTGTAGATCTCGAGTTATGATCGATGCAAGTTTGGATTTGTATGACATTGTTGTCTTCGTATCGATACTACTTCTCATCGGTCCTACGTGGCTTTGTTTGTATCAATACTCATATGCTACTTCGTATCGATGGTTAGAGGCAGCCTTCGTATCGATGCTTCATGTTGCCTTCTTCGTATTGATTGGCGGTTGTTGCTATTCATATCGATAGTGGGAGATCGATACGAGATGGATGGAGGGAGACCGATACGAAATGGACATTGGTTGATGGATACGAAGTGTTGTTAGCATAAAGGATACGAAGTAGTTTCATTTTAATGGATATGAAGGAAGTTAGTGGGCGATGGATACGAACTGAAACTCTCTTGGGGAATGGATACGAAATTGGAAGGATACGAATAGAGTTGGATTTCTCAACCTTGATCGATCAATATCTTAAGCATACGAACTCCGATTGACTTGAAATTTGAAACGTTGGCTTTCATAGCTTTGTTGTTCTTGTCATATTAATTGTAAGACTTGGACAAAATTTGTCAGTATCCATGGCGATCCTGTGTATAATCGATCTTCGAGACAGATTGTCTTTGGTTTCCAGCCAATTCCTTAGTGTCACAGCCTTGCCAAAAGACGGGATAACAGAACATACATGGCAATTTGATTGTAGGCAGATTAAGCATCCATAAAATATAATAATTTATGCTCTATGGTTTCATCCACTAGTTGTTTAATTCTCGGAAGCAGGAAACAAACTTTGGGGCAGGCATCATTCAGGTCAGAAAAGATAATGCACGTTTTCCGTTTTCCATTTGACTTCTTAACTAATACTTGATTAGCTATCCATTCCAGGTTGTGAGATTCCCTGATGAATTTTTTTCCCAACAAAGTCTCAACTTCCTCCTTAAGAGTCACGGACTCCAGGGGCCATACTCCTTTTCTTCTACTTGACTTAGGGTTTCCTAGGATTAACTTTTAGTGAATGACATGCAATGTTGGAAGAAATCCGAGCACTTGTCATTGTAAGACCATGCAAATACATCATGGTTATTCCATAAGAAACACTAGTTTTACTTCAAATCTTTCTCCAACTAAGATCCAATCTTTAATAGTTCAGTTGGATCATGCTCTTCAACCTCTATAAACTCTATTTCCTCTATAGGCTTAGTTGCTGCCCTATCTTCTTTGTCTTTTAGGTATAGTTCATTGAAAGAACCATCAGTGTACCCAAGTGGTGGCCCTTTCTTAATTCTTATGCGACTGAGGTATTAACATAGAGAGTAGTCTTTACGTGATTCCTTTCTCTATACTTCTATTCTCACATAATTCTGCCACAATAGAATTCTCTAATAGCCTCTTGATCTCCTTTAACTATTCCCACTCCATGAGCCATACGGAATATCATCTTCAAACACCACTGGCCAAGAATTTATGGAAGTCTGATAAAGCCGGCCATTCTAGGAAATCATTTTATGTTGAGTGCCCATCCACCAAAATTAAAGTCTACTTTTGCAAGGTTGATTAAGGATGATTTCCTAACAGGACAAATAAGTCTAGCTTCCATAGGGACATTTTTTCCTCTTAAGTAAATCCATGTGGTTGTTTGTTGCATCAGGTAACGTCCTTCATACATAACCCCATTTTATCAAAAGCATCCTAGAATAGGGTGCTGACTGAGACTCCATTATCTACCAATACTTGATGTACTTCTGTAGAACGGAGCATGGCATCATGCTCTCGCCTATAGCATATACGGAACCCTCATCCATCATAAAGGACTTTGCATATCTTTTCATTTAGGCCTAACTTTTATCTGCCATGCAAGGTCCTTTTATTATGATGTTGATAATCAATCTCCTATCCTTTGCATGGTTAGCACTAGTTTCCTCTTCTTCGTCCCTATACGAGGGTTGCCATAGTGGATAGCATAGGAATACGAGGAGCATTAAGATTTTTGGCATATTTCTCCAACTTTTTCTTCATGAAATATTCCTTTACAATATCACATAAGTGACAACGCTCATTAGTGCCATGCCCGTGAGACTTATGGAAATGACAATTCTTCCTCATATTTATACCTAATTCTATTTCCTTTCTTGTTTGAGGCTTATTACACTTTGACTTTTCATTCGTTGTAAGGTAGATATTTTTCATGATATCATTTAGATCCACGTAAACATCGAACCTCAGTCCATGCTTAAACCTTTTTCACTCTACCTTCTTTCCACTTGTACAACCCTTATTGTTGTCCTTCTTCTTTCGATCAAAATTGCTTCCATTTCTCTTTATAGTAGTGTTTACAATATTGGATCTATCTATAACCCTTGTTGCCATACCAGGCTTCCTTTAAGATAAAGCATCTTCTAACCTTATATATTTTGTCTCCACATAGAAGAAATCCTGTAACATAGTCGGTTTTTCTTTAGTCAAACTTCTAGCGAGCTTCATTCCTGGATGTACTCCACCACACAATGCCATCAAGATTAGTCATTCATCCGCATTTTGAACTTCTACTGCTGCGACTTTAAATCAAGTTAAGTATTATCGAAATGGTTCATCCTCCCTTTATTCCACATCAAATAGTGAGTATGGATTCATAGGTTTCTCCACATGCACATGAAACTCACTGATAAACTTTTCCTTTAACATTGCCGAAGAGTGTATCGAACCCAGGGGTAGATGACAAAACCACTTAGTGGCTAAGTCTGCCAAGAATAGAGGGAAGCATTTACATAAGCTTCCTTCATTGCTCATAAGAATATGTCGAGTGTATGTTGTAAATGTAATCTGAAGTCAATTAAACCTTTATATGGATCAATGATGGGCATTTGGAAATCTTCGGGGTTTCAAATTATTCATATTTCCAAAGATAAAGGGCTACCAACTCTAGATTCAATACCCCACTTCAATTTCTTACGTCGAACACACTCCTTAATGATTCAAGCCATTCTATCTTCCAACTCAGGTGATGGTTGATGATGGATCGATCTTTCACATTAGGATGGAAAGTCCCTATCACTCTCTCTATGGCAACTTGACCTCTAGTGTCGTCCTTGATCTCGGCTCCTAGAGTGCTCGCGACGACCAGTCTATCCTATATTCATAACTACTTCGACAATGGTAGGAGAATGTCACTAAATATAGGTAGGGTTAGCTGCAGCTAGTCCTGGTTTGGTTCCTTCCATGTCCAACTTAGTACTAAACTGATCCACAGGCTCAATATCGGGCTGCACTCTTATTAGTTCCGTCTCCTTAACATTTTCTCTTTAGGTTCTTTGATTGATTAGATTCGTTATCAAAATGCGACCACCTTCTACTTCTAGATCTCCTAGACTGGGATCGTTCCTCATGCTTTAGTTTTGTGACCGATAGTTTGCGCTTACCCCAAGCATGTTCCAATTTAGCCCATGATAGCTTTTTGTTGGCTACAATTATGTCTATATCTCATACTATAATTACACCTACTAATGCTGGAGTATTGGATGACTGATTGTCCTGATTGGTAATCATTTGATTGGGTGTGGTGGTGTTTCTTGCATTCCCGCAGGCAGGGCTAACTCTAGTTCTTGATTTCCAAGGATTGTTAAAAGTCAAGTTAACCCTCGACGAAAGCACCAAAAATGTTTGGACAAAAAATGAAAAACACGTAAAAGCAATTTGTTATGGGACTATGCATATAAAGTGTATGACGCAGCTATCATATTTGTAGCTAGATTGATTTTTGAAGAGCAAATCAAGGATATTATATACAAAAAGTAAATTGCAGTAAAATAAAGAACACAAATATTCATAGTGGTTCGGTCAGATATGCTTACATCCACTATTCATTTTCATTAATTTTCTTATATATCAGTTGCACAAAGATTTAGATAAAAATAGTAATAATCGAATGCTTAAAAGAAGGATTGTTGTTGGTCTTCGAAATCTTGTTCGACTAGTCATGTTCGGTCATTTTTTGCTCTTTAGAATCACCTACCATTGTTGTTATAAGCTTAAATATTTATAAGACTGCAGATATAGGGGGTTTAGGCCAATAAAATAGGTAATTCCCTTATTTATCTCTTTCAGTTCTTTCTTGTGTACAATATTCGATCTAGAATTTCCTTGTATAGAAGATTTGGTCCAAACATTTCATATTTACCCAGCCCAGCTTCCTCATCTTGATACTCAAACGTCCAGTAAAATGGGCTCGGTAGCATTTCTATAAAAAAGAAAGCTTGTTCGATAACATCCTTACTGTTATGACTAACTATTCCATAGTCTCCAAACAAACTCGAATGACTAAATTGGAACAAATGATGATGAAGGAATGAGCCTAAACACATAGAAGAACAAAGTAATAAAATGAAGAAGCAAGGAAAAATAGTCAAAAAATGAACATCACTTCATGACTCATTGGACATAGATCAAGTCCAAGTCATGGTTAGATGCAACCCTGGGAAATTACTTAAAAACTTAGAGCATAAGAAGAAGAAATGGATGCAAACCCCTAAAGACATCACAAAATAATAAAGTAAGAAGATACAAAGGACATAACAAAAAATGGATCAAAGACTTCAGCTCAACATTCCCAACTAGGTTCTTCAAATCGAACTCGAGTTATACATAATAAAAACCTAAGATAATTTTGAAAACACTCGAGTTAAGAAATTATAAAACAAGGCAAGATGACTTGGAGTCGGGCCGAGTCAAACCAAGGTCGGGCCTGAGTTAACTTAGTACCGAGTTGTGATTTTTGGGTCTGTTTGGCCATAATTTTCTTAAGGATGATGAAAATGACGTGGGGAACATGCTGGAGCTAATTTCGAAGTTTATCTTGGAGATTTTTGTTTACAAATAGAGGTAAATGGCACTTGGAAAGGGATTTTTTATTGCTTTTCTATTCTGAACTTTTGATAGCGAGGAGTTGTATAATTATAACGTTGAAAAATACTTTGTTGAATTCTTATCGAGTTGAGACTGTCGAGTTGTAAGAACTACTTTTTAAAATCAAAGGATAATCAATAGAAATCGACTAAGTGGACTTAGGTTGGACTACTCACCGAACCACTATAAAAATTGTTTGTCCTTTTCTCACTTTTACTCTCTTTTCTTTGCTAATTTTCATATTTCATATTTCATTGGGTGTTTGTTCCATTTTTATTCCTATCATTTTGGTGCTTTCACTAAGAAAACTTAGATTTAAGGACATGAAACGTGCATTTAAAGAAGACTAACACCAAATCTATGATTGGAGAAAGTTAATAAGAATAAGTCAATAGCCAGGAGGTGTCCTAGGATCAAACCCCACATTTGTCTATGTAACTAGAGATGAGATGGAGAGAATGATAAGGAAATGCAAGATATGACGATAGCTCGTCAAGATGAAATGCTAAACTGATTCTTTAGAATAATGGAATAGTAAGCAATAATTGGATTTCCTAAAAACTAGAATTTGGGGCTAGAAGGCATAGCAAGTGCACTTGGAAATAAAACATGAAGAGGTAGAGTCAACCCGTGGGAAACTCACAGATCGATGCCGATCAAAGTTGTCAACTCGGCATCATGTCATGGATCCTAAGTGGCATGATGGATGCTAGAGTTAGATAGGGATGAAACATGTTTGAGGGTTGAATTTGAGCCATAAAATGAGGATTAAAACATGAATATGAATGTACAACAATAGGAGTTGGAGTCAAAAATTCTTCATAGGAATGGGGGGTAAGATGAAACCATGAATCGAAGAGTATCATTGGGTTATAATGATAGAATTGCTGAAATGGTTAAGTGAACGTTGAGAGGTGGACCATAAACCAGATTTTGGAGGACATGAACAGAAATCCATTCACCTTTAACATGTCGTATGTGAGAAATCCGCCCAATTTCAAGTTGTCAATGCTTGAAATATACCACAAAAAACAGATCCAACCATTCATCTAATGAGATACATCTGACATATAGAGGTGTTGGGTGCTTCTGAGGAGGTAATGGGATGGTGTTTCATGTTATATTTGACATATTTAGCAGCGATGTGGTTTTAATAGCTGGAGAATGGGTCCATTTACACAAGGACCGAGTTGGTAAACAAGTTTATGCAATAACTCAGAGTTCATATCATACATCCAAAGAATATGTTGGTGGTTTTGAGCATGAAACAAAGGGCTGAAGAGACCTTATGAAGTTATTTGACTAGGTCAACGTAGCAGCTGTTTCCATTCAAAATCTAGATCTGTTCATAGTTTTGATAGTAGTGGTATTAGGAGTTGCAAGTAAGACCAATTCAATATTGTTGTAGAAAGGGATCCACTAGTAGATTTGGTGAATATTTATTATATAGTTAAGAGATTCCTACGTTAGAAAGACACCAAAGCGAATGAAGATAGAGAAGTTAATGATGTGGATGATGGAGGACTATCTAGAACATGATATGGAAGAATAAGGATTGAAGCATGTGAAAAGGGAACCAAAGTTTTCCTCGTACACCAAACTAACTGAGCCCCCAAGTAGAATTTAGTTGGATACTAAGGGGAGATTCCTTATTAGAAACCAACAAAGAGAGAACCCACAGATCGAGAGAAAATATCAGGAAGGTTTTGCTTTTCAATGAGCTGGATGGGCATGGGACTAATGAGTGCAGACACCTTCGTTATTTGATAGAGGAGTTTGTTCGGAGAAACCGACTACAACAATACGTGAGAAGCCAAACAGTAGTAGTGCAGAGGGAAGAGCTGCCATCTACAGCGAATGCATTTGGAAGCGGCCTTGGATCCAGGTTGAGAATGTTTATCATATGATCAGGATAAAAGGGAGTCAGGTTATTCCCACACTTTTCTTTTTTTTGCAAATAAATGATGTAGTATTATACTCAAACCACTTACACATGTACGGGGCCTCGATGGGTTTCTAGGCTTGCTCTCAATGTAAGAGGAAGTAATCCCTGATTGGATGAATGTTTTTAAATATTTGTTTGTTTGTTGTTTTGAGTTATATTTTTTGAATGAATGTTTGATTTTGAAAGTCATTTGAGCATGATAAATGATATTGAATATGAAACACCAACGAAGATTGGCTAACTTCTGAGACTGATTTATGAATTGATTAGATATAGTTCTCCTGATCAAAGAAATTGGGCGATGAACCATAAGGTGCGAGTTCCTTGGACAGAGAGTGGGTTGGACTCATACAGGATAGTTAGTACCCTCATCAGAGAGTGAGCAGATGGACTTACTCGGATGTCAGGTCCTCTCGTCGGAGAGCGAATGGATTGGACTTGATATGGATTGGATATCATCTAAAGGGGTCAGAAATTAGATTAGATATGGATAATGAAATCGAAAGAGATCGTTCCCTAGAGTAGACATTGATTGTGTGATATAAAGATCGAAAATCAGAATTTATGTTTGAACGCCTGTTGGTTTAAAATGCTCTAATAATGATAGCTAGAATACAACGTTGCATCAATTCGAATGGACTCGTTTATGACAGAATGCTGGATGATTCTAGATGATTTTCAAATGATGCTCTAATCATTGGCAACGTGCTACCTTGATTCATAACTTATGAAACCAAATTATCAATGAAAGTCACTGCTTTGATTTGGTCGGACATCCTTACAATGCGATATTAGGTGATACCTGACGATTTATAAGTAACGTTCTTACGATGGCAATGAACTTCCACGATTATTGATTTTTGATCACACTTACATATGATTTACCTATGATAGTGAAATCATGGATGAACACAGGATGATATCAATTTAGATGTATGATAGTTAACTTCTGAACGAACTCAAAATGACTTTGATATACATTTTATGATATATGATTTTATATTTTCAAAGGGAACATGAAATGATTATGAACTGTGACTAACATTTGAGTAAGGACTTAAGTCCTTAGCTATGATAGGCCTAGAACGACCTTTGATTTGCAGGTGAACCTGAAGGAACCGAATGATTTAGTATGATCTGTCCAATTGATAGCAAGAGAGCTTGGATATTATTGATTTGCCATCTTCATTATTTATTCTCAAGCAAAGCATGCCTTATATTCACAAGGCGAACTTTGGAGGGCAAGTGATATGGCCTTATATTCTAATGTCTTCAAATAAACTTGAGTGACTATACTATACTGAATGATGGTAAACGAATGGGCCCAAACACTTAGAAGAACATCACAAGGTGATAAAATGAAGAAGCATGGAAAAGATAGTAGAAAAATGAACATCACTTCATGATAGAATGAAGAAGCATAAAAAAGATAGTAGAAAAAAGAACATCACTTCATGACTCGGTGGACGTAACTTGGGTCCGAGTCATGGATTAACTGTGACCTAGGGAAATTGCTTAAAAAATTTGGCACAAGAAGAAGAAATAGATACAAACCTCTAGAAACATCATAAAAGAATAATGTAAGAAGTTATAAAGAAAATAATAAAAAATAGATAAAAAACTTTAACTCAACATTCCAATTGGTGCTTCAGGTCGGACTCGAGTTATACCTAAGAAAACCTGGTAAAACTCTAAAAATACTCGAGTTAAGAAATGGCAAGGTAAGGCAAGGCAACTTTGAGTTGGACCCAAGTCATAGCCGAGTCTGACCCTAGTCAACTTGGTACCGAGTTGTGATTTTTGGGTCTGTTCGGCCATGACCTTCTTGGGGATAATGTGCATAACATAGGGAATGTGCTGGAGCTAATTTCGGAGCTTATCTCGGAGATTTTCGCATATAAATAGAGATAAATGGAACTTGGAAAAGGACTTTGATTTCTTCTCTATTCTGAACTTCATATGGTGACAAGTTGTAAAATTATAACTCTGAAAAATACTCTATCGGATTCTCATTGAGTTTAGACTACCGAGTTATGAGAATAACTTTGTAAAATCGAAGGATAATCAATAAAAATCGACTTAGTAGACGTAGATCAGAGTATTTGCCAGACACTATAAAAATTGTATGTTATTTTCTCACTTTTACTCTTTTTTTTCATATTTGATATTTCATTAGGTGTTTCTACCATTTTTAGTTCAAACATTTTGGTGCTTTCAGTGAGAAACATGGATCTAAGGACTCAAAGCATGAATTTGAAGAAGATGGAGAAGATTAAAAAAAAGCCTAATCTAGATCTATGTTTAGAGGAATCAACAAGAACAAAGAGACGGCCAAGAGGTATCCTTGGGATTAAACCCCCCATCTATCTATATAGTTAGAGATGAGGTGGAGAGAATGATAAGGGAGATGCGATGGGATACAACCGACATATGGATGTATTGGGTGATTCTAAGGTAGTAATGGGACCGTGATTCCTGTTATATTTGGCAGATTTAGAAACTATGTGGTTTCGATAGTTGTAGAATGGGTCCATTAGCACATAGACCGAGTTGGTGAACAAGTTTATGAAACAATTCATGGTTTGTATACAACTTCAAAGAATGTGATGATGCTTCTGAGCGTAAAACGGAGGGTCGGAGAGACCTTATGAAGTTATTTGACTAGGTTCAATGCAACAGCTATTGCCATTCATAAGACGGATCCATCAATAGTTCTAATATTGGTAGTTTCAAGAGTTGTGAGTAAGACCGATTCAAGATTGCCTTGGAAAGGGATCCACTATTAGATCTGGTGAATATCTATTATCAAACTGAAAGACTCCTGCATCAGGAAAGCACTAAAGCGAATGAAGATGTCGAAGTTAATGTTATGGATGATGGAGGACCGTTCGGAAGAAGATAGGGAAAGAATAAGGGAAAACATATGGTTGATGATAGCTTTGGAGGATCGAAGCATGTGAAGAAGGAACCAAAGTTTTCCATGTATACAGAACTGACTGAGACCCCGAAGAGGATTTACTTGGATGCCAAGGGTAAATTCCCTATCAGAAACCTACAAAGAGAGAACCATGGATCAGGAGAATGATCTGGAAGGTTTTTCTTATTCAATGAACTAGATGGGCATGACTTTGATTGTTTGATAAAGGAGAAAGTTCAGAGCAACCGACTGCAATAATACATGGGGATCCATACTGTAGTGGTGCAGCAGGAGCAGCTGCCATCTGCAACGAATGCATCTAGAAGCGGCCTTGGATCTAGGGCGAGAATGGTTATCCCATGATCTGGATAAAAGGGATTTAGGTTCATTTCCCATGCTTTGCTTTTGTTTGCAAATAAATGATGTAGTATTGCTCTTAAACCACTTACATGTGTACGGACCTCGATAGGCTTCTAGGCACGTTTGAGTTGGATATTTGGAAGTAATCTCTAATAGGATGGATCGTTTGGAATATTTGTTTGTTTTTTTGAGTTAGACTTTGTGAACATGTTTGATTTTGATTGTTATTTTAGCATGATGACTACTATTGAACATGAAACATCAACGGAGATTGGTCACCACTTGAGATTGATTTATGAATTGATTGGACATAGTTTTCCCAACCAAAGAGATGGAGCGACAAACCATAAGGTGCAAGTCCCTTTGCTAGATAACAAGTGGATAAGACTCATATAGGATAGTAAGTCCTCTCACTGAAGAGTGAGCAGATGGACTTGCTCGTACGTTGGGTCCTCTTATCGAAGAGCGAATGGATTGGACAGAAATGGATTAGATTGATCCAAAGAGGTCAGAAATTAAATTAGATATGGATAATGCGATCCGGAAATATCATGTAACAAGCTGCCTTTTCGATCCTTAAAAATCGATACAAATACATCCATGGTATTCACGTGCCAAATATCCAAATGCGGGAAAGACAAATTGTTGGGGTAAAAGAAAGAAAAGAAAGAACAGAATCTCACATCGTGACAAGATAAATATATAATATGCATAAGATCTTTATAAAAAAATCATCTTATATATACATGCATAACACAAATTAGAGCACACTAACCTATGTTAGCCTGCACAGTTATAACAACGTATCCTTACAAATGCCGATAAATACATACAGAAATCAAGAACAACAAAATAGCGGAAAATATAAGATACGTAAGTACATCTTGGAGTCCTGAAAGCTCCAAATTATGCAGCTAAATCTAGAAAATATGTTCTGGCTAACCAAAGCATTATAAGAAAACAATGCCCGGGTCGGTCCAATAAAATCATCATGAGAAATTCAAATCACAAAGAATTTTATTTATTACAACACGTAAAATCCTTTAAAATCAAAGGTATCACGTAAGACCACGCCTCATATAAACACAGATAGGTTTTAACCTTACGATAACTTAAATATTAATATCATAAAATCCAGTGATATTATAATAATGTCTAAGGGTGAAAATAATAATAATCAAGTGTTGTGATGCTTGTGAGTGTACATCACAACAATACTAGGTATATAACAAAAAATGGATAAGGTGCATTCGCTAATTGTGTAGGATTCCACGAAGGTGCCCTCGGTACTTTGAGAACGGTCATCTTGCATAAGGATCAGAGATATCCTTCTGAAGCAGCATACAACCCTAGTGATGTACCATAGGAAAAACTGATCTCGCTAATACTGAGTGCATCACCCCATGCATGCATTACAACTAAAGGCAACATCTAGGTGGAGCTGACTACACCCTATAGGTTTATCAACCCTACTGGCAATGCCACCTATCTCGGCTTTTAGTCATCACTGGTGATGAGGCTATGTCCAGCGTTCCAGCTCACGCACTGCCATGAAAATAGATCATGGAATCCCATATGGATTCCCCTCAATGGGTCTCGGAATCACACATGAATTCCCATGTCTCACTTCTACCTTAGAAATACACATGGATTCCCATACCCCAACGGGTCTTGGAATCACACATGGATTCCAACATCTTGATATATCATAAAACTCCTCTACGGAACCATAAATGGTTCGGAGTGGTTACGGTACGAGTCACCTCTTACGAGTACACCCCCCTTACCAAGTGCCTAAAAATCCGTTTGTCGATTTTTCGGAATGCTCAATAACAGTTCTCTTGGAAATAATCAGACAATATATAGGAGCAGGGATCACCCCCTAACCGTTTAAGTGGACAGAACTCATCATAATTTGTCCTAAAAGAACAAAACAATTTTATACATACAGCATAACACCACTAACGATAACTGTACCATATAATCTCCGGGTTTCACCTAGATATTTCTAGGGTTAAAATTCTTCGGTGTTAAGTAGGGAATATTCAGTACCACCGAAATGAAGAAGGATTACATATTTAAGTCAAAGTTTGATAGTCAGTTATTTAACTATCAAATAATCAAACATTGAAAACAGAGATTACATTTCCCACAGGAACCACCAAGCCCCTTAAATTTATCTTTCGTAAATTAAACCTCTTTCCAAAATATTAATATTAATATTCATATACTTATCTCACCGGTTAAGTATATTCACAAACCATTCATTTCAAAACTTAAAAAACCCTTTTCATATACTTATAAAATGGTATGGTATATTCTTAAAAACACTTAAAAAGATTTTCTATTTCAATCTCATAATAAAATGATCAAACCCAAAATGTTGATTAAATGGAGATATAAATAATCCAAAACACCATTCATAAATCTACTTTCGGAAATCATATAAAAAACAAACTACTTATTCTGATCCCAAAACCATTAAAAACCAACTTCTCCAACTTCCAAAATCCATTCCCATATTTATAAATTCCTTCAATAAATTCTTTTATTAAATAAAACCCTTTATATAAACCTTTTCTTTTAATAATAATTTCTTTTTAAATGAACCGTTTCTGATTTCTAAACACCTTTTGTGAAACAATTTATTAGTTAAAAATACTTTTAAACAAACAGTATTTCTCTTTAAACAACATTAGTGAAATAATGACTTTGAACCATCATTATTAATAAATTTTAAAGTAAATAATATTACAATAATAACCTAAGAACACTTAATATAGTATAACAATAATAAAACATAATTATTAAAATATAATTTAATAACTTAAAACAATATAAGTATATTAATAAATTAACTTTTAAACAATATTAATATAATAATAATAAAGATTAATAAACTTTAAAACAATATTATCATAGTAATAAACTTTTAAACAATATTATTATAATAATAAATAAACTTTTAAAATATTAATAATATAACAAGTAACAATGAAATAAAAATAATAAACTTTAAAGTATAAAATGATTAATTTTAAATAATTAATTTTAAATAATTAAATTTAAATAATAATTTAAATTTAATATAATAATTAATTCTAAATTAATAATTATCTTTAAAAAACTTATTATACATAACTTTAAATAATATTAAAGTATAAAATAACTTTAAACCATATTTAAAATATCACTTAATAATTCTAAAAAATATTTATAATATACATAAGTTAACTTTAAAACATTGTTAATAAATTAATTATTATATAAACACTTTACTAAAATACTAATTACATAAAACAGTATAATTGTTTAAATTTTAAGTTGATTTAAATCCATAGATTTCTAAATTCAGAAAGAGGCTTAACGATCACAATGGTACCTAAATAAGTTATTATATTATTCAATTTAACTTTTCCAATTTAATAACTTATATTTACATAACCAACCACTATGAAAATAAATTCAACACTTAACCGTTATTGTTTAACATATCACTTATTCAAAGTGGCATATCAATTAAATCGGATGTCCAAGTCTATAAAATAACAGAATGATGATTTTTTTTGCTAATTAAATACCAAATTTATTTAAGTAGCGTAACATTGTTTTATTCTACTAAACAAGTGTGCCAAATTACCCTATTCAATTTATTTTAACAATACGGTATTTATTTGGCCAAATAGATAACACCCAATAGGGTATATTTATTTAACGACGTTATTATTTAAAATAACTCAATTGAATTCAACCACTATATTTTAATCATACATTTGTACTTCATTAAAACTGCAAACTAGTTATAGTATAGTGTTCTACTAGTTTATATGAACCTAGTGCAAAAATCTGTGGGTCAGTTGGGTTTAAAATGAATGAGAATATACAACGAGGCTCGACCCTTTAGTAAAGCGAGAGAAGCTTCCTCTTAGGCCCCTAAAAACCTAGGGCACCAATTCACTAGCAGAGATACAGGAGGGAAAAAAACTAAATCGTGATTTCATGAACCGACGGTGATTCTTCACCTCCAAGCAGTAGGCTCCATCTCCTCCAACTCCAAGCAGTAGGCTCAGGGCCCCATCAAAGAAATCGGCAGGCTCCATCTCCATTCTCCTACAAGCAGCGGCTCCATCTCCATTCTCCTCTAAAGATTGTTAGTAATAATCTTAATACTAATTTTTCAATGGTTGGTATAAAAGATTGTTATTAAAACTAATTTCGATTGATTTTTTATAGAGCTTATATCATTTCACTACAAGAATTACTGTTTATAGCAACGGGCTGGGGCAACGGCCTTCAACGGCTTCCAACGGCAAGCTTTTTCCCGGAATTTTTTAATAACAAAGAAAACTTGCCACTGGACGCCGTTGGAAATATGCCGTTGGCGGCCGTTGCAAGCCATTGGAAAACCGAGACTAACCTACAGCTCGATCTTCTTCCTCCTCATTCCTCTTTCACCCGAAATCAAATCCAAAAACCCCCCATTTCCCCCCCCCCCCCCAAAACATTTCCAACCCCATTTTATCCCCTTCTACACGTTCTAGCATCCCCATCTTCGTTTGCAAACTTCACTACCTCCAAAATCAGGTATTATTTGCTAAAACCCTAATTTTGTTAAATTTTTAATTTTAGGTTAAATTGGTAATTTTAATGTATGTATTGTGCTATTGTTCGTGTATTGTAGTGTATTGGACCTTAATTACTGTTATTAAACTAATTATTGCATGTTTAACTATGATTTTTTAAATTAGGTTTATTATTAAATTAGTTTCAAACTTAATAATTGTCACTAACCTAAGCATGAACCTCATTTGTTATTATATTGGTGATTGAATTGCGTAAAAACGTACGTAGAAATTAAGTGATTATATTGACATATAAATTGTTCACTTTTGACATGTTATGATATGATATATACGTTCTACAGTTTGTGCATGACTGAATGTGATTTGTGATGCGATTATATGTATAACATTGTTCGTTTATTTTATACGTTGCGCGCACACACTGGATTTTTTTTTGTTTTAGGAAAAAATCATTATGTATGCGTTGATTCAATAATTTGTTTATTTATATAAAAGTTTAAATTTTATGAAAATAAAATTTAAAATTTTATATCGCTAATTTAAAAATTTAAACCCTTAGAGTGTTTTTGGCCCCGTCTGATAAGTATTGTATACGATCGTTGTGTGGATATTCATTTTTTAACAGAACGGACATCTATATTCATCGTATACAGTATTTGTTGGATTTGTCCCTGTATTGGACAAGTTACAAAACCAATAACGTAATTAAATCTCGTAAATCATTTCAGTTTAAACGGTTTGCAAAATTTCGACAGCGCTTCTCTTTATGTTCCCTGTGTACACGCAATTATGTACTGTTCAGGGAACTAAAGCGAAGTGCTGTCGAAATTTTGTTGGATCGTTTAAATTGAAATGATTTATGCAATTTAATTACGTTATTGTATTTGTAATGGGAGGTAGGATGACCCATCAACAAAGTGTCAATGATCAATTAATATCAAATGCGCTAATAAAATTGTTTAAATAGAATATAATATTCATTTCAAAATAAGCTTTAAGTATTATTTTAACAGATATAACAAAAACAAGAAGAATGTTTATAAAATTGATTTAATAAAAAATGTCAACGCAAAATTATATCGTACTTTTTAATTATATGCATAGGTAAATGGACAATTATTTTACTGATCGGAGCTGGATGTACAAAAAATGAAGGGTCGATACTGAAGGCTCAACAAATGAACATTTTAATAATGGTGTTAGCATATTTATGGATTTTGCTTTACGTAATAACGGAAACTACAAAGAAATCCGTTGTCCATGTAGTAAATGCAAACTGTTAAAGCATTTGATACCATAAATGGTTAGAGTTCATTTGCGTCAGTACGGTTTCGTATCGAACTATTTGATTTGGGTTCGTCATGGGGAACAGTTAGCATCTAATCCTGTACAAGATGAGGAGGTGGTGAGTAATGAAATTGGTATGACAAATCTTGTAGAACATATGGTTGAAGATGTTGCACGTTCAATGTTTCATGTTCCTCAATTAACTCATGACGATGGTAATGCTGAAGAAGAACCAAATATTGGGGCAAAAAATATATATGATTTGTTAGATGCCGCGAAAAAAACCCTTTGGGAAGGCTGCACAAGCGGAACTCAGTTATCAGTAGCTGCTGAATACATTGCGATGAAATCCAAATACAACCTCACAGAATCTGGATTTACGGCTGTTGTACAAGCTGCGAAACGACATATGCCTCCTAATAATCTAATGTGCGAAAATCATTACGAAGTAAAAAAAATGATGTCGGCTTTCGGTTTACCGTATCAAAAAATAGATACGTGTCTAAAGGGTTGCATGTTGTTTTGGAAGGAAGATATCAAACTTAGAAATTGTAAAATATGTAATCAGTAAAGATACAAACCAAGAAAGAAAAAGGGAAAGGAAGTCCCGTATAAGTGTATGCATTATTTACCAATTACTCCTAGACTTCAAAGGTTATATGCATCTTCTGTAACTACGCAACATATGAGATGGCACTACGTGAGAACACAGGAAGTAGGTACGTTAACACATCCAGCTGATGGGGAAGCATGGAAGCATTTTGACCAAAAATATCCCGATTTTGTGTCCGAAATTCGTAATGTTAGACTTGGTTTATGTACAGATGGATTTTCCCCATTCTCTCAATTTGGTTCGAAATATTCGTTATGGCCTATAATTGTCACACCTTATAATTTACCTCCTTGGATGTGTATGAAAACTCCATATATGTTTCTTACAGTTGTCGTCCCTGGTCCCGATGATCCGACACAAGGAATCGATGTTTATTTACAACCATTGATTGATGAATTAAAAAAATTATGGTACGAGGGAGTAGAGACATATGATATTTTCCAAAAAAAGAACTTTCGCATGTATGCTTCTTTATTGTGGACAATCAGCGATTTTCCTGCATATGCAATGCTTTCAGGTTGGAGTACGGCCGGTCGTCTAGCTTGTCCTTATTGCATGGAAGAAACACGAGCAATTTTTTTACCTCATGGAAAGAAAGTTTCTTGGTTTGACTGTCATCGATGTTTTCTTCATATTAATCATCCTTTTAGAAGAGATAAAAAAAACTTTACAGCTAATAGACATGAAACTTTGAGACCACCTACGGTTTGGTCAAGCGAAGAAATTTATGAACTTGTAAAGGATTATCCAAAGATACATGAAACCGGAGAACAAATTGAAATTCAGGGTAAATCATCGATACATAACTGGTGCAAACAGAGCATATTTTGGGAATTGCCTTATTGGAAAAATCTCTTGATTCGTCATAATATTAACGTGATGCATAATGAGAAAAATGTGTTTGATAATCTGTTTAATACAATTTTGAATGTTAAAGGGAAGACGAAAGATGATTTGAAATCAAGATGTGATATCGAAGTAATATGTAATCGTCTTGAGCTTCATATAAAACCAAATGACACAAAAAAGCCAAAAGCTTGCTATGAGCTAGACAATAATCAAGTTAAATTACTTTTAAAATGGGTGGAAGGATTACGATTCTCAGATGGCATATCTTCTAATCTTCGTAGATGTGTTGACTATAAGAACAATAAACTTGGCGGGATGAAAAGTCATGATTGTCATGTTATGATGGAAAATTTGTTACCCGTCGCTTTTAAAGAATTGTTGCCCGTAAAAGTTTGGACTGTTGTAACAGAACTTAGTCTGTTTTATAAAGAGATTTGTTCAACTACATTAAAAGTTGATCGTCTACGTAAACTTGAGGAAGAAATCCCGATATTGCTTTGCAAACTGGAAAAAATATTTCGTCCAGGTTTTTTCAATGTTATGGAGCATTTACCAATTCATCTTCCACTTCAAGCACGTCTTCGAGGGCCTGTGCAATATGGATGGATGTATCCATTTGAAAGGTATATTACTATTTAGTTTATTACATATTGGTTTAATTAAATATATACAAAATTAAATTAAAATAATTTTTGCTAGGTATTTAAATCATCTAAAGAAAAAGTGAGACAGAAAGCTCGAGTTGAAGGTTCGATTTGCAAATCGTACATCGAAAAAGAATCTTCGTTTTTTTCCTCTCACTATTTCAGCGACCATGTGAACATATCATTTGAAAGTGCTACGCGTAATGATGACGGCATTGATGAAGATGATTGTCAAGCGACTTTATCTATTTTTAAAAAAACTGGTCGGCCTGTTGGTAAATGTGTGGAAGTATGGTTGGATGACAGAGATTATCAAGTAGCACACACGTACATTCTTCTCAACTGTGCCAAAGTTGCACCATTTATTAGGTAATATATATACACATACGTCTACACATATGTACACACAAATATATATGCACACATGTATTTTAATCATAATGCAACATTTGTTCTATAATTGCAGTATTTACGAATCACAACATCCAAACGACGATATCGGTAAAGAATTTGCTGCTTGGTTTTCTAACTACGTTTTTGATACAACAAATTGTGTTGTAGATGAAGGATTGAAACATTTAGCTATGGGACCAAAAAGGATAGTCAAGACATATCCATTATTCTTTGTCAACGGATATAAATTTAATACCAAAGAATACGGTGCCGAAAAATCAACTAACAATACTGGTGTATTTGTCAAAGGTAGTGATGATCCAAATGATCACATAAATGACTTTTATGGCGTGCTGACCTAGATTTTGCAGTTGACATATTTCACTCGACCCACGGAAGAAGTATTTTTGTTCAAATGCAACTGGTTCAACAACATTCCAGGTTCTGGAATAAACGTGGATCCAAAATATAATCTTATAGAAATACAACATAATTCGAGGTATTATAAGTACGATCCTTTTGTACTTGCCAAACAAGCTCTTCAAGTTTATTATGCTCCTTACCCATCTTTAAGAAGAGACAAAATAGATTGGTCGACTATTTTTAAAACCAAACCAAGGTTTACATTTGATGGACGAAATATTCCTGAACAGCAAGCTTACCAAGCAGATATCGAGGAAAATAGAGGAATAATATTAACCGACGATCAAATAGATTTTGGACCTCTAAATGATGAATCAAATGCATTAATTGAAGCATTTGAGAGTATAGAGGAACAAAATATAGAGTGCGAAGAAGAGTCAGAATCCGAAAGCGATGAGGATTGACCACTAATCAATATTTTGAGTAGGTATTTTTTTTCATTTTTCTATTTCCAAAGTAATTTTATATGATATGTATCACAAAGTCTCTTTTATGTTACGTCATAATGTATGTTACGCCATGTTCATTATTCTGACACCATTTGCATATTAAATTAATCAATGTTACCCTTGCTTTTCTTTATACTATGATTTCATATAGGTATGTCGGGACGCAGACGTTCACGCTCCGGATCTTCCAGCTCACAGAGAGGTGATGATGCTGGTCCTTCACAGCCGGGTGTTCGGCCTATGGTATGGCTGAAACCCAAAGCCGATGGCAGGTAAGTATAAAGTTTCAAAATTGAATTTTATTCCATACAATCTTTTATCAATATATATATAGTAGTAACGGAATATTAAATGTTTTTTTCTGTTTTTACACAGCGGTGGGTTTTCGTTGGAGCCTTCCAACATAGTACTCACGATCTCGCGACGGGCGTATATGGCTCGTATGACCTCGTGTTGGCCGAGGTGGACTGCGATACCAGAGGGGGTGGGGGAGGCTATCTGGCAGGACTTTTTGGTATGTGTGGTATAGCAATTATTGCATTATGTAGTCATGTACATTATGTCAATTCATGTTTGCACTATTTATAGCAACTGTATAACTCATATTTTTTCAAATGTGCAGGGGGAAGTGGACTTGGCTGATTCTGATGTTTCAGTTGTCCGTCGCCATTGGAGCAGCAAAATTGCAAAAAACTATCGCGAAACGATTAACAACATCAAAACATCGGGAAAGATGCCTCATTGGATGAGTGAAGCTGTTTTTGATGAGTTCTCCACCTGGTGGAGCAACGAGGATTTTGTGGTAAATCTCTATCATATATTTAATTTAAATTGTTTGAGGCAAATAATATATAAATAACTAAAACTGTCAAAACAATTTTTGTTTTCAATTTAAATTTGCAGAGGTAGTTCGAGAGGAATTCTGCAAACAGAAGTAGGAACCCCGTTACACATCGCGGTGGTTCCAAGTCTTTCTAGCATCACCGGGAAGATTTGGTATAATTATTAAATAAGACAAATAGTTAATTATTTTAAGTTTTAATTTGTTAAATTATAAATAATGTACATTTATATGTGCATATTTCAGGAGAGACAACGGGGGAGAGGGGGGGTTGTTAGTTATTGGGATATGTTTACCCATACACATGCATTGACTCAGGTCGATGATTCCGGCGCAGTTTCTTACTCTTGGGACCACGATGACAAAGCGTGTGCTGCCTATGTAAGTATAACATAAGTAACTAAAACTCACAAGTTAATTGAAATAACGTAATTAACTAAATTCAATTATATTTTGCATGACAGCAAAAGTTTCAGGAAGCGCGGACAGCCTTACTTGAGAGAACGGGACGAGCTCACTTGACCCCCGATGAGGAGGACGCCATTTTTGAGTCCGTCATGGATCCAGTGACCCGCGACAGACGCTACGGATATGGAAGCCAATCGGTTAGTTAATTTGCAATTATTTTAATACTAATTTTTTAGTGCAGTTGATAGTTTAAATTTGTTTACAGGTTCAGACAGCCCAGAAAGAATATCAAAAGGCTCAAGATAAAGAAGAGATTGCGCAGCTACGAGCCGAGCTTGCTGAGCTGCGGGAACGCAATTTGCTGCATGAAGCGAGGACGGAGGTGTTGAACGGCGTATGGCGGAGTTCATCGCACAGTATGGACAGCCTCCTTCATCTGGTGGTTCTGGTGCTGAGTGATTTAGGTATGTTTTGTTATTGGCATGTATATTTCGGAGTTGGTGAGAATTTGATACATTTTGATGTGATGGTTTGTGTATATTTGGATTTCATACATTCTGATGGTTTGGTTGTGGATGTTGGTTTGGATTTGTTGATGTTGGTTTGGATTTTTTAATGATGGTTATGTTTTGTTTTGTTTGGTTGTTGGTTTATGTTGAAATATATGTAAAATTTGGTTATATATATGTTTGGATATAGTTGTTATATTATATGCTCGAAATGGAGCTGTTTTGATACAATTGTGGTTATGTGTGGCTGGAAGCAAGCACTGCTGCTGTTATGTAAAAAAAAAACACCCGGATTTGCAACGGCTACCAACGGCTACCAACGGCCAATTTGCCATTTACCTACAACGGCTTCCAACGGCGTCCAACGGCATATTTCAACGATTTCCAACGGCCCGTTGGTCAACGGGCTTTGCCATGTTGGCAAATTTGCCGTTGGAAGCCGTTGGTATATCCACGTTGATGCCGTTGGAGGCCGTTGGAAACCGTTGAAGTGTATACCAACGGCAATTCCAACGGCCTCCAACGGCTTTCCAGCGGCCTCCAACGGCCTTTCGCCGTTGGAAATATCCGTTTCTCTTGTAGCGTTTGTTACTAAATGAATCTTATAATAGTTGGTATAAAAGATTGCTAGTAACGTTGATTTATTTTGTGGAGCTAATATTGTTTGGAAAGCAAAAGATTGTTAGCAATACTAAATTTTTTAGCAAAAGATTGTTAGGTAGCAGGCACCTTCTTGGCACTCGGCAGCTAGGGCACAACACAAACAACACACAAATTCAGTTGAATGTACTACTTAATTTGGAATTTTGTGTGTTTTAAAGTTTTAATTTTTGAGTTAGTTTAGTTATTATATAATTTACTAATTCGGTCATTTGTAAAATTACCATCATCCATGTTCTGCAATGTAAATTCAATTTTGATCATGTATTCTAATTTTAGATTAGTTAGTTGTATACTAATTTGAGGGTTGATGTATAATAATTAATAAGGCCTAAATTAAAA
Source organism: Allium cepa (assembly GCA_030765085.1). Lineage (NCBI taxonomy): Eukaryota > Viridiplantae > Streptophyta > Magnoliopsida > Asparagales > Amaryllidaceae > Allium > Allium cepa. The sequence continues at coordinate 269,733,022 of CM060944.1, forward strand.
TTGGTACATTCAAATTGGTATTTGACATAAGTGATAATTGTATAACAATGATTTATTTGGTAATACATAATGAATTTTTTAGTAGTTAGTCAAAGAACAATTTTTATCGCTAAATAACTATTTTGATGATTTAATTAATAGTAATAGCATTAGTTTCTGTATAAGGGTTTTGATTTTGCAATTGGCTTTAGGTAGCAAAACACCTAGAACCGACCTGGATACAACTTTGCAAAGTTACATACTTAATTTATATAAATTTTAAATAAATAAATCTAAATGTTTCTCTCTTGCAAAACCCAATGCCACACAAACCAAGTCAGCCCGAAACTTACCCATGCATGCATGCAACAGCCCCTAATTGTTTATATATATTTTTACAAGTAAATTAAAACTTGTTCCCACCTCAAAAATAAACAGCCCATCCCAACTAATTGAAACCCTACCGCACATCCAAATTTACAACATGCAAAGAATGTCCCCCTTCGTCACGCAATTGTCCATAATATTATGGAACTATATGCAAAACAGTGTGAAATGAACAGTAACCATTCATCTACGTATCTCTTTTAATTGACGTCCACTCACTACTGCCGATCCCCTACGCCTGACGCCCTGCCACACACCATGCTGCTGCCTCCTCCACAAGCTCTGCCTAAGCCTGCCTCCGCCACACTTGTAAAACTCATTACCCGCACAAAGCCCATCCAAACTCATCCTACACTACCCTCCTTCACTTCCAACAAACGCATGCTACTTCCCTTCCCTCTATAATACACGGCCATGCAAACCCAAGGAAGCACATACTTCATCACTTGAAAAGTCACACACACACACATGTTTGTATCTTGTTGTATGATTTAGCTGTTGTGTTTCATGTTTTATAGAGAATAGGGTATGTAAAAAAAATGAATTGAGAGGGGAAACAAGTGCAGCTGGTAATATTATACACAGAGAATAAATGAAAGAATGTGAATTGTGTTCAAATCTCTCTTTTCATGTATGTGTGTGTATGTATGTATATATGTATGCTAAAAACTAAGGAAGCCAAATGATTGTCTTATAAAATATACTTTCACCAAACAAGGGCACGAGAAAAAGAAACATAAGTGTGTTCGTATGTTGTGTCTTTTATTATGTTTGAAAAAGTTAGTTTTAGAGTACGAACGCTACACTATATCTCGTTCGCGTACGAGCCACGAACGATAAAAATAAAAATACGACCGCACATAATAATGTGACACGATTATAAAATAACAATAAAATAGACAAGTTATTCTGTGAAGTGTCAAAAATGTCCACGTTTGCCGTAATATACGTTAAACGAAGATTTATTTATTTTCCAAACCAAAAATTATGAAAAAAAATCCTATAGATTAAATTAAAGATACATCATCAAAAATCGAACAATTATTTGAAACATAAATTTTATTATAAAAAACCCCAAATCGAATATTTAAAACTAATTAAATATTCCAAAAATCAAAATGATAAAATTCAAGGTCGTTGCACTCTCCCCCCTCCTTAAAAATAATTTTGCCCTCGAAATTTTGCTAAATGAACATTCAATATTATTCATAAGCCCGCATGATGTTCATAGATCATTCACATACAAAATCTGATTCGATCATTACTCGAAAACATAAATTCACTTCCAAACTAGTATCGTTCATTCGATTTTCTAATGCAGACTCTGATCAAGTTTCTAAATAGAAACCTCTATTCTCCTTACATAGCCATAAACTATGGTATAAAACCTTGGTTCCATATTAAGAACTCTTACCCAGTGTTGCCGTCAAAATCGAACGATAGATCCTTATTTGGAACGGTGTGAAACACCTCAAGTCACGTACTCGAATCTTGAATTGAGAAATATATGAGAAAGGAAAACGATCTATGTACAACCTACATACTTATATTATTGATCCTCACCAATACCAATTCTATTTATGCTAGAATTATTTATGAAAACATTTTATAAAAATTCTAATTTAGGTTCAAACGTTTTACATGATACAATTTATTTATGAAACCTTTTCATAAAATCACTTTATTAACTTGTATAATACTCTCCTACATCCTAAAAGCATATACAAAACATTAAATTTTCAATTTTTTCACCTTTAACTATTCAGATGGAGGCTCAGAATAATTTGGGTTTTATAACTGAGTCGACTAATACAACCTCTTTACCCGTTCAGTCTTATAAGTAGCTAAAAAGAGTTGGATGTTGGTATCCAAACTCCATCCTAGAATCTACTTTTCTTTAGACATTTGGAGCTAAAAATGTTTATTAGCTGGCCCAATAACATCAAATAATTTTTAACTTCCTAGTTGTTAAAATCAAACCATTGGTTCAATAAAACAAAGTTTATTAAACCTTCTTAATAAGTTTCTCCCAATTAAAACTTCATTAATTTACCCATTGTAAACCAAGATACATTTATATTTTGGAAACTTAAAAGTCAAATGCTTGGATATTTATTTCAAAAACTTTTGAAATGGGACTACATATATTTTTTATCCATAACAAATATATGTAAAGCCCGAGTAACCTCAAAATGAAACCAAGGAACTGGGTACTACCAAATAGCATTATATATTTCCTTACTAAGATGGGTGATACTTAAGAGAAGTGTCTACCATCCGGAAACATCTCATGCCCATTTTTATTTATTTTCGACCTACTCGAACTAGTTAATTAAAAAAAGCAATTTTCTTCTTTTAAAATCCCTTTTTGAAACGATATTATATATATATATATATATATATATATATATATATATATATATATTTGTAGTTAAATATTTTCAATGAACTATCTAGTTCCAATTTGCTTTGGATTCGTTTGGATTTGAACTCGTTCTGACCATACAATAGAAAAGAAAATATTTTTCTACATTCATAATACTATTCGCCTAAGCAAACATCCAATCGTCACTTAAAAGATTATTCCGATCACCACCAAAAATATTGGGACTCATTACCCGAACCAATCCAAAGAAAATATACATTTTCTTTAAAAATTTCTCGTGTAAAAGTATCTATACTTGAAAATGTTTCAAAGTAAATTATTGCCACTATTTCCTAAAATATTTACACTTTAAACTCTTTCAAGTAAAATTAATTCCCCTTTTCCCATAAATCATTTGAAATAATATACATCTTTCCTTTTGTATACCAAATCATGCTTTTTGGATTTAATCAAAATATGTTTTTACCCAAACAAATCTATAACAAAATTCCCTTTCTAAAATACCTATATTTGTAAAATATCTTCAAATAATATTATTATTACATTTGTAAAACTTTGAAACCCGTTTTCCAAAAGCACCGGGATTTAAGTCCTCAAAAATCATTTTCAGCCATATTCTTATAACTAAATTTATAAAAAATCATCCATACAAATTATTTTCCAAATATTTAATTCAAAGTATATTACTTTAATAAACAACTTTTAGTAAAAATCAAATTTTATAAAATTAGATTTTATATAAAATCATTTCTAAAATATTTATTTCAAAATATTCTAACCTTTATTTTAATAAACACCATTTAATAACTCAAATTTTTATAAAATCAACTTTATATAAAATCATTCCTCAATATTTAGTTTAAAATATTTCAATTTACTTATAATAAACAACCTATGTTGAAGTCAAATATTAACCCAGCATTGTCAACGAATGCCATATAGTCAAATTGTGAAACTTAATTTACAAGGTATTCATTTCAATGTTTCCAAATTTCCTATCTACCTAAACCAAGATTCAAAAGGAAGATTCCAGATAGATCAACAAACAATAGTCAATGCTTAGAACTGGGTGAGTATGACTACTCAAATCGTAGATGAAGAAGATGGAATATTATCATTTCATAACAACCAAGCACAACCAAGAATAACTGTGTTAATTTTTTTAAATTGTTCTTTTATATATATAAGAGTATTCCTAGGTAAAATTATTTTATTTACCCATTTTAAAACAATATTATGTCAGTTTGGCATTGTTCAAGTGCTTAGGAATCCCTATCAATAACGTTGGTCAAACGTATCGATCAGATTCATAATAAACTCAACCGATCAAACAACACAATATAAAATATTTTTATGAAATTAACAAATACGCGCTCTTATATATACACCTAAACTGATTCTAGGATATTACTAATCCTATCTATAATGAGTTACTCATTCTAGGGAATTACTAACCCTATCTACAATGAGTTTACCCCAACATGGCCTAGGTGTTCGCTGAACCTAGCTCTGATACCATGCTGTAATAACTTGCCTTTTCGATCCATAGGAATCGACACTAATCCATCCACGGTATTCACATGTCGAATATTCAAGCGTTGGGAATACAAACTGTTGCGGTGAAAGAAAGAAAAGAAGGAATAGAATCTCACATCGTGATGAGATAAGTATATAATATACATAAAATCTTTACAAAAAGAAATCATTTTATATATACATACATACATAACACAAATCAGGGCACACTAACCTATGTTAGTCTGGATAGTTATAAGAACCTGTCCTTACAATTGCTGATAAATATATACAATCAAGAACATCAAAATATCAAAAATATAAGATATGTGAGTACGTCATGGAGAATACAACTCATCTCCTAGAAGCTCCAAAGTATCCAGCTAAATATGAAAAAAATGCTCAGGCTGACCCGAGTATTATAGAAAAACAACGCCCGGGTTAGTCCGGTAAAACCAGCATGAGAAACTCAAATCACAAGGAATTTTATTTATTACAACTTGTAAAATCCATTAAAATCAAAGGTATCTCGTAAGACCATGCCGCACATAAACACGGATGGGTTTTCACCTTACAACAACCAAAATATTTATACTAGAAAATCTAGTGACAATATAATAATGTCTAAGGGTGAAAATAATAATAATCAAGTAGTTGTGATGCTCGTGAGTGTACATCACAACAATACTAGGTATATAATCAAAAATGGATAAGGCACATTCAGTGATTATGTAGGATTCCATGAAGGTGCACTCGGTACTTAGAGAACGGTCCTTTTGGATAAGGATCAGAGATATCCTTCCGAAGCAGCATACATCCCTAGTGATGTACCATAGGAAAAACATAGCTCATCTTGCTAAGACCAAGTGCATCGCCCCATTCATGTATAACAACTGAAGGTAATGACTAAGTGGAACCGACTGCAACCTATAGGTTTGCTAGGCCTACTGGCCATGCCTCCTATCTATGGTTGTAGTCATTACTGCTGATGAGGCTACATTCAACATTCCAGCCGATGCACTACCTTCAAAATTGATCATGAAATCCTAAATAGAATCCAATACCCCAATGAGTCTTGAAATCACACATGGATTCCTATATCTCAATTAGATTTTGGAATCACACTTAGGTTCCCATACCCCAATGGGTCATGGAACCACACATGGATTCTAACATCTCAGTATATTATGAAACTTCTTCATAACAACCGGATATGGTTTTCGAAGTGGTGACGGTACAAGTCATCTCCTACGAGTACACTCCCCTACTTACCGGGTGCCCTAAAAACCAAACGTCGATTCTCCAGAATGATCAATATCGGTTCTCTAGACAATACATAAGAACAGAGATCACCCCCTAACTGTTTAAGTGGACGGATCTCCTCATCATTTGTCCAAGAAGAACAAAACTAGTTTATACATATAGTATAGCCCCGCCGATGGTAATTATACCATATAATCCCCGGGTTTCCCCTAGATATTTTCAATGTTAAAATCCTTCGGTGTTAAGTAGGGAATATTTTCGTACCACCAAAATTTAGAAGTATTACATATTTAGGTCCAGGTTGGATAGTCGGTTTTGTAACTATCAAATAATTGTTGAATATGCAAGTATATGATTTTTGTTTGATGATAATAAACATATATAAATATATATATATATATATATATATATATATATATATATTCAATTAAATGTATTTGTTAATGTACTTTTTTTTTTCACAGATCAAACAAATATTTGATGGATAAAATAAATAACACATAATTTAAATTCAAACAGCTATTTTATTTAAACAAATATTTACAACAATTTTGAATAGTAAAAATTTAAGCTCTCACTTTATATACACAATTTTGATTACATCACATTTCAATTTATATAATTATCCTCACTACATATCGCTCATTCACTCGTATTTCATCTTCAACTTGAATCCAACATCTGAGTAATCTGCAAAAATATACACTAGTGCGGTAAAATTGAAAATAAAATATTTTTGCTGTATAAAATAAAGTGTAATTTTGAAAATATTATTTGCCTCGGTTATTTGGATTGTTCGTCATCATTTAATTTTTAATTCATCATACACGATCAGCTTGTGGCATGCACAGTGTATCATTGTACATGCTACAAGGTCATGCACACCGATATATACACTTGATAAAATTATAAGGACAGGTGAGCACAGGTCAAACCCAAATGAAAAGCCGGGTTCAACTTAAGTGCAATACAAATAAAGTCACGACATGAGCACAAAGTCAAACCCGAGCTATAAGCTGGATTCAACTCAGGTGCGATGTCAAAAATCAACATGAAGTTCAAAGTGAACCAGACTCAAGTGGATATACAAATGGAGCATATCACATACATGAACCAAATCAAAAAAGAACAATGAAGTTCACATGAATACAATGAACTGGTCCAACTCGACTAGAATGAACTCAATGGTCAGTGCAATGCAAGACCAAGTCTTAACCAAATGTAGTCACGAATATACAAAACCAAGTGAAAGTCCAATATCTAAAGCCACAACAGAAAATAAAATATCAGTGGACAGTGCAATGAAGACCACAGGACCCATCTATCCAACGTATAACATGAAATGATCAAGCTTAATATCCAACCGAACTAATGTACACATGAATGCACATGAGCTAAGACTTTCAAAGTTTAGTAAAATCAAAGGCAACAGCAAGCCAATTATCAAACAAAATGAAACCAAACTGCATAAGCACATGCACTAGTGAAACGAAGAACATACACAACATACAGCGTCAATATGATTGCATTAAAGACACTGGCTCAAAGAAACAACACAATGCAAACCATAAATGAGTACAAATCAATGCAAAACACAAGACAAGTTCAAACAGCAAATATACATGTTGACCAGGCTACACAATGAACACAACACAAATGTACTCGATTCAATTACAAATGCACGGCACACATCAAGTATGCATGAAGGCAGCAAAACTCAAACCAACCATGATATGCAAGCAAACCAGACTAGTTCAGGTTAAAGCAAGAAAGAAGTAAACATGAAGCACTGGGATGCAAGCATCAAGTAGCAGTTTTGATCAACGACATATACAAAGTCAATGCAACAATGGACAGTACAAGCTCAAATAGAAACAGTGGACAGAACAAGTGCAGCCTCTACATGAAGTATACAACCAAATGAAAATCAAATAAACAAGCATATATTCAAGTACACATGAAGTACACGGCTCAATGAAGCAACACTTCAACACTACAGATACTAAACAAAGACTAAACACAGTGCGAACCAACTACAAGTGATTCGAGAATCATAAAGCAAACCAACAGCAACAACAAATGGAGCAAAGATTAGCAAGTTCAACCAAAACAAGTCAAATACAATATGACAACAAATGCAATAACAAATCGATAAAGACATATCAATGAAATAATCAACAACAGTTCAATATGACTCAATTTCAACTGCACAAGACCGAACCAGACTATATGTGATCTAGAGCAATAGCATTTTCAAAATAATGATATACAACAATGTAGAACAAGTTCATTATTTCACAATCTCAAATAGACGAAGTCCAAGTTAAAATTCAAAAAGTTGTGGTAACAAAGATAATGAATTACCAAAGTCAAAATTTTTACAAATTCAAATCACTGGCCAAAGTGAAGAACATCGTCAAAGAATTCAACACCGTGGTGGCCAAGCAAAGTCAGAAGTAATCAAATATACGAAGTGACAAAGTGAGAAATCAACACTATCGTTCATACGAAAATCAATGACAGAGAGAAATCAATTGATGAATTCAGACAAATGTATACGAATGAAAATATAGAAATTCAAATCCTATAAAACCCAATCATCATCGGCCAAAATTAATCATTCGAGTTCGAGCTAAATAGAGAACAATAATCATACATCTCGAATCATCGATCGAGTTCAAGCATATCAACCAGAAAAGCAAAAGAGCAAAAATTACATACCGAAGCCTTTTCGAACTCGATCGAATTCGAAGCAGCCAAAATAAATAAGGAGTTGGTCGATCGATAGAGCAAACAACGTGGAATCTTCATTCGATCGAGCAATTGAAGACGTCGGCTTCAATTTTTCCAAAAGCCCTAACTTCAGAGCAAAGAGGAATAAGCATTGAAGAACAAAGAAGTCGGCTGGTTATAGAAAAAAGAAAAAGGGCCGGCAATTTTTCTCTCTGATAATATTATTTTGGATTGGCATCTATTAGGCTTTTATTATTAAAAATTAGGGTTTTGATTTGTATATTGTTTTATAATTGCGTTTTATTTTGTAATTCCTTTTGAACTCTTGTAAATTCTAGTCGTGTGACTAGGGGACGAACTACGGTGGTGTAGCTCGAGAATTCGCAACTCAGTGGCTGAGTTTTGGTAGAATTTTGAGCATAGAGTTAATGTTAGTCGGTAGCGAGTGTTGCGAATCTACATATGTAAGCGTCGGACTACTTAATTTCTAGTAGAAACCTTAGGGGCAGCACGTAGGCAGAGTTTTTCTGAAGCTGGGTAAATATGCGTTGTTCTATTTCTGCATTTATTATTCTGCTATTATCTGTGCTGCTATTATTCTAATATATCTCTGTTGAAAATATTTTATAAACATCCTCAATAATTTTATAATTAATAGCATCACCCTATTCACCCCCCTCTATGGTGAAATCGATCATACAAGTGGTATCAGAGCTAGGTACAAAAGCCATTTTTGTTTTAAAATTTTGATTTTTCAAAAATCAATTTTTTTTAGAATTTTGAAATTTTAAAATGCCTTTTTTTAATACTGCTTTTGCTGAGGGTCGGTCTATAGTTAGACCACCAATGTTCAATGGTGTACATGCTTACTGGAAAAATAGAATGAAAATTTTCTGAAAACCATTGATGCTTGGAATATAGTTGAGACAGGTTATAGAGCACCCACTATAGTTGTAAATAACCAAGAAATTGAAAAACCATTTGATCAATGAAAGATCTAGAAAATAAGTTATAGAATGCTTATGCTAAAGCTATGAATTCTATTATTTGTTCATTGGATCGTTTTGAATTTAATCGTTCTCACATTGTCTAACTGCGCAGGAAATATGGCATACACTAGTAGTGACTCACGAAGGAACATCTCAAGTCAAGGAATCTCGCCTTGCCATGCTGAGTAGCGAATATGAGACTTTTACAATGGCCCAGGAAGAAATATCAAAGAGATGCACGGACGGCTTTCCAACATCGTGTACAAATCATAAGCTCTTGGAAAATCATACACGGAATTGGAAATAGTTTGAAAAATCCTCAGAGTCCTTCCACGAAGTTTTGAAGCAAAAGTGACTGCCATTCAAGAATCGAAAGATTTGAAACAAATCAAAGTTGAAGAACTCATCAGAAATCTTACCAATTATGAGTTAGAAATGAAACTCAAGAAAGAGCATGAAGGAGGAGATACTCAAAAGAAATCAATAGCTCTCAAAGGAACAACTGGAAGTGATGATGATAACGATGATGATGGAGCAGCAGAGCTGGCACTAATAATGAAGAAATTCAAAAAGTGGAACCGCAAATACGGAAATCCAGCTCTAAATCAAAAATTAAAAATAGAATAATCAATGTTCTAGATAACCCAGAATAGCAAGAAATCATCTGTCACAAGTGCAACAAACCCGGACTCATCAAGCCAAATTGTCCTTAGAATCGACACGGCTTAGAAAAGAAATCAAAAAGGAGAAATTTTGCAGCCACGTGGAATACAAGTGATGAAGATAATAAAAGTACAAGCAGTGAGAGTGAGAAAACAGATATGTGTCTTCGAGGTGATATAACTGATAGCGACGATGACGAGCCAAGCGAGGTATCAAAACTCACTCAGAATTACTTATATATTCCATGAAGTAAATGGCTATTATGAAAGACTTAGGGAGAAGTATGCCAAACTTGAATCACAAAAATATACTTTGATAGATTTAAATAAACAACTTGATCAATTAGTTAAAAACTATCAAAGTAGGATCCCTAAGTGTGATAAGTGTCCATCATTTGAAGAGGAGATTAAAAAATCAGAAATTAAAATAAAATCACTTCAAAATGAAATTCTGATTTTGAAAGAAAGCAAAAATACTCGAAGAGAAAATTCTATTAAAAAGTGCACACAATTATTGAACTAGAATGAATCTCCCAAAATACAAGTCCAACAAATGTCAACGACTTTAGGAAAATTTTCCAAAAGTGAAAATTCATTGAAAATGCTATTAGGGAAACAAACTGTCAATACAAATAGACAAGGACTTGGGTATAATCATTCTGAATGTGTTAAATGATAAATTAATCAAGTAAAATCCGAGTGCACAATTTGTTGAAAAATTGGACACAATCAAAACATTTGTTGATACAAGTGAGAACCATTCCAATTTGGGTTACAAAAGGCACAAATATAAAATCTCTCAAAGTTAAACAAATCTGGGTGCCGAAAGGAACGTATATAAATAGTTATGTGTCTCCACAAAATTATTTTTTAAATTATTCTGCCACTAACAACCATGGACCTATAAAAACAAGTCACAAAATCTTTTATGGTGTAGGTGTGGCGGCAGTCTAAGGAACTACAATAGTGTTACTAAAATTCTGGCTGCTCCAGGGACACAACGGGCGACAAAGCAAAGTTCCTTTGCCTAGTATAAAGGTGGTAGAATCACAATCGACAAAAACGAAATATTACTGGTAAAGGTAAAAATAGGTAATTGTATATTCATTTTGAATGATATATTAAATGTGATAATCTGCATTGTAATCTAAATTAAATCAGCCAGTAATGTAATGATGAAATGAATGATGATTTTGATTCTGACTTGTTCAAAATAATAACCAATCTCTAAAGTCTTTGAACTACTTCATATATATATGTTGGGATTAATGATAGTGTTTTATTGGTTGATGATAATACATTTAGTTATTTAACAGTTGACTCTATATTCACAATTTTGTTTATTGGCACGGGTTCAATTAAAATCCAAAAGAAATTCATTTAAAAAGTTGAAAAAGGATTTCAAGAAATCGTTGCAAATTTCACGATCTGGTCTATGACATTCCATTAATGATAATCTCGAGTGAAGCAAAAATTCAGATGCAGATTACACTGTTAATCTAGTTTGATTAGAAAAATTACTAGTGGAACGTGATTTATGTTGAGATATTCAGTAACTGCATCATTTTTAGAGAAAATATCTGCATATTTTTCATTTCAAATTTTTTTCAAATAGCAGACATTTTTCTTATAAAACCCTTCTAGAAAATCATTTTTGACCTTTGTTTCAGATTAGTCATTTATAGAAAATTTGATAATTATTTTTGAATTTGAGCTTAAATGATTACATTTGTGACGACCGGAATTTTAGGCAATATCAGTTTAATAATCTGTATTAATAATTAATTTGGTTTGATAATTTTTCTTTATAATTTTAATTTGAATTGGTAAATTTAATCTTTTAAAGGTTAATAAATTTTTAATCTGGCAATATTGATAAGAATTATTTTTCAAAGCTAATAAATTTTTTATTCTATTTATAATATATATATATATATATTTGATATATATTATGAATAGGAAAATCTTTTGTTTTAAATAAAAGATTGAATTTTCAAATTGTAATATATATGTATGTATATGTTATAATTTGATGTTGTTTTGAAATTTAATTTTCCATTGATAACTTATATATGTATATTGAAATTTGAAGCTTTGTTTTAAAACTCAATATTTTTCAAAAGATAATTTAAGTTTAATTCAATTTATTTTCAAAATATAAGGTAATTGTTTATTTTTAATATGATAGTTTAAATAAAGTTTTGTTTTGTTTTCTTCAAAAGATTTTAAATTAAAATGATTATAAATGTATATATATATAGATGTTTTAGATTTTAAAAATATATGTATAAAGATTTATTTGTATTATGATTAGTTTTAGAATATTTTCTTTAAAAGGTAAGTTTATATTTACATATGTAAGTATTTATTAATAAAGTAAATTTAAATAAGTGAGTTTATATTAATATTTAAATTAAATAAAAATTTATAAAAAAATACTTAAGTACATGTGTAACCATGTTAATCATTTTAATAACACATGTAAAGCAATTAAGCAAATTGAATGACATTTGTTCAATTTAACAACAAGTAGCCTTCATTTCATTTATTTGAAAATTTAAATATATAAATAAAGTTTGTTATTCCTCTTCTTCTCAAATTTTTTTTGCTTCCTTCATTTTTTTTAAATTAATGGAAAAACAGTAAACCACTTTCAAATCTGAAATTTACAAATCTGCTTTTTTCAAAGCTGCAACATCAGCTCATCTGCAATTCAAATGAAAAATCAAGAGCAACAGCAAGTTTAAAAACATCATCAAATTTGAGACATGTAGAGGATTTTCTTCAGCAAAGCAAAATCAAAGTTTTCTTCAGATTTAAAGATTCAAGCTTGGAAAAATAAAATGAAAACCTGCTCTACAATTAAAATCGGTGAGTAAACCTCTTAAAAACAGTTTTAATCATAGTGTAGTTAAATTTATTTTTGCATGTGAAGAATTTGGCTTTTTTAATGAATATTTGATTATATGAATACTGTCATATATGTATGATATAGGTAGAGATTGCCTGAGAGTAAGAAAAACCTGTATAAAATTCATCTCTGTTCTTTTATTTCAGAAGTTGATTTCGTAAGAAAATTCAAAAATCTCTCAAACAAATCAATATTAGACATTGTTATATAAATGAAAGATTGTATGTTAATGTTGAAGGTAATTTTAAAAATAGTTACTATAATTTTTAATTTACAAATAATTTTAAAAACGGAAAACACAGTAAACCACTAATGCATGTTAAAAATCAATGAACTCAATTTATAGTTTAGATTGTATGAATGAATTCGTGTTGGAAAATCACGAATTTTAACACTAAATTCATAATTTTTAAATTGGAAATCAATTGGGGATTTGGTGTTGAAGGGTTTTGGCAATTGGGTGAATTGCCGATCATCAACTCAATAATTTGATTTGAAATCCTGATCGATGCTAGCTTGTGAGTTGTTGATGAGAGGAAAATGCAATTAAAATTTTCCATTGGCTGAATTGTTCGAAATCGTTCGAAATAGGGTTTAGCTTGTTTTTTGTTCGGCTTGGATGTCGAAACTTTGCGTCATGAGAGATGGACCGGGGGTGTTCGCTTTTGAGGAGGATGATGTTCGTGGACGAGGCGTTTCGATGGTGGGATCGGCGAGGTCTTATGGTGTCGAGTTGGTCGGCCGTGGGTGGTTATGTGGTTGTGAATGCTGTAGTATTTTGATTTGTAGGGTCGAATTTCGATTCGTAGGTTATTTGTTCGATCTGGGTTGAGGAGCAGGTCGTCGAAGTCATTTGGGGTTGGCTGGCGATCAATTGGATGGTCGGAGGTGAGAAGTTTGGTCGCGCACGTACACACGTTTACGCTGTGCAACTGGGAAGTATAAGGAGTTGGGGAAGACAAAGGCAACTCGGGTTTGTTCTCGTGTTTTTAGAGTTACGACTCGAAGTTGAAGGGCTGGAAATTTTCTCGGGGCACGCTCGTTTGATTTGAGGTTCGAACTCGAGTTTTTAAGGTCGCTTGTTTCTGGTTGTACTGTATTTTGAGATAAGTTGCAAATTGTAAACTTGTTGTTTGAATAAAAACTAGCTCAAGCTTTATAAAAGGAAATAGATTTACAGAGTTAAAAAGTTTGTTCTTTGAAATAAAGTTAATCAAACTTTAAAAAGTATAAATTGAATTTATTTGAAAATTTAAATTTATTTAAAATGATTTCTTTTTGGAAGTAATTAACTTCATTAAATTTTGAATTTCAATTTAAAAAGAATGTTTTGAATTTAAATATTGAATCAAAATTTTAAGCAAAATTTTAAAGTAATGAATTAAAAACTAAGTTTCAATTTATATTGAAAATGAATAAGTTTAAAATTAGATAATTTAAAGTGTTTTAAATTTGAATTTGATTTTAAAATACTTTATCTTCAAGTAAGGTTATTATTATGATTTTGTAAACCAAATTTAATAATTTTTCTTTAAGTTAATAGGATTTAATTTGTTCAAATAATTTATTTATGAAGACAAATAAGATTAAATTATTTTGATATGAACTTAAAAATACTTAATTAAATATGATATGTTAATAAGTAAAGTTTAATTAAGATAAATGATTTTCTTAATTAATTAAGGATTTTCTTTAAATATAAGAAGTTAATTAATTATTTATTTATTTTAAATGATTACTTAATTGTTTATTTAATTTTAAATAATCACTTAATTATGATTAGTTAAGTGTAATTATTTAATGAAGTAATTAATAGTTAATTATTGAATATAATTAAGGAAAGAGGAAATTACTCATGGGAATAATTAATGGAAGTGATTAATGGATAATCACATGATGTTATTAATTAAGGAAATTGATTAATAAAATTGTTTTGAAGTTAAATTAATTAAAGAATTAATAATTATTTAATGATGGAATTAATTACTTGTTAAGTAATTAATTAAGAGAATAATCATCTAATGGAAGTAATTAGAAGATAATTACTTATGTAAGTAATTAAGGGTTAATTACTTAGTTAATTTTAGTTAATTAATTAATGTGATAAATTAATTAATGAATGTGGTTAATTTAAGATTAATTACTAAGTGTAATTAATTAAAATTTTAATTAATTAATAAAGTAATTAGCTAAGGATTATTAATTAATTGATTACTCAATAAAGTAATTAAAGATTAATTAATTAGATTAATTAATCAAAAGATTAATATAATTAATTAAGATGTTAATTAATTAAGATAAGTAATTACAAGTTGTTAATTACTGTTTATGATTAATTACAAGTTAATTATTAATTAATAAGGATCATCAGTTAATATAATTAATGAATTAATCAAGGTTGATTAATAAAAGTGATTAATTTAAGGGTGATTAATTAATTGTAATTAATTGAGGTTTAATGCAATTAATCATAGTTAATTAATTAATTGAAGTAAATGAAGGATCATTAATTATTGTAATTAATGAAAGTAATTAAAGGTTAACTACTGAATATGGTTAAGGATAATTACTTGAATGTAATTAAAGGATGATAGATCAAGGAAGATTAATTAAGGAAGATCATTAAGAGATGATTAATTTATTTATTTGGAATAAATAAATGAGGAAGGACTTAGATAATCCAATTGATTAAAAGTTAATCAATTCTGTTTATGGATGATTGATTGATATTGGGTGATTGGTTAATACTGGATGATTTGGATATCTATGATATGTGATATGCTGCTTTGTGAGATGAATGTTTGATATGAATTATTTATTGTGATAATGTGATTCATCTATCTGTTTATATCATCCTCAATATAAGTTTAATTGTTTAAACCCTTAAACAACTTGGACATTAAAATGGCGTTTGGTTTCGATGAGACCGGGATCGGGTTTCCATATTTGGATAATCCGAAAACCACATCGATCCAAATTAAACGTTAGGTCGTGAATCCAAGTGGAGCTTAGTGAAGACTCGAGTGTAAGAACTATACGTCAGTATAGAACTATACGTCAGTATAACTTTGAGGGTGATTCCGTGATGAGTTTGACGGAGATAGTACTTATAGATTCTAGATGGTGATTTAGAGTGCAAGGGTTATGGTCGTTGACTCTGAGGGTGATTCCAAAATGAGTGCAACGAGATAGTGCCTTCGGTTTCGTTCGAACCCGGAACGAACTTGTATGGATTGAATGCTTTCAAAACTTCGTCAGGTGGATGATGAGCATTCTAAGATAGATGTGTTCTATAAAGGTAATCGCAGGCTCAAGCCTCATCAACCGGGAATGGCTAAAACAGGGGAGGTGCAGCAAGGCTAGGTGGGTAGCACCAATTTCAGGGTGAGGTCATTCCTGTCTAGATGTACCTTTTATTTCGGCTTAGTGGGTGGTTGGTCGCGCCAACCACGGGGTGATCTTACTCGGGACTGTTCAGTAAGGAGTGTTCCCGGCTTTGTGTTGCAGGGAATTGGGAGTGATCCTCGGTACTGTGATCTAGGCCACGTACTGTGACGGGCGGTACCCGGTAGCCCTGCCATTGATGGAAACCATTTCTTCCTACGAGACCCTGCGGTTTTGTTTGTATTACCCACTTTTGTGGCTAGTAGCTGTAATTTAATAAATGTAACAATTTCAGCTATTTCTTATTTACTTGAAAATCCTAGACACTATTATAATATCACTGGATTTCCTATCAAATATTTTGGTTAGCGTAAGGTAAAAACCTTTACATGTTTATGTGTAGGAAGTCTTACGTGATACCTTTTCTTTTCAAAGGTTTTTCTAAAGTTAAGCAACTTTAACCCGTTTACTCACACCAGACGCCTGTCTGACCCGAGTGTTTATTTTCTGTTTTATTAAACTCTTGGGTACTCATAATATGTATGAGTAGTCGAGGGATTCAGGTTAGCTTGACGAATTTTAGAGGAGATATGGAGCAGGAGGCTTCCACGTGTAGATATATTATGGTTCCGCTGTGTTTGTGTTATATCTGTATGTTGTGATATCTTGAGTTGTACAGTTAGACAGATGTTTATAACTGTCTAATATGTGTTGTATAAGTTGTGTACTCTGATGTAATATGATACTATGTAATATTTGATGTGATATATTATATTTCATTCGTTTCGCTGTGAGTTATCTGATGTTGTTGTGTTTCTTCTTTCTCTTTCTTTTCTTCTTCTATCCCTTTCTTTCTTAATTAGTGATGCGACTTTCTGGTGTTAGAAAGTTGGGTCACTGCAACATTGGCTAATCTGACTCCCTACTTATTATCTAAAAGGTAAATAGTGATTGAAAAAGTGATGAGTTTTGATATTAATCATATATTACAACTTGAGACGTTTAATGAGTAAATTTCTTTAGAAATTTAAAAAAGAGGTATAAACACTTTTTGTTGGTAAAAATTCCATGATCATTTCTATTTCTATCATATTTTTATCGGCCATCACTCATCATAATCCAATATGGTATGTCAATATATCGTATTTTAAACGGGAAATTATGTGCATTCATTTTATCATATCTTTAGCAATAAAAAAACCAAAGTATTCACACTCATTTAAAAGTCTTTACGGTTATGCATGGGTGAATTACTTAGAATTTTTGATTATATGCCTCCATGCTCATTTAAAAGTCCTCACGGTTATGCATGTATGGAACGCATATCAAAATTGATTGATTAAATAGACAAGTTGATTCTAATCCCATTTAAAAGTCCTCATGGTTATGCGTGGTTAGAAGATACTTGAATTCATATTTTTTTATAAGAAAAATTGGAATACTACTAGTCTCATTTAAAAGTCCTAACGGTTATGCATGGTTAGTAGATATTCAAATTTTTGATATGAATATACCACAAATAGACACAACTATATGGTTTTATATGATGACATCATTCCTATTATTCTAAAGTGGAATATGCGTCAAACATAGTATTTATGATTTTTGTTTGATTTTTTTATTGAAATTTAATATTTATACTCATTTGAGTTTTAATGTTGTATTAATGTCTATCACTTTATCTCTGTTTCTCTAACACTATTACTCTTTTGCTGATAACAAAAGGGGGAGAAAAATTAAGATTTTGACAAATAAAGGTCAAATATTTTCTATTTGCATCTGGGCTCATTTGCATATTTTTATTTACATATGCATATATGAAGGGGGAGCTTTGTGTAGAGAGGAAGCACTCAAATTGGGGGAGCAAATTGAATAGTCAAATACATTTAACAAATTCAAAATCTTAAATATATGTTTGTTATCATCAAATGGGGAGATTGTTGAATATGCAAGCATATGATTTTTGTTTGATGATAATAAACATATATATATATATATATTCAATTAAATTTATTTGTTAATGGACTATTTTATTTTCACAGATAAAATAAATATTTGATGAATAAAATAAATAACGCATAATTTAAATTCAAACAGATTTTTTATCCAATCAAATATTTATAACAATTTTGAATAGTACAAATTTAAGCTCTCACTATATATACACAATTTCGATTACATCACGTTTCAATTTACATAATTGTCCTCACTACATATCGCTCATTCACTCGTATTTAATCTTTAACTTGAATCCAGCATCTGAGCAATCTGCAAAAATATACATTGACGCAGTAAAATTGAAAATAAAATATTTTTGCAGTATAAAATAAAATGTAATTTTGAAAATATTATTTGCCTCGGTTATTTAGGTTGTTCGTCATCATTTACTTTTCAATTCATCATACACGAACAGCTTGTGACATGCACAGTGTATCACTGTACATGCCACAAGGCCATGCATACCGATATATACACTTGATAAAATTATAGGGACAGATGAGCACAGGTCAAACCCAAATGAAAAGCCGGGTTCAACTCAAGTGCAATACTAATAAAGTCACGACACCAGCACAAAGTCATACCCGAGCTATAAGCTGGATTCAACTCAGGTGCGATGTCAAAAATCAACATGAAGTTAAAAGTGAACCACACTCAAGTGGATATACAAATGAAGCATATCGCATATACATGAACTAGGTCAAAACAAAACAATGAAGTTCACATCAATACAATGAACTGGTCCAACTCGACTAGTATGAACTTAGTGGTCGGTGCAATGCAAGACCAAGTCTTAACCAAATGCAGTCACATATATACAAAACCAAGTGCAAGTCTAATATCCAAAGCCGCAACAGAAAATAAAATATCAATGGAAAGTGCAATGAAGACCACATGACCCATCTCTGCAACGTATAACATGAAATGATCAAGTTCAATATCGAACCGAACTAATGTACACATGAATGCACATGAGTCAAGACTTTCAAAATTCAATAAAATCAGAGGCAACAACAAGCCAATTATCAAACAGAATGAAACTAGACTGCATAAGCACATGCACCAGTGAAATGAAGAACATAGACAACATACAGTGACAATATGATTGCAGTAAAGACACTAGCTCGAAGAAACAACACAATGCAAACCAGAAATGAGTACAGCTCAATGCAAAACACAAGACAAGTTCAAACAGCATATATACATGTTGACCAGGATACACAATGAACACAACACAAATGTACTCGATTCAACTACAAATGCACAACACACATCAAGTATACATGAAGGCAACAAAACTCAAACCAGCCATGATATGCATGCAAACCAGACTAGTTCAGGTTAAAGAAAGAATGAAGTAAACATGAAGCACAGGGATGTAAGCATGAAGTAGCAGTTTTGATCAACGACATATACGAAGTCAATGCAACAATGGACAGTGCAAGCTCAAATAGAAACAGTGGAAAGAACAAGAGCATCCTCTACATGAAGTATACAAGCAAATGAAAAATCAAATAAACAAGTACATATTCAAGTACACATGAACTACACGACTCAGTGAAGCAACACTTCAACACTACAGATGCTAAACAAAGACCAGACACCGTGCAGACCAACTACAGGTGATTCAAGAATCATAGTGAAGACCAATAGCAAAAAAAATGGAGCAAAGAGTAGCAAGTTCAACCAAAACAAGCCAAATACAATATGACAACATATGCAGTAACAAGTCGATGAAGACATATCAATAAAATAATCACAGTTCAGTTTGACTCAATTCAACTGCACAAGATCGAACCAGACTATATGTGATCTAGAGCAATAGCATTTTCAAAATAATGATATACAACAAAGTTGAACAAATTCATATTTTCATAGTCTCAAATGGCCTAAGTCCAAGTTAAAATTCACAAAGCCGTGGTAACCAAGATAATGAATTAACAAAGTCAATTTTTACAAATTCAAATCACTGGCCGAAGTCAAGAACATCGTCAAAGAATTCAACACTGTGGTGGCCAAGCAAAATCAAAAGTAATCAAATATACGAAGTGACAAAGTCAGAAATCATTACTATCGTTCATATGAAATTCAATGACTGAGAGAAATCAATTGATGAATTCAAACAAATGTATACGAACGAAAATATAGGAATTCAAATCCTATAAAACCCAATCATCATCGGCCAAAATTAATCATTCGAGTTCGAGATAAACAGAGAACATTATCATACAACTCGAATCATCGATCGAGTTCAAGCATATTAACCAGAAAAGCAAAAGAGCAAAAACTACATACCGAAGCCTTTTCGAACTCGATTGAATTCGAAGCAGTCGAAGTAAATAAGGAGACGGTCGATCGACAGAGCAAGCAACGTGGTATCTTCATTTGATCGAGCAATTGAAGGCGGCAGCTTTAATTTTTCAAAAATCCCTAATTACAGAGCAAAGGGGAACGAGCATTGAAGAACAAAGAAGCCAGGCCGGTTAGAGATAAAAGAAAAAAGGGCCGGCAATTTTTCTCTCTGATAATATTATTTTGGGCCGGCATCTTTTAGGCTTTTATTATTAAAAATTAGGTTTTTGATTTTTATATTGTTTTTTAATTGCTTTTAATTTTGTAATTCCTTTTAAACTCTTGTAAATTCTAGTCGTGTGATTAAGGAACGAACTATGGTGGTGTAGTTCGAGAATTCGCAACTCAGTGGCTGAGCTGTGGTAGGGTTTCGAGCATAGAATTAAGATCATTCGGTAGCGGGTGTCGCGAGTTTACATGTGTAAGCGTCGAACTACTTAATTTCTAGTAGAAACCTTGGAGGCAGCACGTAGGCAGGGTTCTGCCGAAGCTGGGTAAATCTGTGTTGTTCTATTTCTGCATTTATTATTCTGCTATTATCTGTGTTGATATTATTCTGATATATCTGTGTTGAAATTATTTTATAAACTTCCGCGATAATTTTATAATTAATAGCATCACCCTATTCACCCCCCCCCATTTTGGGTGAAATCGATCCTACAATAATCAAACATTCAAAACAAAGATTTTATTTCCTATAGAAACCACCAAGCTTCCTAAAATTTATCTTTCATATATTAAATCTCTTTCCAAAATATTTATCAAAATATTCATATATTTATCTCACCGGTATAAGTATATTCACAAAACCATTTCTTTCAAAACTTGGAAAACCTTTTTTGTATACTTATAAAATGGTATAAGTATATTATAAAAAACAATTAGAAAGATTTCCATTTCAAACTCGTGTTGAAATTATCAAACCATAAATGTGGATTAAATGGAGATATAAATAACCCAAAACACCATTCATAAATCTCCTTTTGGAAATCATTTTAAAACCAAACTTCTTTTTCCCATCCCAAAACCATTAAAAATCAACTTCTTTCCAACTTTCAAAATCCATCCCACATTTGAAAATTCCTTTATTAAATAAAACCCTTTATACAAACCTTTTCTTTTAAAAATAATTTCGTTTTAAAAAAGCATTTTATTATTTCTAAACATCTTTTATAAACCAATTTATTATTTAAAAATACCTTTAAACATATAGATAATTCTCTATAAATAACATTAGTAAAATAATGACTTTGACCATCATTAATAATAAATTTTAAAGCAAATAATATTGCAATAATAATTTAAGAACACTTAATATATTATAAAAAAATATTTATTAAAATATAATTTAATAACTTAAAACTATATTAGTATATTAATAAATTAACTTTTAACACAATATTAACATAAAAATAAATTAACTTTTAAACAGTATTAATATAATAATAATGATAAAGATAACTATACTTTAAAACAATATAGCTCTACTCTCCGGAGTAGGGTTGTAAAAAAAAATATCATAGCAATTGACCTTTAAACAATATTATTATAATAATAAATAAACTTTTAAAATATTAATAATATATAGGAAGTCTTTGAGTGGCTCACTTAACATCTGGAATAAACTGGATAATGACATCACATCCTTGGTGTGAGTCGCATGCATTCTGAACTGCTCGAGAAACTTCTGTTCCGGTTGATTGAATGAGGAGATGGATTTGGGCGATAATCGCATAAACCATATGATCGATATACCTTTGAGGAATGTAGGAAAGCGTCTACATACAATGGCACGTATTGCTCCGACGGAATTCATATGCCACTCGAATTTCATGAGATGTAGTCCATGGTCGGTTTTCCTTGAGTAAACTGTTATGATTAGTACATTGAATCTCCTCAGATATTCTACACACTGAAAGGCTTCAATGAATAAGCTTCGATTGAGGGAGATACTTCAATCATCGTTAAGCCAATTCATTTCTAAGTTATAACTACTTGTTATGCTTGTGAATGATGTATGCATGCCCAAGATATGAGCAAAGCAAGATGGACCGACATTGATGGATCGGTGGTAAGTTACTTGTAGTCGAACCGAAGAAAATCTGCTATTTTCTTGGAGTAACTGAATTCGAAGCGTTGGGTCAGTGAAGAACGGTGCTTGGATTCATCTTTGGCATTTGCTTGGAGAAAATATTGGTTTTACCCGAGTTTGGCTTTGGGCCAAAGTTTCTTGGATTTGCTTAGGGTCACATATTGGGAGCATCGTTTGAGTAGCGGTTGCTTATCCACTCCTTGGTCGCAATTCAAAAGTTGCCGCTTGATCCTCTATGCCTCGGTCAGTTGTAGGACCTAATGGAAATGGGTAGAATGCACCGTATTTAAATTAATTTTCGAATCCAGAATGCGGGGCATTGCGCTGCTGTGTTTCATGTTTTATAGAGCATGTAAAAAAATGAATTGCGAGGGGAAACAAGTGCAGCTGTTAATATTTCATACAGAGAATAAATGAAAGAATGTGAACTGTGTTCAAATCTTCCTCTTTTCCATGCGCAATTAAGTGATATATATATATATATATATATATATATATATATATAAATAAAACTAAAAACTTAAGAAACCAAATGATTATGTCTTATAAAATATACTTCCACCAAGCAAGGTCAAGGGACGAAGAAACATAAGTGTGTGCGTATGTTATGTGTTTTATTATGTTTGAAAAAGTTAGTTTTAAGGTACGATGCTACGTTCAATATCGCGTTCAAGTACGAGCCACGAATAATGGAAATAAAAATACGATTGCGCACAACAATATGACACGACCAAAAAACAACAATAAAATATATTATTTATCTTATTTTGTGAAGTGTCAAAAATGCCCACATTTGCCGTAAGATAAGGCAAGCGAAAATTCATTTATTTTTCAAATTAAAAATTATGGAAAATTCTATAAGTTAAATTAAAGACGCATCATCAAAATCGGACAATTATTTAAATTATAAATTTTATTACAAAAACCCCAAATCGAATATTTAAAGCTAATTAAATATTCCAAAAATCAAAGTGATAAAATTCCGAGTCGTTACAAATCAGACCCTAAACTAGACACTGATTATGCAACCTGGAGATTAAAAACAAGACTTTGGATTTGAACGCCACTTGGCTAAAATGATTTAATAATGATAATTGGATTTCGTCGTTGCCTCGATTCTGTTGGACTCGTTTATGATGGAATGCTGGATGATTCTAGATGATTTGTGAATGATGCTCTAATCATTGGCAATACGGTACCCCGATTCATACTTATGATAACCAAATGATCAATGAAAGTCATTGCTTCGATTTGATCGGACGTCCTTATAATAGGATACTAGGCGATACTGGATGATTATAGGTAATGTTCTCACTTGTAGCAATGAACTTCAAGTATTATTGAGTCTTGATTTCCAAACATACGATTTATCCATGATAATGAAATCCTAAACGAACACAGGACAATATCGATTTAGATATATGATAGTTTATTCCCAAACAAATATGAGATGGCTTTGGTTTACGATATATGACACATGATGTGATAATTTCAGGGGAACATAAAATGATTATGAATCATGACTAACATTTGAACTTGAGTCCTTAGCTATGATTGGTCTAGAACAACCTTTGATTTGCAGGTGAATCCGAAGGAACCGGATGATTCATCATGATCGGTCCAATGAATAGTTAAAGAGCACAGATATTTTTGATTTACCGTCTTCAATATCTGTTGTTGAGCCAAGCATGCCTTAAATTTACAAGGTTTATTTTAAAAGGCAAGTGTTACAGCTAGGTTTTCCAGAGTCTTTTAACAGGCTTGGATAACTTAATTGGACCGAATGACGATGAAGAAATGGGCCCAAATACTTAAAAGAACATCAAGACGATAGAATGAAGAAGCCCATAAAAGATAGGCGAAAAATGAACATCCTTTCATGAGTTGGTGGACCAAGATCAGTTCCGAGTCATGGATCGGCTGCAACTTAGGGAAATTGCTTAAAACCTGTAGGCACAAGAAGAAATGGATGAAAAACCCTAAAGACATCTTAAGAAGATACGAAGGGGATAGCAAAAAATGAATCAAAAACTTCAAATCAACATTCCTAATTCGGTGCTTCATGTTAGATTCGAGTTGTACCTGAGAAAAACTTGGTAAAAATCTAAAAATACCCAAGTCAAAAAATAGCAAGGCAAGGTAAGGTGACTTTAAGTCAGACCCGGGTTATAGCCGAGTCAAAGCCAGGTCAGCTCGAGTCAAATCGGTATCGAGTTGTAAGTCACAACTCGGTATCGAGTTGTGATTTTTGGGTTGGTTTGGCCAAGATCTCCTTGGTATGATGTGTATATCATGGAGGAACATGCTAGAGCTATTTCAGAGCTTATCTCGGAGATTTTCGCTACAAATAGAGGTGATGGGCACTTGGAAAAGGACTTTTGATTTCTTCTTCATTCTTAACTTCTAATAGCAACGAGTTATAAATTATAACTCTGAAAAATACTCTGTTGGATTCTCACCAAGTTGAGACTATTGAGTTGTAGGAACATCTTTATAAAATCAAAGGATAATCAATAGAAATCGACTATGTGGACGTAGGCCGCAGTATTCGTCGAACCGCTGTAAAAATTATGCGTTCTTTCACGCTTGTACTCTCTTTTCTTTTCTAATTTTCATATTTGATATTTCACTGAGTGTTTTTTTCATTTTTGTTCAAACACTTACTGATCAAGAAAGTTGGTTCAGTTTGACATACCGAACCACTTTTCATGTTCGATAAGGCAAGTACCAAACAAAAAAATGTACGGCATATACCGAACCAACTTATTGTTTTCTGGGAATTTGTGTTTCTTGCTCTCGTTTTACCATGTGCTTTTTCTGGATTCTTTTATGTCTTTATGCCTTGAACTTTTAGACATGTATGCTACTTTGATCATGAACACCCTAGTCACTTACTCTTCTCGTAGCTTCTCTTTGCCTTCACGGTTCCGTGGGTAAAAACACCCATAACATGACCTAAACCAAATCCCCCGTACAGTCCATGTTGGGAGCCCAATCGATTAAATCACTTTAAATTTACAAAATTTCTCTTAGCATTATGTGATGGAGTCATTTACAGATCACATACTTATGTGTCATATAACTCAACCTTCAAAAGTTTCTAATAAAGTCAACTTTACATTTTAGAATCATGTTTCATCTAACAACTATTCAATTTTTTCGATAAGCTTTTGTTTCGAGCATATTTTGCACTCTGCAAATTTACAAAAAAAGAACCATTATGCTTTTTCGTTTATATTAAGAAAATGATAGCAATTATGGTATAAGTTTTTAGAAAAAAAATTGTCGAAAATAATCCCTAAGATGTTTCTTGAATGTCATTTTTAATGGTAAGCAAAAATGGATTGAGTTGAGATTAATGATATCTCACTGATATAAAGTATTTCCCAAGGATACATAGTAGTATATATTTTACAGATTAATACCTAACTATAGTAATAATGGGATTATAACATTAGGTATAACATGCTGTTTTTTTTTTGTTTCAAAATTATAAAAAAATGTTGCTAAATACATCAAATTAAGTACTAATTATAACCTAAAAATATGTTATACTTTATTTATTTTTTCCTGGACTTAAAAATACCGCTGTTGCCGACAAACTAAACCCACTACTTCTTCCTTCTCTCCATCAGTAATAATATAGATAATCCACTCAATCAAATTTATGCAATCAAATTTTCAATACAGTGGATTATGATATTTTTAATGGCTTTCATGTATCTTACATAATTTTCTTTTATTCTTCTTCTAACATCATTGCTTCAAAATTGAGCACGATTTGGTTATTAAAATTTTAAAATATTTTTTTTTCACAAATTTTATCGTGTCGTTAATTTCATCAGGTTATTATTCTTGCTGTAAAAATTAAAGAATAGAGAATTAAGTGGTTAGATTGTCGAAAATTTAATACATTGATAATTGAAAATCGAGAAGGGTTTGACAACGTTTATATTAGGGTAGATGAGTCTAGATTATTGTATATTTGGTTGTTATGAATTAAGCAATTAATAACCGACCCCATGTTTAATAAACGGATGTTTATACCTGATTGCAACAAACAAGATTTTCCCATGTGTATTGCATTTTTTGAATTTATTTTATTGATAATTATCAAGAACGGTTTTGTATAACCGTGATAAAAAAAAATTCTGTATGAAGACGGTTTTGCATGTTCATCCGGTAATTGCCATGGACGATTGTTCATAACCACATACTAAGCTAAATAGAAGTCTTCTTAAAACCGGACCATTTTATTTCACTTACTATATACGAGTACTAAGGCACATTTTATGCTTAACCACTTTTTGTTGCAAAATACAAACGAATAGGAATGAAAAAATTAGAAACAAACTTTGATTATCTAACCAATCTACTATAGGCTTACATAACTCATGAATAATTTATTTATTTATTTTACTATCAAATAATTAATTTATTTGGTTATCAAATATCCAGAGGGACAACATCAAAAGGATATCTTAGTTAACATGATTACACTATGGACATTTACTTCATATATTTTACAAAAGTCAAACCCTCAATCACCATCACTCGCTTTGCAGAATATTTCTTTCAATTACCTCTTCAATAGAAAACTTTAAAGCTTTAGAAATTTGGGAAACATAACCAAAATCCCTCATGGGCTCCACGACCACAACAACCACCTATGATGAATCATTCATCTCACCACACGCACTTTATGATACTGAGATTTTGTATTTTAAAAACTTGTGCACTTCCCATAAAAATGAGTTAGAAAATAGACCTAAATTTCACAAAATGAACCATCGAAGGAGGAAATGTTGACTTGATTGTACAGCCATGCTTGCTAGTGTTGCTAATAACCATCAACGTGAAGAGTTATGCACACGAAGTTGGGATTTTCCTTGAAACCGATGGTGGCAATATATGCCTTGGCAGCTTCCTCTACCTTTTAGAGCTATGTAGGTAAATTTAGATAATGTAAAATATTAGCGGTAACAAAAAATAAACTTTAAGTAAGGTAAGTATAAACTTTTGGCGGGCATAATATAGCATGTAAGTGTAAACTTTTGATGTTTTACCAGATTTTTATGATGCATTTATAGATTGCAGGTATTAACATGTGTGTTATAATCCTTGTTGACACCTAGTAAACTAAAGGAACACCCAGCAACAATTACTAAAATGCGATAACTTATCAAAATCAAATTCTTATGGGTTCATGCTATTAATGTGACTTGTGATAAGTATAGGACATTTATTCTGAATCATGCCAAATAAAGAAAACTTGACCTATGCCAACAGACCGAAAGAAAGTTTAGAATTATATAAATCAGAAAAAAAAAATCAAACAAATTAGGAAACAATCAATTAAAACACAAATGCAAGACACACACATAATACATGCTAATCCTATTTGCATGGCATTTTCCGCTAAATAACGGCTTTAGAAATTTTATCTTTGGTGATGACACAATGAAGAATATATGGCAAGCTTGTAAATTCAACCCAATGAATAACCGTCCTAGATGACGTTCTGCCTCATGTTTCTCTAGAAATATCTTATAATTTCACAATATATCTTGGATGAGCTGAATAAATGATGTATTTAAATGAATTAATTGACTAACCTTTGAATGTGTTCGCTTATGCCAAGTGAAAGGTAAATCTAATATTGGTTATCCTATCAACTAGATTTCTTGTTACCAAGCATGAGCGAATCCCTGCAGATTCAAATGTACACAACCTCATGTATTATACAATATAAGCCATTAACGATAGAAATAAAAAACTTTAGTAATAATCAAATATATAAAGTACAGTGTATGTGCTATTACTAATTATGATAAGTGCAATCTGAAAGGAATGATTGCGTGAACCATTACGCATGTACGTACCCGCCATATTATGAGTTAATGAAGCATTGTTACAAATTTCATTTAGAAGTCCAACTCAAGCACAGTATATCAAAAATATACAGTATAGCTGTAAGAGCCTAAAAGCATTAGTTTGCTAATATTAGCAGTAGAAAGTAAAAACAATTTATGTCAAGTCTGGGGCACCAAGAAGTGAAAATTTGTTTCAAAAGCCGGCATCCCATTAAACTTCAATCAAAAAGGATAATACCTGACATATTGCTACTATCGTTTCTCCTGCCTAACAGGTAGTTGAGTAGTTCTTTTCGACTAAATTATGGTTATTATAATAGATAACATTAGAATGTATAGTTTGTGAATAAATAAATAAAATCATGAACAAACAGTACCTCCATTCTTCAACTGCTCGATTATAAGAACAAAAACCTCTAACTTTCCAAACTCGCTGTAGTCCAAGCCGTTTGTTCTGAAAACTCATCATCGTCCGCTTCTTATTGATCAATTGGTTACTGCAGCTTGACCTGAAACTGAAACGTGATGTCATGAAAGTTGTTATATGTATAAGTTATAATTATGATTTTCCTGAAATAATTTCTGGATAAATCGATGTTAGTTGATGAAATAGGGTGATAGAATTACTTTCTAAAGCCAATCAAAAGAAGTTACACTAAGGAATATGAAGAGAAATAAAGTAAGTTATCTGTTCGTGGGAAAGAGGCGAACGTAGGCCTATTTGGTAAAAATGCCATTGTTTGGTATGTTATTTTTAATTTTGAGTTTTTGTCCATAAAAAAGTATACATGACGCTTGTATATTGTCGAAAACGATAAATTTAAAAAAAGAAGTTAACATGTAAAATAGAAAACAACTTTTTTTTAATTCTTCGTGTTGTGGGAAATAACACAAACATGTGAAACAATCCATTATTCTGTCGTCTTTCTATCGCCTTTGTCATCCCAACCGTTTTTCTTCCACCTTTCCTGTCTGTCCTCCATTCTCCTCATATTTGACATACATATTGAAAACCGAAAACACAAAATTCATTTTTAAAACAAACACTATCTCAAATTTTCAAAAAAAAAAATAATTCTATTAATTGCAGCTCGTAGAGAGTTATTTTTGAAAGTTTAAAAGAAGGCTTCACTTGACCAAGTTTGATCAAGTATTTGCTTTATATATAAAATAAACGGATTTCAACATCCGATCTTATCAATGCAAGTCGTAATTCAATAATCATTTGTACAAAAAACCTTTGCCTATTACAACTAATCAATGCCATTGATATCGACATAACAAACCTTAAATTCAGTTCACCATGTTTTAATAGATCGAAAAAAAAAAAAATGCAAAATTCATTTTGAAATTAAATTCAAACTTTACTTACCTTTGGTGGGCTCAATTTGTTTTCTCGACGACAAGTTGATTCGTCTTCTTTATACCGTTCCGATAATTTACGCAATGTTCCTTTTCATTTTTGGAATTAGAGTTAATAAAATGTGTGGTGCCTGTTAACAATGAGACATTCAAAAAGACATGGTATTCCAGGAACAGTGTAAAAATCAGAATATTTTTGATGTATGTAGCCCTTAATACTTCATTAATTTGTTTTAAAATGTTTTCATAGCAAAATTCTTCTCTTAAATTTTATTAACAATATGAAAATCTACCATCGGTGCAGTTTCAATGCTTTGAATCCACCAAACCCTTCACTGTTCGATTCACAGTGGATCTTCAAACTATACAGAAGCGATTTTTGATACAACGAAAATGTTTGTTGCATGCGATCAACGAGCTTTGAAAAGATAATAAAAACGAATATTTAAACATTTCTCTCGTCATAATTTAGTGCAAAGTGGTTACTCGTGAATACAAAATTGCATTCTTTATTCGTAGTGGGGTATGCACCAATGTTCCCTGTTTTATTATATATCCCACGTTTCCACGTTCTCGGCAAGATAAATTAGTAAACGAGCAATTTTTCTTCAACATAAGATGAGAATATCTATGCAATTTGGAATGAACTTTTTCTGTATGTATTGTTTCCTAATATAGTCGGTATTCATTTAATATTTTTAACAATAAAATATCAGTAAGGTGTTTTAAACATAAATTTACGAGCATTAGTGCATATTTTATCTTTTTATCAGGTACATCAAGGATACTTTGCATTTACATAATGTTATGTGCCGAAAATTTTATAATCTGAAGATGCAAAGTAGGATTTTGCTTTAACATTAATCTGTTTCATTCCTAATAACCATCGTAAAAACAAATGCATGTCAATCTATTCTAAAATATAGCACGAGTGCCGCAGCTGCTAGACATTCTAGCGGTGATGCATAGATCATAGGTTCGAATCTTCCGAAATGCGTAATTTGAACCACTGTACATAAGTAACACGTAGTATGCTATATACATTGACACTTAGTATGCTGAATGCGACTTAAGATTTGTATTACTATATATCCAATTTAAAAGATAAAAAGACGAATTCATTTTAACGTAGGAACACTCAGTAATCAATAGTTATGCGTCGGCTAAAAGTAGTATATTTTAAAGATGATAAATCCTAATTTAAAATAAAAACTGCGAAACAGTTGTCAATTATTACTCTGAAATGAATATATAACTCAGTGACAAATGGAGAGTGAAGAAAACACAGCACAAAATAACAATTTCTATACTACCTGCTGACTACAAAGATTTAGAATCTTAGAAATCAATTAATCATGGCTGAAAGTAGCACGATGAACAAAAGATGGTCTCTCGAAGGAACCACAGCTTTAGTTACAGGAGGCACAAAAGGAATTGGGTACTCTTTTGTTCGCTCCTCATTTTCACATTTATCTCTATCAGTTTTTTTAGTGCTCCTAATTGATTTAGCTTGGTAGCATTACCATTTTTATTTTGTGGAGACTAACAACAGATCTTATAAGTGCATCTTTGGTAGGTTACTGGATTAGATTACCTTAGTCCAGTTTTGTATACACCAGTAAACTGTTCATTGTAAATTATGTTTGTACTTATAATATACCGTTTTAGCTAATTTATTGTACAGAATTTGAACTGGAGTTGAGCAGATAACATTATCATCTACCTTTCATATTAATATTAGTTGAAAAGACTAGTGGTCCTTGACAAAAATGAAAGATTCAAGGAAAAAATGTATCATAACAAATTAGCAAACTTCATGCGAAAATGATACCATGAATACGAAGTGGCATGATTTTGCTCGCCTGTCTACAAGATATAAAAATCAAGTGCAGTGCTAAGGGCACCATCATTTACACTTCCTAATACCACATATGGTATTAAGAAAAGTGTAAAACATGGTACCCTTAGCACCACCATCAAAATCGAAATCAGTAAGCTATCAGTTTTTTTTTTCCTACGAAAATAGTCATGCCATAGTCCAAGAACTAGCAAATTTTGGAGCAACCGTGCATACATGTTCAAGAAATGAATTGGAACTCAAAAAATGCTTGGAAGAGTGGCAACATTCAGGAACTCGAGTTACCGGGTCTGTTTGCGATCTAACTTCTTATGATGGTCGAAAGAAATTAATGGAGGAAGTGACTTCCATCTTTCATGGAAAGCTCAACATGCTTGTAAGTTTGTTGTATACTTGAGTTCATGTTACTATAGCCAGTAATTTGTATCCGGTTTTTCTTGGAATACTTGAGCAAACTATACTAGACCCCATAAACTTCTGAAAAATATAAGTATAACTTTCTTGTTGTTTATGAAGATCAACAATGTGGGTTCAATATTAGTAAAACCAGCTGTGGATGTCACAATGGAAGATTACTCACGTATGATGTCCACAAATTTTGAGTCGGGGTTCCATCTAAGCCAGCTTGCTTATCCACTTTTCAAAGCAGCAGGAGGTGGCAGTATTGTTCAATTGTCCTCTTTAGCTTCAATTCAAGCTACCTATCTGTCATCTGTATACGGAGCTTCGAAAAGTAATACTTCTGACTTAGCCTGATGTTTAATATCATATCAAATGTTAAATTTATATGGTATTTTATTTTTTAATATACTTAGCTATTATATTGTTAAAAGATAACCCCCTAACTACATAACCAACTCTCTCAACATTATATGTTATTGCTACCAAGAATCTTTATGAACGACTTCAATACTCCAGTTATTGATGCTGAGTCTGAGCTCTTATATTATCAGAATATCTGATCTGGCAATGTTTTGAGCTTGTATTCTGGAATATAAAAAAATCAATGTTGTATGTGATTGTCTTATTGAATATATTTTGTTGAAAGGTGCAATGAACCAGCTTACAAGAAGCTTAGCTTGTGAATGGGCTAAAGATAATATTAGGGTCAATGGCATTGGTCCAGGTTTAACCAGAACCCCACTTGTAGAACCTGTAAGCTCTTCCCATTTCTCTCTTTCCTAATTGTGCATTTGTACTTACTACACATAATTGTTTTCATTGTGTTTTCTCTTTGAATGTTCTAAATTTCAGTACAACGTATGATTTCATATTGGCTATGGATTTTTATGTTAATTCTTTCAACTAACTTTGGTGCATTTCATTTTTTCATCCTGGAAGCTTCAATACGTATGTTTAGCCTATAATTTGCGTTGTATCATGTCCTCCTGCAGTAGTTTATGTCTAGGAAATTTATGAAATGGTAAATGATATTTTGTAATAAAACTTATATGCCAAATTGAGTTATTCCTACAATCTAGGTAATTAGTAAGCACTCCAGGACTAAGCATTGTAGTAAAATCTTTTCAGTGAAGTATCATTTCTATAATCATTTGATTAAATTATCATTGAGACCGTTGTGGAAAACTGAAAGCAGAGTTTTATCATGAAAGACATCAAAAGATGTTGTTGAGAACATTCAAGGATGCAATTAAAAATGTCGTATGAAAATTATGAATATTGCTACAACAAACCAAGCCCTCAGTTCAACTCTGTATGAGGTGTAGAATAGAAGTAAAATATGACATATTTAGTTTACTTGCATACAAAATCATGGTGTCTGAAAGTTTGATGTATGTATTTTTCTTCAAACAGTACGTGAATGCAGAAGCGGAAGCTATGCTATCAACACAAATCCCAATGGGGCGCATTGCTGAACCAGAAGATGTAGCCTCTCTAGCTGTTTTC
The DNA here is from genome assembly GCA_030765085.1 of Allium cepa. NCBI lineage: Eukaryota > Viridiplantae > Streptophyta > Magnoliopsida > Asparagales > Amaryllidaceae > Allium > Allium cepa. The sequence continues at coordinate 269,766,674 of CM060944.1, forward strand.
CTTTGCTTGCCTGCTTCTTCATATATTACTGGTCAAATTATTTTCGTTGATGGAGGCAAAACTGTGTTGGGTTAATCAATATTTATATTACAATCTCATTTGTGTTTTGCAAACTCAAAATGATCTCATGCTTCTCCGTTTAACAATAAAATTGCAATTGGTGTTCCGCATAGTCCTTTGCCTTTACTCATTTAGTGATTTATAGTGATATGAAATTTAAATGTGTGCTGCTAAGGAACCGCAATTGCATCTTCTAATACCAAGTTTAACCATAATTTTTTTTATGGACTTATACAAACCATGGCATTTATTGTTCCACTCGGTTGAAAACCGCTATCGGGCAGCAAATCATTGTGGAAGTGTTTGTAGACAACTGAAAAATCACTGCTGTGATTTACAACCGTCAGTTTCATCCTAGACAGCAAAATACCATGGATTAACAACTGATTGCCACATGCGAATAAGATGATAACCACTACAGCTTCGGTGTTACGAAGGGGAATGTCAGATTTTAATGATATTATTTAGAAAATGATAGTATGAAGAGGAAATTGAGACGCAATTAGCGACACAATATGAACTTATTATTTTTAAGGCACATTGACATAAGCATGAGTGATGCACTATAGTGTTGTTTGATCTCATTCTTTGGTATAAAAGGACTAAAATGAGATTCATTTTAAGCGTGTGTTAAAATCCAATCTGATTTTATCATTAAATTTTGTGATTCAAGGATTCTAACATATTGATTTATCCTATAGTTCGAAATAACATTTTAATCAACTATTATTAAAGGGAGAAATATTTAAAATAAGGAGGATAATGGTATGAGAAAATTTGAAAAGAACTGCAAAATAGATAGGCAACAATATATGTTAATTTTGTCTATGTTAAACAGTCTTCTCTTGTCTTGTTTTCTAGAATACCCCTGGTTCCTTTCTTTCAATTTCTAATTCAATTTGATATTTCTTCAAAATCATATCCAACTAACATATCCAATCATCTTTTTCTCCAAAAAGCTTGTTTACTCCTCTTCCAAACCTAATTTGGTTAATTTAATAACCTTAACATTTCTTCCAAATTGAAAGCGGTGAAATATTATTTTAGTATGAAATATGCTAAGAACAATAAATGATAAAAGTTAGATATTGAGATTGGTGAGAGTGAGATGAGCACTCTTCCATAATGTTACATTTTTAACATTTTTTTCTTGAAATAAAAAAAAGGTTGTTAAATAGAAATTAACGTTTTGCAGTTGAACAATTTGAAAGAATTTGGTGTTGATAAAATAAAACAAAAATGATAATTACGGTAAGTTTGAATTAATAATTGTAATTCATTTTTATAACGGGAGAACCAATATCTTGTTTCTTCCATTAGTAAAAAGAAACTCTCAAAATGTTCACCCTTTGGCAATTCCCAAAATTTTAGTCCTAACTTGTAAACCCTTCATATTAAATTTAAACCACATTAGTTGCTAGAAAGCTCTAGTACAAAATTCCATAGATTTTAGTTTTTTTTTCCATTGTTTTACAGAAGAAGAGAAGAGAGACCGAAGGAAAAAGGGGCAAAATTTTGGTCTAACGATGTTAGAAGTAAAGAAAAAACTTATATGTACATGTAAGTCTGTCAAGTAATATTGAAATTCTCTTAGCATCCAAATTTATTTTTATGTCGGAACAGAAGTTATGCATAAGTTAGCATATGACACGATGCACTGTTGGCATGTCGAACCATTCATGTTTCATTTGGCTAAGATTAGCTTTAAAGTAAATTTTTTTGGACGGAAAAAAAAATTGGGTTGAACTTTCTAGACAAAAGACTGTTGAAAAGACTGAAAAATGACAAAAGGGAACAACTGATCAGCCAATTATTTTCAATTATCGATCGATGGATTGCAAATATATAAAAAAAGAAGATGATTGATCGATCAGTCTCTATAATATGTGAATAGTCCTTATAATAGGTTGAGTGATCAAGCGTCTTTTGGCATCTAACGATCATTTTTGGAAAAAGATTCAATGAAGGGATGCTTCTCTTTGTTGCATCCCTCCATTACCAATATTTAAGTCATTATTTCAGTCTGAAAGAATACATTTGAAAATTTCATATAATATACTCTACTTCTCTCAATTATCTTGCTCTTAGTTTCTTAAATTATCAAAATTACATTGGTTTTATAATATTACAAATTACAACTTGATACTTTAACCATCATAGATTTTTAGGATGGTATGAATTGACCTTTTTTATGTCAACTTAGTCAACTGCAGATATACATGTTGTGAGTTCCGTTATATCATGGGCAAGAAATTGTTGTAACTCGACTTATTCACTTGTTCGATTGAATAATAACACGAGGAAAAAATGTTTTAAGGAACAATATATATAACAACGTGCCTCGAGCAAACTACTTTTCTATTTTTACCATCGCTGCCATTGTTTCAATTGTTGAAACTCACTAGCACTCAAAAATACTATCCACCATCAATATCTTAGTTTATATTGGAAAAGATATCTGGTTGACAATATCAAGCAATTTTACTCTGTCTAGGACTCTTCAAAATCATGTTCAAGATGATCTCAGTGTTCATCTTATGCTTGGGTTTTTTCATCTACATGGGTTTATCATCATGAGCCTATCGAGTATTTTTTTAATTATCCCTAATATCAAGCAACCATGAATTTACAAACGTTGGTTCTCTATGAAGATGTAGTCTTCGCTATCCAAATGCTTGGTATTGGGAAAAATAATGTTATAATACTAACATATTATGATGTTTTCCTGAAATGTGCATATGACCTGAATCCTTCGATTACATATCAGTATGAATCAAGATAAATAACAATACCAATCACCAAAACAAACCGACAATGAATTTTATCCGTACAGAACTTGAGAGCTCTGTTGCGTTTATGGAAGAAGTAGATAAGTTGTTGATAAACGAGTCCATCCCTAAATCGCTCTACCCCGACTAGGTAGCCAATCCCCTAATTGTTAGAAAACTAGGCGGAAAATGGAGGACATGTATCGATTATTCAAACTTAGATAAGGCATGCTCGAAAGACTACTTTCCACTTCCACGGATAGACCAACCAGTGGATGCAACCATTGGACAAAAATTGTTATCATTTATGAACGCTTACTCTGATTATAATCAAACTACAATGCATGTTCCATATTAGGAGCATATGAGTTTTATTATAGACCTGAAACTGCATTGCTACAAGGTAATGTTATTCGGTTTGAAAAACTTTGTTGCTACTTACTAGGAACTAGTCAACAAAATGATTTCGGAACAAATCAAATGGAAGATGTTGGTGTACGTGGGCGATATGCTGGTAAAATCAAGAAGATCGGTATATGACATAGAATACCAGTAGAAAATGTCTAATATGCTTTGGAAGCATGTAATGAAATTGAATCTCCGATGTGTTCTTTTGGAGTTATATTGGGAAATTTTTTGCGGTTTTGTGAAATCTATGGGTATAAAAGCTAATCAGAGTAGATTGAAGTGTAACAACCAGTATTTTACATAATGTTTGATCGTAAATTATTATTATTTAATTAATTTGAGATCGTACGACTCTATAATTTAGGAAAATGACCACTAAGGACATTTTTCAGTTTTAGAATTTTTGTTTGACATTTTGACCCTAATAACCTTATAAAGCCTATAACTTATGATAGGAGCTAAAATGGGGCCCGAAACTCTTCCATTAGATTTGGATGATGGTTTACCTTTCTGGAAAGTTGTCATATGAAGGGTTTGTATTTACTGTTTGAGAGCACTACAAGAAAAGTTGATTTTTATAATACTAATAGATAATACTTTATTTCATTGTATTATTGTTTGGTTTAATTTGTTTTATTTAGAGCAAGGATCAACATGTAACATTTTACAATGAGGTCTCCCCTAATTATTTTCTTGGCCCCCTCTTCTTTGAATTATTTCCCTCTTCCCACTTTTTTATGTTCCATTTTTTTTTCATTTTCTTACAAATCCCTAAATCACTCTAGATCCATATCCTCCTTCGCAAACCCTAAATATTGATGACACGGCTAATTTGAACAGAAGGAGCACGCGATGGTGGTGCTATGTTATAGAGCACGATGTGGTATGGAGATCGAGTCAAGATCTGTTCCTGGATAAGCAAGGCAAGGGCGGAGAGGTGGAGGTCGGAACCGATGAGAAGGAGCTTTATTAACCAAGTCCGACCCAAAGCATAGGTGGGAGGAACATACGACTAGGGCATCATCACGAAAGGGGGTTGTTGCATAGGAAAATGGAGAAACACCCCCAAAGTAGATAAATCCAAATCAAATAAGCAAAAATAGGAAGAATATAAGGACACACATGGACATTTTATAGTGGTTCGACAAATCTGAGGTCTGAGTCCACTTTAATCTTATTATCTTTTTGGTTCTCTATGGAATACAAAGAAGTAAAACTCAAATCTAACCATAATAGATCTTGAATTTCAATGAATTTTGAAGAGTAAGGGTTGAAGTACATAGAACGTAGATCTAAAAAATGCCAATCCCTTTTCTATTTGTAAGTTGCCTCAAATTTATAGGCAAAATCCAACGTAGACCTTGCCACTCAGGTCTGGATACATTACAACTCCAATATTCAAATATCCAGGCATGAAAATCAACTCAAACTCTGCGATTCCCAAGATAGAAAAAAATCGGTACCAACTAGTTATTACCGACCAGGTTTTCTGATTTTTTTTCCAAGTATTTTCTTACGACCTGAGTCTTCTACTCATAACCTTTGCCAAGTCATTCCTAAAATCATCTCGCTACTGACCTATTCACGTTGATACCGATATGATTCATGTTGCCCAAACTCGTTCAATCTCCTTATGCTCCTTTCCTTCATCGTTCTAGTTGTTTTTATGGGTCTTTGGAGTTATTCCTTCAACATTCTTTAGTACAATCTATCTGTGTTGAGTTTGCTCCACGACTGTGGGAATTTTGGCCATAAGACTTGCCCCTCAAATTACGCCTTATGAATGTAAGGTATGATTTTCTCAAGAACCAGTTTCAGTAGTAGTCAATCTTTGGGAATCGAGCTCTCCGGCCATGTATTGATTCTGATCGTGGTGAATCATCCAGTTCTTGCGGATACACCTACAAATAAAAGGTCATTCAAAATCAGGATAACTAAGGATGTAGTCCTTGCTTAAGTGTTAGTCATAGGTCATAATTAGTTTGTTTTCGTCTGGAGTTATCACATCACATATCAAAATCATCCTATGTTCATCCATAATTTATTTATTATAGTCTAATCACTAGGTATTCAAATCCTAAGATCAAGTCAACGTCCATTCTAGGGTCCGTTCTCGCTCCGAACCATTCAACATCCAATCTGGGGTTCGACCTCTCGGACCGTTTAACATTCGACCTAGGATTCGATCTCTATGAATCATTCAACATCCAATCTAAGATTTGATCTCTCTAGATCCATGTTGAGTCCAATTTTATTGCGCTCAGCGTCTAAGCAAGTCTATCCACTCATTCTTCAACAAGGAGATTTACTCCTTATGGCCATCGCCCTACCTCTTCAGACAGGACTTGTAACAACCCGCACATTAATGGTCCTGAATTTTGACTAATCGAAACCTAATCCCACTAAGGCATATATTGTTGGTTTTGGATAACCTATAATAAACATAAGCATATCAGAGAGGGACTGATATAAATTCATAGTGGAATAGAAAAATATAATATAACATATATACTGACTAAGGCTACTACCTTGGAATCAATATTGTTCCTTGGATATCTAGTCGCCTTGTCAGTCCTAAGTAAGAAAGAAAAAACTCTATAATCTGCAGTTCTTGTCTTGTACCAATAGCCATCCCTCTAATCCTATCATGTGGGATGTAATGGGGAAGGGATCAGAACAACATTTTGGTGATTGGAAAATTACACATTTTACCTATAACATTAATTTATGCCAATTGATTTCCATTTAACTGTTTGTCTATTATTTGTGGTTAATCTGTTCGATCTTATGTGCGCGTACGATATGCCTAACCTAGTTATACCTCATAGGAGGTTAGGCATATCATGTACGTACACACACACATACATACATGCATGCATACATACATACATACATATGTACAAACATATATATATATATATATATATATATATATATATAAACATTGCACTACCCAAAAACCTCAGCCACTTAATACTTCTTAAATAAGGAGGAGGAAGACCCAACGTAAATGTTATTCAATTGGTCCTAACTACATAGATTGATGATTCCCATATATGGCTTTATAATTTATTTGCTGCATAACTAACACATCTTAAAGACTCATCTAAAGGTTAATTAGCCCACTTCCGGCAAACAAACAACTAACTAACTAGACTTTGAGGTATGTGCGTATCCCATATGGATTCTACACTAGTAGGAAGTAAAATCCATCAACGCATAGCCCGAGTCTTTGCTACCGACTAATTGGGACCGTTGGTGGTCATAGCCTATATGTTTGCCCTATTACACAATATCGGTAAAACAATAATACTGATATAGCCTGCGAACCTTCCATAGTCAAAATCTTGTTTAGACTATCCTAATGCGAGTCAAGGAAAATGCCTCTTTCGGTTACTTAATACCTCTTATTAGAAATGAAGAAGACCTCATTTTCTTAAAAGCACTGGACCATTTAATACTTCAAATTCAAGGCGAACCCTTGATATGTTTTTCCCTACTTATGTGCAACGCATATTCCTTCTCCATGGATCCTATAGTGAGGTTTCCCATATCTATAGTAAACTATGTAGTTAATATCGGATAATATCGCTGAATATCGTCGACATATCTCATATCACTCCTAAGCTGATATTTTTTCAATATATCGCTTAAAAATCACTACCGATATATCATCCAGTATTTGCTGATATATCGCTCCAATATTTAGTGTAAAATACCCGATATTTCTTAAGAATATTATTCATTATTCTATGTATTTATATTTATGAATCAATATCTTCACATTCTCAATATTTGTTTTATGTATATGGTGAATGATAATATCTAGACCATATTAGAAAACAAATGGTCTAATTTTTCAATTTTAACCATATTGTTTTAGTCTTCTTCATTTGTCTTCCAATACAGAAAACTCGACTTATTCCATTATTTTATATTTTATTTTTCAATAAGACTTTGCTGCTAAAAACAAGATCGTGAGTGTGCTACTTCACTTTTTAGTTATTTTTTGGTTCACCATTTCTAATATGAAAGCAAGCTTATGAAAATTCATTTTATTAATTATTATCATGTATCAAGAGCTAAAAGTTGAAGAGTAGTAAAGTTATATATTTGTCATATCGATAAGGAACGAGCTAAGTAGTAATTGGTATCAAATCAACATTGCTTAATTGAAAATGAAAATGATGACACTATAAATATGGAAAATTTGGGAAAGCAATATAGAAAAAAAACTAGATGACGAAAGGAACAATGAATATAGTATAAAAATGAAGAGAATAATAAAGATGTACATTATATGAATTTATCAGTTTTTATGAGCCTATATTATGATTTATATTTAATAGAATATCTCAATTAACAGACTGTAATTTGTAAACTATATGTAATCAGTCTTTGATAGTAATTAGGTATTACTTATGCAAATATTTGAAAACTCAACATCAATATAACATTATAACATAGTATAAAATTATTTATAACATGTTATACACATGTCCGATATTTTACCTATATTATCCAATATTATCATGATATTTTAAAATATCTCATATCGGTACTTGATCGATACATACCCGATATTGATATTAACTACTTAGGTAGTAAGTATATACAAGCGCTAGCAGCCTCTAAGTGATGGGCAGACTTCTATTATGCAACTCTGTTGACCCGTATCCCAACCCATTCTAAATCAAACCAATCATACTAAGCCTAAATGTTGGGCTAAGCCTACTAAATCATTCTCCTTTTAAACTTACAATTAAGGCTACATAATTTCCCACTATGAAAATTATACTACATTCCGACATTTAATTCACATCTTATATGCTTACAATATTCCATAAGTGTCAATTATCCATAATAAATGGTATTATTCTACTTGGACAATCTTTAATAACATTTATTTATTCGTTCTGATTTAACCTATCACGCCTATTTCATTTTCCCATAAATGACACATTAAATCCTTTAACTAGTCTCATTAAACACATTAATATCCCCATTTAATTCTTGTAACTCCTTATTAACCAACATATTTATTGCCGTATTAATTTTGGAGTTATTATCTCTTTTCCATCTACACCTCATGATCCTATAATTTGCTACGCTTATTTATAACTAGACATCCTACTTATAACTAAGACAAATATTGACGTATATTACGCTATATAAATACATATTTATTTTTAGTCGGTAAGCATGGTTAAACGAGTATGTATGTGTATTTCTAACTATTAATACCTAAACCAAAACATTCCTTTCCACGTTTTAATTTATCAGAGCTATCCTTCCAAAAAGGATTACCGTTATAACTTTCCATAAATTAACCAAAAGTAAGACCTTCGCTTTGTTTGAATTTACAAAGAACTAAGTCTTCTTTTATTGAAATAGACAATGCAAACTACGGAGGAAAACATCCGTACTTTACACATCTCTTTCATTTTTGTTATATTCCTTATTATTTCGAATAATGCATTTTTTATACATTTGTATAATTAGATAATTTTTGGAAATTAAATATAAACAGATACAACTAAATTGTACCTCGCTTCCAATAAATTAAAATATAGAAATTCACATTCCAAATCAATTAGGATGACCTAAGCTAATATTAACAGTTTTCAACCTAAGTATAAATCTGGAATAAACTATACAACCTTGTCAACATTTAACTTTAACAAATTTAGGGACTAATTTCCAAATTTCTAGATTAGAGTGTAAATAACATTCATATTCCAATTATATTTTACCCATGTAGGCAATATTTCTGTACGTTCATCTTAAGCCAACAACACATCGGATCTTATATCGACATTATAATTAAAGAAAATTCAACAATATAAATTTCTATATTATAAATAAATTATACCGCTTCCCACTCACCTTTCAAGCTTTCCAAATCTCCCAAATCTGAATTCATCCATTTACTTGACTTCTTTTCCATTTAAATTCAATAGAAAATGTATAACAAGATCTATACATACTGTAAGAATTACAGATCTGAGAAGAGATTTGGGATTATAGGGAATATAGATTTATAATTATAGAAATTGCCATTTACTTTCGCAATGTTGATTCACTTCTTCTCTTTTTTTCTACCTTCTCCAATTATATATAAATAATACAATATTTTATAATTAATAGAAATAGCGGGGAAGGGGAAATGATAGAGCTTCGCTGCTTTGATTGGAAAATATGAGAAGGCAAGTGAAGGGTTAGGCTTGTATTTATAGGAGCTCAATTCAATCATATCCGTTAGATTTTTATAATTAAATCCGGACTGTTCGTCCAAGGTTCCACTCTAGCTTCCGCTATAAGGACCGATCGACCTATCCTTTATAAGCGGCAGTGGTTGACCGGCCCAATTAGGGGGTCGACAAGTGTGACCCTGCATTGAATATTATTTATTTTCATTTTTTCCATTTTGATTTATTTTTGCGTTTTGTAAATTTTAAACACTGATAACTTTTTGAACTCCAATCGTAAAAATCCAAATATGAAAGTTGCTAATAAAATTGCCACTAAGGCAATTATGCAATTTCATGGCTAATTTCTTTTGTTTGTTGAAATTTCATTTTTGAGCCTTAATAATTATTTATTCATTACCATTAATTTTTTGGGGTGTTACATTCTCCTTTCTTAAAAGAATTTTGTCCTTGAAATTCCTGAAGTTGTGAATCATGTAAATAGCGTGCAACCGTTCTAAACTATTTAGCCAATTAGCGTATGACCTATTTTTCAGCTAAATATGTACAAATGCATATTGTATCATAACATATGTGATATGCATGCTGAATAATTCTAAATCGGTGCCTCCTATATGAATATATTCTTTTAAAAACATTTCAAAAATATGATGTAAACAATCATTTTATACCGGCAGTTCTATAAATATGCAAGTTTTCAAAAATTAATAATCTTTTTCACACAATAATTTCCACACCCTACGAGCAGGAGTATAGTTCAACCAATTTTGTATCCGATTCCTACCATTCAATACCTAACACACAAATTTTAACATAGAAAATTTTGAAAATTCAGATTTCCTATGTTTATACTCCTATGCTAGACAAGAATTTAGATGAAAATTTTCACATTTCCACCATTCTTTTGGATACCTACTTCGTTGTTCTTTGGAACCTTTTCTTTTGCCCTCAAATTTTATCTAACTTTTCCAAGTATAATTTGCATAAGGAGATTTACTTTTGGACGTTAAAAAAGAATTATCCAAAATGCAAGTTTCGTTTCACTATCAACAAGGTATGGAAATAAAAATTCCGAAGCTAAAGTAGTTTTTTCCCCTTAATATTCCCTATGTTTTTATACTGTCACCCTTGTTGAATAGGAAAATTCATGTTCACTAATATGTTTACTCTCCCTATACTAAGCATATGGCACTAGAAAATTGGAAATGTTCCTTTTCCATCAGAAATCATTTTTTCCCGTTTGAACTAAAAATGGTATAAACACCCAAAATATAGGAGAGTAGAGATTAAATGAAGAAAGCAAATAAAATTTGAAGAAATCAAATAGAAAACAAGCACACACAAATTTATAGTGGTTCAGCAATCTTGGCCTATGTCCAATTGAATGATTTTATTGCTTTTACACTAGTTTTTGTGATTACAAGTATGATAGATCGATAGGGATCCTAGAGTACAATGGAGTTTGTGTGTAGCAGCAGCGTAATGATCCTTAAAATGAACCATGTCTCCTGCATTTATAGGGGTAAACGACCAAATATATCGATGGTATTCCTCCTGTAGAACCTTGCTGCTAAGACAAAGTCGTCCAAAAGGTTTGAGCTCTAAATACAATAAGGAGGGGGATTAGTACCGATCCCTAAATCCTCAAGCATGGGTTGTGCGACTTCTTGTGTTGGCTTCATGTTTCCAAGGTTGTTTTACATAGTTGCCTAGATGTTTTTTGGTCCAAGAAATGGATTTATAAAAGGTTGAATTGCAGCTTTAGACCATATATGGAAATTATCAATACGATGCATAGGAATTCTAAAATAACACTTGAATCAGGCTCTATATAGATAGAGAAGAGTGTCATAGGAGTGTGAGCCACTTTAGGTGTACCTCTAGGGATCGGTATCGATCCCCTATGTAAGACGAAACACTCAGTAAATTCTAGCATGCTGTCTTCCTAAGTTCGTTTGACCGGCATCTCGTGGTCTTGTCTGTATATGGTTTCGGGACCCTAACTCCATCTATCTAGGCTTCTTGCCTCTATAATTGTCAAGTCTAACTTGTCCAGTTAGTCTAATTATAACCGGGTCAAAAGGCCGGACAACACTTGCCCTCCAAAGTATATCTTATTGCAAACATGATGTGCTATGAAACGAGACAAGTTAGGATCGTTGGAACGGATATCATTATGTGCCTCGAATGGTTGTTACCCTTCCACTAAGTTTATTTTTATGAAATGTCATATCCCTAATTGCTCATTGTGATGCTTGGTTGATATCTGACATTCTAAAATAAGAATGTATTTTCTCGACAACTACCTGTGCTCATTTCCATTGAACTAGTTGATTGAGTTAGTAGGCTTTGATTATTTGAATTAGTTTCTTTTTTGATAGTTTCAGGTAAAAATTCAATTCTCGCTGATTCAAGAAATTGCATGTCGATTATGCACATGCACTCGTACATCCATGCATATGCTTTTGCCATTGGCTCCTAAGCACATTCATATGCCTATAAGTCATTGCCCGGTTCCATGGAATTGTAATCACAAGTTGTTTTGTTTGTTTTTTTATCCTAATGCATCCTTTCGATCGTAGCCTTAAGTCATATCAAACACTAGGTAGTGCCACAATGTTAATCTATTGTATCCAACTTTCAGGTGATTATACTCCTACCCCAGTCTTCGTTTAACGAGGTTAGCGCACAAACGGTTTAGTCTCGTTCTTGTGAAGTTATATTTTTGGTCAGGTCTAAGGCCTAAGTTAGTGAATGGGTGGTGGGGTCATACCCATCTTGAGCTGTCAGATCAAAGGTACGAGTTGGTGAATATCTAGATCGTAGATGGTGTCATCTAATGGATAGTCGGATCACATCCATCTCGGGTTGTGCTTTTTTTCCCATGTCAAGGGCAGAAGCTGGTGAGTGAACGGTCAAGTCACCACTATGGAAAAAAATGCATCATATGACATATATGCTCTATTGTTTGATTGCATATCTATCTATCGCTAAATCCCATACCATCTCATTGCATATCAGACAATAGACATGCCCCATCGTCTGATATGCACTAACACAATAAAAAAATCATATGTTGTCTGATGTTATAGTATCATTTCTAGAATTTCCTATCGGAAAACACACACACACATATATATATATATATTGACTAATATGCATACCAGTTACACTTATGTTATATTTGTAGAATGAAATAATGAATCGTATTTTTATTTAAACACATACTTTATTTCAAATCAAATTCAAATACAATACAACTTTCACTATACTTACATTTTCAAATATAATACAAATTTCACTCACTCTCATATATACAACTTTTCTCTACACTCTCATATATAACATTTTTTTACTAGCACCCATTCACACTCACTCGAGTTTGATTTTGATATTGATCTCGGTTTGCTTGCTCTAACTTGTGTCCAGCCATCTCCTATACCTATCAAATAAACAACGTAGAAAAATGGAAAAAAACAAACCTAAATTGCAAAAATAAAATTGAATTTGAATATTAATAGTGCCTCGGTTTAGGGGTTTTTTTCTTTTCATGTTTTAGATAGGGATAAATATATATATATGTGCATAGACGACTTATAATATGCGCAATGTATCACTGTAAATATCACAAGGCCAGGCAATAACTAATTATTATACACAATTGTAAAGGTCAAGCCCAAAGGCTCAACATAGTGTAAATGTGCACAAGTCAAGCCCAAGCCTCCTCGAGCTCAACTCAGGTGCATATATCATAAAACAAGTTTCAGCAGTTCAACAACTCAAGAGTATATAGTGCGTACAAGGCAAGAAATCTCAAAATGGTTTAAGCGCAGTGATATTGGAGCAGATCAAGGTGGCATGAACAAGGCTGAAGTGCACATGTATAAATCAGAAAAAAGACAAGGAGAAGAAAGTACATGGAAGTATAGGAAATTCACATGTATAAACCAGACAAAAACTGGGGAAGAATTCAAGATAGTGCAAACAAGCTCAGGCAACTCGGCATGGAGATGCGTAAAGTCAAAGTAAGCAGTAAACAGATTCATGGCAAACCAGCAAGCAAGCAAAGCCCAAGCAAGAAAAGCCAAAGTGCACAAACAAGTTCAGTGCACATGGAGATGCATAAAGTCGAGCGCTAGCAAACCAGATTCATAGAAGAATCAAAAGTATCTCAACACTGCCGTGAACCAGGCAGCAAACACAAGCACACATTGTCTCAAATGCAATTCAAAATGGTTCGGAACTGAAAACAAATTCAATTAAACCCCAAAATGTTTCAAGCATGGAAGTTCGCACGTTAAAACAGAAAATTGAAAATGTAACAAGAAATCACAGTGCAAAAGGAGGTGCCACAAATTAAAACAGCATTTGCCACAAATTTAAACAACAAATGCCACAAATTGAACAAGGCAGTGCCACGAATTAAAACAAGGAAGTGCCATAAATAGCAAGTGCCACAAATTACTTGATATGATGCAGCGGCAACATTCACACATACATATGTATGTATGTATGTATGTATGTATGTATGTATGTATATACATGGAAATTCACACACACACACACATGTAGTGATATGTAGATATAAACATACCCATATATGAAAACATTCATACAGATAAGCAGAAACACAGTTTGGTTTTCTTGAGTTTGTTTATTGGTCAGAAATCAAACCGCCTTAGTTTGGTGTATACATAACTAGAAACACACACCTAGAAACAACTGTATATATACAAAGCCAAAGAGTAATGAACAACCAGTGCACTTGCTCGTCAAAAGAACATTGCAAAGATATGCATGCAATGTATTTATTGCAATCAAAAGAATATTCACATGTACATACATACACACATATGTATGCTTGTATATACATCGATGAACCAACAGCCAATACAAGCATCAAAGCTCCAGGAGAATCGAACATTCATACACTAAAATAAGGCAGTGCCACAAATTAAAAAATTAGTTCAAGTGCAAGTGAAAATGCAACTCAAAAAAAATTCAACTCAAAATGGTTCATAAAATGGTTCAAGCTCAAGTAATTCAAAATGGTTCAGCTCAAAACAATTCATAATTGGATCAACTCAAACCAGTTCATAAAGGTGCACAAACAAATTAGAAAAACAAATAAAAATAGGGCAATGCCATAAATTGAAACAAAACAGTGCCATAAATATTCACACATACATACATACATACATACATACATACAACATACATACATATGTATGTATGTATATAGATGAAAGTTCAAACCATCGAGAATACAACAAGTACAAGGCAAGGACAAGTGTATAGATGAACTCAAGTGTACACTAACTTGAACTTGAACTCAAGTGTACACATGAACTCAGACATGGTAATGCAAGTGGAACTCAAATGTACAGATGAACTATCAAATGAATTATATATGTATGTATATACATGAAAGAGTATCACATAATAATAAGTCTAGGTAGTTCAACAAGGCAAGGATGTGTGTATGGGTTCAACAAGTGCAATAATAAGTGCACCAAACATAACTTCAGTTACATGCACACACACACACATATAAATATATATTATATGTATATATATATATATACATGTGTACATATGCACAATCACGCCAATGAAGTGGCCAACAAAACAAGGCAAGGAAGTAAACAAGTATATATGTATACATAACTTTAACAAGGCAAGGATGTATACATGTTCAACAATACAAACAAGGCAACCTGCAGAACAATAAAGTGGCTAAGATAATACTATCTATCATGTTATATAATGAGGACACAGCATCCTCTAGCAAAGCAAATGGTACAATCAAATGAAGCAAACATAATAAAATAATTAAACAAATGCAATATATAAAGATACTACACTATAACAAAAACTGATGAAGTTCACAAATATAAGGCAAACATTTAATTTAAAATAAACAAGGAAATAATAAAAGGTACAACAATAATAATTCATAAAACTAAAGAAAATTTAAAAGAAACCATTACAAAAATTATCAACTTCGATTAACTCTTTACCATTAACAATGGACAAGTCAAGTTTCAGATAATCAAATATACTCAAATCATCACAGGCAAATCAAGTCCAGATTAATAAAAAATCATAGGCAAAAGTCTATATGAATAAAGAGGAAATTGGTTCCTATATAAACATCCAAATCATCACAGGCAAATCAGGTCGAGATCAATACAAATTCAAAAGGGCGGCGTATATCATACCATATGTAAATGGAAGAATACTCGATAAATTAAACAAGCCCTAATTACAAGCGACTTTAATTCAGCATTGTTGATTGAAGAATACTCGACAAATTTATCAAAGAATATTCGATAAATTGAATGAGCCTTCCAAAATTAAATGAACCCTAATTTTAACCTGCTTCAATTGGGTTCTGCAAGATTAGGTTTTAAGAGAGAGAGAGAGTATCAGGTTATCTAATTTTTTGATAAGAGGGAAAATAATCGAAGAAAATAACGTGGTCACGAATAAACTAAAGGAACACCATTTTCTTTCCTTTTAGAAATGAAAGAAAGAGGGAGGGAAATAAGTGAAGGAACACAACCACGAAATAATTTAGGCAATATTGAGAGAGAAAACAAAATTTTGATAAGGAGGCAAATCTAAATTTTTGATAATTTCAATCAAATAATAAATAAATGTTATCCGAAAGTGAATGTTGTTTGATCTCTATTATGTCACACAATAGATTTTTCCATGTGTTGTGTGACAAAGAATCTACCTTATGTTGTGTGGTTAATATTGTCTGATTCACTTTATGGCATAGTGCACATCCACCTTTGTTCGGAAAGTCAAAGTTGGCGAATAAACGGTCATGTCGAATCCATTCTAATTTCATACTCCTCCCGTCGGATCAAGGGAGAGAGTGGGTTGATGGATGGCCGAATCACATCCATCTAGGATTGGTCGAGTTACGCCCGCTTTATGATTTGTGCTCTTCCCAACGAGTCAAAGAAAAGAGCTAGGAGCTGGATGGTTGGGTCACATCCACTCTAAGTTTGACAATGGATGGTCGGATAATGTCCTTTTGTGTTTAAACTCCCTATGTTGGATCAAGGGAAAGAGTAAAGTTGATGGATGGTCAGTCATATCCATTTTGGTTTGAATACCTCCTGTCAGGTCAATGGATAAAGTTAAGTTGATAGATAGTCAGTCACATCCATTTTGGTTTAAAATCCCCCTGTGAGGGTAAGGGATAAAGTTAAATTGATGGATTGTCAGTCACATCCATTTTGGTTTGAACTCCACTTGTCAGGTCAAGGGATAGAGTTAAGTTGATAATGGCCAGTCATATCCATTATGGTTTGAACTCCCCTTATTAGGTCAAGGATAGAGTTAACTTGATGGATGATCAGTCATATACATTTTGGATCATGGTCTTGCCCTCGAGTCAGGGGGAAGAATTGGCTGATGAGCGGTCAAGTCACGCTCGACTCGGCAGGGCTCCAAAGGTTTGATCATGGGCCATGGAGATTTGGTGGGAACCTAATTCTAGTATCCACAAACCTGCATTATTCATATGCAGTTTCATTTAAGTTAGTCATGAAAATTGCATAAAGGTAAAGTTGCATAACTGGAAAGCCATTTTATTGAAAAATAACAGAGTCTATTTTATGAAATAATTCAAAGAAAATAGAAATAAGTTTTATTCTAGAGTGAAATAGCATTGTAGATCCTCATTATTTCATTCCGCTCTAGCCCTTCACAACTGGAAGATGACCATCAGCGGTCTAGTTTATAATCAATCTCCATTCAGGCAGCCTAGGTTCATCAACACTAGGAGCAGTCTGTCCTCATTAGGGGTTGGATGTTCCTTGCCCTCTATCCTATAGGTTTTTCACAAGCTATTGGAGCTGTTTCTTTTGGATCAGTTCTTTGATCATATCATGAAGGTGTCTACATTCGTTCGTGTCATGATCATATATTTTATGTGATCTATAGAATTTTCCAGACTTCCTCTATTCTTCAACTGACTCTCTCAGGGTTGGTTTTTTATACTGCTCCGAGTTGCGAGTAGCAAAGTAAATATTTTCAGTTGAGTCATTCAGTGGAGTGTAGGTGTCAAATCTTAACATGCTCGATCGTCTCCTAGAATCCAGATTTTCATCTAGTTCCCTGCTACGACCCTTGCTTTGACCACTTCTCTTATTCTGTACATTCATAGCTATGTTCCTAAAACTCGTATGGAATGTCTCACAATGATGTTGCTTCCAACTATTTCGGCCTGATGGCCTGGATCATTGCCTCTCCTGCTTGATGTAACCTCCTCCTTATGCAAGTACCGGGTCGCATTGTGTAAAAACGATCCAAAGTAGCATGAGGCTTCCTCATAACCATTCACTAAAGTTTGTATTGGGGTGGATCCCCCTAATCAAAGCCATTAAGATTACATTGTCCTAAGGGTTGCGCACCTCATTCATAGAGGTGTTAAATCTTTGTAAGAAGTCCTTGAGCGATTCCCCTTATCATTGTAATAAGTTAGATAATGACATCTTGGGGCGAGTCATGTGCATTTTGAACTGCTCGATAAATTTCCTTGGCTGCTGATCAAAAGAAGAGATGGACCTTTATGGTAGTTTAGTAAACCACAAGGTTGCCACTCCTTCTAGGAAGATGGGGAAGCATCTACACATGATTGCATCTGATGCTTTAGAAGAGTCCATATGCCACTCGTATTTCATGAAATGCTCTCGGGCGTTAGTCTTCCCCGAATATGCCGACATGGTTAGTATATTGGATTTCTATGGGTACTCCTTGCGTAAGACTGCTTTAGCGAAGGGATTTTGACTAGGTGAAATGCCCCAGTCATCATTAGTTTGGCCTTGACTTTCTCTCATAACTTCGTGAATCTGTGGAATAGGGATCTTAAGGCTAAATCAACATAAGGAGGGTGAATAGTGTATAATTGATTATGTGAATATTTTTCAAAATCTTTAAGATTATACTTGGAGTTAAGTAATTAACAGTCATAGAATCAAAGTACAGAAAAAGTAAATGTAGTAAAGTAAAAAATAAAGAATATACTAGGATTTTACACTGGTTCGGAACCCTACATCCAGTCCCGCATAATTACTTATAAGGATTTATTTCAACTAGTAAATGCAAATACAATCTCAATTTTAAACCTACAAGACACCCTCTAGAATCCCGACCTCTAGGTAGAGTCGCTTGATTTTCAGGCTATAAGCTCGTCCACTAGATTTACAGGCTATTATGCATACCCAACTGATTTTACAGGCTACAATCACACCCACAAGTATAGCAATATGATTTGATAGAGTTTTACAAATTTAGATCTTGGATCTTGATTACAATTGATTCTACAAGTCATGAACAACACTTTGATCTTGGTTTGTGAGAGAGATAAGAGAAATCAAAGAGTAAATAATGGAGAATCAAAATAGTAATGATTGAATTTGATTCTGGTTCAATTTCTATAGAGTTTGGGTAGAAATTGATTTAGAATCATGAGAGTGCAAAAGGGAGAGATGAATAAGAAAGTTATATTAGAAAATTCGCTTGGAAGTCTGGTATTTATAGGAAAACAATGATCATATCCATTAGAAAAAAGATACGATGAAAAGACACTTCCATTCAAAATTTGAATTTTGAAATTCATGGCTACTATGTCAACACATAGAAAATGGATATGTCGACATATCCTACACAAACTTGAAAAACACTTTATAAAAATTATTTTGAAAATCCGCTGCTCTGTAAAATAATTTTGAAAGATTTAATAAGAATATTCAATATAATGTAAATAATATATAAAATCAATATAGTTATAAATTATTAAAGTATAAACAAAAATTCAATATATATATATAAACTAAAATAATATCTTTATAAGTATAAGAGATTGAAAATCATTTTGAGAAATATTTTGAAAAGATTTTAAAACTAGGATACTTGAAAAATAATTTAAAACAAAATTAGGGAAGGAGAGAGAGATCAGGAAAGTGCTATTAACGTTTTGACATAAATTCTACGACTCTATAATTTATTTGGAATATCTTGAAATCTTGAACACTTCAATACTCATGAGTCTTCTATTATTATCGTCTTGAATCTACTCTTGATATTGTACAGTCTTCTAATCAACACCTGTCTAATACCATGCACTATATACTATATATACTTGATAAAATATTAGCATCTATATTTTATATAATTTCCTATAGTTTTTATCATCGAAACCAATACCTAGGCTACTAACAATCTCTCTTCTTTTTATGATGAAAAATCCGTATATAAAATATAATATAACTCCTAATGGGTTATAAAACTTCCCCTTAATCTATGTCTATATTTTATATATTTATCCCCCTTTGTCATCAATAAAAAATAACCAACAAAAGTCATAATCCTAACACTAACTCTTACTCTTACTCTAACTCTAAGTCCCCATAAATAAAATACTAATTTATATATATATATATATATATAAGAATTATATATAATGATGATAAGAATGATTGTATGAAAATAATTAGTGATATGTAAAATTAGATAATCATGAAATACTCATATTCAATCAAAATATTCATCCAATACAAAAAAGTGAATGTCACACAGCGTTCAAATAAATCCACACAAATAAAACCAATCAAATCTGTGATGACCCAAAAATCCGTACCCTTTGAATCAACAATAAACCACATATGTTCGACTTAAAATGCACATACTGATGGAAAGTCAAGAGAAAGAAAAGAAGAGAGAAGAAGAGAAGAGAAGAAAGAGAGAAGAGAGAACCAAACAGAATAATACAGAATCTCACGTTGTAGCGGAAAACATATAATATCATATCAATGATCTTTACAAAACAGAAACTATATATACATACATAAATCAGAGTACAACAATCAATCAATAGTTATTAGCTTGGATCGTTATAATAACCTGTCCTCATAATTGCCGATAACATAAACAACTAAGCAGCGGATGATCAAAACAGATACGTGTATACGAAATGAAGATCTCCATCTCTTCTACTGAAGCTCCTAAAGCACCAAAATTGAACCTGTAAATATACTCAGTCTGACCCGAGCATTGAAAGGGAAGAATGCCCGGATCAATCTGGTAAACCAGTGAAACACATTCAACTGAATTTATTAAATTACCAAACTTTTCCTTTATCAAAACAAAAGTATCTCATTAGACATGTCCACACATAAACACGAACATGTTTTTACCTTAAGATAACCAAAACCTTTCATTTCAAATTCTCTTATATTATACTAGTGTCTAGTATACAAATAATATTAATCATAGCTGAAATTGTTACATTGATTAAATTCCAACATATAGCCCAAAATGGGTAATACAATCAAAATGGCAGGTATGTAGTGTAGTTTGGATTTCCACACAAATGACCAGGTAAAGGGACTACCTTCTGGCAGTACATCTCTAGAGGAATGTACCGAGGACCATCACAAAGGATTCTTTACCAACACAAGACCGGCCCACCTCTATAACTAGATAGTACCGAATATATCATCCTACGGTCGTTACTGACCTTTATCGAGGGCCCTTGAAGCATACAAACCACAATAATCAGATTCACAACGTCATAGCATGTAAAGATATATCAAGAAGAGGATGATCATATCCTACTTGGGAGCGACCTACTAAGTCTTGCTGCATCTAACCTTGTTTTGGTCATTTCCGGTTGGTGAGGCTTGATGTAACGATTACCTTCCACATATCACAAATCACATATCTTTGAATGCCACATGACATATCCACTGACTACTAATTGCCTTCCATAAAAATACAACCCTTAAGCTCATATGTCTCAAGGATGGTGTTAAGCTAAGAGAAGTTGCCTTCTCTGCCACCGTTGATGTACATTTATAAAAACCAATGTATGCAATCTTTAGAAATGCAATGTCAGACAAACATCCATACAAGTTGTCTAGGAATAGGACAAACCGAAGGTACTTTTTTACCACATCCTCTTGGAAATCCCTAGGATTAGTAGCGAATAGTCCTTCATTGGATATTTCATAACGAAGAGACTACTTCTACTAGATGTATATTGGGATTTTAACCACAAACGATCAACAAACAGTCCTCCACTATGAAAATCCTAAATATCAATATCGTCACAACCAACTTACATAATCGTCGCATATACATTGGTCCGAAGTGGTTTTCGGAAAAACAGATCTCGGTCTCTTCACAGCAACAACAGAAAAGCGTTTCTCAACCTAACATAGAAACTAAGTCTCATAGACTTATCACGTCTTCAACTTTCAACTTGCTATCCTTCAGGCCAAGAAGGAAGCTATATTGATTGGAGTAATACTCCGCACTACACGAATCAACATCTCAACACAAATAATAATCAAGCCTACATAAAAGGCTACGCACTAAGTGTACGACTAATAATTCCCACATCAAGTAGAGGAACTAAAATGGGCAAATTTGATAGTCAGTTATTTAACTATCAAAGAAAACAATCAAATATCTAGCACCATAAGCAATCACTGTGCCCTTTTTAATTAATCTTTTAATTTATTTAAACTACTTTTCCAAATATTCACTTTATATTATCTTTAAAAGATATATTCTCAAAACCATTTTTAATATTGGAAAACATTTCCACGTACTTATTTAATAATAAGTTATTCACCAATCTCTTTATTTTCAACATTTTAAAGATATTACATATACTTAAATCGGGATTAAGTATATATTTTATTCTGTAAGGTAAACATTCTCTTAAACATATTTATTTGGGACAAAATGAATGTTGCGTAAACATCGTTACGACAACCCAAAATCACTAGTATAGAGATTTGAAAATTAGATAGATATATAAATCCCGTATACCACACAAAAACATTTCTTTTCGAAAATCATTTACTATAACAACAGTGTTATAGTCCATCATTTCCTTATTTCTCGAAAACGTCT
Organism: Allium cepa; assembly: GCA_030765085.1. Classification (NCBI taxonomy): domain Eukaryota; kingdom Viridiplantae; phylum Streptophyta; class Magnoliopsida; order Asparagales; family Amaryllidaceae; genus Allium; species Allium cepa. Next base: position 269,789,061 of record CM060944.1, read on the forward strand.
ATTTCAATAATGATTGTTGAAATCTATGTATTCGATACTCAACACATTTTAAAAAAACTTTCAACAATTTAACTCCATTTAAAAGATCACTTTTCAAAACATTTATTTATTTTAAAATATTATTCACTGTTTAAATCATGAATATAGTTCATTTACCAAATCCAATATTTCTACACATTTATTAAAGGATAATCCACTGTCCAAAATCATGGGTTTAATTTCTAATCAAATTCATTACTATTGCACTTTTAGTTAAAGGATTATCCACTCTCCAAAAACATGGATGAAATTCCTTTAATAAACTTCTATATTTAGTTAATCAGTTCGAATTGATTTCATATTTCTAAAACAATGTTTATACATTCCATTTATGTTTTATAAAAATTTCAAGTTATAAAATCCCTTTATTTACCCATTCTAAATATAACTCATTTACATGCTAAAATCCAAACTATAAGTTTATTTACTTATAATTATCTTTATTTACAAATTCTTTCATTTTTATAACTTCATCAATTATAAATCTTATTCGCTTATAAAATCCAATTATAAATTCATTTTAACACTTATAAAACTCCTTTCTAATCCTAGTATTTTGATTTATAAAATATTGATTTATAAATCTTATATATAAACCATTTATAATAATTCAAAAATCTCAATTTAAATTATTTTACAAAATCATTAACTCCCTATTTCAAAAATGACATTCTGGTTATATTTCACAAAAATCATATTTTTTATAACATAAGAATTATAACATTTATTTATTTAAAATAAATTCATTTCTTAACGGTTCAAAATTCAACGAAAAGTAAAATGTAAAAATCACATGAAAATCCTTTTTAATTTGAAATCATCACTTTAGCATTTTTAAAATTACCAAAAATAGGCCCAATGCTGCAAAAGCACTAAATTCATCAATCACGACATCCAAAACATCATATATCACATGATAACATCATATATCACAATATTTGTAAATAATACCAATACTGGTGAGGAATCCAGTTGGATCCCTCCAACCTGTGATCTGCGTCAAATATATGTATTAGAAAATATGTACAATGTCCGCTTTAAGGCAGACGCGCGTACAAACGGTCATTCGCTCATACACGGGAACGTATAGGGTCTCATCTGCTCCAATAGGTAGGAATATATCCAAATACCAATCAATATATATAATATATCATATATCATCTAAACAATCACCAATCAGCAAAAAATAAATTTATTCTCACCTATGTAAAAATATTAGTGAGGCGGAAAGAATGAGTTGTACTCACATTTGTTCAATAGCAGTTGCAGTGTTTTATTCCAAATAAAACTAAACGAGCGTTTAATTTTACCCAAAATTAACAGTTTCTCTAATCAACTCCAAAATAGCTCTAAAATGTAGCGCTCGCCAATACAAAACGAACCCAATTTGTTTCATCAAAAACATACCTTGTATGAAGAAGTTATGCAATTTTAAAGTTTATACAAATTTATATATAATAAAATTTACAAATTTATTTTTATTTTCAAACCATACACGATCTGGGGCGTTCAATTTCTTTCGTTCAAATTTGGACGGCTCGCTTCTTTCTTCTTCCTCCCGTTCAAAATCGTGAGCATGAACCTGTAACGACCCGTAAATTCTCAATGATATAATTTGTTGATTTAATACGATTTTGATAATTAAAATTGGAAGAATAAGGACTATGTAATTTAATAGTGAAACAAACGTTAAAATGGACTGTAATAATGTAATTAAAATTAATTACGAAATTTCAACTAATTGAAATAATGTAAATTGTTGCACTTAGTATAGATTTGAATATAAGAAAACAAGTGTGAATGTTGAATCATTAATGAGATAATATATGATCAATATAAATTGAAGTAAATCAGTGTTAATTAAGTAATCGTAACATTTGATTTGTAAATAATAATGAATTCATTAATGTGATTTAAAGTAATAGTAACGGTTGTAAGTTACTATTTAGTTGGTCTATTAATTTAGTTGTAAATGTTAGATTTGGGTGTAAAATTTGAAGATAAGAAAATAAGAGTAAGTATGGTGCGAACAAATGAATTAGTGTATAACCTATGATAATTGAATGAATTTGACATTTTGTAAGCAATTATGACAATTAGAGAAAATGATAAACTTGAGTGTAATAAAGATAATGGTAACGAATATTATAAGTTGTCTATTTAGGCTCTAAAATGAATTGGAAATCAATTGTATTCAAATGTAAATAAATTTTCAATAACGAGAGTAAGAACCGTAATTGTAAATTGTGAAATAAAGCAATGGAAATGCATATTTTATTCATAAAATAATATAAAAGAACGAAAGCGATCTGAATGAATTAATCGAGGTTTCAATCATAATAATTGTATACATTTAACGAATTCAATATAATTGAAAACAACTGTTAATACAAAGGAAAGATGGATATTTGTATATATATTAATGTAATGAAAGATAAACGAATATTAACGAGGTTTGTAGAGTGGTATAGACTTAATAAAAATGGATTAGAATTGAATCAAATTAGTTTATTTGAAATTAATTATAACTTATGGGAATTCAATTCATAACAAATAGATTTATGGTAAGAGAATGAAATTAATTGCTTTGCTAATTGAAATATGGATTTATTGGGAATTTAAACTTATACTTTTTAAATTAGATAAAAATACAATGTTTACATGCAATGACTTTCTGCATTTTGTTTTCTATTTCCCTATGTTTGTTTCTCTAAATTTTATTTTTTATTTTATTTGTATAAACTTTGAATATATTTATTTTATTTTTAATTGATTTTACTTTTAATAATAGCTTAGGAATTTCAAGAGATATAGGTTACCTGTTTTTTTTTATTTGTTGCCTTTTCATTGCGTGCAAACAAAGAAAAAAATAGACAAGATTCTTTCTCCTTAAATTGTGCTTTTTAATTTGCTAGCCTTTCATTTTCTAGACCTCATCTCATAGCCGTTCAAGGCTCTTAGAAACCCTAGTCGCCTCATTTTTTTATTCACGTGAAACTTTCTTATCTCATTTCCATTTGCGTGAGAGAAAAAAAATAAAACAAGCTCTCAATTTTCATGGCTTCTCCTTGCTTTCTTCTTCCTTTTTCTTTTGATTTTCTCTTTTGGTTTTCATGCTAGCTCGGCCTCCACCTCCTAGCCTACCTCTCCTCCTCATCACCACCACCTGACCACGGCCTCCACCCCTCATCAACATCCCAAACCCTAGCCTATTAGACCATGGCCGAGCCCACTGTGTGGTTGAAAGCAAGGTTGTGTGATTTTATTTCATATATTTTCATTGTTAATCCATCTCTTCTTTTCATTGAATCATAAACTTATATACATATATATATATTTGTATGTGTTGTTTACAAGATCCAGATCTGACTCTTCATTCACTCAAAAATATAGTCGTGCTTTGTCGTGCCTTTTCGTGCTTTGCAGAGTTTAGATTTGGGTTTGAATTTCAATGCTAGCTTTAAAAAGGTGAGTTATTCGCCCTAAACATGTGTACTTTTATGAATGTGAAATGATGACAAGTGAATATGTAAAAAATGATATGTTATGTTGGTATATGCATGTGATATATATTTATATGATGTTAAATTCTGTTTATATATCTGTTACATCATCTGTTATGATATTTTATTCTATAGTGTTATTTTATTCCTTTTTATCACACTGCAAGTACCCTATCACTATGGGTTGAAATGATACATACCCGAACAGATTTTAGGATAAGGAGAAATCATTATGGGCTGAAATGATAGGCTCAAGTGATTTTTATTGTATTTATTTTCCTAAGATTGTGGGTTTGAAATGATAGAACCCGAAATTTTCTTTTTTTAAAATTATGAATTGAAATGATACATATCCGTATCACTTGACCTAGGTTAGAAAATTTTGTACATGCCCATGGATAAATTTTTATGATAGTTTTCTAAAATTATTAAGTATTTTGAATCTTTAAATATACGGAATTTTGATTTAAAAAGCTAATTTATTGGTTTAAATATATAAAGATATATTGGCTTCCAATAAGTTAAAATTTTACAAGTGATAATTGGGTTTAAATTGTAGGTTAAAAATCCTTATCAGGCCTTAAATGGTAATTTAAAGAGCTTTAATTGCGATAAATAACTTAATAATTAAAGTTAATTAATATGGAATTTAAAGTCTAACCTGGTAATTACAATCAATTTTTATTTCATAAAATAATAAATGATGTCTTTTGAATTGATAAAACGAAATACAGTTTTAATTAGACATTTTATAATATTTGAATTTAGCGTGAAATCGTAGTTTAATTGATGCCTAAATTAATAAATTTGCAAACAAATTTACTGTTATATTTACTATGATAAATTACTTTATTTATGAAATGGAATGTTTGGAAATTGAATAATTATGATTTGAGTGGAAAAGTGTTGTTTTTACCAAAATTGGACACAACACTCTTCGGAAGTTTTTGAAGAGATAACAGTGAAGAATATAAATTAAAAATGAGATTATCTAACAAAAACTCCAACTAACAGGAATGTAAATGCACAGACAAGCGATTTAGAGTGGTTCGGCGTGTTGCCTACGTCCATTATGAAGTTTTTGTGACTTTATTGATTCTCTTTAAACAATTACAAGTGATTACAGCGAACAACAACAAAATACAACTTGGAATTCGAATTCAACGGCAAGAGTATGGTGTAAATCTCGATACGGTAGAGTCTGGGCGCTTGAGAATCAAAATATCCTTCTTCTGTAGCTCTGGGGCTCTATTTATAGGCGTAGGAGGCTGTATCGCGCTCAAACTTCGGGAGACTCGTTCTGGCACGCGAGGGGGACCACACGACCGATCCCACCAAGTTTCGACTCGATCCGTGATCGATACGAAATCAATTCGTATCGATCAAGATCGTGTCCAATGCAGCTGAAACATGGTGGAAGTAATCTTTGGCTTGTACGTAATTGAAAATTTCATAGCATTTGGATCAGTGTATTTTGAGTTATGGTCGATACAAAATTGGATTTTCGACTGCACTGCTTCCTTCGAATCGATTAATTCGAATCGATCAATTCGACTCGATGATGCATGGACCCAGCGGCAACGTGGCGTGCACTCCTCGCATTGATCCACTCTTTGCTTTGGTTTGACCGTTTCGACTCCATGAATCTCGCCTTGTTTGTATCGATGTCCATTATTAATTCGTGTTGATGGATAAGAAGTAGTGATAACTCGATGGAATTCGAACAACAGCAACATCGATGGATACGAACCAATGAAGGCTGGTGGTTACGAAAAGGACTTTCCTCGATGGGTATGAGCCAATAGATACTTGATGGATACAAAGTAGGTTTAGCCGATCGATACGAAATGCATGCTCCGTCGATGGGTTTGAACAAGATTAAGTTTAGCCGAGGCTTCTTGATGGATTCGAACTGGATCGATGCGAATCTGATGGATACGAATTGAGGTGTGATGATGGATGCGAATCCTATCGATATGAAGATAGTGGGTTCGAATAGAGGCTCAACTATGGATACGAACTAGACATTGAACGTCCAATACGAAGCGTACTACTCATTGATGGACACGAAACCGATCGATTCAAAGTAGGGCATAACGATGGATGCGAAGTGAGGCAATCTGATCGATGCCAACGCGATCGATACGAATTGACGTAGATTGATGGATACGAAAGTAAAGGCTGCCTCCTTCAAAATGCATCGATCATAACTTGATCATATTAAATCGGATTGACCTGAAATTTGGAATGCTGGCTTCCATGGCTTAGTTCATCATGTCTTGTCAGTCGTAGATGATCCGGACTCGGAAAAAGTTTACCGATATCCATAGTAGACCTATGTATTAACGATCTCCAGGACGATTCATCCTTGGTTTCTGGTCAAGCTCTTGGTGTCACGGCCTTGCCAGAAGGTGGGATAACATTTGCCCTCCAACGTACGTCTTGTGGAAGCATGACATGCTTTGAAAAGCTGTAGTCTTCATTATGAACAGTCGTTGTCTTTTTGTTGAAGGTTGCAACCCTTCGCTGCTATAATTGATTGCTGTATGACAATGCTAAATAGTTTGTTGCCGTAATTGTTTAAATGAATATCCAATTCCTGTTAACGCTGAAAATGGAATATTAGTTTGACATATATGTATATATGTTAGCCTGACTCTCGTTAACGTTGCATGTTCACGAGTCGTTGTCAGTTTTCTTGTACCGAATTTCGCATCGATCCTCTCGCGAACCGAGGTGAAACTTGAGTTGTAACAAAGCTTGAAGGTAGTTTTTGGACGTTCCTTCGTATCGATCCTCTCCTGGATCGATATAGGAGTTTGAAGGGTTGCCCTTGCATCGATATGTATGGGTCATGATGGACACGAAATCATCGTTCGTGTCAACCATTGCAAGCAACTGGGGACAATGCATTGATGGATTCGAATAATACAGTTCACAACGATGGCCCGTGGATGAAATTGCAAATTCGCTGATGCACGTAGAGATTTTGAGTCGATAGAATTTAACGTTTCCAAAGTTATCTTCATCATGCTCTTCGTATCGATGGACCTATCTACCATTTTGAATCGATAGGAGCTCGGATTGATGGATTCGAATTCATCGTTCGACTCGGTATAGAGGTTGACCTATAGTGACCGGTCATTTTGGACCGGGAGGCGAATCGCTCTGTTTCTTCATACCTACCCTCATATAAATACCCTAGACTTCGTCATTTTCCACTTTTTTACTTTTTACTGCCGCCTTCTTTTTTACTTTCGCGTCGATCCACGAGCTCCTGAAAAAAGAGGAACTGTATATTGCCTTCGAATCGATCAGATTCATCCCTTTAATCCTTCAAACTTCAGCTTCAATCTAGGTAATGAATTAGTTGCGACTAAACTCACGCGACAAAGTTCAAATCTTAGATCCATCTTATATTTGCCGATTGCCTATTTCGGCAAATGCTAAGGCCAGATCTGGGTCAAAGTTTTTGCTGAGAGTGGCCATGGCGGCGCTCGTGTATGTTGGGGAAGAAAGGGCTAAGGATACGGATCAATCGAGGGTTGTTCGGCCTTTATTTCGTACCGATGAAAAGAAAGAATTGGCTTCGTATCGACCACAAGGCGCAAAGTTCGTAAGGATGCAGAATTGACCGATGTGTGATGAAGTTCTTACCGATCTAGGGTGGAGGCAATTCATATCGATTCAAGGTTATTAACTCGAAACCACAGGGTAAATGATCGATACGAAATTCTGGGTAAGTGATCGATGCAAACTTCCTCATCTTCGACCGATGGAAACAATGCACACTCTAATCGATACGAGCCCGCCAAGTTGTGATCGATACAAAGTTAATATGATTCTATCGATACGAAGTGCATCGAGTCGATCCTGAACGATATGAAATGTATTGATTCGAATTTGATCGATACGAAAGTGAGGCCCCCCTCGACCAATACGAGCTTGAACCATGGTGATCGATTCCAAGTCCAAATTTGATGAATTTGGGAACCTTTTGCATATTTGAACACCTGATTCCGGTGAGCTTCATTCCTGCATATCTGGACTTAACTATAGAACAACATATTTAACTGCCCTTCGAAGCTCGTCGATGGAACCATAATTTAATAACATGATAAGTGATTTTAATTTGGTTCGATCGCTAACATTCGGATGGTTTGGTGATGACGTTCAGCAATGACAGTTACTCCAACTGGACCCCGATTATCTTTGTCGTTTGCAAATTTCCTTTAACTCCACAAAATCCTTTCAAGTAATGCACAGCACTGCACTGCACAACACACACTCTACACATGGGGAACACACGGGCACTTTGTCGTCTAATGATGGTTTCTCATGAGTTAGCTAGTTATGCAACCTCCAAGCTCGCAGCCATAGGATACTCAGAGTTAAATTCCTCCTATGATTGAAATACCGGAGATTGAGGTTGAAGTTATCGATCCAGCCTCGGACGAGGCACCCGACGCATCTCTTATCAATAATCCCCCATATTTTGTTCCGTCCAACATTTCGGAAGATATACTAGGGAGAATATGCCTAAGGTATGGTTTGTCGATGGATGACGTGCTATTGCTGGGACCAAATGACAGACCATAAAACCCACCGGAGGGGTATACCGCTTTCAATCGACATGTGTGCACAGCTGGGATGCTCCCCCCGTTCAATCTGTATATAAGAGAAGTGTTGTCCTTTATAGGGATCGCCCCTTCTTAGCTACACCCAAATGGATACGCTTTACTCAATAGCTTGTTCATTGCATTTATGGAGCACCTCTATCGACCACCCCGACTGACCGAGATAAGATACCTGTTCAATTTCAAGAGTCGGACAGATAGTCCATCTTTTACGTTTCTAGAGGCCGTGAGAAATTGTCAAATAATCACGGGGTCCTGGACCAGGCTAAGATACTTCAAGACGGAGTGGTTTTACGTTAGATGCCCCCAAGATTTGCTAGGCGATGGCTATTTAGACGTGAGTTTTGCTATTTTCTTGAGCAGTTGGCAAGATAGTTGTAAACGAAACCCAACTCATATTCTCTTTTTCTTTATAGCGATAATTCAACGACCCAAAGGCGGATATTACAAGGAAATAGTTCGGGTTCTTCAAGAGGTCCCAGGCGAAGATAGAAATATTGACTTGGTCCTGACGGATAGGAATCTCAGAATTGTTGGGCTGATCGAGCGAAGACAAAGTATAAGGCTCGACGATGCATTAAGAACTATCTCGAGGGAGCGAGTTAAGCGAAAAAAGCCTAGAGTCATTATAATCGAAGAGGCTGACTCTGGAAGAACCCACACCGACGAGGAACCGTTGGACGAGCCTGTGGATGCAGCTCAGGATGCTGAAGAGAATAGAAAAGGAAAGGCAGCCGTTTCAAGCCATCCAAAAAGGGGAGATGGAAATCTGTCATCATGTCCTGGCCTGCCTCCGGAATTAGAATTTCGGAGATGTCTCCCCGAGAACAGAAAGTCTTTACGAAGGGTTCGTCGATCTTCCAATTCCGGACGATGTGTCCATGCATCATGATGACAGATTGGATGAACTCCAACACGCCCTAGTTTTAAGCGAATCTCTGCCCGCTAGCGTGGTTGACACATCTGATTGGTCGGGGGGTTGCACATACATATACTTCACGGCACTACACGAATTTTGACCGTAAACTGCCTTTTTCTGAAGATTACTAACTTCGTTTCTGCTTTGCTTTGCAAATACCATGGTCGGTCGAGGCTCAATGCTCGGTAGTCTACGTAGCAAATGCAGGCTTCGTCATACTACGAGTCACATAGGAGGGAAGGAGATAGGGATTATGATCAATGCTATTCTAGCCAGGAGCAGTCTGATAGGGATAAAGGATATGTTCACCGATCCAGATCTCGCACACCACCTCCCAGAGCTCCCGCACCACCTCCGGTTCATGTTTCGAGGCCTCCAGAAACTCCACGGCACAAGTCGTCTTCACGCTCTTCACGATCCGACTCTCATCGCCCAACTGAAGTGGTAGATCCTTCGACTACTGCACAGGCCCTCACAGAGCCCACTAGGGAGGGAGCGATGAGGCTCGCTCGGCCGAAAAGGGATTTTCCTGATATATGTTTTGATGGATTCCTCTTTCCCCCACGCTTGAAATGGATCTCGGCATCGGTCGAACATACTGTGCATGATTATGTCGCAGATATATTCTTTCAGTATCAGGAATGGTCGAAAACCGCGAAGAAAGCATCGAAGGTGGCCTTGGATCGAGCAGTTGTGATTGAAAGGCTGGAGAAAGAGATTGGCCAGAAAGATAGTATTATTCAAGCGCTCAATAGTGAGGCCGAGTCTTCTCGCAAATCTGAGATTGAGGCTCTTAGGAGAGCCGATGAGGCCCAAGCGGCGATGGGCAGAATGAAGCGAGAACATTATGCCACAGTGGAGGACATGGGCCACAGGAACACCATCGTAACTGCTGAGCGGGACACATCCCTTAAAGAGCTTAACCAGCTTAAGTTAAAATTTTATGAACTCATAAAGGAAAAGGATGCTGCTAACGTTTTCGCACAGGAAGCGTGCGATCAAACGGTGGTGCTCCAGAGGGAGAGAGATGCAGCCATGGAAAAGGTTTGTGAGGTGAAGACCGGAGTTAATGAGAAGGTTCGGCAGGTAGAGACCAGGCTTGAGGCGGACATAGAGGAGCTTCTCGTCACTTACAATGCCAACGTACTGAGACATAGGAATTTGGCATGGCTTGACGATTACTCTACACATCTATACAACGCCTGGAATTTGCTGGTCGAAGAAGAGAAGGCGGTGCTATTGGGTGGTGCCCTCGACGAATTTGAGCCGAAGAACCACATATTAAGCGAAGATGAAAAGAAGGTTCTCCACGATTCTATGATCTCTCTTGCGAGAGAAAGACTGGGCACCCAGCACTTAGAAATTGGGGAAGGTTCTGGGGTTGAGCATTCTGCTACAAGTTCCGAGATTGTTACTTCATCTCGATCTGAGCCCACTCCAGTGATCGAGCCCCAGCCCGTCCCGGCCTATGACCCTGAACAGCCACGCCTATCTCCTATTAAGGAGCATTCATCTGAAGCTGTTTAGCCAACCGCAAGACGATCTGAGGAAGGTACTCTGAAAAAATTTCATGTGTATCTGAAATGAAGGGCTTGTTTTTGAAGCGTGTTCTAACAACTTCTTTTCTTCCTTGTCTAGTGAGCGAAGTTACATTGACAGCGCCTCCTGCAATCCAAGAATCACATCAAGTGTAGGAGGCCATCACTACTGAGGTGGTCACCACAACTGCGGTCGTGCCGATTGAGGTGACATAGGAGAGCTCAATTTCCTTTGACGAGCAGATGATGAATGAGCTCCTGGGCCGACACAGCGACCCTTTTGCGGACATGCCGTTCGTTCTTGGTGCGTTCCCGCCTGCTTCTAGTGCTTCGTCACAGTCCACTGCTGCCCCCAGCGAAGCTCGTGCTATTCGAGAAGCAGAGATATTGGCTGAAATTAATGCTGAGATGGAGGCAGCGGCTAGTGGCGGTGATTCTGAGGGTGGAGTGACGGCGCCGGGTCCGACTCCACTTAGGATGATATCGCCTGAGGGATACTGGTTGATACTAAAGTGTCTACTCCACCCTCGGTTGCAGATCCAGTTCCTCCGACTCCTCCTGAAGAGAGCGTCCCCATAGACTCGAGATCGGAGGAAGAGATCGATATCATGCCTTCGTCTGGAGATTCCCCGCCTAAAGAGAAAAGTTCGAAACTAAAGATCGTTAGCGATGTCGGCGGCTCCACACTGAAGAAAAGCCGAGGAAGAAGAAAAAATAAATAGATTCCTTAGGCACACTTTTGGGTAGATAGGAGTTTACTTTTGCTTTAGTAGGTCGTGTATAGACGCGAATTCGGCCCCCGCTAGAAGGCCTTTTTTGGAAGAACTTGTACATAAATTCTTATTTCCAGTTAGTTGAAATAAAACTTTATTTTCTTTGCTTCAACTGTTTTTCTTGTCTTTTATGCTTAAGTGTTGTAATGTTCGAATCATAGCTTGGTATGCTTGCGGAGTATCGGTTCCGAAGCTAAATCTGTTTCGTACACAAGTCTTAAAATCGTGGATACAAGCCGCGACTCAAGAATAAGCTGGACACTCGACGTCGTATTGTTCCAGTCAATGTTTCACACTTAAGCGCTGCCCCCAGTTTGGGGAACCAGTTATAATGATTGGTTAACGTTCGCAATTCTGTCTCTGCCTTCCAAGCTTAACATCGTCAAATCGATGTTGAAGCAAGTGAAGGGTGAGCGGTTTCAGTTGTGCGCGTTCACTGATAATAATCGCATCCACACTCCGGGGATTAGTATTTATATTTCGGTGGTCAATCGCACCTATCACAAATCTTGAGCACATATCCACACTCTGGGGACTTAGGATAATCTGTGCTTGATAATCTGGTTCGCACTCTAGGAATTTGAGAGTTATCGATGTTTGTAACTCGGTTCGCCCTCCAGGAACTTTGACTTAGTATTTGCACTCTAATTCACACTCTGGGAATTTGGAGTCAGCATTTATATTTCGGTTCGCACTCCAGGAACCTGGAATTGATGTTTAGACTCCAATTCACGCTCTGGGAATTTGGAGTTAGCATTTATATTTCTGTTCGCACTCCGGGAATCTGGAATTGATGTTTATACTCCAACTCACGCTCTGGGAATTTGGAGTTGGCCGACAGATGGTCAGTCACATCTGCTTAGGCTTTTTAGGAATTCGTTCACACTTTGGGAACGACGGATTTATCGGGATCATGAATGGTCGGATCACATCCACCCCGAGTTAACAAGCGAGGTCATTAGACGGACGGGTCCATCCTCCTCAAATTTGGTTAGGATACGACCGAAGTCATTAGGCAGACGGGTCCACCCTCTCCAGAACCGCATTTATATGTTTATACTCCAACTCGCACTCTGGGAGTTTGGAGTTAGTGTTTATACTCCGGTTCGCAGTTCGGGAGCCTAGAGTTGATGTTTATACTTCAATTCACACTCTGGGAATTTGGAGTTCGTGTTTATACTCCGGTTCGCACTCTGGGAACCTAGAGTTGATGTTTGTACTCCAATTCGCACTATGGGAATTTGGAGCTAGTTTTTATACTCTGGTTCACACTCTGGGAACCTAGAGTTGATGTTTATACTCCAATTCACACTTTGGGAATTTGGAGTTGGTGTTATACTCTGGTTCGCACTCTGGGAACCTAGAGTTAATGTTTGTACTCCAATTCGCACTCTGGGAATTTGAAGCTAGTGTGTATACTTCGGTTCACACTCTGGGAACCTAGAGTTGACGTTTATACTCCAGTTCACACTCTAGGAATTTGGAGCTAGTGTTTATACTCCGGTTCACACTCTGGGAACCTAGAGTTGATGTTTGTATTCCAATTCGCACTCTAGGAATTTGGAGTTGGTCATAGGACTGTCGTGTGTCGGTCCACTTTAGCCTTTAATGTGACGGCTTGCTCCCGAGCTGAGGTTTCACTTAGTGAGTGACCGGTCGTATCACAGTCACTCGCTATTTTAATAAATCCCAACGTATGATAGCACTTAGCTCTTCGTGCATCGTGACAGTTGAATGTCGCATTCGATGAATCACTGCTCTAGCTTGAAGAGATGGTAATTTATTGCTGGAACGGAAAAACATGGCAAAGTCAGTGCCTTATTACAAATTCGAGCTTCAGAATGCAAAAAAAAATTACAAAGTATTTATAGACAAAATAAATAAAGCTTGTCATGTGTAACAGTGACGAAGATCCTCGTCATTCTAGGCTCTTGACAAAGTGGGCCCGCCACTAACGATGTTTATCACTAATCTCCCGCCGGGACGGGCAGAGTCTTCCTGTCTCGGCTGATCAGGCTCATTATTCTGATTTGATGGGCCCGCTCCTCCCAGCTGCGGCGCCCGCACAAATTGTTTCAACTTCCTTTCTCTAATCAACTTTTCCACGAGATCCTGCAAATGACAAAATTCATCCGTATTGTGCTCGTAGCTTTCATGAAACCTGCAAAATTTTCCCGTCTGGATTCGCCTTTCTGACGACGGTTTTGGTGTAGGTTTTTTGTATTGAATTGTATTACAGGTTTGTAAATACAAGTTCTCCAGTGATGTATTTAAAGGAGTGTAGCTGTCAAACATAGGATTCTTGCGCTGTGGGCCACGGTTCTGATCTCGCTTTCTATTTTGATTCACGTTCTCCCTCCGCTGAGCTTATTTGTTTTGAATGTTCAACTGAACTTTTCTGGAGCTCTCACCAGACTATTGACCGCAACGTTTCTTTGGATCCCTTCCGCACTTGGCCCTGCATCATCTTGCTTCCTAGACTCTTTCGCATCTTCCCTTCTCAGGAATTGAGCCGCCTTGGAATAGAAACGGTCCAATGATGCAGGTGGTTTCCCGGCCAGCCAGTTGCCGAATTCAGAGTCGGGGTCAATCCCCTTAGTCAACGCCATAAGGATGGAGTTATCGTTTGGATTGCTGATTTCCGCACACGCAGCATGGAATCTCTCTAAGTAGTGTCTGAGTGTTTCTCCGGGAGCTTGGGTGACACTAGATAGAGTGTTGACATCTTTTGGCCTTGCGATGTGCATGCCGAATTGCTCAACAAATTTAGTGGCCAACTGGTCAAAGGAGGATATGGATCATGGTGGCAGTCGGGTGAACCACATGGTAGCGATGCCCTCCAAGGTAATGGGAAAACTATAACACTTCACTGCATTGTCAGCTCTAGCAGCGCTCATCGACCATTCAGATTTCAGAATATGTTGGTTGGGGTCGGATTTTCCTTCGTACATAGGTAGATTCGGCATCCTGAATCGCCGACGGGGTTCAGCAGTAAGTATATCGTCTGTAAAAGGAGTGTGACTTCGGGAGATTCCCCAGTTGTCATTCGTGAAACCCTGGCTCTCACGGATCATCTGACGTATCATGGTCAGAAGATCCGACATTTGCACGTTCTGTGCAATTCAAGCCAGGGTGTGAATAGTTTCCATATTATGAGGTTGGACCGGAGGCTGTCGATGGTCCACGTCTCGCCTTTTTGGCTCATAGTCCTCTAGGACGTATGGTTCAGGAGTATGCTCGTGCTGACGACGGTCCAAGTTCGACTGATTTCGGGCATCGACCCCTGGTTCAACCGTGGCGGTCGTAGTGCGGTAGTCTGTGGTGTAATGAGGAGAGGTACCCCCTCGTGAGGATGGTCCGGTCTGGAAACTGGCCGATGGACCAACTCTCAGCTGTCCATCAGTCATTGCCGGTTGATGTCCAGTAGTTTGTATATGACTTGCATCTAGCTGTGGTCGTGGAGATCGATGATGGTAATCAGAAGAGGAAGAACTTTTGGTGGAGGAGTGAGAAGCATGATCTCTCCTAGATCTCCTTCGCTTCTTGCGATTCAGCTGGCTGGTCAGCTCTGCGTTGGCGCGTAGCTGCTCTGTTAGTTGTTACCGACTCTGGGTCAGTTCCTGAAGCAGCAACTGGAACCCTTGTCGGGTAACTGGACCTGATGGTTTCGAGGGTCCGGTAGTGTCTTGGTTAGAGGGAGGTAGTGGCGCGGGATTCTGTCTATCATGGCCTTCTTGATCGAGAGCGTTGGAGGTGGTCCTTGTGCTAACCATCCTGGGGGTTGACTTCTTTCCTAGACTTTGTGCAAATCTGAATAGGATGGAAGGAATTCGGATTAGTGATCTGGATCTCTCTCTTAGATTTGTGCAATCTCCTATCGATGATAGATCCAAGGAGCAGGAGAAAATCTGGGTTCTCAGTGAAAGCACCAAAGTGTTTGTACCAAAATTGGGCACAACACTCTTCGGAAGTTTTTGAAGAGATAACAGTGAAGAATATAAATTAAAAATGAGATTATCTAACAAAAACTCCAACTAACAGGAATGTAAATGCACAGACAAGCGATTTAGAGTGGTTCGACATGTTGCCTACGTCCACTATGAAGTTTTTGTGACTTTATTGATTCTCTTTGAACAATTACAAGTGATTACAGCGAACAACGACAAAATACAACTTGGAATTCGAACCCATCGACAGAGCATGCATTTTGTATCGATCGGCTAAAGCCTACTTCGTATCCGACAAGTATCTACTGGCTCGTACCCATCGAGGAAAGTCCTTTACGTAACCGTCAGCCTTCATTGGTTCGTATCCATCGATGTTGCTGCTGTTCGAATCCATCAAGTTATCACTACTTCGTATCCATCAACACGATTAAATAACGGTCATCGATACAAACGAGGCGGGATTCATGGAGTCGAAATGGTCAAACCGGAGCAAAGAGTGGATAGGAGTGTGCGCCACGTCGCCGCTAGGTCACGTGCATCATCGAGTCGAATTGATCGATTCGAATTAATCGATTCGAAGGAAGCAGTGCAGTCAAAAATCCAATTTCGTATCGACCATAACTCAAAATCCACTGATCCAAATGTGTTGAAATTTTCACGGGAGATTACGTACAAGCAAAAGATTACTTCCACCAAGTTTCAGCTCCATTGGACACGATCTTGATCGATACGAATTGATTTCGTATCGATCACGGATTGAGTCGAAACTTGGTGGGATCGGCCGCGTGGGCCCCCACACGTGCCAGAACGAGTCTCCCGAAGTTTGAGCACGATATTAGCCTCCTACGCCTATAAATAGAGCCCTAGAGCCTACAGAAGAAGGATCTTTTGATTCTCAAGCGCCCAGACTCTACCGGATCGATATTTGCACCATACTCTTGCTGTTGAATTCGAATACCAAGTTGTATTTTGCTGTTGTTCGCTGTAACCACTTGTAATTGTTCAAAGAGAATCAATAAAGTCACAAAAACTTCATAGTGGATGTAGGCAACAAGCCGAACCACTCTAAATCGCTTGTCTGTGCATTTACATTCCTGTTAGTTGGAGTTTTCGTTAGATAATCTTCCTTTTAAATTTATATTCTTCACCGTTATCTCTTCAAAAACTTTCGAAGAGTGTCATGCCTAATTTTGGTACAAACAAGTGTATTTTCAAAATATGACTTAACTTGATAATTGGAAATTTGGTTTTAATTGAAATTGTTAAGTTAAGTAAGTAAATGGGAATTTTGTCTTGTTTATGAAGTGGGTATTTTAAAATAAAGTGGTAAGTTATTTATTGAAATAAAAGAAGTAAAAGAATATGTTTTTGACTTAATAAATGAATTATAGTTTAATTTGGATATTTATTGATAAAATTTATTTTATTAAATCATAAGTTAAATGATATCCGAATGAATATTTTGAAGTGGGAAATGTGATTTTTATGAGTTAAATTGGCTAAAAATTGAAATTTTAATGTAGCTGAAATATACAATGTTTTTGGAAAGTTTATAATTAAATGAATAAACTTACAAATGCTACAACTTTGAAATGAATATTTTTTAACATTGAATTTAAATGGTTAAATGAATCTTGTTTGGTAGATATTAACATTGAATTTAGATGGTCTAAATAAATATGTTTCAAAATGTTTGGTTGCAGAGTTGTTATAACTTGAAAGTAGTATGGCTTTGGAAATGAAACTTTTGGAAATGGTATTTAACTAAGAATTATCTTTAAATATATAAATTTGGAACTTATTGGAAATGGAAGATTTAACAATATAACCTTATAAAATGGTTTGGATTAAAATGATTTAAAGGAATACTTTAAGTCTAGTAAATTGATGGAAATATTCAATGATTTGGAAATTTGAGTTTTAGTGAAATGATATGTATATATTGGTTTGAAATGGGAAATAAAATATTGATTTGGTTTTTGAAATGAAATAATATAATATTTAGTTTTGAAATGGATATTAAATTTGAGAAGTATATGGATTTAAAAATATTACCATTTTGAGAACATATATTATTTTGGAAAGCAATATTATTTGATTTTAAATGGCTTGGAATAGAAATGATTTTTAAATAAATATCCATTGGTAATAATAACGTTTAGTTGTTAAAGAGACAGGGATCGAAAGTTGTCATACTCTCTGCCAACTCCAAAAACCACTTTAACAACCGTGTATGCGGTGGAGATTCCAGGATAAAGTACGATGGCGGCGGTGTTCCTTTGAGGTATATACGTGGACCCGACTCCCACGAGTTGGCATAAGGTGGCTAAAACAGGAGCGATCTCGGGCCAAGGAGGTAGCCCCTCTTATCGGACACACTCTTTCGATATTATATTCTGACTTTGAGATTGATTTGGTGGCCTCGAGGTGGGCGGTTGTAGCTGCTATGCTTTACCACCAGCCCGTGTGCGCAATTGGTATATCTACCTTGGCATTGCCTAGTTGTGTCGTGTCATCTACCCTAGCAAGCCTTGTACAAGTTTGGTTTTCTCCCATAGCCCGTGGATTATCCTCCGGTGGCTTTCCGATCAGGAGAGACCATGATACTGGATGGACTACTGGGACTATTACGTATTAAGGGCTATATGGGTAACCCCTTAACTCTATTTAAAAGTAAGTTTATTTTACTATAGACATTATTATAATAGCGAAATATTACTACATAGTAAATAGTTTAACGTATCCTTAGAGGATGGGTGATCCTAAGCATCCTTTAAGTTAATTGTACCTTCTATTACAGTTCACTTGAGTTGGTTTACATTGTATAAGTATGTATGTCCTGACTCGAGTGTTTTGTGTTTTGCTTTACGCTCGGGTCAGACTGAGTGATACAGCATTTGAGACTCACCTTCGAAGTTGGAGCATTGCTTGAAGATCTAGCTATCTATTTCATTCCAGTTATCCAGTTGATTCCAGTGATGTATTTAGATTTATACTTGCTAATTTATTTTGTTACTTATGTTGTATCTTGTTTAACTCCGATGTATATTTATATAGCAGCTACATGAACCGCTATTTCTTTGCTTATGTTGCATTATATTACCCTGTGTCTCTGATCTGTGATTTATTTATTTACTGTATATTCTGAATTTTGCCAAATTTAAATTAAAATTCGGTATTTTGAGCTATTCAAGTCCGGCATGTGCGGATGCGAATAGTCGAAAATATCGGGTCGTTACAGAACCCATCGACCGCCACCCTTCCACCATTTATCGCGACCACTTCGCTCGACTAGACATCGATCAACGACCATCACCGAGTAGCACTACGAGCTCCACCACCGCCGTGAATATGGACGAACTCGATCGCCATCTCGCCTCGTAAAACTCGTGCAACCATTGGCCGTATGAGCTCGATTGCCGATGACCGGCTTCGTTTCAAATGATCATAGCCGTTGATCTAGAAGATCTCGTTATGCTCTATCATTTTGTAGTTGGAAGTTTTTCATATAGGTAGATGGATCATGAGAAAAAGAGGGAAGAAAATCGGCCATTTTCGTCTATTGGTTTCATAGTGGCAGCTGAGATATTCTAGGTTTAGGATTTGGCTGCAAATGTGAAAATATGTTGGCCTTATATATAAAATTTCACGATACTATTCACTCGAAAGTTTTCCAAACTCCAAACGAAGCGTGCCGCCTGACGTTTGTAATGTTTTACCCCTATTCCGAACACAATGGAATATATACCGAGAGCCAATTCGATCATCTTTGGAAGATTTGTTTTCGAATTGACTATTTAAATTTAAAAGTTCACTTAAACAAATTTCTACACGTTTTAGCTTCCCTTGGACAAACCGTAAGTCAGATTGACACGAAATTTGAAATCTTACAATAATATAGCATTATGGATCCAATATTTAATGACCCGTCATTCATTCCACGGAATGACGTATCATTATAAAGAAAGAAAGAGATAGAAAATAGAAAGGATAGAGTAGAAAGAAAGAAACAATATCAGAATCTCAACAGCGGAACGAATAAATTATATTAATAACACAAGAATTACATAGTATACAACCATTATCAGAGTTACACAGATTATACATCACATACTAGACAGTTATAAACACCTATCTAGTTATTACAACTCAATTACAATACAGAGATACCAAACATAGCGGAACACTATAAATATCTACAACGTTGAAGCCTCCTGCTCCATTGCTCCTCCACAATTCATCAAAGCTAACCTGAATCCCTTTGCTACTCGTAAAAATTTGAGTACCCAAGAGTTTAAGAAAACAAAAGATAAACTCCAGGTCAGACATGAGTCTGGTGTGAGTAACATGTTAAATTTGCTTAACTTTGAAAAACCTTTGGAACAAAAGGTATCACGTAAGACTCCCCACACATAAACATGAGTAAGTTGTTACCTTACGCTAACCAAAACATTTGATAGGAAATCCGGTGGTATTATAATAGGGTCTAGGGTTTTCAAATAAATAAGAAATAATTGAAATTGTTACATTTATTAAATTTCTGCATACATAGGTTTACAATCAAATCCGAGGGCACTTATTGGAGATTGGATTCCACACAATGGCAGGGCTACTGGGTACCGCCCGTCACAGTATGGGGCCTAGATCACCGTACCGAGAATTACCCCCAATCCCCTGCAACACAAGGCCGGAACCATCCCTTAGTGGATAGTCCCGAACAAGATAACCCCAACAGTTGTCGTGACCAACTGCCCACACAGTCGAATAAAAAGGGACCTCTAGACAGGAGAATATCTCGTCCTACGTGGATGCTACCCACTTAGTCTTGCTGCACCTCCCCTGTTTTAGCCATTCCCAGTTGATGAGGCTTGAGGCTACGATTACCTTTATAGAACACATTTATCTTAGAATTCTCATCGTCCACCTGACGATGTTCTGAAAGCATTCAATCCATACAAGTTCGATCCGTGTTTGAACGAAACCGAAGGCATTATCTCGTTACACTCATTTTGGAATCACCCTCAGGGTTATCGACGATAACCCTTGCACTATGAATCTTCATCTTCACTTGAGATTCATGACCTATCGTTAATTTGGATCGATGTGGTTTTCAGATATCCAAGTCTGAAAAACCGATCCCGGTCTCATCGAAATCCAAAACGTATCTTTTAGGTCCAAGTTGTTTTAAAGTTAAAACAATTCAATTCTATTATCTATATTCACACAGATAGATAATTCACAATATCACAATAGATAATCCACATTATCATCACAAATAAATAATTCACATTATCATCACAATTTAACCAAAGCATCCATATCACGCAGCATCACTTATCTCATATCTGAGATCTCAAACCATACAAGGCAATCAATATCATCCATCTATACATAAGCAAGAATTAATCACACTATAATTAATTTAAAATGAATTAAATTAATTACTTCATCACTAATTAATTTAAAGTAAATTAAATTAATTACTTTCATCATTATAAAACTTGCTTACATAACCATTAATTAATTACAAATCAATTAATTAATTATCCTCTAATTATCCACCTTAATTAATCATCCTTGATTAATTATTCCTTAATTACATTCAAGTAACCATCCTTTAATTAATTTCAAAAATTAATCATTCTTAACCAATACAGTAATTAATCCTTTAATTACTTCATTAATTAATTAACTATAATTAATTACATTAATCCTTAATTAATTACATTAATTAATTTCTCATAATCATTTATCATTGATTGATTAATCTTAATTAATCAACCCTTAATTACATCATTAATTATATAAATTAATGATCCCTAATTACATTTTTAATTAATTATTCTATTTAAATTAATTACGTTAAGTAATTAATCTTTAATTAAACCACAATTATTAACCACCCTTGATTAATCTCATCCAGTGATTAACTACCCTTAATTACTGCATTAAATAAATTAATTACTACTTAATTAACTATCTTAATTAATCCCTTGATTAATTACACAAAGTAATTAAACTCAAATTAGTTCCATTATTAAATTATCTTCAATTAATCACATCCAGTAATTACCATTAATTACTTCACTAAGATATTACACTTCAATCATTACATTACGTAATTATGCTAATAAATCATCTAGTGATTAAATTAATTTTAATTAAACTTAATTAATTAACTAAAACTAATCACATTTAGCTCAATTAATTACATTGAGTAATTAATTCCTTAATTACTTCCACTGAGTAATCATACTTAAACAATTCCACAAATGATTATCCTTAATTAATTAATCTAATTAATTATTAAAATTAATCACATTAATTAACTATTTAATAATCTCGAGTTAATGATCTTTATTAACTAAAAAAATCTTTAATTACTTCTCTAAAGTAATTAAACAAACATTAATCATTATTAATTACAAATTAATTAATCTTTAATAACCCATTAATTAATCCCTAATTATTTAATTAATTAAGTGCTTAACTATAACTTAATTAATCTTTAATTACTTGATTAATTGATTCCTAATCATTAATTAAAAACCAAATCTTATCTAATTAATGATTCTTAATTACAAATTAATTATTCCTTAATTTATTAACTCAAACCTTAATTAATTAATCAAGTTAAACCCTTAATTACTAAATTAATTAATCCAAATCATTAATAAATTAAATTAATTAATTATCTATTTTAGTTACCTTAATAATTTAACGAATCACAAATCATTAAATTTTAATTATTTTTAAGATAAACAATTTTCTTATTAGTGATTAAATTATTATTAACAAAGCATTTATAAACAATTAACTTTTAAATTTACTTTTAAATTTCATTTTAAATTTAAGATTTAAAATGAATTCAAATTTAACTTAACAAAGTTTAAAAACAATTTAAAAATCTTTTAATTAGATGTCAAAGAAATACTTATCTTATAAAAGAATTTTAAAAAGAATTTACCAAATTCATTTGAAATTCAAACCATTTAAATTATACTTTAAACATTCAAAGTTGTTAAAACAATTTAAATTTTAAATACTTTATTTTATTTCAAAACTAGGATATAAATTAATTTTGAATCCAGATTTAAACTTAGATTTAAACTTTGTTTTAAATCTCTACTTTCAGATTTTAAAATCATTTTATAAAATACTTTAACATTTTAAAGTTGTTAAAACATTTCATTTTTATAACACTTATTTATTTTAAAACTGCGATTCAAATTCATTTTGAATCCATACTTTAAAACTTGCTTCAAAACTTTGACTTAAAACTTGCTTTACATTTTTAAATTTAGCTTAAATTTCAAATTCTAAAACACTAACAGGTTTTAAAACCTGTAACAAAATTTTGACTTGAGCCTATACTTCAGTTACTTCGAGTCCAAAACTAAAGATCTTCGAGTAAAATAATCGAATCACTCGAGAAAAACTCGAGTATACCAATCCCCTGCTCAACCCTAGATCATCAGAAATAAAAGTGCACCGTGCACATGCACGGTGGCTCTGACCATTACCGATCAACCACGATAGCTTTATCACGTCCGAAATCAACCTCGCACACCTTCACGACCATCATATCATCACAACAAACTTGAAATCAAAAATCGAGTCTTAAAGCCAAAAACTGGAACAACCGTGAAACCTGGAATCATCTCGTCCACGATCCTCCGACCACCAGAGTGACAGCAATTCCGGCCACACATTCGCCAACCACCATGCTTCCATTTTCCAAAGGCCTATGACACTTGATCCACCAGAGCCGTTGCCCCGATCAAAACTGTACAACCTATCCAAACTAGGTTTACAGACTTAATGTGATCGCCACCGCCTCCACGGTCATCTGCACAGCCATCCAATATTTTTCCTTGATTCTCCGATCACACTTCTACCTCCAGAAAGAACCATGACACCCCAGACCCCCGAAATCATCAGAACTTCCCCAAAACACCATTTCTGGTCAAACCAGAAATGCACATACATCCTCAAACTAAAAATTATGATATTACTTCTAAAAATCATAATTTTGGTTAAGTATTCAGATTTGATTACTGAATCAATGAATTAAGAAGTTCAAATTTCGAAATAAACCACAAGCTTGCTTGTTCTTTGGTTTCCCAGAGCAATATTCAATTAAATTTACTTAAATATAATTTTAACCTTTAATGTGAAATAAAATAAACAACTTATTTTTGAAACTTAAACCCTACAAAAGATTGATTCAAGAGATGATGAATTATGAGCAAATCTTGAGCCTGGAAAACTAAAACAGGATAACACCAAAATACAACAGCATGCACACACATTTATTCATTCATATATATGCATGAACTTTACAATACATATTCACACAAAAACACATTCATTCCAGATCTCAACTTGCAACCAGATTCATATTTAATCTTTAGAAAAGATGTTAATCACCAGATTGCAAATGAAGATGAACAGAGCACCTTTGATATTGAAAACAGATTTGAACTTAAAAATTGAGTTGCCTGAATTTGTCTTTGATTTTAAAACTTGCATGCTAATGAAATTTGTTGAAGATGGCTTAAGACTTGATTTTAAACTTGCTTTGATAAAACCCAGGTTTGAAGAAAAATGCAGGCTTGATGATCTTTATCTCAGACTTGCTTTAGTTTTTGAAAAGGATGCAGGTATAATGTTAAAAAATGAATTGCAGGCTTTTATTCTGTCTCAGGTTGAAGAATGAGCTTTGCAAACTTGAATTGAAAATGAATTACAGGTTGGTGATTGTGATTTGCAAACTTGGTTATAGGGTTTACATGTTTAGCTTGATTTTTGGTTTTTGAGGAAGTGATTTACTGATTTGGTTTGAGAAATGGTTTGAGTTTAAGATTTTTTTTACTCTTAGCTTTCAAAAGAGAACAGAATAAAGAATTGAAAAGAAGAAAGGTACGTTTAAATAGGCTGATCTTTGATTTATCAAAAATAAAAGAAAAAATGGAAATTAATTGACACTTGTCATCTTGAATTAGTATTTGCTTAACACTTGTTATTACATGTCTTAAGGAATTAACACTTGTCTTTGAATTATTTTCTTTTTATTTTAAATGTTGAATGAAATCTTTTTAACTTAATTTATAAATTTAGAAATACTTATCTAAATGCATATGAATTTCCTTTAAGATAAAAGCTTATATATATATGTTTAAAATCCAAAACATTTTTAATATCTATCCTTTTGAATTTTAAAACTTTAAATTCAAATTCAAATTAAATTCTAAAATCCAAATTAAAAATCAAGTTATATATATACATATATAACTACTTATTCAATTTAAAAATAAAAATTTATTGTCTTAAAAATCCATTTATATCTATAAAAATAATACATTATAATTATTATTTGGAAACAACACATTTATCTAATTTTAAATAATTTGTAAAAGAGATTATCCTAATATCAATAAATTACTTATCTTTCTTAAATGAACTAAAATCTCATATGTTAATTGTGTTTTAAACTTCTATATAAAATTTCAAATCATATTTATTAAGCAGTGTAACAGCCCACAAATTCGTACCCCTTGAGTCAACCCTATTCTACAACAATCAACTCAAGTTGCACAGAAATACGAACCATTTGGGTTTAAGAAGAAGAGGTAGAAGAAGAGAAAACAAAATCAACATCAGAATCTAACCATCGCAGCGGAATAAAATATAATAGATAATAAACGATCTTTACTCAAAATCAAATATATCTGTTTATATATTACATCATCAGAGTACATCAATCACAGCTCAACATCAATATCATACAAATGAATACATAGCAACTCAATACAGCGGAATATATATATATATATAAACAAGTACGAGAGTACGTGTCGTCATCCAGCTCGTCTCCTGAGCTCCACAGCATTTCCTGTATCCTATAATACTCGGTCTGACCCGAGCATTACAGTTAAATAACACCCGAGTCAGTCTGGATTATCAGCGTGAGAAAATCACACCCAATTGATTATTAAAGTTTCAAAAATCATTTGAAAACAAAAGCATCTCGTAAGACCATGCCACAAATAAACATGTCGGGTTTTTACCTTACGATAGCTAAAACAATTTTTATAGAAATCCTCTGATATTATAATAGTGTCTATAGAAAGTAAATAGAATCTAGCTGAAATGCTTGCATCTCACGTTTTAGCGATAGTTGGGCACAATCAAAACCGTACGGGCGCGTAGGGAAAATGGATTCCAACTAATGGCTAGGCACTGGGATACCACCTGTCACAGTACCTGGTCTAGATCAGCGTACCGAGGAGCCACCCTAACTCTCCTGCAACACAAGACCGGAACCATCCCTTACTGGACAGTCCCGAGCAAGATCACCCCGCGGTTGGGATCAGCAACCGCCCACTAAGCCGAAATAAAGGGACATCTAGACAGGGATGACCTCACCCTCCAGTGGGGGCTACCCACGAAGCCTTGCTGCATATCCCCTGATTTTCAGCCATTCCCATTTGATGAGGCTTGAGGCTAAGCGTTACCTTTATAGAACATATTTCTTAGAATGCCCATCGTCCACCTGACGACGTTTCGCAAGCATTCATCCATACAAGTCCGTCCCGGGTTCGAACGGAACCGAAGGCACTCTTCCTGCTACATCCATTTTGGAAATATCCTCAGGATTAGTAGCGACTAGCCCTTGCACTTCACTGCTCCATCTTCGAATCCAAAATCGTTTACACGAAACGTACAAACCGGATCGAAGTGGTTTTCGAGAAATTAATCTCGATCCCGGACTCTTCGAAACGATCAACGCAGTTGGCCAATATTGATAGTCGGTTATTTAACTATCAATTAATATTCACAACCAACCATCAACCAATAAATAATTTTCTTGAATTATTTATTTCCCTCAAAAATATCTTCACAAGATATATTTCTACTTTTCAAACCCTTTTGAAAACAGTTTTAAAACTATCTTCCTTTCTCAGAATCAATTTCCCAAATAATTTCTATTTCCACTGAAATCGCCAAGCGCAAAACTTAATATTTCTAAAATAATTTTTTTTTTAAAAACACTTGAAAAAACGTACTTGGCTATCCAGGGAAATATACTTCCCTTCACATTCTTCTTGAAATTCTAATTTCTATCACTTGAATCAATTTCCAAATTGAATTCCAATTTTCTTCCTTTCTATTTCAAAATCCATTAATTTTAGGTTTTATTTCCTTAATTATGAGTTAAATTACTTTTAACCGAAAATACAAATTCTTAGATTTCTCAAGTTACTTCTTTATTCTTTAAATAAATTTAAACTTTGAAGTTTAAAATAATTCTTTATTCCTTTACTTAATATAACTTGAGTTTACAATTTATAAATTTCTATTTATTCAAAATTCTTTTCATACTCAAAATTATTTATTAGTATTTCAATACTACTCCTGTTTCTTTCCAATTCATTCTTAATTCATTCAAGTTTTCTATAATTATTTCGCTTACAAATTCACTTCTTTTATTTTCTTTCCAAAATCCAATTTATATAAAAAAAAATTTAAATTCATTTTACCCAAATATATCCAATCAACCATAGCATTCAATATTCCCACATAATTCATCATAGAATATCAAATAATCACAACAGAGAATATTGAATAATTTAAATAAATGTGAGGGGTCCAGTTGGATCCCTCCAACCTATTTTCCCTGCATCCACAAATGTTAGCACAATGTAATATGCCAATTCCAAAATATCATACTATATCACATCCATCAAGTCAGCCATTCAAACAATTATTTAAATTTAAATCATTTAAATTTAAATTTAACTGAGTGAGATTAACTCACCTTTGACCAAAGATTTGCAATACGATCCACACCGGCTTGATTTCTTTTAGAATTTAACCTTGTATAAACATTTATACAGTTTATTAACATTTGAACTAATCAAATGACTAACTCCATTTATTAAATTTAATTTAACATCTTCAAACTAATAAATTTTCTTTTTTCTCCTTTTACTGCAACCATATATTTATCTATATATATGTTTTATTATTAAATTTATAATCTGTATATATTTATATACTTTGTTGCAGTTCAACTTTCTCTGTATATATATTTAAATTTTAACATTAATCCATTAAATCCCAAAATTAAATTGTAAAAAAAACAAAGAATACCTTATTGCCCTCGAAACTTCGATCTGCCATCGCGACTACCACCGCGACGAACTCCAACAATCCATAACCAAGCTAACGGCTTCCACGAGAACCACGTCTATCATGATGCCGCAACTTTGCTTGTCGCGCTGAAGCCACCTGGTCGCCTCGACTAGATTGAAACGCATCGCGACCTCCCTTTCTTATGTGTCTCGGCTACAACAACTAGCCCTAGATCTATCACTCGCACAGACAGAAAGATGAAGGGGAAGCTCGATCGATTTAAATTAGGTTTTAAAGAGGAGGATCAAAACGGAAAATCGATTTCATTTTAAAAGAGGGGAAAGGTTCGGCCATTGATTTGTGACCGAGTTTGAAAGGGGAATGCGCGATTGAAGAACGAAATAATTTCGTTCGAGCAGATAAAAGATTGAGGGGAAAGATGAAAAAGAAGTTCGGCCATTTATATATTTTTTTCTGTTTCTTCAAGCATTTCGAACTGAAAGGATAAGGTCTCGCGTTCGAAAAGAAATAGGATAAGAGATGGTGTGTTCGTGAAGGCAAAGGAGGCGTGTTGAAGACGCCTTGTTACAGTGTTCATCATCATCATTTTTTTTTTCAACTTCAAATCGATTTTTATTAATTAAACTTTCAACACGTTTATAAACCGTACACTCACACACTAACTCCGATTATTACGAAATATGAAATCCGATAATAACTCAATATTACGGACCCAATGGAACTGGTTTCGTCGAATTCCGAGACTGTCCCTCGGAAGGCTATTTTTTTTTTGAATTTAAACGATATAAATTTCTAAACTCAATAAACAATTCCAAATTTAATTTCAACACCTTTATTATCTTCAGTTTTATCGATATAAATTTTACAAGCCTTCAAATTATTTTTAACAGGCTTTAAAACTCTAGATTCAACCCTTTACCCAACTTCAACTTATTTAATTAAATAGTTAATTATCAAATAATTGGTGGTATTTGAATTCAAGTTAAAATTAACATTTAAATATTCAAAATCAATTGAATATTCCAATTCCAAATGCTCAAAAATTCCGGGTCGTCACATTCCTCCCCCCTTAAAAGAATTTCGTCCCCGAAATTACAAGTTAGGAAGAATGGTCTAATACCCGTTTACTTATCCCCAAATCCAACAATTCAACATCTTACCAACGATCCTTTATATAGAAGACCCATTATCATTATTATTAACTTCTCAACTCACCCACAGTTTCAAACTATACTATTTGTTTAACTATTCAAGTTTCAATTTAAAACCAAATTTTGAATTATCAAAATTTTCTCAAAATTTTTCTAACTCCCTAAATTTCCGAAAAATTTCGCCAGCGTCTCCTTTGCGCGGCTACTCGGTACAACTACAAAATGGCTCTACGGCCTCCCAAATTCAAAAAGAAAACAAAAGCCAAGTGGCTCAATCCAAATCCAAGTCCCAAACAAATTTCATACCCAATTAAAATGCATACCTTTTGTCGGGAAATTCAAATTTTATCCTTTGATATCAAACCCAATTTCTTTTTCCTTTATAATACCTGCATACCTGCTTAGCACCAATATCCAAACACAATATTCCAAAACATTTTATCGATTTTTTCGCAAAATGCCAATATCTATTCATCCAAATATTAACTTGGAATATATTTTTATTACCAATTTCCAATTAAGAATTCACTATTCCTTTCTTAAGTTTGGTATAAGTATTTAATATGCTTTTTATATTCATTATCACCTTACCACTTTAGTTTATATCATTTCTATTCAAATTGATTCTTTCATTTCCATATGAATTCAATTTATCTCACTCTAAATATATAAATTTTATTTGTCATTTATTACTAATTCATATCAATATTTTAATTAGTTTCATTCACTAACTTATTTCAATTCTTAGTTTGAAATTGTTTTGTCGTTAATAAATTTCCAAAAAATTTCCAAAAATTTTCTAACTCCCAAAATTTCTGAAATTTTTTGGCAGAGTCTCCTTTGTACGGAGGAGCTTTTGCAATTTGACAAAAGATATAAATATATATACATCGACCCACACGGTCGGAAAAACCAAAAACAGTTCATATTTCCTATTTTTATTGCGTAGGCGTACCTTATTTTGCATTTTAAGCAAGCGGCTTATTATTTTTAGCATATAGCACAATCCAATCCAGCCTCACGGCTTCCAGGTACCTGTACTTACTCAATTTAAACATGTAAGTGCCAAATATATGCAGTTTAACTATATTTCACTTATTTATAATAGTTAAAACATATGAATTCTAAAAGAAACTCATACCAAACATTTTTCTGTAAGCAATTTATATAGTTTCCATGCTGATTCAACTGTTCCAATTTATTCATAACCATTTTCACTCAATTCGGGTGGTTTTGGATTCATTCGTATATAATTCCATCAATTTGAATGGTTTAGAATTCAATTGCTTACTTTTATTTTATTCTTAAGCAAATTGAACTCATATTTAATTCAATTGCTTTCAAAATCAATTTATTTTACTTCTATCAACTCATAGAAATTTTAATTACTTCCATTTAGATCCAATGATATTTATTCTATGCAAATTTAACAAGATCTATGTGAACAACCAAATATTTATGTTTTATAACCAGTTTAAATGGATTTCAACTCGATTTATACTTAATCCTATTTCATTCTCAAATTTATTCATAATCTAAATATTCTCATTTCAATGTTTATCAAATTTTGAATACATTCACTTGTATTTCATTTTATTACCAAACTAGTTCATCCAAAACTATTAACAGCTTAGGTTCATCTTCATTACTAATTAAATCCCCTCTTATCTTAATCCAGTCACAAACATTTATTTAGCTCGACACATTCCATTTAAATTTCCATTTGCAATCCATTCATTTACATTTCAATCCATATTTGTTTATTCCAAACTATTTTATTTAGCTCGAAGACAATCCAAGCTATTTCATTCAATAACCATTTCTCAACTTATTTAAACCACATTTCATTTGATACTTATTTATTCCATCATTTATTTATTCAATATAATATTAGTTTATCCACATTCAATTCATTTTAAATGTTTATTTCCTTAAATATTATTTACAACCCACCAAATTTTATTCCGATCCAATTTTTTTTTTACTTGGTTTAAATTCCATCTAATATCTTTAAACTTGGTTTTTAAGTTGAATTCAATTCAATTTTCCTTCATTCATTTAGCTTAAGTCCATTAACCTCAATTTATTCAAATTTTACACTTAAACTCATTTTCATTTTACTTAAAATTTCTCTTTTCAATTTAACTTGATTTTATTCTAATCCAATCCCCTTTTAAATCTGCAAAGTTCATTTGATTGGTTATTATAAAATTTAACTTTCCAGATTCAACTCATTCCATTTATTACCTGGCTGTTTTCCAGGTTATCTTCACTTATTTGGATTTTATTTGCACATTCAAACCATTGCTATTTTAATCCATTTACTTTTTATTTATTTGATACATTACCAATTATATTTTATTTGTTAACACTTCAAGTTAATTTTTTTTTTTTGAATTTATATCTCAAGTTTTGAATCCACTATTCATTTTCAAATTACCATTCACTTTTAAATTACCATCCAATTTTATTAACTTACATTGCAATTTCATTCACAAATCAATTAATTAATTTCAAGGCCACGTTTAATTATATTTATTTTCTTCATCGACAATGTAAGTCAAATTTAATTATAATTTGAGTTTTTTATTTTCAAACCTCATCATAAACTCACATTTCAATTTCATTAACTAATTCATTAACAATTTAGTTCTCTCCTTTCCATAGCACAATACTTGATTTTATTTCCAAATATCACTTCATTTGATCTTCTTAAGTTCAATGTTTTACAATTCAAGTTTGGATTTCCTTTTCATTTTTCAATTCATCAAAATATTAAATTTGGGCTTTGTATTCCATTTTCAATTTAATAAGTCACAACTTATCGTTTTATACAATTCTATTTCATCGTAAACTTGAATATATTCATCTTTATTTTTAACCCAAGCCTATTATATTCCATGCATTTTTAATTCTTTTATATGCTATTCTGATTTATTTAACTCAATCTAACTCTTACCCAATTTATTTCTTATCCAACTTATTTTCAAGTTATCCAGGTAAGAATTTAATTCCATTCATTAATTAAATTGAATTCTTATTCCAATTCAATTTTACTTTAACTCGGATTTATTTAACTCAATTCGATTTCAACTTAATTCGAATACAACTGGATATTATTTTAGCTTATTCAATTAATTTCAATCCAGTCAAATTTTTATTTCCAAATCCAAGTTAATTTCATTTTCAACTTTTCTCTTTAAATTTAAATTCCAACCTTCAAAGCTTATATTCCATTTCTGATTTAAAAATCATCTCAATTTATAAGCTTACAACTTATCTCATAAGAATTTTATACACCCGGCTTTTGCTTTCAAATCATTTTGAAATCTCCAATATCCCAAATCACACTTCTCAAATTTTTAAACCAATCCTGGTTTTATTCCCAACAAATTTCCTTTGGAATTTCAAAAACAACTTGCTTTTCTAAACAAAATCAATTTGGTAGCATTTCTTCACATAGAAATTCGAAAACGAATACTGATGATGCGGCCATCATCATCAGAATTATTTTTCAATAATCCAAGTGATTTCAATGCTATATCCCCTTCAAAATCCCTTTAAAACAATTTCCTTTCAGAAATATCCCAAAAACAACAATGCTACAATTTATCTTCAAAATACTTCCAAAATCTCCAAGGGTTTTTTTTTTTAAAAAATTTTCCAATCCTGCTTGAATAAATCTTTACTAAAATTTCATTTGCACAGCTTATACAAATTCATAATTTACATCTATAATTCATATTTATAAATTTTATTTTATAATGAATTTATTCCCTTAAACTTGGGTTATATTTACAATTTCTAGTTAAATTTTCACTTAACAATGATAATACTTAAATATTATTCATCCTAACAACCATATATTAGCTAAAATAGTTTACAAACTTTTATTTATATCAAAATACATTTTGGGTAAAATTATTTCATTCACCCACATTTAAAACAATACCGTGTCGATTGTTTTATTCAAGTGTTTAGAAACCCTTTGGATACAGTTGTCCAGACTGTGCCGACGAAGGTTCATATGCCACTCAATAAACCAATCAACATAATATTAAAACAATTTATATTCACTAACAAATACGCGCTCATATTTATTAATACGCTCAAACTCATTTTAGAGTACTACTGACTCTATTCTATGAGTAATGCCCACCAGAGCCAAGGTTATCACCAACCTAAGCTCTGATACCAAGTGTAACAGCCCACAAATCCGTACCCCTTGAGTCAACCCTATTCTACAACAATCAACTCAAGTTGCACAGAAATACGAACCATTTGGGTTTAAGAAGAAGAGGTAGAAGAAGAGAAAACAAAATCAACATCAGAATCTAACCATCGCAGCGGAATAAAATATAATAGATAATAAATGATCTTTACTCAAAATCAAATATATCTGTTTATATATTACATCATCAGAGTACATCAATCACAGCTCAACATCAATATCATACAAATGAATACATAGCAACTCAATACAGCGGAATATATATATATATAGACAAGTACGAGATTACGTGTCGTCATCCAGCTCGTGTCCTGAGCTCTATAGCATTTCCTGTATCCTATAATACTCGGTCTGACCCGAGCATTACAGTTAAATAACACCCGAGTCAGTCTGGATTATCAGCGTGAGAAAATCACACCCAATTGATTATTAAAGTTTCAAAAATCCTTTGAAAACAAAAGCATCTCGTAAGACCACGCCACAAATAAACTTGTCGGGTTTTTACCTTACGGTAGCTAAAACAATTTTTATAGAAATCCTCTGATATTATAATATGTCTATAGAAAGTAAATAGAATCTAGCTGAAATGCTTGCATCTCACGTTTCAGCAATAGTTGGGCACAATCAAAACCGTACGGGTACGTAGGGAAAATGGATTCCAACTAATGGCTAGGCACTGGGGTACCACCTGTCACAGTACCTGGTCTAGATCAGCGTACCGAGAGCCACCCTAACTCCCCTGCAACACAAGACCGGAACCATCCCCTACTGGACAGTCCCGAGCAAGATCACCCCGCGGTTGGGATCAGCAACCGCCCACTAAGCCGAAATAAAGGGACATCTAGACAGGGATGACCTCACCCTCCAATGGGGGCTACCCACGAAGCCTTGCTGCATATCCCCTGATTTTCAGCCATTCCCATTTGATGAGGCTTGAGGTTAAGCGTTACCTTTATAGAACATATTTCTTAGAATGCCCATCGTCCACCTGACGACGTTTGGCAAGCATTCATCCATACAAGTCCGTCTCGGGTTCGAACGGAACCGAAGGCACTATTCCTACTACATCCATTTTGGAAATATCCTCAGGATTAGTAGCGACTAGCCCTTGCACTTCACTGCTCCATCTTCGAATCCAAAATCGTTTACACGAAACGTACAAACCGGATCGAAGTGGTTTTCGAGAAATTAATCTCGATCCCGGACTCTTCGAAACGATCAACGCAGTTGGCCAATATTGATAGTCGGTTATTTAACTATCAATTAATATTCACAATCAACCATCAACCAATAAATAATTTTCCCGAATTATTTATTTCTCTCAAAAATATCTTCACAAGATATATTTCTACTTTTCAAACCCTTTTGAAAACAGTTTTAAAAGTATCTTCCTTTCTCAGAATCAATTTCCCAAATAATTTCTATTTCCACTGAAATCGCCAAGCGCAAAACTTAATATTTCTAAAATAAATTTTTTTTAAAAAAAACACATTACTTTGAAATATATTTTAAAACATTCATTTTAAAAACTACTTCAATAATTTACTAAAAATACATACTATATGATTTTCGAAAATAAAGTTACCTTTTAAAATATAAAACTAGGTTTTCACTCTTAAGAATAAAATATTAAGTCACATTTAAATAGTTATTACAATAATAGATTTGAAAAATATTTACTTATGAATTTTAAACATTCAGAAATAATAAAATTTCTAAAATATGCTTTTTAAAACCACATTAAACTTTTATCTTATATTTAAATTTTCTTTAAAAACGTACTTGGCTATCCAGGGAAATATACTTCCCTTCACATTCTTCTTGAAATTCTAATTTCTATCACTTGAATCAATTTCCAAATTAAATTCCAATTTCTTCCTTTCTATTTCAAAATCCATTAATTTTAGGTTTTATTTCCTTAATTATGAGTTAAATTACTTTTAACTGAAAATACAAATTCTTAGATTTCTCAAGTTACTTCTTTATTCTTTAAATAAATTTAAACTTTAAAGTTTAAAATAATTCTTTATTCCTTTACTTAATATAACTTGAGTTTACAATTTATAAATTTCTATTTATTCAAAATTCTTTTCATACTCAAAATTATTTATTAGTATTTTAATACTACTCCTGTTTCTTTCCAATTCATTCTTAATTCATTCAAGTTTTCTATAATTATTTCGCTTACAAATTCACTTCTTTTATTTTCTTTCCAAAATCCAATTTATATAAAAAAAAATTAATTCATTTTACCCAAATATATCCAATCAACCATAGCATTCAATATTCCCACATAATTCATCGTAGAATATCAAATAATCACAACAGAGAATATTGAATAATTTAAATAAATGTGAGGGGTCCAGTTGGATCCCTCCAATCTGTTTTCCCTGCATCCACAAATGTTAGCACAATGTAATATGCCAATTCCAAAATATCATACTATATCACATCCATCAAGTCAGCCATTCAAACAATTATTTAAATTTAAATCATTTAAATTTAAATTTAACTGAGTGAGATTAACTCACATTTGACCAAAGATTTGCAATCCGATCCACACCGGCTTGATTTCTTTTAGAATTTAACCTTATATAAACATTTATACAGTTTATTAACATTTGAACTAATCAAATGACTAACTCCATTTATTAAATTTAATTTAACATCTTCAAACTAATAAATTTTCTTTTTTCTCCTTTTACTGCAACCATATATATATCTATATATATGTTTTATTATTAAATTTATAATCTGTATATATTTATATACTTTGTTGCAGTTCAACTTTCTCTATATATATATATTTAAATTTTAACAGTAATCTATTAAATCCCAAAATTAAATTGTAAAAAAAACAAAGAATACCTTACTGCCCTCGAAACTTCGATCTGCCATCGCGACTACCACCGCGACGAACTCCAACAATCCATAACCAAGCTAACGGCTTCCACGAGAACCACGTCTATCACGATGCCGCAACTTTGCTTGTCGCGATGAAGCCACCTGGTCGCCTCGACTAGATTGAAACGCATCGCGACCTCCCTTTCTTATGTGTCTCGGCTACAACAACTAGCCCTAGATCTATCACTCGCACAGACAGAAAGATGAAGGGGAAGCTCGATCGATTTAAATTAGGTTTTAAAGAGGAGGATCAAAAGGGAAAATCGATTTCATTTTAAAAGAGGGGAAAGGTTCGGCCATCGATTTGTGACCGAGTTTGAAAGGGGAATGCGCGATTGAAGAATGAAATAATTTCGTTCGAGCAGATAAAAGATTGAGGGGAAAGATGAAAAAGAAGTTCGGCCATTTATATTTTTTTTTTCTATTTGTTCAAGCATTTCGAACTGAAAGGATAAGGTCTCGCGTTCGAAAAGAAATAGGATAAGAGATGGTGTGTTCGTGAAGGCAAAGGAGGCGTGTTGAAGACGCCTTGTTACAGTGTTCATCATCATCATTTTTTTTTCAACTTCAAATCGATTTTTATTAATTAAACTTTCAACACGTTTATAAACCGTACACTCACACACTAACTCCGATTATTACGAAATTTGAAATCCGATAATAACACAATATTACGGACCCAATGGAACTGGTTTCGTCAAATTCCGAGACTGTCCCTCGGAAGGCTTTTTTTTTTGAATTTAAACGATATAAATTTCTAAACTCAATAAACAATTCCAAATTTAATTTCAACACCTTTACTATCTTCAGTTTTATCGATATAAATTTTACAAGCCTTCAAATTATTTTAACAGGCTTTAAAACTCTAGATTCAACCCTTTACCCAACTTCAACTTATTTAATTAAATAGTTAATTATCAAATAATTGGTGGTATTTGAATTCAAGTTAAAATTAACATTTAAATATTCAAAATCAATTGAATATTCCAATTTCAAATGCTCAAAAATTCCGGGTCGTCATAAGCAATATATAAAATAAACCTTTTATTTAAATTTAAACTTAAGTTAAAAATCTATTTTAAACTATTAAACATTTATATCAAATATTTTAAAACCATATAGTTATTTATTAAATAGCTTGAAAAGTTTTATATTAAATAAATCAGAATTTCAAAATTACCAAATATATTAGAATTAGAAAAAAAGATTTATTTATTTATTAAATCTCAAATCAAAGCTTATATATTTACAATATATACAAATATATACACATTATAAATAGAAAACATTTTATTAGCTTTGAAAATATAAAATTCTCCAATTAAATATTTATCCAAGGAAGATTATTAAATCAATTCAAATTTATTAATACAGATTATCAAATCAAATTAATTTTTTATATAGGTTATAAAATTGATATTCCCCAAAATTTTGGGTCATCACAATCCTCCCCCCTTAAAAGAATTTCGTCCTTGAAATTTAAAAGCAAAGGTAATTTAATAATCTTTTAAGATTTTAATTCAAATCACAAGCATATATTATCAACTATATGCTAACAACCAGAACAACCAATTCATCCAATCAAACAAATCTAACTACCCAGACAAAATATTGAATAGAATTTCCTAGAGTTTCCCAGCATAAATACCGGAATACTCACTCTACAGAACCCAAACAATCTATACTACTAAGCTACAGAGCTCCTACTCATCTAGATCACCAAAACTAAACAGGAAAATCAGACCACACTCAAGTCTCACTCAATAATCAAATCTTCCTGAACTGCTGGTTCCATAACCAAAGATAGATCAAACTCGTAATCCCTCAAGGATACATGAAACACATTGAATCCCAGTCTTCCAAACTAGAATTCAACTCTGAAAACCAAAGCACCTATCCTCACAAGAATGCAGAAAAATCCAATACTTCGGAGCTAGCTTCCCCATTCTTACCAAATCTTATAGCTCCTTTGATCGGAGAAAACTTATCCAAATCAAATCTCCGACTCCCGAATCCAAATAACTCTGTATCTTATCCTCAAAACTCTTCCGACGATCCTAGGCTGCCTATATCCTTCCTGATCAGCTTAACCTTCGCTGATACTTCTCGAAACAAAACAACTCAACAAAATGATCTTCTCAAAATCAACCAAAACCAAGAACACAACTCTACTCCACAAACATCAGAAGACTGATCTTA
Organism: Allium cepa; assembly: GCA_030765085.1. Lineage (NCBI taxonomy): Eukaryota > Viridiplantae > Streptophyta > Magnoliopsida > Asparagales > Amaryllidaceae > Allium > Allium cepa. The sequence goes on from CM060944.1 coordinate 269,827,061, forward strand.
CTTCTCCTTAACCAGAATAGACAAATAGATGCATTCCCAAACTGCTTCCACTGCACAACTCTGATCTGGAGTTGATGAAAATGATGATAACAAACACGAGCACAAACTGGTCAACCCATCCCAAAAATATGGTTCAACAGATCCAAAAGAGAAAACTCAGAAGTCCAACCAAAATCTAAGCTGCCTCGCCAAACATTCTCTAGGAACCATCCTTTACTAAGCTGAACCATTGGTACCACTCCTGGAATCCTAGTTGAGAAGAAACTCAATCTCCAGATGCTAGGGCAAACACTGACTTCCCTGAAACATCCGGACAAATCTCTAACAAATCAAGAGAACACTCAAACTATCGCAAGTCACTTTTGCAATCAACCCTAGCCTAATTCCAAAGAAAACAGTTCTCTCTTGACCAATCAGAACAGCTTATGCTTATCTAACCAATCCATCAAAGAAATGGATACACTCTGCTGCTTCTGAACTCCACCTCTAGAAAACTGCTCAGCCAGATAACCTCCTTGCCGGCACACAAAACACTCTGAGCTACACTGCTGACCTAGATGCTAAAGACTTCCTAATCCAAAGCTGTTCGGACCACAAAGCCAAGCACAACACCCTGCTAAACTCAGCCACAAGACCGAAGGAGACACACTTCCTTAAACTTGTTCCAAAGAAACACCTTCGAAAACATCCATAGTCACCGCGTCTCATCACATAACTACTACTTTCTGAGGTATAAAGATACCATCACTCGCTTCTGCCAAGCCGACAGATCCAAATTCTACTCATCCAAACTTGCACTTCAAAGATGGACTCCGAATCTTAACAGGTTTCCTTCAGAGATTGGTGAAATCCTTTCACCACAGCAAAGCTCACTCGAGATGGTACAGATACTTCCAACCTCGATCACTTAGACTCCTTCCATTGGTAGTCGTGCTACACACATCACTACCCCATCTACCTTTAGAACTCATATTGGAGAACCCGAACAAGTAACCTAACAAAATAGGGGGAAATATATATATATATATATATATATATTCAAAATTACAAATACGTCTTTAATATTCAAAATTCAAAATAGGTATTATCGCAACCTATGCTCCGATACCATTTTAATGAACCGCCGTTCATTCCACAGAATGACGCATCATTATAAAGAAAGAAAGAGATAGAAAAGAGAAAGGATAGAGAAGAAAGAAAGAAACAACATTAGAATCTCAATAGCGGAACGAACAGATTATATTAACAACACAAGTATTACATAGTGTACAACCATTATCAGAGTTACATAGATTATACATCACATACTAGATAGCTATAAACACCTGTCTAGTTATTACAACTCAATTACAATACAGAGATAAAAACAGAAGATAAACTCCGGGTCAGACATGGGTCTGGTGTGAGTAACAGGTTAAAGTTGCTTAACTTTGAAAAACCTTTGAAATAAAGGGTATCACGTAAGACTCCCCACACATAAACATGGGTAAACTTTTACCTTACGCTAACCAAAACATTTGATAGGAAATCCGGTGATATTATAATAGGGTCTAAGGTTTTCAAATAAAATAGAAATAGGAGAAATTGTTACATTTATTAAATTCCAGAATACATAGGTTTACAATCAAATCCGAGGGCACTTATTGCAGATTGGATTACATACAATGGCAGGACTACTGGGATACCGCCTGTCACAGTATGGGGCCTAGATCACCGTACCAAGGATTACTCCCAATCCCCTGCAACACAAGGCCGGAACCATCCCTTACTGGATAGTCCCGAACAAGACAACCCCAGCAGTTGTCGCGACCAACTGCCCACACAGCCGAATAAAAAGGGACCTCTAGATAGGGAAAATCACGTCCTACTTGGGTGCTACCCACTTAGCCTTGCTGCACCTCCCCTGTTTTAGCCATTCCCAGTTGATGAGGCTTGAGGCTATGATTACCTTTATAGAACACATTTATCTTAGAATGCTCATCGTCCACCTGACGATGTTCTGAAAGCATTCAACCCATGCAAGTTCGTCCTAGGTTTGAACGAAACTGAAAGCATTATCTCGTTACACTCATTTTGGAATCACCCTCAGAGTTAACGACGATAAGCCTTGCACTTTAAATCTTCATCTTCACTTGAGATTCACGACCTATCCTTAATTTGGATCGATGTGGTTTTTGGATATCCAAATTGGAACCCGATCCCGGTCTCATCGAAATCCAAAATGTATCTTTTAGGTCCAAGTTGTTTTAAAGTTAAAACAATTCAATTCTATTATCTATATTCACAAAGATAGATGATTCACAATATCACAATAGATAATCCACATTATCATCACAAATAGATAATTCACATTATCATCACAATTCAACCAAAGTATCCATATCACACAACATCACTTATCTCATATCTGAGATCTCAAACCATTCAAGGCAATCAATATCATCCATCTATACATAAGCAAGAATTAATCACACTATAATTAATTTAAAATGAATTAAATTAATTACTTCATCTCTAATTAATATAAAGTAAATCAAATTAATTACTTTCATCATTATAAAATTTGCTTACATAACCATTAATTAATTTCAAATCAATTAATTAATTATCCTCTAATCATCCACCTTAATTAATCATCCTTGATTAATTATTCTTTAATTACATTCAAGTAATTATCCTTTAATTAATTTCATAAATTAATTATTCTTAACCAATACCTTAATTAATTCTTTAATTACTTCATTAATTAATTAACTATAATTAATTACATTAACCCTTAATTAATTAAATTAATTAATTTCTCACAATCACTTATCATTGATTAATTAATCTTAATTAATCAACCCTTAATTACATCATTCAATATTTAAATTAATGATCCCTAATTACATTTTTAATTAATTATTCTATTTAAATTAATTACATTAAGTAATTAATTTTTAATGAAACCAAAATTATTAATCACCCTTGATTAATCTCATCCGGTGATTAACTACCCTTAATTACTGCATTAAATAAATTAATTACTACGTAATTAATTATCTTAATTAATCCCTTGATTAATTACACAAAGTAAGTGTAATTAAACTCAAATTACTTCCATTATTAAATCATCTTCAATTAATTACATCTAGTAATTACCATTAATTACTTCACTACGTAATTACACTTTATTAATTACATTACGTAATTATGCTAACAAATCATCTAGTGATTAAATTAAGTTTAATTAAACTTAATTAATTAACTAAAACTAATCACATTTAACTCAATTAATTACATTGAGTAATTAATTCCTTAATTACTTCCATTGAGTAATTATACTTAAACAATTCCATAAATGTTTATCCTTAATTAATTAATCTAATTAATTATTAAAATTAATTATTAAAATTAATCACATTAATTAACTATTTAATAATCTCAAGTTAATCATCTTCATTAACTAAAAAAATCTTCTCTAAAGTAAGTAAACTTACATTAATCATTATTAATAACAAATTAATTAACCTTTAATAACCCATTAATTAATCCCTAATTATTTAATTGATTAAGTGCTTGACTGTAACTTAATTAATCTTTAATTACTTGATTAATTAATTCCTAATCATTTATTAAAAACCAAATCTTATCTAATTAATGGTTATTAATTACAAATTAGTTATTCCTTAATTTATTAACTTAAACCTTAATTAATTAATTAATTTAAACCCTTAATTACTAAGTTAATTAATCCAAATCATTAATAAATTAAATTAATTAATTATCCATTTTAATTACCTTAATAATTTAATGAATAACAAATCATTAAATTTTAATTATTTTTAAGATAAACATTTTTCTTATTAATGATTAAATTATCATTAACAAATCATTTAAAAACAATTTACTTTTAAATTTCATTTTAAATTTAAGATTTAAAATGAATACAAATTTAACTTAACAAAGTTTAAAAACAATTTAAAAACCTTTTAATTACATGTTAAAGAAATACTTATGTTATAAAATAATTTCAAAAAGAGTTTACCAAATTCATTTGAAATTCAAACCATCTAAATTATACTTTGAACATTCAAAGTTGTTAAAACAAGTAAAATTTTAAATACTTTATTTTATTTCAAAACTAGGATACAAATCATTTTGAATCCTGATTTAAACTTAGATTTAAACTTTATTTTAAATCTTTACTTTCAGATTTTAAAATCATTTTATAAAATACTTTAACATTTTAAAGTTGTTAAAACATTCCATTTTTATAAAACTTATTTATTTTAAAACTAGGATTCAAATTCATTTTGAATCCATACTTTAAAACTTGCTTCAAAACTTGCTTTACATTTTTAAATTTAGTTTAAATTTCAAAATCTGAAACACTCACAGGTTTTAAAACCTATAACAAAATTTTAACTCGAGCCCATACTTCAATTACTTCGAGTCCAAAGCTAAAGATATTTGAGTAAAATACTTGAATCACTCGAGACAAACTCGGGTACACCAATCCCCTAATCAACCCAGATCATCAGAATCAAAGTGCACCGTGCACATGCATGGTAGCTCTGACTATCACCGGTCAACCACCATAGCTTCATCACATCAGAAATCAACCTCGCACACCATCACGACCATCAGATCATCACAACAAACTCGAAATCAAAAATCGAGTCTTAAAGCCAAAAACCGGAACAACCGCGAAACCTGGAATCATCTCGTCCACGATCCTCCGACCACTAGAGTGACAACAATTCCGGCCACACATTCGCCAACCACCATGCTTCCATTTCCCAAAGGCCCATGACACTCGATCCACCAGAGCCGTTGCCCCAATAAAAACCGTACAACCTATCCAAACTAGGTTTACAGACTTAATGTGATCGCGGCCGCCACCACGGTCATCTGCACACCCATCCAATACTTTTCCTTGATTCTCCGATCACACTTCTACCTCTAGAAAGAACCACACCCCAGACCCTCGAGATCATCATAACTTCCCTAAAACACCATTTCTGGTCAAACCAGAAATGCACATACATCGTCAAACTAAAAATTATGATATTACTTCTAAAAATCATAATTTTGGTTAATTATTCAGATTTGATTAGTGAATTATTGAATTAAGAAGTTCAAATTTTGAAATAAATCACAAGCTTGCCTGTTCTTTGGTTTCCCAGAGCAATATTCAATTAAAATTACTTAAATGTAATTTTAATCTTTAATGTGAAATAAAACAAACAATTTATGCTTGAAACTTAAACCCTAACAAAGACTGGTTCAAGAGATGATGAATTATGAACAAATCTTGAGCCTGGAAAACTAAAACAGGATAACACCAAAATACAACAGCATGCACGCACATTTATTCATTCATATATATATATATGCATGAACTTTACAATACATATTCACACAAAAACACATTCATTCCAGATCTCAACTTGCAACCAGATTCATATTTAAGCTTTAGAAAAGATGTTACTCACCAGATTGCAAATGAAGATAAACAGAGCACCTTTGATATTGAAAACAACTTTGAACTTAAAAATTGAGTTGCCTGAATTTGTCTTTGATTTTAAAACTTGCATTCTAATGAAACTTGTTGAAGATGGCTTAAGACATGATTTTAAACTTTCTTTGACAAAACCCAGGTTTGAAGAAAAATGCAGGCTTGATGATCTTTATCTCAGACTTGCATTAGTTTTTGAAAAGGATGCAGGTATAATGTTGAAAAATGAATTGCAGGCTTTTATTCTATCTCAGGTTAAAGAATGAGCTTTGCGAACTTGAATTGAAAATGAATTACAGGTTGGTGATTGTGATTTGCAAAGTTGGTTACAGGATTTACATGCTTGGATTGATTTCTGGTTTTTGAGGAAGTGATTTACTGATTTGGTTTAAGAAATGGTTTGAGTTTTAGATTTTTTTTACTCTTAGCTTTCAAAAGAGAATAGAAAAAAAGATTTGAAAAGAAGAAAGGTATGTTTAAATAGGCTGATCTTTGATTTATCAAAAATAAAAGAAAAAATGAAAATTAATTGACACTTGTCACTTGAATTAGTATTTACTTAACACTTGTTATTATGTATCTTAAGGAATTAACACTTGTCTTTGAATTATTTTCTTTTTAATTTAAATGTTGAATGAAAGCTTTTTAACTTAATTTATAAATTTAGAAATACTTATCTGAATGCATATGAATTTCCTTTAACATAAAAGCTTATATATATATGTTTTAAATCCAAAACATTTTAAATATCTATCCCTTTGAATTTCAAAACTTTAAATTCAAATTCAAATTAAATTCTAAAATCCGCATTAAAAATCAAGTTATATATACACATATATAACTACTTATTCAATTTAAAAATAACAATTCCATTGTCTTAAAAATCCATTTATATCTATAAAAACAATACATTATAATTATTATTTGGAATAACACATTTATCTAATTTTAAATAATTTGTAAAATAGATTATCTTAATATTAATAGATTACTTATCTTTCTTAAATGAAATAAAATCTCATATGTTAATTGTATTTTAAACTTCTATATAAAATTTCAAATCATATTTATTAAGCAATATGTAAAATAAACCTTTTATTTAAATTTAAACTTAAGTTAAAAATCTATTTTAAACTATTAATCATTTATCTCAAATATTTTAAAACCATACAGTTATTTATAAAATAGCATGAAATTTTTTATATTAAATAAATCATAATTTCTAAACTACCAAAAATATTAGAATTAGAAAGCAAGATTTATTTATTAAATTTGAAATCAAAGCTTATCTATTTACAATATATACAAATACATATACATTACGAATAGAAATCATTTTATTAGCTTTTAAAAGATAAAATTCTCCAATTAAAAATTTATTAAAGGAAGGTTATTAAATCAATTCAAATTTATTAATACAGATTATCAAATCAATTTAATTTTTTATACAGATTATTAAATTGATATTGCCCAAAATTCCGGGTCATCACACAATGAAACTAGTTTCGTCGAAATCCAAGACTATACGAAAAATGGCTATTTTTACACGTTAATTAAATATTAAAATATTAAACTTCTACAATTTAACTTTTAATTCAATTTCAAAAGTTCACTAATGCCATTATAATTCAAATAGAATTTAATACAACTTTATAAATCATTTTCATTCACATATAATTCAATTTACAATTATTTTTGCAATTTCATATATTAAATTAACAATTAAATTATCTGATTAAATTACTATATTCGAAATATAGTCTATTCAACTTATAAAATTTACTTGTGGATATTTAAAATCAATTAAATATACGAATTTTGAATTACTAAAATTCTGGTTTGTTACAAAATCCAAACCAAATCATGTACTATTATTTATATACAATCAAACTTATTTAAACTAGACATTTCGAGTAACTTCAACCCGTCCATCAGCGCTAAATTATATCTGCTTTGATAGCATTCCAATCTTCATCATCTTTGTTGATGGTGCACACTAGATTGGTGGTTGGTTTTTTTTGTTCAAGGCAAAAATCATCCACCAAATAGTGTCGAAATGTCTTTCTTGCTCCTTAATCTACTTTTGACTTAATTCTAGGTGCCTCTGGTTTCTTAATATGGAATAAAGAATGTTCTTGAATGATTCAAGAGTTTTTCGAGGTTTTTGATTTGTTTTTGGGTAGGAGAAGTCATTAATTTTTATTAGAGTTTTAGAATGAAAACGAATGAAAATAGAGACTAAGAATAATGATTTTCTGGAGTGAATATATATATATATATATATATATATATATAGGGGTAAGAAGTCGTTTGAAATGAATTGGCATGTGGTAGTTATTATTTTTAATTTTTAAATTGTTTTGAAAAATGGCCGTTATATGTTGACATACATGCTTGGCATATGTCAACATATGCACTATAATTTTCAAAACCACTTTATTTTACTTTTCTGTTGTATTTGGCCTACACTATTACATTTATACGACTTTCCAGAGATAATTGACAATGTATAACAGTAATAAATAAATTTTTCATTGATAATAAGGATAAGTACTAAAAATAAAAGAAAGTATATGAGATTCCATATAAAATAAAACTAGAAAATCCAAATACAAAGGTAGCTTAAACAAACAACTAGAAAGATCTAGATGAAGATAAAGAAGAACCCCCAAGCTTGCGGATGACCTTTCCAAAAAAATTATCCATATTGTTGGAAATTGAGGTAAATCTCTTTGAAAATGATTTCTTTATCTTCCTTTGATTGTGAATGATATTTCTCTTGATTTTTGAGAACATCTTTGTTGGATGGATTACGTGGCATATTGATATTTTCCAAAGAAGTATCCTCCTCTTCTTCTTGTTCCTCCTCCCCAAATTCCATTTCCTTTCCTTCCTCCTCCTCCTCCTCCGCTTCTCTTATTCCTTGTTCCTCTTCCCAAGCCAACCTTTGTTCCTTTTTCGCAAGCATTTCATAATGCTCGAAAAAGGTTGAAATATGCATAAGCGAAATGTTTGCCTTGTCAAATATTTTTGAGGAATTGTTTCATCTCCTTTAAGATTAATACCAAAATAATTTAAAACACGAGTAAGATACACAGAAAGATTTTTAGGAAAAAGTTCACCTAAAATGACTTGAGACCAATTTATGTCGTGTTGACCAAAAATGGCAAAAATAGCTTTAAAAACCTTTTATGTCGGGTTATTATAATTATCAATTCATAGAGTGATACTTTGTTGCAAACGAAGGCTTAAAATTCTTGCTTTTGGATGCAAGTTTTTGTTTTTAAATTCAACATCATCGTCACTTTCAAAAATTTCATGAGTTACTTCACGATTTTGAAAATCAACTTGAAAAGTTGAAAGGTTCATTCCACTAGATTTCCATCAAAGAATGTGACCCAAAAGTTCAGAATTTAAAACAATTTTTGTCCCCTTGACACTACTCCACACTTCTCGTTCTCTTCTATCATAAAACTTACATTTTAAATTTGCATAAAACCTCTTTACCAATTTTGGAACAAACAAAATTATTTTGAGAAACACCGATTAGACCAAGACTTTCATTTTGCAAAAAAAGATTAAAAAGATCATAAGTTGGAAAATCTTCAAAAATAGCTAATCTTCTGGGAAAGACTTTCTGAATGATATATACTTAATATAGGCTTGCATAATGCATGGCTTCTTGACCATTGAAAAGATATTCTTTTATTTTCTTAGAAAGCCTCATGGTTGCGTTAGTATTGCTTGAGGATGCCATTGAAGAATAGTTCGAAGAGATAAGAGAGTTTGTGATCTTTGAATTTGAAAATGAAAGTGAAAAATGAATGGATTGTGATAGAGTGGATAAATAGAGAATCAAAGGCATGTTCTCTGGTCAAGAGATATCTTTCAGGACATAGGAGTTGGTGAAAAAGTGGAAGGAAATTCAAATTTTGAATTTGAAATTTGAAATATGTATACATATGTCGACATATGCATATAGGGTTTTTCGACATATAAGTCGAAGTTTTCCAAAATGATTTTTGTTTAACTATATCCTATTTCATTATATACATATTTATAGTTATTCTATTTTCAGAGAAATAATTTTAAAATTATTTTCAATACATTTTATATTATTATTATATTATATTTATTATAAAAATATATATAATATTTTAATTTAAAATATAATCACACAATTTTCAACCTAATAATCTGTGGATAACCATAATAACTAATAAAGCAATCAAAAGAATTCATTCAAGAAATTAAAACTTTTGATATATTAAAAGCGTACCTTTTTTCTGATCCATTTCACCATTTTGTTCTGAATTATGTATTGCCGTGAAGCACTTATTAGCAATTTCTGTATCTGATTCATTATCACTTGAGGAAGTATCAGAATCATCTAGTGTTGTAGCATAAGCCCTTCTTCATTTTTTTGGTGGAATCAGTATTTGGTGTAGTTTTCAGTTCATTGGGATGTGGACAGCTCGTTTTAATGGCCAAGTTCATCGCATGTAGAACATCTAATGCCATTTCTGTTTCCACTTCCACTTCTTGGATTTTTGTTGTCATTTCTTCTGAAATTGTTCCTCTTCCTATATTTTAGAAATTTTCCAAAATTCCTTGTCATGAAAGCAATTTCTTCTTCGTCATTGCTGCCTAAATCCAAATCACCGGTCATTGCATTAAAAGCTATAGATTTCTTCTTTATTGTTTTGCTTTCTCTTCTACCCTGCATTTGTGATTTAAAAGACATTAAATTGCCAATTTACTCTTTAATTTTTAGAGTGCTAATATTATTAGCCTCTTTGATTGCAAGAGTCTTTTGATCCCATTCAGGAGTCAGTGAATTGAGGGTTTTCCTAACTTGATCCTCATCAGAGAAACTTTTTCCAGTGTAATAAGTGAGTGTACTATATCTTGGAATCTACTATGTATATCACATATGGACTCATTTGGACTCATTTTGAATAATTAAAATTGGTTTGTAAATATGGAAATTTTGGTCTGTTTAACCTTACTTGTGCCTTTATATGTAACTTGCAAGGTTCTCCAAATTTCAAAAGCAGACCTACATACAGATACTTTATTAATTCATTTCTATCTAGTGAACAGAACAATATATTCATAGCCTTAGAGTTACTTTATGCAACTGCTTTTTTTTATCAGCAGTCCACTTAGTAAAATTAATCTCGGGTTCATCGTACTCAGTTTGTGTGATATTCCAAGCGTCTAAACTAATTGACTGAAATTTTCATTTTACAAGACCATCATGTGTAATTACCTCCATTAAAAAGTGGAGGTCTAGCAGTAGATTATCCTTCGACAAATGAGTTACTAACAGGTGGATTAATAATGTTGCTAACAGTACTATTACAGTGTTGGTAGCCATTTAAACTTTTTCAAAAAATTATATGATGAATACTTTAAAAACCAATGTTCTGATACCAACTGTGAGCCAGCAGAATATGGATCTTAAGGATAAATTAACACTAGAGGGGAGGGGGTGAATAGTTCTTAATTGATTATATGAATATTTTTCAAATTCTTTAAGATTCTACTTGAAATGATGTCATTAACAATCACAGAAACAATCATGGAATCAAAGTACGGGTAAAAGTAAATGCTATAAAAGTAAAAAGGAGTGAGCACACCAGGATTTTATACTGGTTTGTAGTTACCCTACATCCAGTCCCACACAATTCCTGATACGGATTTCTTTTGAACTAGTAAATGAAAGTACAATCTCGTTTTCATAGCTACGTGACACACCCTATAGAATAGTGACTTCTAGGCAGAGTCGCTTGAGTTCTAGGCACAAGTACATCCACTAGATTTACAGGCTACTAAGCACACAAATTGATTTTACGGGCTATAATTACACCCACAAGTATAGCATTATGATTTGATAGAGTTTTACAAACTCAAATCTTTGACGTTGATTATAATTGATCCTATAACTCTTTAACAGCACTTTGATCTTGGTTTGAGTGAGCGAGATGAGAGAAATCAGAGAGTAAATAATGGATTTAGAAATCAACAGAGTGAAAAAAGGAGAGAAGAATAAGAAAGTTATATTGGAAAATTAGTTAGGAAGTCTGGTATATATATAAACAATGGTCATATCTGTTCGTAAAGAGATACGATAAAAAGACACTACCGTTTAAAATTTGAATTTTGAAATTTACAGCTACTATGTTGACATATAGGAAATGGATACGTCAACATATCCATCACAAAATTGAAAAATACTTTATAAAAATTATTTTGAAAATCGGTGCTTTGTAAAATAATATGATACTTTGTAGAATCATTTAAATATAGTTCATATGTATTTTAATCAAAATATAACTTAATAAAACTTTATTTGAAAGATTTTATACGAATATTCAATATAATATAAATAATATATAAAATCAATATAATTATAAATTATTAGAGTATAAACAAAATTCAATATATATATATATATATATAAACTAAAATAATATCTTTATAAGTACAAGACATTGAAAATCATTTTAAGAAATATTTTAAAAATATTTTAAAACCAAGATACTTGAAAAATAATTAACAAAATTAGAGAAGAAGAGAGATCAGGAAAGTGCTATCAAGGTTTTAACATAAATTCTACGACTCTATAACTTTTCTAGAATATATTAAAATCTTGAACTCTTCAATATTCATGAGTCTACAGTTATTATCATCTTGAATCTACTCTTGATACTGTATCGTCTTCTTAATCAACAACTGTCTATTTTCCAACACTATATACTATATTAACTAGATAAAATATTAGTATCTATATTTTATATAATGTCATATAGTTGTTATCATCTAAACCAATACCTAAGGTACTAACAAAGTTGCCTTACCATCTCAGCCAAGTTTGGCTCATGGGTACATGTTGGGTTGTGGTAATCAAAATATGTTCCTTGTGCTTGGCCTGGTAAAGGATCCCGATTAATATCTCGTTTCCTAAGTTCTCCTAACTCTAAAAAAACCATATGCTCGGTAGCTCTGCGTTCATTCCTTGGGGGAAATTCATCAAAAAATCTTGATTTCTAGTGCTCTGATTAGTCACACTTCATCTGGACGGTGCTCCATCTCCATCTCGAAGTCCTGCTCCTAGGTGGATTGGTTCGGCACCGACCCCTATGCCTAGGTGAGTGTCAGTTGCATTCTCCCACCTAGAGGTTCCTAATTCATATGCCTCTGTCTTTCGCCTTATGTTTCTCTAGAGGTGGTCAGATGATGAGGAATTGCCCGATTCTGAGTTTGGAGGAGATGACTCTCTCCTAGTCTTTCTACGATGAGTATTCAGTTGGGTCATCAAGTTTATGTCCACTTGGATTTGTTGGTTCAACTCTGCACGACTATCATGGAGCTCTTCCATTATATGCTCGAATCAATCCCGGTGATAGCCTCTGATGAATTCTGGACATTAACAGCCTCTTGTTGCGCATCTTCAACCTAAATGTGGATGTTAGCGTTCTCTGCTTCATCAGTGGCTCTTGAGGAGTTAACGGCTTTGCCTTTCCTGGAGGCCATTGAAGATAGCATCCTGTAGACTTTATGCAAATCTGAATAGTAGGGAAATTAGCTGAGAAGAAATTGGATATCTTCCTAGGATTTTAGACAATCCAATAGTAGGCAAGGATTCAAATTGCCCGAGAATCGAGTTTTTAGTGAAAGCACCATAATGTTTGATTCAAAAATAGCACAAACATCCAATAGAGTAAGAGAGTAGAGATTAAATGAAGAAAATAAATGAAAACAAAAGAAGTCAAATAGAAAATAAGCACACACAAATTTATAGTGGTTTGGCAATCTTGGCCTACGTCCAATTGAATGATTTTATTGTTTTTGCACTAGTTTTTATGATTACAAGTATGAGGGTTTGGCAGGAATCCCAAAGTACAATGAAATTTGTGTGTAGCTACAGCGTAAACATCCTTAGAATGAAACATATCTGCTATCTTCATAGGAGTAAACGACTAAATATCTCACTGAAATTTCTCATGCAGAACCTTGCTGCCAAGGTCAAGTCGTCAAATAGTTTGAGCTCCAAATTCACAAAGGATGGAGATAGGTACCGATCCATACCAATCCCTAAATACTTAGGCGTGGGTTAAGTGAGTTCTTGTGTTGATTCTTCTTGATGTTGGCTTCGTATTTCTAAGGTTGTTTTACATAGTTTCCCAGATGTTTTTTGGTCAAACGATGGATCTACAAAGGTTGAATTGCTGCTTTAAGTCGTATATGGAGATTGTTAATACGACGCATAATAATTTTGGAATGACACTTGAATCGAGCTATATGTAGATAGAGAAGAGTGTCATAGGAGTGGGGCCCACTTTAGGTGTATCCCAAAGGATTGGTACTGATCCCCTATGTAGAGTGGAGCATTTAGTGAATTCTAACATTGTGTTTTCCTTAGTTCGTTCGACCATCATCTCATGGTTTTGTCTGCTTTTAGTTTTGGGACCCTAGGACCATTTCTCTGAGATGCTTACCTTGATAATCATCGAGTTTAACTTATCCAGTCAGTCTGAATATAGCTAGTTTAAAAGGCAAGATAACAGTCCCTTTTAATCCAAATTGCAAAATAGTTTGAAAACCCGAATTTCCAAAAGCGTTTAAACATCATTTTTTCTTTCATTTGAACAAATTTTTCGAAAGAATTTAAACCCTGCTTCACAAAAGATATTTTCGCTCTATCCTTAAAAACAAATCAAGCTACATTTTAATGTAATCGGGACTAGGTAAATGAGTTAATGCATGTGATTGACCCTAGCAAAGTGTAGTTAATCCTAGATTTGGAGAGCTTTTCCTTTTACTCTAAAGCAAAAAACATACAAGCCTATTAATTAATTTTAGCTTTGAAGGCCTAGGATAGTGACCCGAGATTTTGCAACAATCCTTTCCCGTCCCCCGCTTGCTAAAATTTATTTCCCCTAAAATTCTAAGGTTTCGGGATCTAAATGTTCTTTATTTCTAGTTGCTAACCTAATTTCATAATTAACTTCCATTTTTAATAACTTTTATTGCTAGTTAAGTGGCCTTATGAGTTTTTCTTATTTACATTATTTTCCAAAATGTATAACGGACAAAGCCCATCCAAACCATCAACATAGTAATAAAAGAGGAACTTATCTCATATCATATCGCATGCATTTTCAATGTTCACAGAGAGACAACTAGCGATTACCAAATAACCTAAAAGAAAATGATTATTGGAAGCTGCCTTCACCATTAACTTGTCTAGATGATGCTATGGCCCTATCACCTCTTACTCAATTAAGATGGAAATTTCTAGTATGTGACTATAATCCACATGCCTTGGCTTACCTTCTTGGCTCCTAGTAAAAAAGGTCCATCCATTACTTTAATCGCTATACCTGATTATGAGATAAATTGTGCATTCCCGTACTGCTATGATTAAGAAATATCAACTATGCACATTTAGGATAACTCAACTGAAATTTGGCTTGGTGGAATAACTTTCCTACCACTTATCTTGTCTTATTTAAGCTTGAGTTAACTAACATCCTTTATGTGTGGTTGCTATCTTTTTACTCTCTTCTTCAATCATACTACTATCTTCTGCCAATCAAAAATCTTTTGATAGTGTCCTCAACTTTGGTATTTACTTTCCTTATCCTTGATCTTTCATGCAAGCATACACATAGGGGTCGCAAAATTGTACTTTGATATCATTCTCCATTCTTCTGAGGGTTCTTCTTATGGCTTCCACACATCTCTAATAAAATATTCCAAGGTTTATACCAATATTCCTTATATTCAATGGGGATCCTTATTGCTACCCTACAAGCATCCATACCTATTTTATTCATAGCCTAAACCTTTGCTCAATCTTACCTAGGCTGTCAACCCCATCTACATTATATCAAGGTCTGGATTTCAGTACTCTTTATAAAACTAAAACTTCACAATCATGAAGTACTTAATTCAAAATCTTTATCTTTGAAAATATAAACTAAGAATCAAAAATTGCTTGGTTTCCAAACTAAAGCCATGAAAAAGTTCTCTTTTCTATGACTTTCTATAACAAAATTTATTTCTTTAAAAGAAATTTTTTTAACTCAAAACATTCAAAAACTCAATTATCATACTAAACCATTTTTCAAAAAAACATCCTTTATAACTTTAAACAATGAAAACTGAAGTAGATACAGATATATTTCATTCTATTAATTTTCTACTACTCATGTTGTTTCTACTTTTACCCTTAGCGGAGATTCCAGTGGCACATGAGGGGGACTTCTAAAAGATACGTAAAATTGCTGCATCTATTTATGTACCTATCTAAAACATGTGGACAATTACTACACACATCTATGGAATTTTCCATTATTCATATCCTATTCCCATTGTTTTTCTCCTATATTATTTTCAATTAGTTGTTAACACCATTATAAATCCCTAACATTGTTTCTACCTAAATTTCCTAATATTGCTACTATCAAAATTTCTCCTACCTAAACCTTAAGGTATTTTCTCCTTACATAACTCTTTTCCACATTTTTCCTCATTTACTCATTATAGTGCATTTGCCTACTACTTTAATAATCGGCTCTTCTTCATTAACATGGAAATATATATATAATCTATCTCAGTCGTTATTCTCCATATTCCTTACGTGTGAACGTTCCTCCTAGCTTTATTATCGGGCATTCTTACCCATTTATTCTCTTTACTCCATTTTGATCAAGTACCATTTCCATTTATCTATTCTTTAGAAAGAATTTTAGAAATGAACTTTCAAATTTACAAAAAAAATGGAAAAATCATCATGCTAAACCTACATTTTTTCCACTTGTTTTAAAAATGAAAAATCCCTCTATCTAAAAGCTTAACCCTAACTTCGTGACTCAATCAATTTTGAAATAAGAAATTTAAAATTTCCTTGCTTTTTCAAAACAAAAAAACTTCCTAATAAATTCTTTGAAAAACCTTTTCAAAATATTTCTAAGAATTTTTAAAATTCTTTCTGTCAAATTATTTCATATGGGGTTGGACATAGAAATGTACTATAATTGCCCCTTCTTTTGGACACTCCTTTACCACTCATTCTTAACTCATCTTCATCAAAAATCCAGCTTAACTTCTTGTGGTGAATAGTGCACACCTTCTTGCAGGAACTTGCTCAATCCCTCTTCACATTTTACTTTCGGATGCTTGTAACATATCGGTTCCTATCTCCTATCTGTCTAGATGAAATGTACATTTTCAATCGACAATCCATCAAAATCCACAATCATAAGGTAGTTTAGGCCTAATAAAGGAGTCAAGTACCATCCAACCTCCAAGGTTCTTCTTACATAGTGCTATGCTCTTCTTGGTTAATGTATTATGGCACAACTAATGCTCCCAGGGTAATCAGGGTAAGTGTATAAATTTAACTCTATTTATTGCTCCAACTCATAGTTTCCTCGTCCACCTTTCAAGATATGGTCACAACTACCTCTATAGTCGGAATTTATAGAATTTGGCGTGTATGTATATATATATATAATTATATATATATATATATGTATATATATAATTATAGGTAAAAAATACAAATATGTTCTCCCAGCGTATCCTAATTCTTATGATCGACTATCCTAAGATCTGATACCAAATTTAATAAACTTCACCTTAATGGGCCTGAATTTTGACTAAATCAAAACCCAAGTCCATTAGGTAACGGGTCGTTGGTTTTGGGTAACTTATAATAAACATAAACATATCAGAGAGCGATCAATATAACTATCAATGAAGTAGAAAAATATATTATAACCTATATACCAACTAAGGCTACTACCTTGGAATCAGTATTATACCTTAGATATCTAGTCGCCTTGTCAGTGCTAATGAAAGAGAAGACTCCACCATCTGCCGTTCCCTTCTTGCACCAGTAGCCCATCCCACTAATCCTGGGTTGTAATGAGGAGGGGGTCAGAACAATGTTCTGCTAATTGGAAAATTACACACTTTATCTATAATGTTAATTTATGTCGATTGGTTTCCATTTAAGTGTTATGTCTATTATTTATGGCTAATTCGTTCAATCCTATGTGCGCGTACATTATGCCTAATCTTCTCTTAGGTATAACTATTCCTACAAACATATATATATATATATATATATATCTAAATGTTGTACTACCCAAAACCCCCGACCACTTAATATTCTTAAATAGAGAGGAGGCATAACCAATGACCATTTAATACTTCAACTCCGAAGGTAGCCCTCCGTAAAGTAAACACTAGTCAATCGGAACTAATTACAGATTGATGACCTCGATATATGGCTTTATAATTTAACTGCCATATTACTATTGCATCTCAAAGATTCATCTAAGAGTTAACTAGCCCACCTCCGACAAACAAAAAACTAACTAACTAAACCTTGAGCTCTATGCGTATCGCATGCCAATTCTACACTAGTAGGAAGCAAAATCTATCAAGGCATAATCCAATCTTTGCTACCGACCGCTGAGGACCACTAGTGGTCATACCCTATATGTCAGCCTTACTACTCAATTCCGGTCTAACAATAGTACCAACATATCCCACCAACCTTCCATAGTCAAAAGTCCAGTTAGACTAACCTGATGTAAGTCACGGAGAATGCCCTTTTAGTTACTTAATACGTCTTATTAGAAATGAATCAGACCACATTTCCTTAAAATTACTGGGATGTTTTATACTTCAAATTTGAGGCGAACTCATGATGTATTTTCCCCTACCTATCCACAATGCATATCCTTTCCCGCGTTTCCTATGGTTAGAGATGTCCTATATCAGTAGTAAGTATACACAACTACTAGTAGCCTCTAGGTGAAGGGCGGACTTCGGTTGTATAGCTCTGTTAATCTCACATCCCAACCCATTTTAAACAAAACGTAATCATCCGAATCTTAAATGTTGGGCTAGGTCCACTAATTCACACTCATTCTAAACGTATAATTAAGACTATATAATTTCCCACTATGAAAATTTCCATAAATGTCAATTGCCTGTAATAAATGATCATTATTATTTTATTTGGACAACCTCTAATAACATTTATTTATTCATTATAATTCAATCTATTATACCTATTTAATTTTCCTGTAAATGCCAGATTAAATCCTTTAACCAATCCCATTAAACACATTTATGTTTCCATTTAATTCATGTAACTCCATATTAACTACATATTTATTGCCATATTAATTTTGGAGTTAATATCTATTTTCTATCTACCCCTCCTAATCCTATAATTTGCTATGCCTATTTGTAACTACATGTCCTAATAATAACTAATACTAGTATTTATGTGAATTACGCTATATAAATATTTTTTAGTTCTACTCGATAAGTGATGTTATACGTGTGTGCTTATATGCATTCCTATTTCTAACTATTAGTTCCTAAACCGGAACATTCTTTTTCATGTTTTAATTTATCAAGCCATCCTTCCTAAAAGGATTACCATTATAACTTCCGACAAATTAACCAATAGCAAGTCATTTGCTTCGTTTGAAATTACAAAGAATTATTTGCTTCTTTTATTGAAATAAACCTAGCAAACTATGGAGGAGTATATTCGTACTTTACACACCTCTTTAATTTTTGGTATATTCCTTAGTATTTCAAATGATGCATTTTTATACATTTGTGGAATTAGATAAATTGTGGAAATTACACGAAAATAGATATAACTAAATTATACCTCGCTCCCAATGAATCAAAATATAGAAATTCACATTCCGAGTCAAATTAGGCAATCTAAACAAATATTAACATTTTACAACGCAATTATATATCTGGAATAAACTTTACAACTTATCAACATTCAACTTTAACAAATTCAGAGACTTATTTCAAAATTTCTAGATTAGGGTGTAAATACCATTCCCATTCTAATTACCTATTTTATCGAATATGTAGGCAATATTCCTATACGTTTATTTTAAGCCTACAACTCATTAGATTTTATATAGGCATACTATTAGATAAAAATTAAAAATATAAATTTCTATATTATAAATAAATTATATAATTTTCACTCATCTTTCTAGCTTTTCAAATCTCTCTAATTCGAATTCATTCCTTTATTTGACTTATTTTCTATTCTAATCTTAAAGATATGCATAACAAGATATACACATACCACTAGAATTACATATCTGAGAAGAGATTTGGGGTTAAGGGGAATATAAATTCATATTTATAGAAATTACCTTTTTCTTTCGCAACATTGATTCGCTTCTTCTCTTCTTCTCTTTTATTTTCTGCCCTCCTTTTCTTAATATATAAATAATATAATATTTATAATTAACCTTTTTCTTTCGCAACATTGATTCGCTTCTTCTCTTCTTCTCTTTTATTTTCTGCCCTCCTTTTCTTAATATATAAATAATATAATATTTATAATTAATAGAAATAGCGAAGAAGGAGAAATGATAGAGCTTTGCCGCTTTAATTAGAAAATATGGGAAGAGAAGTGAGGGGTTAGGCTTGTATTGATAGGCGTTCGAATCAATCGTATCCGTCAGATTTAAAAAACTAAATTTGGGTCGTTCGCCAAAGTATCAACCCGAACCGCCAATATAAGGATTGGTTGACCGCTCCCTTATAGGCCGTCGACCGCTCGTGGTCGATCGGCCCAAAGAGGGGTTCGACCGATAAATTTTCTCATTTAATATTGTTTATTTTCTATTTTTTATTTTAATTATTTTCATTCTAAATATTTCAAATGCTGGTAACTTTTTCGTTTGAACTCCGATCAAAAAAATCTAAACATGAAAGTTGATCAAAAATTGCCCAAAACACAATGTTTCGAGTTTCATTACCAAATTATTACTTTTTCTCAAATTCTTGTTTTGAGTCTAAACAATTATTTATTACATACCATTAATTTTATGGATTGTTATAGGACTACCACAGTCATCACATTTTGGTGGTTTTCAAAAATTAAATATCCAAATCAGAGCTACAAACAAATATCCTAAAATATTCATCTCCGACATCCAACTCAGAGCATTCCCAAAGACCAGTTGAGGTCCCATACACATATAAGCGGCTCGAGATATTTATTGTCTTATTTATCCAAAACAAAATGAAAAACATGGAAATTGAACTTAACCCCCATTTATCCCGACCATGAGATTACCAATCTCAACCTAGATCCATAGTCGTGTCTTGATGTATCCGCTATAGATGGTGGATGCTCCGGCTGCACCACTGCAATTTGGTTCCTTACGTACTGTTGTAGATGGTTACTCCAAACCAGCTCTTCTATCAAATCATAAAGGTGTCGGCACTCGTTTCACTCATGTCCATCCATTTCATGGAGAAGGAAAAATCTTCCAGACATTTTTTCCCGATCTATGGGTTCCTTCTTAGTTGGCATCAGATAGGGTATCTGGCCCTTAGTACCAAGATAAATCCTCTCTGGGGTTTCTGCTAGATTAGTATAAGAAGAAAATTTTTGTTCCCTCCTTTGTCGGTTCGGTCCTCCGAAGTCATCATCGGCTTTTTATTTTCCTTTGTTTCTCCATATCTTACTCTGAATGGCCCTCCATCATCCATAGCATTAACCTTAGCATTATCAGCTTCAGCGCCCTCTTGATGCAAATATCTTTTAGCTTCATAATAAAACTCCATGAGAATCCATCGATGGATCCCTTTCCAATGTAGCTTTGAGAACGGTCTTGCTTGCAACGCCAGACACTACTGCCATCAGGACTGTTGATGGATTCAACTTATCAACTGTGTTGGCCGCTACATTAAATCTCGTCCGATAACTTCTCAGGGTCTCTTTAGCTCTTTGCTTCATATTTGAATGCGTCATCGCATTCTTTGGTTGAGAGATATGAAACTGAACTATCTCGAGTACCTATCCACTAATCCAACCCATATGCTTATGGAATCATTCTCTAACTATCTAAATCATATAGCAGCCAACTCCATCAAATATAGTAGGAAGCATCGCACCATTACCTCTTTAAATGAACGGTCTAATCTGCCCTTTCATTGTATAGTTCTAGCGTAAGTAGTTAATATTTGTACTAGGTATATATCGGCCAAGCACCGGTATGAAATATCTTAAAATATCATGATAATATTGGTAAAATATCGAAAATTTATAGAACATGTTATAAATGATATTGTACTATGTTATAATGTTATACTGACGTTAAGTATTGAAATATTGGGATAAATAATTTCAATACTATCAAAGACTGATTGCATATGGTTTATAGATTAATCCATTTACTAATATATTCTATTTAATTCAAATTATCAAGATATTCTATTTAATCCATGTACATCTTATTTATTTTCTTTGTTTTTATACTATATTCATTATTGCTTAAGTCATCAAATCATCTATATTACTTTTCCAAATTTTCCATATTTATACTTTCGTCATTTTCATTTGCACTTAATTTGTTGAATTATCAATGTTGATTTAATATCAATTACTACTTTTGCTCATTCCTTATTGATATGTCAAATATATAAATTTATTGTCCTTCAACTTTTAGTTCTGAGTGCATGATAAAATGTAATAAAATGAATTTCATAAGCGAACTTACCCGTTAGAAATAGTGAACAAACAATACATAAAAAGATAAGTTTCTCTTTCATGATCTCGTCTTAGGTGGTATAGACTTTGAGGAAAATAGAACATATAATATATGTAACAAGTAGAGTTTTTTTATTGAAAGACTAATGAAGATGCCTAAAACTATATGGTTAAAACTAAACAATTAGTGCATATGGATTTCTAATATGGTCTATAAATTGTTATTCACCATATACAAAAAATAAGTATAGAGAATATAAAGATATTTATTTATAAAAATATTTTTCCAATACATACAATAATGAACGATATTCTTTGAAATATTTGGTATTATAGACTAAATATCGAAACGATATATTGCCAAATATCGGATGATATATCAGTAATGATATTTTAAGAGATATTTGAAAAAATATTTGGTTAGGAGCTATATGAGATATATCGGCGATATTATCCAATATTAACTACATAGGTTCCAACATCGATAGCTTGAAATTGGGTGGATTCCTCGCATATGTTAGGAGTGAATGGATTTCTGTTAACGTCTTCCAACCTCTAGTCTAGAGGTCCACCTCTCATTATTCTTCTGATCATCTTAGCTATTTGGTCATTGTAATTTAATGAAGGTCTCTGATCCATAGCTACATTGTTTCCTCCGTTTCCATAGGGAAATTCTGGCACGTACTCCTACGGTTATGTGTTTGTGTTCTGATTCTTATTTCTAGTTCCATCATAGTCTGCTTTAGCATCGCTGTTCATCCTGAGTACAAATTGACAGTGCCCCTATAAATTTAGGTCGGCACCGACCTGTTTTGGTGGTGCGCATTGCTCCAATTTGCACCGTTCCATCTCCAAACACTCTTGCAATGGTTTCTGGCCTTTATTTTTGAATTCCATCTGCTCCAGTTGTTCTTTGTTGATCCATCCTTCTAAAAATTCCATTCGAAATTTCCTACTGTGGGGCCATCATCCTATCTTGCATCTCTTTCATCATCTTTTCTATCTCTTCTCTGGCCATATAGACAGATGGATTTGAACTTGAGGACAACTCCTAGCCACCATTATGCTTTGGTTGACTTCGTCCTGCAATAGCATTGATTAAAGGCCTCTTTATCTCTTCCAAAATTTAGGTCCAACTTCTAAGTATTCAATTCTAGCTTGTTTTAAATGAAAATACCAAAAAATGTTGCATCAAAAAAAGGCACAACAGCCCAAATTAGATAAACCCAAATCGAATAAGCAACAATGGGAAGAAAATAAGAACACACAAGGACTTTTTATAGCAGTTCAGTAAATCTGTGGCCTATATCCACTTTAATCTTATTATCTTTTTGATTCTTTCCAAAATACAAAGTAATACAAGTCAAATCCAACCATCTAGTAGATCTCGGATTTGATTGAGTTTTGAGGAGTGAGGGTTGAAGTAGATGGAACTTAGTGCTCAAAATTGCCAATTCCTTTACTAGTTGCAAGTTACCTCATATTTATAGGCAAAATCTAACATGGATCTCGCCATCTAGGTTTGAAAACATCACAACTCCAAGATTCGAATATGAAGATATGAAGATTGAGTCAAATTCCACGACTAACCTATTCATTCCGGCACCGACCAATTCATGTTGGCACCAATATGATTCGTGTTGCCCAAACTCATCCATTCTTCATGTGCTCCTTTCCTTCATCGTTCCTGATATTTCCCCAAGTCTTTAGAGTCATTCCTTATCATTCTCATAAAATCCTTTATATATGTATAGATATATATTATCTTGAAAAATCTAGGATCACTTCATACCTATATAAATTCCTCTTTTATACTTCTAATATTTTCAAAAACCCTTTCTTCTGGTTTTAGATTCAACATAGGGGGAGTTTATCATATATAACAAATATATATATAACTTTACTATGCCAAATCAACATTCAAATTTGATTTTCTTCTGTAAAGTTACTTACCATATCACTTACTTTTCATAAAGTGAATTTCAAAAGATATCAAACTCCCACTTTTATATATTTCTCAAAATATACTTTTCTTTTCACAAATCATCTTTACATTCCTTTCAAAATCTATTACATTTAAGCACGTCTGATGTACATATACCATCCGTACGCTATATCAAATCTGATCGCTCACTCGATCACACAATTTCACTTCCGAACTAGTATCGTCCACCCGACTTCCTAGTGCGGACTAAGATCTGGTTTCTTGATCAGAAACTGTCATTTTCCTTGCATAGCCCTAATTATGATAGAGAATTTCCAGAATCAATCAAAAATCCATACCCAGGGTTCACCGTCGAAAATCGAGTGAAAATTTCTAACTCGTATCGATATACTATCTCGAAATTCTGTGCTCAAAATCTGGATCAAATTATTACGCGAATAGAATAATATACGTACATCCTACGTATTTACCTTCATTGATTATCAGCTAAATCAATTTTCTTTTCTATTCACCTTCACTTTGATTCTATTCACTTATTCACAGTTGCTTCATTCTACTAGATTAATCACCTTAATTATGTTTGCACTCTGACCACTTAATTTAGAAAATAACTTGAAAAGTTTAAAATAGATAAGTAGTTGTAAAATAGTTATTAGTTGTAAATAGTAGTAAAATAGTTAAGGAATTTTAAAATAGTTGTAAAGTAGTTAAATAATTGTAGAATAGTTGGATAGTTGCAAAATAGTTGTAAAATAGTAATTAATTTGTAAGTAGTTGTAAAATAGTGATTAGTTTGTAAAACAGACGTAAAATAGTAATTAGTTTTCAAGATAATTGAAAAACAAATATAAGATAGTTTGGTTTTTTAAAAAGAAAGGTTGTATAGTAAATAGCTAGAAAAATAAATTTAAAACAGTTTATATTAAAACAATTTTATTTGAAAATAGTTTTCAAAGTCAAACTGGTCCAATTTTCGAATCTCCTGTTCCAATCAATTTCTCATCCCATTAAATTGATTCAATTCCAATTCAATTTGAATTAACTTCAATTCCTTTCCCAAATTCAAATCAATTCCTATTTGAATTAAACTTATTCAACTTCAGTCTCACTTCAAATTTATTCGATTTAAATTTTCCATTTGAATTTATCTCTATTCCAGTCTCATTTTTAAATCATCTCGAATTTTATAAATTCAAGTTACATTCTTAAATGTTGATTTAATTCTTTAAATCAATTTAACCTTTATTTATAATTTAACCACCTAAATCTTTAAACCATTTAATTCTTAGTCCCAATTTCAAAATTCCATTTTAAATTACCTTTACTTAACTTATTTCAAAGTTCAAATAAGAGTTCAAAACTTTGTAAATGATTTAATCTTCAGAATCCAATTTATCACACAATCTTATCAAAACTAATTCTTAACAAATTTTCAGCAAACTCGTTTCTAACATTTAGATCTTTAAGTTCAAAGCAATTTCTCTTTCATTAGTACAAATCTTATTTCTATTTTATTTCAGTAATGGATGTATATTTCCACGACCCATTTCTTAATTCATTTAAAATAATCCAATTCTCAGTTTCATAGATTATTAATAATAGCAGAATGATATCAGAATAAGTCATAAAAATCAACATCCAATTTATTTAAAACATTCATCAATAACATCCATTTCCATTTCCAGATCTCAAACCCATTTTGAGATCACACATACCCCCTTCAACTCAACCCATTTAACTTCCCTAAGTTAAATCTATTTTATTTGATGCAGTTAACCTTATTCAATTTGAATTCTCCGTTTCAAATTTTTAAACTTCTTATCAATATCCTTTCTTACTTGTAAGTTCAAAAACTTATCACATTTCAGGGAAAACTCAAAACTCAACACCTAGTGTTTACTTCCAATCAACTTTGATCTTATGTATATCCCACATATACATATTTATTTCATTTACACTTCAAGTCATACTTTAGATTTTAAACCATTCTAGGTTTTTTAAGTTCAAAACAAATTCCTTTTAAAATTTTAAAACAACTCTTGCTTTAAAATAAGATTCCTACACTTAAATATATTATTTATTTATTATATCTTTCACTTAAATATATTATTTATTTATTATATCTTTTAACATTTTGAAAACAAATTTCAAAATTTCAGCATTTAGATTTAAAACTTCATAATTTTAATTATCTTCAATTCCAATTTATAAGTCATTATTTCTTCCTTGAAACATTTCATTCTACTTAATAATTAACAAACATTCCATTATCAAAATACAACAAACATTTTAGGATAATAACCAAGGTTATCATAATCGAAAACCAATTCACTACATATTCTCTCATAATTTAATGGATAATAAAATCAGAGTAACTTAATTCAACATTCTGAAAACATTCTTACAAATTTCAGGATTTTATTCTCTAGTTCGAATCCATTTCAAACTCATTGTATAATACATATTATCCAATTCTTATTTGGTTATATTTTTATTACCGCTTAATTCTTATTATTTCATTTAATTGTAATGATTCAGCAAACAATTACCTTAATATTTATTATAATCAGAAAAATTATTTCTTTTATATATTAAAATATAAACTTATATAAGAATCAACCATTTTTTAAATCTTTATATAAGAAAACAACAAGTACGCTCTCATATATATATATATACACAATCAACTCATTTTAAGGTACTATTGACCATATCCTTAATGAGTAACCCACCAGAACCAAGGTTCTTGCTTAACCTTCAGCTCTGATACCAAATTGTAACGACCCGAAATTTTCGACCTCAAAAATTTGACACTAATTCGTTCACTTTAGAAGTGCCGAGCAATCGAACGCCGAAAATATCAGATTGTTAGGGTAAAGAAGAAAGAGGTAGAAAAAGAAACAGAAAAAAACAAAACACAGAATCTCACATTTCGCAGCGGATCAAAATATAATATCAAATAATAAAATTTATACAAGAAAAGCTATATCTGTTAATTTACATAAATTACAACAGAGATTACATCCAATCAAAATAAACTGGGCAGTTAAAATTAACTTGTCACAGAAACAAACTATAGTACTCAGCGGAATACTCCATACGTTCCTGCCATCAGCTCGACACCTGAGCTGTAGAACGTACTAACTTAAAAATTTGTAATACTCGGTCTGACTCGAGCATTACGACAAAGTAACACCCGAGTCAGGCTGGAAACTAGCGTGAGTAAACCCATATAATTTGAAATACTAAGTTGTAATCAAGTATGAATACCAGGGTAACTCGTAGCTTTCTACGAGTTCTTATCTTATTAAAATCAATCACATATTATAAGATAATTTCTCAGAAATGTTACTCTGTTTTAAATGGTCATGTTACTAAATTTATTCCATTCCAGCCTGTTTGAATTCCACTTATCAAATTTATAAAGAATTTAGATTACTAATCAAAGTGGTTTCGGGTACTGCTGATACCCGACTCCGGTCTCTTCGAATTCAATGTCATCTTAGCCCCAGTTGTTTAAGTGGATAAAAATCAATTTTTAATACATGTTCTCATATTCTCACAGCAAATCAATTATCGATAGATAACTCAAAATATCACAGTTCAACCCATCATATCATATCACAATACACTACAAGTTATCAGACTAGATATTAATCTAATCATTCAATTCAATTCAATTATCCATAAACCAGATTAATTAATCACATACTTACAATTAATTTAATTTAACCAATTAAATTAATTACTTATGGATTTATTACTTATCCTAGCTTAATTAACATTAATTAATTAACCAACTTAAAATACTTTCATTATCTTTTCCTTAATTACTTATATTAATCAGTTATCCTTACTTAATTAATTACATTAATTAACTAACCTTAATTAATTACATTGATTAATTAACCTTTAATTATTCATCCCTTAATTATCCTTAGTTAATTAACTTCAATAACTTTCCTTAATTAATTAATCTTTAATTATTAATCAATCAATTAATTATTAATCAATCAATTAATTAGTTAATCTTTAATTACCTAAACCTTAATTTATTAAAAGATGAACCATTATCTTAATTGCTTCCTTAATTATCATTAGAATTTAATGAACTTTGGAATTAATAATTATTAACTTGCAAATTAAGACAAATCCTTAAGTTTAATTGATGATAATCACTTCACCTTCTTAAATACTACTTAATTACATTGTTAATTAAGTTTTGGTAAAACTTAAGAATTAATCTACTTAAGTTAAAATATAATATATAACTTTAACTAATCTAATATTTAAATAAACAACATCATTTTAAGGAATTAGTTTTTAAGAAATTAATTCAAAGTTGATTTTTTTTTTAATTTTAAAACTTGAAAATCTTTAACATTTACCCGAGTAAAACCCGTGCAACCCCACACCCAAACCCGAGCTTCACTCCCCTTTTTCCCGAGCTTGATTTTTTTTAAATTGTTAAAATAAAAGTGTTATAAGTAAAGGAAACTCTCGCGCACAACTCGATAACGAACTCGAACAATTCCTCGATAATCAAAGTGGTTTCGGGTACTGCTGATACCCGACTCCGGTCTCTTCGAATTCAATGTCATCTTAGCCCCAGTTGTTTAAGTGGATACAAATCAATTTTAAATACATGTTCTCATATTCTCACAGCAAATCAATTATCGATAGATAACTCAAAATATCACAGTTCAACCCATCATATCATATCACAATACACTACAAGTTATCAGACTAGATATTAATCTAATCATTCAATTCAATTCAATTATCCATAAACCAGATTAATTAATCACATACTTACAATTAATTTAATTTAACCAATTAAATTAATTACTTATGGATTTATTACTTATCCTAGCTTAATTAACATTAATTAATTAACCAACTTAAAATACTTTCATTATCTTTTCCTTAATTACTTATATTAATCAGTTATCCTTACTTAATTAATTACATTAATTAACTAACCTTAATTAATTACATTGATTAATTAACCTTTAATTATTCATCCCTTAATTATCCTTAGTTAATTAACTTCAATAACTTTCCTTAATTAATTAATCTTTAATTATTAATCAATCAATTAATTAATCAATCAATTAATTATTAATCAATCAATTAATTAGTTAATCTTTAATTACCTAAACCTTAATTTATTAAAAGATGAACCATTATCTTAATTGCTTCCTTAATTATCATTAGAATTTAATGAACTTTGGAATTAATAATTATTAACTTGCAAATTAACACAAATCCTTAAGTTTAATTGATGATAATCACTTCACCTTCTTAAATACTACTTAATTACATTGTTAATTAAGTTTTGGTAAAACTTAAGAATTAATCTACTTAAGTTAAAATATAATATATAACTTTAACTAATCTAATATTTAAATAAACAACATCATTTTAAGGAATTAGTTTTTAAGAAATTAATTCAAAGTTGATTTTTTTTTTAATTTTAAAACTTGAAAATCTTTAACATTTACCCGAGTAAAACCCGTGCAACCCCACACCCAAACCCGAGCTTCACTCCCCTTTTTCCCGAGCTTGATTTTTTTTAAATTGTTAAAATAAAAGTGTTATAAGTAAAGGAAACTCTCGCGCACAACTCGATAACGAACTCGAACAATTCCTCGATAATCAAAGTGGTTTCGGGTACTGCTGATACCCGACTCCGGTCTCTTCGAATTCAATGTCATCTTAGCCCCAGTTGTTTAAGTGGATACAAATCAATTTTAAATACATGTTCTCATATTCTCACAGCAAATCAATTATCGATAGATAACTCAAAATATCACAGTTCAACCCATCATATCATATCACAATACACTACAAGTTATCAGACTAGATATTAATCTAATCATTCAATTCAATTCAATTATCCATAAACCAGATTAATTAATCACATACTTACAATTAATTTAATTTAACCAATTAAATTAATTACTTATGGATTTATTACTTATCCTAGCTTAATTAACATTAATTAATTAACCAACTTAAAATACTTTCATTATCTTTTCCTTAATTACTTATATTAATCAGTTATCCTTACTTAATTAATTACATTAATTAACTAACCTTAATTAATTACATTGATTAATTAACCTTTAATTATTCATCCCTTAATTATCCTTAGTTAATTAACTTCAATAACTTTCCTTAATTAATTAATCTTTAATTATTAATCAATCAATTAATTAATCAATCAATTAATTAGTTAATCTTTAATTACCTAAACCTTAATTTATTAAAAGATGAACCATTATCTTAATTGCTTCCTTAATTATCATTAGAATTTAATGAACTTTGGAATTAATAATTATTAACTTGCAAATTAACACAAATCCTTAAGTTTAATTGATGATAATCACTTCACCTTCTTAAATACTACTTAATTACATTGTTAATTAAGTTTTGGTAAAACTTAAGAATTAATCTACTTAAGTTAAAATATAATATATAACTTTAACTAATCTAATATTTAAATAAACAACATCATTTTAAGGAATTAGTTTTTAAGAAATTAATTCAAAGTTGATTTTTTTTTAATTTTAAAACTTGAAAATCTTTAACATTTACCCGAGTAAAACCCGTGCAACCCCACACCCAAACCCGAGCTTCACTCCCCTTTTTCCCGAGCTTGATTTTTTTTTAAATTGTTAAAATAAAAGTGTTATAAGTAAAGGAAACTCTCGCGCACAACTCGATAACGAACTCGAACAATTCCTCCTCTACCCCGAGTCACTACTCGAGACAAAACTCATCGTCCCCAAAACCTAAAACTTAGGTGCACAGAAATCTGGTGCACATGCACCGATCGTAGGCGATGCTCCAGTATCCATGACCACCACCAACAAGTCCTCGCTGGCTCCCTCAAGCCATCAGATCACCAAAATCTTCGATCGAGCACAAAATTAGAATCGAACCCATCGGAACGCACTGGAACGAAACTCAACGACCAAGCAACCCCTCGTCTCGACAGCTCCAACCACTAGAGGGCACGAAACTCCACCGACAACTTCATCAATGACCTATGCTCCTTTCCCTCCATGATCGGTCTCCTCCGATGCTACGAGGGCGACGTAGTCACCTAATTTCCAATCTCGACCAAAACTGAGACAAAACCCTACTTTCACTCCATCCCGCCACCACACGAAACGGGAATTTCTTCGACCATTTAGCCAACATCGCCTACCTCCATGCTTACTTCGCCCATGAACATGCGATCCTAAAATTTTCCGATCATCAGAAATTTCTCGAAACCCAA
The DNA here is from genome assembly GCA_030765085.1 of Allium cepa. NCBI lineage: Eukaryota > Viridiplantae > Streptophyta > Magnoliopsida > Asparagales > Amaryllidaceae > Allium > Allium cepa. The sequence goes on from CM060944.1 coordinate 269,858,370, forward strand.
TTCACGTTCAATTTCAATTTCTCTTGATTTAAACGCTTAAAAATCATGATTCTTTTTCTAAAAATCATAGACTTTGAAAACATAACTGATTATATTCATGAATCATCCAATTATTTATATCAAGATTTCGATATAATTTAAGTTTCACTTTATTCTTCTTTTATTTTAAAACTATCTTCAGATTGAATTCAAAAATATTTTTAAAATTGATATCTTGTTATAACAAACAAATTTTGTTTATTTACTTAAGTCTAAAGAGAATTAGATGAAGAGTAGTTAATTTTTTGAATTCTATTTGCAACATACAAGAACAGAGCAAAAACACTGAAGCAAAGACATGCACACAAATATCTATATACATATATACGTGCATTCATCTCAAAAAATCATGCAATCATTTATGCAAACATTTATCACAATCTTACTTCATGAATTTACTATATGCACCATATTTAAACTATTTAAAGCTTTAGTTTACTCATAGATAAAATGGGCAGAGGAGCCTGGGAAAATGATTTTTCTTTTGAACTAGAAATTGACTTGCTGCTTGAATTTGATTGCTTGCTGATCTTGATTTGAATCTGAATTGAATTTACTTGAATTATTGAGCTTCAGGTTTGAGAATTTGTGAAGTTGGTTATTATTTGCTTTTCTTTTCCTATGGTTTAAGTTACAGATTATTTTTTTTAGTTTGAAATATGAAGAAAATAGCCTAGCTTTCATTTACTTTTTATTTACAATTTCAAATGGAGAAAATATTTTGCCACTTGTCTTTGCTAAACTAACACTTGTTAATTTGTATTTTTCTTATCTAATATTTGTCAAAAGTATCTATTTTTATGTTAAACCCTTGTGTTATAAATTCCTTATATATATATATATTATTTACATATGTATTATGTTTTCAAAATTTATCCTTGTATATATATACACACACATTTACAAACTATCTTTATTTCAAATATTTTTTTAAAAAAAAAAGCATACATACCCTTATCAAATCTTATTTTAAGCCAAAATATATTTTATTTTATTTTAAATTAATAAGTATATAGATACTAATTTAGTGTTAAAAATATAGAATTCAACTTTAAATAATCTAGAAAATTATTATATTAATTTCCAAAACATATCTTCCAATTCAATATATATACCTGTATATTATATATTATGATTAAAAAAATCATTTTTTATTAGCTTTAGAAAGATAAATTTTGCCAAATAAATATTTATAAAGAATATTATCAAATCAAATTAAATTATAATGCTGATATGTTTACTATGATTATATATCCCCAATGGATTTATATATGTATACACTTAAGATTCTTGACATTATGAAGCTTGCATATATCTATTTATGTATACGTTGTTTTATTATAAAATTTATTATTTCCAGATATTTATAATTCAAATTTTATTATAGTTTCAAATTCATTTATATATCCAGATATATTCTAACTATCAAAGTTTAATTTATTCAATCAAACAAAATCAGTATCTAAATAGAGAAGAATCAGTTAATTACCCAATTAACGGATGTCCAAAAAAATCCGGGTTGTCACACAATTTGACTCCCTTTTCTTCCTATTTGGGTTTATACACCTCAAGCATATACAGTTTTATCAAAGATCTTAATTAGAAAAGAGATTCAAAATTCGATTTATAATTCAAATTTATAATTTACCTTGGCTTTGCCGATTTGATTTGACCCTATTCCTTTCCTCAATCATCTTCTATGATTCTCCAATTGTTTATATGTATAAACTATAGCTATTTTTTAAGAATTTAGAATGCAGAGGAGAAGAGAAAATGATAGAGCTCCAACATCGTTCTAAAAATATGAGTTTAGAAGTGATGGTTTAGGTCTGTATTTATAGAGGTTCAAATCAGTATCAGTCGTTCGACAAAACTATATTAAATTTGAATTGTTAGGTCATAGTTTACTGTCAAATTTTCTCAACCAATGGTCGACCACTACCGGTCCACCGTCATGCTTCTTGGGTTGACCATTTGGCTTGTAAATTATGAACTCATGTGCGTTGTTTGATTTTATTTCATTAATCACTTGTTTAACTGATTATGTCATTTGTTTCCTACTTTATACATTTCTTGAAATTTGATTTTCAACGTTTAACATTTTTGAATGTCTAATTTATTATTAACGTTACTAATTAATGTTAAATAACTTTTATTACCAAAATTACATATATATTATTTTCGATTCAAAAACTTCAAACATTATTTATTTTTCGTTTGTACTTCGATCATAAAACAATATATATAAAAATTGATCAAAAATCGCCACGAATATAATGGTGTAAGTTTCATAGCCCAATTCTGATGTTTGTAAAAAAATTATTTTTTGGCATTATCATTTATTTGTTAATTTCTTTTTTATTAATTGTCGTAAAGAATTTCAACCCCGAAACTCTTCAAGGATTGAACATGTAACATAATCTACAAGCATTCTAAACTAACCAATCGTGTATAAATGCACGGTGTATCACAACATATATGATATGCATATTGAGAAATTCTAAGTGCCTCCTATATGAATGCATCGTTTTAAAATGGTTTGGAAAATATGGTACAAACAACCTAACTATACTGGAAGTTCTATATGCATCTAATTGAAAATAAAAAACTTTGTTTTACTTCAAAAATTTTATACACTTCCATAAATGAAAATAAAGTTCAACTAATATTTCATCCAATTCCTACCATCTAAAATCATAGCACACCATTACTAACATCTTAGTTTTAGAAACGTCTAGTTTTGTAAGCCAATATTTTATGATGGAAAATGGTTTAGATGGAGGGTTCTATATTCCATCCTTGTTATATGTACCCTTTTTTCACTATACCTTGGAACATTCTCTTTTTCCCCAAATTTTCTTTCATCTTTTCCAAGCCTTGTTCACATAAGCGATAATTATTTTCAATATTTAAAATTTGAAAACAAAATTATTTTAAAACCAGTTTAGTTCACCTATGACAAGGCAAAGAAAGTGACCCATGGTTAAAAACTTTTTCTCATGTCTCTAGTGGTATTTTACCTTACTGCCACTCCTGCTGCACAGTAAAATCTACACTAATTAACTTATCAATTATTCCCCCATGTCAAGTATGCAGCATTTCGAAAATTTGAAATTTTCTTATTTTTTCCTAAAATTATTTTTATATTTCTTTTCAAAATTTCGGTAAAATTTTAGATTTTAAAATCTCTTTCTTCACTAAAGTTTCAATAACTTTTCATAAAGGTATTTTGTTTTCTAAAGGTATATATATATATACATATATTTTTTCAAAATGTATTACACCACACCTCATGAAATTAGGGTACAGTCAACAATCTAACGTGCTTAATGGAATTCATCTATTTACGTGGTAAATTTTAAATTTCAAAATATTTTCTTTTATTTATAATAGCAACCAGCACAAAACTGCATTTGTAAATTTTAGCTTTCAATGTGCAGGAACATTGACCTATGGCTTCGCAACAACTTTTCCTTTATCCTTTGCTTAGCAAAATCCACTTCTCAAAAATTTCTACATTTTGGGATTTAAATCTTATTTATTTTACATTACTAGCTAATTAAATAAATTTTCTTAATTTATTTTATACTTCCTGCCTTTTACTATTTTCTTTCCTTTTGCATTAGTTCAGTGTTGGAATTTCCTTGTCTTATTTTTCCAAATAATATCGCGGTCCACATAGAAAACACATAAAAGGGAATATTTCCATAAACATCGTACGTGCTTTTAATATAACAGAAACAACTAATGCTTACAACAACTAAAAGAAAAACAACTACAAGAAGGAAATACAACTATTACTGCCTATGGACCTTTCTAATGTGCCATTATTCTCCAACCCACATATCTTATGTGACATCCCGGAATTTTGACCCTATTAGTATAATAATAAGTTTCTGATCAAATTTAAATAAAATATAATATTTTCATTTATAAATAAATAAGATTTTGGATATTTTTGGTTGTATATGTGTTATAAAGGAATTTATAATTTCAAAATGTAAACTAGACTCTTTAACAATATTCAAAATTAAACCTGTTTTATTCTATTAAATTAAAAATTATATATTAATGACATTTAATACCAAAAGTATAAATGTAGTTAATAATAATAATATTTACAATAATACAATTCTATTCATGTTAAATATAAATATAAAATACATTAGTGCAAATACATTACAAATTTAATATTGGAGGGATTAAGCTTTGAATAAAAATAAGGCCAAGCAATGTTTCTAACAATAGCTTTTATAACTAAAATAAAATAAGCTTATAAATATTAAACATGAGTTTCTATATAAATATAAATACTTATAAATATGGTTATAAACATGAGCTTCTATATATCTAACATAAATATAACATAACAGTAGGATTACAAACATAAGTACAAAATTATAACTTTAATAAGATATAAATAAAAGTGTTAACTATTGAAAGACAAATATACATAATCTGTAAACAATGAGACAAATATCTTTAAACAAATTTAACTTGTCTGCAAACATTAATAGGATGTTAGCATAAATTTAAACATTTAGAACAAACAAAAATGAAAACCTGCAGAAAACATTTTGTTTATATGTTAACATAAGTATGTTCAAACCAAAATCTGCAACTATCAAAACAAAATTGGTCAGCAAAGCATTAAAAGTGTAAACTTATATGAACACATTAGTACAAATGGAAAATCTGCAAATATCTTTATATATATTGTAGTGTCTGCAAATACTAAATAGTGTAAATTTATATGAATACATCTAAGTACAAATACACTGCAAATATCTTTGTACCATATGTTGTGTCAGCAAGTAAATATTGATTGTGTTAACATAAGTAAAGACATAAACATTAATTAGCCACCTTAAATCTGAAACAAAATATCTTCCAGCCGAAATTCTTAATGCATCTCAGGTTTTAGTACAAAAACAAATATAAAATAAAATAAAGCAAGATATTATATCAAGAGAAAGCTTGTGTAAGAAGACATCATTGTGGAAGGTCATAAATATTTGTATACATCATTTTATTCCTTAGCTCATTTGTAACTGAAAAAGCAAAGAAAAAAATAATAATAAACAAAATTTCATATTCAAAAGTCAGGAAGCAAAGAAGTTTACAGGGATTTCAAACTTCAAACTACTGTTTTCTTGCATCATCCTCTGTTTCAAGTTTCTACTACAATCTTGGGTGAGTAAACTTATTTCTAATCTAACTTTATTTATGTAGTTTATGAAGATTTTTTTTGTGGATGATTTAAGTTCTGTAATGTTTGTTAAGTACTGTAAGACCTGCATATCACGTTCTTTCAGGTTCTAATTTTTTTTTTACTGAGGCAAACAAAACAGTGAATATATCAAACTTTTTATATAAATCCTTGTCTCTAAGTTATAACTTAACTAAATAAATTTGTTTAAGTTTATTATTAAGGTTTGGATTATATTTTTAGAAGCTGTGAATTATAAGAACTGTAAACTCAAAGTTACAGTAAAAAAATGGAACAATGGCCAAAATTTGAATGACATAAATTGTACATTCAAATCTATATATTGAAACAATATACAAAAATATGATTTTTAAGACAAAACTTATAATTTTTAGACAACTATGCTTAGTGCAGTTGATTAGTGAACCAGAAATACATTTTTGTGAAATTTCGATTATTCCTTCACTTATTATTGTTGAAATTCAACCTGAAGCTTGAATATGGATTCAAGAACACTAGAAAATTGTTAATTTTTTTTTCGAATGCATGATTTTTGAGAAGTAATCAATAGTAGGGTTTAAGGGGTCGGTATTTTGTACTCTGTTCATTCAATGGTCGCGTCGTAGAGGCTCCACCGAGTGCCGTGTAATTTGGGTAGGTGATGGAGAGTGTCGAGGGCGAGGTTTGGCCGAAGCCTTGTCGTGTTAGGAGGACGTGATTGCGAGATGAATTTTTCAACCGTGTTCATGTAACAGTTCGACTTTAGGGGCGTATTTTGATTTTGGGGTGGTCGTGCATATCTGGGTGGTGATTACGAGAGAGGGGAAGCGATGTGACTTGTTGGTGATGTCGCATGGCGGTGGCGCGGTGGTGGACCGCCGTGCACGTGCACGGCGGTGGGGAAGGGTCTGGGCATTGTTGACTCGTGTGAAACGCGAGTGGGTTCGCGTGTTACTTCGAGTTTGCTGGGTCGAGTTTCGATTGGCGCGTGTGTTTTTTTTAGTTTCTACGGTTTTAAACTTAAGCTTATAAAAAAAAAGAAACAGAAGAAATTAAGAAACAGAGAAAGAAGAAGAGAGGCAGGGGAGGGAACGCGAGAGAAGAATGGGTGGTCTCGAGTTCTACACGAGTGAACACAGTGTCGACTTCGGGTTTAATTCCGGTAGCTTGCTAACCATATTAAGTTAAAGTAAAATAAACTAAGTATAAATTATATTATTAGTATTGACCAAATTGTTTAAACCAAGTTGAACTTTTAGCTTTGTAGAAAACAAAGGGAGTAATTAATTTAAATACAAAGTTAATTAAGTAAATAATAAATTTTTTAATTATAATTTAATACGTAGTTCCAAATTTAATCAAATTTGTAATTAAGATTTTAATGATAATCTTGTATAAAATCATTTGTAATTAAGAATCTAATTAATTATTTGAAGTTGGTTAATTAACAAATCATAGTTAACAGATTAAATAATTAATTAACGATTAAACGATTAAACGATTAAGTTGATTAATAATTAATGATTAATTAATTAAATAATAATAACTAATTGTGTAATTGAGTTTTATAAATCAATAATTAAGGTTATTGATTAGTAATTAAGAATTAATTCATTAATTAAGTGAATAATTAATAAGTAATTAATAAATTGAAATAAGTTAATTAATTGTAATTGATTAAGCAAGAATAAAATATAATTTACTCTTAAGTATGCAATTAAGTTTAAACAAATCAAACTAAATGTTGATATGAATCGATGATTATATTGATTGCCTCCGATGTTTATTTATATCTGTGATGTTCTGTGATATTCTAGATATATCTGTGATGATTGTGCATGATTTATCTACATTAAATTGCTATATGATTTATCTGACGTTATTTATCTATATTAAATAGCTATATGAATTTAGTTGTTAAATTTAAACTGTTAAGTTAATTAGACAACTTGGACTTTAAAATGGCTTTTGGATTTCGATGAGACCGGGATCGGGTATCGATTTGATATTCCGAAAACCACATCGGTCCAAATTAAACGTTAGTTCGTGTAATCTCAAGTGAAGATCGAGATGGTGTTTTCAGAATGCAAGGGTTATCGTCGTTAACTCTAAGGGTGATTCCAAAACGAGTGTAACGATATAATGCCTTCGGTTTCGTTCGAACCCGGAACGAACTTGTATGGATTGAATGCTTTCAGCGCATAGTCAGGCGGACGATAAGCATTCTAAGAAATATGTTCTAAAAGGTAAACGCAGCCTCAAGCCTCATCAACCGGGAATGGCTAAAACAGGGGATGTGCAGCAAGGTTAGGTGGGTCATGCCCAAGCAGAACGAGGTATACCCCTGTCTAGATGTCCCTTTTATTCGGCTGTGTGGGCGGTTGGTCTGCAGCCAACTGCGGGGTTATCTTGTTCGGGACTGTTCAGTAAGGAATGGTTCCGGCCTTGTGTTGCAGGGGAGTTAGGGTGGCTCCTCGGTACTGTGATCTAGGCCACGTACTGTGACGGGCGGTACTCCAGTAGCCCTGCCATTGTATGAGATCCAATTTCCAATAAGCGCCGTACGTTTTGATTGTGCCTAACTATGTTGAAATGTGAGATGTAAGCATTTCAACTATTTCTGTATTTTACTTGAAACACTAAACACTATTATAATATCACTGGATTTCCTATAAAACGTTTTGGTTAGTGTAAGGTAAAAACTTACCCGTATTTATGTGTGGGAAGACTTACGCGATACCTTTATTTTAAATGATTTTCAAAGTTAAACAACTTTAACCCGTTTACTCATACCAGACCCATGTCTGACCCGGAGTTTATATTTTGTTTTTCCTAAAATCTTGGGTACTCAAATTTTTATGAGTAGCCAAGTGATAGGTATTCGGAGTATAGAGTTTTCTGGAGGAGCTGGAGCAGAAGACCAGACGTATGTAGCTATCTATATAGTTCCGCTGTGTTTGTTAGTTTATGATATTTGAGATGTATGTTCTGACAGATATGTATATGATAGTCATGTTGTATGATATTGTATAACTCTGATGTATATATAACTATGTAATAGATATGTTGATATATTATATTTTATTCCATTCCGCTGTGAGATTCTGATGTTGTTATTCTTTCTTTCTATTCTTTTCTATTTCTATCCCTTTCTTTCTTATTGATGACACGTCTTCCTGGGCGTAGGAAGCCCGGTCGTCACAGCTGGTATTAGAGCATTAGGTTGAGCGAGTAACTATGCTCTGGAGTCATATTTATCTTGAGAGTGTGTATTTTTATTTTCATATAAATAATTATATACCTAACTAAACTTGTTGGGTTACCTGTCTAGGAGGCCAACATGAGTTCTGGAAGGAGAGGCCGAGTTAGGGCCAGTACTTCGAGTGATAATGTTAGAAGTCAAATTGCTAGAGAGGCTGTAAATCCAGTACCGCCTCAAGTTAGTTTTGCAGCCTTATGTAAAGATTTTATCGATCTTGGAGGCCAACCATTTAAAGGTTCAGAATCAATAATTGAAGTTCAAGCCTGGCTACGGTCATGTGAGCGCATTTTTAAGAGGATGAGATTGTCGGATGACCAGAAAAGGGATATGGCATCGTGGCAATTGCAGGGAGGCGCAGCATCATGGTGGGATGTTACAATTGCAAATATTCCTGAAGAAGATATGTCATGGGAAAGATTTAAGGAGTTATTTGAGGAGAAGTTTATGCCTACAGCAAGGAAAACTCAATTGTACCAGGATTTTCTGAATTTGAAGCAGGAAAGCATGACTATTTCTGAGTATGAGACAGAATTCAACGAACTTTCGTGTTATGGATCAGGACTCATTGATACTCCCCTCAGGAAGATTGAAAAGTTTATGCACGGATTGAGGTCCGAATTCCAGAATAAGATGACGGTGCTCTTGAAAGGATCTTTTGTTGATTTAGTTGATATGGCTTTGAGGTATGAAGATTTGATGAGCGAGAAATTGGAGGCAACGACAACAGTTTCGAGAGGGAATTCCGTCAACCCAAATAAAAGAAAGTTTAATCCACTTTGGACAAGGCAAGTTAAGGGAAAGAAATCGAGAGGAAGCAATAACGGACCCCGTAAGTGTTATAATTGTCAGCAAATTGGACATTTGGCAGATCAGTGTTCTCAAGGAGGATCTCAGCAACAGCAACGTCAGAGTGATCCAGGATTGGCAGTAGTCCAGAGATCGTTGTGTTTTAATTGTCGTCAGCCCGGTCATATGATTAAGAATTGTCCACTTTTGCAGAGGACACTGTAGGATAAAGTTTTTGCTTTGGAAGCAGGTTCATCTTCTTCTTCTCAAGGCAAAGGAGTTTTGGAAGGTACCTTACTCTTAGATGGAAAATATATTAAAGTTTTGTTTGATTCGGGTGCATCTTTGAGTTTCATATCTTTGGAATCAGTAGACAAGTTTTCTCTCAACCCTAGTACCGTGGATCGACCCATTATTGTATCTAATCCTATTGGTGGAGCAACAAAATTGGATAAGATCTGTAAGGACATGAAGCTTTCTTATTTGTCCCACAGTTTCTCTTATGACCCGTATGTGTTAAATTTTAAGGGATTTGATCTTATTTTGGGAATGGATTGGCTCGATAAGTATAAAGAAGTCCTGAATTGTGATGAGAGGACAGTTTCATTGGAGATTGATTTGGGTAGGATTGCCAAAGTGTCATGCGATAGTTCTGGATTTCACTTGAGTAGTCTTTTGCTAGGAGTTGAGACTTCTCAAGAGAAAGTCGAAGAAATCGATGTGGTTCAAGATTTTCCAGATGTTTTTGAAGATGTTAAGTGTCTTCCGCTACATCGAGAGATTGAGTTTCGTATTGATTTGATTCCAGGAGCAGTGTCGGTGATTCAGCCCAGTAGGAGAATGCCTCCTAGAGAAAGAGAAGAGTTGATTAAGAAGACGCAAGATCTTTTGGAGAAGGGTTTGATTAGACCCAGTTTTTCTTGTTGGGGCTCTGCTGCGGTGTTTGTCACCAAATCGGATGGTTCGCTAAGGTTCTGTGTTGATTATAGAGAATTGAACAAAGTGACCATTCGAAATAAATATCCTTTTGCTCGCGTTGATGATCTTTTTGACCAGTTGCATGGAGCTTCTATTTTTTCTCAACTAGATCTAGCCTCAGGTTTCCATCGATTAAGAGTAGCTGAAGATAGTATTCCCTTGACAGCATTTAGGGGACCGAATTGTTTTTATGAGTGGTTGGTTTTGCCGTTCGGATTAACCAACGCACCAGCCTATTTTGTTGACCTTATGAACAGAGTCTTTAGAGATGTGTTGAATAAGTTTGTTTTGGTATTCATTGATGATATTTTGGTCTACTCCAAATCGAAAGAAGAGCACAGGCAACATTTGAGAATTGTATTGGAGACTCTTAGGAAACATGTGTTGAAGGCAAAGTTTTCAAAGTGTCATTTTTGGAAATCAGAAGTTAAACTTTTAGGGCACATTGTTTTGGGTGAAGGCATTTCAGTAGATCCAGCAAAGGTTGAAACTATTTTGCAATGGAAACAGCCGGAGACACCGACGGAAGTTCGCAGTTTTCTGGGTTTGGCTGGCTACTACAGAAAATTCATTAAGGATTATTCCAAAATTTCTTCACATCTGACTAAGCTGACTAGGAAAGGAGCCAAATTCAAATGGACACCTCAGTGTAAAGAAGCTTTTCAGGAATTGAAGACAAGGCTAACCAGTGCTCCAGTACTTGCTATTCCGGATGGGAAGAGCAAATTTGAAGTATATACGGATGCATGTTTAGTTGGATTGGGTGCAGTTCTGATGCAGAACGGTAGAGTTATTGTGTATGCTAGTCGACAATTGAAGTCCAATGAGAAAAACTATGCTACGCATGATCTAGAACTGTTAGCTATTGTTTTTGCTTTGAAGATATGGAGACATTTCTTTTGGGAGAAAAGTTTGATTTATTCATGGATCACAAACCGTTGAAATATATTTTCTCTCAGAAAGATCTTAATTTGAGACAGCAGAGATGGGTCGAATTTTTGGCATCTCATGATTTGGATATTTTGTATACTCCGGGGAAAGCGAATGTCATGGCTGATGCTCTTAGTAGAAATGTGGTTTTATCTCTTTTGAAAGTAGTTCCATCTCTCCAAGAAAAGATCATTGGTAAGCAAACAGAGGATAAATCTTTTGAGGAAATAATTCTTGGAACTAAGGACAGGCGATATTCAGATTTCAAGATAGACGATCAAGGTGTTCTAAGGATTAATGGTCGTTTGTGTGTGCCTAATATTGATGGATTGAGGCAAGACGTTTTAGCTGAGTGTCATCGCCAAATTGAATATCCACCCGAAAATCTCGAAGATGTATAAAGATATGAGGAGAGTTTTCTGGTGGCCGAATATGAAGAAGGATGTAGCTGCTTTTGTAAATAGTTGTGCCATCTGCCAACCAGTGAAGGGAGATCAACAAAAGTCTGCAGGACTATTGCAACCATTGGAAATTCCTGATTGGAAGTGGGAGATGATCTCGATGGACTTCATCGATGGTTTGCCTAGAACCAGGAAAGGAAATGAAGGAATATGGGTTATTGTGGATCGTTTAACGAAGAGTGTCCATTTTATTCCAGTTAAGGCGACTCGAACTGCAGTTTCCTTGGCAGAAATTTTCTTGAAGGAGATAGTCAGATTATATGGTGTTCCTGTTAGCATAGTGAGTGACCGTGATCCTATTTTCACTAGTAAATTTTGAGAAGCTCTGCAATCAGCAATGGGAACAAGTTTGAGATTAAGTACAGCCTATCATCATCAGACGGACGGACAAACGGAAAGGCTTAATCGTATTTTGGAGGATATGTTGCGAGCTTGTTTATTGGATTTTGGTGGATCATGGGAAGACCATCTTCATCTAGTGGAATTTTCCTACAATAATAGTTATCAAGCGAGTATTAAGATGGCTCCTTATGAAGCTCTGTATGGAAGACCCTATAGATCCCCATCTTGTTGGATTGAATCGAATGATCGACTTGCACTCAGACCCGATCTAATTCGTGAAGCTTCTGCGAAGGTTGAGCTTATCAAGAAAAGGATGAAAGCCGCTCAAGATCGTTAGAAGAAATATGCAGATAAGAGACGAAGACCATTGGAATTTGAGATCGGAGATTTAGTTTTTATCAAAGTTTCCCCAATCAAAGGTGCTATAAGATTCGGTAAGACGGGAAAACTTGCTCCAAGATACATTGGTCCATTCTGAGTGCTGGAAAGAATTGGAACTGTAGCCTACAGGATTGAATTACCAGAACGGATGTCTGGGATTCACAATGTATTCCATGTGTCTCATTTAAGGAAATATATTCATGACCCATCATTAGTGATAGAACCAGTTGTTCAGGAAGATTTAGAAGTTGAACCCAACCTGACTGTGGTTAGAGATCCTGTTCAGATTGTAGATCAAGACGAGAAGCAACTCAGGAACAAAGTGGTGAAACTCGTCAAGGTGCAATGGAGTGAGGATCCCAGAGATTGTACCTGGGAAACTCTTGATAGTTTTAGAAAAGCTTATCCAAATTTATGTCCGGATAACTAGTATTGCTGTTAGAATTGACTGTTTGATTGTTTGTTTTTGTATGGATGATATGTATGTTTAGATTGTTAATATCAAGTTTTTGAAATTAACTGTTGTTTAAATTTCGGGGACGAAATTCTTTTAAGGGGGGAGGAATGTGACATCCCGGAATTTTGACCCTATTAGTATAATAATAAGTTTCTGATCAAATTTAAATAAAATATAATATTTTCATTTATAAATAAATAAGATTTTGGATATTTTTGGTTGTATATGTGTTATAAAGGAATTTATAATTTCAAAATGTAAACTAGACTCTTTAACAATATTCAAAATTAAACCTTTTTTATTCTATTAAATTAAAAATTATATATTAATGACATTTAATACCAAAAGTATAAATGTAGTTAATAATAATAATATTTACAATAATACAATTCTATTCATGTTAAATATAAATATAAAATACATTAGTGCAAATACATTACAAATTTAATATTGGAGGGATTAAGCTTTGAATAAAAATAAGGCCAAGCAATGTTTCTAACAATAGCTTTTATAACTAAAATAAAATAAGCTTATAAATATTAAACATGAGTTTCTATATAAATATAAATACTTATAAATATGGTTATAAACATGAGCTTCTATATATCTAACATAAATATAACATAACAGTAGGATTACAAACATAAGCACAAAATTATAACTTGAATAAGATATAAATAAAAGTGTTAACTATTGAAAGACAAATATACATAATCTGTAAACAATGAGACAAATATCTTTAAACAAATTTAACTTGTCTGCAAACATTAATAGGATGTTAGCATAAATTTAAACATTTAGAACAAACAAAAATGAAAACCTGCAGAAAACATTTTGTTTATATGTTAACATAAGTATGTTCAAACCAAAATCTGCAACCATCAAAACAAAATTGGTCAGCAAAGCATTAAAAGTGTAAACTTATATGAACACATTAGTACAAATGGAAAATCTGCAAATATCTTTATATATATTGTAGTGTCTGCAAATACTAAATAGTGTAAATTTATATGAATACATCTTAGTACAAATACACTGCAAATATCTTTGTACCATATGTTGTGTCAGCAAGCAAATATTGATTGTGTTAACATAAGTAAAGACATAAACATTAATTAGCCACCTTAAATCTAAAACAAAATATCTTTCAGCCAAAATTCTTAATGCATCTCAGGTTTTATTACAAAAACAAATATAAAAATAAAATAAAGCAAGATATTATATCAAGAGAAAGCTTGTGCAAGAAGACATCATTGTTGAAGGTTATAAATATTTGTATACATCATTTTATTCCATAGCTCATTTGTAACTGAAAAAGCAAAGAAGTTTACAGGGATTTCAAACTTCAAACTACTGTTTTCTTGCATCATCCTCTGTTTCAAGTTTCTACTACAATCTTGGGTGAGTAAACTTATTTCTAATCTAACTTTATTTATGTAGTTTATGAAGATTTGTTTTGTGGATGATTTATGTTCTGCAATGTTTGTTAAGTACTGTAAGACCTGCATATCACGTTCTTTCAGGTTCCAATTTTTTTTTACTGAGGCAAACAAAACAGTGAATATATCAAACTTTTTATATAAATCCTTGTCTCTAAGTAGTAACTTAACTAAATAAATTTGTTTAAGTTTTGAATTAAGGTTTGGATTATATTTTTAGAAGCTGTGAATTATAAGAACTGTAAACTCAAAGTTACAGTAAAAAAATGGAACAATGGCCAAAATTTGAATGACATAAATTGTACATTCAAATCTATATATTGAAACAATATACAAACATATGATTTTTAAGACAAAACTTATAATTTTTAGACAACTATGCTTAGTGCAGTTGATTAGTGAACCAGAAATACATTTTTGCGAAATTTCGATTATTCCTTCACTTATTGTTGTTGAAATTCAACCTAAAGCTTGAATATGGATTCAAGGACACTCGAAAATTGTTAAAATTTTTTTCGAATGCTTGATTTTTGAGAAGTAATCAATAGTAGGGTTTAAGGGGTCGGTATTTTGTACTCTGTTCATTCGATGGTCGCGTCGCAGAGGCTCCACCGAGTGCCGTGTAATTTGGGTAGGTGATGGAGAGTGTCGAGGGCGAGGTTTGGCCGAAGTCTTGTCGTGTCCGGAGGACGTGATCGCGAGATGAATTTTTCAACTGTGTTCATGTAACAGTTCGACTTTAGGGGCGTATTTTGATTTTGGGGTGGTCGTGCATATCTGGGTGGTGATTACGAGAGTGGGGAAGCGATGTGACTTGTTGGTGATGTCGCGTGGCGGTGGCGCGGTGGTGGACCGCCGTGCACGTGCACGGTGGTGGGGAAGGGTCTGGGCATTGTTGACTCGTGTGAAACGCGAGTGGGTTCGCGTGTTACTTCGAGTTTGCTGGGTCGAGTTTCTATTGGCGCCTGTGTTTTTTTTAGTTTCTACGGTTTTAAACTTAAGCTTATATATAAAAAAAGAAACAGAAGAATTTAAGAAACAGAGAAAGAAGAAGAGGGGCAGGGGAGGGAACGCAAGAGAAGAATGGGTGGTCTCGAGTTCTACACGAGTGAACACAGTGTCGACTTCGGGTCTAATTCCAGTAGCTTGCTAACCAAATTAAGTTAAAGTAAAATAAACTAAGTATAAATTATATTATTATTATTGACCAAATTGTTTAAGCCAAGTTGAACTTTAAGCTTTGTAGAAAACAAAGGGAGTAATTAATTTAAATACAAAGTTAATTAAGTAAATAATAAATTTTATAATTATAATTTAATACGTAGTTCCAAATTTAATCAAATTTGTAATTAAGATTTTAATGATAATCTTGTATAAAATCATTTGTAATTAAGAATCTAATTAATTATTTGAAGTTGGTTAATTAACAAATCATAGTTAACCGATTAAATAATTAATTAACGATTAAACGATTAAGTTGATTAATAATTAATGATTAATTAATTAAATAATAATAATTAATTGTGTAATTGAGTTTTATAAATCAATAATTAAGGTTATTGATTAGTAATTAAGAATTAATTCATTAATTAAGTGAATAATTAATAAGTAATTAATAAATTGAAATAAGTTAATTAATTGTAATTGATTAAGCAAGAATAAAATATAATTTACTCTTAAGTATGCAATTAAGTTTAAACAAATCAAACTAAATGTTGATATGAATCGATGATTATATTGATTGCCTCTGATGTTTATTTATATCTGTGATGTTCTGTGATATTCTAGATATATCTGTGATGATTGTGCATGATTTATCTGTATTAAATTGCTATATGATTTATTTGATGTTATTTATCTGTATTAAATTGCTATATGAATTCAATTATTAAATTTAAACTGTTAAGTTAATTAGACAACTTGGACTTTAAAATGGCGTTTGGATTTCAATGAGACCGGGATCGGGTATCGATTTGATATTCCGAAAACCACATCGATCCAAATTAAACGTTAGGTCGTGTAGTCTCAAGTGAAGATTGAGATGGTGTTTTCAGAATGCAAGGGTTATCGTCGTTAACTCTGAGGGTGATTCCAAAACGAGTGTAACGAGATAATGCCTTCGGTTTCGTTCGAACCCGGAACGAACTTGTATGGATTGAATGCTTTCAGCACATCGTAAGGCGGATGATTAGCATTCTAAGAAATATGTTCTAAAAAGGTAAACGCAGCCTCAAGCCTCATCAACCGGGAATGGCTAAAACAGGGGATGTGCAACAAGGTTAGGTGGGTCATGCCCAAGCAGGACGAGGTATACCCCTGTCTAGATGTCCCTTTTATTCGGCTGTGTGGGCTGTTGGTCTACAGCCAACTGCGGGGTTATCTTGTTCGGGACTGTTCAGTAAGGAATGGTTCCGGCCTTGTGTTGCAGGGCAGTTAGGGTGGCTCCTCAGTACTGTGATCTAGGCCACGTACTGTGACTGGCGGTACCCCAGTAGCCCTGCCATTGTATGTGATCCAATTTCCAATAAGCGCCGTACGTTTTGATTGTGCCCAACTATGTTGAAATGTGAGATGTAAGCATTTCAGCTATTTCTGTATTTTACTTGAAAACCCTAGACACTATTATAATGTCACTGGATTTCCTATAAAACGTTTTGGTTAGCGTAAGGTAAAAACTTACCCTTATTTATGTGTGGGAAGACTTACGCGATACCTTTATTTTAAATGATTTTCAAAGTTAAACAACTTTAACCCGTTTACTCATACCAGACCCATGTATGACCCGGAGTTTATATTTTGTTTTTCATAAACTCTTGGGTACTCAAATTTTTATGAGTAGCCAAGTGATAGGTATTCGGGGTATAGAGTTTTCTGGAGGAGCTGGAGCAGAAGACCAGACGTATGTAGCTATCTATATAGTTCCGCTGTGTTTGTTAGTTTATGATATTTGAGATGTATGTTCTGACAGATATGTATATGATAGTCATGTTGTATGATATTGTATAACTCTGATGTATATATAACTATGTAATAGATATGTTGATATATTATATTTTATTCCATTCCGCTGTGAGATTCTGATGTTGTTATTCTTTCTTTCTATTCTTTTCTATTTCTATCCCTTTCTTTCTTATTGATGACACGTCTTCCTGGGCGTAGGAAGCCGGGTCATCACATCTTAACTTTCCTTTGTGGCTTTGATGAATAAGCTCCATCCATTATTTCCATTGCCATTCCTAGTTATGGAACAAATTGTGCATCCTCCCATACTGTAGGCGAATAAGAAATACAAACTGTGCACCCTTTGAATAACTCATTAGCAACTGGCTTGGGGGAATCACTTTTCTACCCCAATCTTGTATTCCTTAATTGTGAGTCTACCAGTGTCCCCTGTGTGTGTTCGCCATCTCATTACCCTCTGTTACAATCTTCTCTTATTCCCAATCTCTTGATAGTATTCGTATTTACGTCCATTACACTAGATCTTTTCTACAAGAAAACCCTAGAACTCATAGAAGTGTACTTAAAGACAGTTTATCATTCCTTTGTTGCTCTTCTTGTGGCTTGCGTGCATGTCTAACAAAACATTCATATGCTCCCGCCAGCATTCTTTACACTCTATGGGGATTCCTTATTGTTACTTTAGGATTAGTCCTCACTATCTTCATCGTAGCCCTACCGTTTACTCTGTCTTACCTAAGCAGCCATTTTTGTCTACTTTATATTTAAAATTTTGGTTTGTCTTTGCAAATTTTTCTTCAAAAATTAAAACTTAAATTTTTTGAAGTATTTAATCTTTTATCTTCTAAAGAAAAACTTAAATACCTTTTAGAAATTCAAAAACAATTTAGTGTCTTAACTTTTAAAGTTATAACTAAATTTTTAAGAGTTCTTTTCCTTTTAAAGACCCTTTTAACTTTTACTTCTTAGAAATTGGGGTTTTTTTAACTCAAACCATTTATTAAGCTTTTCATTTTAAAAACTCAATTGTTATTGCAAATCATTTTTTTGATTTTTCAAAATTATACTTTATAGTATTTCTAAAAATCCTTTATGTAGGATCAATTTTACCCTAGAGTGGGGTGAATATGGTGATCGATACTATTAATTATAAAAATAGTTGCAGAAGTTTATATAAAATAATTGAAACATTGTAATGACCCATAAAATTCAATAATTAAATTGGTTAAATTAATAAGATTTTCATAATTAAATTTGGAAATAAATAAAAATTTTATAATTTATATTGAAGTAAATGTTAAGAATGAAATATAGCAATGGTAATTAAAACTAATTATTTGTAATTTGAATAAAATTCTAATAAATGAAGTAGTGAAAGTGTTATGCCTGGATATAAATTGAATATGAGAAAATAAAGGTAAGTATTGAATTAATTAATGAAATAACACATTGTTAACAGTAACTGTATGTAAATTAAAGGAAATATGTTAACGCTTATGAACTTGAATGAACATGCCAATTAAATAAAATAATTTAAATGTTATGACTTAGTTATAAATGGAATATAATAAAAACAAATGTAATTACTGCATTAATGTGTGAAATAATATGATAGATGGAAATTGTTTGTGAAGAATAAACATACAAGTATTATAAAGGGATAATGGTGACAAATGGTAGTTGTTACCAGTAATTTACCAATTACAAATAAGGGTAATTAAATGTTACTTTAATGATAATTAATATAATAGTGGAAAGTTTAAATGTAAATCTAATAGAAACGTAAATTTTTTTATAAGGTAGTAATTAATGTAATAAAAGTATGGAACCTAGTAAATAAATTAATTGACAATATAAATTGTAATTAATGTACATATTTGGAAAATATAATAAAATGGAAATAGTAGTTAATACAAAGGAAAGATGGATATTTGAATATAGTAGTACAATGAAAGACAAAAAAATCATTCCATTGAAATATAATTTATAATAAGTGTAATTATTGTAGCAATTGGAATTAAATATTATGCAATTGAAATAAAGATGAAAATGGAAATATTGAAGTATGTAATGCAAGGGTATCATAAATAGTAATGGAATAAAATTAGTGTTATATATGGAATAATAACCTGGGTTGATAGGTAACAAACTTTTAAATGCAATTAAAAGCAAATAGGTGACAATTAATATAGGTTATTTATTTGTTTAATGTGTTAAATAAACTTTGGTAATCAATTACAATAAATAGTAATTTAACGTTTTTTTAATGTATTAGGATATATACCAAAGTAATGGACCTAAGATGATAATAATTGGATTAATTGCAATTAAATGAATTTAATATTTAATTATTATGTTCATTGAAATTAAAATGAAACTTAGTATTACATTTATGAGTTTAAGACAATAATTTCAAGATATGAAGATAATATGATGAATTGAAATGTTAGTTTATTTGTAAAGAAATAAGTGATGTAATAAAGGAATGAAATCAAGATAAGTAAATTAATTGAGACTTTAATTACAAATAATGTGTGAAATTGACCAAAGTATAGTAAATGTAAATATGATGGTCAATAAATAAAGGATGTAATGGGGGCACTAATGTAATGAATGTAAAACTTAATAAATGGATAAATTGAAATGAAAGGTCAGGTGAAATATTGAAACTTGTTATAATTGGTTATGAGATTGAAATGTAAGAAACGAATGTAAATACTTAATTAGCTAAAGGAATAATAATAATATAGTTAATGGTAATTAAATAAAAGCAGAAGTATTTAAGAATTGTAACATTTGCTTGATAATAGGGACTTCATAAGTGTAATTAAAGTCATGGTAACACTTGTTATAAGTTACCCGTTTATTTGGTTTAATAATTAAAATGGGAACCAATTAGAATTAAATAAACTTTAATGTATATTAATGATAATTTATGCAATAACTAAAGGTGTGAATGTAATAAATACAAACCAATGTTAATTTATGACACAAATTTGTGTAGAGAATTTACTTTCCTTTATTGTGCGTTAATTAAATCTTTAAGGGATGTTAATTTTGGTACGTTTAGGGTTAACAAAATTAATTAAGTGAACGATTTTTCTGAAATTTGAATTCTAAAAATTTGTTTACAGTATAGAGTAGGTCCATTCATTCCCTTTCTAATTAATAATTACCTCTTCTTAATACTTGCTACTTTTAATAAGGCTGTTCATATTTACTATATTTCAATACCAAGTTTGTTCATATTTACTTTCTTTTTCATTCATTTTCCAACTTCATTTTACTAAAACGTCATTTCATTTATTTCTAATTGATAGCGGCCTTTCTTTTTAAATCTCTTTGGCCCTAAACCTAACTCAAACCTTATAAATAAGATATGATGCAATTGAAAATCAAGCCTCCATTCTAATCTTCTTCTTTTTTTCCGTTTTCTTTTTTGTTCTTCGGATCTCCTTATTATCCCTCAATTTTATTTTTCCTTCCTCTTCAAATATTCTTCTTCTTCAAATTTTATTCTATTTCAAACTTTCTTCTTTCTTTTCAAATCTTAATCTTCTCTTCCATTTTCAGTTCTGCTTATTTTAATCCTTTTCTTTTTCAATTCTTCTTTTTCAAATCTTTTCCAAACCTTTTAAAAATACATACATAAATACATACATACATATAGATTTATTAATATAATAAGGAGGGAAATTAAAGTAAATCAAAATAAAAGAAAAATTATGGAACAAAGCTAGCAATCAAGAAGGAGACTAAGGAAACATAAAGCGAAGCTATTGATTAGAAGTCTATTATTTTCATATTCGTATAAAGGTGAGTATTTTAACCCACTCACAACTTCTAAAATTTCTTATGTTTATTAAATTGATTTATGATGTGATTAAAAATTTATTTATAGCTGTTTGGTATATTTTATCATCATTCCAGTTAAATTGAATTTATTTAATTAAATTGTTATTTAATTTATTATTGAATATAAACTGCAAGTAATTACCTATTATTTATTATCTGTTCTATATTGATATTATTGTTTGAATTGGATGATGATTGGGATAAATGGTTGATGGTTGGTAATGGATGAATGGATGTTGTATTTTATATTGTTATAAACTGCAAATTGTTATGCACCTTATTTCATTCGGGATTGCGGTTTGAAATGATATATAACTGTATTTTTATTTTAAATTACGGATTGAAATGATAAATATCCGTATCATTTGACCATAGGATAGAAAATTATATACAGACACCGTCGGTCTATATATATAAAAATATTTGAAAATGATTTCTATGGTTTTGGATAGAACTATACGATTTAATAAATATTGATTTTTTCTTTTTTTGATATTATAAAAAAAATATTTTATATATAGTTAAATTCGTGTATTTAAGCTACGTATAAATTTGTTTATTAATAATAAG
Organism: Allium cepa; assembly: GCA_030765085.1. Lineage (NCBI taxonomy): Eukaryota > Viridiplantae > Streptophyta > Magnoliopsida > Asparagales > Amaryllidaceae > Allium > Allium cepa. Next base: position 269,880,040 of record CM060944.1, read on the forward strand.
TTTAATAATGGAGTTTGATTTTATTAAAATAAAATATGTTAAGTATTTAAATCATACTTTAATATAGAGGTTATAATGATTTAAATAAAATAAGATTGGAAGGTAAATTGGATTTTTTTTTTGAAATTGAGCTTATTTAAGGATTACACTCCATAAGTTGATGTAAAATTTATTAAATTGAAATTTTAAAAGGTATGATATTTATAACTGGATTTTTATTCAAGATGAATTAAAGAATATTTGTAGTATAAATAAATTGAAGAAAATATTTAGGTATTGGTAATTTGAGTTTTATTTAAATGATCATGGATTTATTACGCAAATATTTCAAACTAAATAATAGGACATTGAATTGTTGAATGGTAATTTCCAAACTTAGTTTTGAAATTATTTAATACTCAAACTTTGAAATATATAGAAATTGAAATGGTTTATTTGGAGGTTCAAAACGGTATTTGGAATTTATTTGTGAAATTAAAGAAGCTATTTTATTATATAAAGTAATTTAATATTTAAACCATTTAAGTATCAGAAGTTATGTTTCAAAGCTATGGTTTTCAAGGGGTTATGATTTGAAAGTGCTATGGTTTTGAAATAAGGACATATTTGAAATAAAAAATGATATCATATTGATTTGGGTTTTAAAGCGGAAATGATATCGTATTTATATGGTTTTGAAATGGATATTATATTCTGGTTTTGAAGTACAAAATATTCTGAAAGACCCTGGTGTTATAATAAAGTTGGTTGTTAAAGAGACCGGGATCGGAAGTTGTCATACTCTCTGCCAACTGTGAAAACAACTTTAACAACCGTGTACGCGGTGGAGATTCCAGAATGAAGTAGGATGGTGGCGGCGTTTCCTTTGAGGTAAATACGTGGACCCGACTCCCATGAGTTGGCATAAGGTGGCTAAAACAGGAGCGATTCTCGGGCCAATGAGGTCATTCCTCTGATCAGACACACTCCTTCGATATTATATTTTGACTATGAGATTTATTTGGTGGCCACTTTTGATTTTTTTGATTTTGGGGGTGTGGCTCGAGGTGGGCGGTAGTAGCTGCTACGCGTTACCACGAGCCCGGATAGCAATTGGTATATCTACCCTGGCATTGCCTTGTTGTGCCATGTCACCTACCCTAGTGCGCCTTGTACGAGTTTGGTTTTCTCTCGTAGCCCCTGTGGTATCCTCTGGTGGCTTCCCGATCAGGAGGGATCATGATATTGGATGGACTACTGGGACTATTACGTGGCAAGGGATATATGAGTAACCCCTTAACGCTATTTAAAAGTAAGTTTATTTTACTATTAGACGTTATTATAATAGCGAAATATTACTACATAGTAAATAGTTCAACGGATCCTTAGGAGATGTGAATCTCGAGCATCTCTTAAGTTACTACACTTACGTTAGACACTGGATATGAGATGTCAAATCCCGTAAACATCTCTGACGCCGTTCCACTCATATTTATTCCTGTTGATTTAACTTACATAAGATCTTTTAGTTCTAACTCAAGTGTTTTGTCTTTTCAGTTTGCTCGGGCAGTCTGAGCATTACAGGATTAGAAGACTTTATTTCTGGACGACGAAGACGAAGATTTTATTACTATTATTTATTATATTATTCCACTACATGACGTTGTTCCGCTGCATTAATTATTATTCTCTGGTATGTGTACTCTGATATGTATTGTATAAATATAATCAAATGTTTTGTAAAACAGCTTTATGAACTGTTTATTTGATTATTATATTTTATCGTTCCGCTGCAAGATTCTATTTTGTTTTTTCCTTGCTTTTTCTTATTTACCCCATAACAATCCGCCCTTCTGTATGGTTTAAGTCTGACGTGTGTTGTTTTATCCTCGATTTAACGCGTACAAAAAGGTGGGATGTTACATATAGTATCAGAGCTTTGGTTTAGCGATAAACCTTAGCTTTGTGGGGTCTGACTCTTTAACAATAGGGTAGTAATACCCTACGATGAGTTTCCGAGTGTGTTTGTGTGTGTGTCTATATATATATATATATAAGGGAGCATACTTGTTAGTGTTATAAAACGGTTTTAATATTGTGTTAATTTGTTCTGTTTTGTATTTATAAATTCTAGTTGGTGCATGGGACGCCATGACATCGATAGAGATTTCTAAACACTTAATAGGACAGACCGACACAATATTTGTTTTGAATACGGGTGAATGAAATAATTTTGCCTATTATATTTTATGTATATATAAAATAATTTTTTATAAATGATTTATGTATTTGGTTGCAATATATTAGTTGTTGGGTAATGACATTTATAAATAATAGTTGAAATGAGATTGAAAATAAAATAAATGAAAATTGGGAATTTAGAACCTAAGCCCGGGGTCTTAAAAATTTCTTTCGAATAATTTTGGAATATAATAATATTATTTATAAGTATTTTCTGATATAAATATTTCAATATAATTTGAAAGAATTGTTTAAGGAAATTTTGAAGAGAAATAAGCTCTGTACTTCCCTCCTGTCGCTGGAAAATAATTTCGGTGATGAGTGCACGCATCATCGACATTAATTTTCGAGTTTCGAAGTGGGAAGGCCACTGTAGTAGTTTTACTATGAATTTATTTTGATAACCAAATATAAAATTTTAATTGTTTTAAATATAATTGGATATATAAATACGTTTATCTATTATTTTAAAATGATTTGAGATTTAACCCGGTATTTAATTCTTAAGTTTCCATTAATTAATAGTTTCAATTATTGTAGTGAATTGGAACGTAGGTAATTAATAATTGAAACCTCTAAAGGAAATAAGAGATTTAATACTAAGTTATAAATTAAATAAAAATAAAATTTAAATTTGTAACATAGAAAATAAAGGATATTATTATTTAACATTTAATTAATTAAAAGAATTGAGAAAAACTAGTATAACTTTCAATCACATTCTTAAAGCATATATATAACTTACCAAATATTAAAAGTTCTAATGCTTATAGGAAAACGTAATGGATAATGTACGAGTAAAAATTTGAGGTAATGAAAGAATTCAATGAAATTCTTTAATAAATAAAAATGTGATGTTCTAGTGTTATGAAATTAATTATAATTGAAAATTCTAATTTAATATAATGGAAAGGTACGTATTATAAATAAATGATTGTAAACTTAAGTAGATGAATTGATATGCTAAGAAATTTGAATTAAACATAATTACTATAAATAAATGTTATGAGATGAAATTAATAAGAATGAACTTAATTTATTGTTTGAAATTGTTGTTCGTCTTGGTTTATGGTTGTTTGGGCAAGGATACTTTAAAACTGGTTGGATGAATGATAATCTATTTAGTTTCATCTAAGGCTGTTGAGTAAATGATGCACTGAGTAGTTTATTCTTCATTATGTACAATTTAAAGTTTTTGAACCCGGAACAACTATTTGTTTGTTTGATATGAATGAATAATTGATTTGTGTTGATTCTGTATGATGGTTGTATGTTGTGACTGAAAGTGATTATTATTGATTTGTTGTTAGTGGTTGAACAACCTTAAATATTTCATTTTATATAATTGTTAACCTTTTTGGATTATATAAGTGAAATACAGGTTATGTAAGCAATTGCTACTGCTTTTGGTTTCATAATTAAGCTTAATTGCCCGACCAATAGGTACGTTTTCGGATTACGGTTTGTAGTGTTATTATATTGTTTTCCTGTGTTGGGATATATTATTTTGGAAAAAATATGTTATATATTGTTGTGTTTGATATTATATTTTCTCCCGAGTCTCTCCGTACAAAGGAGACTCTGCCAAAATTTTCCGTAAATTTTGGACATAGAAAATTATTGAAATGTTTTCCAAACCTTATTAATTTAAGTATAAAAGATTTAATGGTTATAAATTGGTATATTTTATTTAAATTAATTAATTTTGTAAATTTATTTGTTTATAAATTAAATATTTTAAGTAAGATATATCGATTTCTTAATTCTTTCCCTTTCTTTTTCCTTTTCGGGGACGAAAAGTTTTGAGTGGGGGAGAGTGTAACGACCCATAAAATTCAATAATTAAATTGGTTAAATTAATTAGATTTTCATAATTAAATTTAGAAAGGAATAAATTTTTTATAATTTATATTGAAGTAAATGTTAAGAATGAAATATAGCAATGGTAATTAAAACTAATTATTTGTAATTTGATTAAAATTCTAATAAATGAAGTGGTGAAAGTGTTATATGTGGATATAAATTGAATATGAGAAAATAAAGGTAAGTATTGAATTAATTAATGAAATAACACATTGTTAGCAGTAATTGGATGTAAATTAAAGGAAATATGTTAATGCAAGTTAATAATTAATGAACATGCCAATAAAATAAAATAATTTAAATGTTATGACTTAGTTATAAATGGAATATAATAAAAACAAATGTAATTATTGCATTAATGTGTGAAATAATATGATAGATGGAAATTGTTTATGAAGAATAAACATACGAGTATTATAAAGGGATATTGGTGACAAATGGTAGTTGTTACCAGTAAATTTACCAATTACAAATAAGGGTAATTAAATGTTACTTTAATGATAATTAATATAATAGTGGAAAGTGTGAATGTAAATTTAATAGAAATGTAAATTTATTTATAAGGTAGTAATTGATGTAATAAAAGTATGAAACCAAGTAAATAAATTAATTGAGAATATAAACCGTAATTAATGTACATATTTGGCAAATATAATAAAATGGAAATAGTAGTTAATACAAAGGAGTGACGCCCCACCTCTATACCCACGCTAGCCAAGGACACTACAGGGTAATGCCGTTAACTAACACGGAGAATAAGGCTGGTTGGGAGCGACCATCCATACCCTTGCTCTAACTATCAATTGAATACCTCGACAATAAACATACCAAGTAGGTCGACATACTCAATGAATACTTAAAACAAAACCATAGGTGGTTGAAGGATCTATCAGAACAGAATATAACAACTCAAATGTAATATACATCATAGAACAGTAGATCATCATATACACATATACTGAATACATAACAGAGTTTACAAAACAATACAAGTCAAGTGGTATAGCAGACTACAATATACAGACAAGTCAATAGAATATATCAGAGTTACTACAAAACGGGACTACATAAAAAGCTATGAAAAAAAGAAGCTAGCGGAGTAGTCCATGCGGAAGCAAAATAGGCTAAGTCCAAATGTACCTAACCTGAAACATCTCGGTCTGACCCGAGTATAAAATACACGGGTCAGTCTAGCTAAACAAATCAGTTAGATAAACTGAACAACAATAAACCTGCAAGGTTACAAAGTATAACAAATATCTCTAAAGGAGATAACACAATCATCTAACAAAAGATGAATCATATAGAACAAGCCTCATATCATCGGCAACATATAGAAACAAAGGATAAGAATATCCCAAAGCAAGCCATAAGGCAATAACAAATACCAATAAGGTACACAAGTTCCGCAAGGTAAACGCTACGCATCATGCAGCTCATAATGACCAACACCGAAGGGCGATACCAAGGGAATATACATATGAATGAAACCTCAGAAGATTTGCTCGAGCTCAGTACTGTACAAACAAGGATCCATGAGCCCGAAGACTCCAAACCCAATATCACCCATGCGGCTCATAACGACCAACATCGGAAGCGATACTAAAGGGCAACCCAATATCACCCATGCGGCTCATAACGACCAACATCGGAAGCGATACTAAAGGGCAACAAACCCGAAGGCACATAACCGAAGGCAACAAACCGTAGTGGTGAAGGTCAGAGACCCAGTACTGGACACCACTAAATGGCGGAATGTGTCACAACTCTCGAAAAGGAATCCGAAAAGTGTTAACGTATGTCCCATAACCACTCGTTCGCACTAAACGATTTACTATCCGTCAGCCACTTTCACACTCAAAGCAGTACAAAGTTCACCTCATCTCATCGGTAAACCAGACACAAAGGTCAAAACAATCAATCGAATAGGTCGGGGACTAATCGAAAAGATAAACGCAGGGATTCATGGTCCGTGTTTTACCTAACCATTTAATCTTCCTTCCACTTCGCTCGAAGTGTGAAATTGTGTGTGCATTATAAATAGAATTTAAGAATTGGAGAAGGAAATTTTTAATACGATTTAGAGGGATTATTTATGATAACCCATGAATGAAGTCAAAAATAAGTTATCAAAGCCAAAGATGCAATGACAACCACTAAAAAGCAACTTGAATCAATAAAATTTGGAAAACAAATCAAAATATGCAAAAATAGACAAACAGCAAAATAGGAGCAGGTCGGTCGACCGGTTGTAGGGCTCGGTCGGCTGGCCAGATGCAGGAAATAAGACATGACTCGAGGTAGCAGGTCGGTCGACCGGTTTCAAGGCTCGGTCGGCCGAACCTGATGAATTTGCAATTCCTTCCCTATATCAATGAAATGCAAATTCTTCCAAACCACGACCGTTCGAGCAATGGACCTAAGGAGCTTTAGCCAATAGATACCCCAGCTCCATTAGCTCTCCGATTCGCAACCAAAAACATATTCAAACATCAAAGTTAGGATCTTTAAAGAATTGAACCCAAACATTAAAAATTTGGATATTCACCAATTCAATCCAAACCAAAAGCAAGTGCATATGAACAAGGTGTTAGGAATTCATACCCAACATTAATGAAGTCAAGAGAAGTAGATGTGAGTTCAAAACTCACCTTTATCCCAAACAAAGAAGAAGAAGAAGAAGAAGCTCAATAATAAGGAGAAGACCAACCAAACACTACTTCAACCCAACAAGCTTCAATCTAAGAATAAAACACATATTTCCCAATTTAGATTTAGGAAATTTTCTGAAATTGAAGAAGAAAGAGTTGGAGAAGATGAAGAAGAGCTTACCTATGGCTTCTCTTTGATTTTGGAGCAAGAATTTGGAGTTTGCAAATGGAACTAGGGCTTGGAGTTTCTATTTCTCTTTCCCTTCCTCCATTTCAGTTTTAGCTTAAGAAATGAGAATGAAATGAAGATGAATGAAGAGAAGTGGCTAAGCTAGAGTATTAGTTAAGCTAGTGGGATGAACCCAAACCCAAAACCCAATAGAAAAAGTAGCCAAAATTTCACAAACTCCAAACATATCAAAGATTATATCAAAAAGATCGCAAACGCCATTTTGGAACCAATGGAGGTAGTTTCGAGCTCCAATTTGGCCGTTTGCAAAAAGTAGCTTTTCGGACCAAAATCCGACTAACGACGCTATATTTAAATAAAACATTTAAATACATAATCGTTAAATATGCGGTTGTTACAGATCTCCCCTCCTTACAAAATTGCGTCCCCGCAATTCCTAGAGACGATATTTGTAACAACTACATACATACAATCAATCAAAAGAAAAGAAAATAAGCTTGAGATGAAAAGACATACTCACCGTTCTCAAGCTAAGCAAGAAAACCCGGATAAGATCGCTCAATAAACTCTCTGGTTTCCCAAGTACGGTCATTGGGATTATCGGACCATTGAACTTTAACGAGCGGCACGTCCTTGTTTCGAAGGTGTCGCACCTCCGTGTCAAGTACGCGAATAGGTTGCTGTACAATAGATAACTCCGGTGAGATCTCAAGCTCTTGCAAATCAGGAGAAGTAATAACAGAATCCGACTCCCGAAGACACTTTCGAAGTTGCGAGACGTGGAACACGTCATGAATACCAGATAAATGAGCAGGAAGTGAAACTCTATAAGCCACAGGGCCAATACGTTCCGTAATAGAAAATGGTCCTATATAACGAGGAGCCAATTTCCCAGTCGTACTGAAACGCATAACCCCCTTCAAAGGAGAAACACGAATAAAAACAAGATCGCCGATCGAGAACTCGAGAGGCTTCCTACAGTTGTCCACGTAGGATTTCTGGTGACTCTGTGCCTCTTTCATTCTCAATCGAATAAGATCAATCTTCTCGGAAGAATGATGAACAAAATCCGGGCCAAGAATAAGCTTCTCCCCAGATTCTAACCAACAAGAAGGTGATCGACATGGCCTTCCGTATAAGGCTTCGAAAGGAGCCATACTGATACTAAATTGAAAACTATTGTTATAGGAGAATTCTACAAAAGGTAGGTGATTTTCCTAACTACCACCGAAATCAAAAATACAAATACGGAGAAGATCTTCCAAAATACGATTCACCCGTTCAGTCTGTCCGTCAGACCGCGGATGATAAGCTGTAGAAAAATTAAGCTTCGTTCCCAAAGCTTGCTGAAGACTCTTCCAAAAATGACTCGTGAATAAAGGATCACGATCACTCACAATAGAACTAGGAACATCGTGAATCTCACGATTTCCTTGACATACAACTTAGCCAAATGTGAAGCAGTTCTATTAGACTTAATAGGAACAAAATGAGAAGACTTAGTGAGGCGATCAATAATAACCCAAATACTAGAATGGCCTGATCTCGAGCGAGGTAGGCCGTCAATGAAATCCATAGTAATCTGATCCCATTTCCACAATGGAATCTCAAGAGGCTGAAGAAGACCAGAAGGATGCTGATGTTCGACCTTAAAACGCCGACAAGTTATGCAATTACTCACATAACTCGCCACATCGCGCTTCATGCCTTCCTAATAATAAAGACGATGCATATCGGCATACATCTTGCTACTACCGGGATGAATAGTATACTTAGCATGATGACAGTCATCAAGAATGTCATGCCTAAGTGCAAGATCAGAAGGCACAAAAAGATGGTTCTTCTTACGAAGACACCCTTGAGAATCAATGCTAAAATCTTGCAGCGCCTCATCACAAGATCCAGACTCACAAAGCTGAATAAGATGCAACAAATCAGGATCACACCGCTGGGCATCGGCAATACGATCCAATAAATAGGTCGAGCTCCCAAACTAAATAATAGAATAGGAGAATCAGAAGATGAACCTCGATCACGAATTTCACAAAAAGATAGAGTCTCAAGAACATTCCATTCGGCAAGCATCATAGAAATAACAGCCGAATGTTTGTGACTAAGCGCATCAGCAACACGATTACCCTTACCAGGGGTATACTTGATATCAAAGTCATAAGAAGCAAGAAACTCGAGCCATCGTTGTTGTCTCATATTGAGTTCCTTCTGAGTGAACAAATACTTCAAAGATTTATGATCGGTATAGAGAATGAGGCGCTCGCCCAACAAATAGTGTCGCCAAATCTTCAAGGCAAAGACAATGGCGGTTAACTCAAGATCATGAGTGGCATAGCGGACTTCATTCGGACGCAGTTGCCTAGAAGCATAAGAAACTACCCGATCCTTCTGCATAAGAACAGCACCGAGACCACTACCACAAGCATCGGTGTAGACAACAAGATCATGATTCCCCTCGAGAACCATATGAATAGGAGCATTAGTGAGAAGTTCCTTCAATGTCAGAAAGGAAACTTCACACTTGTCGGTCCAAACAAAACGAATGCCTTTTCGAGTAAGGCAAGTAAGAAGAAGCACAACACGGGAAAAATCCTTAATGAACCGACGGTAATAACCCGCCAATCCAAGGAAACTACGAATCTCATGAACATTCTCAGGCCTCTTCCAATTCTGGATGGCTTCGATCTTTGAGGGATCGACAGAAATGCCATCGGAAGATACAACATGGCCTAAGAACTTAACCTTATTCTCCCAAAAGTGGCACTTGGAGAATTTGGCTCTAAGCTTATGATGACGGAGAGTACTCAAGACAATTCTCAAGTGATTAGCATGCTCGGCTTCAGACTTAGAATAAATAAGGATATCATCAATGAAGACAAGGACGAACTTATCGAGATATTCCCGGAATACTCGATTCATGAGATCAACAAAGAAAGCAGGAGCGTTCGTCAAACCGAACGGCATAACGAGCCACTCGAAAGAACCATATCGAGTGCGGATAGCTGTAAGAGGTATGCTATCCTCCGCGACTCGTAATTGATGAAAACCTGTGGCAAGGTCAAGCTGAGAAAAGACCTTAGCACCACTCAATAGATCGAACATATCATCGATCCTAGGCAATGGATACCTATTCCTAATGGTCAACTCGTTAAGCTTGCGATAGTCAATGCAAAGCCTAAGAGTTCCATCAGACTTCTTCACAAAGACAACCGCAGATCCCCACGGAGAAAAACTAGACTGAATCAACTGCTTGGACTCTAGCTCTAAAAGCTGCTTCTTGAGTCCCTCATTTTCCTTTGTAGACATTCTCATGGGAGGACGACTAACTGGCTGCGCGCCTGGAATGAGATCAATGCGGAACTCAATTGCCCTCTTGGGTGGAAACCCGATACAGGCTCAAAAACATCAGAAAAGTCAAAAGCAATAGGAATACGAGATATATCATCATCATCTCGCGAATCAAGAGAATATAAAGCCATCTCGGAATTATCCACATCCCGAAGAACAAGAGATAGCTGAGTAGGTGAATCCGGATGTCGAAGATATATAATTCTCTCCGAACAAATAATCCTGGCATCATATCTCACTAGCCAGTCCATACCCAAAATCATATCAAATCCCAGACAAGAAATAACGTGCAGATTCGCACAAAAAGAAAAACCACATAAAACAATCTCAACATCATCACAAAGAAAACTAAGGGTCGCGGATCCCCCAATAGGATTCGCAATCCTTAAAGAAGTAACCATACAAGAAACATCCAAAGATAAATCATCAACAAGCTTCTTCGATACGAAAGAATGTGAAGCTCCCGTATCGAAAAGAACTCGTATACTATGATCACGAAATAAAATAGAACCTTCCAAAATAGATGGAGATATACCTTTGGGTTGAGAAGGACCTTTTGAAGCCTTGGTAGCATAAAGATTGCTAGACTTGGCACCAGCCGGAACAGTAGGACAAGCTGAAACATGATGACCTTCCTTCTTGCAATAACGGCAGAATAGAGGCTTAGGACAAGCTCGAATAACATGATCCGGAGAACCACAATTGAAACACTTTCGAACGAAAGGTGTTCCAGAATACTGAGGCTGAGCTAGGACCACCGGTCTTCTTTTTCTTAGAAGGAAAAGGCCTGGACTTCTGAATTGGAAACGGCCTCTTGTTGGGGTTCTTGGTAACCTCAACATCAACATCACTATCACACTCCTTCTCGACTGTCTCGAGGTGAAGTGCCGAATCAATCAACTCCTCAAAAGTAAGCTTAAGTTGGAGCAACAAGGACTTCTTAAGATATTTCTTAAGACCAGAAACAAACTTCAAATTCTTCTTATAAGAAGTACTGATGAATTCAAGACCATACTTAGATAAAGCCTCGAATGATGCAACATACTCAGAAACAGAAGATTTCCCTTGCTTCAACTCAAGGAAGCGACGGGTCAATAAAACCTTTTCAGATTCAGGAACGAACTTGAGTTCAAATCGCTCCCGAAACTGAGTCCAAGAAAGAGTAGACTCATCAATTTCGGCTATAAGAAGCTCATACCAATCAAGAGCACGCTCTTGTAATAAGCTAGAAGTTACAAGAACTCTATCATGGTCAGAAAGATCCATACAAGAGAAGATACGCTCGCATGTGTGAAACCAAGCTTGGACTTCAAGAACGGATTCAGAGCCTTTAAACGGCTTTCCTCCAAGATAAGCAAAATCACTGCACTGACGTGCAAAGGGAAACTTGCGAGGTGGAGACACTCGAGGAGGAACTGGAGGCTGAGTGCTCCTAAACAATTCCAAAAACTAATCAGCAGACATATAAACGCCATCCAGATGTGTGCCACTGGATTGCCCAGCATCCGAACGTCGTCCCCTGCCTCTTCCAGCCATACGCTGAAGGTAAGATAAGAACAAGATTATTCACAAGGTAGATATTACAATATGGGATACTACGGAATAAAAATGCATTCCTAGACATATCCCCCAAATTCTATCTAACCTTGATGGAATAAAGAAACACGATGATTCAAAGATTTGTATCACTTGTACACTTTGATGTACCGTAATATGTGCTCTATTCTGTGTTTATCATGTTTTGTTCTGAACCTCGCTTTGATACCATGCTGTGACGCCCCACCTCTATACCCACGCTAGCCAAGGACACTATAGGGTAATACCGTTAACTAACACGGAGAATAAGGCTGGTTGGGAGCGACCATCCATAGCCTTGCTCTAACTATCAATTGAATACCTCGACAATAAACATACCAAGCAGGTCGACATACTCAATGAATACTTAAAACAAAACCATAGGTGGTTGAAGGATCTATCAGAACATAATATAACAACTCAAATGTAATATACATCACAGAACAGTAGATCATCATATACACATATACTGAATACATAACAGAGTTTACAAAACAATACAAGTCAAGTGGTATAGCAGGCCACAATATACAGACGAGTCAATAGAATATATCAGAGTTACTACAAAATGGGACTACACAAAAAGATATGACAAAAAGAAGCTAGCGGAGAAATCCATGCGGAAGCAAAATAGGCTAAGTCCAAATGTACCTAACCTAAAACATCTCGGTATGACCCGAGTATAAAATACACGGGTCAGTCTAGCTAAACAAATCAGTTACATAAACTGAACAACAATAAACCTGCAAGGTTACAAAGTATAACAAATATCTCTAAAGGAGATAACACAATCATCTAACAAAAGATGAATCATATAGAACAAGCCTCATATCATCGGCAACATATAGAAACAAAGGATAAGAATATCCCAAAGCAAGCCATAAGGCAATAACAAACACCAATAAGGTACACAAGTTCCGCAAGGTAAACGCTACGCATCATGCGGCTCATAATGACCAACACCGAAGGGCGATACCAAGGGAATATACATATGAATGAAACATCAGAAGATTTGCTCGAGCTCAGTACTGTACAAACAAGGATCCATGAGCCCGAAGACTCCAAACCCAATATCACCCATGCGGCTCATAACGACCAACATCGGAAGCGATACTAAAGGGCAACAAACCCGAAGGCACAAACCCAAAGGCACATACCCGAAGGCAACAAACCGTAGTGGTGAAGGTCAGAGACCCAGTACTGGACACCACTAACTGGCGGAATGTGTCACAACTCTCGAAAAGGAATCCGAAAAGTGTTAACGTATGTCCCATAACCAATCGTTCGCACTAAACGATTTACTATCCGTCAGCCACTTTCACACTCAAAGCAGTACAAAGTTCATCTCATCTCATCGGTAAACCAGACACAAAGGTCAAAACAATCAATCGAATAGGTCAGGGACTAATCGGAAAGATAAACGCAGGGATTCATGGTCCGTGTTTTACCTAACCATTTAATCTTCCTTCCACTTCGCTCGAAGTGCGAAATTGTGTGTGCATTATAAATAGAATTTAAGAATTGGAGAAGGAAACTTTTAATATGATTTAGAGGGATTATTTATGAAAACCCGTGAATGAAGTCAAAAATAAGTTATCAAAGCCAAAAATGCAATGACAACCACTAAAAAGCAACTTGAATCAATAAAATTTGGAAAACAAATCAAAATATGCAAAAATAGACAAACAGCAAAATAGGAGCAGGTCGGTCGACCGGTTGCAGGGCTCGGTCGGCTGGCCAGATGCAGGAAATAAGACATGACTCGGGGTAGCAGGTCGGTCGACCGGTTGCAGGGCTCGGTCGGCCGAACCTGATGAATTTGCAATTCCTGCCCTATATCAATGAAATGCAAATTCTTTCAAACCGCGACCGTTCGACCAATGGACCTAAGGAGCTTTAGCCAATAGATACCCCAGCTCCATTAGCTCTCCGATTCGCAACCAAAAACATATTCAAACATCAAAGTTAGGATCTTTAAAGAATTGAACCCAAACACTAAAAATTTGGATATTCACCAATTCAATCCAAACCAAAAGCAAGTGCATATTAATAAGGTGTTAGGAATTCATACCCAACATTAATGAAATCAAGAGAAGTAGATGTGAGTTCAAAACTCACCTTTATCCCAAACAAAGAAGAAGAAGAAGAAGCTCAATAACAAGGAGAAGACCAACCAAACACTACTTCAACCCAACAAGCTTCAATCTAAGAATAAAACATATATTTCCCAATTTAGGTAGGAAATTTTCTGAAATTGAAGAAGAAAGAGCTGGAGAAGATGAAGAAGGGCTTACCTATGGCTTCTCTTTGATTTTGGAGCAAGAATTTTGAGTTTGCAAATGGAACTAGGGGTTGGAGTTTCTATTTCTCTTTCCCTTCCACCATTTCAGTTTTAGCTTAAGAAATGAGAATGAAATGAAGATGAATGAAGAGAAGTGGCTAAGCTAGAGTATTAGTTAAGCTAGTGGGCTGAACCCAAACCCAAAACCCAATAGAAAAAGTAGCCAAAATTTCACAAACTCCAAACATATCAAAGATTATACTCAAAAAGATCGCAAACGCCATTTTGGAACCAATGGAGGTAGTTTCAAGCTCCAATTCGGCCGTTTGCAAAAAGTAGCTTTTCGGACCAAAATCCGACTAACGACGCTATACTTAAATAAAACATTTATATATATAATCGTTAAATATGCGGGTTGTTACAAAAGATGGATATTTGAATATAGTAGTGTAATGAAAGACAAACAAATCATTCCATTGAAATCTAATTTGTAATAAGTGTAATTATTGTAGCAATTGGAATTAAATATTATGCAATTAAAATAAAGATGAAAATGGAAATATTGAAGTATGTAATGCAAGGGCATCATGAATAGTAATGGAATAAAATTAGTATTATATATGGAATAATAACCTAGGTTGATAGGTAACAAACTTTTAAATGCAATTAAAAGTAAATAGGTGACAATTCATATAGGTTGTTTATTTATTTAATGTGTTAAATAAACTTTGGTAATCAATTACAATAAATCTTAATTTAACGTTTTGTTAATGTATTAGGATATATACCAAAGTAATGGTACCTAAGATGATAATAATTAGATTAATTGCAATTAAATAAAATTTAATATTTAATTATTACGTTAAGTGAAATTAAAATGAAACTTAGTATTACATTTATGAGTTTAAGACAATAATTACAAGATATGAAGATAATAGGATGAATTGAAATGTTAGTTCATTTGTAAAGAAATAAGTGATGTAATAAAGGAATGAAATCAAGATAAGTAAATTAATTGAGACTTTAATTACAAATAATGTGTGAAATTGACCAAAATATAGTAAATGGAAATATGATAGTCAATAAATAAAGGATGGAATGGGAGCACTAATGTAATGAATGTAAAACTTAATAAATGGATAAATTGAAATGAAAGGTCAGGTGAAATATTGAAACTTGTTATAATTGGTTATGAGATTGAAATGTAAGAAACGAATGTAAATACTTAATTAGCTAACGGAATAATAATAATATAGTTAATGGTAATTAAATAAAAGCAGAAGTATTTAAGAATTGTAACATTTGCTTGATAATAAGGAATTCATAAGTGTAATTAAAGTCATGTTAACACTTGTTATGAGTTACCCGTTTATTTGGTTTAATAATTAAAATGGGAATCAATTAGAATTAAATGAACTTTAATGTATATTGATGAGAATTTATGCAATAACTAAAGGTGTGGATGTAATAAATACAAACCAATGTTAATTTATGACACAAATTTGTGTAGAGAATTTACTTTCCTTTATTGTGCATTAATTAAATCTTTAAGGGATGTTAATTTTGGTACGTTTAGGGTAAAAAAATTAATTAAGTGAACGGTTGTTTTGAAATTTGAATTCTAAAAATGTGTTTACAGCATAGAGTTGGTCCATTCATTCCCTTTCTAATTAATAATTACCTCTTTTTAATACTTGCTACTTTTAAAACGGCTGTTCATATTTACTATATTTCAATACCAAGTTTGTTCATATTTACTTTCTTTTTCGTTCATTTTCCAACTTCATTTTACTGTAACGTCATTTCATTTATTTCTAATTGATAGCGGCCTTTCTTTTCAAATCTCTTTGGCCCTAAACCTAACTCAAACCTTATAATTAAGATATAATGCAAATGAAACCCCAGCCTCCATTCTAATCTATTTTTTTTCTTTTTCTTTTTTTCTTCAAATCTCCTTATTATCTCATTTTTCCTTCCTCTTCAAATATTCTTCTTCTTCAAATTTTATTCTATTTCAAACTTTCTTATTTCTTTTCAAATCTTGATCTTCTCTTCCATTTTCAGTTCTTCTTATATTAATCCTTTTCCTTTTCAATTCTTCTTTTTCAAATCTTCTCCAAACCTTTGAAAAATACATACATAAATACACACACACACACATATATATATATTAATATAATAAGGAGGGAAATTAAAGTAAATCAAAATAAAAGAAAAATTACGGAACAAAGCTAGCAATCAAGAAGGAGACTAAGGAAACGTAGAGCGAAGCTATTGATTAGAAGGCTATTATTTTCAGATTCGTATAAAGTTGAGTGTTTTAACCCACTCACAACTTCTAAAATTTCTTATGTTTGTTAAATTGATTTATGATGTGATTAAAAATTTATTTATAGCTGTTTGGTATATTTTATCATCATTCTAGTTAAATTGAATTTATTTAATTAAATTGTTATTTAATTTATTATTGAATATAAACTGCCAGTAATTACCTGCTATTTATTGTCTGTTCTATATTGATGTTATTTTATGAATTGGATGATGATTGTGATAAATGGTTGATGGTTGATAATGGATGAATGGATGTTTTATTTTATATTG
The DNA here is from genome assembly GCA_030765085.1 of Allium cepa. NCBI lineage: Eukaryota > Viridiplantae > Streptophyta > Magnoliopsida > Asparagales > Amaryllidaceae > Allium > Allium cepa. The sequence goes on from CM060944.1 coordinate 269,896,781, forward strand.
TTATAAACTGCAAATTGTTATGCACCTTATCGTTCGGGATTGTGGTTTGAAATGATATATAACCGTATTTTTATTTTAAATTACGGATTAAAATGATAAATATCTGTAAACTTGACCATAGGGTAGAAAATTATATACAAACACCATCGGTCTATATATATAAATATTTGAAAATGATTTCTATGGTTTGGATAGAATTATACAGTTTAATAAATATTGATTTTTTTGATACTATAATTTTTTTTATATATAGTTAAATTCATGTATTTAAGCTATGTATAAATTTGTTTATTAATAATAAGTTTAATAATGGAGTTTGATTTTATTAAAATAAAATATGGTTAAGTATTTAAACCATACTTTAATATAGAGATTATAATGATTTAAATAAATTAAGATTGGAAGGTAAATTGGAATTTTTTTTGAAATTGAGCTTATCTAAGTATTAAACTCCATAAATTGATGTAAAATTTATTAAACTTGAAATTTTAAAAGGTATGATATTTATAACTGGATTTTTATTCAAGATGAATTAAACGAATATTTCTAGTATAAATAAATTGAAGGAAATATTTAGTTATTGGTAATTTGAGTTTTATTTAAATGATCATGGATTTATTATGCAAATATTTCAAAACTAAATAATAGGACATTGAATTGTTGAATAGTAATTTCCAAAGTTAGTTTTGAAATTGTTTAATACTCAAACTTTGAAATATATGGAAACTGAAATGGTTTATTTGGAGGTTCAAAACGGTATTTGGAATTTATTTGTGAAATTAAAGAAGCTATTTTATTATATAAATTAATTTAATATTTAAACTAAGTATTAGAAGTTATGTTTCAAAGCTAATGAGTTTCGAGGGTTTATGATTTGAAAGTGCTACTATTTTTGAAAAAGGACATATTTGAAATAAAAAAATGATATCATATTGATTTGGGTTTTAAAACGGAAATGATATCGTATTTATATGGTTTTGAAATAGATATTATATTCTGGTTTTGAAGTATAAACTATTTTGAAAAGACCGTGGTGTTATAATAATATTTGGTTGTAAAAGTGACCGGGATCGGAAGTTGTCATACTCTCTGCCAACTCCGAAAACCGCTTTAACAACCGTATACGCGGTGGAGATTCCAGAACGAAGTAGGATGATGGAGGCGTTTCCTTTGAGGTAAATACATGGACCCGACTCCCGTGAGTTGGCATAAGGTGGCTAAAATAGGAGCAATTCTCGGGCCAATGAGGTCATTCCTCTGATCGGACACACTCCTTCAATATTATATTTTGACTTTGAGATTTATTTGTTAGCCACTTCTGATTTTTTTGATTTTGGGGGTGTGGCTTGAGGTGGGCGGTAGTAGCTGTTTTGCGTTACCACCACCCTGGATAGCAATTGGTATATCTACCCTGGCATTGCCTTGTTGTGCCATGTCACCTACCCTAGCGCACCTTGTACGAGTTTGGTTTTCTCCCGTAGCCCGTGTGGTATCCTTTGGTGGCTTCTCGATCAGGAGGGACCATGATATTGGATGGACTATTGGGACTATTACGTGGTAAAGGCTATATGGGTAACCCCTTAACGCTATTTAAAAGTAAGTTTATTTTATTATTAGATATTATTATAATAGCGAAATATTACTACATAGTAAATAGTTTAACGGATCCTTAGAAGATGTGAATCCCGAGCATCTCTTAAATTACTGCACTCACGTTAGACACTGGATAGGAGATGTGAAATCCCGTAAACATCTCTGACACTGTTCCACTCATATTTATTCACATTGATTTAACTTACACAAGATCTTTTAGTTCTGACTCGAGTGTTTTGTCTTTTCAATTCGCTCGGGTCAGCCTGAGCATTTCAGGATTTGAAGACTTTATTTATGGTGGACGAAGACGAAGATTTTATTACTATTATTTATTATATTATTCCACTACATCACGTTGTTCCGCTGCATTAATTATTATTCTCTGGTATGTGTACTCTGATAGGTATTGTATAAATATAATCAAATGTTTTGTAAAACAACTTTATGAACTGTTTATTTGATTATTATATTTTATCGTTCCGCTACAAGATTCTATTTTTTTTTCCTTGCTTTTTCTTATTTACCCCATAACAATCCACCCTTCTGTATGGTTTAAATCTGACGTGTGTGGTTTACCATCGATTTAAAGCGTACAAAAGGGCAGAACGTTACAAACACAGATATAGCAGAGTAAAAGCAGCACATATAATAGCGGGATAATAAAAGCAGAAAATATAACACATAGATTTACCCAACTTCGGCAAAACCCTGCCAACGTGCTTCCTCCAAGGTTTCCACTAGAAATTAAATAGTCAGACGCTTACACACGTAAACTTACGACACCTTCTATCGACTAACCTAACTCTACGCTCAAAAGCCTGCCATAACTCAGCCACTGAGTTACGAATTCTCGAATTACACCATCGTAATTCGTATCCTAGTCACACTGCTTGAAAATACAATTGTTTTACAAAATTTAAAAACAAATTTAAAAACAATTAAAAACTCAAAACCCTAGTTTTAAAATATTAAAGCCCAACTAAAGTAACCGGCCCAGATTAGGAAGGTGATAAAATAGATCCCTTTCTTTTGTTTCTTTGGCCCGTTCCTCCTACTTCATTGCTCTGATAATTAGTTTCTTCGTTCTCTTTCTTTTTCTCTTTAGGAAAATTAGGGTTTCATGAAATTCGAAAGAGCCAATATTGTTGATTGATCTATTGATGTTCTCGTGAGTGTTTTGATGATCGATTGTATCTTCAAATTAGCTTACGGCTGCTTCGATGATCGAGTTCAAAAAGGCTTCAGTATGTAATTCTTGCTCTTCTGTTTTTTATGGTTGAATGCTTGAAGTCGATCGATGATTCGAGTTGAATATTTATTCTTTGATTAGCTCGAACTCGATTGATCAACTGCCGATGATGTTTATCGTTTATATAGGGTTCGAACCCCTTGATTTTCATTCGCATATTTTATATGAATTCATCTGATAATTATATGCCTGAATTCGTCTTGGCCACTTGATTATGCTTGAATGCTTGAGAATGTACTGACATGTTCAAATTCGTATATTTCTTTGTTACTTGATTTCCACGGCTTCCATTTTGAACTATTCCATTCCTTGACAATCACGGCTTTGAATTATTTTGGAATTTGACATGTTCGGCTTGCACTTTGCTATTTCAAATTTTGGTTCTTTCATATTTTGAATACGATTCCGTATTGAATTTTGGCTTGACTTTGTTTATGCGATGATGTTATCTGGCTTGAATTTCTGGCATGTCTGGTTTTGCTTTGCCTTGATTATTTTGAAACTGCTACTGTAAAAATGTTCGACTTGACTTTGGCCATTACGTCTCTAACTTTGGTTCAAAATTGCTGTTGACTTTAATTCGATTTTTATGATGTTGATATTAGGCACTAAGATTTTGACTTCGACTTGTTATGAACTTCTCCTCTTTACTGCATATGTTGTTTACAGTTTGGTCTTACTGCATATTACTGTAGCATATATATATTACAGATTTGCTTTGAGTCTGGGTTGCACTGAGTTTGCATTGAGCTCTGTCCACTGTTCTTCGAGGCATGTAGTTCATGTGTAGTTTGTAATTTGTCTATACCTGATTTCACTGGATGTTTTGTTGACATAAGATTGGTTGTTGGACCTATCCACTTTGTTTCACTACATATTCCAGTGTGCCTTTGTACTTGTGTACTTGTCTCTGATCTGTTGGCACTGCTTACTGGTCCAGTTTCATTTGAACTTTGTTGTACTGTATATTCACATATGTATATAGTTTGTGTGATATTACTTCACTGCTGGTCTTCTGGTCTATATGCATTAGTGCATTCATGTGCTATGATATGCCAGCTTGAGTTTGCACTAGATTGAGTCTCCATTGGATAGTCGCTGCTGTACAATGTATTCATTGCTTGCATATATGTGTCAGTGTTGCATTATGTTCCGTCTGTTCTTCATTTCACTGGTGCATTGCTTCGAGTTAGGTTCTATTGGTGGCTTCACTTTAGTATTATTGCATTGTCCACTTCGTTTCACTATTGCATACTTGTTGACTTCGTATATTTGTCACTCCAAGTCCGAGTGTTATTCATGCATCCAATTGTGCATTCATACTTGAAGTACTTGTCGACTTTGTTCGTTACCTGGATGACATGTATGTATGCATGGACTTTACTGATTTGAGGTTGCCTATGACCTTTCTACTACTGTACTACTTTAGTTTTATCCTATGCACTGTTGTTCCTATTGCTTTTGCTATTCCTTCTATTCTTTGATCTCATATTCATGTGTACTGATTATTTGAGATGTTGAGGCAGTGCACACGTGTGCTTGTACAATTTTGATTTTGAATTGCACCTGTGTTGAATCCAACTTATAGGCTCGGGTTTGACCTTGTGCTCGTGTCGTGACTTGAGTTGAACCTAGATTTTTATTTGGGTTTGACCTTGTGCTCACCTGTCCTTGTAGATTTATCAAGTGTATATTGGTGTGCACGGCCTTGCATGTACAGTGACATATTGTGCATATCACAAGCTGTTCGCGTATGATGAATTCAAATTTAAATGATGACGAACAACCCAAATAACTTAGGAAAATAATATTTTCAAAATACATTTTCTTTTATACTGCAAAAATATTTTATTTTCAATTTTACTACGCCAGTGTATATACGAGTAAATGAACGATATGTTGTGAGGACAATTATGTAAATTGAAATGTGATGTAATTGAAATTTGTATATATATAGTGAGAGCTCAAATTTGTACTATTCAAAATTGTAATAAATATTTGTTTGAATAAAATATCTGTTTGAATTTAAATTCTGTGTTATTTATGTTCTTCAGCAAATATTTATTTAATATGTGAAAATAAAATAGTACATTATCAAATACATTTAAATGAATATATATATGTATGTTTATTATCGTTAAACAAAATCATATACTCGCATAATCAACACTTCATAATTTTTAAACAATAAAAACTGGAGTAGATGAGAATAATTCTCACTTTCTTATTTTCTTATCACCCATACTATCTCCACTTCATTCTATCACCGAATCTCTAATATCATGTGAGAGGGATTTTTAAAAGTACTTGAAATAAATTAACATTATAGTGGAAAATTTTCCTTTGCGTTTATTTTGCCAGTAATTTCCTATGCTATTTCTAATTAGATTACTAGCTTTATTTTCAGTTTAATCTCCTAATACTATTTCTAATTACTAACATTATTTTATATAAATTTCTAACATTATTTCTTAACGTTACAACTATTTAACTTTCTTTTACCAAACCGCTCTTATTTAAATGGCTTATATTTATATAGTTGTACACTCAATTGACTATCTCCTTAATTAATCCATCGCAGTGCATTCGTCTACTGCTTTAGTTTCAGGTTCTAGTAGTCTTTCACATTCTTTTTATCCCATTTCAAATTTTTACCACTTCCTATTATCCATCCCTGAAAGGAGTTTTTTAATTTAAAAATTTTTCATCTTAGAAAAATCAACGAGCTACATACGCTCTGCTATTTTTTCAAAAGAATTAACCTTTTCATTAAATCCCATTTGTAGTTATTCTCAGCCTAACAAATATTAAATTTTCTACTAAATTTTTTATTTATGTGACGTATATTTTTTCAAAAATTTAATATTTACTTATTTTTTCAAAAATAGGGTTTTTTCTCTATCTTCAAATAATTCCTTTGAAAATCATTTCAAATATATTACATACATATTTGCTCAAACTTTTATATTATAATCATTTCAGCTTTTAAAATTATTTCCTATTGGGTTGGACACAGAGTGGATTTCTTTTTGTCCCTTCTTTTGGAATTCACTTCTTTGAACTTACTTATTGACTTATCTTCTTCCGACTATAAAATTTGACTATCATCTTGGAGTGATTACTTAACACCTTCCTTTGGGGAACTCAATCTAGGATATTGCCTTTATCTCATTAGGCAATCTAAAAAGGATAGCAAGCGGCTCGACGCTTTTTCAGTATGTGTCGGTACCAAATCAGGGGTAGGAACTGTACATAGGTCGCGTGTGTCATCAGTCATGCACGGTCAATGGAAAAGACATGGTTACACCTAACAAACCACGCCACCTACTAGGATGGGCCCTGTTAGGTAATGCATCGCCACAGTTGTTTGCTAATTTATTTGTTAAGGCAAGGCTAGTTAACCCATAAAGGAGTTCTTTCAAAAACGAAAGGGGTAGTCTGGGGAGCTGAGTCCTCTATAATCAATAGGAAGAAGACAAGTAGTAATTCCCTAAGGCAAGATAGTATACAGCTAGGCTATAGTGAAGCTGTATTTGTCACTACTAGATGCATGATAAGGCGTAAACTACCATTGATAGGTGGACACGAAAGATGACGATGAGACACACCGATAAGTTAACATTTCGGGTTCCGCTCCACAATGCGTAGATGTACAGTTCGTCAAAATACAGTATGTACTTCCATATGGACATGTTATTGCATTAATGATGGATCCTGACATAGTGCCAGATTACGGATACTAGTGGGGATAGTACCATAGTCCAAATGGGGACTATGATACTTATATATATAGTTATGGTCTAATTCAGATAGATAGGATGTATCATACATGTACGTGAACTCAAGAAGACTAAGTAAAAATAAAAGACATAACATGTAATAGAAGACAATCGGCATAAACTAATGTTATGTGTAAAATGTATAATTCACTAGTCACCAGAACATTGTTTAAACCCACTCCTCATTACAACCCATGGGATAGCTTTAGAGGTACAGGTATCAGTGCAAGGCGAAAATAATAGAAGTGCGGATTTTCTGAAGCATGCTCAGCACTTACAAGGATACTTGATATTGGAAGTGTCAATCTTAGTCAGAATCTATACGATTTATTATATTTGTTATTCCGCTGCGATTATATCGATAGTGATCTAATTTTTGTTTATCCCTTTATTTGTTGGATACCAAACAAACGATCCATATCTTGACGGACCTGGGTTTTCGATTTAGCGAAAATTCAACCCCACTGAAGTGCAGGTTGTCACATTTGGTATTAGAGCTTATGTTAGCCTATCTTGAAAAAATACAAAATGTTGATTGAACGTATTTAATTTTTGCTAATGAATATAAATATATTATACACCAGATCCTATAAATATCGACTATAGAGTAGTTGGAACCATCCATCGAAAGACGGATGTTTGATTACAAGTTAGAACTGTAATAACCTGGATTTCTGGACATTTGTAATTGATAAATAAATGGGTTAATTAATAGAAATACTGAATTATAGATTGAACAAATGAATCTAATCAAATAATATTTATAATTGTAATTGTGTTGTGTGTATATATATATATATAGATTTTAAATAAAATTATTATATACAAATTGAATTGTATTTGTTTAAATGTATGTATATATATATCAAATTGATTTTCAAATTAGATTTGAAATTGAATTTGAATTTGATATTTAATTTGAAATTCAAAAGATAGATATATATATTTTAAATTATACTTTGGTGTTAAAATGTATTTTTATTTGATTTTATTTAGAACATAAATTGTTTTATATTATTTTTCTTTTTAAGTAATTTATTTATATAAATTAAAATATGTATTTATAAATTAGGAAATTAATTTTAAAGGCTTTATAAACATTTAAAAACTAATTAATGCATGCAAATTTACATGTGTTAAGTTATAAACCTCTTTAGTAACATGTGTTGGGAAATTAGACAAGGAAAAGGACAAATGTCATCTATTTAAATTATTTCTAAAATATTAAATAAGAAGAAAATGATATTATATGATATCTTTACCCTCCTCTCTTTTTCTTTCTTTCACCTTCACATTTCAAAGTAAAAGCCTGAACTTTTTTTTTCAAATATCAAGTTTTAAACTGGGAATGGAAATCAAACAATCTAAAGACCAAAAGCAAAGAAACTCAACAACAATCCAAAATCTGGTAATCAGTCTAGAATCAAACAAGTTTCAGCATAAAAATCAAGTTTAGAAACAAAGCAAGTATAGATCAGAGTCAAATAAGTACAAACTAGAAACAAAGATTATTAGATCATAGATTCTGATCAACAGGCCAAGATCAAAAGCATTTCAGTCCTCTGTTCCAGGATATAAGGTGAGTAAATTCTATTTTAAAAACAGTTTTTTTATTCTAATGTTATGATTTATATTAGTGATAAATGTGGCAGTAACATAGATTAAAAGTGTATATATGATGGATGATGTGAATGCATGCATATATAAAATTGAATCTGTGAAAAACATCTGTATATTTGCTTCTTTGTTCCTATTCAGGCTCCTATTTGATTTTAAAAATCCTTGTCTCTAATTTGAATCCATATTCGCCTTTGATTTTTGAATGGAAGATATTTGTTATAGCATAATATCAATTATAAAAATAATTTCAGGATATTATATTTTGTAATTAAATCAAATTTGGGAAAAATTCAGAGAAGAATCAAATTGGGTTAAAAATCAAACATCTTGATTTAATAAGTGGAATCCATAATCAGATTTGTTATTGTAAAACATGAATTTAGATATAACAATTGTAATTTTTAGTTTAGTATCCTTTGTGATAATCTAAGTTGAAAGAATTTTGGTTTATCACAAATATCTGGCGATCGACAAGGGGATTCATCGGGGTCGTGGTCAAAGTTGGCTAGAGGTCTGACGACCACGGGAAAAATGTGGTTGTATTTAATTTTGGGCCGTGGTGGCCGGAAGGAGGTGAACTAGGTTTTTGGGAGGGGGTTTTGTTGAGAGTAATGGCGAGGTGATCTCGTCTAAATCGAAGCATCCAGTTCGATTGCGAGTGATAAGATGGTTGCATAGGTCGATAACGAGGTTGAGGTCAGAAGGAGCAGATTCTGATCGCTTTGATCGTCGGCGGTAGATGTTTGTGTCAATCGACTTTTGAATGCCTGTTGCTTTAGGGTGTTCGATTTTGAATCACTGGCGATCCAACGAGGCTGAGTGGTCAGGTCGTTTGTGTTTGTGGTTATCGATCCGAGAGTGGTCACGACATGGATCGTCGACGGTCAGAGCATGGGTGCATGTCTGTGTAGTTAATTCCATGCTACAACCCTGCTATAATCCCGCTATATCTCATAGCGGATTTCTACGGCTACGATTTTTCCATATAGCCCCAAAATATAGCCTTTCCGCTTTAATCCCCACTATTTCCGCTATATCCCGTTATTTCTGCTATATTCTGCTATTTCTGCTATATCTTTTTTAATAAAATGAATTGAAAAGATGCATTTATACATTATAAAATTATGAAACTAATTTATTTGATTTAATGTTTAATATATTTTCAGAAATTAAAATACTCTAATATTCTACCAAATTCAATTATGTTATATAACAATTTTACATTTATTTAAAGTATATTCACACTTGTTTTTGTTTAAAATTATTTGTGTATTAATTATAATTCAATTGAATGATAATTTTTCATTTAATTACCATTTATATATTTGTAAAATCATTACGTACGAGTTTTATATGCTATTTTAGAGCCATCCGATATATCCTCGCTGTATCCCCGCTATGACTTTTTGCACCTCCACCGCTTTGAATCTGCAGAGCGCTTTAACTACACAGGTGCATGTGCACGCGTATGCACTGATATCTAGCATTATTGAAGATTGGGGAAGAAGCTTGGTCTCGGGTTGTTTTTTGAAGACGAGTGAGGTTCGTTTCGAAGTTGAGGGAGGATGCGAGTTGGTACGAGAGTGTATCGTAGGTTGCTCGGTAGATTTGCTCGGGTTTTTAACTAGTTAGCTCGATTCCGTTGTTGTAAAAGGTTTTAAATTTAAAAGTAAAAAATTTAACCAGGTTTGAGGAATCTAAACTAGTGCTTGTTTAAATGCAAATAAAGTAAAAGGAAGTAGAACCCAAGTTGTTAAGCAAAGGAAAGGTTCAAAGTTTTCATAGATGCTAAATGTTTAAAAATTGTTTTGTTAAAGAAATTATATATTAAGTAAAATTTTATAATTAATTTCTTAAGTGTTTTCAAATATAATAAAATGTTGTATTTAATTAAGATAAAGAAATTATCCTTAAAGTAATTAAGGTTGTGATTTATTAAGGATAATTAATTAGTAAAATTAATTAAAAGCTAATTAATAAATGTGATTAATTAGGATAATTAATTAGTGAAATTAATTAAAAGTTAATAATGAAATTAATTAAAGGATTAATTAATTAATGGGATTAATTGATGAATGGTTAATAAATGTAATTAATGTAAGGATCATTAGCTAATGATTATAGGTTTATTAATTAAGTAATTAATTTGTAATTAATGATGGTTAATTAAAGCATAATTACTTAAGGAAGTAATTAAGAATTAATTACTTGGTTTAATTAATTAAAGAGAATTACTTGATAATGGGATAAGTATAATCACTTAATCTAATTAATGAAGTATAATTACTTAGTGAAGTAATTATTGGATAATTACTGGATGTAATTAAAAGGAAATTACTTGATGAAAGTAATTAAAGAATAATTACTTAGTGGAAGTAATTAAGGATAACTTACCCAATGTAATTAATTAAATGGTTGATTAATTAAAGAAATTAATTAAAGATTAGTTAATTAATGAGTGTGATTAATTAAGGATTTATTAATCAATGTAAGTGATTATAAGATAATTAATTTGAGTAATTAATTAAGGCTCAGTGTAATTAATATGGATTGGTAACGGTTAATTAATTTGTGCAATTATTTAAGAGTTAATTACTTACTGTAATTAAAGGATAACTGATCCAAGGTGATTAATTAGAATGGATAATTAATAGATGATTAATTAATTAGTTTGTAATTAATTAATGTCAAGTGAACATAATCCAAGTGATTAAAGTTAGTGATTAATTTAATTAGAGATAAATTAAATTAATTTTGGAAGTGATCAATCTTGCTTAGGTATGATTGATTGATGTTAAATGCCTTGAATTAGTTGATATCTCTGATATGAAATATTTTGTGATGTGATATGTTTGGGTGGATAGTGATAATGTGGTTATCTATCGAGATGAATCGCTATGGAGGTGCATCTTGTCTATAATGTTTGGATTGTATTTCACTTGAATGACTTGGGTTAAGATGGAATTGAATTCGAAGAGACCGAGGTCAGGTATCAATAAATACCAGAATCCACTTCGATTTGTAACATACAGTAATTTTTATTTGATCGGTATGTGATATCAATAGGCTGAAATGGAATAATTTAAATGACCAGACCATTTAAAACTAAGTAAAGGTACTTAGGGACTAATTGTGTATAAGTGTTGACTATAGCAAGTTTTGAACTTGTAGTGATGAACGAGTTACCCCGGGTTTTAAGTGTGTTTATGTATTAGTATTTCTTGTTGGATGGGTTTTCTCACGCTGGTTTGCAGCCTGACCCTGGTGTTACTTTGATGTAATTCTCGGGTCAAACCGAGTATTACAGATTTTAAGGCAAGGACGTTTTGGATCTCAAGAGGTAAGCTGGATGGCAAGAACGTATGGCGTGTATTCCGCTGTGATAAATTGTAGTTTATCTAGGACATGTTGTTTTTAACTGTCCCGTGATTGTGAAATGTTGTAACTCTGATGTATTAAAATGTAATTGACTGATACAGATTTCTTTGTGTAAAGAATATCGTTTGATATTATATTTTATCCGATGCAAATGTGAGATTCTAAGTTTGGTTTTCTGTTTCTTCTGCTTCTTTCTCTTTTCTTCTTTTCCTATCTATCTGAAATTTTTGGGATCGAAATTTCCATGTCGTTACATTTGGTATCAAAGCCGAAGGTTAAGCGAGAACCTTGGTTCTGGTGGGTTTACTTATTAAAGATAGGGTCAATGGTACCCTAGAATGAGTTGAGTGTATACATACATACATACACACACACACACATACATACATACATACATACATACATACATACATATGTGTGTGTGTGTGTATGTGTGTGTGTGTGTGTCTATATGAGTGCGTACTTGTTATTTTCTTATATAAAGATTTTAAATGATTTTAAAGGTAAAAGATTTTAAAGGTAAAAGATTTTATATAAGAATATATTTTGATATATAAAGCAGTATTTCTTTCTAAATAAATATTAAGGTTCGTTGTTAAATCATTGGAATTAAATATAAGTGGTAATAGTAATGTAACTAAATTTAAATTGAATAAAGACAAGTTTGAAATGAATTCAAACTGAAATTAAAATCTTGAATTCGAAGAAGAGTTTTGGAACAAGATAATAATGAATTGGTATCCAGATATGATAATCTTGGGTATTATCATAAATAGTTATTGTGTTTAAGAATGATATATTTGTGAATAAGAAAGCCAAATGAAGTAAACTTTTAAGAAGAGTATAACTTCTAAATTGAAGCAGGTTTTAAATTGTGATGTTTTAAAACCTAAGTCTAGAAACATTTGAATTGTTTCAAAGTGTTAAAGGAAATAATAAATAATATAATTCGGACTATTTTGAATATAGTCTTACTTTAAAATAAGAAGTTGTTCGAAACATTGAAGGAATTCATTTTGAGTTAAAACCAAGGGTGGTCTAAATTTTAAAATTTGGCTTGGTGGGCCTAGAAGTAAATATGTATATATATATGTGTGTGTGTGTGTGTGGATATACATAATATCAAAGATGATTTGAAATAAACTCTAATGTGATGAGTTTTGATTTTCCTTAAAGTGTGACATAAAAACCTAAAGCAAAATAATTTTTTGAACTTCTAAGTGATAAAAGATTTAAAATTTGAATTGGAGAATTTAAATTTTGAGTGGGATTATTATGATTAAATTGAATTTAACTTAGAAAAAGTTAAATAAGTTTGAATGAACAACCTGATTTGGAAATTTCAAGATGAAAATTGAGATTGAACTTGGAAAGTTAAATGGTTGGTTTGAATTGGGGGTTTGTGTGATCTCAAAATGGGTTTGAGATCTGGAAATTGAAAATGGATGGATGTTTTAAATAGTTTGGATGATATCGTCCTATTGTTATTAATAATATTTAAAATGTGAATTGGATTTGTTTAAATAAATAAAGAAATGGATTATGGTAATATATCCATTATTGAGATAAAAGAGAAATTAAACTTTAATTTGGAATTAAGGATATGGAATTACTTTGAACTTAAGATTTGAATGTTTAAGATAAAATTTCAAATGATTGGTTTCAAAATTAAAATTTGGTGATCAATTGAATTTCAAAGATTTAGTTGTTTAAAAAGGATTTGAATTATTATTTGAATTTTGAAATAGGTTAAAATGGAATTTGGATTCAGAATTAAATGGTTTAAAGAGATAAGTTGATTTGATTTAAAGGATTAAATCAACATTTAAAAATTTAACTCGAATTTATATAATTCGGGATGGTTTAAATTTGAAATTTGAATTAAATTAGTTCAAATTGAATTCGACTTGAATTAATTGAAATTGTGATTGAAGATGGATAAGTTTAAATTCAAATGGAAAATTTCAATTGGATTAATTTGAAATGAAATTAAAGTTGAATAAGTAAATTCAAATGGAATTTGATTTGAATTTAGGAAAGAAACTGAGGATTAATTCAACTTGAATTGGGTTATATCAATTTCAATGGAAATTGAAGTTATTTAAATTGGAATTGAGTCAATTTAAATGGAAGTGGAAATTTAAATTGAATTGATTGGAAATGGAGGTTAGGAATTGAACAGTTTGACTCTGAACTATTTTCAAAATAAATTGTTTTAGTACAAATCTATTTTCCAAGCTATTTATTATATATACCACCTTTCTTATTAAACCCAAAACTATCTTATACTTATTTTATTACTACTTTTGGAATTATTTAACTATTTTGCAACTGTTTTATAAACTAATTACTGTTTTTTTACTACTTTATAACTAATTACTATTTTACAACCATTTTGCACTTGTTTAAAATTTCTATAACTATTTGACTATTTTATAACTATTCTACAACTACTTAACTATTTTATAGCTATCTTACAAATTAATAATTATTTTTCAACTACTTATCTATTTTTTTAACTTTTTCACGCTATTTTATAAATTTAAGCTAGACAAAGTGCAAACTGTTTATGATTAAATATCCATTTGAGATAAGAATTGAAGTGATAACCCAAATGAGGATTTAAGCAATTGTGAATTATGTGAATAGATTAAAATGAATGTGAATAGAAAAGAGGATTGATTTAGTTAATAATCAATAAAGATAAATATGTAGGATGTACGTATATTATTCTATTCGCATAGTGATTTGATCCAGATTCGAGCACAGAATTTCGAGATAGTATATCGATCCGATTTGGGATTTTTCACTTGATTTTTGACGGCGAACCTGGATAACGATTGTTGATTGGCTCTGGATATTCTCTATCATAGTTATGGCTACGTAAGGAGAATGATGATTTCTGATCAAGAAACCAGATCTGAGTTCGCACGAGAAAGTCGGGTGGACAATACTAGTTCGCAATTGAAATTGTGTGATCGAATGAGCGATCAGATTAATATAGCATACAGATGATATGTGTACATCGACGGGTTTGAATGAAATTGATATTGGGAATTCGTGGATAAGAAATGTGAAATGATTTTTCGAAATGAAAAGTATATTTTGTGAAATATACAATGAAGTAAAGTGGAAATTGGATATTTCTATAGTAGAAATTTACTTTATGGAAGTAAGTAATTTGGTAAGTGACTTTATAGAGTAATCAAATTTGAATATTTGATTTGGAATAAACAAAGATATATACCTTTGTCATATAAGATAAATTTCTCCTTGTTGAATCTATTGCCGAAAGGAAAGGATTTTGAAAGTATTTGAAGTATAAAAAGGGAATTCATACAAGTTTGAAGTGATCCAAATATTTTTTTAAAGTTATATATATAAAGGATTTTATGAGAATGATTTGGAGGAAAGGTTTTTTGGAACCTATAAATTTGGAAAGGCTTTTGATTTTTTTGGAAAAACAATCAATTTTGGAGATTTGGAAAGCCTAATTGAGAATAATCGAGAATCAATTTTGTGTAAAGGAGATTTTGATGAAAATCATAAAGGGTATGAGTTGAAAGATACTATAAGAGTACAGTATAAAGTGTTTTGAGATTGGCTTTGGAGAAAAAGGCGCTCCCTTGAAATGAACTTCTCAGAAGTGCCACAGGGTGGTACTGCCTTGAACCTTAAGGGGGGGTTCTAAAGTTGATCCTGTGAGCAGTCCGGACAAAACTAGTTCCAGAGGATTTTGTGTAGTGTGTAGCGAAAATCAAGGGCGCTGATGCCTACAGAGGCATTTGGGTTATGCTATGACGAAAGTATAACTCGATATCACTGCGATCTACTAAAGACCATAGTGAAAGTCGTGTGTGCTGCTGAGAGCCAACAATCTATGTTTGATTTTACGTCGGTAGACTATGACCTATGGTGATATAGTGCAAGTCGTGTGTGCTGCTGAGTGCCAACAGTCTACGTTTGATTTTACATCGGTAGATTGCGACCTATGTGGGAGTGGAGAAGTTTCATTTTTGGCAGCGAAAATCGAGGGGCGCTGATGCCTACAGTTACATGGACTTTTGCTATGATGGTAACGTAACCCTGGAATGCATCTGCGATCTTTGGTGGGTTCCATGGCGTAATCGAGGGGCACAGAGTGCCTACAGTTACATGAACTTTTGCTGCGATGGAAACGTAACCCAGGATGTAACTGCGACCATGGATAGGGGTGATGATTTGCAGAGCATTCTCACCAAAGATATTTCCTCTATTTTCAAAATGTTTTTGATATTTTCAATAAAATTATTTTTCAAGTATTTTCACTAGATGTTGAAGACGAGTTTACCAAGTACTTAAAGATTTTCAGTCTTACGCCTGATCAAAGTATAACCAAATTTCTGTGAGAACGAGGATGGACTGATTGAAACATCGAGTTATAAAAAGTATTTTTATAAAAAAGCTATTTTATAATATTATGTGAATTTAAAAAAAGTATTTCAGAATGATTAAAGAATAAATTATCTGATTTTAAATTCTGGCTTCATTCCTTTTCGAGGAAAAAAGATTCAAAGGGGGGAGGAATGTGATAACCCGGATTTCTAGACATCTATAATTGATAAATAATTGGGTTAATTAATAGAAATACTGAATTATAGATTGAATAAATGAATCAAATCAAATAAATATTTATATTTGTAATTGTGTTGTGTATATATATAGATTTTAAATAAAATTATTATATACAAATAGAATTTGTATTTGTTTAAATATATGTATCAATCAAATTGATTTTCAAATTGGATTGGAAATTGAGTTCGAATTTGATATATAAATTTGAAATTTAAAAGATAGATATATATATATATATATTTTAAATTATACTTTGGTGTTAAAATGTATTTTTATTTGATTTTATTTAGAACATAAATTGTTTTATAATTTACTTATATAAATTAAATTATGTATTTATAAATTGGGAAATTAATTTTATAGGCTTTATAAACATTTAAAAACTAATTGATGCATGCAAATTTACATGTGTTAAGTTATAAACCGCTTTAGTAACATGTGTTAGCAAATTAGATAAGGAAAAGGACAAATGTCATCTATTTAATTATTTCTAAAATATTAAATAAGAAGAAAATGAGATTATATTATATCTTTACTCTCCTCTCTATGTCTTTCTTTCACCTTCACATTTCAAAGTAAAAGCCTGAATATTTTTTTTTTACAAAAATCAAGTTTTAAACTGGGAATGGAAATCAAACAATCTAAAGACCGAAAGCAAAGAAACTCAACAACAATCCAAAATCTGGTAATCAATCTAGAATCAAACAAGTTTAAAAACAAAGCAAGTATAGATCAGAGTCAAATAAGCACAAACTGGAAACAAAGATTATTGGATCATAGTTGCTGATCAACAGGCCAAGATCAAAAGCATTTCAGTCCTCTGTTCCAGGATATAAGATGAGTAAATTCTATTTTAAAAACAGTTTTTTTTTTTTAAAATCTAATGTTATGATTTATATTAGTTATAAATGTGGCAGTAACATAGATTAAAAGTGTTTATATGATGGATGATGTGAATGCATGCATATATAAAATTGAATATGTGAAAACCATATGTATATTTGCTTCTCTGTTCCTATTCAGGCTCCTGTTTGATTTTAAAAATCCTTGTCTCTAATTTGAATCCATATTTGCCTTTGATTTTTGAATGGAACATATTTGTTACAGCATAATATCAATTATAAAAATAATTTCAGGATTTTATATTTTGTAATTAAATCAAATTTGGGAAAATCCAGAAAAGATTCAAATTGCGTTAAAAATCAAGCATCTTGATTTAATAAGTGGAATCCATAATCAGATTTCTTATTGTAAAACTTGAATTTAGATATAACAATTGTAATTTTTAGTTTAGTATCCCCTGTGATAATCGAAGTTGAACGAATTTTGGTTTATCACCAATATCTGGCGATCGGCATGGTGAACTTCATCGGGGTCGTGGTCGAAGTTGGCTGGAGGTCTGACGACCATGGGAAAAAAATGTGGTTGTATTTAATTTTGGGCCGTGGTGGCCGGAAGGAGGTGAACTGGGGTTTTGGGAGGGGGTTCTATTGAGAGTAATGGCCAGGTGATCTCATCTAAATCGAAGCATTGAGTTTGATTGTGAGTGATAGGATGGTTGCGTGGGTCGATGACGAGGTTGAGGTCAGAAGGATGCAGATTCCAGTCGCTTTGATCGTTCGGCGGTAGATGTTTGTGTCGATCTAGTTTTGAATGCCTGTAGCTTTAGGGTGTTCGATTTTGAATCACTGGCGATTCGACGAAGCTGAGTGGTCAGGTCGTTTGTGTTTGTGGTTGTCGAACTGAGGGTGGTCACGGCATTGATCGTCGACGGTTAGAGCATGGGTGCCTGTGCACGCGTGTGCACTGATATCTGGCATTGTTGAAGTTTGGGAAAGAAGCTTGGTCTCGGGTTGTTTCTCGAAGACGAGTGAGGTTCGTCATGAAGTTGAGGAAGGACGCGAGTTGGTATGAGAGTGTATCGTGGGTTGCTCGGTAGTTTGCTCAGGTTTTTAACTGGTTAGCTCAAGTCCGTTGTTTTAAAAGGTTTTAAATTTAAAAGTAAAAACTTTAACCATGTTTGAAGAATTTAAACTAGTGTTTGTTTAAATGCAAATAAAGTAAAAGGAAGTAGAAACCAAGTTGTTAAGCAAAGGTTCAAAGTTTTCATAGATGCTAAATGTTTAAAAATTGTTTTGTTAAAGAATTATATATTAAGTAAATTTTTATAATTAATTTCTTAAGTGTTTTCAAATTAAAAAATGATGTTTTTAATTAAGATAAAGAATTTATCCTTAAAGTAATTAAGGTTATGATTTATTAAGGATAATTAATTAGTAAAATTAATTAAAAGCTAATTAATAAATGTGATTAGTTGGTGAAATTAATTAAAAGTTAATCATGAAATTAATTAAAGGATTAATTAATTAATGGGATTAATTGATGAATGGTTAATAAATGTAATTAGTGTAAGGATCATTAACTAATGATTAGAGGTTTATTAATTAAGTAATTAATTTGTAATTAATAATGGTTAATTAAATCATAATTACTTAAGGAAGTAATTAAGAATTAATTACTTGATTTAATTAAATAAAGAGAATTACTTGATGATGGCATAAGTATAATCACTTAATGTAATTAATGAAGTATAATCACTTAGTGAAGTAATTGTTGGATAATTACTGGATGTAACTAAAAGGAAATTACTTGATGAAAGTAATTAAAGAATAATTACTTAGTGGAAGTAATTAAGGATAAATTACCCAGTGTAATTAATTAAAGGGTTGATTAATTAAAGAAATTAACTAAAGATTAGTTAATTAATGAGTGTGCTTAATTAAGGGTTAATTAATCAATGTAAGTGATTATAAGATAATTAATTTGAGTAATTAATTAAGGATCAATGTAATTAATATGGAAGGGCAAAGGTTAATTAATTTGCGTAATTAATCAAGAGTTAATTACTTATTGTAATTAAAGGATAACTAATAAAGGTGATTAATTAGAATGGATAATTAATAGATGATTATTTAATTGGTTTGTAATTAGTCAATGTTAAGTGAAGATAATCCAAGTGATTAAAGTTAGTGATTAATTTAATTAGAGATAAATTAAATTAATTTTAGAACTGATCAATCTTGCTAAGGAATGATTGATTGATGTTAAATGCGTTGAATTGGTTGATATCTCTGATATGAAATATTTTGTGATATGATATGTTTGGGTGGATTAGTGATAATGTGGTTATCTAACGAGATGAATCGCTGTGGAAGTAGCATCCTGTCTATAAAGTTTGAATTGTATTTCACTTGAATGACTTGGGTTAAGATTGAATTGAATTCGAAGAGACTGGGGTCGGGTATCAGTAAATACCCGAACCCACTTCGATTTGTAACCTACAATGATTCTTATTTGATTGGTATGTGAAATCAGTAGGCTGAAATGGAATAATTTAAATGACTTGACCATTTAAAACTAAGTAAAGGTACTTAGGGATTGATTGTGTATAAATGTTGACGATAGCAAGTTGTGAACTTGTAGTGATGAACGAGATACCCTGGGTTTTAAGTGTGTTTTATGCATTAGTATTTCTTGTTGGATGGGTTTTCTCACATTGGTTTCCAGCCTAACCTGAGTGTTACTTTGATGTAATGCTCGGGTCAGACCGAGTATTACAGATTTTCAGGTAAGGACGTTCTCGAGCTCAAGAGGCGAGCTGGATGGCAGGAACGTATGGAGTGTATTCCGCTGTAATATATTGTAGTTTATCTAGGACATGTTGTTTTTAACTGTCCAATGATTGTGAAATGTTGTAACTCTGATGTATTAAAATGTAATTGACCGATACAACTTTCTTTGTGTAAAGGATATTATTTGATATTATATTTTATCCGCTGCAAATGTGAGATTTTGAGTTTGATTTTCTGTTTCTTCTGCTTCTTTCTCTATTCTTCTTTTCTTAACTATATGGAATTTTCAGGATCAAAATTTCCGGGTCGTTACAAGAAAAATGGAAGAAGTTGAAGATGTACACCTACCTGATTACCTCATGGAAAATAGGTCGTATGTAAAGACGTTGACTTAAGAAGAGCATGGATGCAGCATATGGAAGATTCCTGAAGTAGCATAATATGTGACTCCCTATTTGGGCCCTCAATAGCCCAATGATTGTAGATCCCTGTATAATGCTGTTGATGATGTACAGAAGGTCTAGATAAGGGGAAACCCATTTTTGCACTCCAAGACTACTGTAATGCTCGAAATTTAACGCTATAGTTCGTTGTAATTTGTTGTAATCAACAAGAAAACATCAATAAAGTCATCAGTTTCATTGTGGACGTAGGACATACGCTGAACCATTCTAAATCACTATGTTTCTGCGTGGTTTTCTCATATATTTTTTGAAGTGTTTGTTAGATAATCCTCGTTATCCATTTAGTTTCTTCATTTTATCTCTTTAAATACTTTCAAAGAGTGTTGTGCCCAATTTTGGTGCAAACAAGGAATAAAGTTAAAATGAAGTAAAGTAAACGAAAAAGAAAATGGAAAAAGAGAAGTTTTTTAATATAAATGAAATAAGTGAAATTACTAAAAACCCTTTGTACCATGCCATCCACTATCCCCTTGCGACTCACCTAGCCTGGTCTCCTCCCTAGTACTTGCGCCACCCTAATATCTCCCCTTCACTCTTAAGCCAACATATAATAAATGCTATATGTACTTAGTATACACACTAATGTTACAACAATTCGGACAACTTTAAGTCGACGAAATGTCAAAAATTCGAAAAACGAATTCCAGCCACTTTTTCGATTTTTCTTCGAACTAAATACTTTTGTAAACAAATTTGAAAAACTACTCCACCATTATTCTTTATTATTTAAAATATTTTTATTTTTATTATAGTATTATTTGAATATTTAAAATTAATTAATTATTTGCAAATCAAAGCGGTAAAATTCCATGTGATTACACTGTTAAAATTGTATAAGTGTAATGAATTTATAAACTCCGCTTATAGACTTCGTGATGAATTACTTGACTTATATATTGCATCTTTGTGAATCTGGAAAGTAATGGGGAGTAGCAGTCCCTGAATTTGATAAACTGTGTGTAGTTCTAGATCTGTATATTTAAATGACTTATGCAAGTAAAATGTAAACTAAAGTTATCAAAAATTTTACGAGTTTAAGTAGTATCTTAATTGATTAGAATGTAGATGGTTGTAGTGTAAATTTCTATATATTTATCAAGTTTCATGAATAAAAGTGTCTCGTTTGAAATAACAAGGAGCATTCCTAAAAGAAAGAGATGTATCAAATAGTTATATTATACCGTATTTTCTTCGATCTGTTCCAATTACTACAAAAATACATTTCTTTATAGTTCCAAACATAGCACAAATTTTGCTTTTTTTGGACCAGATATAAAGGTTTACAGTCTTAACCTTTCCCTTTGTGGAAGATGTAATTCCAATGCATTAAAATGCAGAAATTCCAAAGTATGATTTAAAGAGTGTAAAATCAATATATATACACACACATGCAATTTGAGAGGAACTCGCTTGTAGAGAGAAACTCCATAACAATGGTGTAACGGATGTTACAACCTGTTTCAAATTTGGATCCTACATTTCCAATAGAAAACAAAGGAGAAAAAATAGATATGCATAATCCGACCTCACATTCAAAAGATAGAAGCAAAAAATAGAGTAAAAAGGATTAGAAAGCAAAATAAAGTTCGCTCCTTCTGAATGTGATGCTAGAAAATTAGATTTGAGTTTCAGATTCCTTAAAGATGGGTCGATAATTGTGGTTACAAATGCCGAGTCGAAATTGTTGGGGCTTGAAATTTAGAAGAAAATGATCAAATGCTTCAGTTTCGAACTAGGCTAAATGTTAGAAACATTCTACGTCATTATCGATGGCATTGAGGTAGGCCTGATTGAAAATGTCGACGTGAATTAGGTATGGATTGGAGTCAAGGATTTGAAATGCAAGTCGAAGAGGTTGACAAGAAGGTGTCTACTGCCAAAATTGGAAACCAAGAACCCCGGTTTTACATTCCGACCTTAATTCTAGATATTAACTAGAGACAAATAAGTGATTGTATTTGAAGTAATCGAGCTTAGCAAGTTTATCGTCACCCTAGAAGCAAGCATTTCTTAAATGAAGAGGCTTAAAAAGCTCAGCATGATGAAGTTTTGGGAATGATTACCTACTGCAGTTATGATGGATTGGAGAAGATAACACCCCATGATACACAGTTACAACGGTTGAGAAAAAAGCACATGACGAAACACATTTTAGTATACATAGGGATAATATGGATAAAGGAAACACATTACTACTTTTTATTTGCAGCTGTTAGTAACCATCAAGGTCAAAATGGGTACGTGGACCATGTTTTGCAGTTGCTAAGAAGATTGGGTTGAATGTGTTTATACACACTAGTGTATGTCACGTTAGGTTATGCACCACCACAGTTGTTTGCTACATTATGTTTTAAGGTCAAGGCTAGATAACCTTTAAGAGGGTCATTTCAAAATGAATGGGGTAGTCCATGGAGCTGAGTCCATAATAGTCCTAGGATTTGAGTAGTCCTCTATAGTTCGTGGAACTGAGTCCACAATAGTCTTTGGAACCAAGTCCTCTAAAGTTCGTGGAGCTAAGTCCATAATAGGAAGCAAACAAGTAGAAAATCCCCAAAGTGAGATACAATATGGCTAAACTATGTAACATCATTACTATGCACTGTTCGAGTTCCTTGGTATGCACGATGATGAGACATGATACTGCATTGATGATGGATCGTAAAAGGGTGCTAGGTTAGGGATACTAGCGTGGATAGTATCTTGGTCCAAATGGGGCATATGCTACCTATACAAACACTATATAGTTGTGGTCTACTATGGGTAGATGAGGCGTATTGTACACGTACATGGAGTCAAGATGACTAAGAAAAATAAAAAGGACAAAACATATGATGGAAGGCAATCAACATAAACCAGTGTTATGTATAAAGTATATAATTTACTAGTTACCAGAACATTGTTCTAACTCCCTCCTCATTACATCCCATAGAGTAGCTTTAGAGCGACATGTATTGGTGCAAGGCAGGAAAGTGGAAGGATAGGTTTCCTTATACATGCTCGACGCTAACTATATGACTTGTTATACTTTACTATTCTGTTGTGGGTTATATCGGCAATGCTCTGATATTGCATTTATTTATTTTGTAATATACCAAACAATGATCCATACTTCGATGGACTTGTGTTTTTGATTTAGCAAAAATTCACATCCATTGAGAAGCAGGTTGTTACATCCTAGGTTAATGATTTTGCAGTGGTGCGATTTGAAAGACTGCATGTAATAATTGTGTGTGAGGGATCTTGTATGAATCGCTCTAGAAGAATTTTGGGAATGATGGTTATTAGATGGCCAATTTATGATAATATCGTAAATTAAAACTAAATCAGTTTTATATAACTAATGCAATTCATAAAGTATTTATGAATACCCATTCCGTTGCATTGAGAAACAAATATTGTTTCAAGAAATACCAACTTCATAGTGAAGGTATTTCTTTTAGAAATTATTGATAGTAAAATGGATTTGAATACCATCCAAAGATTAAACGGATTATCAGGAATGAAGTGAAATTAACCAAACCTAAATGAATATAGAATGTGTAGTAAATATTCTTGTGCACTGAAGAGAAACTATGAGTTTCTTATCAATGTCGAGAATAAATAATCCTTATCAGTCAATTAAATCATTAACAGGATTGCCTCTTCCATATGGTATGATGCACAAATCCGAAAGGATTCCAAATACATTATGAAAATGTTATTTAAAAGTTATACCTAAGGAATATGATTCATCATCCCCAAGTGTGTCTTTAAGAGAAAGACTTATACAGTTGGAATATAGTGGAAACATTAATAAGAATAAAGTCATAATTTTCAATTATTGAAATTAACCTAATAGATTCGTCATTCAACGTGCTCAAGATGAATCAGATTTTGCTCATAAAATTTTCCCTTGGTAAGACTTTATGTCTTGGTATAAATGTTTTGAAATGGAAAATTCTAAATAATGATTTAGAATAGATTGTTTGCACATAATAACCAAAGTGTCACGACGTCAGTTGGAGCGATGTTGAATTTTTGGGTTTTTCGGATATGATCCAAAATATTATGTAAAAGCATCATTCTATAAGTGCCAAAATTGAATAAGTATTTTTATAGAAATGTCAAATAATTTGATTTTTATCCAAAATGTGGAGGAAGTATGTGTCCATAAGAAAGAACATTTAAAGGTAAATAGATATTTCTAAAATTATAAGCAAACAAGTAACTTGTTAACGATTTACTTATGTTAAAATTAATAATAGTTTGATTGTTTAATATAGGATATTGGATTTATAAATTATATCTTATATAATAAGAATAAAGGATGTTGGGAATGTCCTAAATGATATGCGAAGACCGCTTATTAAAATGTTTAAAATGAAGCTGGTAAGATGGATTCCTTATGTATTGACAATAGGAATTATCGTACACGTTGTATTGTCCACAATATTATATCTTGCTTATGTTTTTTTCCATGAAGCAAATATCAAATCCAAATTAGGATCGCGAAATGGTAATTTAGAGTGTTCTATGGTATTTATAAGATACTAGAGAATTGTTTATAGAAACAATGAACTCCTTATGAAGGAGTGTTCAAACTTGAACTTTATAAGCTTTATAAGCGCTGTCTAGTATAATTTGTCAATATTAAATTCATATTCACAGTTTAATTAAGAAAATTCAAATTGGAATTGTTCTAAAAATTAGTAGTAGATAATTCAACCAAAGGCTATTCAATGTAAGAAGTATAAATAAATGCACAAATTTATAATTGAGTTAAGGACGATTCCAAATATTGAGAATCCCATGCGTTGTTATGATAACTATGTCATGGTATTGTTCATAAAAGAACCTAAAGCTCCTAGAAGTCAAATGACATAATCTAAATAGTTCCACATGAAAAAGGAAGTTTATCGACATAGAAGAGAGTTGTTTGCATAGTAGATATTTAAAACAACATAGATCCATTCACTGAGGGACCAACCTGATTTTTTTTAGAAAATCGATTGATGAAGTTGGAATAAGTTTCCATAATTGATCCCAAGTGCAAGTGGGAGATTGACAGAGTTAGGGGTATGCCCTACGGTAATTATGTAACATATTATACATATCTATCTCAATAACCAATCTTATTCAAAATAAAAGGTGTTTTCTGTTTATTATATACTTAATACAATGTATTATATTAATTATTTATTTAATTAAAAGTATATTTATATAGAAAATCGAAAATGGTATGTTTTTTGATAGTAGTTATAATGCGTTGTAATCATGAGTGATTTATCACAATAAAATAAACATATTATTTTAAATATTCTAGTCAAGATGTATCAACACTGGATATCAATACATCCATTAAGACTAGAGTACATACTGCTCTCCAAACGTTGCGAAGTGTATTACTCATGGCTGCTAGGGGCACCAAGGGGTTACGTACTGATAGTTATTTGATAACTATGGAATGACTCATTCGATAGTAATCTGATGTCAATTTAACTATGGTCAAACAAAAAAATATGGTTGTAATAATTTTACACAATTCCCTCGAGTTGAGAATATTAGCAAGCTTCGATTTGGAAACTACGCTTTGGTTATAGTTAAATCATGGTATGGCATCCATTGAATGACTATAGTTGGGTCGACTTGAAGCGTTGGTAGTGAAAAATATTCAAGAGAGAATTCACCTCCTCGGTTATATGGTGTTGATTGAATATCGCGGGTTCAACTTAAGTCAACAAAATCAAGGTCTCTGATTTGAGCAGTGTGGTTAATAATAATTATTATTGGACCGAGGATTTTGTATTTGCACTTATAAAGTTAAATGTGGACAATGTTGGAATTTTGACTAAAACCAAATTTCATAAGTCCTAATATGATACAGTTTAACGAAGAGAATTGGTGTAAATAATCATTACTACCTAGTATCGCTTATGTCAAGAAAAATAAGATATTGCCAGAAAGATGTATTAGTGATAAATCAGCCAAAATGTGACACTACTAAATATGGTGACATGTGAATGTTAGTTTTTAAATTGTTCGATATTAGTTGTTGATTGAATTTACACCTCTAAGTCGCACAATGATAATGATGAATTTTTCAAAAAACCACACGATTAAATTAATTTATAAAATTATAAATTAATTAAATTAATTAATTCTTGAGAAATATTAATTATTGTCTAATTTATTTGATGTTTAGGAGCTGTCTATAATTATTTGAATGCATATATAAAATTTATATTTCATGCGTCGATATACGATATCGGTGTATTTTTAAAATTGGTTTAAAATTAGATAGTTGCATGAAGAGATTTATGGAAATATTATGTCATTTGATGGCAAGTAATTTTGGCCTTACCATGTGAGGTGAGAGGAGTGGAGAGGAAGAGAATCAAAAGAATTCATTAGGGTGGTTTTAATTAAAAGAATGATAAACGTTCCATTCTTCAATTATAACATATCCACTAATTCATTCCTAAAGAGATTCATTCTTCATGACAAATAAAATCCATTTCCTTTCTCTTTCAGTACTAATCTCTTCGATGAAAATTCATCTCTTCATAAATGAGAAAAAAACCCAAAGGTGGTTCTATAGACCGTAGCAATTTTAGAAGATAGTTCAATCGGATCGAAGAGTCTTCATAGATTCAAGGTTTGTTTGTAGGCTAATTTTTAAGGTAATTATCTACTCTTAATTTTAATTATATATATATACGCGCGCGCGCGCACACACACACACACACATATATATATATCAGTTCATGTTAGCATAGACTAGATCCTTTAAATTTTACACTAAGTTTATATGTACAATGTTGTCGCCTATAACCGTTTCAATCTACATACATATATACATCTTTGAATCTCTCATGAGTTATAAATATTATTATTAAAGTTTTGTATCAAAAAAAAAAATTTCTTGGCTAAAATAATTTTATTCATATTTTGAACATTGTTAACTTTATAACTATATATGTAAATTTCAAACTTGTGTATTCTAAGTGATTTACGTATTTTAAATAGTAATAAAACTATTTTCAACTACTCTTTTATTTTAAAAAACTATGTGCATATACATACATACATATATACATATTTAAACACACACATACAAAGATATATATATATATATATATATATATATATTCATTTTGCTTTTTCAAAATACCTTCAACTATTTTATAGTTTCCAATTTGGTTCTAAAATTATTTACATAGCAAAATTAGACATCATATTTTTTTAAATTTGAATCTATTCAATATTTTGAATTGTTTATTTCATTTAATAAATTAATTAATATTTATATGCATACAAAAATGAGTTTAAGATGTTTTGAATGGAGGATAAAGAAGAATAAATGAAGGCTAAAAGTTTTGCATCTATTTATCTCCTTAATTTTCACATAAATGTCTTTTACTCTTCCTTTAATAACCATTTAAATGCACCATTACCTACCCAAATTTGATTCCTTCTATTGATATAGTCAAATATATTAGAATATTTTAAATCATTTATTTCATTCATTCATAGGTTTATTTTGATATACACAGACATACAGTTATCCAGCATTTTGACAATGCTATATTCGAACTGATTGGACAAGTTAGATCCGACTGTCGTCAAGGCCAGTAAGTTCAGCGCTATGATTGTGGGGTCCATAAGTGAAGTTCCAATGGTAAGATCGAAAGGAATTAAGAGATACGCAATGCAGAATGTTCAAAGTCTAGAATATGGTTCAACATATAGGAGGGATCGACTATAATCAACCTCCAACATATGGATCAATATGTTACAGGAAGCTAGTGTAATTCAATAGAAAACAATCAACATCTCAAGATCCACGAGTACAATGCATATCGAATTTTATGCCATGATGTGAGGACCCTAGGGAGCTTACCCTAGGGATTGCACCTCAAAAGGATGAAATAAGAGGGATTATCCCTCTTCCCTCAATAGGGATCGACTAAAAAAATAATGCAATCCCCACTAAATTAAAGATAGAGCAATAACTCAAGTTATACCAATCCAATTGGCATGAAACTTGGAGGCTAAACATATTTCAACATGGGAAGGCTACCATAGGGATCGCACCCCTAAATTCCCCCAAAATTGGGATTAGTACCAATCCCTATTCTTTGGATTTAAGCCATGCGATCCCTGTTTTGGGTCCATATAGGTCTGTAGATCCTTCTGGCAAATTTTCAAGGAGGTGTTTTTCCATCTTCGTTTATACATACATGCTTAGTTGCTCATTTTTGGGACTTGTTACACTGCTAGTTGCTTTGTACTCTATTGTGACCAAGGATTTTCATCCGATCCCTATTGTACTCAGTTTATAAGTAATTAATAAAGCAATCTATTCAAAGTGAACGTAGGCAAACAATGCCAAACCACTGTAAATCGTTATGTTTTTGTTATTACTTTGATTTACTGTATTTCATTACTAGTTTCCTTTATTTTCATTTTACATTCTTCATTTATTTCTCTTTAAAATTTCTATTGGGTGTTTGTGCCAAATTTTGGTGCAAACACTCTGGTTCTTTCACTGATAACGCTTGATTCTCAGCTTATTTGGATCCCTTTTTATTGCTACTGGATTGCATAAATTTGTCGAAGGAGATCTATAATTATCTTTAAGAGGCTTTCTTGTTCTATTCAGATTTACAAAAGTCTAAGTAAAGCTATTACCAATAGTTAAGAACATCAGATCTACTTCTCCAAATGCAGAAGGAAACGAGAATGCTAGCATCTAGTAAGGAGGCCCGAGCAATCAACCAGTGGATTTGAATGCTACCAATCCAGTTGATGTACAGAACCTAGCTGATTCCATTACAAGAACTAAATTCCACAATCTAATGAGAGAGCTAGTTGATAGCCATCGATAATTGCATCACTAGATTCAAGACAATATCGATCTAATGAACCAACTCAGTCAGCAACAACATGGGAAAGGTAAGAGGGACCTATCCTTTATTCGGCATTGGAGGGTTCTAGTTCATCAGGAAATTATCATAGATGTAGGAGTTGATCCCCCCATAGGAATAGGTACGGAGACATCGACTGGATTCTCCATAGGGAAACCTACCAGGTCTTCCAAGACCGATCGTTGTCGATCCCCCTATAGGGATCGGTGCCGATCCCTCCTCTAAAGGAGGGAACCTACCTTTCTATGCTAGATCCAAGTTGGAGCTAATGCGACTGATGTGGATGCTGGATTTTAGATGGATGTTGACCAGTTACTTTCTCGAAATTGCAATGAAGTGAATGTACATGATATACATCGTGAGGATGTTGAACCAAGATGGAATGGAAAGGCCCGTCGACGTTGACCGGACCATTCACATGAGGTGGAACACGACTATCGCTTGACTCCGACTATCGAAACATCAAACTTGTCGGCTAGGGTTAGACAACTAGTGAGAGTGAGATAGGGATTGATTGAGGATGATTAGGGGATCTCCCAAGGAGACACACCCCGTTCAATGATAATATTTTACATGCAGAGTATCCAAGGATGTTCAATATGCCGTCGATGTCTGCCTATGAGGAAAAAACCGACCTTAAGCAGCGCATCATGAGATATGAATGGCTGATGGATTCCACACGAGCAGATGATGCTGCCAAGTGTAGATGTTTTCCTATTACTCTCTCTGAAATAGAAACAATGTGGTTTACGAGATTATCTCCTCGATAATTCTCTAGATTTGATGATTTAGAAACAAAGTTTGTGGAGTAGTTCTGTATGCATGCAACACACTCCAAAGATATAATGTCTATATCCAGCGAGATCTTGACTCCAAGGGAATCACTAAAAGATTATTTAGAGCAATTCCATACAGCCGTCATGGAAGTTAGTAATATGAGTTACCATTCAATATTGATGGCAGTAATAAGAGGGATTGACCTAGACTCTGATTTTGGCGATTGGTTAGCTGGCAAACCGCCCATAACGTTGGAGCGTTTCTATGCGATAGCAGCTAAATATTTGAGGAATGAGTAAGCAAAATGCTCAAGGAAGAAGAATGTTGTAGGACCAATTGGGGAAGGAGTATATAGTAATATTGTATTGAAGCAGTCTGATGGTAGTTTTGGAAAAGTTCAAGAGCATGTCCAAAATAAACCGAATCAGCAAAAGAAAGGTAGAGATTGGAACCATGAATGAAAAAAGGATTTTAGAAGAGGAAAGCCTAGGATTCCAATATACGATACCTACATACCACTAAATATGTCTCTAGAGAACATATATCTGTCTACCTGCAACACCATGTAGTATAGGAAGCTACCTTTGAAAGAATCGACGGAGTAGCAGAAACAAACTGGAAAATATTGCTGGTTCCATGAATGTTATGGTTATAATACAAATAAGTGTAGGCATCTCCAGGTTATTATCGAGAAACCTATTCGAGAAAGAAAGTTACAATAGTTTATTAAAGCTCTGTATGATGGCAGGCAGGGGACATTCGACCCCAACCAAGGACAAGCACCAAATAGGGTTGAGGAGCCTATGCGGACTTGAGGATGATTAGTGATCAATACAATAGTCGGAGGACCACATCCAACCGATAAGATTGGCATGAGATGGAGCGATATGCTAATGCGATCAAGCATGTGACTTTTGAATGTTGTTCGATTACGGAAGATGGAACTTTTGCAAAATAGCAGCGTGCAATGGCCGATGACATTGTATTCAGAAACAGAGATGTAGACATGGTGGAGGGACCGACCGTCGACCCATGGGTCATTTTGGCCATGATCGACCCCACCTTAGTAAGGAGGACCATGATGGACTATGGAAGTTCCATCAATATAATTTTCAAAAGGCTTGTGGTCAGAAGGGAATGTAAGCCAAGGACTTGAAATCATCTAAGGCCCGCATTTATAGCTTTAATAGTGTTATGACTGAATCTGTTGGTTATGTTGAACTACCCGTGGAGTTGGGATTAGGTGACCGTAAGAAAGTGTGGATTTTTCCATATGTTGTTTTGGATGTTGACTCTCCATATAATGCTTTTTTGGACTAACTGGCCCTAGCAGAGTTTCAGGCAGCTCCTGCCCCATAGTGTTTAACTTTGAAATTCCCAATAGATAATGGTGTTTGAGTTTTTCATGGTGATCAGGCGGCTTGACGTGCCTGCTATGTAGCTGAATTAAGGGATGCTCAACGATAGGAGAAAGGTAAGGGTATGGACAGGTCTCTCCACTTCCACGCCATTGAAGATTGACAACCATCTCCGAAGCCTTGGCTTGGGAGTCACAGTTGATTCTACAGAGACATAGATATGAGGGATGACGAGGAGCAGCCTAAAGAGACTAAGGCTGCATTGGTCAAGCTGATGATTAACATCATGGTCAGCCGCGATGACCCCGTCACGAGTCCTAAAGATAGGATCACAGCTCAACCCCTCGATGATGAAAGAACTAGATATTTTTCTCCAAGAAAATCTTGATGTGTTCACTTGGACTCACTCTAACATGTGTGGGATCTCACTTTCTATTATGAGCCATGCATTGAATATCGACCCAAGGCATGTCCCAATGAAGTAGAAAAGGCGTGGCATGGATTCAGAGAGATCTATCGCTCTTAAAGAGAAGGTGGATAGGCTCAAAGACAATGGGTTTATTCGTGATGCCCTCTACCCAAAGTGGGTATATAATCTAGTACTTGTGAGAAAGGAGAATGGGAAAAGGCGGACATGCATTGATTACTTAAACTTGAACATGGAATGCTTAAAGGACTATTTCCCCTTTCCTAGGATCGAATAGTTGGTAGACTCAACCTAATGACACAAATTACTATCTATCATGGATGAGTACTCAGGATATAACCATATCCCTATGCACATTCCAATCAAGAGCATATCAGCTTCATTAGCGACGTTAAATTGTATTGCTATGTGGTAATGTCGTTTGGACTAAAACATGCTAGAGCGACCTACCAATGCCTAGTCAAAAGAACGTTTAAAGATCAGATTGAAAAGGCAATGGAGTTATACGTGGATAATATGCTTGTGAAGTCACAACAATCTAGTGACCACATTAGAGACTTAGCAGAAATGTTCGATATCTTCTGATATTACAAAATGAAAATCAATCCTCTAATGTGTTCTTTTGTTGTTGCATTAGGAAAGTTCTTAGGTTTAATCGTCAATGCTCGTGGAATCAAAGCTAGTTCCAAGAAGATCCAATCTATTTACAACAACCAAGCGCCAAAGACCATCAAACAAGTACAGAGCCTGAATTGGAAGGTTGCTGCCCTAAGTCAATTTATTTCAAGAGCTATCGATAAATGCATTCCTTTCTTGGACTTAATTAGAAGAGGGAAAAGGAATTTTTAATGGACATAGGGTTGTAAAGCCGCATTCTAAGCTTTGGTGAACCACTTAGAGAGACCTCCCATCTTGTCAAAGCCGGTGGATCGTGAAGACTGTATATCTAGTTGTCGGTGCATGCTATAAGTGACGCACTGCTTCACAAAGAGAATCGAGTCCAGAGACTAGTCTATTATGTTAGCAAGTGACTAACAAGAGATGAAAGGAACTATCTGAAGATAAAGAAATTGGCATATTTCTTATTGATTGCTTCATGAAAGCTCCATCGCTATTTTCAGGCTCTTCCTATCAATGTTTACACTGACCAACCGTTACAACAGATCCTACAGTGACTTGAGATCTAGAAGGTTACTTAAATGAAATATTGAACCAAGAAAATTCGACATCACTTATCTTCCTCGAAGGGCTATTGAGGGATAGGCACCAACGACTTTATAGTAGAATTCACTACATAGGATGATTTCCAAAGAGCGATGGAACCACTACCATATGATGGAAGATGTATACGGATGGAGCATCCAATGATCATTGTTTTAGAGGTGGAATTATGCTAGTAACTCCAAAAGATCGGTCAATTTGCTATGCTTTAAAGCTTGATCTCCTTGCAACAATCAACAAAGGTGAATATGAAGCCTTGATTGTTGGACTTAAACTTTCCAAAGAACTAGGGATAAAATCTCTTGAGACCTTTTTCGACTCACAGTTGGTAGCATACTAAGTCAAAGGAGACTACCAAGCTAAATAACAATGACTCGCTCCGTACCTTAACGAAGTCCAAGAGCTGTTGGTTGATTTTGAGTATTACGGCATCACACACATTCCCTGAGATCAGAATAAAGAGGCTAACTCATTATCAAAACTTTCTAGTACTGGGGATGCATGACAGATGCGGTTGGTTCTAGTCGAAGTACTAGACGCTCCGAGCATAAACCTGACAGAAATCAATTGGGTACTTGAGACTGAGCTTAAGAAGGAATTGTGGATGACTTCGATTAAAAAGTAATTTCTACAGGGAGTCTTCCCGAAAGTAGGAATGAAAAACGACAAGTACTTCGCAAAGCTTTATGGTATGTCTTTCAGAAAGGAGTCACGTATAGAGTTTTTCCATCCTCTTGGTCCAGTGTATCGCTCATGATGAAATAAAGTGAGTCTTAAGGAAGTCCACGAAGGGGAATGTGTTGATCACACCGGAGGGCAAACCCTAGCAACGAAAATACTCTATTACGGGTATTTTTAGCCGACTGTCAATCAAGATGTTGTTGACTATGCTAGGCGATGTGACAACTGCTTGATGTATGCAAAAGTTTCGAGAGCTCCACCTTTAGAAATCACACAAATGGTTAGTCTGTGGCCGTTTGCATTATGGGACATATATATTAGCGGTTCCTTATCGGCCTTTCAAGGTGGTGCAAAGTATGCCATATTACAGTTGATTACTTCACCAAATGGGCCAAACTGGAACCATTAGCCATGATCACGACAAAGAAAGTAATCAACTTCATCATTCAGAACATCATCTGTCGTTTTGACCTTTCACAAATCATTGTGACTGACAATAGAACCCAATTCGATAGCGTAGAGTTCAAAGACTTCGGCTATCGGCATCATGTTGAGAAGAGATTTGCGGCAGTAGCTCATCCTCAAGCAAATGGACAATTCGAAGCTGTGAAAAAAAATCATAAAGTCCATTCTGAAAAAGTGTTTGGAAAACACTAGAGGTAAGTGGGTGGATGAACACCCAACAACACTAGGGCTTAAAGGATCACCCACAAATCCATGATTGGCGATACTCTATTGGCCCTTGCTTATGCTCTGAAGCCATCATTACTGTTGAACTTGAAGTTCTTTCTCATCAAGTGACCTATTATGTTCCCTAAACAAACAAAGATCTCCTTTTGGTGTCTCTATATTTTATAGATGAGAAGCGTGAAGAAGTTTATTTAAGGGTAGCTGCACATCGGCACCGAGTCACTCGATACTACGACACTAAAGTCTGACCTAGAATCTTTAAAATCGACAATCTCGTCCTGAAACGGGTTATTCATGCCCAGTCATACATGAATCATACTCTAGAAGGACCATATGTCATTTAATAGAGGATCGGAGAAGGAACTTTTAAGCTAGCGATTTTTGATGGCATCACACTCCCAAGGGCGTGGAATAGTGTGCATTTATGATACTACTTCATTTAGTTCACTTCGTTTTCATTCAGTTATATTCAATTTAAGGATTGCGTTAGCATTTTATTTTCCCAAATATGTAACAAGACAAATTATGTTGTTTCTTTCCATTTGGCAAATAAAGTTTGAAGTTTCCTTCATATCTGTGATTGCTGTAGCATTACATATTAGTTACGATACCCAATTAACTAATATTGACATGTCCGAGCAGATTCCCAGAGTTTGGAGCTAGTCGGTTACATAAGTTCAAAATTTAACTAAACAAAATGAATGAGGTCCGACCTTCCATTTGATGATTCTCATTCGTAACCCGATGGATGGAATACATAACGAGAACTAAATGTGACTTCAACATCCGATAATCAAATTAATCCAATCGATTAATGTGATAGAAATGAATCAAAAGTGATTGTGACATGACCAGTCGCTCACCAAGTTAAACTCTAGACATGGGGGTAAATCAATCAAATAAGGAAAGTATGATCTGACTTTATTCTAAAATAACTCTAAGTCCCTAGAGCGTGGACTAGATTATAAACACAAGTCGGGTGTGATTCAACTACCCACCAACTGACTCTTATCACTAGAGTGTGGATGTGAGTATAAAATATATAGACAAGTGTAGTTCGACCGCTTATTATTCCATAAAATCCGGCTTGAGACCGACATGAGAATTTTAATTAGTTAAGGATGGAGTTTGATCATCCAATATCTAGCTCCACTAACCTGAGACAGGGAGCAATAGAACAATCACTAAAACCGCTAAATCTGACAACGTAACACTAAGGCTCGAGCCCCATGCTTATTATGACTTAGGGGCATGACCACATGGTGGCCTTGGGACAGAATCAACGGATTATCATCCGAATCAACGAGCAACGAATTACAAGTACATTGAATGGAAAAGCAATAGCTCGACTCTTAAATACAAATTCACATAAGAGTTTGGCAAAAAAGGAACTTCTGTTTTCATAATAAGCTTCAAAATTATGATACAAGTTTATTTAAAATTGGGGGCCGTACTTGCATAATCACGTCCAACAAAAGAGAAAACAGCTGCATAAGCTATATACAAACCAAACCAAAGTGACGAATATTTCTTCAGCCTTTTCTCCGTTTTGGATTTTTTGGGAGTGAATCCACTTGAACTTCCGCCCATGCCTCCTTTTGATCCTCGACTACCCTTGGTAAGAGAGCTTCTAGATGGTGGAAGGAATTCTTCAGGAAATGACCCGTTGGGTGGAATGACTTGTAATGGGATGAGATTTGGATCGTCGATGTCCACGTCGGTTCATCCTTAGCTTTTTTCTTTAGCAACTCCTCTCTCTCGATGCACTCTTTTAAGCTCAGCCCATTGGTATGTTCGATGGCGCCAGTGGTCACAACGTCATTTGATTCATCTGCCAACAATGGATTTTCAGCTTTATCATCATCAAGTTCTCCAAAACTTGAGCGTCGGGCCCTGAAACGTCGGTGGCCGCCAGAATCTCAGTAAATACCGATTGTTGCACCATGGTGGCATCACTTCCTAGAGCCTGGCTGGGAACCGGAAAGCCAGCGGATTCATGAAAACAAAAGGATAATCCCATGACTACTAGGCATGAGGAATGGAATCTCTCAAATAATGGAGAACAAAGTGGGATACCTGTATTCGGCTGACTTTCAGTTGCCGCCGAAGTGCTCCCTTCTAAAATAGGTGTTTTCACCTTTGATTGATAGCGGAGTTTGTACGATCGCAGCTCAGATCCTATCTTGGACTAAGAGGAACTGACGCTCCAGCCATTTGAAGTGCACGGTGACCTTTTGGATCGAAATCCAAAGACTTAGCAATATTTTTCCTCGGCCAGAAGGTGCTAAAATGTTAAAGTGTCGGAATCTCACAGCAGCAAGAGCTAAAGTTTCATCCTCACAAAGGAACTCTTTCACCAGCTTCTCTTCATCTAAATCAGCTTCACAAAGGGCTTTGCTCTTCATTTCAACACTATATTCCTAGGCCTCCGCGAGCGATCCAAGATAACCCTCTCCCAGGAAACTCAGATCGCGATGAATTAAGACTTTAACATTATATTCCACGATCAGAGGATCAAACATGTCCTTAATTTCATTTCAACTAGTTTCTTTGGCATCCTCTAATGGGCCTTGATCTGCTTTCTAAACTCATTAAGGCCAGCTTTTCTTGCCTCTCCTTTGAGGATTTCAATCCGAGTGAGTTTCTTATTAAGCTTAATTTTTAGTCCCTGGGCATCGACGGCCTCTTCGCAATATCTCTACGACTCCCCCGGGCTTCGAGCTTCTCTTCCTTCTCTTTTTTAAGGAGTTCTTCGAGCTCCTCAATGCGGCGGGTCAAAATATTTTTCTCTTTTTATAGTGTATCTTTTTCTAAAGCAAGCACAACGCGGCTGCTGTGGGCAGTATCTAGCTCCTTTTTGTGGGCAGCTTCTAGATGACTAGCTACCTTGAATATTTCTTTGGCACTTTATTCTACCTCGGTTAGCTTCGCTGTCAATTCCGAGATCTTATTGTCTTAATGTTTAATAATATATTTGTCATGGATCGCCTCTAGCTTGAGATGTTTAATTTCTTGTTTTCTTTCGATAGACACTTCAGAGATCTTTTTAGCTAGGTATTGGAATGATTCGTGTTGCACATAAACATCATTGACACATGCAAGGGAACTCGCTTTTATGCTCCTTGGAATTGTATGAATGGAAGGTACCTAACTCCACCAAAGCAATTTTTTAGAAAATTGACCTTTGTTTGGCTAATTTCTCTGCCGGGGAAGCCTAAGGAGCGGCAGTAGGCAAAGCAGGATCAGAAGTAACAAGTGGGCATTTGCTTGACCTACGATCGCGAGACTTCCTGGAACCAGATGAACCAGAGTATAGCTCTAAAGGCAAAAAAAACTTAAGGGGCATGGAAAGAAGTCTAATCGCTGCTATATACATGAAGATTGGGCTGAACTTCCTGATGAGATGATTGAGAGTGGGATTTATGTTTGGAAGATGAAGATTCCTTTGAATAACGACTTCTTTCCCAACCCTCTTTGTATGCCTACCTGATTCTAGACCGCGAACGGATCTGTACTGAGTTGAAGAGCCTTTCAAGCAATCGAAGATGCGGGATTGAGACATAGCACCTATAAACCAAACAATAATGTATAAATGACCATCAAACAAAAGACGAAAATCATGTAGTGAAGTGCGCATGATCGTGAGTGTCCTAGTATTCCCCCGATGGACCAGTCGTTATAGCCTTACTTATTGGAGTTTTCTCCCCTTTGCAGGTAGGAAGAATGCCATCACCACTTCTGGTGGGTGAATTGAGCCCACCAATACTGATGTTTCGAAAGTCATAAGTCATGATGTCATCAGGGATTGGAAGATTTGAGAAACCTTCCATCGGGCTTTCTAAATGTTGAGAGGAAGACTCTTCATCAATGGATTGATAATAAACTTAGGCTCTTTAGTGTTTTTTCTCCTATAGAGTTTATGTGCAAGCCCTTTTCCTCTCCTTGCTGGCATGTGAGGTTGTGTGCCTCGTGATGGTACGACCGCAAGCTCTTTGCCCAGACTTGCATCATCATTGCCTAGCTTATTGATTTTGGCACCTCTAATTCCACCCTCTTCGGCGTCGTCCCGAGCTTCCTCAGCCGGGGGCACGATAGGGTTATTCGTATCTCCTTCTTATTCTACAATATTTCATGGCGGTGCAGCACTACCTGGAAGCCCTGCTACGGCCTTCTTCCAACAGCCCACACAAAGATAACCATTGATCGGTTACAAGGGTCTAATGTCCCTGTTGTCAACCAGGGTAACACGAATTGTAGAAACCGCCCTTGAGAAACTATCGCCCCCTAGACATGGATGGACACCTATAGATTTTCAAATTATTAGTTAGTTCAAAATATGAGTTGGACTAAAGAATTTGAGAATAAAGTGAAGATAACACTTACATCCTTCCAACCATCTCCTCGTGAAGCCAAGTGGACATCGAATATGGAACCATTCGTGTTTAAAATGACTGAATTTGTTCCAGGGCTAGTTAAGACATGATAGTTGGGCGGAGGCTCAAGGAAAGTGTAGGAAAGGCTTCCTATCCATCATTTGAAGTTGTTAATAAACCTGATGTCCATAGGAGGGCAGAGCAGAATGTTCATGAATAGCAAGAAAGTGCCATGAAGAAAGGCATAGCTGTTCGGGTGTTGTTGAGCAGAAGCTATTCCAAGATATTTTAGCATCTCTCGGATAAACGAATTATGGTCGCACGCATCCAACGTAGCACATGGACTTATAGCATACTATATACCCCTCCGAGGGAAAATGAGCCCTGTCGTTCACCGAAGGAACCAGAACACCCCCAAATGAATTCTATGTCTAGAGCATAGACTGCGAAGAGCGGCCTCGCCAATTCTGGAGCCTTAGGAATCCCTCAGATTATCTAAAAATACAACACCTTCTTCAACATTAGGGGGATAATTTATATCTTCCGTCAGGAGGACAGGAATATCAGAGATTGCTATGTTATGAAGTTTGTCCGGAAGACATTGTAGCTAGACGCTCTGAACGTCTGGAGTCCATATCAACTAAACTCAGTAGATAATCGAGATTACAAAATTTTACCTGTGCCCCCATGCTAACTGTAAGCTATTGTGGTGCATTGTCGTGTAGTGTAGTGAAAAGCGGTTCAAAATAAAAAGCAAAAGTAAATGACATGACTTTGGATTTTGACAAAATTGATCGTCATCACTGACCATCTCAACTAGTGATTGGATTGATCCGTTACGTAAGCTTTGGGATTGACCGCCGGCATGTCTAAGTGTGAAATCCATTATTAAAGTCCATATTTTAAGCTTTAGTTCATGTTCTATGTCCCAGAAGTTTGGTCATTCAAATTCAAATTAAATATTGAATATGCAAGTCCTATTGTTTGTTATCATCTTATGTTCAAGTCCATTAGGAAGGAATTCATTCTAATTGTTCAAACAAGTGAATATGGATTGGTTTTCATGTTCAATTCAAACCATCAGCCAAGTACAAATAGCCGAACCTATTTATGCCGATCCTTTCCCTTATAGCAACCGATCCCTCGTGAGAAGCCAATAACTGATCTCTCCATCTACAACACACCAAAAAAATAACCGATCCCTCCATGCTCCAAAACATCGAAACACTATTGCAAAGCCTACTGCCGATCCCTAAAGCAAAACCACCAATCCCTTAACTCAACCATCCTACCGATCCCTCCATGCGAGCCATATCCTTCAACATTTTTATGATTCCCTCAAACATTCCAACCGGCCCCTTCATACTTCACTACTACTGATCCCTATGTTTCCTTCATCTTACGCTCCTATCCTCCTCGTCCTTTGTTACTTCGCTGAACTCTACACCATTATCCATCTCATTTCCCAATGAATTAACGCAATCAAAACCATTATCTCGTCAAAAGTTAAAGTCTAAAAGAACGAAAACCAACCTAAGTTTAAAGAGTCCAAGTTGCTTGATAGAATATTTTGGACTTCGATTCGAGTTGAGGGTGGAGTAGTGGTTTAGAACGAGAGAAGATGGCAAACAAAAGGAAGGAGGCGGTGTTTGTTTCTAAGGAAAAGGATCGAGTTAATGAAAGGAAGGAGGGTTTGGCTTTAAGGAACTGGAATGAGGGTCCGGCCGTGGAGAAGGAAAAAGTAAGTGAAGGAAAAGATGAATAAGTCTAGGATAAGAAGGAAAGTGTTGGCTTATAGATGGAGCTATAAGGGGCCGGCCTTCTTTTCTTCACCAAGTTAAAATAAAGGAAGAAGAGATCAACTAGGAGAATGTCGATCCCTATGAACATATATAAGGATGGTGAATTGGCTAAAGGGATATCTATCCCAAAATACAAAAAAGGAGGGAGGGTTTGGCTAGAAGAATGTCGATCCCTATATATGTAAACTAGAAAAAGGGAAGAAAAGAAGGGATTGGCTACGGGCTTATATGCATGTAAGTATGGACATGAAGATTATGTAAAGTACATATATACAATATGCAATGAAATTGCATCTAACTCAATAAAAATTGGCGATGATCCATGAACGTACAAACACATCCAGGAGCCAATGACAAGTACGTGTATCCGAAAGGGCACATGTACATTCTAAAAGTTCAATTTTTGAAATCGACAGAAATTGAAATCAAACCTGAAGCTTTCAAGTCTGAGATTTGATCAGCTGGCCAAAGTTTACTAGTCTTATAGAACTAGACAAAGATATCGCTGACGAAATATATCCAGGGTTTGTGCTATTGGAAATCGACCAAACGTCATGATGATCAAAGAGAGATACAACGATTTGGGAAAATAATTAGACGGAAGGATACCGACTATTCAGAAAAGTGGATGGATTTCTTTCCAATGGCACTAACCTGCTTCGATTAAAATCACATCTTGTTCGGCACAATACATAATTTGGTGGGCAAGTGCCATCCCACATTTTTCCTTGGCTATATTCGAACTGACTGGACAAGTTAGATTCGACTATCGTTAAGGCCAGTAAGTCCAGGGCGATGATTGTAAGGTCCAAACGTAAAGTACAAATGGTAATATGAAGCCATAATCAGATGGAATTGAGAAACATGTAATGCAGAATGTTCGAGTATGGAATATGATTCAACATATTGGAGGGATCGGCTATAATCAACCACTAATATAGGGAACGGTATGTTTCAGGAAGCTTGTGCAATTCAATAGAAAACAATCAACATCTCAAGATCCACGATTCCAATGCATATGGAATTTTTTTAGCAAATGTGGGGACCATATGGAGCCTAACCTAGGGATCGCACCTAAAGAAGATGAAATAAGGGGGATCATCCCTCTT
Organism: Allium cepa; assembly: GCA_030765085.1. Taxonomy (NCBI): domain Eukaryota; kingdom Viridiplantae; phylum Streptophyta; class Magnoliopsida; order Asparagales; family Amaryllidaceae; genus Allium; species Allium cepa. Next base: position 269,938,454 of record CM060944.1, read on the forward strand.
CCATCAATAGGGATCGGCTAAAAATAGAAGGTAATCCAGATTAAAGCAAAGATTGAGCAATAACTCAAGTTCAACTTATTCAATTGGCATGAAACTAGGAGGCTAAACATATTTCAACATGGCAAAGCTACCATAGGGATTGCACCCCCAAATTCCTCAAAAATAGGGATCAATACCGATCCCTATTCCTTGGGATTTGGACCATGTAGTCCCTTTTACGGGTCCATATGGGTCTGGAGATCCTTCTATCGAATTTTCAGGGAGATATTTTGTCACCTTCATCTATAGATACAGGCATGTTTGTTCATTTTCAAGACTTTTAACGCAGCTAGTTATTTTCTACTCCATTGTAACTAAGGATTTCCCTCCGATCCTTACTGTACTCCGTTTATAAAGTGATTAATAAAGCAATCTATTGACAGTGGACATAAGCAAACAGCGTCGAACTACTATAGATCGTTGTGTTCATGTTATTGCTTTGATTTACTGCTATTTCATTACCATTTTCCTTTGTTTTCATTTTTATATTCTTCATTCATTTCTCTTCAAAACTTCTATTGGGTGTTTGTGCCAACTTTTGGTGCAAACACACACACACACACACACACACACACTATTATATATATATATATATATAAAACATTTGCATACATGTTTAAGATAAAACTACATATACATACATTTACATACAAGTTTAAAATGTTTTATAAATAAGCTAAAGAAAGGTTAAAAGAATGCTAGAATATTTCATAGTTTACCTCTCATTGATTATCTCATAAATGGCTTTTACTTATTCTTTTAATATCGCTTAAATGCACAATTACCCATTCATAATTTGATTCCTTTCGGTCGAATCTACTTAAGTGATTTATGTTATTTATTTCAGTTAATGCATAAGTAGACTATAGCCTATACATATATAGAAACTTTCATATTTAAGATTAAAATGCTTTGTGACAACCACTGCACATATAAATGGATAGTGTATACAATATAGATGCAAATCCCAACATTTATATACATACACGGTAACTAGGTACACCTTATGTTATGTTGCACTTGAACCATTTACACACGAGTGTATTTGATATGCTCGTTATAATAATATGCTTAGTATAAATTAAATTAAAACTTCCTTTAAAACAATTTAAATAAAATAAGATTTTATTTAAAATAAATATGGATCTAATAAACCTTTAGACTTCATAGACTCGATACATCCAAAAATTGGAAATTTTTGAAATATATCTATTTGACCTGTTTCCCGTTGATTTGGTTCTAACAAGTTGCTCTTAACCATCGCTCTCAACCATACACATCAAAAAGGTATATCACGAATTCGAGGCGAAATTGCATCAGGCCATTGGGATGTATACTAGCCTAATCTGGTTTAAATCCTCGCCAAATAATAGGAGTATACTACTTTATCAATAAATATACATATGGCTCTCAGCCTACCAATTCTCACCTAGCTACCTCTATGTAATAACATCATAAAATACCCCGTATTTCCCTGTATAAGTGACATTTACTCATACAAAGTAATCGAACAAATATCAGCTCAGGCGTCCTATACCACCTGGTGTTACTCGCCCTTACTCAACTCTCGTAAACTGCACTCACATCATACCATTATTCTATACAATGAGTTAAGAGTAATCAAAAAATATTATCGAACGTCCCATGCTGCTCAGTATTACTCATCTATTTACTCATAATTTTCATACTATAAAATTCAAAACAAACCACACACTTCAATTATATATTGATTTAGAAGGGTTTATAATAAAAACCGTAACAACCCAAAATTTGAACTATAATAATTAAATAAAGAATTAACCAAAATAATAAAATAAGTTTGTAAATTGTCAGAATCATGCTATGGGAGTTGCACCATTGTGTCTGTGGTGATTTTCTGATCAATTTCCATATATAGCTATTCGAAATCCAAGTCAGTATCAAGAAGATACGAGACAAATAAGAAATCAAAAATAAAATGAAAAATATAATAAAATAACAAGGGGTCAGGTTGACCCAAAACTAGGCCAGGTCGACCTCCAAAGGCGATAGGTTGACTTGTAGGTGGACCTCCATAAGAGTTTGGTCGACCTGCTTAATTCTTGAATGTTATTTCGTTCGTACACGTCATATTTGATTTTTCTTCAATCACGTGCATTCGTGCTTCCATCCGATAGTTTCTAACGAGCCTATGAAATGGTTGCACCAGATTTAATCTTCAGATCCAACGGCCTAAGATCCCAAAGCTACACTATAAATAAGATCCTAGGCCTAGCTATTTTTCTCATTCAGTTTTTCTCCCAATTGGGTTCATTGCCTGAAGCTGGACCCTAAAAAGAAAAAATTTCTTGGGAGGAGATTTTTTTTAATAAAAATATTCTACACCCTAAAAGTGGATCTGAGAAGGCCAAGAAATAGAGCTAAGGACCACAAGTGAGTGTTTTGTAATTATTTCATATTTTTAAGTAATTTAAAATAATAGGGTTCTCAATAGTTGTAGTTTTTCTGCAATTTTGAGATAGTTTTTATATAAGCTAATTATAGTTAGTTTTTACAGTTCTTTTCAGTCTATCTTATTCAGCTATTTTGTTCAGCTATTTACAGTTATTTGCATTTATTTACATCTGTTTTATGTTAGAATTTAGCCTGTAAATGTTAGTTTCTTCTTATTTTTTTACGTGAATAAAGTATAAGAATATTAAAATGTGGAGAATTCTCTAATATGGATTAAATAGAAATAAACATTGAATCTACAAAAATTAGATGTAAAATAAGAAAGAACTGTCATAAAAAGAAGATAGACCGAAATAGGCAAATTTGAAACATTTACAAGCATGAACTAGTGGTTATAACTAAAAAGATAGAATAGAAGAGTAATAATTACAACATAGGTTATAATTAAGCAGAAAGAATAGAAAAGGCTTATTTTAGAACTTAGATTAAGTTAATAAGCAAATATAGCAGAAATAATAGAAGAGGCTTAATTTAAAACTTACACTAAGTTAATAAGCAAACATAGAAGAAGGGCCCATACCAAAATAATTCCCATTCAGTCAGGAACTGATAGTTTCACAATAGTTAGGTGATGCTGGAACACGCTTATGCTTATTAGGTTACATAAGTGGCCAATAGATAGAAGCTTAAATCTGGGGATTTGGGCAAGGGGCACAAACTAGAATTTGTGTGTTAGGAAAAGTACTGGAAGCATTCCCTTTCAGGCCTAGGACTGATGGTATCACAACATTTTAGTGAGGCTGGGCAGCATTTCTTTTCAGACTAGGACTAATAGCCTCACAACAGATTAGGTGAGGCTGGGCATGCTTATGCTGATTAGGGTAAATAAGAGGTCAAAATAGGGGACGACAATTGGTGTGCACCGGCGATGACCGAGCGTGCAGCATCGATTAAGGTAAATAATTCGCTACTGCGTTCCAAGTGCTAAGAGGTGTCTTTTGCTGTGACCAAAATGATTGGTTCATAGTGGCACAACAGAGATAAAAGGTCGATCGATGGGTAGAATTAGGATTTTAGCCTAATTAAAATAGGATTAGGGTTTCAACCTAATCACAACAATCTAAGATAAGTGCAAACAATCACAATCAAAGCAAATAGAATGAGAAACGATATTTTATCCTAGTTTTTTCTTTTCTATATTTTCCTTTCAAACTAGAACTTTTGCTTAGTCCATTGTCTTTATCTTTCTTAAGAATGCTAGTAATTATTTTCACTCATCAAACTTATAGTCTGACCCACTCCTCTATTCCCCTTTTTCCCCTATAGGCCAGCAGAATCAAGGATAATAGATTCAAACTGCTTGAGATATATTCTTGGAGTTCTTCATGTATTCTTTTTCTTCTTTTCAGATTTATTTTCATTTAGCTTTTGATGTACTGGTATTTTATGAGGAGTGATTTTTATTATTTATGTACTCTGATGATGTGACTGAGATTGTATTTTTCACGAGACATGAGTATTCGATTTTTAAGACATATTCTGTTTTATGATTTATTTTATGAAGTAATGACAAGCATTTTTAATGTTTTCGCTATTTTTCTTTATTTGACTTGTGACTCTTAGTCTCTGTGATGCTTTAGCTGTACTTGTAACGCACAACATTCTTTAGTGTGCCCTTTTTAGGTATACTAAGGGGTGCAGGGTGTTTCAGTTTGTATCAGAGCATAAGGTTACAAGATTCCTAAAAAACTTATTTTAAAAGCGAAGTATTTTTTAAAAGTAATGTATCTTCAAACTAAAAGTGTTTTTCAGAAAGAAACTCTTTTTATAGAAATGGTTTTCAAGTATAAGAAAGTTTTATAAAACTCCCCTCAAAGTCCTGTTCAACCTTCTTTTGATTCTTTCGAGCCTAAATTCTCTTTTCTTTGCATAGAGTGGCGAATGCCCGAAATCTTTCGGAGGGTGTCCAAGTCCCTAGCTGGTTTTCTAGATACCTTCAAGCTACGACACTAGAGGAGCAAGCGCAAGCTCCTAAAGCAGCACTAGCACGTGGATATTTCGTTAATCCACCTACAGTAGCCAATTTTTCTATACTTGCAAGGACTTCGCTAGTCTAGGAGGCAAGACATTTTCTAGCACAGAGGATTTCGTGAAGACATGAGCTTGGTAGAGGTATATAGAGCGGATATTTGAACTGTTAGGATAATGACCGACATAGAGTTCAGCTTGCATTATGGCTATTGAAGGGAGAAGCTTTTTACTGGTGGGAGATTATAGAGATGGAAGGTAGAGACACTAGTTGGTTTAGATTTCGAAAAAGGTTTGAGAGAAAGTTCTTTTCGCAAGTCAAGGAAAGCATGCAGTTGGAGAAGTTCTTTAGTCTGAAGTAGGGGAGTCTTTTAGTGAAGGAGTATATAAATCAGTTTAATGAGCTATCGCAGTTCGGAATGGAGCTTGTTAGTATACCACATAAGAAGGCCATCAAGTTTGCTATGGGTTTGAACCAGCCCCTCCAAGGGTTGGCACTGACACACATACCTGTAGGAGCAACGTATGAGTCACTTATGGAGATGACTCTCATGTCAGATATTGCTAAGAAAGAAGAGGTTAAGGAGGTTCCTCAATCAAAAAACTCTAAGAAGTAGTGGTGGAAGAATAAGAGGGATAAGGACAAGAAGAAAGGAGGAGGACCTCAAAAGTAGATCAAGAAGGGCGAGAAATAGCACAATTGTGGATTGCTTGGTCAGTTCACAAAGGATTGTAAGAAGGAAATGATGAAGGAGAGGTGTTACAACTATAGGTAGCCCGGTCACCTTAGTAGACCTTGTCCTTAGAGGGCAGGGCAAAGAGCAGGAGCACCTATAGTGCAAGTACTAGCTTTGGATTCAGCTCCTTCTAGTGGACCGGATCGAGGTAGGAAAGTCTTTGTAGAAGGTTTGACCTCTATTTCGGATTTTTCTATTTGGACTCTTTTTGACTCCGAAACATCGCATTCTTTCATTTCTAGTTCCTTGGTTGATTGTTTCACTTAGATATTTCTCTGGTAGTAGACCCTATAGTTGCTTCAAACCCCATAGGAGGATCAACACATTTATCCATGATTTGTAGGTGTTTGAATTTTTTTATATTTGGCACAGAATTTGACTATGATGCCTATGTACTGGGTTTTTCGAGATATGGGATGATTTTGGGGATGGACTGGTTATCCACTTATGGAGCGATTTTAGACTACGAGAGGAAAGACTAGAGACATGTAGCAGAAGGACTCTCGAGGTTTCTTGCGACCCACAAGGGTTAGTCATGTTGAGCTTCCTTTATCCTTTGATTCATCACTAGGAGAGTTAGATTCTATTCCAGTCGTTAGAGATTTCCTAGGCGTTTTTGAAGAGGTTAGGGGACTACCCTTAAGAGAGAGATCAGCTTTAGGATCTATCTGAATGACAATGCTAAGCCAGTGGCATTTCCCGTAAGACATATGGCTCCTAGAGAGAGGAAGGAGTCAAATAAGAAAATTTGTGAGCTATTGGAGAAAGGCTTTATCAGAAGGAGCATATCTGTGTGCGAAGCGCTAGTCACCTTCACTACAAAGGTGGATGGTTCCTTTCGATTTTGCATACACTATAGAGAGTTGAATAAGCTCATAAAGAAGAAACGTCACCCATTTTATAGGACATACGATCTTTTCGATCAGTTGGTTAGCTCTTTAGTATTTTCTCAACTTGATTTAACCAGTGGATTTCATCAGCTTAGGGTTGCTGACGATAGCATCGATAAGACAGCGTTTAGGACACCTGATGGATTCTTTGAGTGGTTAATTATGCTATTTGGGCTGACCAACGCCCCAACCTATTTTGTAGATTTGATGAGCCGTGTTTTTAGAGATGTCCTAAATAAGTTCATTGTCATATTTGTGGATGACATTCTGGTGTTTTCTAAGAGTATGGAAGAGCATGCTATTCATCTTGAGGAGGATTTTCATATAGTTTATGCTCATCAGTTGAAGGCAAAGTTCTCGAAGTGTCACTTTTGGCGTGAGGAGGTGCGTTTCTTGGGGCATGTAGTCTCAAGAGAGGGTTTAGATGTGGATCCCACTAAGATAGTAGCAGTACAGGATTGGAAGGCTCCCAAGAACTCTACTGAAGTTAGAAGCTTCCTAGGTTTGGCTGGCTATTATAGGAAGTTTATCAAAGATTTTGCTAAGATTTCAACACTGCTTACTCGCCTCACTAAGAAGAATATGGTATTCATGTAGGACGTAGATTGTGATGATTCCTTCATGATGCCGAAGTGGGCCCTTACTAGTGCACCGGTGTTAGTTTTACCCGACGGAGTTAAGCCTTTTACAATATATACTGATGCATGTGGGATGGGTCTTGAAGCAGTATTGATGCAAGAAGGGAGGGTAGTATGTTATGGAAGTAACAGTTGAGAACTCATAAGAAGAACTATCCCACCCATGATTTAGTGTTAGTTGCTATTGTTTTCACGCTTAAGTCCTAGAGACATTATTTGCAAGGAGTGAGGATCGAGCTTTTCACTGACCATAAATCATTGAAGTACCTATTCGCATGGAAGGATTATACTTGAGGCAGCAGTGTTGGATGGAGTTTCTATCATCATATGACTTTGAGATAGCTTACACCCTTGATAAAGGGAACATAGTTGAAGATGTGTTAAGTAGTAAGAGAGCAACCCTTAGTCCAATGTTCATGAAGTGGAAAAGCCTAGAGTTTATTTCCATCTTCAATTTTAAGCCTTCTACGGACATTTACCCTGGATTATTGGCAGCATTTGAGGTTAAGCCTACCCTCATAGATCAGATTGGCTCAAAGCAACGACAAGATTCAAAGCTTATGCATATTTTGGATAGGATTAGCAGAGGAGAGGTCTCTAGATGTCTCCAATACTATTCCATTGATAGTAAAGGGTGGCTAAAGAGAGATGGAAGACTTTGTGTCCCCACACTAGTGATTTGACGAGAGTAGTTCTAGAAGAAGCACACCATTTCCGAATGACTATTCATCCGAGTTGTGATAAGATGTTTAGGGACATGAGGAGAGTATTTTATTGGAGCGGCATGAAGTAAGATGTGGCAGAGTTGGTAGCTAAGTGTCTTGTGTACCAAGGAGTTAAGGTGGAGCAGCAGAAGCCCGGCAGATTGCTTCAACCATTAGATGTACCAAAGTGGAAGTGGGATAGTGTTTCGATGGACTTCATAAATGGTTTACCCCGATCTAGGAAGGGGAATACCAATATTTGGGCGATTGTAGATCATTTGACTAAGAGCGTCCACTTCATTCCGGTCAAGAGTAAGAGGACGACGCCTTATTTGGCATCCTTATATGTTCGTGAGATGCTCCGACTTCATGGAGTTCCCTCTAGCATAGTGAGCAACAGAGACCCTGTCTTTACTAGCAATTTTTGGAGAAGCTTGCAAGAGGCTTAAAGGATGCAGCTTAGATTGAGTATGGCCTATCACCCCCAAACCAATTGCCAAACGGAGATAGTTAATAGAGTTCTTGAGGATTTATTGAGGATGTGTATTCTTGATTTTAGAGGAACTTGGGAGGAGAATCTTCCTTTAGTGGAGTTTGCATATTTCAAGCTAGCATTGGGATGACACCTTTTGAAGCTCTTTATGGGAGACCGTGCAAGTCGCCTTCGTGTTGATTGGAGTCTACAGAGAGATTGCTACTAGGTCTCGACATGGTTAGAGAGACTTCGGAAAAGAATGATTTAATTAGAAGGAGAATGAAGATGACCCAGATAGATAGAAATCCTATGCAGGTAAGCGGAAAAGGGATATTAAGTTTGAGGTAGGAGATTTGGTTTTCATTATGGTGTCTCCACTACGAAGGGTAGTGAGGTTTGGATCAAATGGGAAACTTACTCCCAGATTCATAGGACCGTTCCCCATTGTGGAAAGGATAGGGAAGATGGAGTATCATATAAAGCTACCAGAGAGGCTTACGGGAGTTCATGATGTTTTTCGTGTTTTGCACTTGAGAAAGTGCTTACATGATTCAGTAGAGGTAGTGGATCCTAGCCAACATAAATAAGTTGAAGTTGAGAGAGAAGCATCAGTTCGTCGCTTTCCTACCAAGATCGTTGGATGTGATATCAAGAAGTTTAGGAATAAGGAAATACTTTTGGTTATGGTGCAATAGGGAGATAGCATTGAGGATGCTATGTGGGAGGTCGATGAGAAAATACGTACCTCTTATTCGCATCTTTTCGATGGTACGTTTTGAATTTCCTATTTCCATCTTTAGTTTTGAATATGTTCTTTCCTTTAGTATCCTTTAGGAGGGTAGATCTTAGGATTTAACCTATGGATGGTAGGATTCAATGTAAAGATGTTACTAGAACATGTTATGTATGTTGGATGCTAGTGGTTGCAAGTATTTGCTAGTGGATGCTAATGGACGCATATATATACATTAAGCACTATTATCTCTTAGGGATCGGCCTAACTAGGTTACTAATACATATGCATATGGATTTGTGTGCATTTGCATTTTTATTTTATTTCCATGGTTGCTAGAAATGGATGATTATCATATGATTGTTGCATTTGGATAATGATTGTAGCATGCATATAGAACTATCAGTTATCATTAGGGAATTTGCATTCATTTGAATACATGGCACGGACATGATTGCATTAAAGGAGGTCGACTGAATCAATAGATCGCCTATTCTGTTGCATTAATTAGGGACATTGTCACTGCACTATTGCATATAACATAAATTGCATCAGAAAGCTTAAGGACAATGGATGTAATGGATGATGGTTGAATATGTGGTTGTAGAATTTTGATGAAATTTTTTATTTCATTCTTCTATCCATGGAGATTTCGAGGACGAAATCCTTTAAGGAGGAAAGAATGTAACAACCTAAAATTTGAGCTATAATAATTAATTAAAGAATTAATTAAATAATAAAATAATTTAGTGAAATTGTTAGAATCAAGCTATGGGAGTTGCACAATTGTGTCCATGGTGATTTTCTGATCAATTTTCATATATAACTTGTCGAAATCTGAGTAATATGAAGAAGATATTAGAGAAATAAAAAATCGAAAAAAATGAAAAAAAATAATAACAAGGGGTAAGGTCGACCCAAACCTAGGCCAGGTCGACCCTAGGGTCGACCCCCATAAGAGTTTGGTCGACCCGCTTAATTCTTGAACGTTGTTTCGTTCGTACACGTTATATTTTGATTTTTCTTCAATCCTGTGTGTTCGTGCTTCCATCCGACTGTTCCTAGCAAGCCTATGACGTGGTTGCACCAGATTTAATCTTTAAATCCAATGGCCTAATATCTTTAAGCTACACTATAAATAAGACCCTAGACCTAACTATTTTTCTCATTAAAATTTTCTTCCAATTTGATTCACTACATAAGGCTGGACCCTAAAAAGAAATTTTTTCTTGGGAGGAGATCTTTTTAATAAAAACTTATTGAGCCCTAGAAGTGGATCCGAGAAGGCTAAGGAATAGAGCTAAGGACCAAATGTGAGTGTTTTGTAATTATTTTAGATTTTTAAATAATTTAAAATAAAAGGATTCTCAATAGCTGTAGTTTTTCGACAATTTTGAGACGTTTTTTATATATGTTATTTACAGTTAGTTTTTAAAGTTCTTTTTAGTCTACTTTAATCAGATATTTATATTCAGCTATTTTATTCAGTTATTTACAGTTGTTTACAATTATTTATATTTATTTACATCTATTTTATTCAGTTATTTACAGTTGTTTACAATTATTTATATTTATTTACATCTATTTTAGTTAGAATTTAGCCTGTAAATGTTAGTTTCTTTTTAATCCTTTTTACATGAATAAAATATAAGAATATTTAAAAGAGGAGAATTCACTAATATGGATTAAATAGACATAAACACCGAATTTATAGAATTTTGATGTAAAATAAGAATGAACTGTAATAAAAAGAAGATAGATCGAAGTAGGAAAATTTAAAACATTTGCAAGCATGTTTATAACCAGTGGTTATAACTAAAAAAGATAGAACATAAGTGTAACAATTATAACATAGGTTATAATTAAGTAGAAAGAATAGAAAAGGCTTATTTTAAAAATTAGGTTAAGTTAATATGCAAATATAGTAGAAATAAAAGAAGTGGCTTATTTTAAAATTTACACTAAGTTAATAAGCAAACATAGAAGAAGGGCCCCAAATTTGGGCAAGGGGCGCAAAGTAGAATTTTTTTGTTAGGATCAATATCGGCAGCATTCCCTTTCAGGTCTAGGACTTATGGTCTCACAACACTTATGTGGGGCTGGGCAGTATTCCCTTTCAGACTAGGACTGATGGTCTCACAACAGATTAAGTGTGGCTGGGCACACTTATGCTGATTAGGGTAATAAGAGGTCAAAATAGGGGCGACAATTGGTGTGTACTAACGATGACTGAGTGTATGGCATCGATTAGGGCAAATAATTCGCTATTTTTTTCCAAGCGCTAAGAGTTGTCATTTGCTGTGGCCAACAAGATTGGTTCACGGTGGTTGGATAGAGATAGAAGGCCGATCAATGGGTAGAGTTAGGATTTCAGCCTAATTAAATTAGGATTAGGGTTTCAACCTAATCACAGCGATCTAAGGAAAGTGCAAACAACCACAATCAAAGCAAATAGAATCAGAAACAATATTTTATCCTAGTTTTATCTTTTCTATATTTTCCTTTCATACTAGAACTGTTGCTTAGTCTACTATCTTTATCTTACTTAATAATGCTAGTAATTACTTTCACTCACCAGACTTGTAGCTTGACCCACTCTCTATTTCCCCTATTCCCTCATATGTCAACATAATCGAGGACAGTAGATTCAGATCGCTTAGAGATATATTCTTAGATTTCTTCATGTATATCTTCTTCTTCTTTTCAGTTTTCTATTCATGTGTCTTTTGATATACTAGTACTTTATGAAAAGGATGATTTTTATTGTTTTTGTACTCTGATGATGTGACTGAGATTGTATTTTTCATGAGACATGTGTATTTGGTTTTTAAGACATATTCTTTTTTTATAACTTATTTTATGAAGTAATGATAAGTAATTTAAATGTTTCCACTATTTTTATTTATTCGCCTTGTGAATCTTAGTCTCTATGATGCTTTAGCTACACCTATAACGCACCATGTTCTTTGGTGTGCCTTTTTTAGGTAGACTAAGGGGTGTGGGGTGTCTCAAAATCTCTGTTTTCAAACATTCAATTTAACTTTGAAAAGAACTATACTAATTTCCATAGAGGTTTAAATAACAAAATCTTATTCTATTCTAAAATCTTTATTTAAAACCTATTATATGATTATATGGGAATCTATATTATAAACATTCATTCAATTTCAAATCCCTTAAACTCAATTGATATTAATTCATAACTTTAAAATTCTTCTTTAATAATTTAAAATATGAATACCAAAGAAATTATATAATACATTATTCCTTTTAAACAACAAATATAAAATGATAATATTTTTCCAAATAGAATTTTCAATTTGAAATATTTATTAAAACCATAAAATAATATTCAAACCTCGATATAATTTCCGATTTAAAACATTTCCCAAAGGCATAAAACAAAATTCCTATTATCAATATATTTAAAACCCCTACTTATATTCCAAATCACTTTTAAACTATTATCGAAAGGTAGTTCATCATTATAAAAGTTTATTATATATACAAAACCTTCTAAATATTTGACATCAAAATATCAATTTGTAATAATTTATTTATATATCAAAATCCAAAATTTTCCTTTCAATGATAATTTAATCCAAACACTTATGCACGCATACACACATATACATAAATAGATATATGCTACCAAATGCTTTTAAAACAATTTCCCTTTATTAGAAATAATAAAATACAATCATATATTACTTTCAAAAATTTACTTCACACATATATAATAATTCCCATGATAAATAACTTTACATTCAACTTATTATTACTTTAAAACAATATTTTTTGAACTTCCAATTTATTAAACCCAAATAAAATTAACTCATCACTTGAAAATTATAAATTTCAAATAAGATTCTTTTCAAATCCTTTAAATAATTATATAATCATCGATGAATGAAAATATAATATTTAAAAATTCACTTATATAATGAAATCCCAAAAATAATCACTTCTAAATAATTCATATCCATACAATTCTAAATTTTTTTCCACATTTTGTATTTTCTATTAATAATGATATATTCAATATTATTTAAACTTATTCTAAAACCTATATTTATATCTAATTTATTTTATTTCGTTCAGAACTTCCAATTTTAATTCATTCATCCCTTTTGATCAATTTCTAATGCCATTTCTGGTTATTTATGATCACCAATTTATTACTCAACCAACATATAATGTATGTGTGTTCTACAATCAACTAACATCTCATCTTAACAATAATCAATCAAAGGAATGCAATTCAGTTTCACCCAAATTTAATCCATATCAATCAACGACTCATCACCAAAAAATTAATAAAAGTAATGAAAAATAGAATCTATATCATAGTTGTGAGTTAGCAAAAATAACTCACCTTAATTTAGTGTTTTGACCTAGCACGATCTTACCACAAGTTCTAAATTTATCTTTCATCAACTTCGACTTGCTCTGAGCCAAATTTATTATTCGCATCAACTTCTATCATGCATGTGTTCCCAAGTTTCTAACCACTAAGTCATGCTAGCCATCTCCAATCGCAGTTAAAGACGGGCATACCACCTCCCACAACAACCGCCATGCCTAAACCTCCTAACGTTATATTGGCAATTGTCCTTTTCTGCTTCGTGCACCTATGCCTCATGTCGTCTGGTCGTGTGCCAGGTCGTCGCACCTCCTAAATGATTTATTTTTTTCCTTTATCTCATTCATGATTTTTTTCCTTTTCTGTAAATCATAATTTTAAAACGGCGTCTAAATAGGCAAGAAGGGATAGGAAATAATAAAGAGGTTTTGGGATCAAAAGGACTCTAGAGAAATGGAGCAATCTAGCATGGAAAAGGGTAAAGAAAATGGATTTGATTATATAGGTTTTGGCTACTTTTGTTTGTTATTATTTCTTTCTTCATTCATTTTTTCAATTAAGTCCTTCAAATTAATTAAATTTAAAATTTCCTCTTTTAATTGCAATATAAATTTACATATTTACATATAAACAACCTTTACAACTATTTATATTATCAATTTGGATTGATTTACTATGTCGTTCAAAATATAGTTCGATAAACTTTCCAAAATGTCTAAATTCAATATTTGGCCAAGATTATCGGTTTATTGATTGTTATTAATATCGAAAAAAACTGGGTTTTCATATATTTCTAATTATATAAATGTTATTTACACAAAATACATATTTCATATTCGCCGTAAGTATTTTAGTAGACTTTGATATATTTTCTGAAAAGAATTTATTAATTAAGTCAATTTATTAAAACAAAATCCTTTATCAAATATCCTTTATTTATTACGACGATGTTGAAAGTAGGTCTGTTACAGACCTCCCTCCTTAAAAAAATTGCATTCTCGCAATTTCATATTGGAAACAACGTTATTCCAAATTCACGCCCTAGATTTCCTATAACAAACCAGATTTTCGATCCTCGAAAATTGACACTAATACGTCCACTGTATCACATGCCGAACAATCAAGTGCCAGAAATGCCGATTTGTTAGGATGAAAGAAGGTAGAAGACGGAAGAAAATTAAACAACGTAGAATCTCACAACGTAACAAATAATATGTAATACAACAATGATCTTTACAAAATGGAAACATCTTTATTCATATACTCACATCAAAGTACACTAGAGTTATCCTAAATTTGGGCAGTTATAGAAACCTGTCCTTATATTGACAAACATATAAACGCTATAATACAGCAGAAGAAAAATATGCGTGAATACGTCTTGACCATCTAGCTCCTCTCCAATTGTAACGACTGCCTTTTTGGGCGTTTTAAGCGGACACACATGCCAAACTCAAACCATTCAAAAGGGCTAATATTTATGGGGTAAATAAGAAAAAGAGAAAGAAATAAAACAAATACAAAATCTTGCCGCGGAATGACAAAATATAATAATCAAATAACAGTTCATGAAGCTGTTTTAATACTACATTTGACTATTCTTTTACAACACAAAATCAGAGTTGCAGAAAACAGGAAATTATAGATAAATAAATGCAGCGGAACAACATGATGCAGTGGAATACCTATAATAAATTATAACAGTACAAATCTTTGTTTTCATCCTCTAGGAATAAGGTCTTCAACCCTGAAATGCTCAGGCTAACCCAAGAAAATTGAAAAGACAAAAACTCGAGTCAGAACAAAAAGATCTTATATAAGTTATATCAACGGTAAATATGAGTGTAACGGCTTCAGAGATGTTTACATGGTTTGACATCACTTATCCAGCGTCTAACGTGAGTGCAATAACTTAAGAGATATTCAGGATTTACATCTCCTAAGGATCCGTTAAACTATCTACAATGTAATAAAATACGCTATTATAATATGTCTACAATGAAGTTAGAGTATTAAAATAGCATTAAGGCGTTACCTATATCCCCTTTACACATTTTTTTATATTCCCATAGTCTATACAGTACCATATGCTCCTTCGTGAGGTTTACCCAGAGGGCAATCCATAGGTATGGTACAAAAAAAACTCGTAGAAGGCGCGATAAGGCATGCAACAAGGCACTCGAGGCAATGCCTAGAGTAGATATATCAATTGCACTCCCGGACTGGTAGTAATGCATAGCAGCTACTACCGCCCACCTCGGAACATACTCCCAAAATCAAATCAAGGGTGGCCACCAAATCAATCACAAAGTCAAAATATAGTATCGAAGAAATGTGCTCGATTGGAGGAATGAGCTCACTTGGCCCAGTAAAAGTGGTTTTTGGTATTGGTAGAGAGTGACAATATTTGATACCAGTCTCTTTAACAACCAAACGCTTATTTCACACATGATGGTTCTTTTATATTTTAAAAGTAAATTTATCATTTTCAAATCATATTCGCTTTCAAAACCATACTCATTTTAAAAACCATCTTCACTTCCAAAATCATGTTTACTCAAATATGTAATTTCACAAAACGGTATCAATTTCAAATTCCAACTTAAGTTGTATTCTCATCAAGGAATTAAATATAAATACTTCAGTTTTACACAGTCTGGAATTTTAGAAAATAGTTTAGGCAGTTATAAATAGTTTTAATAGTTTTAAAATAGATATAAATTAGTTTAAATAGAAAAATAGTTTTAAATAGATTTATATTTGATTCGATTAGTTTTAAAATGATTTAAATAGATTAAATATAGGTTAAATAGATTTGTATTATATTAAGTAGATTTTTAAATAGATTAAATAAGTTCAAAATAGATTAAATAGATTTAAATTATATTAGATGGATTTAAAATAAATTTAAATAGATTAATTAGTTTAAAAACAGGTAAAATAGATTAAATTTGATTAAATAGGGTGTAGTAGATTAATATAAATTAAATATAGTTTTAAATTGGTTAAAATAGTTAATTTAATTAAAATGGTTTAAATTAGTTTAAATAGGTTTCAAAGTTTTATCCATACATTTTCAATAACTCAATTCCAATAAATTCATTTATATTTGACACTATAACTTTGAAATTACAATTTAAATCCTTTGTACAATTCATTAAAATAATTCCAATTTCAGCATTAACGCTTGGATTATGGAAAATAATTCAGTTTATATAAATTAATTTCTATTTCAAAATGCCAGGTAATTGACTTCAAGATTTAAAGAATTAAAAATCATTTAATTTGACCAATCCAGTGTCCGTGTATAATTTTCTATCATAGGGTCAGTGATACGGATATTTATCATTTCAATGCACAATTCAAAATTTTACAATTTCATATCATTTCAAACCGCAATTCCAAATTAAGTAAAAATCTATAAAATCACTCGAGTCTATCATTTCAACCCATAATGTTTTTTCCTTACTCTATAGATCATTCGGGTATGTATCATTTCAACCCATAGGGAACTTGCAGTGTTATAACGACATGAAATACAACATCCAGTCATCCAATATCAACAATCAAACATCCATCAAAATCATCATCCAAATCAATCAATAGACATTGATAGATAACTGATAGTCAATCAAAGGTATTATTGACAATTTAAATTCGATATTAAATTAAACAATGATTAAAGGCAACAAAAGTCAAATTTAGTCAAAATGACAATTTAACATACCAAACTGCAATTAATAGATTTCTAATCACATCATAAATTTAATTTAACTAACATAAGATAATTTAGTAATTGTGAGTGGGTTAAAACACCCAACTATGAATTCAAATCGATTTGAAATACGAAATAGGGTCCAAATTTGAATATTCTTAGAATTCATTCAAATTTGTGCCAAAATGACCGGAATTTCGATACGATCCCAATGAAACAAACCACGCATGAATTGGAGCTCGCATGCAAAAGTTATGACGGTTGGAAGATTTGAAATTTAAATAGAATAATAAATTAAATAAAAGTGAAAAACATGTTACCACCGTGTTCCTCACGAGCCTCCCTAAAACCCTCGTACATGAATGAGTCAGTCACCTTCAGCCACCATGAACAAGTTGTTGCCATGCACGCTACAGCCAATATCCTCCCCATCCATCACCACAGTTCCCCAAGCTAGCACCTGCCGACCTCACCCTGAAGTCGCGGTCACCATCGGCATAGGCGAAGTCGTTCACCACCGCCCATGTTCAAAGCAAATTCCAGCGAATCCTCATGACCCGGAGACGAACGAACACCACTTACGAATGCTGCTCGACTCTCTCTTCCCAACGCCGCCTCCCGAACGTCGATCGGACGACGATCCACCGTTGGATCTTCAAAACTTCATATGGATGGCCGAATTCGGCGATTTCTAGACAAACGATGATTCGATTTGAGAAACGAATTGCACCAGTGGATTACGCTCGTCGAGAGCTCAAAATGATTTATAATTTGTCAGGGTTTGGAGAAGTTTGAATTTTGGAAATTGATTTGAATTAGAAATTGAATTGGGATTTAGGTTTTGATTTGCCTGCCGTTGGAAAGAGGAGATGAGAAGGAATTGTACGTATAGATAGAAATAAGAAGGGTACTAGTGTTTAGGAAAAAAACTATTTATATCAACCTAGCTCAATAAGCAAATAAACATATATCGAATTGGTATGAACGACGATAATGACCCGAAAAGCCCGTTCTGCCTCCGAAATGAAAATATGTCATCCCATATATCAAAATAGATGTTTTCGATAATTCTAAATTCAACAGAACATGTTTTAAGTCTTAATTTCATCATCTAAAGAAGTTAGTTTTAAAATCAGCTTATTTCAAATTGATCTCAATTGATTTTAATTAAATTGATTTCTAAGCGTTTCGAGTCCGTATGATCAAATGACAAGTCTGATCGCTATGGAATTTGAAACCTTACAATAATTCACCGTTACGGATACGATGGAACTAGTTTTGTCGAAATTCAAGACAATGACCAAATTGGCTATTTTCGCACTAATTAAATTAATTAATATTAAATTACTTAATTCACTTTTTAATTCCAAGTTTAATAACTAACAATTTTCATCATTTTGATTACTTAGACATTTACAATGATCTAATAAAAGTTTACATATCAATTCAGTGTTAAATATTGCCTTAACTACAATGTTCAATTTCAATTGTAATTAAATCCGATTAATTAAGTTTTAATTCCAATAAATTGATTAATTTTTGATTTCAATCATTTAATTCAATCAATCATTATCCTATGTACATTTTTGACCTTGGTTTATAATTTATTACATTAATATTCCTAAATTTCATCTTTTACCATGTTGGTTGCAATATTTCAATTATTTTGAGTTTTTGTCAATTTTATTATAATTTAAAATCCCAATAAATCAATATATCTTGGTTTCACTCTTTTATTAAATTAGTTATTGCCTTGTGAATATAATAAGCATTTCTATAATTTTTATTACATTAATAATTGCAGTTATTGTCTTACCTCACATTAATGTAACAATTATTTGTAACTAATTAAATAAATTGGTAACAAATAACAATTGTCGTCATTTCTACATTTAGTAACATTTGTAAGCTTATTATTTACAAACAAATGTTCTAACAACTCACACTAACTATTTTATTCAATTACAATTTATTACACATTATTTCATTAATAACTCTACGTTTACATTATCAATTATTCCTTTAATCCAATTGTCAATTAATACATGCTATTACAATTTATATATTTACAATCTATATCCAATTATAACACTTTTAATCATTTTAAATTAATTGGAATTACATTTACAGCAGTTATCAATTACCTTAAATTAATACTATTACATTGTATTCTAGTTATATTCTTATTATTATACCACAAATGCTTAATTCATCCAACATTAAATCATAAAACTTTATTAAATTAACTACTTTTAATTACTGAAATTTACGAATCGTTATACTCTCCCCCACTCAAAACTTTTCGCCCTCGAAAAGGAAAAGAAGGGAAAAGAAGGAATTTAGTGATCAATATATCTTATCCATAATATTAAATTTATAAACAATTAATTTACATACTTAAATAATTTAAATAAAATATCTCAATTTATAACAATTAAATCCTTTTATATTTAAGTTAACAAAAGTTTGGAAAACATTATACAAAATTTTCTAAGTCCAAAATTCACAGAAATTTTTGGCAGAGTTTCCTTTGTACGGAGAGTTTTGGAGATATAGCAATATCAATAATAATAGTATATATCATATTTTCAAAATAATTTACCCAAACCATGGGAAAAACAATATAATATCGCTATAAAACTTTAACCCGAGAGCGTACCTATTTGTCGGGCAAACAATGCTTAATTTATGAAACCAAAAGTAGTAGCTATTGCTTCCATAAACCTGTATTTCACTTATATAGTCCAAAGAAGTTAATAATTATATAAAAGATAAATATTTAAGTTGTTTCAATAACAAACAAAACATCACAATATAACGACAGTCATTGCAAACAACAGTACAATATCATTTCAACAAAAGAGCAATCATCCATCCAGAGCAACCAAACAAATGGTCCATTTGGGTTTAGAACTTCTAATCATATAAAATGATAAATAAACTATGAAGTAAAACATGCACTCAATAGTCGTAGATAAAACTTATAGATTATTTATACATCTTTATATAAAATAGAAGTATCCTTTCCTAACTAATCCATAAGCCAATACAAACAAAAAATCCAACACATTTTTAATTTTACTCTATATATCTTTCCTACATCATTTATTGTTCATTTTTCATTTTTTTCTTTCATACAATGATTTTCTGTGACGACCCTCCTTTCATTCCATATAAAGACGCATCATCAATAAGAAAGAAATAGGTAGAAATAGAATAGGTAGAAGAAAGAACTAAACAACATCAAAATCTCACAGCGGAAACGGAACAAAATATAATATATCACATAACTATTACATAGTCTTCACATATCAGAGTACACAGATTACATAACATCTTTACATTAGACAGTTATAAAGATCTGTCTTTCCATTACATTCCAAAATAAAATAGTCAAAAGGGATTCAAACACAATGGATATAGATAGATAGATAGCTAGCTACGCCAGGCTCCTGCTACAAGCTATCCAAAATTCGTCAAGAAAAAACCTGATCACTTGGCTACTCATAAAAATTTGAGTACCCAAGAGTTTAAGAAAAAGAAATAAACTCCGGGTCAGACATGGGTCTGTTGTGAGTAAATGGTTAAACTGTTTGACTTGAAAAACCTTTGAAAGAAAAGGTATATCGTAAGACTCTCCGCCAATAAATACAGACAAGTTTTTTCCTTATGATAACCAAAACATTGATAGAAAATCTGGTTATATTATAATAGGGTCTAGGGTTTTCAAATAAATATTCACATAGCAGAAATTGTTAAATTCATTAAATTCCAGCATATTAGCCACAAAGTGGGTTATACAATCAAGTCCGAGATCACTTATTGAAAATTGGATTCCATACAATGGCAGGGCTATTGAGGTACCGTCCATCACAATACGTGGCCTAAATCAACGTAAAGAGGATCACTTCCGACCCCCTTCAACACAAAGTCGGAGCTACCCTTTACTGGATAGTTCGAATAAGACAACCTCACGGTTGTGGCCAAACAACCGCCCACATAGCCGAATAAAAAGGCACTCTAGACGGGGGAAGATCTTATCCTACTTGGGTGCTACCCACTTAGCCTTGCTACACCTCTCCTGTTTTAGCCATTCCCGATCGATGAGGCTTGAGGCTACGATTATATTTACAAGAACACATCTTGGAATGCTCATCGTTCTCCATTGACGATGGTCTGATAGCATTCAATCCATACAAGTTCGTTCCAGTTTCGATCGAAACCGAAGGCATTATCTCGTTACACTCATTTTGGAATCACCCTCAGAGTCAATGACAATAACTCTTGCATTCTGAAACTTCATCTCGATCTTCACTTTAAGATGTCACGACCTATTGTTTAACTTGGATCGATGTGGTCTTCGGATAATCAAACTTGATATCCGATCTCGGTCTTATCGAAATCCAAACGTTTTTTAAAGGTCAAGTTGTTTAAGTTTAAACAATTCAATTCAATTTAAAATACTGATTTCACACAGCATTTAACATAGACAAATAACATACATTTATCACAAATATATCCAATATCACATAACAGAATATCACAGATTATCATCTGTTATCCCATTTTTTGGTCAAAACTAGAATATCAACAAACTGGCAAGGAATGATGGATGTCGAGATTGAAAATCGATTGGAAGCGAGGCAAGAGTTCGTTCGGTATTCGAACTCCCCCTGGTTCATTCAGCATTCTCGGATCCGAAGGCTCATTCGGCATTCTCGAATATGAAGGGATCATTCGGCATTCTATAAGCTCCATTCGGTAGTGCCCTCACCGAACCTCCACCTCTCCACGCCACTGCCGAATCACCCCTGCCTCCATTCCACTGCCGAATCACCCTTGTCTCCACTACCTACTGAACCAACCATACCAAACCAGCTGCCGGACTAACTACTGCCGAACCAACCTCCTCTGCCTACCATACTACCGAACCAACCACCGGTCCAGCTCCATCTCCACGCTACCACCGGTCCAACCTACCACCGAACCCCTATCTCCACTACCTGCCGAATCACCCATGTTACCACTCACCGCCGAACCAAGACGCTGCCGAACCAGAATGCTGCAAGGCCAGATTGCATCAGCCCAAGCCCACCAGCAGCTATATACATCCAAGACCTCCGCCCCCAGCCTCACTCTATAAATAAAGGGGCAGGGGTACAACAAGGGGGGAAGTTTGAGAGCTCAAACCTGGAAGGAACTTTCAAACAACTTTCATACACTTGTACTACAAGCTTTGTACTCGTAATCGGATTGGAAAAGGAGAATAACATATAAAGTGGACGTAGGCACATTTTGGCCGAACCACTATAAATCTGTGTGTCTTTTACAGTTCAGTCCCTGCTTTTTACGTATTTGCATAAACCACCTAAATCATTACGAACAACATAAAATCAACTAAATCATACGACTTGGAGTTGTTTGCCCATCTTTTGTGCAAACGTATTTGGGTTATTTGCTGAGATCTGTGATTTGTGTTTGAATATCGCTGATTTATATTCATACACTGGTGCTTTCACGGTATTGGGTGTTTGTGACCATTTTTTACGCAAACATTTTGGTGCTTTCACTGAGAAGGACCAGCACCCGCTACATCGGATAGAAGTTTGGATTTGGAAGACAATGACTAGGCAAAACAGTAGAAGGCTAAGGGCTGAGAGAAGCCAACAAGGAGGAAGTCAACAAGCATCCTCCGGAGGTGAGGAAGGACCGGCTTCGATCTACATAACCCGGGATGAAATGGAAGCCATAACAAATTCACTGCAAGAGAGGTTGTTGAAAAGTCAACAGGAAATGATGCAAACTTTCTTGGAGCAAATGAGAGCTGCAGGGATGCAGAACTTAGGAACAGCTACAACGGCTGTGGATGCAGGACAAGAAGTAGGGTTACAGAACCCAATGAAGGACAGGATACGGAGCCAGGTGGCAATCAACAAGGGCTTAGGGGCAGACCCACAGGATTCAACACAGGAGAACCTTTGGAAGGAGTTCAACAGGCTAGAACCAACGTTGCTACTAACGAGCTACACGAAGAGTATGTACCGGAGTTCCCTCGGGGGCAACCTCCGACAGACAACGGTGGATTGGTAGATACAATCAGGAAGACTGTGCGAGGTGGTTTGACCAACGGAGACTTGGAAGGAGTAAACAGGAGTCCGTTCACTCGGGAAATAAGGATGGCTCAGAATCCACCTAAGTTCAAGCTACCTAGCGTGGAGGTATACAATGGCAAGGAAGACCCTACGGATCACTTGATGAGATACACCAGACACATGGAGGTGCTGGGGGCATCAGAGGAGGTGATGGCCCGATGCTTCCCTTTGTACTTGACGGACTTAGCTGCGATGTGGTTCAGGCAGCTGGAAGAAGGATCTATCAGGACTTGGAGGGAATTGGTGGAAAGGTTTTTGGGACAGTTTCGGGTTCATGTCAAGAAATCGAAGAACGTGATGACATTGACATCGGTAAGGCAAAGGATGGATGAATCGCTTAGAGCTTTTCTAACTCGATTCAGTGCCGCAGTTGCTTCGGTGGATCGGCCCGATCCATCGATGGTTTTAATGGCAGCAGTATCAGGAGTTAGGGAGAACTCGGATTTCAAGGTATCTCTGATACGAGATCCCCCACGGAATCTCGACGAATTCTTTCATGAGGCAGAAAGGTTCCTTCGACAAGAAGATGCGAGTACGGATTTAAAATTGAAAAAGGTTAATGCAGTTGAGGTGGGAGGACCATCCAGCAATGGTTCGGATAAAGACAAAGGAAAAAGGAAGTTGGACGGTGATTCTGGAAATGCTAGGAAGCAATGGAAGGATCCAAAGTTTTCCACATACACAGGATTGAACGAGACACTGGAGCGGATATACCTGGATACTCGAAATCGCCTTCACTACCGGAGGCCGGCTAGGAGAGAACCAACAGAACGGGAAAGGACATCGGGAAGGCACTGTCTCTTCCATGATTTGGATGGACACGACACCAACAGCTGCAGGCACTTAAAGGACATAATTAAGGAGCATGTGAGGAATGGACAGCTGCCACAATATGTTGGACCTCGGAATGCAACAGCGAGGCAGGAGCAACCGCCGCCTGCCTCAAGCTACGATGGTGGGAGGCCCAGGAATGATGGTCGGTTGATCGTCCCTTGACCAGGTTAATATGAAATAAGTAGCAAACTATTGGCAAGCAACCAAGTCATTTACACATGTACGGGGACGGAGATGGCCCCTAGGCATGCTCTGAATGATAATAAGCTGCGATGCTATGGTTTGTGAAATTTATTTTTTGCTTTTGGATTGGACACTGCTTTTCTTTTTGGTTTTCGGTTTTGGAGCTTGGATTGAGCTCCTGGTCGCCTTTTGATTTGGATTTTCCTCTGGACGATTATTTTCAACTTTGGATGCTGATTTGGATTTCTAGTTTTCTGGTTTTGGATTTGGATTTTGAATTTGGATTCTGGATATGGATTTTCGAATTTGGATTCTGGATTTGGATTTTCGGATTTGGATTCTGGATTTGGATTTTGGATTTGGATTTGGATTTTGGATTGGATTTTGATTGGATTTTTATCTGATTTTTGATAAACGGTCGTCGGGTATGGATTATGCCTGGCAAGGGGTGAGTCGCTTTGCCCGAACGTGGTAAATTGACTCATTCAGGTCGTCGAGTATGGACTATGCTCGGCAAGGGTCCGGAGTGACCAGGATTCGGCCTAGGACTTAGGCCCTATATTATCAATCGTTATTTTCAGGTCGTCGAGTATGGACTATGCTCGACAAGGGTCCGGAGAGACCAGGATTCGGCTTAGGACTTAAGCCATGGCATTGTACAGTGCCCAGGGACACTGGGCCAAGGTCGTCAAGTGTGGATTACGCTTGGCAAGAACTCGGAGAGGTTAGCTCAACGTTCAGGGACACTGGACCAAGATCGTCAAGTGTGAATTGCGCTTGGCAAGAACCCGGAGAGGTTAGCTCAACATCCAGGGACACTGGACCAAGGTCGTCATGTGTGGATTACGCTCGACAAGAACACGAGGAGGCTAGCTTAACGTCTAGGCATACTGGATCACGACCGTCAGGTGTGGATTGCGCTTGGCAAGAGCCTGGAGAGGTTATGGATTTGGAAATCGACCCAGAGAGGTCCTGGATTCGGTTATTGGCTATTGGATAAGGATGGTTTGGGGCTCGGTTGTCGAGTTCGGATGGACATGGAATTGGCTCAAGCTTTGGTTATTGGATTTGGAATTGGATATCGACTCGGAGCAGTCAAGGATGATCTACTCTGCCGATATGGCTATGGACCTTGGATATTGGATTCGGAACTATTCAAAACACGCCTTGTTATCACAAGGCATGTTTTGGGGGGCAAAGTGTTATCCCATTTTTTGGTCAAAACTAGAATATCAACAAACTGGCAAGGAATGATGGATGTCGGGATTGAAAATCGATTGGAAGCGAGGCAAGAGTTCGTTCGGTATTCGAACTCCCCCTGGTTCATTCGGCATTCTCGGATTCGAAGGCTCATTCGGCATTCTCGAATATGAAGGGATCATTCGGCATTCTTTAAGCTCCATTCGGTAGTGCCCTCACCGAACCACCACCTCTCTACGCCACTGCCGAATCACCCCTGCCTCCATTCCACTGCCGAATCACCCTTGTCTCCACTACCTACCGAACCAACCATACCGAACCAGCTACCGGACTAACTACTGCCGAACCAACCTCCTCTACCTACCATACTACCGAACCAACCACCGGTCCAGCTCCATCTCCACGCTACCACCGGTCCAACCTACCACCGAACCCCTATCTCCACTACCTGTCGAATCACCCATGTTACCACTCACCGCCGAACCAAGACGCTGCCGAACCAGAATGCTGCAAGGCCAGATTGCATCAGCCCAAGCCCACCAGCAGCTATATACATCCAAGACCTTCGCCCCCAGCCTCACTCTATAAATAAAGGGGCAGGGGTACAACAAGGGGGGAAGTTTGAGAGCTCAAACCTGGAAGGAACTTTCAAACAACTTTCATACACTTGTACTACAAGCTTTGTACTCGTAATCGGATTGGAAAAGGAGAATAACATATAAAGTGGACGTAGGCACATTTTGGCCGAACCACTATAAATCTATGTGTCTTTTACAGTTCAGTCCCTGCTTTTTACGTATTTGCATAAACCACCTAAATCATTACGAACAACATAAAATCAACTAAATCATACGACTTGGAGTTGTTTGCCCATATTTTGTGCAAATGTATTTGGGTTATTTGCTGAGATCTGTGATTTTTGTTTGAATATCGCTGATTTATATTCATACACTGGTGCTTTCACGGTATTGGGTGTTTGTGACCATTTTTTACGCAAACATCATCCAATAAATATCAACCAATCTATACATTCTACTCAAACAATCATCCATAAGCAAGAATTATTAATCTATATTATAATTAATTTAATTAATTTAAACTAAATTAATTACTTAAGAATTAATCACTTAACCTTGTTAAATCAATCATTAATTAATTACAATCATTTAATTAATGAATCGCACCTTAATTACTTTTATAATCAATTAATCAATCTTAAATAGAGATTAATTATCCTTCAACTATTAATTAATAAAACTTAATTACAAATTAATCAATCTTTAATTATCAGTTAATTAATTAGTTAATTATTTAATTAATAAATCTTTATTTACAATTTAATTAATCATTAATTATAATTTAATTACTCCTTAATTACATAATTAATTAAATTAATTAACCTCTAATTATAGGTCAATTAACGTTAATTACTAAATTAATTAACTCTTAGTTATAAATTAATTAACTATTAATTATAAATTAATCAAATCTTAATTATAAATTAATCAATCTCTAGTTAATTAATTAAAATCTTTAATTATAAATTTTTAACCCTTAATCATTAATTAATTAAATTAATTAACTACTCTTAATTACACTTAATTACTTCATTTAATTAATTAATCATTAATTATCAAAATCTTAATCAACTTTAAAGATAAATCTTTATCATTATTGAATGACCTACTTATCATTAACATAATTTGAATACATTTTAAAACATTGCACTTTTAATTTAAACTTTAAATTTAAATTTAGGATTTAAAATAACTTGCCAATTTAACTCAACAAATTTTAAGTAAAAAAATTACAAAACTTCTAAATCAAATGTTAAAAGAAACATTTTGTTTACATACTAGTTTAGAATTAGATTAAATTTAAAATTTAAAACTTGTTTTTAAAAAGAATTTTTAAAATCTGCATTTTTAAAACTACTTCGGGTTCTACCCGAGATTTACTCGAGTCCAGACTCGTGTTTCTTTATCTTTTTCCATTTTTTCAAAAACTTTGCTAAAAATTTAAGTTAAAAACTAGAACTCGTTTCACTCATGCAACAACTTGAGGCTGAACTTGAGCAAACAACAAACAATCTCGGGTATCCCCTCGAGATAACTCCCCTACCCAAAAACTGACACCAATCCTTACCGGTGCACCTACACAGGTGGTCGCGACGATGCTGACCACCGCCGACGCCTCGAACATCTCGATGATCACCTCTACACTAGATTTTGATCACCCAAACACCAATACAAACACACGATCGAAATCGAACATACTCAGCATAACCAGGAATAAGAAAATCCGACCAAATTTGTCTCGTACAGACAACGTCGACCATCAGAGCTTCCCAAACTCCAACCACGCCTTGCTGATACTCCAAGCCATCATTTCCCAGAATCCCATGCAGCTCGATTCACTAGAGATGCCACGGTGATCATACTTTTGACCTTGACTAAAATTAGTGTTTAAAACCCAATTGACCAACCGCCGACGCCATGGTGGTCTATCAACCTTCCTGTCGTTTTCCCGGACATCCACGAACCCCAAGCTCGCTCCAGCCATGACCCCGACGCACCCCCCCAGCTATTGCCGATCATTAGAAAACACTCACTACCCATTTTCTAGTTAACTTAAAATTACTCACAGGTTTCCAAACTAAAAATCAAGATTTTCATTCTGAAAAATCATATTTCACAAAGAGCATTTAAGTTATATAATTAGATCAACAAATTATAATACTTGATTTTAACATGCATTTAAAAGTTCCTTTGTACTATCTTGATCCCAGAAGGTTTCCAAATCTATTTTACTTGAATAAAATTTTAAACTTTAATTCATGTTTAAACAAACATCTTACGTTTGAAACTCAATTTGTAACAATGATCAAAAAAGGAGATTATGATTTTTGACTTGTTATAAACTCTGTACTTTAAAATAGAGGAGAACAGGCACACCAAACATGCACATATCAACATATATATATATATATATATATATATACAGAGATTCACATTTATATATACACATGCAAAGCATAATATAATCCAAGAACCACATGCATAGATTTTTAGTTTACTTAAGCTTTTAGAAAATGTGCTTACTCACCTGTTAGAGTTTGAATCAGATGTTAAAAAAACTAGAAAGCTTTGATAAAAAATGCTTGAAACTTGAATTTGAATTGCTTTGATCTGAAAGCCGAAATGTTGATGCCTTAAGCTTTAAAACTGAAGTGTCCTTGCTTGCTTAGTTGATTTTGGTTTGCTTGATTTTCTCTAGTTTTGAAATTGCTATTTTGAAATCTCTCTGGCTAGAAGGATTTATGTTTACAAGCTTTAGAATTGGAGAGATTTGTTTTTAATTCTTAATTTTATTTGCTGGTTTTGTGAATTTTGTTAAGAGGGATTGCTACAGATTTTCTTGCTTTGGAAATTGAGATAAGGAAAAAAGAAATGAAGGTAGAAGGTGTATGTTTATATAGAGTTATTTGTGATTTTAAAAAAAATAAAAGAAAATAAAAACTAAAAAGTGAAACTTGTAAAAAAATAACATATGTCATTTAGGCTTGTTAATCCAATTACACATGTTATTTAGAGGTTTCATAGCTCAACACTTGTAATTAGGTATTTTTAATTAATTTTAAATGTTAAGTAAAAGCCTTTGAATTTATTTACTAATTAATAAGTATTTTTCTAAATCTATAAAATTCTTTTTAAAGAAAATAAATAAAAACCAATTATATTCAAAGTAAAATCATATATAATATACTTTTAAATCAAAATATATTTAAGATATACTTCTTTTAAATTTAAATTCAAATTCAACTTTAAATTCATTTAAAAATCCAATTTAAGATTAAGTCAAAATAAATACATATATTTTAAACAAACCCAAATTAAATTTGAAATTAATAATTCTTTTTTAAATCTATTTATCTATATTTAAAAACAACACATTAATATTATTGGTTTGAAACTAACAATTTTGCCAAATTTTAAATAATTTACAATGGAGATTATCACATTTAAATTTGTTTGAAATTCCATGTTATCACATTCCTCCCCTCTTAAAAGAATTTCGACCCCGAAATTTAAACAAAAGATAATCCAAAATTTTATTTTATTTCATATAATTCAAGCATACATATTAGTCATACATTAGCAACCAAACAAACAATTAATCCAAACAACAATCCATTTAACAAACATCACTAGTTATTCGGACACAAATCCGGGTAAGCCTTCCTAAAACTATCCAGAGTCTCCCAGGTACAGTCTTTGGGATCCTTGCTCCACTGGAACTTGACAAGCTTCACCACCTTGCTTCTGAGTTGCCTCTCGTCTTGATCAACGATCTAGAAAGGATGCCTAACAACAGATAAGTCCGGCTCAATCTCTAAGTCTTCTTGCACAGCTGGCTCCACAATAAGAGATGGATCATGCACGTATTTCCTCAGATAAGATACGTGAAAAACATTGTGAATTCTAGCCACCCGTACTGGCAATTCAATACTGTAGGTCACAGCTCCAATCCTCTCAAGCACTCGGAACGGACCAATATACCTTGGAGCAAGTTTTCCTCTCTTCCCAAATCTTATCGCACCTTTAATCGGGGAAACTTTGACAAAGACTAAATCTCCAATCTCAAATTCGAATTGTCTTCATCTTTTATCTGCATACTTCATCTGGCGATCGTGCGCTGATCTCATTCTCTTCTTGATAAGCTCTACCTTCATAGATGCCTCAGGGATCAAATCTGGACCAAGTATAAGACGATCTCCTTACTCCACCCAACAGGATGGGGATCTACAAGGTCTTCCATATAAATCTTCATAGGGTGCCATCTTGATACTTGCTTGGTAACTGTAATTGTACGAGAATTCCACCTAATGTAGATGGTCTTCCCAAGTTCCACCAAAATCCAAAACACAAGCCCTTAGCATATCTTCTAGAATTCGGTTCAACCTTTCTGTCTGTCCATCGGTCTGAGGATGATATGTTGTACTCAAACTCAAACTCATACCCATAGCTGATTGCAAAGCCTCTTAAAACTTTCTGGTGAAGATAGGATCACGATCGCTAACGATGCTGACTGGAACACCATGCATTGGGACAATCTCCTTCAAGAAAACCTCAGCCAAAGATGCTGCAGCATGGGTTGCCTTAACCGAAATAAAATTGGCGCTCTTGGTTAGCCGGTCTACAATCACCCATATTCCTTCATTTCCCTTTTTGGTCCTTGGAAAACCATCGATGAATCCACAGAAATCATTTCCCACTTCCACTTCGGGACTTCCAAAGGCTGCAATAATCCTGCTGTCTTCTATTGATCTCCTTTAACCTGCTGACAGATCGCACATTTATTGACGAAAGTAGTTATATCCTTCTTCATACCCTTCCACCAGAAGACTCTCTTCATATCCTTATACATCTTTGAAATCCCTGGGTGGATACTCAGCGTGGAGCGATGACTCTCTGATAGAACTTCCTGCTTCAAATCTTTGAAATTCGGAACACAGGTCCTTCCGTTGATCCTTAATGTTCCTTGGTCATCAATCTCAAAAATAGAACACCGACCATTCTTGACTCTCCTGATGATTCCTCTCAATCTACTATCTTTACTTTTCTTACTCAAAATCCTTTACAGAAGAGACGGAACAACTTCCAAAAAAGACAGAACGGCATCCTACTCAGAGCATCCGCGACAACGTTTGCCTTCCCTAGGGTATAAAGGATATCCAAATCATACGATGTCAAAAGCTCAACCCATCGCTGTTGTCTCAGATTAAAACTCTTCTAGGAGAAGAGGTACTTCAAAGGTTTGTTATCCGTGAATAGCTCGAACTTCTCTCTTGAAAGATAGTGCCTGTAGATCTTCAAAGCAAAAAACAATGGCTAACAACTCTAGATCGTGTGTAGGGTAGTTCCTTTCATGTGGCTTCAAATGTCGAGTCGCATACGCAATTACTCTTCCTTTTTGCATCAGAACTGCACCCAGCCCAACTATACATGCATCCGTGTAAACTTCAAACTTACTCTTCTCATCCGGAATAGCCAACACAGGAGCACTTGTCAGCTTTGCCTTCAGATTCTGGAAAGCTTCCTCACATTCAGGGGTCCACTTGAACTTTGCTCATTTCCTTGTCAACTTGGTTAGGTGCGAAGAGATTTTGGAACAATCCTTGATGGACTTCCTATAGTAGCCAGCTAAACCCAAAAATATGAGGACTTCAATTGGAGTCTGTGGCTGCTTCCACTGCAGAATAGTCTCTACCTTAGCTGGATCCACTGAAATACCCTCTCAAGAAACGATGTGTCCTAAAAATTTGACTTTCGATTTCCAAAAATGTCATTTAGATGACTTCTCCTTCAAAACATGCCTTCTCAGAGCCTCCAATACTATTCCCAAATGCTGCTTGTGCTCTTCTTCAAACTTAGAGTAGACAAGAATATCATCGATGAATACAAGTACGAACTTATTCAACACATCCCGAAAAACTCGGTTCATCAGATCAACAAAGTAGGCTGGACCGTTGGACAGCCCGAAAGGCATAACCAACCACTCATAGAAACAATTGGGTCCCCTAAACGTAGTTAAGGGAATACTATCTTCAACTACCCTTAACTGATGGAAACCCGATGCTAAATTTAACTGGGAGAAAATAGAAGCTCCATGGAGTTGATCAAAGAGATCATCCGTACAGAGGAACAGGATACTTATTTCGAATGGTCACTTTGTTCAACTCTCGATAATCAACATAAAACCTTAGAGACCCATCCGACTTGGTAACAAACACGTAGAAAAACCCCAACAAAAAAAGCTAGGCCTAATCCCTTCTCCAACAGATTGAGTCTGCTTCACTAGCTCCTCCCTCTCTCTAGGAGTCATCCTCTTTCTTGGTTGAATCACGGGTACTGCTCCTAGAACCAAATCAATGCGGAACTCTATCTCCCGGTGAGGGGACAAACACTTGATTTCCTCGAAAACATCCGGAAAGTCTTGGACCACTTCAATAGACTCTACACCTTCTGGAGATGCTTCGACCCCATGCAAAAGATTACTCAAATGAACTCCGAAATCATCACAAGTCACTTTTGCTATTCTTCCCAAGTCAGTCTCCAAAGACACAACCCTTTCTTCACACATCAAAACAGCCTTATAATTATCCAACCAATCCATACCTAGAATAAGATCAAATCCTTTGAAATCCAATACAAATTGGTCGCAAGAAAAACTATAAGACAGATAAGAAAGCCTTAGGTCTCTATAGATCTTATCTAACTTGGTTACCCCACCTATAGGATTAGATACAAAGATAGGACAGTCAACCAAACAAAGGAAAAGATGAAACTTCTCTACCGCATCCAAAGAAATAAAACTAAGTGATGCACCAGATTCAAACAGAACTCTAATAAAAATACCATCCAAAAGCAAAGTACCTTCTAAAACTCTCTTGCCTTTAGAAGAAGATGGACCACCCTCAAAAGCAAACACCTTGTTCTGCTAGGCTTTCTGAAGAAGCGGACAAGCCTTTATCATATGACCCAGCTGATGACAGTTGAAACATAAAGATTTCTGAACCAAAGCTGAACCCGGTCCACTCTGATGCTGCTGCTACTATTGAGATCGTTTCCTGGGACACCGATTAGCCAAGTGACCCTCTTGTTGACATATATAGCACTTACGAGGTCCGTTGCTTCCTCCCTGCTTCCCTTTTCCTTGCTTCTTCCAATTTGGACTGGGCTTTCTTTTATTTGGGTTGGAAGAATTCCTTCCTGGTGTTGCAGCAGATGCCACTGGTTTCCAATTCATGAGCTTCTCCTATCTTAAAGCCATGTCAATCAACTCTACAAATGGTCCCTTCAGATGAGCCGTCGTTTTTCATGGAACTCAGGCCTCATCCCTTGCACAAACATCTCATTCTTTTTAAGAGGCGTGTCGATCAATCCAAGTTCGTAGTGTGATAATTCATTAAATTTAGTCCCGTACTCAGAAACAGACATACTTCCCTGCTTCAGATCCAGAAAATCTCTATATAAATGGGTCTTCCTGGCTGTTGGCATGAACTGTTCCTCAAATAATTCTTTAAACTGACTCCAAGAAAGGTCGTCTTTTGAGATATTCATTGTAACTGCATCCTACCAAGCTGCAGCACCTTCTTGCAATTGCCATGAAGCCATTACTCTTTTCTGCTCGTCAAACAATTCCAAACTCTTAAAGATGCGCTAGCATGAGCATGGCCAAGCCCGAACCTCAAATATAGACTCCGATCCTTTAAATGATCTCCCTCCAAAGTTGGTGAAGTCCTTGCATAAGGCAGTAAAACTAACTTGTTTTGGTGCTGGATTCACAGCCTCGTTAGTAGTCTGACCTCTTCCACTGTTGGTCGTCGTGCTCCCTACAACTCCGCGCTCGCCTGCCTCTTGAACTCATGTTGGAAACCTGGATAGGTAACCCAACAAATTTAGATGGGGATATAGTTATATAAAAATTACAAATACGTGCTCTCATGATAGATACTACTCCAGAGCCTAGGGATTTCTCAACCTATGTTCTAATACCAACCGTGACGACCCGCCTTTCATTCCGTAGAAAGACGCATCATCAATAAGAAAGAAATAGGTAGAAATAGAACAGATAGAAGAAAGAACTAAAAAACATCAGAATCTCACAACGGAAACAGAACAAAATATAATATATCACATAACTATTACATAGTCTTTATATATCAGAGTACACAGAATATGTAACATCTTTACATTGGACAGTTATAAAGATCTGTCTTTCCATTACATTCCAAAATACAGCAGTCAAAAGGGATTCAAACATAGCGGATATAGATAGATAGATAGCTGCACCAGGCTCCTGCTTCAAGCTATCCAAAATTCATCAAGCAAAAACCTGATCACTTGGCTACTCATAAAAATTTGAGTACCCAAGAGTTTAAGAAAAAAAAATAAACTCCGAGTCATACATGGGTCTAGTGTGAATAAACAGTTAAACTGTTTAACTTGAAAAACCTTTGAAAGAAAAGGTATCTCGTAAGACTCTCTGCCAATAAATACGGACAAGTTTTTCCCTTACGATAACCAAAACATTGATAGGAAATCTGGTTATATTATAATAGGGTCTAGAGTTTTCAAATAAATATTCACATAGCCGAAATTGTAACATTCATTAAATTCTAGCATACTAGCTACAAAGTGGGTTATACAATCAAGTCTGGGATCACTTATTGGAAATTGGATTCCATACAATGGCAGGGCTACTGCAGTACCGCCCATCACATTATTTGGCCTAGATCAACGTACCGAGGATCACTCCCGACCCCCTGCAACATAAAGTCGGAGCTACCCCTTACTTGATAGTCCGAATAAGACAACCCGCAGTTGTGGCCAAACAACCGCCTACACAGCCGAATAAAAAGGGGCTCTAGACAGGGGAAAATCTTATCCTACTTGGGTGCTACCCCCTTAGCCTTGCTGCACGTCCCCTGTTTTAGCCATTCCTAGTTGATGAGGCTTGAGGCTACGATTACCTTTACAAGAACACATCTTGGAATGCTCATCGTCCTCTATTGATGATGGTCTGATAGCATTCAATCCCTATAAGTTCGTTCCGGGTTCAAATGAAACCGAAGGCATTATCTCGTTACACTCATTTTGGAATCACCCTTAGAGTAAACGTTGCATTCTGAAACTCCATCTCGATCTTCACTTTGAGATGTCACGACCTATCGTTTAACTTGGATCGATGTGGTTTTCGGATAATCAAACTTCATATCCGATCCCAGTCTCATCGAAATCCAAATGTTTCTTAAAGGTCAAGTTGTTTAAGTTTAAACAATTCAATTCGATTTAAAATACTGAATTCACACAACATTTATCATAGATAAATAACATACATTTATCACAAATATATTCAATATCACATCACAAAATATCATAGATTATCATCCAATAATATCAACCAATCCAGACATTCTACTCAAAACAATCATACATAAGCAAGAATTATTAATCCATATTATAATTAATTTAATTAATTTAAATTCAATTAATTACTTAAGAATTAATCAATTAACCTTGCTAAATCAATCATTAATTAATTACAATCATTTAATTAGTTAATCACACCATAATTACTTTTATAATCAATTAACTAATCTTAATTAGAGATTAATTATCCTTTAACTATTAATAAATAAACCTTAGTTATTAATTAATAAAACTTAATTACAAATTAGTCAATCCTTATTTATCAGTTAATTAATCTCTAATTATTTAATTAATAAATCTATAATTATAATTTAATTAATCATTAAATATAATTTAATTACACTTTAATTACTCAATTGATTAAATTAATTAACCTCTAATTATAAATTAATTAACCTTAGTCACTTAATTAATTAACTCTTAATTATAAATTAATTAACTCTTAATTGTAAATTAACTAACTCTTAATTATAAATTAATTAATCTCTAATTAATTAATTTAAATTTTTAATTATAAATTTTTAACCCTTAATCATGAATTAATTAAATTAATTAATTACTTTTAATTATTCTTAATTACTTTACTTAATTAATTAGTCATTAGTTATCAAAATCTTATTTAACTTTTAAGATAAATCTTTATCTTTATTTAATGACCTACTCATCATTAACATAATTTGAATACATTTTAAGACATTCCACTTTAAATTTAAACTTTAAATTTAAATTGAAGATTTAAAATATTTTACCAATTTAACTCAATAAATTTTAAGTAAAACAAATTATAAAACTTCTAAATCAAATGTTAAAAGAAACATTTTGTTTACATACTAGTTTAGATTTAGATTAAATTTAAAACTTAAAACTTGTTTTTAAAAAGAACTTTTAAAAATCTGCATTTTTAAAACTACTTCGGGTTCTACCCGAGATTTGCTCGAGTCCAAACTCGAGTTTCTTCATCTTCTTCCATTTTTTCAAAAACTTTGCTAAAATTTTAAGTTAAAAACTATAACTCGTTTCACTCACGCAAAAACTCGAGGATGAACTCGAGCAAACAACAAACAATCTCGAGTATCCCCATAAGATAACTCCCTTACCTAAAAACTGACACCAATCCTTGCTGGTGCACCTGCACAGGTGGTCGCGACGATGGTGACCACCATCGACGCCTCGAACATCTTGACGATCACCCCTACACTAGATTACGATCACCCAAACACCAATACAAACTCACGATCGAAATTGAACATACTCAACAGAACCAGGAACAAGAAACTCCGACTAAATTCGTCTCGTACAGACGACGCCGACCATCAGAGCTTCCCAAACTCCAGTCACACTTTGCTGATACTCCACGCCATCATTTCCTAGAAACCCGTGCAGCTCGATTCACCAAAGATGCCACGGTGATCATACTTCTGACCTTGACTAAAACTAGGGTTTAAAACCCAATCAACCAACCGCCGATGCCATGGTGGTCTGTCCACCTTCTTGTCATTTTTCTTGACATCCTCGAACCCAAAGTTCACTCCAGCTAAAACCCCGACCCCCCGCTACCGTCGATCACCAGAAAACACTCACAACCCATTTTCTAGTTAACTTAAAATTACTCACAGGTTTCCAAAGTAAAAATCAAGATTTTTATTCTGAAAATCGTATTTTACAAAGAGGATTTAAGTTATTTAATTAGATCAACAAATTATAATACTTGATTTTAACATGCATTTAAAAATTCCTTCTGTACTATCTTGATTCTAGAAAGTTTCCAAATCTATTTTACTTGAATAAAATTTAAACCTTAATTCATTTTTAAACAA
The DNA here is from genome assembly GCA_030765085.1 of Allium cepa. NCBI lineage: Eukaryota > Viridiplantae > Streptophyta > Magnoliopsida > Asparagales > Amaryllidaceae > Allium > Allium cepa. The sequence continues at coordinate 269,975,390 of CM060944.1, forward strand.
ACATATTACGTTTGAAACTCAATTTCTAACTATTATCAGAAAAGGAGATTATGAATATTTATTTGTTTTAAACTTTGTACTTTGAAGCAGAGGAGAACAGGCACACCAAACATGCACAAATCAACATACATAAACATACACACACACAGATTCACATTTATATATACACATGCAAAGCACAATATAATCCACGAACCACATGCATAGATTTTTAGTTTACTTAAGCTTTTGAAAATGCGGTTACTCACCTGTTAGAGTTTGAAGCAGATGCTTAAAAAAACTAGAAAGCTTTGGTAAAAAATGCTTGAAACTTTGAATTTGAATTGCTTTAATCTGAAAGGTAAAATGCTAATGCTTTAAGCTTTGAAACTGAAGTGTTCTTGCTTGTTTAGTTGATTTCAGGTATGCTTGATTTTCTCTAGTTTTGAAATTGTTTTTTTGAAATCTATCTGGCTAGAAGGATTTGTGTTTACAGGCTTTGGAATTGGAGAGATTTGTTTTTAATTCTTAATTTTGTTTACTGGTTTTGTGAATTTTGTTAAGAAGGATTACTACAGATTTTCTTGCTTTTGAAATTGAGATAAGGAAAAAAGAAATGAAGTAAAAGGTGTATGTTTATATAGAGTTATTTGTGATTTTGAAAAAAATAAATAAAAGAAAATAAAAACAAAAACAAAAAAGTGACACTTGTAAAAAAAATAACATTTGTCATTTAGGCTTGTTAATCCGGTTACACATGTTATTTAGAGGTTTCATAGCTCAACACTTGTAATTAAGTATTTTTAATTAATTTTAAATGTTAAGTAGAAGCCTTTGAATTTATTTACTAATTAATATGTATTTTTCCAAATCTACAAAATTCTTTTTAAAGAAAATAAATAAGAAACAATTATATTCAAAATAAAATCATATATAATATACTTTTAAATCAAAATATATTTATATATACTTCTTTTAATTTTAAATTCAAATTCAACTTTAAATTCAATTAAAAATTCAATTTAGGATTAATTCAAAATAAATACATATATTTTAAACAAACCCAAAATCAATTTGAAATTAATAATTCTTTTTAAAATCTATTTATCTATATTTAAAAGCAACACGTTAATATTATTGATTTGAAACTAACAATTTTGCCAAATTTTAAATAATTTAGAATGGAGATTCTTACATTTAAATTTGTTTGAAATTCCGGGATATCACATTTTCTTTAATTCACGTTCATTTCTTGTAAAAATTTAAATTTTCGTTCACTCGTGTAAGGCTTATTTCATTAGTTTGCATTCTTTACTTACATAAGTTGTACCCTTTTCATTTATTTGGATCATAAATGAATTCATTATTGAAGTTGTTTCAGTTTCCTTCGCATTTACAATTTAGTTTGATTTTCTTTTCTTTTTCATCATTTACTTTTCTTTTCTCATTCATAAAATGTTTATTTTCATTAATTTACATTCGTTATTACATCAAAAGTTCATTTTTCCTTTATTCATACTGTGCCAATTCTTTCATTTTATCACTTTACATTGATCTCTTTAATAAATTATTTTTATTTCAATTATTGGATTTTACACTATTAGGTAAGTTCCTTTACAATTCAATTCACCCTTTATAGATTGTTTCTTTCTCACATTCATTCCTCCATATTTAAAGTATTATTGAATATTAACTCCATTTCTAAATCATTTCAATGGTTTTTGAAGTTATAATCATTCAATTAATGCAGTACTCATTTAAATTATGAATGGCTTCAGTATTAATTCAAGTTTACAATTATTTACTTACAGTATTCAACTTTTCTATTAAATCCGATTATATATAGCTTAAAATGTTAACCTCATTTTATAATAATTTTTTTGACATTGTTTACTTTTATTACATTTAATTAGTTGCATTTCAATTATAACTTAAGTTTATAACAATTATAACATTAGAATTCTTATTTATAAAAGTAATTCCATTATACAATCTCATTTTTCCAAATTTACTTGTATGATATTCCATTACATATTCTTTTTAACATTACAACTTTTACATTTTGGTAAGTTATATATATAAATGTCCTTTATAATGCAATAGAAAGTTACACAAGTTTCTCTTATTTATTTAGTTAAAAAATGTTCAATAGTTACCGTTTCTAATTTTCATTTCCCTTTTATTTACAGTTTTCTAAATTTCAATTTCTTAACTATTTCCTTACTCATTTTAACATCAAATTTTCTTATTTTCATTTTAGAAGTTTCCAATTATTAATATAGTTAAGATTCCATTCTTTACAATAATTTCAATTTCAAATTTATAGAAACTTAAGAACTAAACAACTGAGTTCCATTTCAATCCTTATAAAATAATATATATATATATATATATATAATCATATCTTTTATACATATCAAATCATATTTGGAATTCAAAATTAAGATTAATTTATCAAAATAATTGTGCAGTAAAATTACTACAACGGTCTTCCCACTTTGAAACTCGAAAATGTACGTCGTTGATGTGTGCACTCATCACCGAAATCATTTTCTGGATACAAAGATGGGAGCACAAAATTTATTACCTTCAAATTTCTTTTAAAACATGTGTTTCAAATCATCTTGAAATATTTATATTAGAAAATACTTTCAAATAATATTAATATTATGTTCCAAAATCTTTCGAAAGGAATTTTCAAAATATCGGAACTTAAGTTCTATATTTCCAATATATATTTACTTTATCTGTAAGTCCTATTTTCAATCATTATTTATAGAATTTCTCTGCCTAACAAACGACATATTACATCCAACCATATCATTTATAAATTATTATTTTATATAGAAAATATATAATAAGCAAATTATTTCATTTACGTATATTTCAAAACAATATTGTGTCCGTCCATCTGTTTAGAAATCCCTACCGATGCTATAGCGTCCTATGTATCGACTAGAATTTATAAATACAAAACAGAACAAATTAAAACAATATGAAAACCCTTTTATAACACTAACAAATACGCTCTCTCAAATATATACACTCAGTTACTCATTCTAGGGTATTACTACCCTATTCTAAATGAGTCAGACCTCGTAAAGCTAAGGTTATCGCTAAACCAAAGCTCCGATACCAATTGCAATGACCTGCCATTTTGGACGTTCTTTGCGGACACACATGCAAGACTCAAACCATTCAAAAGGGCAGATTGTTATAGGGTAAATAAAAAAAGAGAAAGGAATAAGAAAAGACAAAATCTCATAGCGGAATGACAAAATATAATAATCAAATAATAGTTTGTGAAGCCATTTTATAACAAATTTGACTATTCTTTTACAACACAAAATCAAAGTTATAGAAAACAGGAAATAATGAATAAATAAATGCAGCGGAACAAAATGACGTAGTGGAATAAATATAATAAATAATAACAGTACAAATCTTCGTCTTCGTCCTCCAGAAATAAGGTCTTCAACCCTGAAACGATCAGGTTGACCCGAGCGAATTGAAAAGTCAAAACACTCAAGTCAGAATTAAAATATCTTATATAATTTAAATCAACGGTAAATATGAGTGTAATGGCTTCAGAGATGTTTATGGGGTTTGACATCTCCTATCCAGTGTCTACCATGAGTGCAATAAATTAAGAGATGTTCAGGATTTATATCTCCTAAGTATCCTTTAAACTATCTACTATATAGTACAATAAGCTATTATATTATGTCTACAATAAAGTAAAAGTATTAAAATAGTGTTTAGGCATTACCCATATACCCCTTAACACATTTTATATATTCCTATAGTCTGTACAGTACCATACGATCCTCCATGAGGTTTACTCAGAGGGCACTCCATAGGAATGGTACAAACAAACTCGAAGAAGGTGCGATAAGGCATGTGACAAGGCACTCGAGGCAATGCCCAGGGTAAAAATACCAATTGCACTCCTGAACTGATGGTAATGCATAGCAGCTACTACCGCCCACCTCCGAACACACTCCCAAAATCAAGGGTGGCCACCAACTAAATCATAAAGTCAAAATATTGTACCGAAGAAATGTGCCAATCGGAGGAATAACCTCACTTGACCCGGTATAGCTTCTGTTTTAGCCACATCAAGCAGACTCACGGGAGTCAGGGTCGCATAAATACCTCATACAGAATCATTCACCAAACCATCCTACTTCATTTCTCGAATATCCACCATGTACACCATCGTTAAAGTGGTTTTTGTCAGGAACTGAGATATCGGTTTTGATGCTTAACTTATCTTATTATAAAATATATACTAACACTATTGTCTAGATAGATATGTATATACAGGATATATATATATATATATATATATATATATATATATATATATATATATGCAAGTATTGATTACTAAAGACTAATCAGTATAAAAACTCAAGACTCAAGATTCAAAATGAAGATATCAAGATTGAAGACTATAGAGTATCAAGATCAAGATTTCAAGATATGTGTCTAGTTTTTGTTAAAACTTCATAATAGCATGGAAAACTTCATTTCAAATTTCATATGGGATGGAACCCATTTCTACCTTCTTAGTGGCTTACAAACCCATGACAAGTAGCTTACAAACCTACGACAAGTGGCTTACAAACCCACGAACATCCTGGTTTTGTACAAGTTCTTGAGTCCTGATGTGATGAGATATTCTGCAGGAAGAAGCTTGCAAAACTACTTCAAAATGGTTTTTCAAAATGATTTTCAAAACTGCTTTTCAAAATGTTTTAGCCTTAAAAATTATCTTTTCAAATGATTTTCAAAACGATGTTTTAGCCTTAAAATAATTTTTGCTTTTAAAATAAACTCTTGTTTTAAACTTCGTTTTATTTTTAAAAACTATCTTCTGAATTTCAGTATTCTTTATAATATATACACACACACACTTGAGATTTAAAATCAAATATATATATATATATACATTCTAAAAACATATTTTTCCACTCTTCTTTATTTCAAATCACAGGAAAATTAGTTTATTTTACTCCAAAATTATTTTATCTTGTTTTCCTTTCAATACCAATTTCAAAACAAATCTTACATTGTTTTTTAACTAAGGATGTCGACATCATGGGATACCCCATGTTGACATAGTGGTCGTTGAATTCAAAAGTTTCAATTTTCAAAAGAAGTATCCATTCATTTAAATCTCTTCACGAATGGTTATGACCATTGGTGTTCTATAATTAGCCTTCATAAATGAATTTTTTAACTAACTATTTTTCTTATTTTCTTCACTCCTTCTTATCCACAAATCCAAATTCTAAAATTTTCATATTTTTAAGATCGTGCAGAAATTCTACCGAATTCTCAAGTGAATCAAATTAGAATCTCATTCTTGTTTGATTCTCGATCCTTTCTCGAAGATCAAAGTGCTATTTAGAGTTATATTATCAATTTGTAATCAAAAGTTTATTGAGTCTCTCTATAAGGTGTGGTTGTGCCTGGAAATCAACTGGGTGATCTTGTGTCCCGTAAATTAAGAGAGTTTGTCTCGGACTCGAGAGATAGGAGGATACCTCAAGGCCTTTAGAAATTGAGGAATGCAATCTTGACACTGGTATAATAAAAATCTGCATGAGGTGTTTACCATGGTATAGGACTAGATGTAGGGTAACTCCGAACCAGTAGAAAACTAGTGTGTTCTTTCTTTTATTGCTTTTTATTTACTTTCTGTATCTGTGCTTGATTCTGTGATTGTTCTGTAATTAAGTTCTGCATTTGTTTATATCATAATTTTTAAATTAGTCCATATATTCTTAGAATCCATTAAACACTATTCACCCTCTCTAGTGTTAAATTAGCCTTAAGATCCTTAATCTGCACTCCCTTTCAACTGGTAACAGAGCATTGGTTTTCATAGTTTCCATAATCTGAAACTTGAAAAATTGTTTTAATCTCTACCAACACTGGTAATGTCAACTCTGGCACTAGTTCTATTAACATTAACACTAGTTCATTTATAGAAGGTCAGTCTACTATCAGACCACCATTTTTCAATGGCAGTAATTATGCCTATTGGGCTTGTGGAATGAAAATTTATTTACAATCTTTTGGATTAGACACTTGGAATATTACAGAAACTGAGTATGTTGAACCAACTATCGATTTTGCCCAGTGGATTATTGAGCAAAAGGGTGTTGCACAAAATTACTCAAAGGCCATGATATATTATTTTGATCATTAGATAGAAATAAGTTTAATTGAGTGTCTATTTGTAAGTCTGCATTTGAAATTTGAAAAACTTTGCTAGTTACTCATGAAGGAACAAGCAAAGTTAAATAGACTAAAATTTCCATAGTAACTAATCAGTTTCAATTGTTTAAAATGCATGCAAATAAGTCCATTTCCGACATGTATTGTCGATTTCAAGATATTGTCATTCACTAATTGCACAGGATAAAAGCTTTTCGGAGAAAGACCAAGTTAGAAAATTTCTAAATTCACTCACTCTAGATTGGGATCAAAAGACACTTGCAATCGAAGAAGCAAATGATATCATTTTAATGAAAATAGAAGAATTAATTGGGAATCTGTTGTCTTATGAAGTTCAACTGCAAGGAACTAGAGAAAATAAAGCTACAGAAAAGAAGTCATTAGCATTCAATGCAACAACTGAAGCGGTAATGAGGAGATTGCTTTCATGACAAGAAACTTCTTGAAATTTCTAAAATATAGAAAAATGAAAAATTGCAAAAGAAATGATCAAAGGAATTCCAGAAATAATACGGAGAACGTCAACAATGGTAGATGCTACAATTGCAATAAAGTCGGACATCATAGGAAAGAATGTCCGTAACCAGATAAACAGTTGTTCCCTTCAAACAATGATTCGTCAAGGAAAAGAAAGAAAGCATACACAGAAACTCTTGATGACTCAGACTCATCATCCAGTGACAATGAATAGAAGACGGATAATTCAAATCTGCGTTTCACTGCTATACAGTTCAGACGACGATGGAAGTATAGATCTAAAAATAGGTACGCATTTACCTTATTTTTTTATTTTTCTTGTTTGAATGAATGCTTTTTTGTTTGCTTGATTATTTTTTAAAAATTCCTTGAATTTTAAATTCAAATTTATCCCTTGAAATTTGAATTTTAAATTCAAAAATAATATTATTTTAATAAATTTTAAATTTTAAATTACTAATATTTAAGTATTATTATATTTAGTGTTATCACAGGAATTATATAAGTAGAATATAGGATATAATATATACATTTACTAGGAATAGAAACTTGTCCTTTGATTCAATAGGCACACGTCGACAAACCCGGTTACCCTATGTCGACATGCCCCTCAGAATTTGATTTCAAAATTTGAATTCGAGCTTTTGAATTTCCCTCCATCTTTTCACCAACTTCAATGCTCTAGAAAGATACCTCTTGACCAGAGAACATGTCTATAGAATCTCTATTTAATTCACTCTCCTTATCATCACTTTTCGCTTTTATTTCAAATTTAAAATTTATCTTCATTATCTTCAACTCCCTCAAACTTCTTCAATGGCCTCTTCCGGCACTCCTAACAACATTAGGCTTCCAAAAGCTGTCAAAAACATTCTTTTTAATGACCTGGAAGCTATCAAAGCTTACATAAATTATGTAAACTTTGATAAAATTCATACGGGTAAATTTGCTGTTTTTGAAGATTTTCCTTCTTATGAAATTGTAAATCTTTTTCAACAATGTTCTATTCTTAGTATATTAGATAACAAATAAAGTGATTTTGTATGTTATTCAAATCTTGTTAAAATGTTTTATGCGAATTTGAATCGTGGTTTTTATGATGGGCAAGATGGACAAATTTGGAGTAGTGTTAAAGGAACACAAATAGTTTTAGATTTTGAAATTTTAGAAAATATTTTGGGATGCAAGCATACCTGAATAAATCTCTTGGAATTTAAAATAAATGAAAATGATCAAGAGACATTTCATAACAACTTTGAAGGGGATGACAATTTTGAATTCAAAAATCATTATTTTCGTCCAAAAGCAAGAATTGTCAACCTTCTTATTCAACACACCCTTATACCAAGATCGGGAAACTACAACAGCCCGACTTTGAAAGTTTGCAAAGCTCATTTTGCAATTTTTGAAAATTATTGTGGCGACCCGGAATTTCTAACAATTTAAATTAAAATATTTAATTGATTGTAAATATTTAAAAAAGTTAATTTTTAACTTGAATTCAAATATTATTATTAATAGCAATTAAGTTATTAAATTTAATAAACTGAAATTGGGTAAATTATTGAATCTTCAGTTTTAAGCTTAATAAAAATAATTTGAAGGCCAGTAAGTTTATATTGATAGTTCTGAAGATAATAAAAGCTTTTAAATTGAAATTGGAAGTGATTCGTTCGGTTTTAAAAATTTATCGTTTAAATTGAAATTAAAAAAACCTTTCGAGGCACAGTCTCGGAATTCGATGAAACCAGTTCCATTGGATCCGTAATAGTTAGTTATTATCGAGTTTCAATTTTCGTAGCAATCGGAGTTGTCGTTTGACCCTGGCAGCTCAAAACGCATAGAAACTATTTTAATCAATTTAATTTAAAATTGGTCGTTTATTTCCGTAACTTGCGCATATGATCGAATTAGCCTCCGAAACACGTTCCATTGCGTTCGAAATACGGATAAAACCTTATAAACGCCTAGCAGCATACCTCAATAGGGGTTCGGAATTTGGAGATACGTTAAACGAGATATTTTGGAATTAAATAATGTTATAAAATTCCTAAGTCAAACCCTATTACCTCCCATCAGCCAACCTAACCCTTCACCTCAGCTACCCTATACCCTGATACGAGCCGCCCTTCTTCAACTTTAAATTGCGATTTCCTGTACTTGAAAGAAAAAAAAGGGCGATCGAAAGAAGATAATAAGGGGGATTCAAAGTCACGCTCTCTCTCTCATTCATTTTTCACGAAATCGGTTTTAGATAAAAAAAAAATTATATGGGAAACGACATCGAGGTCGCGACTTCTGGCGAGGATCGTTCGCGTTGATCAACGGCATCGATGTTGCCGAGCTGTAAGGAGGAGCAATGCGTTCGACGATCGAGGCGCTGTGGTCTGGAATGTGGTTTGGGATTCGCGGGCAGTTCATCTCTTCGAGGTCGCAGGAGGAGCTTATGCTCGAAGTCAATGCTCGCGTGGGAAGTTAGGGGCTCGCACTGTGATGGTTCGGGTCGCGATGTCGACTGCAAGAAGAAGCAATGATTCTACAAGGATCGTCGGCGTCATCTTGGGTTTCCCTAGGGTTCGACTGCGATGCTCGATTTCTAGGGGTCGGTGGTGTGTTCGAGAGCAAGCAGCGAGGTATAACTAACCTTATTTTTACTTTATTTAGTTAAATAAAATATGTATATACAATACACATATAGTTTTAAAGTAAATAAATAAATGAGTAATGTATAGCGATAAGTTTTGTAAATAGTTGATATATATATATATATATATATATATATATATATATATAAAGAAATTATTTACAGTAAATGAAATCTTAAATGGTTAAGCAGTTTTGAATTTTAAGCTATTGTTAATTTAATTTAAATATATATAAGGAGTCAAAATATATATGCATATTTTCACTTACTAGCTTAACTTTAAAATATTGTTTTATAGAGATAGATTTGTTTAATAAACCTATTCAATTATTTTAGTTGCTAAAAATATTTTTCTTAAAGGGAAATCAGTTTAAAATAAGATTTTTAGTTTAAAATAATTCATTGGTTAGTCAAATTTATAAATGGGAATTTAATTGTTGGAACATTTCAAATATTAATAAATTTTATAATATTTATACAAGGTCTAAAATCATGGAGAAACAAGACGAGATGGATCGGGTTGCAAAACAAAATCAAAGGTGAGTTTACCTCACTCAACTGGGTTTTTATTTAAATTTAAATGGTTAAATTTAAATGATTGGTTGAATGGCTGAATTGAATTGATGTGCTATATTATATAGCAATATATAGTATATATTGGAGTGATTGATATTCTGTGATGGGTATTATTGGTAATTAGAATATTGAATGATGTGGTTTGTTTGAATATTTTGGTACCCTGAGTTATCGAAATATATAAAATTGGATTTTTGAAAGATATATAAGGGTGAATTTTGAAAGTGAAATAATTAGAGAATAAAAATAAGAATGAATTGGAAAGAAATTAAAGTGATATTTAAAAATTGAAGTTAAATTGTAAAGTAGAGATTTAAAACAAGTTTAAATCAGAGTTAAATCTGGAATTCAAGAGTGAATCCGGGTTTTCAAACAAATAAGTTTTTAAATTTAATTATTTTAACAACTTGAATGTTAAAGTGCATTTTTAAATTGATTTGAATTTAAGAATGAATTTGGTTTTAAATTCCTTTAAACTACTATTTTAAAACGAGTAATTAATTTATTTAATGAAGTAAATAAAAAGGTAGATAATTATAGGATGAGATAAATCAAGAGTGATTAATATTTGTGGTTTAATTAATGATTAATTATTTAATGAAATTAAATTAGATTAGGACAAACTGAAACGCAAATGGGAAATCATTAATTTATATAATCAATGATGTAAATAAAGGTTGATTAATTACGATAAATTAATCAATAATAAGTGATTTATGAGAAATTAATCAATAAGTGATTAAGGATTAATGAAATTAATTATAGTTAATTAATTTGTGAAGTAATTAAAGAAATTAATTATTATTTTTGGTTAAGAATAATTAATTTGTGTAATTAATTAAAGATAATTACTTGGATGTAATTGAAGGATAATTAATCCATGGTGATTAATTAAGATGGTTAATTAAGGGATGATTAATTAATTGATTTGGAATTAATTAATGTTAAGTGAAGGAATTTAAGTGATTGAGGTTCGTAATTCAATTAGAATTAATTAAATTAATTTGGAAGCAATCAAGTTTGCTTATGGATGATTGAATGGCATTGGATGCCTTGAATGAGACTCGAAGAGACCCAGGTCGGATATTAGAAAATACCCGAAATCACTTCGAATTTTATAGATTGATATATGAAATCTATAGGCTGGAATGAAGTGATTTAAATGAATTGGACTATTTAAATCTAAATCTTAGTACTTAGGAAATGGATGTGTGGAATAAGTGATGTCTATAATAAATTGTGACATTGTAAATTGATACGAGTTACCCCAGGTTTTATATAAGTTGTATGCTTTGTATTCCATGTTAGATGGGTTTACTCACGCTGGTTTCCAGCCTGACCTGGGTTTTACTTTGATGTAATGCTCGGGTCAGACCGAGTATTATAGATTTTCAGGTGAGGACGTTCTAGAGCTCAGGCGGCGAGCTGGATGGTAGGAACGTATGGAGTGTTTCCACTGTAATATATTTCTGATTATCTGAGACATGTTGATTTGTATATGTCCAGCATTTGAGTATGTGTGTAACTCTGATGTATAAAAATGTAATCGGCAGATGTAGTATTTTTTTGTAAACTGTTATTATTTGATATTATATTTTGATCCGCTGCGAATGTGAGATGTTAGCGTTTTCTGTTTTTTCTTCTTCTTTCTCTTTCTTCTTTTTCCTAACCATCTGGAATTTTCGAGATCTTAAATTTCGGGTCGTTACAGTTGGTATCAGAGCTGAAAGGTTATGCAAGAACCTTGGCTCTGTTGGGATTACTCATTAAGGATAGGGTCAATGGTACCTTAGAATGAGTTGAGTATATATATATACACGAGCGCGTACTTGTTATTTTCTTATATAGAGGTTTTAAATGATTTTACATAAGAATATATTTTAATACATAAAGCAATAATATTTTTAATATTAAGTTTATTGGTTGTTAAATCATTGGAATTGAATAGAAACAATGAGAACTAAGTGATAATAGAGATACAACTAAATTAAAATTAAATGAAGATAAGCTTGAAATGGATTCAAAATTAAATGGTATAAAGAGATAAGTTGATTTGATTTAAGGGACTAAGTCAACATTTAAAATTTTAACTAGAATTATATAATTCGAGATGGTTTAAATTTTTAATTGGAAATGAATTCATTCAAATTGAATCTGATTTGAATTAATTGGATTTGAGATTGAAGATGTATAAGTTTAAAAATTTAAATGGAAAATTTGGATTGGATCAAATTGAAATGATTTAAAATTGAAGTGGGTTCAATTGATATTAGTCCAAATTGTTTGGAATAATTTGAAATTATAATTAAAGTTGAACAGGTTTAAAATCAAATGAAATTTGATTTAAATTGGGATAGAAATCAGGATTGATTCAACTTGAATTGGGGTTAAATCAATTTCAATGGAAATTGAAGTTATTCAAATTGGAATTGAGCCAATTTAAATGGAAGTGGAAATTTAAATTGAATTGATAGGGAAGTGAACAGTTTTGACTCTGGACTATTTTCAATATAAATTGTTTTAATATAAATTTATTTTTCCAAGCTATTTAATAAATACAATCTTTATTTTTAAAGCCAAATTATTTTATATTTGATTTACAATTATTTTTGGAAGTATTTAACAATTTTTCAACTGTTTTATAAATTAATTACTATTTTTCAACTATTTTACAAATTAATTACTATTTTACAACTATTTTGCAATTATCTAAAACTTTTGAAACTATTCAACTATTTTACAATAGTTAACTATTTTATAGCTATTTGGCAAACTAATAATTATTTTTCAACTACTTGTCTATTTTTAAAATTTTCAAGCTATTTTCTAAATATAAACTGGTCGGAGTTCAAACTGTTATTAATTAAATCACTCGATTTTAGACGGCGAACCTGGATATGGATTGTTGATTGATTCTGGATATTCTCTATCATAGTTATAGCTATGCAAGGAGAATGACGGTTTTTGATCAAGAAACCAGAGTCCGCACTAGGAAGTCGGGTGGACGATACTAGTTCGGAAGTGAAATTGTGTGATTGAGTGAGCGATCAGATTGGTATGACGTACGGATGATATGTGTACATCGTACGGGTCTAAATGAAATTGATATTTAAATTTTGTGAATAAGAAATGTGAAATGATTTCTTTTGAAATGAAAGTATATGTTGTGAAATATACAATGGACAAAGGTGAAAATTGGATATTTTTATAATGATAAGTAAGATGGAAACAACTTTAAAAAAAAGGAGTAATCAAATATGAATATTTGATTTTGAATAAACAAAGTTATATACCTTTGTAATATAAGATAAATCTCCCCTTGTTGAATCTATTATCAAAAGAAAAGGATTTTGAAGGTGTTTGAAGTATAAAACAAGTTTTATACAAGTTTGAAATGATCCAATTATATATATATATATATAAAGGATCTTACGAGGATTTTGGAAAAAGGTTTTGGGAACCTTTTGATTTGGAAAGGTTTTGATTTTTAGGTATAATCAATATTGGAATTTGGGAAGCCTACTTTGAGAATTATCGATTTTGGGATAATCGATTTTGTGTAAAGGAGCTTTATATGAGATTCATACTAGGTGTATGATTTGGAAGATACTATATGTGTATAGTATAAAGTGTTTTGATAATGGCTCGGGGAAAAAAGCGCTCCATTGAAATGAACTTCTTAGGAGTGCCACTGGTTGGTGCTGCCTTGAACCCTAAGGGGGGTTCTAAAGTTGATCCTGTGAGGAGTCCGTACAAAACTTGTTCCTGAGTATTATGAGTAGTGTGTAGCGAAAGTCGTGGGACGCTGATGCCTACAGAGGCATTTGGGTTATGCTGTGACGACAGTGTAACTCGATGTCACTGCGATCTACTACAGACCATAGCGAAAGTCGTGTGTGCTGCTGAGAGCCAACAGTCTATGTTTGATTTTATATCGTTAGACTACGACCTATGGTAAAATAGCGAAAGTCGTGTGTGCCGCTGAGAGCCAATAGTCTGCGTTTGATTTTACATCGGTAGACTGTGACCTATGTAGGAGCCGAGAAGTTTCATTTCGACAGCGAAAATCGAGGGCGCTGATGCCTACAGTTACATGGACTTTTGCTGCGATGGCAACGTAACCCTGGAATGTAACTGCGATCTGTTGTGGGTTCCATGGCGTAATCGAGGGGCGCGGAGTGCCTACAGTTACATGGACTTTTGCTACGATGGCAACGTAACCCAGGATGTAACTGCGACCATGGATGGGGTTGATGATTTCTAGAGCATTCTCACCAAGATATTTCCTCTATTTTCAAAAACTGTTTTCTATATTTTCGATAAAATTATTTTCTAAGTATTTTCACTGGGTGTTGAAACGGACTTACCATGTACTTATAGATTTTCAGTCCTATGCCTGATCAATGTATGAACGAATTTCTGTGAGAACAAGGATAGACTGGTTGAGACATCGAGTTGTAAGAAGTATTTTTATAAAATGCTATTTAATAGTATTATGTGAATTTAAAAGCATTTCTAAAATTTTAAAATAAAAGTGATGGAATTTTGGAAAATGAAAGAAAATCCAAACTGCAATTATAAAAAAAATTAAACTTAGGAAAATTTAATGAAGTGATTTTTGTAATAAAATCGAATACTGATTTAAAAGTTGGAAGTAAGCTAATTAGCTAAATAAATTATTTGATATAGTATATTAATAAAATTTAACCCGGTTAAATAAATGGATTGTAAGTTAGTAATGGAGTTTGGGAATGAACTCGAATTATAAATAGAATTCGACTTGGATTTGATAATGAATTAAAATAAGTGGAGATGTTGTAAAAATGAAATGGAATTGAATTATAATAGAAATGGCTTGAGTTGCAAACGAAACCCAGGTGAGTAGAAATAAATTGAAAATGGCTTTGTATTAATAAAATAAATTCGAAAATGAATTAAGTAGGTGAATTAAAAATTTAAAATGGGGTTAATAAATGGGTTAATTGAATTAAATAATAAATGGATGAAGTCTGATTGAATAAAAACTAAATCAAAGTTTTAATTGGAATTGGGTTATCAGAATGAACTTGAGTTATGAGGCATATTAATTTGAAGTAAAATTACTTAAGTCAATAAAGGCTTAGTTTCGAGCAAGAGTGGAAGACCATTAAATAAAAGTTTGGGTTAAATTTATTTAGAAAAAAATGATATTAACATAAACATCGAATGTTGTCAAGCTCAATGAAATAGTTTTAAAATGAAACCAATGCGGAGATGAAATGAAATGCAATTGTATGGTTGGCGAATAAATTAGAAATGAAATGGAATTAAATACAGAATGAATTGAAATTAATTTAAAGTAGTTATAAACTGAAATGGATACTCTATTAAGTAAATATCGTCGAATTTACATAAAAATAGTTGTCGTTTGACGTAAACAAAAGTAATTAAAATTCTATGAGTTGATAGAGATTAAATAAATTGATTTTAGGATCAATTGAATTGAATATGAGCTTGTTTGGATTAAAGATAAATTGAATGTAGGAAATTGAGTTGTAAACCATTAAAATTGAATGAAAAGGCATATGAATTGGTTGGAAGCAATTGAATTAGCGTTAAATCATATAAATCGCTTATGGAAAGCGTTTGGTGCTTGTTGCTTATGAAATGCATGTGTTTAGCTATTGAAAGTAAGTGAAATGCTAATAGATTTTCTATATATGGCACTTACATATTTAAATTGAGTAAGTACAGGTACCCGAAGCCCGTTTGGTTGGATTTGGTTGCGCTAATTGCTAAAATAATAAGCCGTTTTCTTAAAATGCTAAATAAAGGTACGCCTGCGCAATAAAAATAGGAAATATGAACTGTTTTTGCTTTTTTGACTGGGTGGGTCGATGTATATTTATTTATATCAGTTGTCAAATTGCAAAAGCTCCTCCGTACAAAGGAGACTCTGCCAAAAAATTCAAAAATTCTGGGAGTTAGAAAATTTTTGAAAAAAACAATTTTTGAAACAAAAATTTAGCGACAAAATGATTTCAAATTGAAAATTGAAATAAATCAGTGAATGAAACTAATTTAAATAATGATATGAATCAGTTATAAATGGAAGATAAAATTCAATATTCATTGATAAAGATAAATTGAATTCATATGGAAATGAGAAAACTAATTTGAATAGAAGTAGATATGAAAACTTCTGCAAGGAAATGTATAAAATGATTTTTAAAGCTATGATTGGATATTATTGCTAAGTAGGATATGCAGGTATTATAAAGGGAAAGGAAAATTGGATTTGATTTCAGAAGATAAATTAGAATTGCTCGACAAAAAGGTATATATTTATATTTCTGTATGAAATTGGATTGGGTTTTTGATCTAGCCACTTGGCCTTTTGTTTTATTTTGGAATTTGGGAGCCCGTAGAGGCATTTTGTAGCTGTACCGAGCTAGCCGCGCAAAGGAGACGCTGGCAAAAAATTTCGAAAATTTTGAGAGTTAGAATTTTTTTGAGAAAGTTGTGTTAATTTAAATTTGAATTTTAAATTTAGATTTGAATAAATAAAGTAAATAATGTTGTGGGAAAGTATGGAAGGTTTTGGAAGTTGGTTGAAGTAATAGTAGGTCTTTAATAAAAGATAGGTTATGGCAAGTTGATAAAAACTGTTTAGTTTTGGGAAATAGTAATGGTATTAAATCATTCTTCTTAACTAGCAATTTCGGGGACGGAATTATTTTAAGGGGGAGGAATGTGACGACCTGGAATTTCTAACAATTTAAATTGGAATATTTAATTGATTGTAAATATTTAAAAAAGTTAATTTTTAACTTGAATTCAAATATTATTATTAATAGCAATTAAGTTATTAGGTTCAATAAACTGAAATTGGGTAAATTATTTGAGAAGACCCGCAAGTCCGTACCCCTTGAATATACACTAATCTCCATAGATTAATTCAAGATGAACAGAAATACGAATTATCAATGTTTAAGAAAAAGAAAGAGGTAGAAGAAGAGATGTTTAAGAAGAAGAAAGAGGAGAAGAAAGAAAATAGAGAGAAGAAAGAAAATAGAAAATAAGGTACGGAAAGAAAATAGAACATAGAACGGAACAGAAAACAACTGAACAACATCAGAATCTCACAATTCGCAGCGGAACAACATATAATAGATAAATGAATAATCTTTAAACAAAGAACTATATTAGTTATTACATCACATTTCATTACATCATATCATCAGAGTGTACAACATCATACAACAACAAACAGCGGAAAAGAAATACTATACATAATAATACGCCATGCCATACATCTTGCCTCCAGCAACTCCAAAATATCCAGAATATCCTGATAAACCTTAACTCTTGACTGCCCGTGTGGAAATTGGTGGGCACCCAGAGTTTAGAAAGGAAAACAATAAACTCCGAGTCAGTCATGTGACTGGTGTGAGAACTCAAAACAGTTTATTTATCTTTAAAATCAAAATAGATGAATATTTTTTAACTCAATTCGCAATGCTTTTAAAAATGAGACTACCATAAGGCCTCCCGCACACACACACAATGGAAACGCAGAATCGGAGGAGATTTCTCCTTATGATAGTCAAAGATGCTTGATACGCATTAAAAAGAACATTTGATATTATTATTAATGTATAGTGTAGAGAAAAATTCTTTCGAAAATAAAGATATAAATCTTAGCCAGCATAGACATTTCGAACTATGCCTACTATAGCTACCATCTAAACAGTGGTGACCACCATAAGTAAATGGTAGGTTCTACAACTAATACCGTACAAGTTTCGTATTGGGAATTGGATTTCCAACGAATGATCAGGCCAAGGAACTTCCCATTGCCACATGAGAATGCCTCTGGATGGACATCCCCGAGAACCAAACCGGATCTCTACCAACACAAGGCCGGGTTACCCCTAACTGAGTAACAACTGACCGAATATGCCATCCCCTGGTCCTTTGGGACCTTTCACCGAGCGCTCGCAATCAATTCACACAATCATAAAGTGTTTTCAACATGAGTAAGTATCTGGGCTCCATACCATGATACCACCCTTTTCCAGAAGGAAATGCACATATCCTGAAGGGCGCTACCCCTCATAACCATGCCGCATCTTTCCTGTTTTGACCATTCCCGAGGTGTGAGGCTCGACGAAGTCACGTCCACAAAAACATACTTTATACAAAAGCCATGCTTTGGGTCAACAAATGATCATAGAAATGATCACCAGGATAGACGATCAAATGAACGATCCTATCACAAATAATCAACACAATGATCATTTCACAGCAACACTCAGCATGTCACATTACCAAATTAGGAATATATCGCTGATAACCTTCAACTACATAACCTCTGAGCTCGTACGTCTCAAAGAAGGGTGTTAAGCTAAAAGAATAAATTCTCCGCCACCAACAGAAATATATTTGAATGAAATCTTCTTTATATCTCAATTTGTAATGTCAGACATACAATCCATACAAGTCTGTTCCGGGCTCGAACAGAACCGAAGGCACTTCTTACGAAGCCCTTGCAATCCGGGTATTCACAATCCCGATTGAATTTCCCATCACTTAGGAAATCTCTATACCAGGAGCTACCCAATGCAGAGACAATCGATAGGTCATCCTATCGCTTTCGCAAATACCCGGTCTTCAACACCGGTCATCAAATGCAATTCATAACGACGTATCACATATTCGGAATGGGTTAAACGACCCCATGTTCCTTTCCCGGTTAACCCGAATAGTGAGCGCTTATTCAAAAATAAGTGTCGCATTCAAATACAAACAAATCACATCAAATACCCACTCAAAGGGAAATATTGATAGTCGGTTATTGTACTATCAATGGATATGCACAACATCACCAGATTCCAAATAATTTTCCAAATTATTTATTTTCCAAAATATCTTTACAAGATATATAATTTTCACACTTTAAAAATAAATCAATATTTATTTTTAAACAACTTCCCTTTCCATTCATAAATTCCATAATGAATTTGTATTTCACAATATTTATGAATAACGATTTCAATTATTCATTTCAATTTATCTTCAAAAAGATAAATTCTCAAAATATTCACTTTATATTGGAAAACATTTCTATACTTATTTATTCATAAGTAATTCACAAATTTTATTTATTTTCAACACTTGGAAAATATTCAATATACTTCAATCGAAATTAAGTATATATTTCATTCTTTAAGGAAATCATTCTTTTAAACATATTTATTTGGGCCAAAACGAATGTTGCGTAAAACATCGTTACAACAACCCAAAATCACTAGCATAGGGATTTGAAATTAAAATAGATGTATAAATCCCAATACTATACAAAACATTTCCTTTCGGAAATCATTTACTATAACAACAGTGTTATAGTCCACCATTTCCTTTTATTTCTCGAAAACGTCTATTTCAACAATAAATGTTGAAATCTATGGTTTCGAATCTCAACACATTTTAAAACATCGTTAGATCGTTTTAATTCAATTTAAAATATCGTTAGATCGTTTTAATTCTATTTAAAACATCACATTCAAAACAATTTCTTTAACATATTATTCACTATTCAAAAACGTGAATATACTACGTTAACAAATTTCATCCTTTTATACATTTCATTTTAAAGGATTATTCACAGTCAAAAATGTGAATATAACTCCATTAATAGGTTTCAACAATTTACTTCTTAAAATAAGTCGTTTGCGAATTTATAAAACAACGTTTATAAATTCTATTTCTATTTGTTTTATAACTGCTTCCTTTATAAATTTTCTTTATTAACCTATTCACTTTATATCTCAATTATGAACCAAAAGTCCATATTATAAGTTAAATACTTATAAAACGATTATTTTACAAAATCGTTCTTTTAAACTTCATAATTATAAATCTTATAACATATAAGATTCAATTATTTATCCAAATATATTCTTTAATAACTTCACAAAATTTATGAATCTCACTATTTATAAATTACATTTATAACTTTACCATTTATAATTTTATAAATTCCATTCACTTATGCAATTCATTTTCACTTCATTCAAACACTTATAAAAACTCGTTTTATAATTCAAATATTTTCATTTATAAATTATCAATTTATAAATCTTTTTATATAAATCAATTTATATTATTCTTTTAAAACATCTTTAATCTCCTTTATAATTTCATCATTTTGATTTATAAAATAATTAAATTTCATAAATCCTGTATTTAAACTTTTTTACAATAATTTCAAAAATCCCGATTAAACTATTTTATAAAATCATTAGCCTCATATTTTCAAAAATCAACCTTTAACTATATTTCTCAAAATCATAATTTTTATAACCTTAAAATTATAACGTTTATTTATTTAAAATAAATCAATTCCAAAAATATTTTATAAACGTATACTTTAAAAAAAATCACTTTGAAACCCTTTTAAAATTCAAAAATTTGGTCCAATGATGCTACATACCAAATAGTCAATCACGACAACAACGATATCATATATCGATATGATAATCCATCAAATATCAAAATATCTGAAATCAAATAAATACTGTTGAGGAATCCAGTTGGATCCCTCCAACCTGTTTTCCTGCATCCAAAAACATTAGCACAATACCAATTCCGTTCCAGTACGAAATTATCGCGGTATATGGGATTTAAAAATATTATCCGCTTAATAGACGGCGCAATAGGGTCTCATCCGCTATGCAAATGCGGGAAATCAATAACTCTAATATATACATATGCCAATATATATATATTGCTATTATATATAATACCAATTTCACTGTTTATGAAATATTTGCGGTATATGTTTTTAATAAATAACATCCGCTTACTAACGGCGCATAATGTCTATTTTAACAATCAATAGATAACAATCATCATTCAAACATGCATTCAAATATTTTAAATCTAACTATTTAAAATAAAATCGAAACCGATTCGATTGAGTGAGAAGTTCTCACCTTAATTTCAATTTCGTTTTTGCGATTTATTTCGAATAAAGTTAAACGGACGTTTAATTTTACCCGAAATTCTCACTAACTCCAAACGACTCCAATCCAACTCCTTCGCGTAGTACTCGTCCATACGATTCCAACGCAACTGGTTTCGCGCGTTTTCGACCTCGTATGAAAAAGTTACAAATATTTGAAGTTACACGAATTTTATTATCATAAATTACAACTTAAATTTTTATTTTTAAACCCCTCGCATCTAAGCCGTTGGATCCATGCTCCCTGAATCATAGCCGTGCGCCCTTTCTCCTTCTTCACGCGTTCACCCTACAGACATAGCCGAACCCACTTGATCGAATTAGGGTTAATTAATTCGATCACCTTGCTTGCTTCCACCTCGATCCAAGACCTCCACGCGAATGCTCTTCACCCCCTCTATGCTCGGCTGCCTCCTCACGAAGCTCGGTCGACCCACTAGCACGAAAATCGAGGCCGACTTCATGACAAACGCGGCCCTGTAGCTCCCACTACGATGCTCCATTTACGATCATATCCGTATAGATTTAAAGATCACAAGACGCTTAACAACTTTCATGTTAAACACTTCTTCTAATTGTTAGTGGATTGGGAGAGATTGAGGAAAGAAAATAGGAGTTTTCTGGCCATAGATTGAAGAGATGGCGGCTAGGGTTAGGGTTTAGAAATATTTTTTTTTTATTTTATTTATGAAGGGTAAGGGTCTATTTATAGGAAAACGAACGACACTATTCATCCGGGAATTCCAAACTCCGATTCACGTGCCGTAACCAGCGTTTCTAGGGTTTACCCCGCGTTCCGGACACAATGGAACAGGTTTCGAAAGCTAATTCGGACATCTGTGCAAGTTATGGCAATAAACGTTCAATTTAAATTAAACCGATTTAAACGATTTTCTAGGCGTTTTAATTTGTACCGGACAAATGGTAAATCCAATTGACACGAAATTTTAAACCTTACAATAATATCACATTATGGATCCGATGAAACTAGTTTCGTCGAAATCTGAGACTGTTTGAAAAATGGCTATTTTAACTCGCCAAATTAATATTAAAAACAATTCGATGCGTTTTGAGCTGCCACGATCAAACGATAACTCCGATTGACACGAAAATTGAAATCCGGTAATAACTAACTATTACGGATCCAATGAAACTGGTTTCGTTCAATTCTGAGACTGTTCAAAAATTGGCTATTTTGACTAGTCGATTAAATATTAAAATATTCAATTTTCACAAATAAACTCTTAATTCGATTTTAAAAGTTCTAAAATATCGTTCTAACTCCAATATGATAAAATAAAATTTTACAAATCATTTTCAATCATATTTAACCCAATTTTCAATTATTTCCATAATTTAACATATTAAATTATCGATTTAATTATCCAATTAAATCCAATTATTCGAAATAAAATTTATTCGACTTATAAATTCACTTATTAATATTTAAAATTAATTAAATATTCAAATTTTAATAAATTAAAATTCTGGGTCGTTACAATCTTCCCCCCTTAAAAGAATTTCGTCCTCGAAATTAACAAGTAAGAAAAGTTACAGAATCTATTAACTTTCCAAAATCCATAGTTAAACTTCTTACAATTCTTTACTAAGTTTTCAAATCATACTTAGTTATCTTTTTAAAAACAACTACTATTGTTTAACTTTCAATTCCAAATCAAAGTCTAAGTTTTCAAAATTTTCCAATTTTCTCAAATTTTTTCTAACGCCTTAAATTTCCGGAAAAATTCGCCATAGTCTCCTTTGCGCGGCTCGATCCGAAAAAAAATGACAGTATATATATCACAAATATACATCTCATCAAGTAATGAGGCATCCCGAAGGGAAAAAGTATAAAAGTACGGTATGTAATCCGAGATATGTACCTTATATTTTTATTAGCGAGCATATACGGCTAATATAGCGCGAAAGCGAGCTCCAAATGCGAAGCAAACGCGATCCGCACCTACTAATCACTCAACAAACAACATGAGAATCATGTATATATACAATAATATCAATATACAACATATAGCAACATAATAACTATATATGCCAACATAGAAAATGCAATAAAAGCAATATATTCAACTATCAACCAACTAACATCCATAACCAATAAATATTCATTCATATTCTCAATAATATTCAATGAAATAGGTTTTCAATTTAATCATATTTGATTTATTAACAGTGGATGTTTTTACTAACATTCATTTTTAATTAGTTTATATTCACTAATTTATATTCAAGTTGGTTCACTTCCAAATCAAATTCAATCCTATTTAAGATTCACTTAACTTCCAATTGAATTCCAATTACTTTAACTTCCAATTTCATTAACTTAATTTCATTAACACTTAAGGAATTATATATAATCAACTAACAATCATATATCAACCAATGTATATTAATTACAACCAAATTCCTTTGCTTATCAATTGGTTTAATTAATTGATTTTTATTCAACTATTCAACTTTCAATAACATTAGATTTTAATGAATTAACACTTATATCCATTATTCCATATCAACTTTATTTGCATTCAATTGATTAAC
Source organism: Allium cepa (assembly GCA_030765085.1). Classification (NCBI taxonomy): domain Eukaryota; kingdom Viridiplantae; phylum Streptophyta; class Magnoliopsida; order Asparagales; family Amaryllidaceae; genus Allium; species Allium cepa. The sequence goes on from CM060944.1 coordinate 269,998,876, forward strand.
ATTCAATCCATTAATTCAATTCAATTACAAAAGTTGAATTTCATTTCATAACTCAAGTTCATATCTATCACTTCACTTTATTAATTTACTTTGATACCAATATCAATTTCATTCAATATCACTTAAGTTATATTCCATTTTACTTTAAATTCATTTTTATTTCAACTCATATTCATAAATATATCCATATAGTTTCACTTCTTACATATATAAGTTTATTTCACAATTGTAAATCACTTTAATTATAATTCCATTCTTATAATTCATTGGCTTATACAATTATTCTTTTACAACATGTTTTTTTTATTTAGATTATTCAAACATTTAAACAATCAATTTATATACACTTTAATAATTCTGAAAAATTATTCCTTTATATATAAAAATATAATCAAGGTAAAATTATTTCATTTACCCAATTTTAAAACAATACTGTGTCGAATTGTTCTATACAGTGTTTAGAGATCCCTATCAACAACGTTAATTACTCGTATTAACCAGAATCTATATACCACTCAACAAATCAATCATCACAATATAAAACAATTTTATATTCACTAACAAATACGCTCTCATAGCTATTATTACACTCAAACTCATTCTAGAGTACTACTGACTCCATCTCTAATGAGAAATACCCAACAGAACCATGGTTGTCGCTTAACCATATGCTCCGATACCACCTGTGAGGACCCGCAAATCCATACCCCTTGAATATACACTATCTCCATTAATTAATTCAAGATGAACAGAAATACGAATTATCAATGTTTAAGAAAAAGAAAGAGGTAGAAGAAGAGATGTTTAAGAAGAAGAAAGAGGAGAAAAAAGAAAATAGAGAGAAGAAAGAAAATAGAAAATAAGGTACGGAAAGAAAATAGAACATAGAAAAGAACAGAAAACAACTGAACAACATCAGAATCTCACAATTCGCAGCGGAACAACATATAATAGATAAATGAATAATCTTTAAACAAAGAACTATATTAGTTATTACATCACATTTCATTACATCATATCATCAGAGTGTACAACATCATACAACAAAAAACAGCGGAAAAGAAATACTATACATAATAATACGCCATGCCATACATCTTGCCTCCAGCAACTCCAGAATATCCAGAATATCCTGATAAACCTTAACTCTTGACTGCCCGTGTGGAAATTGGTGGGCACCCAGAGTTTAGGAAGGAAAACAATAAACTCCGAGTCAGTCATGTGACTGGTGTGAGAACTCAAAACAGTTTATTTATCTTTAAAATCAAAATAGTGAATATTTTTAAACTCAATTCACAATGCTTTTAAAAATGAGACTACCATAAGGCCTCCCCGCACGCACACACAATGCAAACGCAGAATCCGAGGAGATTTCTCCTTATGATAGTCAAAGATGCTTGATACGCATTAAAAAGAACATTTGATATTATTATTAGTATATAGTGTAGAGAAAAATTCTTTCGAAAATAAAGATATAAATCTTAGCCAGCATAGACATTTCGAACTATGCCTACTATAGCTACCATCTAAACAGTGGTGACCACCATAAGTAAATGGCAGGTTCTACAACTAATACCGTACAAGTTTCGTATTGGGAATTGGATTTCCAACGAATGATCAGGCCAAGGAACTTCCCATTGCCACATGAGAATGCCTCTGGATGGACATCCCCGAGAACCAAACCGGATCTCTACCAACACAAGGCCGGGTTACCCCTAACTGAGTAACAACTGACCGAATATGCCATCCCCTGGTCCTTTGGGACCTTTCACCGAGCGCTCGCAATCAATTCACACAATCATAAAGTGTTTTCAACATGAGTAAGTATCTGGGCTCCATACCATGATACCACCCTTTTCCAGAAGGAAATGCACATATCCTAAAGGGCGCTACCCCTCATAACCTTGCCACATCTTTCCTGTTTTGACCATTCCCGAGGTGTGAGGCTCGACGAAGTCACGTCCACAAAAACATACTTTATACAAAAGCCATGCTTTGGGTCAACAAATGATCATAGAAATGATCACCAGGATAGACGATCAAATGAACAATCCTATCACAAATAATCAACACAATGATCATTTCACAGCAACACTCAGCATGTCACATTACCAAATTGGGAATATATCGCTGATAACCTTCAACTACATAACCTCTGAGCTCGTACGTCTAAGAGAAGGGTGTTAAGCTAAAAGAATAAATTCTCCGCCACCAACAGAAATATATTTGAATGAAATCTTCTTTATATCTCAATTTGTAATGTCAGACATACAATCCATACAAGTCTGTTCCGGGCTCGAACAGAACCGAAGGCACTTCTTACGAAGCCCTTGCAATCCGGGTATTCACAATCCCGATTGAATTTCCCATCACTTAGGAAATCTCTATACCAGGAGCTACCCAGTGCAGAGACAATCGATAGGTCATCCTATCGCTTTCGCAAATACCCGGTCTTCAACACCGGTCATCAAATGCAATTCATAACGACGTATCACATATTCGGAATGGGTTATACGACCCCATGGTCCTTTTCCGGTTAACCCGAATAGTGAGCGCTTATTCAAAAATAAGTGTGGCATTCAAATTCAAACAAATCACATCAAATACCCACTCAAAGGGAAATATTGATAGTCGGTTATTGTACTATCAATGGATATGCACAGCATCACCAGATTCCAAATAATTTTCCAAATTATTTATTTTCTAAAATATCTTTACAAGATATATAATTTTCACACTTTAAAAATAAATCAATATTTATTTTTAAACAACTTCCCTTTCCATTCATAAATTCCATAATGAATTTGTATTTCACAATACTTATGAATAACGATTTCAATTATTCATTTCAATTTATCTTCAAAAAGATAAATTCTCAAAATATTCACTTTATATTGGAAAACATTTCTATACTTATTTATTCATAAGTAATTCACAAATTTTATTTATTTTCAACACTTGGAAAATATTCAATATACTTCAATCGAAATTAAGTATATATTTCATTCTTTAAGGAAATCATTCTTTTAAACATATTTATTTGGGCCAAAACGAATGTTGCGTAAAACATCGTTACAACAACCCAAAATCACTAGTATAGGGATTTGAAATTAAAATAGATATATAAATCCCAATACTATACAAAACATTTCCTTTCGGAAATCATTTACTATAACAACAGTGTTATAGTCCACCATTTCCTTTTATTTCTCGAAAACGTCTATTTCAACAATAAATGTTGAAATCTATGGTTTCGAATCTCAACACATTTTAAAACATCGTTAGATCGTTTTAATTCAATTTAAAACATCGTTAGATCGTTTTAATTCTATTTAAAACATCACATTCAAAACAATTTCTTTAACATATTATTCACTATTCAAAAACGTGAATATACTACGTTAACAAATTTCATCCTTTTATACATTTCATTTTAAAGGATTATTCACAGTCAAAAATGTGAATATAACTCCATTAATAGGTTTCAACAATTTACTTCTTAAAATAAGTCGTTTGCGAATTTATAAAACAACGTTTATAAATTCTATTTCTATTTGTTTTATAACTGCTTCCTTTATAAATTTTCTTTATTAAACTATTCACTTTATATCTCAATTATGAACCAAAAGTCCATATTATAAGTTAAATACTTATAAAACGATTATTTTACAAAATCGTTCTTTTAAACTTCATAATTATAAATCTTATAACTTATAAGATTCAATTATTTATCCAAATATATTCTTTAATAACTTCACAAAATTTATAAATCTTACTATTTATAAATTACATTTATAACTTTACCATTTATAATTTTATAAATTCCATTCACTTATGCAATTCATTTTCACTTCATTCAAACACTTATAAAAACTCGTTTTATAATTCAAATATTTTCATTTATAAATTATCAATTTATAAATCTTTTTATATAAATCAATTTATATTATTCTTTTAAAACATCTTTAATCTTCTTTATAATTTCATCATTCTGATTTATAAAATAATTAAATTTCATAAATCCTATATTTAAACTTTTTTACAATAATTTCAAAAATCCCGATTAAACTATTTTATAAAATCATTAGCCTCATATTTTCAAAAATCAACCTTTAACTATATTTCTCAAAATCATAATTTTTATAACCTTAAAATTATAACGTTTATTTATTTAAAATAAATCAATTCCAAAAATATTTTATAAACGTATACTTTAAAAAAAAATCACTTTGAAACCCTTTTAAAATTCCAAAATTTGGTCCAATGATGCTACATACCAAATAGTCAATCACGACAACAAAGATATCATATATCGATATGATAATCCATCAAATATCAAAATATCTGAAATCAAATAAATACTGTTGAGGAATCCAGTTGGATCCCTCCAACCTGTTTTCCTGCATCCAAAAACATTAGCACAATACCAATTCCGTTCCAGTACGAAATTATCGCGGTATATGGGATTTAAAAATATTATCCGCTTAATAGACGGCGCAATAGGGTCTCATCCGCTATGCAAATGCGGGAAATCAATAACTCCAATATATACATATGCCAATATATATATATTGCTATTATATATAATACCAATTTCACTGTTTATGAAATATTCGCGGTATATGTTTTTAATAAATAACATCCGCTTACTAACGGCGCATAATGTCTATTTTAACAATCAATGGATAACAATCATCATTCAAACATGCATTCAAATATTTTAAATCTAACTATTTAAAATAAAATCGAAACCGATTCGATTGAGTGAGAAGTTCTCACCTTGATTTCAATTTCGTTTTAGCGATTTATTTCGAATAAAATTAAACGGACGTTTAATTTTACCCGAAATTCTCACTAACTCCAAACGACTCCAATCCAACTCCATCGCGTAGTGCTCGTCCATACGATTCCAACGCAACTGGTTTCGCGCGTTTTCGACCTCGTATGAAAAAGTTACAAATATTTGAAGTTACGCGAATTTTATTATCATAAATTACAACTTAAATTTTTATTTTTAAACCCCTCACATCTAAGCCGTTGGATCCATGCTCCCTGAATCATAGTCGTGCGCCCTTTCTCCTTCTTCACGCGTTCACCCTACAGACATAGCCGAACCCACTTGATCGAATTAGGGTTAATTAATTCGATCACCTTGCTTGCTTCCACCTCGATCCAAGACCTCCACGCGAATGCTCTTCACCCCCTCTATGCTCGGCTGCCTCCTCACGAAGCTCGGTCGACCCACTAGCACGAAAATCGAGGCCGACTTCATGACAAACGCGGCCCTGTAGTTCCCACTACGATGCTCCATTTACGATCATATCCGTATAGATTTAAAGATCACGAGACGCTTAACAACTTTCATGTTAAACACTTCTTCTAATTGTTAGTGGATTGGGAGAGATTGAGGAAAGAAAATAGGAGTTTTCTGGCCATAGATTGAAGAGATGGCGGCTAGGGTTAGGGTTTAGAAATATATATTTTTTTTTTATTTATGAAGGGTAAGGGTCTATTTATAGGAAAACGAACGACACTATTCATCCGGGAATTCCGAACTCCGATTCACGCACCGTAACCAGCGTTTCTACGGTTTACCCCGCGTTCCGGACACAATGGAACAGGTTTCGAAAGCTAATTCGGACATCTGTGCAAGTTATGGCGATAAACGTTCAATTTAAATTAAACCGATTTAAACGATTTTCTAGGCGTTTTAATTTGTACCGGAAAAACGGTAAATCCGATTGACACGAAATTTGAAACCTTACAATAATATCACATTACGGATCCGATGAAACTGGTTTCGTCGAAATCCGAGACTGTTTGGAAAATGGCTATTTTAACTCGCCAAATTAATATTAAAAACAATTCGATGCGTTTCGAGCTGCCACGATCAAACGATAACTCCGATTGACACGAAAATTGAAATCCGGTAATAACTAACTATTACGGATCCAATGAAACTGGTTTCGTTCAATTCTGAGACTGTTCAAAAATTGGCTATTTTCACTAGTCGATTAAATATTAAAATATTCAATTTTCACAAATAAACTCTTAATTCGATTTTAAAAGTTCTAAAATATCGTTCTAACTCCAATATGATAAAATAAAATTTTAAAAATCATTTTCAATCATATTTAACCCAATTTTCAATTATTTCCATAATATAACATATTAAATTATCGATTTAATTATCCAATTAAATCCAATTATTCGAAATAAAATTTATTCGACTTATAAATTCACTTATTAATATTTAAAATTAATTAAATATTCAAATTTTAATAAATTAAAATTCTGGGTCGTTACATTATTGAATCTTCAGTTTTAAGCTTATTAAAAATAATTTGAAGGCCTGCAAATTTATATTGATTGTTCTGAAGATAATAAAAGCTTTTAAATTGAAATTGGATGTGATTCGTTCGGTTTTAAAATTTTATCGTTTAAATTGAAATTAAAAATAGCCTTCCGATGCATAGTCTCGGAATTCGATGAAACCAGTTCCATTACATCCGTAATAGTTAGTTTTTATCGGATTTCAATTTTCGTAGCAATCAGAGTTGTCGTTTGACCCTGTCAGCTCAAAACGCATAGAAACTATTTTAATCGATTTAATTTAAAATTGGTCGTTTATTTCCGTAACTTGCGCATATGATCGAATTAGCCTCCGAAACACAATCCATTGTGTTCGGAATGCGGATAAAACCATATAAACACCTGGCATCATACTTCAATAGGGGTTCGGAATTTTGAGATATGTTAAACGAGATATTTTGGAATTAAATAATATTATAAAATTCCTAAGTCAAACTTATTACATCCCATCAGCCAACCTAACCCTTTACCTCAGCTACCCTATACCCTGATACGAGCCGCCCTTCTTCAACTTTAAATCGCAATTTCCAGTACTCGAAAAAAAAAGAAATGGCGACCGAAAGAAGATAATAAGGGGGATCCAAAGCCACGCTCTATCTCTCATTCATTTTTCACGAAATCGTTTTCAGCTAAAATAATAATAATATGGGAAACGACATCGAGGTCACGATTTCTGGCGAGGATTGTGCGCGTTGATCAACGACATCGATGTTGCCGAGCTGTAAGGAGGAGGCGAGGCATTCAACGATCGAGGCACTGTTTGGTCTAGGATGTGGTTTGGGATTCGCGAGCAGTTCATCTTCGAGGTCGCTGGAGGAGCTTATGCTCGAAGTCAATGCTCGCGAAGGGAAGTTAGGGGCTCGCATGGTGATGGGCCGGGTCGCGATGTCGAATGCAAGAAGAAGCAATGATTTCTACAAGGATCATCGAAGTCATCTTGGGTTTCCCTAGGGTTCGACTGCGATGGTCGATTTCTGGGGGTCAGTGGTGTGTTCGAGAGCAAGCAGCGAGGTATAACTAACCTTATTTTTACTTTATTTAGTTAAATAAAGTATGTATATACATATACACATATAGTTTTAAAATAAATAAATAAATGAATAATGTATAACAGTAAGTTTTGTAAATAGTTGATTTATATATATATATATATATATATATATATATATATATATATGTATGTATACAGAAATTATTTACAGTAAATGAAATCTTAAATGGTTAAGCAGTTTTGAATTTTAAGTTGTTTTTGATTTAATTTAAATATATATAAGGAGTCAAAATATATATGCATATTTTCACTTACCAGCTTAACTTTAAAATATTTTTTTATGGAGATAGATATGTTTAATAAACCTATTCAATTATTTTAGTTGCTAAAAATATTTTTATTAAAGGGAAATCAGTTTAAAGAAAAGATTTTTAGTTTAAAATAATTCATTGGTTAGTCAAATTTATAAATGGGAATTTAACTATTCGATAATTTCAAATATTAATAAATTTTATAATATTTATACAAGGTCTAAAATCATGGAGAAACAAGTTGAGATGGATCGGGTTGCAAACAAAATCAAAGGTGAGTTAACCTTACTCAATTGGGTTTTTATTTAAATTTAAATGGTTAAATTAAAATGATTGGTTGAATGGCTGAATCGAATTGATGTGCTATATTATATAGTATTATATAGTATATATTGGAGTGATTGATATTCTGTGATGGATATTATTAGTAATTAGAATTTTGAATGATGTGGTTTGTTTGAATATTTTGGTACCCTGAGTTATCGAAATATATAAAATTGGATTTTTGAAAGATATATAAGGGTGAATTTTGAAAGTGAAATAATTATAGAATAAAAATAAGAATGAATTGGAAAGAAATAAAAGTGATATTTAAAAACTGAAGTTAAATTGTAAAGTAGAGATTTAAAACAAGTTTAAATCAGAGTTAAATCTAGAATTCAAGAGTGAATCTTGGTTTTCAAACAAATAAGTTTTTAAATTTAATTATTTTAACAACTTGAATGTTAAAGTGCATTTTTAAATTGATTTGAATTTAAAAATGAATTTGGTTTTAAATTCCTTTAAACTACTATTTTAAAATGAGTAATTAATTTATTTAACGAAGTAAATAAAAAGGTAGATAATTACAGGATGAGATAAATCAAGAGTGATTAATATTTGTGGTTTCATTAATGATTAATTATTTAATGAAATTAAATTAGATTAGGATAAATTGAAATTCAAATGGGAGATCATTAATTTACATAATCAATGATGTAAATAAGGGTTGATTAATTACGATAAATTAATCAATAATAAGTGATTTATGAGAAATTAATTAATAAGTAATTAAGGATTAATGAAATTAACTATAGTTAATTAATTTATGAAGTAATTAAAGAAATTAATTATTATTTTTGGTTAAGAATAATTAATTTTTGTAATTAATTAAAGATGATTACTTGGATGTAATTGAAGGATAATTAATCCAAGGCGATTAATTAAGATGGATAATTAAGGGATGACCAATTAATTGATTTGGAATTAATTAATGTTAAGCGAAGGAATTTAAGTGATTGAGGTTCGTAATTCAATTAGAATTAATTAAATTAATTTGGAAGTGATCAAGTTTGCTTATGGATGATGAAATGGTATTGGATGCCTTGATGAGACTCGAAGAGACCGGGGTCGGATATTAGAAAATACCCGAAACCACTTCGAATTTTATAGATTGATATGTGAAATCTATAGGCTGGAATGAAGTGATTTAAATGAATTGGACTATTTAAATCTAAATCTTGGTACTTAGAAAATGGATGTGGAATAAGTGATGTCTATAATAAATTGTGACTTTGTAAATTGATACAAGTTACCCCGGGTTTTATATAAGTTGTATGCTTTGTATTCCATGTTAGTAGGTTTACTCACGCTGGTTTCCAGCCTGACCCGGGTGTTACTTTGATGTAATGCTCGGGTCTGACCGAGTATTACAGATTCTCAGGTAAGTATGTTCTGGAGCTCAGGAGGCGAGTTGGATGGTAGAAATGTATGGAGTGTTTCCTCTGTAATATATTTCTGATTATCTGAGACAATTTGATTTGTATATGTCTAGCATTTGAGCATGTGTGTAACTCTAATGCATAAAAATGTAATCGATAGATATAGTATTTTTTTGTAAACTGTTATTGTTTGATATTATATTTTGATCCGCTGCGAATGTGAGATGTTAGTGTTTTCTGTTTCTTCTTCTTCTATCTCTTTCTTATTTTTCCTAACCATCTGGAATTTTCAGGATCTTAAATTTTGGGTCGTTATAATTATGATATCAATTGGGCTCAAGTTATTTTGGATGTGCTAAGGCCCAAGAATTTTACTATGGGTGAAAACACATTATATCATGGAGTTTATCTCACTCGGATTTTTAATCACTTTGAAGTTGATTTCAAAAGGGAAGAACTTATAACTAGAAAAGAGTTCAACCATGGAAACATTTCCCTTATGCAAATTCTATTAGTGTTTCAACCATATGAAACACTTACGGAAAATGAATAAAGGCTTGCTCATGAAGAGATGGAAGAAATGGAGGAAGAAGAAGAAGAGGAAGGAATGGAAATTGAAGAGGAGGAAGAGGAAGATCCAGAAACTTCATTACAGAGTATTGAATATCCTACTAATCCCGCTAATCCATCCAATAAGACCATTCTCAATAATCAAAGAATTATAGTGGAAAATCAAAATGCACTTAAAAGAACAATGAGTAAGAAATGGATAAGGTTTCCACTAAAACCGACAAGTTCTTCGGAAAAATTAGTAGAAAGCTTGAACTATCATCTTTTTCATCCTCATATAATTAGTTTTCGTACATGTTATCTTGTTTGCTTCAAGATCTATCCATGTATTTTCCTTTATTTTAGTTAATATTATATTATTTTATGTACTGTTGACTAGAATCCTTATTGAAATATTTTATTTCATGCTATACAACTTCATTTGTCTCTGTAATTGCTTGTTTTTATATTATACAAATTTTAGTTGCAGAGATTTGTTCATAATGTTCAAAACAAAGCAAATTGTCACTTTAGACAGAGGCATGTCGACATACCCCATCCCCTTATGTCGACATGCAACGGGTAGAAAGTAGTTACACTTTCAAATTTAAATTTCATGTAACTAACTTGTGTATATTCATTTTAATCGACTTTCTACATCTATTTATACCTGTTTCTTCTAGAATAAATTATCAAACTTCATTTCTAATCACTACCTTTCGTATTTCTTCCTATTTCTTGAATTATGGCTTCTCTGATTAAGAATCTAAGTGATAAGCTTGAGGAAACTCTCACTTCCTTCAAAAATATCCTTATGTTCATACTTATTAATCAGCTTCACTTAGAATTGAGTCAAATGCAGATGATCAAGGAGCAAGAGACATTTCGACTCCCTTCGTTGGATGATCTCAGCCCTTAGCAAGAACGATCTCGAAGGAAATCCACTAGTCACCCTCGACAAAGATAAAGAAGAATGGAATTCCATTAAAGCAGACCCTATCTTTGGAGAAGATGGATGGGTGGAAGTACCAAGGAATGTCTAGTCATTCTACATGTTATATGTTTGATTTGATTGGTGTGTTTTAAACTTGATTGATTTAATTTATCTAAAAACATTTGGTGTGGTTTGTATATATGATTGGATTGAATAATTAACATAAATATGATTGGATGATGATTAATTTACTTCTGCATTACACTTATGATCACACTCATGATCAAATTTCACATTTATGATCACATTTCATACTTATGATCACACTTAGCACTTATTACACTTATATATGGATTGCTCTATTATATTATGCTTGATTATCTTATATCAAGTTCTGGGGATTTATTAGTAAGAAGTTTTCATTGATGACAAAGGGGGAGAAGATATAAAATAGTAGTTGGCTTCGAGTAAGGGGGAGTCATGGAGTAAGGGTGAGTTATGATAGAAGTTATGGTATGGTAAATATATTTTATAAATACAGGTCGTCGTCATCGAAAAGGGGGAGATTGTTAGGAACTGAGATGTTGGTTTTGATGACAACAACCTTTTTAACTTATCTCATTATAAAATATATACTAACGCTATTGTCTAGATATGTATATGCAGGATATATATATATATATATATATATATATATATATATGTAGGTATTAATTACTGAAGACTGATTAGCATAAAGACTCAAGACTCAAGATTTAGAATGAAGATATCAAGATTGAAAACTCTAGAGTATCAAGACCAAGATTTCAGGATATGTGTCTAGTTTTTGTTAAAACTTCATAATAGCATGGAAATCTTCATTCCAAATTTCATTTGGGATGGAACCCATTTCTACCTTCTTAATGGCTTACAAACCTACGACAAGTAGCTTACAAACCTATGACAAGTGGCTTACGAACCCACGAACATCTGGTTCTGTACAAGTTCTCGAGTCCTGATGTGATGAGATATTCTGCAGGAAGAAGCTTACAAAACTACTTCAAAATGGTTTTTCAAAATGATTTTCGAAACTGCTTTTCAATATGTTTTAAGCCTTAAATATTATCTTTTCAAATAATTTTCAAAAAGATGTTTTAGCCGTAAAATAATCTTTTTAAATAAACACTTGTTTTAAACTTCGTTTGTTTTTTAAAACTATCTTCTGATTTTTAAATATTCTTTATAATATATATACACACACACACTTGAGATTTAAAATCAAATTTATATATACATTCTCAAAATATTTTTTTACTCTTCTTTATTTTAAATCACAGGAAAATTAGTTTATTTTATTCCAAAATCATTTTGTCTTGTTTTCCTTTCAATACCATTTTCAAAAGAAAAATTACATATTTTTTAACTAAGGATGTAGACATCATGGGATACCCTATGTCGACATGGTGGCCGTTGAGTTCAAAAGTTTCAATTTTCTAAAGAAGTATCCATTCATTTAAATCTCTTCATGATGGTTATGATTGTTGGTGTTCTACAAATAGCCTTCACAAAAGAATTTTTTAACTAACTATTTTTCTTATTTTCTTCACTCCTACTTCTCTACAAATCCATATTCTAAAATTTTCATATTTTTAAGATCGTGCCGAAATTCTACCGAATTCTCAAGTGAATCAAATTAGAATCTCATTCTTGTTTGATTCTCTGTCCTCTCTTGAAGATCAAAGTGCTATTCAGAGTTATAGGATAAATTTGTAATCAAAAGTTTATCGAGTCTATCTATAAGGTGTGGTTGTGCTTGGAAATTAATTGGGTGATCTTGTGTAACGACCGAGGATTTCAGTCATTTGAAATTCATATATTTAATTGATTTTAAATATGCACAAGTAAATTTTGTAGCTGAATAGATTATATTTCGAATACAAGGATTTAAATGGATAATTATATTGTTAATTTAATATTTGAAATTGTGTAAATTATGAGATATAGGATTTAATGTGAATGAAAATGATTTATAAAGATGAATTAAATTTATTTGAGTTTGAACGATGTAATAGAAGTTAAAATTGAATTAAAAGTCAAATTGTAGAAATTGAATATTTTAATATTTAATTGAAGAGTAAAAATAGTCATTTTTCAAACAATCTTGGATTTCGACGAAACAAGTTTCGCTGGATCCGTAATATTAAATTATTGTAAGATTTCAAATTTCGTGTCAATCGGATTTATGGTTTGTCCGGGGCAAACTAAAACGCATAGAAATTCGTTTAAGTGAATTTTAAATTTAAATATTCGATTCAAAAACCTATCTTCCAAATACGATCGCATTGGCTCTCGATATATATTCCATTGCGTTCGGAACAGGGGTAAAACATTATAAATGCCAGGCGGCACGCTTCGTTTGGAGTTCGGGAAAATTTCGGATGAATGGTGTTTTGGAATTTTCTATAAAAGGACTTGTTTTATTCATTTTTGCAAAACCCTAACAGCAACTAGGGAAAGACGCCATTTAAACCTCCAATGGCCGAAAATGCTCCATACTTTCTCCCTAAAAATCTCTAGATCCATCCACTTATAGCAAAAGCTTCCAACTAGAACATTATAGAGCTTTACGAGATCTTCCGATCCACATGGCTATGATCGTAATCGGCGAGTTGATCGAGGCGCAACAGGCCGATGAAGTGTTGGCGTTCGTGCACGTTTTTCAATGTGAATAGATGATCGAGTTGAACATCCTTCACGGTGTTGGTAGAGTGGAGCAAGGGCGTTCGAATGGCGGAGCTTGATCGATGGCTCGTCCTCGTATGGAGGCTCGAAATTCACGAACGTTTGGTGGCCGATGGGTTCTCAAACCTGGAGGTTTCATGCGTGGGAGAAGAAAGAAAGGGTGGCCACGATTCCATCAAGCTAAATGAACGGCCTGGATGAAGCCAGGGTATAAAAATTTAAAAATAGAAATAGAAATTAATTTATATAAATTCATATTAATTTCTAAATTGCGTATCTTTGTCATACAAGGTCCGTTTCGCATGAAACAACTTGCGTTGGAACCGTATTGACGAACACTACGCGATGGAGCTGGTTGGGGTTGGTTGGAGCTAGCATGAATTTTCGGTAAAATTAAACGCGTGTTTAATTTTATTCGGAATAAAACGCTGAAATCACAACTATAAGCAATATAAGTACAACTCTCTCTTTCTGACTCACTGATATTTTTATATAAGTGAGAATAAATTTGTTGTATAATGATTGATGATTGTTTAGATGATATATGATATAATGGTTGATATTTGGATATATACCCGCCTAATGGAGCATATGACCCTATACGTTCCCGTGTATGAGCGGATGACCCTTTGTACGCGCGTCTGCCTTGAAGCGGACATTGTACATATATTTCTAATATGCAAATTTGTTGTAGGCGAAAGGTTGGAGGGATCCAACTGGATTCCTCACCAGTAGCTTTGTTTACAGATATTGTGATATATTCTGTTATCATATGATATATTATGTTTTGGTTGCTGTGATTGATGTATTTGGTGCTTTCGCCGCATTGGGCCTATTTTGGAAAATTAAAAGTGTTAAAGTGATGATTTCCAAATTTAAAAGGATTTTACAGTATTTTGAATTTGTATATTTTACTAATTTTTGAAGTGTTAAAGGAATTGATTTATATTAAATAAATGGAAGTTATAATTTTTATCATTATAAAAGTTATGATTTTTGGAGAATAATACTTAAGTATGATTTTGGAGTTATATAAGCTCTAACAACGATTTGTAAATTTATTAAAAGAATTGGTTCATTTGAATCGAGATTTTTGATTTATTTTAAATGGTTTGTATATAAGATTCATAAAATTGATATTTTATACATCAAAATAATTGAGTTATAAAGGAGTTTTAAAATTGTTAAAATGAAGTATAAGTAAATCTTATAAGTAAATAAGATTTATGAAGTTGTGAAGTTATTAAAAGAATGAATTTTGTGAATAAATGAATTATAAGCTATTAACTTATAATTTGGATTTGGCAAATAAATGAGATGCAAATGGAATTGGTTAATAAAGGAATTTTGTGTATTGAAGTTTTTATAAAATTTAAAATGGAATTTATAAACATTGTTTTATAAATCCAAAATCAATTGAATTTGATAAGTAAATAGGAAAGCTTATTAAAGGAGATATATCCATGATTTTGGACAGTGGATAATCCTTTAATGAATATATAGAAACAATAAATTTGGTAAACGATTTATATCATGATTTTGGACAGTGAATAATACATTAAATAAAATGGATATTTTTGAAAAGTGAGTATTAGTAAATGGAATAAAATGATTAAAAGATGTTTTAAAATATGTTAAGGATCGAAACCTTAGATTTCAACATACATTGTTGAAATAGACATTGTCGAGAAATAAGGAAATGATGGACTATAAGACTGTTGTTATAGTATGTGATTTCGAAAGGAAATGATTTTGTATATTATTAGGATTTATATACCTATCTAATTTTCGAATCCCTATACTAGTAATTTTGGGTTGTCGTAACGATGTTTTACGCAGCATTAGTTTTGACCCAAATAAATGTTTTAAGAGAATGTTTTCCACAAAGAATAAAATATATACTTAATCGTGATTTTAATATACGTAATATTTTCTAAGTGTTGAAAATAAATTATTTTGTGATTTCTTATTATTAAATAAGTATATGGAAATGTTTTCCAATATAGAAGTTGAAATGTTTTGAAATATTCCAATATCATTCAATATTAAACATCATTCATCATAGAAAATTAAATAATCACAACAGAGGGTATTAAACAATTTAAATAAAAGTTAAGTGATCCAGTTGGATCCCTCCAACCTGTTTTCCCTGCATCAACAGACGTTAGCACAATATAATACATCAATTCCAAAATATCATACTATATCACATTAATCAATTCATCCATTCAATCAATTAATTAAATTTAATCATTTAAATTTAAATTTAACTGAGTGAGATTAACTCACCTTTGCTTATGTTTGTAGACCACTTCAATTCTGACTTAGTTTCCAGTTTATAACGTTGTGTAAACATTTGTAATTTTTATTAATATTCGAATCAATTAAACAATTACATTTCCATCTACTAACTTAATTTACTAGGAATTTTGGGTTTTAAGCCAATAATTTGTTTCAAACAAATTTTCCCTTTAAATAAAATATATTTTTAATAACTAAAATAATTCAATAAATTTTATTATATAAGTCTACCTTCATAATATAGTTTATTTTTAAAATTAAATAAGTAGATCAAAATATATAGGTTTACTCATTTTATTCTATTTTACTATTATTTCCTGTTTCAAACTGCATATACCATATAAGTTATAAAATCTTCAAACATTTAAATTTCTATTTCTTCCCAACCTTATCTGTAATTAACAACCACATATTAATAAAAGCCTTTGCCTTCAACCTGTCGGTGAAAATATGTGTGAGACAAAAATCAAATACTATTTTATTTTACTTTATTTTTAAAATTAACAGTACTACTAAAAAAAATAAACATTCGAGTTTACTATAAATATTTATTAAACTCTAAAAAAAATCTCTTCCTAACCTATATACGTTAATTTTATAAAAACAAAATTTGTTCAAATTTCACTGCAAATTTTTTTTTTACCTGTTTATATATATTATCAAAATTAAACTGAAATGAATAAATTTTCAATACCTTACTGCCTCAGAACTCGACAAGAACATCTCGACACCCACGATTCTCGCACTCCATTGGACTGCCGCTTCCATGCTCGTGTGCGAGCATCCATTCCCATCGTCTCCCCCAACTCACACGCGCAAAGACGAGAGGCCCCCATCGCCATTCTTGTCGCAACCTTTCCAAATCTCAAACCCTAGTTTTGCGCCGCTTCGAAGAATACCATTCCCTAAACACTGTCGCATCCCCCAAACTCACTCGAGCTCACGTGATTCACTCGATATCCCTTCCAAGTCGCGCAAATCGTTGCGACTTCGAACCTTGGCTATCTTGGGCGACGGCGATTCAAAGTCAGCCATTTTTTTAGCCTAAACGAACTGATTTGGGGGAATTAAAAGATTTTTGGAACGGTAATTCACTCGGCCAATTATATTTCTTATAACCGAACGCGTAGATTTTGAAGAAGAATCGGCTGAGATATTAAAAGGAGAAACGTGTTGAAAAATACTCGCTACAGTGATACGAAAGATGACAGAATCGCGGCTGATAGGGAAAGGAAATGGATGATAGTGACCAGATATAAAAACATATATAAGATAAATTTAACTCGTGTCGATAAACGCAACACGAAATTTGACTTCCTATCGAGGCGTGACCGCTAGGCGTTCCTAGTGTTATATCCCTATTCCGAACGCAAAGGAAAAAGTTCGAGCCCTAATTCGATCGTACGGAGAAGTTAACTTTTTGAATCGAATTAAAATATTAAATTTTTGATATAAATATCAACGCGTTTATATATCGTACGCTCACACAACAACTCCAAACATTACTAAATTTGAAATCCGATAATAATACAATATTACGGATCCAATGGAACTGTTTTCGTCAAATTCCGAGGCTGAGTTTCGGAAGATTATTTTTAAATTCAATTTAAACGATATATTTTTAAAACTGAACAAACCACTGTTAATTTCAATCTTACAACTTCTATTATTTTCAGTGTTATCAATTTAAATTTTACAAGCCTTCAAATTATTGTTTTATAGGCTTAACAATTCGAGATTCAACAATTTACTCAACTTCTAATAACTAAATTCTATTATTGAATTATCAAACAAAGAGCGATATTTGTAATTCCAGTTAAAATTATTATATTGAATATTTAAATTCAATTAAATATTCCGATTTTAAATGCTTGAAAATTCCGGGTCGTCACAAATAACATGTATTAATTGATAATTGGAGTAAAGGGATAATTGATAATTTAAATGTTGAGTTATTAATGAAATAATGTGCAATAAATTGTAATTGAATAAAATTAGTGTAGCATGAGTTGTTATAACATTTGTTTGTAAATAATAAGCTTACAAATGTTACTAAATGTAGAAATGGCGACAATTGTTATTTGTTACCAATTTATTTAATCAATTATAAATAAATGTTACATTAATGTGAGGTAAGATAATAACTACGAAGTATGAATCTAATAAAATGTATAGAAATGCTAATTGCATTCACAAGGCAATAACTGATTAAAAGAGTGAAATTAAGATAAATTGATTTATTGGGATTTTAAATTATGATAAAATAGACAAAACTCAAAATAATTGAAATATTTCTACCAACATGGTAAAAGATGAAATTTGAGAATACAAATGTAATAAAGTATAAACTAAGGTCAGATATATGCACAGGATAATAATTGATCAAACTAAAAGATTGAAATCAAAATTTAATCAATTTATTGGAATTAAATCTTAATTAATCGGATTTAATTACAATTGAAATTGAACACTGTAATTAGTGTAATATTTAACACTGAATTGATATGTAAACTTGTATGAAATCACTGCAAATGTCTAAGTAATAAAAATGATGAAAATTGTTAGTTATTAAACTTGGAATTAAAAAGTGATTAATTAGTGATTTAATTAATTTAATGTTAATTTATTTATTTAATGTGAAAATAGCCATTTTGGTCACATTCTCGGATTTCGACGAAACTAGTATCATCGGATCCGTAACGGTGAATTATTGTAAAGTTTCAAGTTTCATAGCGATCGAACATATCGTTTGATCGTACGGACTCGAAACGTGTAGAAATCAATTTAATTAAAATCAACTGAGATCAATTTGAAATAAGCTTATTTTAAAACTAACTTCTTTATACAATGGAATTAGGACTTGAAACCTGTTCCATTGAATTTAGAATCATCGAAAATATCTATTTTGATATATGGAATGACATATTTTCATTTCGGAGGCAGAACGGTCTTTTCGGGTCATTATTGTCCTTCGTACCGATTTGATATACATTCATTTCCTTATCGAGCTTGGTTGATATAAATAGATTTTTTTCTTTCTAAACCCTAACAGCCTTCTTATTTCTGTATGTACGTACAATTCCTTCTCATCTTCTCTTTCCAATGGTGGGCAAACCAAAACCTAAATCCCAATTAAATTTCTAATTTCAAATCAATTTCAAAAATTCTAACTTCTCCAAACCCTGACAAATTATGTACCATTTTGAAGCACTCGATGAGTGTAATCCATTAAGTCAATCTAGTTTATCACTTCAACCCATAACGATTTTTCCCTAATCTGCAGATCGTTCGGGTATGTATTATTTAAACCCATAGGGAACTTGCAGTGTTATCGCAACATAAAATATAACATTTAGTCATCCAATATCAACAATCAAACATCACAATTATCATCCAAATCAATCAATAAACATCAATAAATAACCGATAATCAATAATAGGTGTTAAATTTAGAATTTAAATTCAAAATTAAATTAAACGATGATTAAAGATAGTAAACGTCAAATTTAACCAGAATGATAATCTAACACACCAAACAACAATCAATAAATTTCTAATCACATCATAAATTTAATTTAACTAACATAAGATAATTTTGTAGTTGTGAGTGGGTTAAAACACTCACCTTTGAATTCAAATCGATTTGAAATTCAAAATAGAGTCCAAATTTGAACAGTTTTAGAATTCATTCAACCTAGCATCAAATTGTCCGGAATTTTGGATACGATCCCAACGAAACAAACCGTGCGTGAATTGTTGCTCGTATGCAAAAGTTATGACGATTAGAAGATGTGAAATTTAAAAAGGATAATTAATTAAATAAAAGAGAAAAACACGTTACCACCACGTTCCCTCGCGTGCCTCCCAGAAACACACACACACACACACACGAACGAGTCGATCACCTTCAACCGCCATGAACAAGTTGCTTCCGCGCACACTACATTCACTAACTACCCCATCCATTACCATTGTTGCCTAAGCTACCATCTGCCGACCGCACCCTGAAGTCGCGGCTACCACCGGCATAGGCGAAGTCCTTCGCCATCACCCAAGTTCGAAGCAGATTTTGGCTAATCCTCATGACCTGGAGATGAACGAACATGCTGCTCAACTCCCTCTTCCCGAAGCCGCCTCCCAATCGTCGATCGTACGGCGATCCACCATTGGATCGTCAAAACTTCATATGGACGCCCGAAATCAATTCGGCGATTTTTGGACAAACGGTGATTCGATTCGAGAAACGAATTGCAATAATGGATTACACTCATCGAGTGCTTCAAAATGGTACATAATTTGTCAGGGTTTGGAGAAGTTAGAATTTTTGAAATTGATTTGAAATTAGAAATTTAATTGGGATTTCGGTTTTGGTTTGCCTACCATTGGAAAGAGCAGATGAGAAGGAATTGTACGTACATACAGAAATAAGAAGGCTGCTAGGGTTTAGAAAGAAAAAAATCTATTTATATCAACCAAGCTCGATAAGGAAATGAATGTATATCAAATCGGTACGAAGGACAATAATGACCCGAAAAGACCGTTGTGCCTCCGAAATGAAAATATGTCATTCCATATATCAAAATAGATATTTTCGATGATTCTAAATTCAATGGAACAGGTTTCAAGTCCTAATTCCATTGTATAAAGAAGTTAGTTTTAAAATAAGCTTATTTCAAATTGATCTCAGTTGATTTTAATTAAATTGATTTCCGCACGTTTCGAGTCCGTACGATCAAACGATAAGTTCGATCGCTATGAAACTTGAAACTTTACAATAATTCACCGTTACGGATCCGATGATACTAGTTTCGTCGAAATCGAAGAATGTGACCAAAATGGCTATTTTCACATTAAATAAATAAATTAACATTAAATTAATTAAATCACTTTTTAATTCCAAGTTTAATAACTAACAATTTTCATCATTTTTATTACTTAGACATTTGCAGTGATTTAATACAAGTTTACATATCAGTTCAGTGTTAAATATTACACTAATTACAATGTTTAATTTCAATTGTAATTAAATCCGATTAATTAAGATTTAATTCCAATAAATTGATTAAATTTTGATTTCAATCTTTTATTTTGATCAATTATTATCCTGTGCATATATTTGACCTTAGTTTATACTTTATTACATTTGTATTCTCAAATTTCATCTTTTACCATGTTGGTAGAAATATTTCAATTATTTTGAGTTTTGTCTATTTTATCATAATTTAAAATCCCAATAAATCAATTTATCTTAATTTCACTCTTTTAATCAGTTATTGCCTCGTGAATACAATTAGCATTTCTATACATTTTATTAGATTCATAATTCGTAGTCATTATCTTACCTCACATTAATGTAACATTTATTTGTAATTGATTAAATAAATTGGTAACAAATAACAATTGTCGCCATTTCTACATTTAGTAACATTTGTAAGCTTATTATTTACAAACAAATGTTATAACAACTCATGCTGCACTAATTTTATTCAATTACAATTTATTACACATTATTTCATTAATAAATCAACATTTAAATTATCAATTATTCCTTTACTCCAATTATCAATTAATACATGTTATTTGTGACGACCCGGAATTTTCAGGCATTTAAAATCGGAATATTTAATTAAATTTAAATATTCAATATAATAATTTTAACTGGAATTACAAATATCGCTATTTTTTTGATAATTAAATAATAGAATTTAATTATTAGAAGTTGAGTAAATTGTTGAATCTCGAATTGTTAAGCCTATAAAACAATAATTTGAAGGCTTGTAAAATTTATATTGATAACACTGAAAATAATAGAAGTTGTAAGATTGAAATTAACAGTGGTTTGTTCAGTTTTAAAAATATATCATTTAAATTGAATTTAAAAATAGTCTTCCGAAACTCAGCCTCGGAATTTGACGAAAACAGTTCCATTGGATCCGTAATATTGTATTATTATCGGATTTCAAATTTAGTAATGTTTGGAGTTGTTGTGTGAGCATACAATGTATAAACGCGCTGATATTTATATCAAAAATTTAATATTTTAATTCGATTCAAAAAGTTATCTTCTCCGTACGATCGAATTAGGGATCGAACTTTTTTCTTTGCGTTCGGAATAGGGATATAACACTAGGAACGCCTAGCGGTCACGCCTCGAAAGGAAGTCAAATTTCGTGTTGCGTTTATCGACACGAGTTAAATTTATCTTATATATATGTTTTTATATCTGGTCACTATCAGCCGTTTCCTTTCCCTATCAGCCGCGATTCTGTCATCTTTCGTATCACTGTAGCGAGTATTCTTCAACACGCTTCTCCTTTTAATTTCTCAGCCGAGTCTTCTTCAAAATCTACGCGTTCGGTTATAAGAAATATAATTGGCCGAGTGAATTACCGTTCCAAAAATCTTTTAATTCCCCCAAATCAGTTCGTTTAGGATAAAAAAAATGGCTGACTTTGAATCGCCGTCGCCCAAGATAGCCAGGTTTCGAAGTCGCAACGATTTGCGCGACTTGGAAGGAATATCGAGTGAATCACGTGAGCTCGAGTGAGTTTGGGGGATGCGACAGTGTTTAGGGAATAGTATTCTTCGAAGCAGCTCGAAACTAGGGTTTGAGATTTGGAAAGGTTGCGACAAGAACGGCGATGGGGGCCTCTCGTCTTCGCGCGTGTGAGTTGGGAGAGACGACGGCAAAGGATGCTTGCACACGAGCTTGGAAGCGGCAGTCCAATGGAGTGCGAGAATTGTGGGTGTCGAGATGTTCTTGTCGAGTTCTGAGGTAGTAAGGTATTGAAAATTTAATCATTTCAGTTTAATTTTGATAATATATATAAACAGGTAAAAAAAAAATTGCAGTGAAATTTGAACAAATTTTATTTTTATAAAATTAACGTATATAGGTTAGGAAGAGATTTTTTTAGAGTTTAATAAATATTTACAGTAAACTCGAATGTTTATTTTTTTTTTAGTAGTACTATTAATTTTAAAAATAAAGTAAAATAAAATAGTATTTGATTTTTGTCTCACACATATTTTCACCGACAGGTTGAAGGCAGAGGCTTTTATTAATATGTGGTTGTTAATTACAAATAAGGTTGGGAAGAAATAGAATTTTAAATGTTTGAGGATTTTATAACTTATATGGTATATGCAGTTTGAAATAGGAAATAATAGTAAAATAGAATAAAATGAGTAAACCTATATATTTTGATCTACTTATTTAATTTTAAAAATAAACTATATTATGAAGGTAGACTTATATAATAAAACTTATTGAATTATTTTAGTTATTAAAAATATATTTTATTTAAAGGGAAAATTTGTTTGAAATAAATTATTGGCTTCAAACCCAAAATTCCTAGTAAATTAAGTTAGTAGATGGAAATGTAATTGTTTAATTGATTCGAATATTAATAAAAATTACAAATGTTTATACAAGGTTATAAACTGGACACTAAGTCAGAATTGAAGTGGTCTACAAACATAAGCAAAGGTGAGTTAATCTCACCCAGTTAAATTTAAATTTAAATGACTAAATTTAATCAATTGATTGAATGGATGAATTGATTAATGTGATATAGTATGATATTTTGGAATTGATGTATTATATTGTGCTAACGTCTATGGATGCAGGGAAAACAGGTTGGAGGGATCCAACTGGATCCCTCAACTTTTATTTAAATTGTTTAATACCCTCTGTTGTGATTATTTAATTTTCTATGATGAATGATATTGGAATATTGAATGCTATGGTGCGATTGGATATAATTAGGTATAATGAATTATCAAATATATATATAAATTGATTTTTGAATGAAAATAAAGAAGTGAAATTGCAAGTAAAATAATTATAGAATAAATTTAAGAATGACTTGGAAAAGAAATAAAGTTACTTTAAATTCTAATAAATGAATCCTGAGGATGGAAAGGAAAATTTGAATAAACAGGAAGCTGATGAATTTTAAAATTCAGTGTTATTATTTAAAAGAACAAAACATTTATTTAAAAGCTAAGATTTAAATTATTGAAAGAATAAAGGAAAAAGTTGGGAAAAATCCGGAATTTGTATATTTCAGTTAAAAGTTTTAAAATCAAATGGAAAATAATAATAATAATAATAACAACAACAATAATTAAGTCCATACTTAATGAATTTCGAAATGAATTAGGTAATTAAAGAAATTTATTTCAAATAAAATAAATTGGAATCAATTGGGGAAATTGATTTAAGTGATTGAAGTTGGGAATTTCTCTGGATAGCCAAGTACATGTTTTAAAAAGTAAATCTTTAAAAATTAATTTGATGGTTTAAAGTTGTTTTCATAGAAACAAGTTTTTGTAAAATTTATTATTTCTAATTTGTAGAATTTATTATTTCGAATATTTAATTTCTAAAGTAAGTATTTCCTTTTGATCTATTATAGCAACAATTATTTAAAGAGTGATTTAGTATTTGTTTTAAAAGTGTAAATCTAGTTGTATATGTTATTAAGTAACCTTATTTTCAAATATTCATATAGTATGTATTTTTATTAAATTATTGAAGTACTTTTTAAAATAAATGTTTTAAGTATATTTCAAAGTAAAGTGTTTTAAATTATTTAAAAAAATCTAAAGTTTTGTACTTGGTGATTCCAATGGAAATACTCGGAATTTATTCTGAGAAAAAGGAAGATGGTTTGAAAACTATTTTTTTTTCAAAAGGGCTTGAAAGAGAAATTATATCTTGTAAAGATATTTTGAAGTTAATAAATAATTTGGAAAATTATTTATTGTTTGATGGATGTTTGTGAATATAAATTGATAGTTAAATAACTGACTATCAATATTGGACAAAAATGCGTTGATCGTTTCGAAGAGACCGGGATCGAGATTTATTTCTCGAAAACCACTTCGATCCGGTTTATACGTTTCGTGAAAATGATTTTGGATTCGAAGATGGAGCAGTGAAGTGCAAGGGCTAGTCGCTACTAATCCTGAGGATATTTCCAAAATGGATGTAGTGGGAATAGTGCCTTCGGTTCCATTCGAACCCGGGACGTATGGATGAATGCTTGCGGAAACATCGTCAGGTGGACGATGGGCATTCTAAGGGATTTGTTTTATAAAGGTAACGCTTAGCCTCAAGCCTCATTAAATGGGAATGACTGAAAATCAGGGGTTATGTAGTAAGGCTAGGTAGGTAGCACCCAAGCAGGGTGAGGTCATTCCAGTCTAGATGTCCCTTTTTATTTCGGCTTAGTGGACGGTTGTTGATCCCAACCGCGGAGTGATCTCACTCGGGATTATCCAATAAGGGGTAGTCCCGGCCTTGTGTTGCAGGGGAGCGGGCGTACTCCTCGGTACGGTGATGTAGGCCCTGTACCGTGACAGGTGGTACCCTAGTGCCTAGTCATTGGTTGGAAATCCATTCTCCCTACAAGCCTTGTACGAGTTTTGTTTGTATTACCCACTCTGTGGCTAGTAGCTGGAATTTAATGAATGTAACAATTTTGGCTATTTTATAAGTATTTGTATATAGACCCTATTATAATATCAGAGGATTTCTATAAAAATCGTTTTAGCTATCGTAAGGTAAAAACCGGACATGTTTATTTGTGGCGTGGTCTTACGAGATGCTTTTGTTTTAAAGGATTTTTGAAACTTAATAATCAATTGAGTGTGATTTTCCCACACTGGTATTACAGACTGACTCGGGTGTTATTAACTGTAATGCTCGGGTCAGACCGAGTATTATAGGATACAGGATATGATGTTGTGGAGCTCAGGAGTCGAGCTGGATGACGATACGTACAGTCGTACTTGTTATATATATATATATATATATATATATATATATATATATATATATATATATATATATATATATTCCGCTGTTTGAGTTGTTATGTATCCATTGAATGTTATTGATATGAGCTGTGAGTGATGTACTCTGATGATGTAATATATGTAAACAGATATATTTGATTTTGAGTCAAGATTATTTACTATCTATTATATTTTATTCCGATGCGATGGTTACATTCTGATGTTGATTTCGTTTTCTCTTCTTTTACCTCTTCTTCTTTAAACCTAATGGTTCGTATTTCTGTACAACTTGAGTTGATTGTTGTAGAATAGTATTGACTCAAGGGGTACGGATTTGCAGGTCGTTACAGTTGGTATCAGAGCTTAGGTTGGTGATAACCTTGGCTCTGGTGGGAATTACTCATAAAATAGAGTCTATAGTACTCTAAAATGAGTTTGAGCGTATTAATAAATATGAGTGCGTATTTGTTAGTGAATATAAACTGTTTTAATATTGTGTTGATTGGTTTATTGAGTGGCATATGAAGCTTCGTCGACACGGTCTGCGCAACTGTATTGAAGGGGTTTCTAAACACTTGAATAGAACAATCGACACGATATTGTTTTAAATATGGGTAAATGAAATAATTTTACCCAAAAACATATTTTGATATAAAGAATAGTTTTTGTAAACTATTTTAGCTAATATATGGTTGCTTGGATGTTAGAAATGATAATATTAAAGTATTATCAATGTTAAGTGAAATTTAACTAGAAATTAAAGTATAACTAAAATTTAGGGGAATAAATTCATTTTGAAATAAAATTTATAAATATGAATTATAAAGGTAATTTATGAATTGGAATAACATTAAATGGCAATTTGTATAAACATAAAGCTGTACAAATGAATTATAGTTAACATTTATTTAAGCAGGCTTTGGAAATTTAAAATCCCGGAGATGTGGAAATGTTTATCGAGGTGTTTGGAGATAAATAATAGTATTGTTGTTTTGGAGATATTTTTGAATGGAAATCTGTTTTAAATAGATTTTGAAAGTAATATAGCATTGAAACTACATGGATTATTGGAAAATAATTCTGATGATGACGGCCGCATCATCAGTTTTCATTTTCGAATTTCAGAGTGACAAATTGCTACCAAATTGATTTGTTCAGGAAAACCTGTTTGTTTTTGAGATTTCAAAGGAAATTGTTGGGGATAAAAACCAGGATTGGATTAAATATTTGAGAATTGTGATTTTGAGAAAATGGTGATTTCAAAATGATTTGAAACCAAAAGCCGGGTGTTTAAGAAAAATCCTTAATCTTTATTTGAATTGAAAACACTAAATTGAAATGATTTTTAAATAAGGAAAATATGAACTTTGAATGTTGGAATTAAAATTAAATAAATTTAATTTGGAAAATAAAAATTTAATTGGATTGAAATAAATTGAATTAAACTGAAAATAAAAACAAGTTGTATTTACATTAAGCTGAAATTGAATTGAATGAAATAAATTGAGATGTAAATGATATTAAGTGAAAGTAAGTTCTTACTTAATTTAAATTCAAGTGAATTGAGTGGTTCATGGTGATGAGATGGCAGAAGTGGTAGTTGATGTTTTGTTGATGGGGAAGTACTAGAGTTTTAGCAGGCAAAGGGACAGTGGAGTTTTGATACTAGTGAGTGAACAACAAGATTGACAATGTTTGAATGACTGCAAGTGTTTGAAGGTGTGATAGGGTAGTGAAGCAGCATCAATATCAAAGTGTAGGGATGATCGTGATATAACTATGACTTTGTGTAGAGGAGATTGTCAGGGATGATGATATGCTGAGGCGTGACTGGAAGAGGAAGTAATGGAATGGTGAAGTGTTGATTGTAGTTGTAAATGTAGAGATGTGACAGTGTTGAAAATATGCAGGAGGTGAAGGGTGATTTGTTTGCTGCGGTAGTGACTTGCCGATGGGAGTAGATGTTATGCAGACATTGTTCACACTGTGATGCAGTGGTGATTTTGTACTGTATATATGATAGTGGAGAGATGGTCAGTAGCAGCTGCTTGTGAAGGCATTGTTTATGGCTGAAGTATGGCAGGAAAGTAAAGTTGTGAAGAGGCTGTTGGCGAGGGTTGTGATTAATGATGTTGTTGCAGTATGGTCAGAAGCGGATACGATCAGAAGTGTAGGCAGCAGTGCACTGTTGTAACACCCCTTATTTAATAATAACATTATTTAGGAAGTTTAATTGGAAATGAAGATGAATCTAGGTTGTTAATGGTTGAACTGTTTTTTTTAGGGGTATTCTGCAAGCCAAAATCTAGTTTCTGCAAAGCATGTAGCACTTAAAATATATTGCCTGATGCTTGAACAATATGATCAGATTCCTGTACTAATTCTTCGCAAGATGGCAACTGACTTTCAGTAAGTAATGAACGTTGCTTCAAAACTAAAACAAGTTAAATAGAAATTAAATTGTAAGTTAATAAAATTGGAGGGTGAATTAAAGGTGAATGGTAGAATCAAAACTTGAGTTATTAATTAAAATTCGACTTTTAGTGATAACAAATTAAATATAATTGGAAATGAACTTAAGTTGTTAACTTAAGTAAATGTTGAATGGAAGCTGAACTCAAATAGAAGTGTGGTTTAAATAAGTTGAGAAATAGGTATTGAATGAAATAGTCTGGATTGTTTCGAGCTAAATAAAATAGTTTTGGATAAACAAATAAGGGTATGAAATGAAAATGTAAGTGTATGGGTTGTGAGTAATGTAGAATGGAATAGAATTAATATAAATTGAGTGGAATCAATTTAAAATAATTATAAGCTTAAGTAATTGTTATTCCCATAAATATCGCCGAATTTGCATAGAAATAATTGCCGTTGACGAAATGAGATTAACTAAAATTCTATGAATGAATAGCATTAAATAAAATTGATTTTGAATCAATTGAGATGAATATAAGTTCGTTTGGTTTAAAAATGAATCGTATGCATGCAAGTGAGTTGTAAATCACTAAAATTAAATAAATGGATTGAGAGTTGATTGAAGGAGATTGAAATAAGTGACGAAACCTTACATACATGCTTATGAAAGTATATAACATGCATTGTTATAAAATTCATGTGTTAGCTATTTAAATACAAGTGAAATGCTATAAACTTCTTCTTATATATAGTGCTTATATGTTTAAACTGAGTAAGTACAGGTTCAGGGAAGTCGTTTGGCTGGATTTGGACGCGCAAAATGCAAATTAAATAAGCCGCTTGCTTATAAGTGCTAAATAAAGGTACGCTTATGCAAAAGAATTCAAAATAGGAGATATGAACTGCATATATTGATATATATTGTGATTTCCGGCCTGAGGCCGATGTATATATATTTGTGCATCCTGCGATATCGCAGAAGTCCCTCCGTACAAAGGAGACTCTACCAAAAAATTTCAGAAATTTTGGGAGCAAGAAAATTTTTGAAAATTTTCGGAAAATTTTGTTAACGACAAAACGGTTTCGAGTTGAAAACTAAAATAAGTTAGTCAATGAAACTAATTTAAAATAATGACATGAATTAGTTATAAATGAAAAATAAAATTTAAATATTCAGAGTTCAAGATAAATTAGATTCGTATGAAAATGAAAGAATCAATTTGAATAGAAATAAATATAAGCTGAAGTGGTAAGATGAAAATGGGTATTAGAAACATATAAAATACTTATACTAATTTAAGAAGGGAATAGTGAATTCTTAATTGGAAATTGATACTACCAATATAATCTAAGTTAATATTTGAATGAATATTGACATGTGGTAGGGAAGTCGATAAAATGTTTTTGGAATATTGTGATTGGATATTATTGTTATAAAGGATCTGCAGGTATGAAAAAAAAAGGAAAATAAAAAAAAAATTGGATTTGATTTCAAGAGATAAATTTGAAATGCTCGACAAAAAGGTATGTATTTAAATTTGGCATGAAATTTGATTGGGATTGGGATTTGGATTGAGCCACTTGGCTTTTTGTTTTCTTTTTGGATTTGGGAGGCCGCAGAGCCATTTTTGTAGTAGTACCGAGCTAGCCGCGCAAAGGAGACGCTGGCGAAATTTTTCGAGAATTTAGGGAGTTAGAAAAATTTTATGAAAATTTTGATAATTCAAAATTTAGTTTTGAATTAAAATTTGGATAGTTGATCAAGTAAGTTATTTGAAAACTATAGAAGGTTTTGGGAAAATATGGAAAGTTAATAAGAATAATAATGGATCTTTGTAAAAAGATAATTGGTAAAGATGTTGAATTGTTAGAAACTGTTTAGTTTTAGGGAAATAATAAACGGGAATTGGATCATTCTTCCTAACTAGTAATTTCGGGGACGAAATTCTTTTAAGGGGGAGGAATGTGACGACCCGGAATTTTCAAGCATTTAAAATCGGAATATTTAATTGAATTTAAATATTCAATATAGTAATTTTAACTGGAATTACAAATATCGCTATTTGTTTGATAATTAAATAATAGAATTTAGTTATTAGAAGTTGAGTAAATTGTTGAATCTCGAATTGTTAAGCCTATAAAACAATATTTTGAAGGCTTGTAAAATTTATATTGATAACACTGAAAATAATAGAAGTTGTAAGATTGAAATTAACAGTGGTTTGTCCAGTTATAAAAATATATCGTTTAAATTGAATTTAAAAATAGTCTTCCGAAACTCAGCCTCGGAATTTGACGAAAACAGTTCCATTGGATCCGTAATATTGTATTATTATCGGATTTCAAATTTAGTAATGTTTGAAGTTGTTGTGTGAGCGTACGATATATAAACGCACTGAGATTTATATCAAAAATTTAATATTTTAATTCGATTCAAAAAGTTATCTTCTCCGTACGATCGAATTAGGGCTTGAACTTTTTCCTTTGCATTCGGAATAGGGATATAACAGTAGAAACGCCTAGCGGTCACGCCTCGGCAGGAAGTCAAATTTCGTGTTGTGTTTATCGACACGAGTTAAATTTATCTTATATATATGTTTTTATATCTGGTCACTATCAGCCGTTTCCTTTCCCTATCAGCCGCGATTCTGTCATCTTTCGTATCACTGTAGCGAGTATTCTTCAACACGCTTCTCCTTTTAATATCTCAGCCGAGTCTTCTTCAAAATCTACGCGTTCGTTTATAAGAAATATAATTGGCCGAGTGAATTACCGTTCCAAAAATATTTTAATTCCCTCAAATCAGTTCGTTTAGGCTAAAAAAAATGGCTGACTTTGAATCGCCGTCGCCCAAGATAGCCAAGGTTCGAAGTCGCAACGATTTGCGCGACTTGGAAGGGATATCGAGTGAATCACGTGAGCTCGAGTGAGTTTGGGGGATGCGACAGTGTTTAGGGAATAGTATTCTTCGAAGCGGCTCGAAACTAGGGTTTGAGATTTGGAAAGGTTGCGACAAGAACGACGATGGGGGCCTCTCGTCTACGCGCATGTGAGTTGGGGGAGACGACGACAAGGGATGCTCGCATGCGAGCATGGAAGCGGCAGTCCAGTGGAGTGCGAGAATCGTGGGTGTCGAGATGTCCTTGTCGAGTTCTGAGGCAGTAAGGTATTGAAAATTTATTCATTTCAGTTTAATTTTGATAATATATATAAACAGGTAAAAAAAAAATATAAATTTGCAGTGAAATTTGAACAAATTTTGTTTTTATAAAATTAACGTATATAGGTTAGAAAGCGATTTTTTTTAGAGTTTAATAAATATTTACAGTAAACTCGAATGTTTATTTTTTTTTATTAGTACTGTTAATTTTAAAAATAAAGTAAAATAAAATAGTATTTGATTTTTGTCTCACACATATTTTCACCGATAGGTTGAAGGCAGAGGCTTTTATTAATATGTGGTTGTTAATTACAAACAAGGTTGGGAAGAAATAGAATTTTAAATGTTTGAAGATTTTCTAACTTATATGGTATTTGCAGTTTGAAACAGGAAATAATAGTAAAATAGAATAAAATGAGTACCTATATATTTTGATCTACTTATTTAATTTTAAAAATAAACTATATTATAAAGGTAGACTTATATAATAAAACTTATTGAATTATTTTAGTTATTAAAAATATATTTTATTTAAAGGGAAAATTTGTTTGAAACAAATTATTGGCTTAAAACCCAAAATTCCTAGTAAATTAAGTTAATAGATGGAAATGTAATTGTTTAATTGATTCGAATATTAATAAAAATTACAAATGTTTATACAAGGTTATAAACTGGAAACTAAGTCAGAATTGAAGTTGTTCGTCGACGGAAATTCTATCGGTTTAGAAAACCGTCGAAGGAATTTAAATTAAAAATAACCGCAAGCGCACGGTGTACGAATGTAGCACGCGGCGAATACGGGTCGATCCACAGGGAATTGATGATTTTAAAATTCTATTCAATCAAATTATACCGAAGTCGAGAGTGAATAGCTAGAAATGTAAGAAACTAACAAAAACTAGCAAAAGAAAATGATAAAAATATGAGAGTTAAGAGAACAATTTAGAGATAAATCCACTCTCTAGATCATATAAATCAACAAAATGAAGTTATGATCCCTCTTTTCTTGTCATTAGTGAATTTGTTGATGTGCTTATCATAAGTATGGTATATTTCTGCTATTAATTAGCTCAATATAAACCATCAAACTATAACACAACCACTAATGCACTTTTAAATCTCATAAAATTTGACAACAAAGTTGAAAGCAAAATTTATTTTAAGCATGGCCTATTAACCATTAATTAGAAATATAAGCCATCAAATTTCAATTTCAACAATCACTTCTTTGCCATAATCATATGTAGATGAAGAGGCAATTTGTGTTTTGTTTGTTTAAGCATAGCCTATTTGTTATGAACAACATAGACTATCAAATTCAAAGCTAAACAACATCATTAAACCACTTCAAGTGTTTCCATTAAAGCACAAAAAGAGAGTATAAACATCAAAATGTTGCATCTACATACTAGAGAGCTTCATTACCCCTAAATTGTAGGGATTAAGCTCTCATATTTGTTATCAAATCAACAAATGTAGAAAGCAACATGAAAGCAAAAAGAAAGAAAGAAAAAGTGAGCAAAGCAAAGAAACAAAACTAATCTACTTGCATG
Organism: Allium cepa; assembly: GCA_030765085.1. Lineage (NCBI taxonomy): Eukaryota > Viridiplantae > Streptophyta > Magnoliopsida > Asparagales > Amaryllidaceae > Allium > Allium cepa. The sequence goes on from CM060944.1 coordinate 270,031,687, forward strand.
AAATAAGAGAAACCTACACTACAACATGAAAGTAAATGAACATGAAAAGGAAAGAGCATGTATTAAATTGCATAAAATAAAAAAAGATTACAAGAAATAAAAATTGGCTAAGTAGCCATTAAAAGAGAAAGAGAGCTTTCTTTTATTTGATCTAAACTAAACTAAAGAGAAGGAGGCCTAAGAGAGACTAAGAGGGAGATGGAATGTTACATGAAACATAAGGGGTATATATACAAGTTTAAAACCCTAATTCCTATTTTTGGGGAATGCCCAAAATGCCCATGAGAAAGTGCGGAGGCCAAGTTATCATTAGCATGTTTTAATCCCCACTTAAATGTACATGAAGCCATTAAATCCATAAGCATGTGCATTAGCCTTTAAATTGTACATTAAGGTAGGTGGGTAGGTGGGGTCCTCCATGATCTTCACTCTGAATTGTTTCCATCTTCATTCCTTTGTATTGATTTTGTGCATGCATATCTTCATGAAACCACTTGTGAAAGTCACCAAATTTCCTACAAAAAACAAAGAAAATTCTAAGTAAATTTTCACAATTTAATAAATGCACAAAAATGACCATTTCACCCTTGTATGAAGATGAATGTGTGACAATTTGGAATTAATGTGAATTTTGGTTAAAACAAGTTAAAATACCCAATATGATCATTTATTTAATTTAAATAGAATAAATATGGTGGTAAAAATATGCACATTTACGTGCACATCAAATACCCCCACACTTATCTTTTTATTCGTCCTCGAATAAAGAAAAACTAAGATAAATCCATTTTCGTAGGAAGCACGATTGCATTGAGCGTATGCAACAAGCCGTTAAACCTCTGGGTGTCCCCAGTAGGACGAGTGTTGTCTCGTGAGGGTTTTCAGCGGATACTACCCACAAAATCCAAATGCAGGATGAAAATACTTATAAAATGCAAGATTTATTTACAAAGAGATGAATGCAAATTTTTGAAAATATTTACAAATGAAGGATTTATTTTTAAATTGACACGAATAAGTTAAATATAGGTTTTGGTTATTTTCTTGAAAATTTATGTCATTTACTCGTCAAAATTTCCAACAAAAATCAAGTTATCATATCAAATAGACTATAGTTTAACTCGTTGTTTTGGTTAATAACAAAGTGTAACTATGAAATGGATCCTTAGTTGATTATCAAAGTTTATCAAAGTGGTATTTTCATTTCTTTTCAATAACAAATCAAATCAACTGAGTAAAAATAGTGCTATGATTTCAATTGCTTGCTCTCTCATTATTTGCAAGAAAAATTACACACCTAGCTCAGGTAAACTGAGGCCAGATATACCACCCATGCACTGCCTTTCGGGCTTATGTGAAGGGAGTACAGAGCATGGCGAGTGCACACACTTTCATGCATACACTATCGACCGTAGGTGGTTTTTATTAAGTTTTTTTTTACATGTGTTCCATACATCATAACCGTGAGGACTTTTAAATGAGTATGAAATCACATAATCAAAAATTCCAAATAATCACCCATGCATAACCGTGAGGACTTTTAAATGAGAGTGAATACTTGGATGTTATTATTTTTTTATTTTTATATTTTTTTTGAGAGGGAGTTTTGCAAAATCATCTTAGCACCATTTAACTTAGAAGACAAAAAAAAATGTTATATCCTTTACTTTAAATCAACCACTTTCTAAAACAAAGATTTTCAATTAGGATGTACTTCATAATTAACACATATGAATCTTCCTAGATATCAGTTAAACCATTATTATTTGTAATCAAACTTCATTTTTATTTTTGTTAAGACAAATAAATTTTCAATAATTTCAATTTAATAAACCAAAACCATATATTTATCCTATAGTGTTTCTTTAAAAATAAATCAAAAACACTAAAATTAAATTCTTCTTTAGTTTTTGGATTTTTTTTTTGAGTTTTTGGAAGAAAAATGAAAAATTAATCCTGAAAAATCAAGAAGAAGATGAGTCTCCCCCCACACTTGATTTTGACTGTGTCCCCACAGTCAACCCAAGTGAAAGTTTGAGTAAAGATGAAATCATTTCAATGCTATTTTCAAGAGTCGAACGTTGGTCATCGTTTTGAAAATTTTGTTGTTCGAAATTTGAATTATTTACAAAATAGTTGTTGTTAAAATATTCATACGAATTTGGACTGAAATCATATGGATTATATTGATTTTCACAACTATTGTAAAATTCAAGTGGATATGGATATTCAGACATTTTCAAGAATGTTTTTTTTTTTTATAAACGAAAAATGTTTACAAAGAAAATTTATTTTCGAAAAGGGAAATCAATTTTTGTTTAGTTTTTTTTTTCGAATTATGGTTTTTCTAAATTTTTTTTGGATTTTTTTTTTTGAAATTTCAAAGAAAAAGATTTAAAAATTTCAAAGGAAAAGGAATGTTTACAAATTTTTTTAGTTTTGGATTTTTAATTTTTTTTTGTTTTTTTTTAAAATATGCATGAACTAATGCAACTAAATGAATGCAAGGGTTAATTACAAATGATTTATCCTAAGTTAACACAAAATTGTATAGTCACACACTGTCTTAAATCAACAAAAATATTTCTCAGCCAGGTAATGGGCAGGGGTTATCGGTGCACCACGAATCACCGTAGCAATGCAGCCGAAGGTTTAAGTACTTTCAGAGGAACAACCACTATAATACTTACGAATCACCGTAATATTTATAAATGGTTATTACTCTGCCGTAGCCTAGACACCAAGAAATTGAATTGTTCAAAGAAGACAACTGTCAATATACAATTAAGTGAGTTATTATTTAATCAAATTCTAGGATGAAATGCAAAGCTGAAATAAAACGTGTATTAACAATGCAACTAGAATGAAATTTTGTTTCTGCTTTTGATTTTGAATTTTTTTTTTGTTAATGCAAGCAACTAACAATGCAAGACAAACAGAAACAATAGATATATACAATGCAAGGAAAATAAAAAGAAAATTATAAATAAGCAAGCAGTTTTTTTTTGGCAAGCTCGAAGCCAACAATTTATTTTAGCAAGCAAGTCTCCTCCTTCTTGCAATTATGCTTTGGCACCCTGAAATATAAAACAAGAATATGTACAACAATTTTTTTTTTTTTTTGAAAGTAAACTTAAAAGTAGTGTTTTACATAAAAAAAAAAAAATTTGTAAGCAAAGGGCAAAAGAATTTACAAAGGAACAAAAGAATGGCCCGACCCAAAACTAATATCTTATTCTTAGCACAGAATAGTTCGCACCCAATTTAACTTCACAAACCACGATATTACAAAATCGAAATCACGGAATCAAACTCTCAGAAATAACAAAATTCACAAAATCAAATTTGCAAATTCATTTCGCAATCATATACACAGCGAATTTTTTTTTATTTTGATGTGGTTTTGGTGGTTTCGAATTGCGGTTATGAGGTGAGGCGGTAGTCGAAACTTTTGATTGAAGGGTGTTGGAGGTGTTGGATACGAGGTGAAGGGAGTGATTGGGGTTCGATTCTGAAGTGGTGGTCGCGAGGCAGAGTGGGGATGTTGGAGATTAGGAGAATTGGCGATTGGGGGATTGGGTTTTGAGCAGTGAAAGGCGCGAGTTTGGGTGGAAGAGGAAGTGAAAGAGAATGGTTCTGGTGATCGAAAGTTTGGGTGGTTGACTTGGGAATTGGCGGCAGGCAATTTGAGTTGAAAGAAGATTGCGGTTGGCAATTGAATGGTGACTGTTGCGATTCTGGGTTGCGAAGTGGTTGCTGATGAACTGATTGTGGGTGATGGAGATGTTCTCTGGTGTATGTCAGAAATGGTTGGCACTTGCAGTTGGTTGAAGGATATTTGTTTCAAGATGGTGGGGTTGCTGCTGTTCAGGTAGGCAAGAGGTGATTTGCAGTTTCGGGTTTGGAGTTCGAGTTTTGGGTCTGGCGATTGGGGAGTCTGACGATGCTATCGTGATTTGGAGATGGTGTTTGGTTAGTTCGAGGCTGCTCGATTTGGATTGTTCAATTTGGGTGACTTCGTGGCAGTGAACTTGAAGTGGTTGTACGAGTTGCAGTTGTAGGTGTTATGGGATGGCGATTGCAGAGGTTGGATTTGGGTTGTAAGAAGGAATAGGCTGCTGGAAAATGGAAGTCAGGTGGCTGTTGTATGTCGAAGTGGATGATAGGTCGTTGCTGACTGATGTAGCAGCTTTGAGGTGGCTGTTTGTTGCACACTGAAGCTGCCGTTCTTGGTGGAAGGTGTGATGAGGTGATTGGTGAATTTGGCAATGATGTAGTTGAATGGGAAGTGTTTTGAAGTGGTTATAAGCAGTTGAAGGGGTGTATGTTATTGAAGCAGTGGCAACAATGGATGCTTGTTGTGGAAAGGTTGTGGTTGCGGTGCTTGGAAGTATTGGAGTTTGCAGTTGCGTTCAGGTAGAACTAATGTGGGAGAAATGTATGTTTTTTTTTGTCTTGGGAGTTAGCAGCAGAAAGATGGGTGGATGGCAGTGAGTAATGTTGTTTGTAGACAGAGGTTTGTTGCGAAGACGACAGTGGGTGGTTAACTGGGAATGATAAGGTTGAGTTGATGAAAGTTGTGGCTGTTGTTTTGAAAGTTGTTCGGGTTTGTTTGTGGCAGATATGCTGTGCAGTGATAGACGTAGACTGTAGGATTGCTCTGACTGTTTGTTGTTGAATGAAGTGATGGTTTTTGTAGAGTTGTATGAATGTGTGGAAGGTTATGAAGTGCTGTTGGACAGTGAAGTAAAGATGTATGCTTGGTTGTTTTGAGGGAGAAGACAGTGGGAATGATAATGGTGAATGAGGTGGAAAGTGATGTGGTAGATAGTTGATGGAAGATGCAAGCAGAAGTGAAATGAAGTATGGCAGAGAATTGTGGTTGCAGGCAGTTAGAAGTGGGAGTTTACAGTGAAGATTGGCACAGAGGAGATGTGTGAAGAAGTTGGCTGATGTTCTGGTATGGTCAGATGGTGAGAGGTAGTTATGTGATGAATGATGGTAGTGAAGTGGGTAAGGAGCTTGTTTGTAGAGAGTTACTAAGGGGATGCAATGGAGATGCACAGCTTGACAGAAGGCAGTGTGGCAGTGAATAGATTTGTAGGAAGTGGTTATGAAACTGTGGTTGAAGAGGAGTGAACAGTGATGTGTGTGCAGCAGTAATGGGCTGTTGGTGTTGTTGCAGTGCAGTATCAATGAGTATGTAATGGAACAATGTGAAGAAGCCGGGAGGTTTGTATGTGCAAGTTTGTTGAAGGATGGATGGGTTGTAAGAGGAAGGATGGGTATATTGTTTGCAAAGTGAAGGAAAGGCAGCAGGAAGGTAACAGTTGTGAGTGGCCAGAGTAACACAGTGCACACAACAGAGAGTTTAAAATGTATTGCAAATGAAATTTGTAAAGTGAAATTTGTAAACAAGAAAATTGCAAATGTATTGCAAAAGAGAAGTTTGAAATGGAATTTTTTTTCTTTTTTCTTTTCAAATGAACAGTGTACGTTTTTTTTTTAAAGGAAATGCTAATGCAAAATAGAAAGAACAACAAATAAATGCTAGCAACAAGCAATCAACACACACAATATATTTTTTAAATGCACTAAACAAACAAAACAAACACACGATATAATCTAACGAAAATAATCCGAAGAATAGAAAATCAAAATCGAAGCAATTCCCCGGCAACGGCGCCAAAAACTTGTTCGTCGACGGAAATTCTATTGGTTTAGAAAACCGTCGAACGAATTTAAATTAAAAATAACCGCAAGCGCACGGTGTACGAATGTAGCACGCGGCGAATACGGGTCGATCCACAGGGAATTCATGATTTTAAAATTCTATTCAATCAAATTATACCGAAGTCGAGAGTGAATAGCTAGAAATGTAAGAAACTAACAAAAACTAGCAAAAGAAAATGATAAAAATATGAGAGTTAAGAGAACAATTTAGAGATAAATCCACTCTCTAGATCATATAAATCAACAAAATGAAGTTATGATCCCTCTTTTCTTGTCATTAGTGAATTAGTTGATGTGCTTATCATAAGTATGGTATATTTGTGCTATTAATTAGCTCAATATAAACCATCAAACTATAACACAACCACTAATGCACTTTTAAATCTCATAAAATATGACAACAAAGTTGAAAGCAAAATTTATTTTAAGCATGGCCTATTAACCATTAATTAGAAATATAAGCCATCAAATTTCAATTTCAACAATCACTTCTTTGCCATAATCATATGTAGATGAAGAGGCAATTTGTGTTTTGTTTGTTTAAGCATAGCCTATTTGTTATGAACAACATAGACTATCAAATTCAAAGCTAAACAACATCATTAAACCACTTCAAGTGTTTCCATTAAAGCACAAAAAGAGAGTATAAACATCAAAATGTTGCATCTACATACTAGAGAGCTTCATTACCCCTAAATTGTAGGGATTAAGCTCTCATATTTGTTATCAAATCAACAAATGTAGAAAGCAACATGAAAGCAAAAAAAAAGAAAGAAAAAGAGAGAAAAGCAAAGAAACAAAACTAATCTACTTGCATGAAATAAGAGAAACCTACACTACAACATGAAAGTAAATGAACATGAAAAGGAAAGAGCATGTATTAAATTGCATAAAATAAAAAAAGATTACAAGAAATAAAAATTGGCTAATTAGCCATTAAAAGAGAAAGAGAGCTTTCTTTTATTTGATCTAAACTAATCTAAAGAGAAGGAGGCCTAAGAGAGACTAAGAGGGAGATGGAATGTTACATGAAACATAAGGGGTATATATACAAGTTTAAAACCCTAATTCCTATTTTTGGGGAATGCCCAAAATGCCCATGAGAAAGTGTGGAGGCCAAGTTATCATTAGCATGTTTTAATCCCCACTTAAATGTACATGAAGCCATTAAATCCATAAGCATGTGCATTAGCCTTTAATTTGTACATTAAGGTAGGTGGGTAGGTGGGGTCCTCCATGATCTTCACTTTGAATTATTTCCATCTTCATTCCTTTGTATTGATTTTGTGCATGCATATATTCATGAAACCACTTGTGAAAGTCACCAAATTTCCTACAAAAAACAAAGAAAATTCTAAGTAAATTTTCACAATTTAATAAATGCACAAAAATGACCATTTCACCCTTGTATGAAGATGAATGTGTGACAATTTGGAATTAATGTGAATTTTGGTTAAAACAAGTTAAAATACCCAATATGATCATTTATTTAATTTAAATAGAATAAATATGGTGGTAAAAATATGCACATTTACGTGCACATCAGAAGTGGTCTACAAACATAAGCAAAGGTGAGTTAATCTCACTCAGTTAAATTTAAATTTAAATGATTAAATTTAATTAATTGATTGAATGGCTGAATTGATTAATGTGATATAGTATGATATTTTGGAATTGATGTATTATATTATGCTAACGTCTGTGGATGCAGGGAAAACATCTTGGAGGGATCCAACTGGATCCCTCAACTTTTATTTAAATTGTTTAATACCCTATGTTGTGATTATTTAATTTTCTATGATGAATGATATTGGAATATTGAATGCTATGGTGCGATTGGATATAATTAGGTATAATGAATTATCAAATATATATATATATATATATATAAATTGATTTTTGAATGAAAATAAAGAAGTGAAATTGCAAGTAAAATAATTATAGAATAAATTTAAGAATGACTTGGAAAAGAAATAAAGTAACTTTAAAATTCTAATAAATGAATCCTGAGGATGGAAAGGAAAATTTGAATAAACAGGAAGTTGATGAATTTTAAAATTCAGTGTTATTATTTAAAAGGAAAAAACATTTATTTAAAAGCTAATATTTAAATTATTGAAAGAATAAAGGAAAAAGTTGGGAAAAAATCTGGAATTTGTATATTTCAGTTAAAAGTTTTAAAATCAAATGGAAAATAATAATAATAATAACAACAATAATTAAGTCCATACTTAATGAATTTGAAATGAATTAGGTAATTAAAGAAATTTATTTCAAATAAAATAAATTGGAAATTAATTGGGGAAATTGATTTAAGTGATTGAAGTTGGGGTTTTCTCTGGATAGCCAAGTACATGTTTTAAAAAGTAAATCTTTAAAAATTAATTTGATGGTTTAAAGTTGTTTTCATAGAAAGCAAGTTTTTGTAAAATTTATTATTTCTAATTTGTAAAATTTATTATTTCGAATATTTAATTTCTAAAGTAAGTATTTCCTTTTGATCTATTATAGCAACAATTATTTAAAGAGTGATTTAGTATTTGTTTTAAAAGTGTAAATCTAGTTGTATATGTTATTAAGTAACCTTATTTTCAAATATTCATATAGTATGTATTTTTATTAAATTATTGAAGTACTTTTTAAAATAAATGTTTCAAGGTATATTTCAAAGTAAAGTGTTTTAAATTATTTAAAAAAATCTATAGTTTTGTACTTGGTGATTCCAGTGGAAATGGAAATACTCGGAATTTATTCTGAGAAAAAGGAAGATAGTTTGAAAACTATTTTTTTCAAAAGGGTTTGAAAGAGAAATTATATCTTGTAAAGATATTTTGATGTTAATAAATAATTTGGAAAATTATTTATTGTTTGATGGATGTTTGTGAATATAAATTGATAGTTAAATAACCGACTATCAATATTGGACAAAAATGCGTTGATCGTTTCGAAGAGACCGGGATCGAGATTTATTTCTCGAAAACCACTTCGATCCGGTTTGTACGTTTCGTGAAAACGATTTTGGATTCGAAGATGGAGCAGTGAAGTGCAAGGGCTAGTCACTACTAATCCTGAGGATATTTCCAAAATGGATGTAGTAGGAATAGTGCCTTCGGTTTCGTTCGAACCCGGAACGGACTTGTATGGATGAATGCTTGCGGAAACATCGTCAGGTGGACGATGGGCATTCTAAGGGATTTGTTCTATAAAGGTAACGCTTAGCCTCAAGCCTCATCAAATTGGAATGACTGAAAATCAGGGGTTATGCAGCAAGTCTAAGTGGGTAGCACCCAAGCAGGGTGAGGTCATTCCAGTCTAGATGTCCCTTTTTATTTCGGCTTAGTGGGCGGTTGCTGATCCCAACCGCGGAGTGATCTCACTCGAGATTATCCAGTAAGGGGTAGTCCCGGCCTTGTGTTGCAGGGGAGCGGGCGTACTCCTCGGTACGGTGTTCTAGGCCCCGTACTGTGACAGGTGGTACCCCGGTGCCTAGTCATTGGTTGGAAATCCATTCTCCCTACGAGCCTTGTACGAGTTTTGTTTGTATTACCCACTCTGTGGCTAGTAGCTGGAATTTAATGAATGTAACAATTTCGGCTATTTTATAAGTATTTGTATATAGACCCTATTATAATATCAGAGGATTTCTATAAAAATCGTTTTAGCTATCGTAAGGTAAAAACCCGACATGTTTATTTGTGGCGTGGTCTTACGAGATGCTCTTGTTTTAAAGGATTTTTGAAACTTAATAATCAATTGAGTGTGATTTTCTCACGCTGGTATTCCAGACTGACTCGGGTGTTATTAACTGTAATGCTCGGGTCAGAACGAGTATTATAGGATACAGGATATGATGCTGTAGAGCTCAGGAGTCGAGCTGGATGACGATACGTACAGTCGTACTTGTTATATATATATTCCGCTGTTTGAGTTGTTGTGTATCCATTGAATGTTATTGATATGAGCTGTGAGTGATGTACTCTGATGATGTAATATATGTAAACAGATATATTTGATTTTGATTCAAGATTATTTACTATCTATTATATTTTATTCTGATGCGATGGTTACATTCTGATGTTGATTTCGTTTTCTCTTCTTCTACCTCTTCTTCTTTAACCCTAATGGTTCGTATTTCTGTACAACTTGAGTTGATTGTTGTAGAATAGTGTTGACTCAAGGGGTACGGATTTGCGGGTCGTTACATTATTATAATTTATTTATTTTTAATCTATATCCAATTATAACTCTTTTAATCATTTAAACTAATTGGAATCACATTTACAACAGTTATCAATTACCTTAAATTATTAATATTACATTGTATTCCAGTTTATTCTTATTATTAAACCACAAATGCATAATTATTCCAACATTAAATCACAAAAATTTATTAAATTAACTACTTTTAATTACCGAAATTTACGGGTCGTTACAACAACTCCAAAATATCTAGCTAGACCTGGGAAAACATGCTCGATTTAACCCAAGTATTACGTGGAATAACGCCTGAGTCAGTCTGATAAACCAATATGAGTAAAACTTCATAACAGGTAACAACCAAACTAATTAATTTCTACGTTTGAAGATTTTCAACCAAAGGGTATCTTGTAAGACCACACCACACATAAAAACGGATGGGTTTTTACCTTACAATAACCAAAACATTTTATATCAAAATCCAATGAAATTATCATGGTGTCTAGGTTTAAAGTAAATAAATAAAATAGCTGAAATGCTTTCATCTCACATTCCAACATACTAGATTCTATAATCGAAAACATAAGGCATGTATTGGAGATTGGATCCCAACAATGCAATGAGGGACAACCTTTCGATGATACTCCTCTAGAAAATGCACCAACGCTGGCATAAAGCCGGCTGCCCCTTTAACATGGCAGACCAGATTACCTTACACCCTTGACACCGAGGCCTTATACTACCATGGTGTTTATGCGCAAACCAAATCTGAAAGGGACATCTAGAATGGGGTGACCGACCCTAATGGTAGCTAACCACATAGCTCTGTTGTATGCCCTGCTTTTTCCATTCCTCTCGGTTGTGAGGCTTTAGGCTACGCTTTACCTTTCTGAATAGAAATCCATCTTGGAATGCTAACACTGCCCTCTAGGCGTCAATGCAATGCCAACCTTCATCCATACAAGTTGTCCAGGTTAAAGACAAATCAAAGACACTACTTCTACTGCAACCATTTTGGAACGACCCTCATGATTAGCAGCAAGCAGCCCTAGGATTTCAATGGCTCCGTCTTCGATCCCGTGCTTCAAGATGTCTTCATTTCGAAATGCTTAAGTTGGATCGAAGTGGTTTCATATAGCATATCCAAACCCGGTCTCGTCGAAACAACTTTCAACATTTCCAGTAAACTCAACCTCGGCACTTTAGGAAATAAACAGACAAATGACAAGAGCAGGTTCACATCCTAACCGTTTGTGGATGGATTTCCTTGTCATTCGTCCTAGAAGAACGAAATGAGTTTATGCGTACAATATAGCCCTTTCGAGGGTAACTGTACCATATAGTACTCATGTTTCTTCTAGATATTTCCAAATTTAAGTTTTGTCCAGATTTGATATTAGGTTATTTAACTATCAAATAAACAAACATCCAATCATGGTTTAATTTCCATATAGGATCCACTAAGCCTTTCCTAATTCTCTTTAATTAATAAAACCACTGTATCAAACCTGATCACAAGATCTTTTCAAAACACTCTTCCCAAACCCCTTAATTTCCTTCATACTATCTCAATGGTATAAGTATATTTCCAAAACTTCTTACTTTTCATGCCTTGAAAAAAAATCATATACTTATCGTATCAGTTGTAACATCCCGTCTTTTTGTATGCTTTAAATCGACGATAAACCATACACGTCAGACTCAAACCATACAGAAGGGCGATTGTTATTAGGGTGAAAAAGAAAAAATAGCGAAAGAAGAAGAAAAACAAAATCTTGCAGCGGAACGACAAAATACAATAATAAAATAACAGTTCATGAAGCTGTTTTACAAAAACATTTGATTATACTTATACAACACATATCAGGTTACACGTACCAGAGAATAATAAATAACAATGTAGCGGAACAATATGATGCAATAGAATATAATAAATAAAAGTAATACAAATTTTTGTCTTCGTCCTCTAGAAATAAAGTCTTTGAATCCTGAAATGCTCAGGCTGACCCGAGCGAATTGAAAAGACAAAATACTCGAGTCAGAACTAAAAGATCTTATGTAAGTTAAATCAACGATAAATAATATGAGTGGAACGGCGTCAGAGATGTTTACGGGATTTGACATGACATCTCATATCCAGTGTATTATGTGAGTCCAATAACTTAAGAGATGCTTGAGGATTCACATCACCTAAGGATCGATTAAACAATTTACTATGTAGTAATATTTCGCTATTATAATAGTGTCTATAGTAAAATAAACTTACTTTTAAATAGCGTTAAGGAGTGACCTAATATTCCCCTTAACACATAAATAGTATCAATAGTCTATACAGTACCGTAATACCTCTTGATCGGGAGGCTACCAGAGGATACTCCGTAGGTAAGACACAAATCAAACTCGTACAAGGCGCGCTAGGGTAGGTGACACGGCACACAAGGCAACGCCAGGGTAGATAAACCAATTACGCATTCGGGCTGGTGGTAACACGTAGCAGCTACTACCGCCCACCTCGAGCCACACCCCCAAAATCAAACATCAAAAGTGGCCACCAAATCAATCCAAAAGTCAGAGTATAATATCGAAGGAGTGTGTCTGATAATAGGGGCTACCTCCTTGACCCGAGAATCGCTCCTGTTTTAGCCACCTTATGCCAACTCACGGGAGTCGGGTCCACATACATACCTCAAAGGAATGCGGCCACCGTCCTACTTCATTCTGGAATCTCCATGGCGTAAAAAGTTGTTAAATTGGTTTTTATAGTTGGCAGAGAGTATGACAACTTCCGATCCTGGCCTCTTTAACAACCAAATGTTATTATAACACCATGGTTATTTCAAACTAGTATGTATTTTCAAAACCATATTAATACGATATCATTTCCATTTTGAAACCAATAAAAATATTATATCATCTAAATAAATCAACATTTCCAAATTACTGAATATTTCCTTCAATTCCTTTAAACTTGAGATATTCTCTCTTTACATCATCTTAGACCAAACCTTATTATAAAGTCATATCTTACATCTTTAATTTCGATATGTTTCAAATCAACATATTCAAAGACAATTCTCAATTAAATACAATTTCAAATAAATTCATTTCCAAAATCATGTTATTTCAAAGTTATAACACTCCGAAACAAAACACTTCAAAACCATAATACTTTGAAATTCATAATTTCGAAACACTTCAATTTCGATAAAACATTTCAATTTTGATATATTTCAAGGCTTTAAATATTCCATAATTTCAAAACTAAATCTGATAATTTCATATATATCTTAGTTCAATTTACTATTATTTAGTTTTGAAATATTATTTAATAAATTCAATATCATTTGAATAGAACTCAAACCTGAAATATTCGTTAATCACCTTAAACCATCATCAAGTTATAAAATCATGCCCTTTAAAATCTCAAATTCAATATGTTCCATATTGCTTTAATTAAATAACATTCTTAATCAAAGAAATTTTAAATTGATTTCAAATCCATCTTCTCAACCTTAATTTATCAATATCATTATAAACTTTATATATATAAAAATATAATTTAAATAAATACATAACCATATTACATTTTAATTTACTTTATTATTAAACTTATTATATAATGAACAAAATTATACATGGCTTAAATTTAAGAATTTAACTATATATAAAATAATATTTATATAATATCAAAAATCAATTTTTGTTTAAACCCATATATTTCCTTCCAAAACCATAGAAATCATTTTCAAAAATATTTATATATAGACCAACGGTGTCTGTATATTATTTTCTATCCTATAGTCAAGTGATACGGATATTTATCATTTCAATCCGCAATTTAAAATAACAATACGGTTGTATATCATTTCGAACTGCAATTTCAAAATAAATAATAATAAATCCATAAAGAACTTGTAGATTATAATGATATAAAATAAAACATCCATTCATCCATTATAAAAATCATACATCCATCACAATCATAATCCAAAATAATCGATCAATATCATTGTATAACTGATAATAGATAATACGTATTTAACAGGCAGTTATATATTCAAAAACAAATTAAATAACGATTTAATTTAAATAATGCAATTAACTGAGATGATGATTAAACATATATGAAACAGTCATAAATAAATTCATAATCACAACATAAGAAATTTTAGAAGTTGTGAGTTGGTTAAAACACTCACCTTTATAGGAATCTGAAAATAACAGACTTCTAATCAATAGCTCCGCTCTATGTTTCCTTAGTCTCCTTCTTGATTGCTAGTTTTGTTCCGTAATTTTTCTTTTATTTTTATTTGCTTTAATTTTCCTCCTTATTATATTAATGTATGTATGTATGTATGTATTTTTAAAAGGTTTGAAAAAAAAAGATTTCATTTGAAGAACTGAAAATGGAAGAGAAGATCAAGATTTCAAAAGAAAGAAGAAAGTTTGAAATAGAAGAAAATTTGAGAAGAAGAATATTTGAAGAGGAAGGAAAAATTAAAATGCGAGATAATAAGGAGATTTGAAGAAAAATAGTAAAAAAAAGTAGAAGATTAAAATGGAGGCTGGGGTTTCATTTGCATCATATCTTATTTATAAGGTTAGAGTTAGGTTTAGGGCCAAAGAGATTTGAAAAGAGAGGCCGCTATTAATTAAAAATAAATGAAATGATGTTTATGTAAATGAAGTTGGAAAATGGACGGAAAAAATTAAAGTAAATATGAACAAACTTTGTATCAAAATATTGTAAATATGATCAGCCTTTTTAAAAGTAGCAGGTATTAGAAAATGGTTAAAGAAAGAATTAAAAATATGAAAAGTAGTTCATGTTTGCAAAATAGAAAAGCTTCGGACAATGTAAACAGAATGTAGTAATGGAACAAATAGAGAAATAATGAAAAGAATGCGGCAATCATTAATTAAAAAGGGAATGAATGCACCAACTCTATACTATAAACAAACTTTCAGAATTCAAATTTCAAAAACAATCGTTTACTTAATTAATTTTGTTAACCCTAAACATACCAAAATTAACCTCCTTTAAAATTTAATTAGCACACAATAAATGAAAATAAATTCTTTACACAAATTTATGTCATAAACTAAAAAATATACATCATTAAGAAATTTTCATTTCTCCCGCTTTGTGATTAGATTGGGTATTAAACAAACATGTAAACATTTTGATTGAATGTTTTACAGGGAATGCATTAACATACATTCAAAAATATGATAGCATAAACAAGGTAATATAAACAGGTGTATAATATATATATATATGTACATCTTTATCGCCACTTATAGTTTACATTCATAAATAAAAGGTATGAAAATAATCCACATAAGGAGGCAGTGAATGTAAAAGTAAATTAGAAAAGTGAAGATGGAAAGGTAAGTTATGTTGCAATTAAGATCTAATAAAGTCTAATTGAAAAGGAAATAGTCAAGTGTAAATCTATTTTACCCCCTTTATCATCTCCTATTAACATTTAATTTAATAACGTATGAGATTACAAAACTAAATAGTCTTTTTTTAATGATCTAATTGGATCTAAAGCATAAGTTAAAATTTAGGTATAAACATATATATAGTAAACTAGTATTAAATTTTGAAATATGAACTGAATTAATTGGAAATAAATCACCCAATTTACTTCAATATATGTTTACAATTAACGTCTTCCCACTTTTTAAATTAAAAGATTCCAATCACATTAATTGTCATTAATTTCTAAGTAAAAAATGAATGAGATAATTCAATTCCTTTTTATAGTAATTTAACGTATTTACGAAAATATTGTATACAAACCAAATGTTATTAATTTCTTATTTTTGTAATAAAATTTTTAGCTATCAACATTTCAAATAGATAAAAATATGATTTTTTTTTTATTTAGTAAAGAAACATATATTATTCTTTTTTTGACATTTATTATTCCAATCAATTGGAATTTACATTCATACGGTCATTTATTTCTTTCTTCTAAAACTTTGCAATTATTTCCAATTTAAGCTCTACAATTACATTCCTAATTAGCTTTACCATTACAATTGATTGAAATAACATTAACAATTGTCAATTTCATTTAATCAACATCAAAAATCACATTCATACTTTATTATCAAGCAACAAATATTATAATTACTTACATACCATTGATTTTATCAAATTATAGTTTATTATGTATTATTTCATCAATTAATATAACTTTGAATTTATTTCCTAATTTACTATTTACAGTCAATTATAACCTTATAGTTGTTTCAATTAATTGGGATTGCACTAAATTAGTTATTTATTAACATGCATTAACATTATTACTTTTCATCCCCGTTATTAATTCATAATTTTTTTCTTTCAGATTTGATTACCAAAATCTTATTAAATTAACAAATTTAAACATCGGAAATTACGGGTCGTTACACTCTCTCCCACTAAAAAAATTTCATCCCCGAAAAGGAAAAATGAGGGAAAGATGGAATCAATATATCTTATTCAAAAATATTGAATTTATTAACAAATAAATTTACACTGTACTTATGTTATTCTTATAAAACATCTTTCACAACATTTATAGTTTTTTTATATATATTTTTCTTTTCATTCATACAAGGATTATTTCTTTAACTTACATTTATCTCTTACAAAATTTTATTCTCATTCATTTATTCATTTATTACTTAATTTTATTTGTTTATATTCATTTATTATTAGTGTTCATGTTCAATTCAATAATTTAGCATTTCAATTCATTAACTTAAGTTTATAGTCATCTATTTGCAATATTTACTTTCCATCACATTTTATTATAGTAATATTTCAATTATAACTTAAGCTTATAACCACCATAACATCAAATTCTTATTTGTAAAATATTTCATTAAACGCTTTCTTTACTTCAAGTCTTACTTGTATAATATCGTATTACATTTTCTTATTAAACATTGTAACTTTTAATATTCGATAAGTTATATATAAGCCTTTAAGGATGTAATTGGAAGTTATACAAGTTTATCTTATTTATTTTAACTAACGTTCAATAATAATATCTTTTGTTTATAGGTTACAAATTTCAACTTTCTAGTGATTTCATTTATAGCCTAGCATTTAATCTCTTATTTCATTTAGAAATTTCAATTATTAAATAGTTAATATTTTCATTTCAATTTCAATAATTAAAACCTCTAATTTATGGAAATTTATGAACTAAATGTCGGGTTCCATTTCAGTTCATTTTAATAATAATAGATAGATGTATACACTTACACTTTATATCCAATTATATTTAAAACAATTTAAAATTTATATTTTTTATCAAAATAAATCTGCAGTAAAACTACTATAGTGGCCTTCCCACTTCAAAACTCGAAAATGAATGTCGATGATGCGTGCACTCATCACCGAAATTATTTTCTAGCGACAGAGAGGGGAGTACATAACTTATTTCTTCCAAATTTTTTTTAAAACAATTCTTTCAAATCATATTGAAATATTTATATCGAAAAATACTTCTAAATAATATTATTATTATATTCCAAAATCATTCAAAAGAAATTTTCAAAAACCCCGGACTTAGATTCTAAATTCCTAATTTCCATTTATCTTATTTTCAATCTCATTTCAACTATTATTTATAAATTTCATTACCTAACAACCAATATATTGCAACCAAATATATCTCTTATTTATAAAAAAATTATTTTTTATATATATAGAAAATATAATAGGAAAAATTATTTCATTCACCTATATTCAAAACAGATATTGTGTCGGTCTGTCCTATTAAGTGTTTAGAAATCCCTATCGATGTCATAGCGTCCTATGCACTGACCAGAATTTATAAATATGAAATGGAACAAATTAACACAATACTAAAACGTTTTATAACTCTGACAAACACGCTCTCTCATATATATATACGCTCAACGACTCATCATAGTGTATTACCACCCTATGAATAAAGAGTCATATCCCACAAATCTAAGGTTTTTTACTAAACCACACACGTCAGACTCAAACCATACAGAAGGGCGGATTGTTATTGGGGTGAATAAGAAAAAGCCGGGAAAGAAGAAAAACAAAACAGAATCTTGCAGCGGAACGAAAAATATAATAATCAAATAATAGTTTATGAAGCAATTTTACAAAAACATTTGATTATACTTATACAACACATATAAGAGTTACACATACCAGAGAATAATAAATAACAATGCAGTGGAAAAATGTAATGCAATATAATATAATAAATAATAGTAATACAAATCTTCGTCTTCGTCCTCCAGAAAAAAGTCTTCGAATCCTAAAGTGCTCAGGCTGACCCGAGCGAATTGAAAAGACAAAACACTCAAGTCGGAACTAAAAGATCTTATGTAAGTTAAATCAACGGTAAATAATATGAGTGGAACAACATCAGAGATGTTTACGGGATTTGACATCTCATATCCAGTGTATAACGTGAGTGCAGTAACTTAAGAGATGCTCGGGATTCACATCTCCTAAGGATCCGCTAAACTATTTACTATGTAGTTATATTTCGCTATTATAATAGTGTCTATAGTAAAATAAACTTAATTTTAAATAGCGTTAAGGAGTGACCCAATATTCCCCTTAACACATAAATAGTGTTAATAGTCTACATGGTACCGTAATACCTCTTGATCGGGAGGCTACCAGAGGATACTCCTTAGGTACGACACAAATCAAACTTGTACATGGCGTGCTAGGGTAGGTGGCATGGCACATAAGGCATTGTCAAGGCAGATATACCAATTACGCATCCGGGCTGGTGGTAACGCGTAGCAGCTACTACCGCCCACCTCGAGCCACACCCCCAAAATCAATCCAAAAGCCAGAGTATAATATCAAAGGAGTGTGTCCGATAAGAGGGGCTGCCTCCTTGTCTCGAGAATCGGTCATGTTTTAGCCACCTTATGCCAACTCACGGGAGTCGGGTCTACGTATATACCTCAAAGGAATGCCACCACCATCCTACTTCATTCTGAAATCTCCACCGCGTACACAGTTGTTAAAGTTGTTTTTGGAGTTGGCAGAGAGTATGACAACTTCCGATCCCGGTCTCTTTAACAACCAAACGTTATTATAGCATCATGGTTATTTCAAATTAGTACATATTTTCAAAACCAAAATGTCATTGTCATTTAAAACCATATTAATACGATATCATTTCCATTTCGAAACCAATAAAAATATTATATCATTTAAATAAATCCATATTTCTAAATTACTGAATATTTCCTTCAATTCCTTTAAACTTGAGATGTTCTCCCTTCACATTATCTTAGACCAAACCTTATTATAAAGTCATATCTTACATCTTTCATTTCAATAAGTTTCAAAACAATATATTTAAAGGCAATTCTCAATTAAATACAATTTCAAATAAATTCATTTCCAAAATCATGTTATTTCAAAGTTAAAACACTTCGAAACAAAACACTTTGAAACCATAATACTTTGAAATTCATAATTTCGAAACACTTCAATTTCGAAAAACATTTCAATTTCGATATATTTCAAGGCTTTAAATATTCAATAATTTCAAAACTAAATATGATAATTTCATATATATCTTAGTTCAATTTACTACTATTTAGTTTTTGGATAAACTAGATATCCCATTTCAATTTATGTAAAGTTGAAAATATTCATTTAAATCACTTTTAATCAAAAATCAAGTTAGAAAATCATATCTTTAAAATCTCAAATTTAATAAATTTCAAATCAAACTTATGGCGTCCTTTCGATCTCAAGATTCTTGGCCGAAATTCCTTCTTCCTCTCAAGATTATTGTTTGTTTTCTTCATCGTCTGTCGAATTTTCCAATCTCCCCAATCATGGTTTTTTTCGTATTCATTTGCTCAGGCCGTTAAGTTTCAATCTCCTTCTCATTTTCAAGGAGCGTTTTTTCTTAAGAATAATATGAGATGGATCGAATCAAGAAAGGGAAAGAAATTTTGTTTCAGATGTAGGGATCTAAATCATTTTGCTATCAAATGTTGAGACCCAGTAAGATGCTTTTCTTGTGGCAACTTTGGTCGTAAGAGTAAAGATTGTGGGATTAATTCATATTCTTATAAGGCTAAATCGAATTTGTCTAATCACGGCTTCCTATTCGTCCTGAACTTCTTGAAGATGAAGGGTGTTATTCTTGATTATCTCTGGTTCATGAAAGATATTGGAACTAATTACCTCGACGAACAATTGTATCATTTTTACATCATCAACAGGCCGAACATAGGAAAGGGTTATTTGGAAAGATTTGGTAACCCAAAGATTTATTTTGGTAAATCTGTTGTTGGCGAAGTTAAGGGGCGTACTCAATCCACTGATTCCAAGTATCGTGTACAGGGAAGTTCTAAACCATCTCTGATTAACCATGGTTTTCAATTTGCTCTGGAATTTTTGTTGTTAAGAAGTTTGTTGATTGATCATCTCTAGTCTAATAAGGATCTTGGTATAAGATATCTCGATGAACTTTTCTATAATTTTGACATCATCAATGGACTGAACTATGGCAAAGGGTTCACTGATAGATTTTGTAGCTCTATAGAAACCGTTGGTCAATCTGAAAACTTGAATTAAGAGCTTGATCCTTCAGATGTTTTTCAGTCGAATCATTCACTCCTAATTCTCTTATCACTAATGAGATTAATCTGGGCTTTGACCCCATTCTGTTTGATCTTGATGTTTCAGATTGTTTGAATCAGTCTTGCCTTTTGTCTTCATCGAATGAATGTGAAAATGTTGAAGTTTAAGGCCATATATTCATCTTTGCTCGAAGGAAAAACCGTAAATCTAATCTTCATGTTCGGGAAAATTTTGAGTTATCTACCTCCAACATATTTGATTACCTGTCCTTATCTCTAGGTAATCTGGATAATGATAGTGAACTATTGCATTGCATAGAGCATTCTAATCCAGTTCAATTGAATAGTTCGAGTGATTGCTTCTCAATTTTGGATAATCGTGGCGAAGTTAAAGATTGCAGCTTTTCGAGTATTGCTATGATTGATTGGTCCGATGAACTTGGTGATGTTGCTTTTGATTTAATGGACCAAGTGTTTGTTGATTTAGATAATATTATCCATGGGATTCAAAAGACTTTTGGAATTAAGAGTTTTGAAGATTATTCGAAACTTGAAGCGTCAAATTTTTCGACTTAGTTTTAGATTCTTTGAAGCCTAGTGGGTTTCTATCTTTTGATCTGAAAAATTCATCAGATAATTTCAAGAGGATATATTATCAACTGGATGTCCATTTTTGGAAAATGTTAATAGCAGCTGTTGTAAATCAAAAGTATTTTCTGAAACCTATCCGAGAAATATTGATATCATGGATTGGTTTATGGGATCTGATGTTGCTGTAGTTTGGATGTAAAAGAGGCTTATGTGGATTTAGGCAATATGCTTGAAGATAACAATGATTTTAGCTTGGCATTAGTAGAGTTTCCAGCAGACGTGCACACATGCATAGGGGATTTTCAATGTTTCTGTAGCGAGACTTTGGAAAATTCTGGAAATGATATGCATAAGTCAATAACAGTTTGTTCGGGTGTTAACACATATGAGGATAGGGTTTTATGTTCTGTCTCTTGTCTTCCTTAATCATCGAAGGTAGATGTTGCTCCTGGAATTTCTTCTAGAGTGGATGGATTTTTGTTGAACACTAGTGTGGAGACAGAGACTTCTCCAGTCATATACTTGGACTCTCTTCGGCCAGTGAGTGGTAGTAGACCAGTTCCTTGTTCTTCTTCGTCGAGGAAAGGAAGATGTAGGAAATCAATAGCTTCTAGTGGTTTGGTTCGTCGAAGTGCTAGGATACGTAGAAGCCAGCAGCAGACTATGGGTGAGTTACCTGGATTGAGTGCCACACATGGCGCTACGAATCCAGGCTCAGGTATATAGGTAGTACATACTCCACTTATGCATTAGGAGATTTATCATCTGTAGAGTTTTGTTAGCTTACCTATGAGACTTCTTTTATTTTTTCTGATATTGAGATTGATAGAGAGTATATTAGGCGTAAGGAATTAGAGAGGGCTAGTACAGTTAGTTTATGAGGATCATTAGTTGGAACATTAGAGGTTTGAATGATTTTAATAAGTGTGATAAGGTATGAGTGTTCTTTAAAGACTATTCTATTGACATTGCTTTACTTCAGGAGACTAAAATTAGTTGTCCCTATGTTAGGTTTTTAGAAGATTAGGTGGTTATCATTTTAGAAAATGGGTTTTTTACCTTCCGTTGGCTCTTCTGGCGGTTTAATGATAGGTTGGCAAGATAGTTATTTTAATTTTCTTTAATGTGTTGTTAAGCAACATTCTCTTCATGTTATTCTTATTAATCTTTCAGATAACTCTTTATTAAATATTTCTAATGTTTACGGGCCTAATTCTAAAATTAATAGGAGAATTCTATGGAATGAATCTCTAGAATTTAGATCCCTTGCCCCGGGTTCTTGGATTATGAGGGGAGATTTTAATGTCACGCGTTTCATAGATGAGAGATTTCCTAAGGAAGGAGATTACTCTACCATAGAGGAACTCGATCAATTTATTTTCAACTCTAACTTGATTGAAATTCCCCTTTCTAATAGAGAGTTTACTTGGAGTATTGCTAGAGAGTCTCCATCCATGGCTCTTCTCGATAGATTTTTTTGTTAGTGATGAAATTGAGGACAAATTTCCTATATGTAGAGTCAATGGCTTACCATATACCTTCTCTGACCATTGTCCTATTATCCTTTCTTGCGAGTATCATAGAGTTATTATTAGTAATTTTAAATTTGAAAAGATGTGGCTTTTGGAGTCTAATTTCGTGAATTTAGTTACATGTAAATGGAATTCTTTGAGTTTCCATAATTTCATAAATAAGGAAAATTCTGCAATGGCTTTTATTTCTAAACTTAGAGATCTTAGGATTTTTCTTAAAAATTGGAATAAAAATGTTTTTGGCAATTTAAAAATTAAAAAAAATAAAATTCTTAATGAAATGCTTAAAATAAGCAAGACAGAAGAATCTAGACCTTTATAATCTAGGTGAATGTAATGTTCTTTCTAATTTAAAAGATGAACTTAATTCTATTTTTGAAAAAGAGGAGGTGATGTGGAAACAACGATCCAGAATTCAATGGATCAACGAAGGTGATAATAATACCAATTTTTTTCATAATATTGCTAATGGTAGAAAATGCTCTAATACAATTAACTCTATATTTGTTAACAATATAGAGTTAGTTGATCAAGGTGACCTCAACAAGGATTTTACAAACTATTATAAGGATATTTTTGGTTCAAAAATTAAACATAGAACCAATGTTAGATGGACAGATCTATATCCATCGGATTCTATTGTTGATTTATCAGAGTTAGATAAATCTTTCACAGAAGAGGAAATCAGGAAAGCAATTAATGATATGCCAAGTGATCAATCACCGGGTCCTGATAGGTTGCCTATTTTATTTTACAAAATTTTTTGGGATGTTTTAAAATTTGACTTAGTTAATTTGTTTAATGATTTTTATAACGGAAATTTGCAATTAGGGAGATTTAATTTCGAAAATGTTATTTTGCTGCATAAAAAAGTAGGAGCTAACAACTTAAAAGATTTTAGACCTATCTCTTTGATAAACTGTTCAGTAAAAACAATTTCTAAAGTTCTAGCTAATAGACTTTGTATAAGAATGAACAATTTAATTGATTGTTCACAATCGGCTTTTATTAAAGGGAGAAACATTTCTGATGGAGTGGCTATTGTTCAAGAATATGTTAATTACTGTTCTAAGAACAACATAACTGTGCGATTTTAAAACTTGATTTTGCTAAAGCTTTTGATTCGGTAGATTGGGATGTTCTTGTAGATATTTTTCATGCTAGAGGATTTGGACATAGATGGATTAGTTGGATTTTTTCTTTGCTTAAAACTAAAAACTCTAGTATTATGCTTAATGGTATTCTAGGTAATAAAATTCAGTCAAAGAGAGGTTTAAGGCAAGGGGATCCCTTATCACCTTTGTTGTTTAATTTAGCCGCTGATGTTTTTACTAAAATGATTAAGAGAGCAGTGGATAATGGATTTCTAGGAAGTGTCGGCAATGACATATCGAGTAATGGTATATCGGTTCTGTAATTTGTAGGTGATACCTTACTTTTTTCTTCTCATCTTCCTAGACACATTATTACTCTCAAGTTTATTCTTTATAGTTTTGAGCTTTTATCTGGTTTAAAAATAAATTCTGACAAAATTTCAGTTTTAATTTTAAATGATTTTGATAAAGTAGGAAACTTAGTAGCTAATACTCTAAATTGAAAAGGTATGAATTTTCCTTTTGAATATCTAGGGTTTGTGATTAGACCTACAAAACTCAAGCATGTTGATTAGCTTATTATTATAGATAAAATAAAAATAAGATATCTAACTGGAATGGGAAATTTCTGCCTAGAGCAGCTAGGCTTGTTTTAATAAACTCTGTTTTATCAGCCTTACCGATCTATTGGATGTCTATGCATCTGTTTCCAGATTGGGTTATTGATAAAATCGATAAAGTTAGAAGAGGTTTCTTATGGAGTGGGGATAATATTAATAACAGTATAAAATGTCTAGTTGACTGGGAAACTGTCAGTAAAACTAAAAAGGAGGGTGGTTTAGGAGTTATAAATT
The DNA here is from genome assembly GCA_030765085.1 of Allium cepa. NCBI lineage: Eukaryota > Viridiplantae > Streptophyta > Magnoliopsida > Asparagales > Amaryllidaceae > Allium > Allium cepa. The sequence goes on from CM060944.1 coordinate 270,056,299, forward strand.
TGCACAACATGAATTTGTCTCTTTTAGGTAAATGGAGTTATAAATGATAACGCTATTTGGAAAGAGATCATTTCCAAATATTATTATAACAGTAATACCAATTTACACCAAATTGATTTTTCTTTTTCCCATAAATTTTCTAATTCTTGGAAAAACATATATATAATGTTATGAAATTTTTAACTTAGGAATTAAGACCATAGTACATTCAGGAAATTATACTTCTTTTTGGCACGGCTGTTGGATTTCGATATTGCCTCTTAAGTTCGAATTTAAGGATTTGTATGATATTTGCAATTTTAAGTATGCTTTAATTAATGAAGTTTATTCTTCGAAAAATGATCCTCCTTGGAATTTCAGTTTTAACATAATTCTAATAGGATCTACCCTTAGACAACTTTCTTTGTTGTATGCCTGATTAAATCTTTATAACATTGATAATGATAATGATTTTATTAGTTGGAAAGGGTATAAGAGTAAGAAATATACTCCAAATTCTTTTAATAGATTTATTAATTTTTCGGGTACTTTAAATAACTCTTTTAAATACATGTGGAAATCTAATGCTCCTCCTAAATCCAAAATTCACATGTGGCTAATACTTCATGGAAAATTTAATACAATAGAATTTTTAAAGAGAAAAAACATTCATAATGATAATAAATTTTATTTTTGCAATCTACATCTTGAGGGCATAAATCATTTATATTATGATTGTTTGGACTCTAATTACATCCTCATTAATACTCTTAAAATTTTTAAATTTAATTTAATAAATAAAATTTTGGATTGTGAATTCTACTGGAAAATATATAGATTCAAATTCAATAAGAATATTAGATTTTTACTAGACACTCTATTTGTTATTATTAGCCGGTTTATTTGGCTTGAGAGAAATCAAAGAATTTTTAATAATAATAATAGTCATTTTAACAAATTGATTTTTTCAATTTCTACATTTTGTTTTAATTGGATTTCTAATCCCAAATTTAAATTAGCTAAAAATATCATTTTTAAACGGTATCTTAACAAGGTTAGTTATAATATTAATTTTTTTTAAACATAACAATAACTTTTATAGCACTAATAACAGTATTATTAATATTTCTCCAAATTTATATGATGATCTCACTTTTAATCATAGCTTACTTAGGATTAAAGACAAATAAGTCTAATCCATTTCAATTTTTGTTCACGTCACTACTTGGTATCTGTTTATAGTTCATTCATTCCTTTAGTTTATGTCCTGATAGTCTAATTTTAGGTTTTTATTTCATTCCTTATTATACATATATACGTTTGTTTATTTTTATCTTTTTTTTGAAAATTGGTTAATTCCCTTATTGCTACAAAAAAGGCCGAAGCCCAATGTTACAAAGAATATTCAATACTCAATACAGAACTCGAACATTCCATCTCTAATCCACTTCCTTAAGCATAACATACTCCATTCATGGCGGCTCCTGAATCACTAATAGAGTTCCTTCATCGTATGCCTTCCACTTCCACTTCTCCAGTAGTGATTTTTCTTGTCCCCTTAGGCTGGTAAGCAGTTTCTAATTTATTCGCAGTATCATCATTTTCATATCTCTATCTATTTGCGCATTCACTGATTGAATGTTTTTCTCTTTCATGTTGAAAGTCCTGTTGTTCCTCTCTCGCCAGAGGTTCCAAATGGAAGCTGCGAAACAAATTTTAAATATTTCCTACAGAAAGTTCGCATTGTTTCTCCTATTGTTCAGGTAAACAAATTTCATCTTTTAGTGTTTTAACTTCATTCGACCCCGTACACTTCATTTTCTAAAGACTCCAAATTGATTTAGTGAAGTTACACTCAAAAAATAAGTGTTCATGACTCTCATTCTGTTCATTGCATAAGTTGCATGTGGTTTCTTCAATAATCCCCCAATTTTATAGACGATCTTTTGTGGGAAGTCTTCCAAGAATGGCTTTGTATGTTGTGTGTGCTATTTTTGGGGTAACCGATTTACTCCAGATTATATTGTACCACTCAACTTTTTGATGCTTATATCTGGTTATCTCCATTGTTTCACTGAATTGAAATTTGCCCGTCCTTAAGTGTTTCATATAACATATTGTCTGTGATATATGTATATTTATTATATAAATATACATATATATGTATCATTCAAATTTTTTTCTTAGTCATGTTTCAGATACAGATTTGGGAGATAGGATATCAGGTTCATTTTGCAGGTTTCTCTTGTCTCCAGATTGCTAGATATCAGATTGTAGAGAGGTCATCAGAGCAGTGTTTCTTCATCTAGGATTTCTTGCAGTTTTCTCCTCAGATATAGGATTCTGCTATCTTCATTATGGAGTACTTTTTCAGGATGTTCTATTCTCCAGTTTGACACTCCTTCTTCTTGTTCAAATCCTTCAGAGTGGTCTCTCTATTCAGCAGATCCTCTTCAAAGAAGATGCTTATTCACTTCATCTGATTCAGACTTTTGGAGCTTTATTATTATTTTGAGTCGTCTCTCGGTGTTTTTTTTTTGTTTTTTCTCTTTAGCCTTTTTGGTACTTCTAACACCTTTATATCGGGCAGTGGTCATGCCGGAGCTTGATATTGACGTGTGATGGGTGGTGGCTTTGCCGGAAATCATCTTAGGAGTACTGAGATTAGATATATGTATTTTTTCTTTTGTTACCTGCCAGGCATGTTGGCATCTCCTTATGTTTGCATTATATATATATGTGTGTGTGTGTGTGTGTGTGTGTGTGTGTGCGCGCGCGCGCTCTCTCCTCTATGCGTAGAGGATCACACATTTTTCTCAAAAAATTATTTAGTTTGAAATATTATTTAATAAATTCAATATCAATTGAATAAAACTCAAACTTGAAATATTCGTTAATCACCTTAAACCATCATCAAGTTATAAAATCATGCCCTTTAAAATCTCTAAATTCAATAAATTCCATATTGCTTTAATTAAATAACATTCTTAATCACAACAATTTTAAATCGATTTCAAATCCATCTTCTCAACCTTAACTTATCAATATCATTATAAACTCTCTATATATGAAAATATAATTTAAATAAATATGTGACCATATTACATTTTAGTAAAACCAAACTTTATTATTAAACTTATTACATAATGAACAAAATTATACATAGCTTAAATTTAAGAATTTAACTATATATAAAATAATATTTATATAATATCAAAAATCAATTTTTATATAAACCCACATATTTCCTTCGAAACCCTTAGAAATCATTTTCAAAAATATTTATATATATACCAACGGCGTCTGTATATAATTTTCCATCATATGGTCAAGTGATACAGATATTTATCATTTCAATCTGCAATTTAAAATAAAAATAAGGTTGTACATCATTTCAAACCGAATTCTCTAAATAAATAATAATAAATCCATAAAGAACTTGCAGATTTTAATGATATAAAATAAAACATCCATTCATCCATCATAAAAACCATACATCCATCACAATCATCATCCAAAACAATCAATCCATATCAATATGTAACTGATAATAGATAACAGGTATTTAACTAACAGTTATATATTCAAAAATAAATTAAATATTGATTTAATTTAAAAAAATGCAATTAACCGAGATGACTATTAAACATATACAAAACAGTCATAAATAAATTCATAATCACAACATAACTTAAATTTAACAACATAAGAAATTTTAGAAGTTGTGAGTGGGTGAAAACACTCACCTTTATAGGAATCTGAAAATAATATACTTCTAATCAATAGCACTGCTCTATGTTTCCTTAGTCTCCTTCTTGATTTCTAGTTTTGTTTCGTAAATTTTCTTTTATTTTGATTTACTTTAATTTTCCTCCTTATTATGTTAATGTAAATATGTATGTATGTATTTTTAAAAGGCTTGAGAAAAAAGAAGAGTTGAAAAAGAAAAGGATAAAAATAAGAAGAACTGAAAATGGAAGAGAAGATCAAGATTTCAAAAGAAAGAAGAAAGTTTGAAATAGAAGAAAATTTGAGAACAAGAATATTTGAAGAGGAAGGAAAAATTAAAATGTGAGATTAAGGAGATTTGAAAGAAGAAAAAAGGAAAAAATAAGAAGAAGATTAGAATGGAGACTGGGGTTTCATTTGCATCATATCTTATTTATAAGGTTAGAGATGGGTTTAGGGCCAAAGAGGTTTGAAAAGAGAGACCGCTATTAATTAGAAATAAATGAAACGATGCTTCAGAAAATGAAGTTGGAAAATGAAAGGAAAAAAATAAAGTAAATATGAACAAACTTGGTATTGAAATATAGTAAATATGAACAGCCTTTTTAAAAGTAGCAGGTATTAAAAATTGGTAAAAGAAAGAATTAAAAATATGAAAAGTAGTTCATGTTTGCAAAATAGAAAAGCTTCGGGCAATGTAAACAGAATGGAGTAATTGAACAAAGGGAGAAATAATGAAAAGAATGCGGCAATTATTAATCAAAAAGGGAATGAATGGACCAATTCTATACTGTAAACAAACTTTTAGAATTCAAATTTCAAAAACAATCGTTCACTTAATTAATTTTTTTACCCTAAACATACCAAAATTAACCTTCTTTAAAGATTTAATTAACACACAATAAATGAAAATAAATTCTCTACACAAATTTGTGTCATAAATTAAAAGAATGTGCAACATTAAGAAATTTTCATTTCCCCCTCTTTGTGATTAGATTGGGAATTAAACAAACATTTTAACATTTTGATTGAATGTTTTACAAGGAATGCATTCACATACATTCAAAAATATGATAGCATAAACAAGGTAATATAAACAGGTGTATAATATATATATGTACATCTTTATCGCTACTTATAGTTTACATTCTTAAATAAAAGGTATGAAAATAATACACACAAGGAGGCAGTGAATGTAAGAGTAAATTAGAAAAGTGAAGATGGAAAGGTAAGTTATGTTGCAATTAAGATCTAATAAAGTCTAATTGAAAAGGAAATAGTCAAGTGTAAATCTATTTTACCCCCTTTATCATCTCTTATTAACATATAATTTAATAACGTATGAAATTAGAACCTAAATAGTCTTTTTTTAATGATCTAATTGGATCTATTTAAATTTAGGTATAAACATATATGCAGTAAACTAGCATTAAATTTTGAAACATGAACTGAATTAATTGGAAATAAATCACCCAATTTATTTCAATATATGTTTACAATTAGCGTCTTCCCACTTTTTTAATTAAAATATTCCAATCACATTAATTGTCATTGATTTCTAAGGTAAAAATGAATGAGACAATTCAATTCCTTTTTATACTAATTTAACGTATTTACGGAAATATTGTACACAAACCAAATGTTATTAATTTCTTATTTTTGTAATAAATTTTTTAGCTACCAACATTTCAAATAAATAAACATATGATTTTTTTATTTAGTAAAGAAACATATATTATTCCTTTTTTGACATTTATTATTCCAATCAATTGGAATTTACGTTCATACGGTCATTTATTTTCTTCCTTATTAAACTTTACAATTATTTCCAATTTAAGCTCTACAATTACATTCCTAATTAGCTTTACCATTACAATTGCTTGAAATAACATTAACAATTGTCAATTTCATTCAATCAACATCAACAATCACATTCATACTTTATTATCAACCAACAAATATTATAATTACTTACCTGACATTGATTTTATCAAATTATAGTTTATTATGTATTATTTCATCAATTAATATAATTTTGAATTTATTTCCTAATTTACTATTTACAATCAATTATAACCTTATAATTGTTTCAATTAATTGGGATTGCACTAAATTAGTTATTTATTAACTTGCACTAAGATTATTACCTTTCATCCCCATTATTAATTCATAAATTTTTTTCTTCCAGATTTAATTACCAAAATGTTATTAAATTAACAAATTTAAACATCGGAAATTACGGGTCATTACATCTGTATAAGTATATTTACAATTTTTCGAAGTTTTCTTCTTTCCAAATCCTAACACTTCTTCCAAATTAAATATTCTACTTATAAAAATTCTCTTTTTAAAAGCTCGTCTCATATTTCAGTTGACTTATAACTTTCAAAATAAAGTTATAACCCGCTTTTATAAATCTTTAATTTAATTTATAAACCTCTTTCCAAATCTCTAAAATGATTTATAAACCTTTTTCCTATTTTTAAATCTCTTTATATAAACCTTTCTATACTCCTTTATAAAATATCCTTTATAAATATCATTTATAAACATCATTTGTAAAACACCTTAATATCCCTTTTCGTAGTAAAAACCCCTTTCTATAAACAGGTTATCATTTATAAATACCTTTATAGGAATTATATAACTTGAAAAACCATTTATAAATCCTTGGCCTCAAATTAATTGAAGAATTAAAGTAAATTCAAAACCATACTTTATAAATTCCAAATGAGTCTTCACAGTCCTATTGATACGCATTTAAGATAACATTTAATTTCAATTCAATTCTCAAATCACATAATAATTATTTAAATAAGCTACAATATACGTAAATACAGTTCATATCCAATTAGAAATAACACTATATAACTAATTGGCATATACAAGTCCAAATAACATAATAACAAGATGGTGGTTTATCCTGCTAAAAAGATGTTCAAACAATTCAATCAATTTATAGTAGAATGGAGATTTATTCTGCTTAACACATATCCATACAATCAAATCACTTACACTATAGCAGAATGATGTTTTGTTCTATTAACGGATGTCATTCAATTCTCCTAATCATATGGGTCACTTAAGGGTTTGGACCAGATATCATTTGATATGGAATTGATTTACCTTGAAAAAGAAAATTGATTAAACACATTCTGTTTAGTTTAAAATCACCTTTGAAAAGTAAAATGTATATATAATTATCTTAAACCATAACTAAATATTAATTAATCCAATTCAAATGAAGATTAGATCATAATTAAACTCTAATTAGGCTTAATGAACTTGATTAAGTACTAATTAACTTCCTAATGAAACTTGGTCAAGTTTAAACCCAATTGTTTAAGAGTTAAACCCAAATTAATTAAATACTAATTAATTAACCCATTAATTAAATAATTAATTAATTAACCATTAATCTTAATTAAATAATTATTAATCACTTAATTACTTATTAACCCAATTAATCACTAATTAAAACTTTATAAATCAATTAATAGTCACTAACTTAATTTAAGTGATGATTAACCTCTAATCAACTTCTTAATTACCAATTAAGTGCCACTTACCTTTTAATTAACTAATTAATTAATTAACTAAATTAAAAATTTAATTACTTTTTTAATATTTTTAATTTAGTATGAAAAACTTAGTGAAATAATTTCAAAATAAAACAAATTTGAAATAGAAATTCAAACCTTTGCCGAACTGCATTCACAACGACTATCGCTATGGGTGTAGTTCGCTCTAACGTATTCTTAGTGAACCACTTCACGAACCCTTACTATTTCATGATTCGAGACATACCTTAGAATGTTTTTAAAAAAAAAACATTAAAACTAAAGTTACAAACTTTAATCCATTTCGTAACTTCAAACTTCGAAAACAAACTTCGATTTCCAACCAGATCTCATAACCTTCGCAACTACACAAAGTAGTTAACTTTATTTACCATCCTCATGCCATTGCTCATGGTTTACAGTCAACATATTACTAATACTAAACATCTTCATCGTATATTGCAAGTATACATCCATATATACACGCTTACTAACTTTATAATACAACATTGATTTCCATAGCCAAATCAAACTAAAATCAACCATCCAAATCATAATAAAACCACATGATTATCATTCAACTCCTACAACATATAATCACCGTATATAGTGACATAAATAAAATTACCATTCTCATTAAAAAAAATAGTAGTTCACTCACCAAACTTCCGCAAAAGCTACCCGAACTTAAGCTAAACTTACCAACGACTCCTCAGCTTTAAAGGATGAAGGCTTTAGGTGCTAGGAAACCTCAAAATGGGCTTGGCCCAGGTGTATGTAGTCTTGGTAAGAGGAGTAGAGGTGGATGTGGGGTAGTAGCTTGAAGGCAGAGGAGCTTTGGGTTATCATCGATTTGTCGAAAATGAACCAAAAGTTGGTCATTTTCCATTGATTTTTGGGCCACAAACTCATGGAATTTGGAAAAGTAGTCAAAAGGAAGTTTGTTGAAATTTCTTTTCTTTATCATTTCAGAAAAAGAATCACTCATTTTCAATTTTTTTTGAAGAAGTTATGATCAAAAGAAGAAGTATAATTTTTGGACTTGAAATTCTACGTGAAAATTTGCTTTGTAAAGATTGGGTATTTGACATAGCTGTTGCCGAAATTGAAAAAAATGGTCAACAAGAATGTTGTAGCCATTGAAATTTTAGGTGATTTGACAGAAAATAAGATTACCATTTGAAGTTGGAATGAAGAAGTTATGGAAGGAGAAATAAGTGGTAAAAAAATGAGAGGAGGTTGGAGTTGTTTATAAGCAAATTTTTCTATGTCATCATTATGTGAAATCAAATTTTTCTCCTTCTCATGCATCACATCTCTACTCTCTAGTCACCTCATCCATGTAATTATGGCTAATGATAATCATTATAAAAATATTCAAGATGTGATAAAAATGGTTATTATTTTCAAATCTTATGAGTTGTCACATCACTCACTTTATATATATATATATATATATATATATATATATATATTAATTATTTAAAAACCATGAATTGCTACATTATTCTCTCTCTATATATAAGCTTAATTATTAATTAAAGCTAAGATATGACAAGATATAATGATGGTTAATATTGCGAAATCTTAGATGTTACAACGCTATATATATATATATATATTTATATAAAATGTTTATTATTTTTAAAACTATGTCTTGTCACATCACTTACGAATCCAAATTAACATAAGATAATTTATTTCTAAGTGTATTATTATCTAGTTAATTAACTCTTATATATATATGTGTGTGTATATAGTGCACAAAGACGATCAACGTTCCCGACAACTTTTCAGTGTCGAAAGGTTGAAACTTCCAAAAACGTTATTCGGTAACATTTTCTATTTTTCTACGAACTATTTAATTTAGTGAAAAAAATTTGAAAATGCTTTTACCATCATTATTAATTAAAATGAGTTTATTTTCATTATAAAACTTATACATTGAATATTTAAAATTAATTAAATATTCACTAATCAAGGTAGTGAAGTTTTGGGTTGCTACATTTCTACACACTAACATCATCTAATCTTCTTCTTCCACATCAAAATTAATTTAATTCTCAAGAAGGCTTTCCTCAACATAGACCAAATTTCCTTTAGTGACTTCACATTTTTGCATATGGTCTAAATATTTCAAAATTTTCCAAGTGTCAAAATTTTTGAAATTTTTTAACGAAGTCTCCTTTGTATGGAAAGCATTCCAAAAAATTATAATATATATAATTATATGATATACATCTCCTAAGAGGTATCTCAACAATGAGGCATCTCAAAACATGGGGAAATAACATAATATAATATATATTTATCACTATATGCATAAAACATTCCTTAAATTGCATTTTAGGTGAGTGTATTTCATTTTTGTGCAAGAAAACGAGAGAATGCACCAAAATTCAGCCCATGATAGCTTCATGTACCTATGTTAGGCTCATTGAAATCATTTGAGGTCATATTTTACAATGTAATGTAGTATGACATCCATATAACCAACAAATAAAGTTATATTTTCATTAGTTGACTTTGTGACTAAGTTTATGGGGTCGAAATTGAAAAGTAAATTTATGTCATAATCAATCAGGTTTCCAAAACATCTTTCGGATCACAAAAATATAGGGTGCATAAAATGTTATGATAATATTACTAAACAATGCTGATTCTGGAATGGTTTTATTTCACAGGCCCACTTTTTTAAAATAGCTTTTTCACTCAACAAACCTCAAATTTTCACATATGTAACGACCCACCTTTTCAACCCTCAAAAGTCGGCACTAAATACATCCACCATATTCAAATGCCGAGCATCCAAGTGTCGAAAAGATAGATTGTTTGGGTAAATAAAAAGAAAAAATACAGGGGAAAAATAGAATCTCACAGCAGAATGATAACATATAATATAACAAAGACAGTAAAAGCTGTCACTTTAAGACACATGGTATACCAGAGTTAAAAGCAAACCTCATCATCATGGACAATAATAACTTTCTGACCTTACAATTGCAAATGAATATACATAATGATACAGCGGAAATTAAAATATACTACGGCAAATGAACATCTAGCTCTACTCCATAAGTTCCATGTCCCACCAACAATAACTTAGAAAATACTCGGTCTGACCCAAGCACTATAATAAAATAACTCCTAGATTAGTCTTGAAAACCAGCATGAGTTCAAGAAATACGATGAACGTATAACAATCTACGAGGCCACACCGCTAAACATGAAATGAGTTTTGCCTCACTGGAACAACATTCATACACGAAAGAGTGGAAAAGGTAAAACAAAACCCAACTTGAAAGAATAGGCATAAATGAGATCAAAATCCAAACTTAAAAAATAGACACAAATAATTAAATGTCGACAAGTGCATCAGACACTTCTTGATGCAATTAAGAAAAAAAATCAAAGATTTGAATCAAATAAGGAAAATGAATTTTATCAACAATGACTAAGGTGGTATGCCCCCTTTACCGAAGATATACTCTAGACAATATACTTGAGAATGTCATTTACACTATGACTCTCGCTGAAATGTACAAGCCAGACCTTGCCAACCTTATCGCGAATCAGAGTATTTCAAATATCCATGTGCATACAGTCGAATCCAATATAGAGTAGATATAAAGATAACATAATGGGAGAAACCCACATAGCTTGACCTCCACTCTCCCTTTGGTTTTAGTCATTTCCAACAAAGGATATCAACACTCAAATGAGCAACAAATCATCTTAGTTTGACAAAAGTTAAAGTAGATAGCATAATCGATAGTCAATAAATCAACCATCGGGAAACACAAGAAGAATGTATATGAAAATTGAATCTCTTACACTTGCCACAACTTGTCAATCCCAAACAAGCACTACCCATGGGGAAACAATAAAGCCGGACAAGTTAGGGAAGTGTTGCTTCCTATCTTGAATGGATAACATTCTTAACTTTAAGAATAGCAAGAGTTCATTTAATATTTAGTGCTAAGTTTAAGACTAAATATTTTCAATAAATGAATCAACCATTTTAAAACATTTAACTTACACTTGTGCTTGATTGTAACATCACAAATATTTATAGAACACTTTAAAAACACTCTTTAAATATACTCTTTTTAAAGAGCTAATTTTATTTCTAAATGTGTTAAAAATAGGGGTAAAAAACAAATGTCATTAAAATGTCACTTACTATAAACCCAATACAATTTACACTTAGCTTTATTTTCAAACATTCCTTTTTTAAAGACTCATATTTATAAACTATCATTTATAACTTTAAAACAACATTAATTATACTGATATATAATCAATCAATTTAAAATACTTTTATAAATTTAAAATAATATTAATCAACCCAAAAGATAATTAATATATGAATTATCTTGGAAGATGATTAATCAAATTTATAATCTTTTTATAAATTTAAAAAGATATTAATTACCCCAACATATAATTAATCAAATTTATAATCTATTTATAAATTTTAGAAAAATAATTATCCTGCAAGATAATTAATCGAATTTATAACTCCTTTTATAAAGTTTAAATGGTATTTATCCTTTATTTCAAAATTCTCAAAAGTACTTGATAATATAGTTTAAACAGCTTTCAAAGTGCAAAAATGCAGTTAAACATTTATTTTGTAAAAATCAAGTACAAGATTGACACGTATAAAATTCAAGGAGATGATATTTCATAAGTGATGGTATATCGATAATCGTTATAATGACACTTGTTGAAATCAAATAGTATGTCATAAATATTTTAACCAAACATCAATATAAGAAACATAAGAATACAGGTAAATCAATATTGGCGAGAAACTCCTTAGAGGCTTTCTACAAAAGTCCTTGTAAATCACACATATGTATGTGTATTTCAAAGTATTCTATAGCGACTTATTCGCTACACATACACTTCGACTTCCTCTTACTTTTATTCCTTGCAAAACAATGGTTATTTATGCCATCCACTTCCATGCGGTAATCAAATCCAACCAAACAATCAAATAATAATATATAAAATATCATCTAAGCATTCAATAATAACATGTAACAACACGGATATCATATAGTTTATTTAAAGGTGACTTAACTCATTGAATTCTAGTTCCTTCGCATTTTAATTCGATCTAAAATCGAGCAGCATTCAATTTTAGCTCAAAATTCTACTAGCTCCAAGTATAACCAATCCAACTCTAATGCGTAAATAACATCGACATGAATCCAATGCAAAAAATTGCCTCCAAATCCGACCACCTATGAGTGAGATATGTTATCCCACCTTCTGACAAGGCGTGACACCAAGGACTTGACTAGAGGCTGAAAACAATCCACCCCGGAGATTAGTTATCTACAGGTCCACAATGGAAACAGGAAAACTTGGTTCGAGTTTGGATCGAGCTATATTTAGCAAGGTAAGACAAGCAAGGCTATGAAAAGTGACTTCCCAAATTTCATGTCGATCAGAGTTCGTATGCTCGAGTTATGGATCGATCCATGTTAGACACATCCATTTCGTATCCATCCATCAAGGTCCATCATTTCGTATCCATTAGGATCAGCATGAAATGAGCATTTCCCCATCCCTCAACATCCTTCCATTTCATATCCATCGAAATTTCAATAGATTTCAACATCCCGTAGACCGATCACGTTTCATTCATCCAATAACGGCATCCTTCGTATCGATCAACCACTTGAAAGAAATGAAGAGAAGGACCACGAGGCATCTAAATGCAGCGAATTCTGGATAGGCCGAAATATGTCCTTACACTGGGCATCAAGCTGGGCCATCCACCTGAGGAGGGACACTTCCTTACAACACTACCCATGACCACGCAGTAGCTGCTGCTATAGTTTTGGATGCCGAGATCCAGAACCAAACGAATCCAGCCCCTCATCACCACATTCATGCTTAGGATCCTCACTTCCTTAAAGCCCAGGAGCCAAGGAGGTATGGAACAAGCTGTAGACAGTGACTGGACTGTCCTTGTGACATGGAACCCGACCATGCCTTGGCCCTATCCCCAGATGCTTGAAATTCCAACTATGATACGCCAGATTAGAGAAAGTCAAGGCCTTACGAACAATGATTGGGGAATTTCTAGAAGTCACATCCCGTTCACTAATGACATTCTCCATGCGGAGCCGCCACTTCGATTCAGGATACCGACCTTGCCGACATATGAAGGAAATTCGGATCCCAATCAACTTATTCTGAAATATGAATGGCTTCTAAAAGTCGCTCGAGCTGATGATGCGGTTAAGTGTAGAAGCTTCCTTATCTCCTTGGGTGGCATTGCAAATAAGTGGTTCACCTGTTTACCACCCAGTACCATTTTATGTTTTGACCAGTTAGCTACTAAGTTTGTTGAGCAGCTCTGTATGCATGCCACAAGGGAAAAGGATGTCAATACCTTATCCAGTGTTACTCAAGCTCTAGGTAAGGAATTATCTAGAACGATTCCACACTGCTTATGCCAAAGTCAGCAATCCCAATGACAACTCTATTCTTATGGCATTGACTAAAGACATCAATCTTGATTTCAAATTTGGTGAATAGATGGATGGGAAACCCCCACTTCATTGGATAGTTTCTATGCAAAGGCGGCCAAATTTTTAAGGAGAGAGGATGCTAGACGTTCTAGGATGCAGGTCGCCGTGGGGTCTAGTAGTGAAGGTGTTTAGAGTAATGTTGTAGTGAAGCAGACCAGGGAGAGTTTTAGTAAAGTACAGTTGAATATTTAGAATATGAAAAGTCAGTAGAAGGGTGAGGGAGGTCAAGGAAAGAAGAGAGACCCTCATCGTGGGAGAACCAGAGCTCCTATGTTTGACTGATATACTCCTTTGAACACGTCAATGGAAAATGTTTACATTCAGACTTGTAATACCGGCCAGTATAAGAAGCCAGCTTCGTAACCGTCATCCGAGAAACAGAGTCGGACCGGGAAGTTTTGTAGGTTCCACAACTATTTTGGCCATAACACTAATGAATGCTGTCATTTGTAGGATATTATTGAGAAGTGATTAGAGAGAGAAAGCTAGAGCAGTTTGTACGGGCTCCGTAGAATGGTAGAGCAATCCCATCTAATCCCAATCAGGGTCAAAGCCAAGCTAGGCCTGAAGAACCCGTGCGTACTGGCAGGAGGTTAGGGATTAATAATGTGAGTAGTGTTCCTCATCCGGCTGATCGGCGCTGGAAGGAAATGGAGTCATATGCTAGTTTGATTAGGCATGTGGACTTCGAATGTTGTAGTGGTACTGATGAAGGGGCCCCGAAAAAATAATGGAGGACGATGACAGACGACATCGTTTTCAGAAACCATGATGCCGACAGAGTCGAGGCCTCCACTATTGATCCATTGGTTATTTCTTCCTAGATATGTCCTACGTGGATGAAGAGGATCTTAGACGATAGTGGAAGTTCTGTGAACATACCTTTTAAACGTGCTTATGACCAAATGCTGATGGAAGCAAAGAATCTGAAACTGTGTCAGTCATGCATGCATGGTTACAATAAAGGTGCAAACATACTAGTTAGGATGGTGGAGTTACATATTGAATTGGGTATTGGTGATCGCCGGAGAGTCTGGATGTTACAGTTTGTTGAGTTGGATATTCATTCTGCTTATAATGCTTTCCTCGGTCGACCTGCCCTTGCGGAGTTTAGGGCAGCGATTGCCATTGGTGTTTGACCCTAAAATTCCCCACCGATAATCAAGTCGGGGTAGTACACGATGATCAGGTAGCTATACATGCATGTTAAGTTGTGGAGCTGTGGGATGCACAGTTAAAGGAGAAAGGTAATGGCATAGAGGAATCTCTCTACGTCTGCTTTATGGAGAATTGACAACTAATGCCTGAGCCGAGGCTCGGGCGCCACAACCAGTTTCCTAAAGATCTTGATCCTAGAGACAATGATGATGAAGGGGAAGTCAAAGAATACCAGGCCTCCCAGGTAGAGTTAACCATTGACGTCCCAGTCAACGATGATGATGATGTTAAAGTGGTAAAGATCTTATCATAACTTAGCCCTTAGATGGGTCAGGAACTGGTTGATTTTCTCTGGGAAAACCTCGATGTGTTTGCCTTGACTCATTTAGCATGTGTGGGATCTCATCGAATATTGCGAGCAATGCATTATATATCGACCCGTGGCACATCCCGGTGAAACAAAAAAGGTGCAGTATGGATCCAGAGAGATGTGCTGCCCTGAAGGAAGAAGTGGATAAAGTCAAGGCTAATGGGTTTATTCATGATGCTTTATACCAGGAATGGGTATCAAATCTAGTGCTTGTCAGAAAGTCGAATGGAAAGTGGCGGACATGTGTAGACTACTCAGATCTGAAAAAAGCCTACCCCGTAGATTGTTTCCCGCTTCCCAAAATCGATCAACAGGCGGATTCAACAACCGGACATGAGCTCTTGTCTTTCATGGACGCGTACTTCGGCTATAATCAAATTCCGATGCACCTTCCTAACCAGGAGCACAGTAGCTTTTTCACTGATTTGGGAATTTATTATTGCAAGGTGATGTCGTTTAGAGTCAAAACTGCTAGAGCAACTTATCAAAGGCTCATGAACCAGATGTTTGTAAACCAGATCAGGAAGACTATGGAGGTGTATGTAGACGATATGCTCATGAAATCGTGGTTATCTAATGATCAAATCAGTGATTTCGAGGCGATGTTTGACATACTCCGTCAGTACAGAATGAAGCTAAATCCATTGAAGTGTCATTTTGGAGTCACTCTGGAAAGTTCCTTAGGTTTATTGTCAACGCCAGAGGAATCAAAGCCAAACCTAAAAAAATTAGGGCAATTCAGAATCTTGAAACTCTCAAAACCATAATGCATGTGCAAAGTCTTAATGGGAAGGTGGCAGCTTTGAGCAGGTTCATTTCTCAATCCACGGACAAGTGCATTCCCTTCTTTGATCTGATCAGAAAAGGAAAGCGGAATTTCGAATGGACAGAGGAGTGCGAAGGCCCATTCCAATGCTAGTTCAACATCTGGCGACACTTCCTATCTTGTCAAAGTCGATTGATCATGAGAAATTGTATCTATCTGGCAGTTTCGGCAAACACAATCAATGCTGCTTTGATTCGAGAAGAGGATCAGAATGATCGGTCTATTATATCAACAAAAGATTAACAATGGAAGAAAGAAATTACCCGAAGGTGGAAAAACTATCTTATTGTCTCGTAATAGCCTCGAGGAAGCTCCATCCATATATCCAGGCTCATTTGATCACTGTATACACCGACCAGTCGTTATGACAGATCTTGACACGACCAGAGACGTCTGGTAGATTGCTTAAGTGGAATATCGAACTGAGTCAATTTGACATCACTTATACCTAAAGGCGAGTTATTAAAGGACAAGTTCTGGTGGACTTCATAGATGAATTCACCATAATGGAGGATTTTCTCGAAACCAGTGAACCTCCCAATCATATATGGAAGCTATACACTGATGGCGCATCAAATGACCGGTGCTCAAGTGATGGAGTTGTGCTCGAAACCCCAGACGGGTGGTCTGTATGCTATGCTTTGAAATTGTACTTTCATGAAACTAACAATAAAGCCGAGTATGAAGCCTTACTTGCTGGACTATGGCTTGCCAAGGATTTAGGAGTCGTCGTTGTGGAAATTTACTACGATTCACAACTGGTGGTGTGCTAGGTTCAAGGAGGGTATCAAGCCAGAGATTAAAGGTTAGCCTCCTACCTTATGCAGGTCCAAGAAGTGTTGAACTAGTTTGACTATTACATCATCCGCTGTATACCCCAAGAGAAAATCAGAAGGCCAATTCTTCAGCAAACTGGCCAGCACTAGCGTAGCACAACGGATGGGACTCGTTCCGTGGAGACACTTACTGCTCCAAGTATTGATCAGGTGGAGACAAATTGGGTTCATAAGGCAACACCCAAGAGGGAGTCATGGATGACTCCAATCATAAACTATCTTGAGCATGGAATATTACCCAAATGCAAGAGCGAGAAAAGATAGGTTCTCCGAAAAGATTCATGATTTATTATCTAGAAGGGAGTCCTATATAGGAGAGGATATTCTGCTCCTTTACTCAGGTGTATCGCCCACGACGAGATCAAAGGATTGTTACACGATGTGCATGAGGGAGAGTGTGGCGATCACATTGGAAGGCAAGCCCTTGCGAAGAAAATACTCAGGTACGGGTATTATTAGCCAACCGTAAACCGAGATGCATCAGATTATGCTAAGAGATGTGACAGGTGCCGAAAACATGCCAGAATTCCAAGAGCCCCGCCAATCGAAATTACTCAAATAGTCAGCCCATGGTCGTTCGCCACATGGGGCATTGATATAATAGGGCCTTTATCTCTAGCAAAAGGTGGCGCGAAGTAAGCCATCATTGCATTTGATTACTTTACCAAATGGGCGGAAGCTAAGCCCCTTGCCACTATCACGATGGAGAAAGTAATCAATTTTGTTGTGTGTAACATCATTTTCCACTTTGGCCTCCCACAAACAATTGTAACTAATAACGGAACCTAATTCGACAACGACTAGTTTAGAACTTCTGCCAATGCTATCACATCCAGAAGAAATTGTCAATAGTAGCTCACCCTCAAGAAAATGGACAAATCGAAACTGCCAAAAAAGTTATCAAGTCCATTCTAAAGAAACAACTGGAGAAGGCTGGAGGCAAGTGGGTCGATGAGCTTCCCATGACCTTATGGGCATATCGAGCTGCCCACAAGTCCACGATCGGTCATACTCCGTTTGTATTTTCCTACCGCTTAGAAGCCGTTATTCCAGTTGAGATAGAAGTACCTTCTCACCATGTGACCTATTATGATCCAAAGATGAATGTCGTCCTACTCGTTGAATTGCTGGATGAGAAGCGTGAAAAGGCTGATTTAAGGGCAGCCGCATATCGCAGTCGAGTCACCCGATTATACAATGCCAGAGTCCAACCCAAAACCTTTGAAACTGGGATCTTGTACTTAAGAGAATCTATTTGGTCCCTTTGCACATGAAGCCGACATGGGAAGGACAAGACTTGGGGATGACACGTTCAAGCTATCGACTGTCGATGGACTCACTCTACCGAGGGCATGGAACAATGAAGTCTTCGCCACTATTACACATAATGGGCTTTCATTCATTTAGTCTGCTTTCCTTTTTCAAATTTTTTATGCAATTCAAGAATTTATATTTGTAATAAGGCAACTTATTTTGCCATGATTTCTTATTTCAGCAATAAAGCACAGACTCATC
Source organism: Allium cepa (assembly GCA_030765085.1). Taxonomy (NCBI): domain Eukaryota; kingdom Viridiplantae; phylum Streptophyta; class Magnoliopsida; order Asparagales; family Amaryllidaceae; genus Allium; species Allium cepa. The sequence goes on from CM060944.1 coordinate 270,074,823, forward strand.
AAGCCAGACAAGCGATTCTTGAAGTGCATCGTGTGACGTCACAATGTACAAAGAGATAAGTTCCATCTTATAGCGGGACTTATTCAAATAGAGAGTGATCGTGATCCAACCGGTCACTCGCTAAGTGAAACCCCGAGCTCAGGGGCAAGCAATGATAAAATAGAGAAGGATTGAAACACGACGATCTTCCAATGAACTCCAGCTCCCAGAGTGCAAGCTGAAGTACAAACCCCAAAATCTAGGCTTGAGGAGGATGGATCCATCCATCCATGACTTCGCCTCAATCCAGGCTCAAGGAGGATGGATTCGTCCATCCTCGATCTCGCTTATTTCCACAGCTCGGGGATGATGGATCCGTCCACCACGACCTCACTTATTTCCAAAGCTCAAGGAGGATGGATCCGTCTATCCACAACCTCACTTATTTTAAAAGCCTGAAGAGGATGGATCCTTCCATCCCCGACCTCGCTTCTTTTCAAGCTCGAAGAAGATGGATCCATCCATCTACGACTTCGCTTTTCGGATCAAGGCGGATGTGATCCGACAATCCACAAGCTTGACCAACTCCTTGTTTTTAGAGTGCGAACAAAATCCTAATACCTAAACATATATAATTAATCGTTTATCAACAAACTCTAGATTCCTGGAGCATGAACTAGAGTATAAACATTAAACTAGGGTGACCAACTGCCCATAAAATAACTTATATCCTCGGAGAATGGACATAATTTTGAACATTAAATGGGTGTGACCAACTATCCATAAAATAAATTATGTCCCTAGAGTGTGGATATGATTCTAAATATTAAGCGGGCATGACCGACCGCCAGCATACACGTCTAAATCCCCAGAGTGTGCATGTAAATACTAGCAAGCGAGCGAGTATGATCCGACTGTTCAAACTCATTTCACTTTAACTTTGTTCCGACTAAGTTAAATCAAAGTCAGTGAAGGAAAAGGATGACTGCCAGCTGACTACTTCAATTCTCCCCAGAACTAAGGGAGTAACTCCCAACCGCTAACCGAGATAGTGCAACGTTGGGACTCGACTTAAAGTTTAAATATGACCCAAGGCCATGAATTCAAAATATAAAGACCCGGCTCAAGTTCAACTCAAAGACAAAAGCTTCATGAGTATATTAAATGGAAATGTGAGTGCAAAGGTACTTAGACAAATGAACATAGAGTCATGCTAAATTCAAAGTAAAATTTTTATTCACACTATTGTTTAGAAAGTAAGTATAAAATCTATTAAAAGAATTTCTTTAAGAAGGGGCCAAACCCACATCTATACATGGCCTACAAAAAGAAAAATCGAACCTTATTCTATCCATCTACAAAATAGGAATCAAAAATGCAAATCTACACCTTCGGTTTCTTCTTGAGTTTCTTTGGCGTAGATCCACCTGAACTATCGCTCGGACCTCTCTTTGAACCCTTACCTCCCCGGCTTGCTCCAGATGGCTTGTCTTCATCCGAGGGAATCGATGCAGCCTCTTCTTAAGAACTCATAGGGATTGAAGTGTCCCCTGTGTGTGAAACTGATGGAATGGTGGTACTCTCGATGCTAAAAGAATGAGGCACGCTGGTCTCAATAATGGTGCCACCCTGGAGAAACTATAAGAATAGGGAACGGACCGGGACCCACCATGCCTCCACCGGCTTTATGAGCCCGCTCAGCTTGCTCAATCTCAACTTTGATTTTTACCTTTATCTGTTCCTTCCAATCCACACACTTACCCATCGAAATTCTTCTATTCGGATTTGAGGAGCTCGTGATAATTACATCTTGATCTACATTGAAAGGCACTTCAATACTCAAATCGCTTTGATGGCAGAGGAGCTTCCATTAGTTGATCATCAAGCACGTAGCTGCCATCAAGTGTCTCCCCAACCGAAGAAGTAATTGTTATCGTTGTGGCCTCTGTAGTTAATGCCTCCTGCACGTGGTGGATTTCTTGAGTTGATGCAGAATCTAATTTTGAATGAAGATAAAAGAATATATTAGTAATATCTTCCGATAGTGTTCCTAAATTTTGAGGAATAGAAGAAGTGTCCAAATACCTTCCTCGAGTTGGCTCCCATGTTGTGCCAACGTGCATTTGTTCCGCACTTGATAATCAAAGAGAGTCATGGCCTATCAGGATCATACCCCAGGACGACCGGGGGATCAACAGAGGAAGTAGGCTCAATTTGAGAAGCTGGAGGCACTTCGAAACCAACTTTGCGGTGTTCACTCTTGGATCCTTCTCCGGCTTTCGAATACTTAGCAGCCAAGTCCTCTCTCTAAAGTGTGATCACCATCTCATGAGGACTTTAGGCTCTTCTTCGATCAACACTTGAGTATCTAATTCAACCTCATTGATGGTTGCAGCATTGCGGACACCATTTCCTCCTCAATCAAGCAGTTCCAGGCCTTGTATAATTGGAAAGGATAGTCCTTGCCGAGCCAATTCAGGTTTCGATTTCTTAGGACATTAGCTTTGTAGGTGATCGAAAGATCTTCATACTCGCTTTCCATCCTAGCCTCTATAGCTTTTATTCCCTTTCCACCCTGGGGTCGGCTTCCTCAGCCTTTTTGTTTGCAGCATCCCTCTCTTCCCTAAGTCTAACCGCCTCCTCACATGCCTACGGGGACACTTTGTTAGCTTCATCTTTCCCTTTAAGGGCCTCAGTGGGCTTTGCTTTTAGTTGTCAACTTCTTTCCGTGCAGAGTCCCTTTCCCGAATAATGATGGTGTTACGGTGACCCATCTCCTGCACTAAGTCCATGTGAGTCTTTCTCATTTTTTCCATGGACTTCCTGGCCTTTTCGGCTCTCTGGCCAGTCTCCATCTCGGTCTTTCTTGAAGATTCAAGCTCATGGTGAGCGTTGTTATTATTCTTCCTTTTTGAGAAAGATTGCCCTCCAGTTTTTCAATCTTTTTGGCTTCCTCTAAGGACAAGGACGAAACCCGTTCTGCCATTTTGACCCATTCCCGATACTAGTTGTACGAATCATGAACATAATCTTGTACCAGTTTTTCTATGTCATTTGGGATACTTTTCAAGTTAGGAGGGAACTAGAATCCTTCGAAGAAAATGTCCGATAAATGTTTCTTTAGTTTGGATATACAGATGGCTCCCTCTCCTATGGGCTCTATGGCAGTTTGTTCTTTGATGACAGGAGCTTCTGTTTCGATTCTACGGCACTGATTGTCGGATTTCAGAGCATGAGACCATGCTACTTGGTGTGCAGATTCAAAAGATGGTCTAACGGAGCCAGATGGTTTTGAAGGTCCCTTTGACGGCTGAGATTGCGACCGAGAAAGATGCCTGCTCTGATATGATCTTTCCATTTCTCTATTGTGGCACTCGTATTCCTGACTAGAATAATCGTCACAACCATAGTCTCTCTTGCTCTCACGGCGATGTGACTCGGAGCGCGATCCAGATGAATGGCGCGAAGAGCGGAGATTGCTAAGCATGTATCCTTTGCTTCAGCATTGTATCCACAAAACGAAAAGAGGAATAAAGTTATTTATCGCCAAAGATTAAGAAGTATGTGATGAGATGTCGTGTGATGCCGTGAAGTGTGTGTATGCATGTGTAAACCCCCAACCGACCGGTTGTAGTAGCCCTGCTTATTGGAGTTGTCTCCTCTATGCTATTGAAGGTAGGTATGCACTTGGGAAGTGAAGCCCCTCTAGCCTAGGATCAAGGAATGACAGTATCTCATCCGGGATAGGAATTTCCGATAACCCTTTTAACGAACCTTCTGTCTACGGAGCAGAGGTCTCCGGACCTGTAGAAGTTGCAATGGGTTGAGCTGTCTCAATAATCTTTTGCCTCTCAGCTTTATTGACAAGAGTTTTTCCCTTTCTTTTTTATTCTAATGATCGATGGCCCTGTGAAGGCACGACCGCAGGCTTATGTCTAGCTGCTATACTCTCTTCATTGCCCAGTTCGACGATTATGACTCTAGGTGCACTCTGTGCTTCCTTAACTAGGTGCACGATAGGAGCCTGTCTTCCACTATGTCTTACTAGGCCCACTCTAGGAAACCCCATCAACCCAATACACTGACCTCTCTATAAGCCCGACGGCGATCAAGTTATCATCAATAAGAACTTCATCTATTTCTCTAAGTTCGGCGGGCACCGCTGGGAGTGTCCTCACAATCTCTTTAAAATGTGCTCCTTCGGGCCGTGGAATAGAAGCTGTGAAAGAAATGTAGTAATGGATTCAACATCAATTTATATTACCCAGTCAATTGACGAAGAAGTTAAAGCACTTACATCTGGCCAACTATCGCCTAGCGAACCCCATTGGGCATCTCACAAAGAACCACTCTATCTTAAAGTAGCTTAGTTTACTCCAAGCACCGATCACCACTTGGAAGTTCCTGATTGCTCTCGGAGTAGTAAACGACAGATTGTCTTCCCGACTCTTGACAGTGAATAAGTATCTGATCTCATGACCAGTCAGGGGTCGAAGGAGATGCTCTGTAAATATGATTTATAGGCTGTTGAGAAGCACATATCCATTGGGACGTAGTTGAGAAGGCGCGATCCTCAAGAAAAATTTTACGTCCCGAATGAATTGGTTAAACGGGGCAATGTCCCAGCTATGCACTTGAATCTATTGCACGTGGTAAACCCCTCCGGTGGATTATGCGCACTATCTTCTGGGTTGGGTAATAGAACTTCTTCCAAAGATAGTCCGTGCCTAAGACAGATTCTACCTCGCATTTCCTTTGAATTCTTGGACCAGATGGAGTCCTTCGAATTCAAAACCAACACTACACCCGGTAGTTCATCCAGAACAGGATTCAGTATGTCTGCCTCGACGTTCGGCCTTTTAATTCTAGGAAACAAGGGGCTTTTGAGCTTCATGTTGCTCCGAGCTTCCAGGATCCATAGCTATTAAACTCAATAAAAACCATTATTAGACGGAAAGAAGCCCATGTTCCACTCGGTGCAAAGTGAGTGATCGTGTTGTGTGTGAGGTGCTACATAATACTCTAAATTTGTATAAGTTTGAAAGATGGTAAAGCGACAAGACTTCGAGATTTGACCGGAGTGACCGTCAACGCTGACCGTCTCAACCATGCCATCCTGACGTCGAAGAACGACCGATGTTAATATTTGTTGTGTTTATCAAGTTACTGTTCTATCGACGAGCTTTGAAGGACAGTCATATATGCAGTTTTACAATGAAGTCCAAATATGCAAGGTTAAAGCTCGTCGGGGTTAGGCGTTCAAGAATGCAAAAAGTGATGGACTTTGTATCCATCATAGTTCACTTTGGATCTTCCCCTAAAGTCATCATTTTGCATCGATCAGTGGTGTAGACCGATAGCATTCTTTGTATCAATAAATCTACACGTTTTGATCATTTCGTATCCATCCAGTGTATTCAGTTTCGTATCCACCAGTTTACATTGATATGCACCACCACACATCCCAAATCGATATGGAGCATGCTCCATACATCCCAGATCGATTGTAATGACTTCCTACAACCATCTCTCAATCATTCTGATCGATCCATCGATGTGAATTTGAGAAAAAACTTGACATCAGTGACCCCATCAGCTCCTTCTAGTGCTCTCCTTCTTCCCCAAGCCTCCAAGTCGCCATCAACTACTTCCTTGACCTAACCCTAGCCTCACTCCAACACCAATGGCACCAGAGTTAGCCATCACCTTGGACGAAGTGGCGTGAAGCTTGAATCTCATTGCCTTAAGAATACTTATAAATCTCGTATCCATCGATACGAAGTACACTTTATGTATATCTATCTCGTATCGATAACCATCGATACGAATCTTATCTTCATAGATTCTAGATCAATCCAGGAGAGGATCAATACAAAGAAGTGGATCAAAAGCAACCATCGATCGTTGCTACAAATCGAATTTCACATCAATCCCAAAGAGGATCAACACAAAACTCGATCAAAATGAGAAAAAAGAACTTGACAACGACCCATGAATGTGCAAATGAATGGGAGTCAGGTTAACATATGTGCATGTATGTCATATTAACATTATATTTTTAAAGTTAACAGGAATTGAATGCTTGCCTAGTGAGAACCAGAACAACGAACAACAAATTGCTAGCACTCGACCTTCAGTTACACCCAAAAACTGCGTGATCATTGGAAGTCTATATCCCAACATTCAAACTACTGGAATTCTTTAAAAGGTCACATCACCCGATGAAAGAATGATAACTATTCAGCAAATAGACATAATCTTTTCAGAATGAAGATTGCAGCTTTTCAACCCATGTCATGCTCACAAAGGACATACTTTGGGAGGCAAATGTTATCCCGCCTTTTGGCAAGGCCGTGACATTAAGGACTTGACTAAAGACCGAAAACAATCCACCCCGGAGATTGGTTATCTATAGGTCCACAATGGATATAGGAAAACTTGGTCCGAGTTCAGATCGAGCTACAATTAGCATGGTATGGCAAGTAAGGCAATGAAAAGCGATATTCCAAATTTCAAGTCAATTGGAGTTCATATACTCGAGTTAAGGATCGAACAAAATCCGTGTTAGACATATCCATTTTGTATCCATCCACCAAGCTCCATCATTTCATATCCATTAGGATCGATACGAAATGTGCATTTCCTCATCCCCCAGTATCCATCCATTTCATATCATTGAAATTTCTATAGATTTTAACATCCCATAAACTGATCATGTATCATTCATCCAATAGCGTCATGCTTCGTATCATCGCCCACTTGATCGTTACGAAGAGAAGGACCACAAATCGATACGAAAATAAAGGCCTAGCATCGATAAGAAGGAAAGAGTTTAGCATCGATATGAAAGACATGAAATTAGATGGATAGCCATAGTCAAACCAAAGGAAACAGTCTTTAAGCATGAAATATGGATCTCCATAAAACATTCGTGCCACTCATCGATATAAAGTCCATCGATATGCATGTATCGATATGAAGTGTTCACCTAGCTAGAAAATCAAATCTTGGATCGATCATATCTCTCAAACTACAAGTCCAAATGCCATGAAATTTTCGCAGAAGTTTGCATATCAACTCAAGAACGCCCATGACTGATTGCAGCCCCATTAGGCCATTTCTTGATCAATACAAAGCGGGTATGGATTGATCATGATCTATCCGAAACGACTCCAGATCTATCATGTGGGCCCACCTACGTGTGAGAAAGTCTATTTTGAGATTTGAAGCAGATATCCAGATCTACTCCTATATATACACCTCTATATGGGAATTAAAAGGGGTCTTTTAGAATTTTAACGCTGCTAAACTCTATTGCAACTTGAGTACTAATTATTGTACTGTTGTAAATCAGTCGAGAATCATCAATAAACATCAAACTCTTCAAAGTGGATGTAGGCTGCAATCCCGAACCACTATAAATTCTCGTCTTTTTCTTTTACTACGTACTTTTCTTGGTGTGATTGTTAGATTAGCCTCATTTTCCATTTAATTTTTTCATTCTAATCTCTTTAATTACATCGGATGAGTGTTATACCCAATTTTGGTACAAACAAGATACTAATTTTATAAGATTGGACTTAACTAAATTTATTAATAATCATTGTTAGATACTAGTTACCAATAAGTTAACTACCCCAAAATAATCCTTCTTCCTAAATTATCAAATGCTTATACAAGCAAAAATATCCATCTCCAAGCGTGCGTGAATCAAAGCAACATGGAGAAACTCTCAACGAAATCAACTTCCATCGCCACTAACGATCTTCTCTTTGTGAGCTCTACCTCCCTAACCCAACCTCATCTCGCTTGACCCCATCTAAATAATCGCGACCTATAGGTTTTGAACCATGACTTGAAATGTCGCATTCCACAAAAGACATCTACAACACCATATGTCACCACAAATCATGCTCCTCCACCCAAGTAACCCAAATTCAGACTCTGATTCACCTAACGCTGCCTAGACAATCACCAAGTCAATCCCTAGTTCATGCCTCAATAAACGAACATGGCTAAGCACAAACGCACTCAATAAATTTTGAATATATTTGAAGCTCATGCCAATACAAATTCAATAGATCCAACGGTTTAATCTATTATTGAGTAAATCATTAGATTTTGATTTTTGAAGTAGAGGGTTTTGATTTTCATTGTACGGTAAAGGAAAAAGAAAAGAAAGGGAGAAGAGGGAAAATGAAAATGAGTGAGAATAGTCCTATGTCTTAGTTTGTTTATTCCATAATTTCTGGTACAAAGCTATATAGAATTTCATTCACATATGAGCCGCTAATGATAAAAATAAAAATACGATCGTGCACAACCATGCAACACGATCTCAAAACAACAATAAAATACGCTAATTATCTTATTCTTCTAAATTTCGAATATACCATCATATGAAAATAATATCAAATGATAATAGAAAAAAATTTCAAATTAAAAATTATGGAAAAATCCTATAAATTCATTTAAAAATACGTCATTAAAAATAAAGTTGTTTTATTAACAATTGATTTTCTTGTTATTTGTTCGAACTACTTATTATTGTAAATAAATTTACAAAATGACTTCACCATTATTATTTATTAATTAAAAGGATTCTAATAAGTGTATTAAATCCATTCAATTAATATTTTAATTCACAATTCAAATGTATAAATAATCCCTATATTTGAATATGAGATATTTATATTTTTTGGGATGTTACAACATAACTCTCAAAAAAAAAATTATCAACAAGTATTGAATTGTCAAAAATGGATAAGATAATTGAGAGTTATGGTCCAAACACTACCGTGCTTTAGCTCAAAAAATTTAAAGCATAGGCCAATATTTTTAACTTGTCTTTATAAACACTTTTGCATTAGCTAAATTTAAAATTTTAGAAAATGATTATAATAAAAGTTGTTCGTTATGAAAATTCCATCTTAACGAAAGAAAAATCAATGGAATCAGAACAAAAAATAGAAAGGTATGGTTGTTTTACTACAACAATTTAAATAAAAAAATTCAAAACTCTATCCCAAAATATATAATTTAAGTGAAACCAAATTTTCTCCTATTAAACAAAAAAATTCGATCAAAACATCCACAATATATATATATGTGTGTGTGTGTGTTTTTCATTTCTAAATTTTCGTTTTAGAAGTCAAGGAGTACACCAGCATTATCTTTAAATAACAAATTACACTTATAAGATAAAAATGGGTTTTCATTCTCTCGTACTTCGACTAAATATGTTTCACATGCCAACATTTCATTTCAAGTAAAATTCCAAACAACGGCATCATACACAAATTAAATTTAAAATTACATCTACACCATATAGTGTTTATATGCTATCTCAATGGGAAAACTTTCTCTTTAAAAATATAAAATTCCCTTTAATTAATTCTTAACAATATCAAAATAACTATAATCTCTGTGTGTGTGTCTGTATAATCTAAAATAAAATAGCATCATCTCTTTTTTTAGGTTATACTTCACAAAAAAAATTATAACCAAACTTTTCTTTATCTTTTATTACACAACATATAATTCATATTATTACTTTCTATCATTTATATTTTTTATTTACAATTCAAGATTTTTACAAAGGACATCTCATTCATTGTCATTTTTTCCAAAAGCACACTTCATAATCACTAGTTGTAAGTTCATTTCAATTTAGGTTCCACTAAACACTTTTTATTCATTTTCACAAATATAGTTTTATTTTAATTTTTACTCCTAAAAATCACTTCTTTGTTCAAAAATTTTGAATAACATATTTATTTTAGACTTCATTTAATTCGGGAATGCATATATATATGTATGTATGTATGTATGTATGTATGTATGTATATGTATATGTATATGTATGTATGTATGTATGTATGTGTGTATTTCTTCCTTATCCTTTACCTGACAGTTTTGTGATGGGTCACGCCTACCTCTTGATTGGGCTTCTGCCCTATTAATAAAGCTTTTACCCATTTTAAAAAAAAAAAATCTTCCTTAATCCATATATTTTTATCTTTTATAAAATTAGTTATACCATTCAATCAAATCATATCAAAAGAATCACAACTTGTTTATCTCTATATATTTAACACATATATTTTTTTCTCTTCTAAAAATAATTGTTCTTTCTGTATTAATATACCATAATATATTTCTTAAATATTACTCTTTTTTTAAATATTGTTTGACTCTATCAAAATATTTCCCTTTTCAAAACATTGTTTGCAATATTTTTATCAAAATATTGCCCTCTGTCTAAAACATTATGTATTATTTATTTTCAAAATATAGTATTATTTAAAAACATTATAGTCTTTTTGAAAACAATGTGTCAAAATGCTTCATCTTAGTGTTTAGGAATCCCTATCAATACATTGACTAGGCGTATCGACTATGACTCTTTGAGCACTCGACGAATAAATTAACATGAATTCAGCTCTTTTTAATATTTACACACACACACTTTAATAAAATCACTTTTATAAAAACAATCGCTTGCTATTTCAAAACATCTTCTAATACCATGTATATTTATGTAAATGCACTTTAAATATAGATATTTTAATTAAAACATTTATAGATAATCTTTATATTAATAAATCATTTATAACAACCCAAATATTACTAATGCAAATGTCAAGCAAGCATCCAATTAAATTTTGATCTCAACCCGAATTAATTAATTATGCACATAAATATTATATTATTTTACAAAAACGATTTTTCCCTAATCCCTTCAATGCCGAAGACACTATAAGGTTTTATTATTAGGAGTTGAGTGGGTTTCTATCTTCGAGTGATAACTCCTACCTAATACCTCACTCAGGAACGATTTCAAATAATGATTCCAACCAGTACTGCTTTAAGGCAACAATTAACCAAAACAAATACACAAGAAGCCAACCAACCAATGCACCTAGTGGAAAGCAATCTTTTAACTTTTACTGTGATAGTCTGATCACTAGCGGATCAGGATACTCTATGCAAAGACCCATTGAGATCTGATGTTCATCATCTGTGCCGACACTACTAGTCAGACAAACTACCACTACTACCTCCTTCACAACCTCCACCAATTTCTTTGCATTCCATACATAAACTTACACATATAAAGGGGTATAAGGAATATATTATATAATTGGAAAAATAATACATTCCCAGATGATTACTCTAGTATTCATAATATTCTCCTACTACCGGTTAAGTATATACAATAATCTACCACACCCATGGGGATAAGGACACTAAGTCTTATCTAAGGCCAAGACTCAGGTCTCTTATACTACATATTGTTTTAAAACTACTATGTTACCAACTATAACACCCTACCTCTATACCCATACTACCAAAGAGTATTACTAGATAATATTGTTTAATAATATGAAGAATGAGGTGATATTGGGTTGTCACATACGAAATTCCCTTAGGCTAACATTGTTACGTATTTTGAAAATATGTACAACCTACCTGTATGTTTTGGGTATCGACACAAAGCAATAAAACATGCATTTCCAGGATAGAACAAAACATAATGTAAAAATAAATGACAGAGAACACAGAGTCATAAAGCATTGAAAAAACATGCATCACCTATGTTTCAATGAGTCTACAAAAAGTCAAATGCCCACTACCTCTAAAAAATACAATACATGTGTCCAATATGTGATGACGCATGCTTTGTAATAGCTTGAATCAATGTCGAATGACAACGTCTAACTCAAATACCAGAAAAGACAGTCTATCATGGTAAAATTAAAACTGAACATCATACCAAGCCACATCGATATAATCTCACAGTGGGAAGATAACGTATAATATGATGAATATATGAACAAAGTAGGATAAACAATATACAAAAGATTGCACAAGCGGAAGCATCAATAAATATCAATAAAGTAAGTTAGAATACATTAACTCCATTCATATTGAGTTTGGAATATAATATATGAATTATAAAACTCATATACAAAATAGCATGTCTGCCACGTACTACTTAAACAACAAGAATACATATCCAATATATCGACCCCTCACCTCCAGAATGCTCCAATTATTTTGTAAGCCTATTCTACGCCCCTAAAATGCTCCAGCTGCCCTGGAAGCCTATTACCAAAAGCATCTAACTCTAAAACTACTCAATCGAGTACTCAAGAATTATCACAACATAAACAAACAAAGACAAAACACGGGTCAAACATAAAGTCTGGTATGAAGGGAACTATCTCAAAATACTATATATCAAAACTATATGCGTACATAAAACATAAAGCTACTAGGGCATAGCTGATCCTCTCCACAAAGTGGCTCAGGGATAATTCTGACTGCCCATAAACAAGTAAAGTAAACTCGTCCCAAAGGATAGTTAATTAGATCATACCCTACTCTCCTTCTGTATCACTTAGTTCAGTCCATCATAAAAATGCAATGACTATAAACTGTTATGTACAACAATGAAATGTAATGTACATCTTAGCATATGAGCGTAAGATCAATACTACACTCTCTCGATATGGGTGGTGATATAGGCATCCTAATATAGGTCTACCTCTAATGATAAGTAAACCATCGAATATATGATATACTACTATTAGTCTACTATATGATATAGTATCAATCGTCTACTGTAAGATATGCTACTAATCATTTACTATACAATAAATTCCTAATTTCGTCTACTATATGATATACCCACCAATCGGTGGCAAATGGAGTCCTTAGGAATTCCTATGTGATTGGCTCCAGTGACCACCTACTGGAGAATAAACCAAAATAAGTCGATATCTAATAAACTCTAAGTTGCATCACAATGCAATAGACTAGTACAGATCTCACCTTGACCTCTACTCTTTGCATGGGTGATTTGTGATCTATTTTAGATAGCCATCGCCATCTCTCCCTAAGCCATGCTCTAGATCTCGTGTGTCAGTAGTATGATTCTCCTGTGATATCATGGATTAGTGGTTTAATCATTACATATCCATACTATACGAATAATAGGCGTATCCCATACAATATACCTTTGATGCTCGAATCGGCCCATCGAAGCTGTATGAAACATATCCTCTCTTAAATAGAGGTATCACGTATCGCTAGTCATAATATAACTCTAGTCCCACCTAATGAGTCGTACCATCATTACGGCTTATGGATTATATCTCATTCGCATTGAGTGAAAACATCACACTAGTTTCACGTCAATTTGAGTATTGTTTCCTTCATTCAAAACCACTGAAGGGCCTCGCATTGCTTTGCATTGAGTCGGATGATTCCAGACCCTCATAAAGGCCCTATATAACCTAAACGCCACGTATTCGAAGATTTATATTGAGATCCGGGTGCAAATAACTAAAGATCTATGCTCGTTGCCCATTCTAGCCAACGACCGATCATTTGCCAAATGTTGTTTCGGCCACATTCATTACAACATCTTGCTACAGGAATGCGATACTTGATCGCCGACAACTAAATACAATCTACAACATTTCTCAAGTTTAGTTAACTAACTCATTCAAATATACTTCTTAAATATTACACTTAACTAATATATTTTCGTGAGCTTACATTGAATATGTAGATTATGTATAAATGTATACATGTTCTTTTGAGCAGTTAATAATTCAATTCATTTAATTATTTGATATAATTCTACATACATTTTATATAACTATATCCAAAAATGAGTCGATCCACACCATTAAGAAATTCATTTAAATCTTAACATCCAATTCAACAAAATGAATCTAACTTAAGTTCTTAATCTAACAATCATATTATTTATTCATTTAATCAAATCATGTCTTCTCCTTATTATTTTATAAAAGTCTCGAACTTATTTTATAAAATAATACTCTTTCCTACTAATCATATTATAGCTTATTAACACGTAATTATTCTATTAAAATTAAGTATACCTACTATAAGGCCTCAAAATATCATATAGCTCATGTGTGTGTATCACATATCTTTTCTTAGGACCTAAAGTTAATAAATCACGTTATAACAATATTCGAGATTTTATAACCTTAATCAAACTCTATCAAATAATACAATACCTCTTTTGTAATTTATCAATTTTCTAAATCTCCTTTATAAAAATTCATTAGTTATTTAATTATTAAATTACGCCATAGTAAACCAATATCAAGGCCAAAAAAGCTTCAAAGCCTAATACAAGTTTAAACTACCTAAATCATTATTTTAGCTTCATAGCTTATTTTGAAGGTCGTACTTTTAACTTTTGATTAGTAATAATATATAATAAATTTTCTATCACCGATATAACTACAAATTAGAGTTTAGTTAATTTATAACCATGTTATATTAATATCAACCCCATCCAACTCTATTCATAAAATACTATACACACACACACACACACACGTTCATACATACATATGATCTTAATCAGCTATACCGAATAGTTACTCAAAACAATCTAATCAAATAGGGAAACAACTATGTATATATATATTATTCTACCTCTTCTAGGTAATGTTTCTCAATACATATAATTATCGGGATTTATTCTGCAATACAAATTCAGAACATTAATTCCACTCATCTAAGCTATAATTTATGTACCCAAATCCAATCCAACCCTATAACATGTCATAGATAGTTTTCCTACGAGTGCAATGGTGAAGACTACATCTCAAATATACGAAAGATATAGATTAAATATGAAATGCGATTGATTATAGTAATCAAATTATTTAATTACCTTAATTAACCTAACCCTTTTCATCCCTAAGTCATTCCCTATACATGTTGTTCATATCAACCCAATGGTCTTCCCCTTCCCTCCTCAAATTCTCTTCTAATACTCCATAAATCGCTACACCATCTGGTCCAAAGTGCTCCACAATGCATGCTCTTCGCAACGGACTCCAATTTGACAAGTCCAGCTCCAACTATGAAATCATGACCCTTCTACCCCCTTCATTACTACAAGATGACATGACACTCCAAAGACGACTGTAGTTCCGTTGAATGATGAAGAAAGTTGTGTGCCACCAAGAGAAGTCTAATGGCGCTCTATGCTTTGCCCAACTCCTCCCCTATCGATGTCAACTTCCCCAAGCGTTGCCGCATGTGATGTCCCGAAATTTTGGGCAATAGCAATTTGATGATCTTCATTAATATTTGTTCAAATTTGACAATATTGATTTATAATCTAATTATTTAAATTAACAAATTTTTTAAAACTAATAATATTTAATTAGTAATTTTATTCTTTTCAAAGCTATTAACATGTAATTGGTAAAATTTATCTTTTCAAAGCTAATATAAATATGTTGTCTAATTATAATATATATATATATATGTGTGTGTGTGTGTGTGTGTGTGCATATATATTGTGATTGGAAGATTTGTTTTAAAATTCAATATAATAAAAGCAATAAATCGTATTCTATTTATAATGTGTATATATATGTATGTACATTTTAAATAGGAAATCTTTGGTTTTAATTTAATAAAAGATATGTTTTCAAATTATAATATATATGTGTGTATATATTGTGATTTCAAACTATGTTTTAAAATTCAAGTTAATAATTTTCAAAGTTAGTTAAAATTCATTCTATATTTTCAAAACCAATATATATGTTAATTAAAAGTATTTTAGCTTGAGTTAAAATAAGATTTAAATTTTGGAACATTTCTTTGCTTTTAAAATTACTTCTTTAAATTATACATGAACATGGTTTGCAAATATATATATATATATATATATATATATATATATATATAAGTTTAAACCTTAAACATAAATTAATATAAACATAACATATTAATATAAAAACTTGAGTAATTAATTTAAAAATGGATTTTAACATTTGTAAATATATAAGACAAGCTTTAGACAATTTTAAAATAATATATTCATGCAAATACATTTGTAAGCAAAGGACCGCCTGTAGTTAACAAGTGGCAACATTCATTATTTTCCCTTAAAATAAAATTATAAAAAAATAGTATTAGAGGAACCTGACCCATTTCAATCTCTGTTTAAAAACTTTCTAAAAAATTATCTTCTTTTCATCTTCAAAATAAAACGAAAACTAAAATAAATCAAAGCATTAAATTCAACTTAGTATGAATTCAATTCAAAGAAAATCAACCGAAAACTTTCAATCAACAACATCAACTCCTATTTCAACCTGAGCTAATTAAGATTCAAGCTTCATCAAGAAAGATATCAATTTCAACTCAACTTAAAATAAAAGAGATTCCCAGATCATTTCAAAAGAAAGATTCCAGAACCTAAAAATACAAATTGCTCCTATTTCATAAATTCCTGGTGAGTAAAATTGTATTTTAAAAACAGTTTTCAAGTCTGAGATTTAACTTTGATGCATGTAATGAGATCTTGAAGTGATATTGCATAAAATGTTTGCATGTATTTGAATGTATGTGTGTGTATATATATATATATGTGTGTGTGTGTGTGATATATTTGTGTATAGGAAGATGTTCACTTCTCTGTTATAATACAGGGGTGACTTCATCAACAAAAAAATTGATATCTTCCAAACAAATGAATTTTAGACTAAGATCTTTAAACAAAAAAGGTTTGTAACATAGTAACATTAATTTTAAAAATAGTTTCAAGATTTTACATTTAGCAAATATTGAAAAAAATAAAGAAATACTATAGTGATCAGAAATATGTCAATAATCGATGATGTTATTTTTAAGATTTGATTTTAGAATCTGATTTGTAGTGCTAAATCATGAATTATGTATAGAAATTGTGATTTTTAGATAAGTGACTGTTGTGACAATTTGAGTTTTTCAAATTTGCGTATTTCATGTTTGTCGATGATTGGCGGTGAGGGGGATGTCAGGGTTAGGTCCGGAGGTGGCCGGTGTGTTGACGATCACTGGAAAAATGGTCGTCAGATTTATCATTGGCTGTGGTGGCCAAGGAAGGGCAGAGTAGGGTTTTGAGTGTGGTTCTTGTCGAGTAGGATGACGAGGTGATCTCGACGACGATAGTGTGTCGGACTCGATTGTGAGGGTGGAATCGCGGCGTGGTGACGTGGTGCTGCTCTAGAAGAGGTGTCGTGGGTTCCAGTTGACGAGATCGTCGACTGCAAGAGGATGCGTCGATAGGGTTTAATTCTAGTTTGGTGTTGAAGTGTTTGTTTTCGATTCGCTGGTGGTTTCGTCGATCTAGGAGAGCGAGTGGGTAGGCGAGGTCAACATCGATTTGTCGAAGGTCGCAACGATGATCGAAAGTGGTCGGAGTCGATGTGCACGTGCATGTGTGCACGTCTGTGTTTGGATTATCTTAGCGTTGGAGATGATAGAGTTTTTCTCGGGATCGATCTCGATAAGTTTTGTGAAGAAAGGGTTTTTGAGTGCACGAGGATGGCTCGAGAGTTTTGAAGCATTGGCTCGGGCCTGTTTTAGCTAGTAGTTTTTTTTAAACTTTGTAAGTAAATATGTTTCCAGGATTTCAAAATATTAAGAAAAATATGAACCAGGCTTTTAAGTTTGAAGAAGCATTTCCAGGTTTAAATTTTAAAAGGAAATTCAAGTTTTCAAGCTCAAAGAAAGAATACAAAGTTTAAAAGCAAAAAAAACAATTATTTCCCAAGTTTAAAGTTATTAAAAGTGATAAAGTGTTTAAGCAATTTATTTATTCAAGTTTTAAATGATTGACTTTTCAAAGGGTTATAAACCAAGTTTCAAAGTAAAATAAAATCATTTAACAAGACTTCGAAACAAGTTCAAGTTTAATATAAAAGTTAAATGTTTTAAATTTGTTTGTTTTAAAAGTAATTATATTAATTACCAATGATTTTTAATAAAGTTAATGATGTAATTAATAAATTTATTAAGATAAGGAATTATTTTTAATTAATTTGGGTTGTGATTAATCAAAGATAATTAATTAGTGAAATTTATTAAAAGTTAATTACTTAATGAATTTCATAATGGTAAATTAATTTATGTTAATAATCAAAGTATAATTACTTAAGGAAAGAAATTAAAGAATTGTTAATGAATGTAATTAAATTAAGGATCATTAACTAGTAATTTAGAGATGATTAATTAATGTAATTAATTTCAGGGTAATTCGTTTAATTTATTAACGACAGTTAATACTCGATAAATTAAGGGTTAATAAATCTAAGTAATTAAGGGTAATTAATTAAAGAGTAATAAATAAACGGGAGATTAATTACTTAATGTAATTAATTAATGTTATTATTTTAAATTAAATTAATTAATTTAATTAATTTTAAGATAATCACTTAATGGTAGATTAAGTATAATTACTTAATGTAATTAATAAAGTGAAATTAGTTTGTGTAAGTGATTAATGGGTAATTACTGGATGTAAATAATTAATGGGGAATTACTTGATGGAAAGTAATTAAAGAAATTGCTTAATACAAGTAATTAAGGATTAATTACTCAGTGTAATTAATTAAAGGATTAATTAACATAATTAATTAAGGAGTTAACTAATTAATATAAGTAATTATAGGATAGTTAATTACAGCATGTAATTAATTAAGGTTGATTAATAAAGTGATTAATGGAAGTGATTAATTAAAGTATAATTAACTAATGTAATTAATTAAGTATCAATGAAATTAATTATAGTTAATTAATTAATGAAAGGAATTAATTAAGGATTATTAATTAATAATTAATTAATGAGAATAACTAAGGGTTAATTAATGTGAATGGTTACAGGATAATTAATTTGTGTAATCAATTAAAGGCTAATTTATTAATGTAATTAAAGGATAATTAATCAAGGATAATTAATTAAGATGATAATTAGAGGATGATTAATTAATTGGGTTGTAATTAATTAAGGTTAAGTAAGCAAGATTTAATAGTAATGAAAGCAATTAATTTAATTTATTTGTGGTTAATTAAATTAATTAGAGATGGTGTGACTAGATAATCTTGCTTATGGGTGATTAAATGATATTGAATGCCCTGGATTATGTGATATCTCTAATATGTGATATGTACTGCTTTATGATATGAGATGTTTTGGTTGAATTGTGATAATATATGGATTATCTATTGGTGATAATGTGAATTATCTATCTGTGTGAATATGATATCCTTAATGATGGATTATATTGTTTAAACTTGAACCACTTGGACATTAAAATAGCATTTTGGATTTCGGTGAGATCGGGATCGGATTCTAAATTTGGATATCCGAAAACCACATCGATCCAAATTAAACGTTAGGTCGTGAAATTCAAATGAAGATCAAGGTGAAGATTTGAGGTGTAAGAACTATTTGTGGTTAAAACTCTGAGGGTGATTCCAAAATGATTTTGACGGAGATAGTGCTTTCAGATTCGAGATGAAGATTCAGAGTGCAAGGGTTATTGTCGCTAACTCTGAGGGTGATTCCAAAATGAGTGTAGAGAGATAGCGCCTTCGGTTTTGTTCGAAACCGGAACAAACTTGTATGGATTGAATGCTTTCAGACCGTCGTCATTGGAGGACGACGAACATTCCAAGATATGTGTTCTAAAAGGTAATCGCAGCTTCAGGCCTCATCAATCGAGAATGGCTAAAACTGGGGAGGTGCAGCAAGGCTAAATGGGTCGTGCCCAAGTAGGACGAGATTTTCCCCTGTCTAGAGGTCCTTTTTATTTCGGCTTAGTGTGTGGTTGGTCGCGCCAACTGTGGGGTTGTATTGTTCGGGATTATCCAGTAAGGGATGGTTTTGGCCTTGTGTTGCAGCGGATCAGGGTGGATCCTCGGTACTCTGATGTAGACCAGGTACTGTGATGGATGGTATCCCAAAAGCCCTGCCATTGATGGAAACCCATTTTCCATACGTGCCTTTAGGGTTTTGATTGTATAACCCACTTTGTGGCTAGTATGCTAGAATGTAATAATGTAACAATTTCAGTTATTTTCTATTTACTTGAAAACCCTACACACTATTATAATAACACTGGATTTTCTATCAAATATTTTTTGTTATCGTAAGGTAAAACCTTTTCCATGTTCATGTGTGGGAAATCTTGCAAGATACCTTTCTTTCCAAATGTTTTTCAAAGTTAAATAACTTTAACCCGTTTACTCACACCAGACCCATGTCTGACCCAGAGTTTATTTTCTGTTTTATTAAACTCTTGGGTACTCAAATTTTTAAGAGTAGCCAAGGGATTTAGGTTAGCTTTGACGAGTTTCTGAAGGAGATATGGAACAGGAGGCTTCAGCGTATATAGATATATAGTGGTTCGTCTGTGTTGTATCTCTGTGATGGTGTATGTATTGTACTGGAGTTGTATGATAGACAGGTCTTTATAACTGTTTAGTTGTTGATGAATAAGCTGTGCAACTCTATTAAATGTTGTATTCTATGTATTAACTATGTGATTAATATATGTTATTCATTCCGCTGTGAGATTCTGATATTGTTTAGTTCCTTCTTTCCTTTCTTACTCTTTTCTATCCCTTTCTTTCTTACTAATGAAGCATCTTTCTATGGAGTGAAAGACGGGTCGTTACAGTTGGTATGAGGGCGCTAAGTTGAGAGAATACCTAGGCTTCGAAGTGACATCTTTCTTGAGAGAGCGTACTTGTATTATATATATATATATAGACACACACACACACACCTATTTTTTGGGTTACCTGTTCAGGTTTGCCAACATGAGTTCTTTGGTTGAGGGTAGTGGTGTGTAACACAACTACCAATGGGAGAAGTCTGAGTATTGAGGTTGGAAGAGTATTTGCCGATGCTGTAGACCCAATACCGTCTCGAGTAAGCTTTGCAGCATGGTGTAAGGATTTCACCAATCTCAGAGGGAAGCTTTTTTAATGGTTCAGAGTCCATCATTGAAATGCAAGTTTGGTTGTGCTCGTGTGAACGGATTTTCTAGAATTTGGATCTATCGGATGAGTAGAAGCGAGGAAGTTTTTCTGTATGAGACTATAGTCTATGAGTTGCCTCACTACGGACACGGTCTCATTGTCACCCCCCTTAGAAGAGCGAGATATTTTGTGCTTGGTTTGACCTCCGATTTTCTCGAGAAGATGTCTGCCATCTCGAAGACTCTTTTGTGGAATTGGTTGATTTGGCTTTGAGGTTCGAAGAGCTAATGGATAAGAAATTTTCATCATCTGTGGTAACAGTGCAGCTCGGAGGTGTTTTGTGTGCCGGCAAGAAGGTCTTTTGGCTTAGTAGTATCTTGGAAGTGGAGTTCAGAAGCAGCAGAGTGGACCCGTTTCTCCGATGGTTTGGAAGTCTTTGTGTTTCAACTGTCAGTAGCCCAGACTTTTGGAAGCTTAGTAGAGCAGGGAGTTTGTTAATGAAGGTGGACCATCAGCTTCTTCTATTAGGATAAGCATAAGCTGTTTTGATTTGTGAAGATAAAACAGTTTCTTTGGAACTGAACTGGGTAGGATCGCAAAAGTGACTTGCGATTAGTTTGGGAGTTCTCTTGGGTAGTCTTTTGCATGGGATGAGGCATCTCAAGAGGGAGTGAGAGCTATCGAAGTTGTTAGAATTTTTTTTCGAATGTCTTCGAGGAAGTCAGAGATTTGTCTGCATTGGAGATTGAGTTCCGTATAGACTTGGTTCGAAAGGAAATACAAGTGGTTCAACCAAGTAGAAGGATGGCACCTAGAGAGAGGGTTTAATGAAGCAGCTCAGGATTTCTTGGAGCTTCTATGTTTTCTCTTTTGTGGACCCGATGAACTGTGTCTTCCGGGATGTGTTGATCAAGTTTTTGTTCGTGTTCATAGATGGCATTCCCATCATCTCTAGATCAGAGTTGCACAGCTGAAGCGCGGTAGCAGCTATTCTAGAATGGAAGCAACCGCAGACTCCTACGGAAGTTCGCATTTGTTTTGATTAGAGTGTTTCTACAGGAATTTCAAGTGGACCTCTGAATGCGAAGAAGTATTTCAAAATCTGAAAGCGAGACTGGCTAGTGCACATGTGTTGGCTATCGGATGAGAGAAGTTAGTTCAAGTCTACCGATGCTTGTGGAGTAGAGCTTGTGTTTTGGATTATTCGGTAGATCTTGAGAGGATCAACTTGTTGGGTAGAATCCGAAGATTGGTTTGTAATTGGTCCAGGTATGTTTTGAGAGGTATCGGCGTAGGTTGAGCCGATCAAGAAGGGATGAAGGCAGCCCAAGATCGTCAAAAGAGTTATGTGGATAAGAGACGGAGAAGTTTGGAATTCAAATTTGAAGATTTGGTTTTTGATTTTATCCTATCAAAGGAGCAATAAGAGTTGATAAGATTGGAAAGCTAGCTCCGAGGAATATTGAACCTTTTCAGTGTTCTCGAGAGGATAAGTTCTTTGGCCTATAGGATTGAATTGCCAGTTCAGATGGCTGGGATTAAATGTATTTCACGTATCTTTGAGGGAGTACGTGTATGATCCATCACTGGTTGTAAAACCAGCAGTTCAGGAAGATTTGTAAGTTGAGCAGGACTTGATTATGGTTAGGTATCATGTTCAGATTCTAGATCTAGATGAAAAGTAGCTCAGGATCTGAGTGGTGTAGCTAGTTAATTTTCAGTAGAGCAAGTATCCCAGTATTTGTACCTGGGAAACTCTAGATAGAATTGGGATAACCTATCCTCAATTGTGTCAGGACAATTAGGTTTGTTTGTTTAAATAAATTGGTTGCTATGGTTGTTGGTATATAACTGATATGTATGCTTAGATGTTTGAAAATTAAAACTTTTGTTGGATTATTAAATTATCTTTGCTTTTAAATTTTGGGGATGAAATTCTTTTAAGGGGGAGGAATGTGATGTTCCGAAATTTTGGGCAATAGTTGATGATCTTCATTAATAATTGTTTAAATTTGACAATATTGATTTATAATCTAATTATTTAAATTAACAAAATTTTTTTTTTTAAAACTAATAATTTTTAATTGGTAATTTTATTCTTTTCAAAAGCTAATAATGTTTAATTGGTAAAATTTATCTTTTCAAATCTAATATAAATATGTTGTCTAATTATGATATATATATATATATATATATGTATATGTATGTATATGTATATGTATATATGTATGTATATTATGATTGGAAGATTTATTTTTAATTCAATATAATAATTTTCAAAGCTAATAAATTGTATTCTGTTGATAATGTATATATATGTATATACATTATAAATAGGGAGTCTTTGTTTTTAATTTAATAAAAGATATGTTTTCAAATTATAATATATATATATGTATGTATGTATATATTGTGATTTGAAACTATTTTTAAAATTCAAGTTAATAATTTTCAAAGTTAGTTAAAATTTATTCTATATTTTCAAAACCAATATATATATATATATATATATATATGTTAATTAAAAGTATTTTAGCTTGAGCTAAAATAAGATTTAAATTTTGGTTCATTTCTTTGCTTAAAAATTCTTTCTTTAAGTCACAAATGAACCTGGTTTATATATATATATATATATATATATATATATATATACACACACACACACACATATATATATATAAGTTTAAACCTTAAATATAAATTAATATAAACATAACATATTAATATAAAAATTTGAGTAATTAATTTAAAAATTGTTTTTAACATTTTTAAATATATAAGACAAACTTTAGACAATTGTAAAATAATGTATTCATGCAAATACTTTTGTAAGCAAAGGACCACTTGTAAATGGCAACATTAACCTGACCCATTTTAATCTCAGTTTAAAAAACTTTCTCAAAACTTATCTTCTTTTCATCTTTAAAATAAAAAGAAAACAAAAATAAATCAAAGCTTCAAATTCAACTCAGCATGAATTCAATTCAAAGAAAATCAACTGGCAACTCCTGTTTACCTGAGCTAATTAAGATTCAAGCTTCATCAAGCAAGATATCAGTTTCAACTCAACTTAAAAAAAAAAAGATTTCCATATCATTTCAAAAAGTAAGATTCCAGTACCCAAAAATTCAAACTGCTCTCTGTTTTATAAATTCCTGGTGTAAACTTTTATTTTAAAAATAGTTTTCAAGTTTGAGATTTAAATTTGATGCATGTAATGAGATCTTGATGTGATATAGCATTAAATGTTTTCATGTATTTGAATTATGTATATATATGTGATATGTCTGTGTATAGGAAGATGTTCACTTCTCTATTATAGTACCGGGGTAACTTCATCAACAAAAAATTGATATCTTCCAAACGAATGAATATTAGACTAAGATCTTTAAAGTAAAAAGGTTTGTTACATAGTAACATTAATTTAAAAATGGTTTCAAGATTTTACATTTAGTAAATATTGAAAAAATAAAGAAATACAGTATTGATCAGAAATATGTCAATAATCGATGATGTTATTTTCAAGGTTTGATTTTAGAATCTGATTTGTAGTGCTAAATCATGAATTGAGGTATAGAAATTGTGATTTTTAGATAAGTGATTGTTGTGATAATTTGAGTTGTTCGAATTTGGGTATTTTCGTGTTTGCCGATGATCGACGGTGAGGGGGATGTCGGGGTTAGGATTGGAGGTGCCGGGGTGTTGACAATCACTGGAAAATGATCTTTAGATTTATCATTGGTCGTGGTGGCCAGGGAAGGATGGAGTAGGGTTTTGAGTGTGGTTTTTGTCGAGTTGGATGTCGAGGTGATCTCGACGACGATAGTGCATCAGACTTGATCGCGAGGGTGGGATCGCGGCGTGGTGACGTGGTGCTGCTTTGGAAGAGGTGCCGTGGGTTCCAGTTGACGAGATCGTCGGCACCAAGTGGATGTGTTGATCGGGTATAATTCCAGTTTGCTGTTGAAGTGTATTTTTCGATTCACTGGTGGTTTCGTCGATCTAGGAGAGCGAGTGGATCAGCAGGGTCAATGTTGATTTATCAAAGGTCGCAACGGTGATCGAAGGTGGTCGGAGTCGACATGCACGTGCACTGTGCACGTCTGTGTTTGGATTATCTTGGCGTTGGAGATGACAGTGTTTTTCTCAGGATCAATCTCGAGAAGTTTTGTGCGTGACTCGAAGAAGCAAGGGTTCGTGAGTGCACGAGGATGGCTCGAAAGTTTTGAAGCATTTGCTTGGGTCTGTTTTAGTTAGCAGTTTTTTTAAACTTTGTAAGTAGATTTGTTTCCAGGATTTCAAAATATAAAGTAAAATATGAACCAGTTTTTAAGTTTGAAGAAGCTTTTCCAGGTTTAAATTTTAAAAGGGAATTCAAGTTTTCAAGCTTAAAGAAAGAATACAAAGTATAAAAGCAAAAAAAACTAGTATTTTCCAAGTTTAAAGTTATTAAAAGTGATAAAATGTTTAAGAATTTTATTTAATCAAGTTTTAAATGATTGAGTTTTCAAAGGGTTATAAACCAAGCTTCAAAGTAAAATTAAATCTTTTTACAAGATTTTGAAATAAGTTCAAATATAAAAGTTAAATGTTTTAAATTTGTTTGTTTTAAAAGTAATTATATTAATTACCAATGACTTTTAATAAAATTAATGATGTAACTAAGAAATTTGTTAAGATAAGGAATTATTGTTAATTAATTTAGGTTGTGACTAATTAAAGATAATTAATTAGTGAAATTTATTAAAAGTTAATTACTTAATGAATTTAATACTGGTTAATTAATTTATGTTAATAATCAAAGTATAATTACTTAAGGAAAGAAATTAAAGAATTTTTTATGAATGTCATTAACTTAAGGGTCATTAACTAGTAATTTAGAGATAATTAATTAATGTAATTAATTTTAAGATAATTGGTTTAATTTATTAGGGATAGTTAATTACTCGATAAATTAAGGGTTAATAAATCTAGGTAACTAAGGGTAATTAATTAAAGAGTATAAATGGAGAGATTAATTACTCAATGTAATTAATTAATGTAATTAATTTAAATTAAATTAATTAATTTAATTAATTTTAAGATAATTACTTGATGACTGATTAAGTATAATTACTTAATGTAATTAATAAAGTGAAATTACTTAGTGTAAGTGATTAATGGGTAGTTACTGGATGTAAATAATTAATGGGGAATTACTTGATGGAAAGTAATTAAAGAAATTACTTAATAGAAGTAATTAAGGATTAATTACTTAGTGTAATTAATTAAAGGATTAATTAATATAATTAATTAAGGAGTTAACTATTTAATGTAAGTAATTACAGGATAGTTAATTACTGCATGTAATTAATTAAGGTTGATTAATGAAGTGATTAACGGAGTGATTAATTAAAGTATAATTAATTAATGTAATTAATTAAGGATCAATGTAATTAATTATAGTCAATTAATTAATGAAAGGAATTAATTAAGGATTATTACTTAATTAATGAGAATAACTAAGAGTTTATTAATGTGAATGGTTATTGGATAATTAATTTGTGTAATCAGCTAAAGGATAATTTCTTAATGTAATTAAAGGATAATTAAGCAAGGATGATTAATTAAGATGATAATTAGAGGATGGTTAATTAATTGGGTTGTAATTAATTAATGTTAAGTAAGCAGGATTTTTTTAGCAAAGCTAGCGAGGTTGGTTGGTCCCCTACCAGATTTTATTTCAAAGCAAAAGAAAACTACTCAAAACATGCTTTGAGTATGAGAAAATAAAATAAGAACAAAGACAAGAGGTAAAACCAAATTAGCATGGAGCTGACTGCATGCACGAGGCAGGAAATATCAAGATCAACCCGAGGCAAGAAACAGGGAAGACAAGGGCGATGACTCGAAGAAACAAGAGAGATAGCCCGAAGTGAACCCCGAAGCCACCAAGAAGACCTACCAATCCCGAAGCAGAGGGATTAGAGAGGACTTGCGATCCTGTAACTCGCTCATGATGGTATGTTTCAACACTATCCACAGCTGCAAATGGGATCGTTCCACATTGTTAAAACTTCTCTGATTTCTCTCCCTCCAAATAAGTTGAATATATTTCTTAAGACAAAAACAAAGTAAATCGCCCGCATCATCCTTCCTTCTTATGGACTTAAGAATCAAGTCCCACTCGAATGATGACTGAATAGGAACACAAGTCCTTCCAAGAATGTCCATCAACTTCCCCCAAATATGATGCAGATAACTGCATTCAAAGAACATGTGCTTTCCACTCTCTATTTCACTTTTGCAGAACACGGACAATTGATTAGAAACACTCACGAACCTAATCATCCTGTCTTTAGTCATGATAGCATTATTTAGAACTCTCCACAACATGAGGTTTCCAAAGGGAGTGGACTATTTAGTCCAGACAAGCTTGTGCCATGGAAACTTTGGCTTACGTCGAGTTATAGATATTATGTGGTAAACATGCTTTATTGAGTGTGGCTTACCATCCCAGTGAGGCTCATCAACATCTGGAAAGGAGTTGTGAAAGTCACTTAAACTAGCCCAAAAGTCTCTCAAATTTTGATTACTTGTATAAGGGAGGGTTAGCTTATTGTCCACAATGAAGTCAATAGCTTTTGCATTAGTGTTTGTTCCAGATTGATATATTTGTTGATGAGTTAAGATAGCAGATAGGATAAGACTATTTATTATCCAAGGATCATTCCAGAACTTCTTATTGCTTTGACAATAGAGAGAATATCTGAGATAAGGCAGGAAAGTGGTACGCATTGACAGGATCTTTCGCCAAATCCAACTGCAACTAGATGGTGGTTCCATAGTCCAAAAGCTTTTGAGTTCTAAATTGTGAGTGATGGACCATTGAACCCAAAGCCTATTTTTATTTGTAAGTAACGAGACAAAATGTTAAATGACAGCAGTTATATTCCATCTCTCAATGCTAAGGATTCCCAAGCCCCCACAAGACAGAGGTTGTTCGACGGATTCAAAGGAGCAAGGAATAGGATTCCTATTGTGAATGTTGCCTGTCCAGAAGAATCGCAACATAGAACGTCTGACTAAATGAAGTAGTTTTATGGGTAGGAGATAGGTTCTAGCCCAGTAGACCATAATGGAGAAGCACACTGATTTTATCAAGATGAGTCTACCAGCCTGAGAGAGAAATTGATTGGCCCAGTTATCAAGCACTTTAGTAATTTTATTGTAGAGCGGAAGGCAATTGGCAAATGTGACTCTAGAAGAGCAAAGAGGGATGCCTAAGTAAACCATATCACCTTGCATGGGTTGAAATCCAGAAGAAGCAGTCAACTCAGAGGATAAAGAGGAAGGAATTCCAGTAAACAAAATGGAGGATTTGGAGAAGTTAAGCATAAGACCCATGCAAGAGTAAAAGGTTTCAAGGGTGTTTTTTTATATTGGCTATGGACTCACGATCAGGGAAAGTGAAGATCATAATGTCATCAGCGAAGAGGAGGGAAGTGATCAAAGGTTTTTTACATTTAGGATGGAGTTTAATCTCTTTGGAGCGAAATTTGGCATTAAGCATACTGTCAGATTCTCCATAACTAAGAGGAATATGTAAGAAGATAGCGGATCACCTTGGCGAATGCCCTGTTTGCTCTTAAAATACCCAGTAACTTTACCATAGTATTCAAGAGAGAAAGTAGAAGAGGATATGCAAATGTAGATCCAGGCTACAAAAGGCTTCGGGAAACCCATCAAAGCCATGACTCTGACGATTGTAGTCCATTGAACACTATCGTAGGCCTTGGAGAGATCAATTTTCAACATAGCACTCGGAGTAGTGTGAGCGTGGCCATACCCCTTGAGAAGCTCATGCGCTAACATCACATTATCCAGGGAGTCTTTTAGGGAGAAAGGCAGCCTGATTTGATGAAATAAGGTCGGGTAGAATAGTTTTAAGTCCTGTAGCAATAATCTTGGCAATGCACTTATACAACACATTGCAACAAGTAATGGGTCTAAACGAGGAAACATCTGAAGGAGGGCAGGTTTTTGGAATGAGGACCAGATTTATTGCATTGACTTCATTTAGCAACTTGAATTTAGGAAAAAAATTGTGGATAGCAAGGCAAAAGTCATATTTAATGACATCCCAATTGTGTGTGAAGAAATGCACATTAAATCCATCAGGACCACCGCTATATTTTTTATTCATACTGAAGAGAGTGAATTTAATTTCATCATCGGTGACAACAGAGATAAGTTGGTTGGCTTGGGTAGGATTTATCGAGGGGAGGTCAATGGTGTCAATAAGCTGAAGGTTAGGTTCAAAGTTCTCAGAGTTACCAAGAAGGTAAGAAAATTACTTAACCAGAGCATTGTATATATCAAGAGGAGAGGTGAGAAGGACTCCATTAACATCCCGAATTCGATATACTTGCTCATGAGCTTGCTTAGCTTTAATTGGAGCATGGAAATAAGCTGTGTTATTGTCTCCCTCTATAGTCCATTTTGTATTAAGTTGTTGTCTCCTCATAGAGCTTTCCATCTTTAAGGCATCAGATAGAGCTAAAAAAAGAGTACTCTCATGAACCGCAATCTCATCATCATTAGGACTGTTATGCATTTTTACTTGAACTTCTTCCAGTTTCTTCCTGATGGTCTCTGAATTTAGAGTACCCTTCCCAAAGTTTCTTTTGGACCAACCTCTGAGAGCATGTTTGACCTGCTTCAGTTTCCTGCAAAATTTAAAAGTGGGATTATCGTAAAAAGAGGTAGACCAAGCTTATTATTATATTATTATACTCTGGTTCATTAAACCAGATGTTATAGTATTTAAAGCTTCTTTTCTCAAGCATGGAAGGGGGACCAGTGGAGAGAATGATGGTGGAGTGGTCAGAAAGAATTGGTAGAGGAAGGTGAGCCGAGAGGGAGGTCCATGTTGAAAAAGATTTTAAGTAACAAAAGTGATCAATAGTGGTCAGAATTCTACGCCCAGTTCGACTACGATTATTCCAAGAAAACTTGGATCCTAATTTATTGATTGTCATCAGATTAGCATCTTGAATGGCAATATTGAGAGGCTGAATGACTTTTGGAGCAAGTGGCAAACCACCAAGTTTGTCGTCAAGGTTTAAGCATCTGTTAAAATCACCAAGAATAAGCCATGGGTGGGATTCTTGTCGGAAAGAGGGAATTTGTTGAAGGAAGAACCGTCTAATAGATGGGGAGTCTGAAGCATAGACTATGGTGAGGTAGAAAGAAGTGGAGTCAATGATGAAAGAAGCATGGAAGTGGATGAATTGAGGGGAGACAAGGATAGGAGACAGAGAGTATTTTAGAGGATTAATTATCACCATAATTCTCCCACGAGGAGCTTCAAGAAGATTATGATGCAAAGCCTAGTTACTACTGATGTCATTGCTAGCAGATAGGGTTTGAGAGAGATCAAGCTTGGTTTCAAGAATTGCAACTAAGTTAGGGCTGTGAGATTGAATAAGTGTTTTGACGTGATCCAGTTTTCCATGCAATGTGCTCCTCTTATGTTCCAGGCAGCTAATTGATGTGAAATCATGAGGGTTTTAGTGAAATTTGAACTGTTCCTTTCTTGCTCCTTGTTGAAGGAGAGCCTTTAGATAGTCTTTCATCAATTAAATTGGGACCAATAAATGTGGATGAGGGATTCAGATTAGCAATGTTCGAGGAACCAGAAGGAAGGATAGGAACTGATGGGGAAGAAGATTTATTTTTCCAACTAGGAAGTTTTCGACGAAAACATAAGGAGAAGGTATGGGTTGAGAAGGATCAAGGGATGGGTCAGATTGGAGACTGCAGGGGGTTTGATTGGAAGAGGAAGTAGTAGATTAGTTGAAGACGGGAGGAGGATTGGGAGGGATTGATGGTGAAATAGAGGAGTAAGCAGTTGTATCATGCACAGGAGAACGTGCACATGCACACTGAATGAAGAGGAAGACTGCAAAATTATTGCTTCATTGTTTCGCCCGTTGGGATTGATCAAACTCAAGACAGGAAAGGAAAGAGCATTCAAACATTCAAGTAAATTTTCACTTGCAACCTTTTCACAACCCAAACTGTTGCCTTCATTTTGAACGTCATTTTGACTCCTTTCCTTTATCTCACCATTTAACATTTCCAATATGCATTTTAATTGTTCATCAGACTGTTTATTTTTTCCATTCTCAACCTTGCAACTAACCTCGATTGTAGTATTCTCCTCAATTAGATCAAATATTTCACTGCTGCTAGGCATTTTATGCCTTCCAACCGAATCACCGTTAATGGAAGGGAAGATAACACTGTTGATTTCCTTATAAACATGACTACTCGGAACAATTTCTCCTTCCTCAACAGATGTCTGACTAAGAATAACGCCACCAACTACGTTATCATTATCATTCTTCTCAGACAGAATGGAAAACTTATTTCTAGTTTCAGTTACCACCAAATTAGGCATTGGCTGATGTCCCAGTGAAGAGCGAGTCAAATTATTGCCAACACTATTATTTGCACTATGTTTAGTACCAGAAGTATGCTGCTTCCCATTATTTTCTTTTGCTTTTGAAATCTTAACTTTTTGCCAACCACTCCTCTGGATTGCTAAACCCTTTTGTTTGTCCTTATATGCTGCAATTTTACTATTATTAGTAAGGTCATTGCAACTATTTGTGTCTGACACATTTTCTTCAAGATTCTTCCTCGTACAAATATTATTATTGTCACCAAACTCCTGACAATAAGAGCATATTGAAGGCTTCCAGAGACAACTAACTTTAACATATCGGATACCTCCATCAAGCATACGTTCTGGATATTTATCCGGAAGGCTATGCTTAGGAGTTATTTCAACCATGCATTTAGCATAACCAATTCTTTGCATTTTTTCCATTAATTCATCAAGGCATAGCAATTTTCCAATTCTGGACGATAGCCAGTTAATTCCAATGTGAGACCAAGCAAACATGGGGATGTTAGATAATTTTAACCAAATGGGGACTGCCTTAATTGAGCTACAGCTATTACCTATCATCGGAGCCCATGGCTTCACAATGAACAACTTGTCCCTGATTATCAAAGGGTCTGCTTCAATAATTTTCCATCTATCGTCCGTAGATGATAGATTGAAAAGGAACAGGTTGCCGTCAGATTTTACGGTGATGGAGCCTTTGAGTTTCCATACTCTCTTCAAATGCATGATGACAGTGGTATATGACAATGGTTTGTCAAGAAAAAACCCCACTAAATGCTCACCCCAAACCGCCTTTCCATCTTGGATAACTTCAGGAGGAGGAACAAGAACATCACCCTCAAACCTCACAGGAAGGTGGGAAGGAATGTAAGAGCCAGCATTTCGTGGTTTAGCTTTGAAGAGAGAGTTCTATTACGGAGGGGAATTGGAAGATGCTGAGGGCAAGGATGGAGAAGGTGGAAGAATAGGTTGATCGAGGGGCACAGGTGGAGGAGGATCAGGAGCAGGCGGGAGTAGGGGATGGGCCTCACTCAACAGGACAGGAACATGGGAAGGTATGGAGGGAGGTAAGGAAGGAGAAAGGTTGATTGGACAAGAATCGGCTGCCATGCTTGTTAAATGAGTAAGTAAGCATGATTTAAAAGTAATTAAAGTAATTAATTTAATTTATTTGTGATTAATCAAATTAATTAGAGATGGTGTGACTAGATAATCTTGCTTATGGGTGATTAAATGATATTGAATGCTCTGGATTATGTGATATCTCTGATATGTGATATGTGCTGCTTTGTGATATGAGATGTTTTGGTCGAATTGTGATAATGTATGGATTATCTATTGTTGATAATGTGAATTATCTATCGGTGTGAATATGATATCCTAAATGATAGATTATATTGTTTAAACTTAAACCACTTGGACACTAAAATGACGTTTGGATTTCCGTGAGACCGGGATCGGATTCCAAATTTGGATATCTGAAAACCACATCGATCCAAATTAAAAGTTAGGTCGTCAATTCAAGTGAAGATCAAGATGAAGACTCGAAGTGTAAGAACTATTTGTCGTTAAAACTCTGAGGGTGATTCCAAAATGAGTTTGATGGAGATAGTGCTTTCAGATTCGAAATGAAGATTCAGAGTGCAAGGGATATTGTCGTTAACTCTAAGAGTGATTTCAAAATGAGTGTAGTGAAATACTGCCTTCGGTTTCGTTAGAACTCGGAGCGAACTTGTACGGACTGAATGCTTTCAGACCATTGTCATTGGAGGACGATGTGCATTCCAAGATATGTGTTCTAAAAGTTAGTCGCAGCCTTAAGCCTCATCAACCGGAAATGACTAAAACAGGGGAGGTGCAGCAAGGCTAAGTGGGTCACGCCCAAGTAGGACGAGATTTTCTCCTGTCTAGAGGTCCCTTTTATTTCGGCTTAGTGTGTGGTTGGTCGCGCCAACTGCGGGGTTTTCTTGTTCGGGATTATCCAATAAGGGATGGTTCCGGCCTTGTGTTGCAGAGGATCAGGGCAGATCCTCGGTACTTTGATCTAGACCAGGTACTGTGACGAGCGGTACCCCAGTAGCCCTGCCATTGATGGAAACCCATTTTCCCTATGTGCCTTTATGGTTTTGATTGTATAACCCACTTTGTGGCTAGTATGCTGGAATTTAATAATGTAACAATTTCAACTATTTTCTATTTACTTGAAAACCATAGACACTATTATAATATCACTGGATTTCCTATCAAATATTTTTGGTTATCGTAAGGTAAAAACTTTTCCATGTTTGTGTGTGGGAAGTCTTAGGAGATACGTTTTTTTCCTAATGGTTTTCAAAGTTAAACAACTTTAACCCGTTTACTCACACCAGTCCCATGTCTGACCCAGAGTTTATTTTCTGTTTTATGAACTCTTGGGTACTCAAATTTTTATGAGTAGCCAAGGGATTCAAGTTATCTTTGACGAGTTTTTGGAGGAGATATGGAGCAGGAGGCTTCAGCGTATATAGATATATAGTGGTTCCTCTATGTTGTATCTCTGTGATTGTGTCTATATTGTACTGGAGTTGTATGATATACATGTCTTTATAACTGTCTAGTTGTTGATGAATATGTTGTGCAACTCTGTTAAATGTTGTATACTATGTATTAACTATGTGATTAATATATTTTATTCGTTCCTCTGTGAGATTTTGATATTGTTTAGTTCCTTCTTTTCTTTCTTTCTCTTTAATATCCCTTTCTTTCTTACTAATGATGCGTCTTTCTGTGGAGTGAAAGACGGGTCGTTACATGGCTCATCCCAAAACCAACATAGATGCAATGCTCTCCTCTCCATAAGTTTAATGGATCTGATCTCGTCGTCTATTGTGGTCTGTAGCTCTCGCAACCGAAGCAAACCTATTACCCAAATCTTTATCCGTTTGGGTATTTCGGAATAAAGTGGAAAAGTGAGGAGGGTCTATTTATATATATATGTATATGTATATGTATATATGTATGTATGTATGTTATTTAAATTCTTAAATAAATCATCGTACTTTTGGAGCTTATACGATCACACTGTACATCAGATCACCATAAAACTCTTTGATGCATATCACCTCATTTTTTCACTGCCGTTGTTATAAAGTTCATCACCATTTGAGTGGTGCTTCGGGATGATAATTTTAGGCATTTGGAAGTCTTTTTGGTCACCGAATATCCCGATTCTAAAAATTTCCTCAATCATCTGTCTCATAATGAAGTCCTCATCCTAGAATCACAAGTCATTAGATTCCACTGGACCTAGCTATGCACATATTTTCACAAAATACATATAACAATACGTAAACCTTAAAAATGTTGTGACTCCAAACAGGCTGACATTTTTATTCATTTCAATTCACAATGTCGATTCTGACTCAATGAAAGTGATCTCGAGTCCTAATCCATCCATATGCAAAACGTTAAAATTTGGACCTTCTATTTAATTAACGATTCACTATTTAAATTATTATTAATATCCATTCGTTAAAAATGTTGGTTATTAAATTCTCCCATCCTTAAAAGAATTCCATCCCTAAAATTTCTATTAGTAAGACAATGCAACCTGACTGACCACAACTTCTAAGCATTAGCTTCTGTAAATATCAGTAGTTCTTCCTTATGCGCTTAGCATTTCAAAAGCTCCCAAAGTATAGAATATATCTCATAACCCTTAGGCTTTTAAAGCTCCTCTTGTTTCAAAAAAGTTCTACAGCACCTCCTTTGCGGGGCTAGCTCTGAAAAGGTCTAAAACAACATATATACATCTCATATCCAAGCATCACAAATTTGAGGATACACAAAGACGCATACCCACATGAAAGAACTCATATACCTCTTTTACAATAAGAGCATACCATTTAGATGTGAATAAAAATGAATAAGCATCCAAATAGCCAACAGCTGCTTCCATGTACCTAATATGTACTCAGTAAAAAGGATTATACAAAATTGAAATATTAATCATAGATTTAAGCAAGCTAAATCATATATAGTAATCTTCCTAAATAAAAATGCTATAACAAACCATGCAATAAGCACTTCCAATGCAACAGGCTCCCTAGTAATGTTAATCAAAAAATGGATCAATACCCTGAATTGAGTGTGAAAGCACAGGCGCTGTTTATCAAGGTAAATAAAATAGAAACAAGGAATAATAACTGATAGATAAAGTAAAGAGACAAGGCATTTTAATAGTGGTTTGGCTGTTAACGGAGCCTACATCCACTTAATAACATTTGTTATGGACTGACTACAGTTACAAGTTGAATCCAATTACAATTTGATTGGATCTTGAATGTTAGAACAAGCCATTAGTGGTAGAGTTTACTACAGAATCATGGTGAACACTTTGGATGACTGTTGTATGGAGGGAGAAGAGTGAAGAATAGTTTTTGCAGAGTTTCAGCAACCAATCCAAAAGATCCACTTTATGTTGCAGGTAGGATTGTATTTATAAGGGTTGGAGAGCATTTGGGCCAACGCCCATTTTCCAAAGCTTACATTTGAAGGTACGAAGATGTAAGTTTCACAGCGAACCGACCCAATATGATGAATCGCTAGCGATCCATAGGGCATGGATCGCTAGCGATCCATTAAGTTAGCACATTTTTAGCTCACTTCAATTGGATCATTTTCCTTGACTTGCGTAGATGCTTCCTATAAGATTTCATGACTAAATGTTTTGTTTTGATGATGGTTCATGTACTGGTTGCATATGACTGTTGCTAAAATAAGATGAATGCCCATTCTCGATCTAGCTTGCTTGGAACATTATGAAACGTAGTAGGTGTGACTAGAAATGATAATGCTTCATGACGCAAAAAGAATGGATCACCCATGAGTAATGCTTATGGATCACTAGCGATCCATGAGTGATGGATCGCTAGCGATTCGTACCTTTTGGCGATTCTTTGCTTTTTTCTCTTGTGTCCCTCTTGGTTCCTTCTTTTGATCCTTTTGGTTAAATCTTTAGTTGTTTTGACTTGATCCAGATGTCCTAAATTCCATTAAATTCTATTGGGTTAAAATCCCGAATAACATTTGCCCCCTAAAGTATACGATCATTGGAAACAAGGCACGCTCTGGAATTTATTGCTTTTGAGTTTCTATTTAGTGAGGTTCAAACAATCGTGTTGAGGCCATTACGTGAATTTGGCTTTGGTTATTCAGCTATCAGTTGAGTTCTGATAGGAATCGTCATAGCCTATAAAAATAAATCAATTTCGGTCCCATAATTTTCACGATG
The DNA here is from genome assembly GCA_030765085.1 of Allium cepa. Taxonomy (NCBI): domain Eukaryota; kingdom Viridiplantae; phylum Streptophyta; class Magnoliopsida; order Asparagales; family Amaryllidaceae; genus Allium; species Allium cepa. Next base: position 270,111,350 of record CM060944.1, read on the forward strand.
CTTGCAAATAACACATCAATCATGCTCAACAAGTTTGTAGGAGATTGGTTGTAATTTTATGGATCACTTGCGATCCATAGCCCAAGGATCGATAGCAATCCAAAACTTAGCATTTTTTGTTCAATATCCTATCTAGCTTCCCATTCAAGCCAATCCATCCTCTACCTCATTTTCTTTTTGTGAACCGAGCTTCATGCCTTATGATCTGATCTAGAGCATTCAAACCCTAAATTTTCTCCTACTATCGCCACCGCTGATCTCTGCCGCGGGAACTCCTTACCATCAACCATACTTGACCTCGTTGTCGCCATAACCTAACCCATATTTCTCGTTGCTTCATATTTTTAAATCATCGTCGATCTTACCCACTTGGATCACCGCTGATCTTTCTTGCGTTATGTCACCAACAACCTAAGTTCAACCATGTTCACCTTTTGATATTTGACTAAAGGTGGGTAATGCATATTTTGTCATTTGTTTAGCAATTCGATGATGAGGTTGTATTAGTGGTGATCATTATAGAATTTGAGTTAATTGTGATTTTGTTGAAGAAGATATGTCTTGAGTTCTTCACGGAACAAAACCCAGGCTTTGCTCCAATGCTTGACATATTTTGCTAGCTTCAACCATAAACTCAGAAATACTTGCACCGATTTACATTATTAATCCGGCATGATATCATGCGGATTGGTTTTGGTTTCTCTAGGAAGTGATGATAGCGTAGGGTAGCATCTTGTGTGCAGCATATAGTTGCTCACTTTGGATTAGTCCTGTTATTGTGCAATCAATGTACCTGGAATGGAAAGAGCTTCCAACGTTATTTCTAACAGTGGATCCGCTATCGATCATTGGTCCATAATAGGTAAGTGTAGGGGAAATAACTTTAATGAACGACACGAGAAGCTCTTTTTTCCTCACTGTGAGTGAACTCTCTACATAGGATAGAGCATTTGTAGTGTTCAGGACACCGAGCCCATCCTACATAGATAACACACCGCACTTGCTCTAGTTAACATTTGGAACCCGATGTGTCAGCATAAATCGATATTTCTTCAGAGTTCAAGTGTCATAAGGGGACTTTTAGTTAAAAATAGAAATACTTAATCGCATTAGTTATAAGTTCTGTTGTATAGAATGAAGCATCCATCATCTCATCATAAGTCCAGTGGAGGAAGTCCGACACTTTCAGAAGCTGCATCGGTTGAACCTTCACAAATAGTTTCGGTTATGCCTACTTCTTCAATATCGTGAGCTTAATACGATCAATTGATTCCGGTTGGTCCGATTACAAATCGAACTCCTCCAAATTTTAGAATTCTACTCAATCCCCCTAGAGAGAGCTTCCTTTGTAATCTCTGCGAAAGTTCTGCATAACATTTGTTTACAACATGGCATTTTAGATGATAATGTGCACCTTCCATCGAAAAATGATTCTACACATATGTCGCATTCGGGGTACACCACTTGCCACCGGTACATGTTCTTAAATGGAGTACTGCCCCTTTTCAACCACTTCTTGAGAGAAACTCTTCCGAACATGGGAATTGCCTCATTTTAAATTCATCCTAATGGGCATGTGATCCTGACTTGCCTTCACGTCTTGTTTATGTGGACATTTAATCATGCCCCGAGCTTCGATGAGTTGAGATATTTTCTCTCATTCAAGAAGAGAGATGACTGACCGTCCCTCCTGGTCATCGAGGCTCAAAGAAACTGCAAGATCGTGCTGCAGCTTCAAAGTAACATGTCCCAATTCATGACCCGGTATTTATTCTTTGGTTGTCCTGAGGAATTTAGTTGTCTTTGGACGATAGGGTGTAAGTCTTATCTTTTACTCATTGAGATTTAATCCATCGCTATGGGATATTTGATAGATCGAATACTTCTTGCAGTTATTCTGAGGCCAGACAAAGATCCATCACTCGATCCAATTTTCCATATTCTGAAGGCCGTAGATTCCAAAGAGAGATCGATCAAGTTTTTGCTAACGGATGAGAATTTGGTTCAATATGGGATGTTGCATCCCGGGAGGTCCACCGGGGCGATTGGAGTTTTGTCTCCTTCCCGTTTCAGAATTCAAACACATTCCACTTCTTCATCACACAACTCTGAAGAGGGCGATCCCCTAGAAGGAAAACATTGTCTGGCGGGTCGACTGAAGAAATTCATAAAAGAAGAGGTGTTACGACTGAAGCCAACTGCCCGCCTAAAATGCCTTCGATTCTGGAGGACGAGGAAAAATAATTCAAGTAGCATGAGGGCAAGGCTGCGTTGACAACTGAAAAGGAGGAGGGTGAAATTGAGAGCAACAGCTCCTCATCTAGTTATGAAGAATTCGATGCAACTTCTAGTGATGCAAACTTCAAATCGTGTGATGAAATTCTAAAAATGAATCTCATTCTCGTAGATTCGCCTCCCCAAGAGATTCATAATAGAGATGCTCCCCTAGTAGCTGAGCGACTTCATGATTCCCCTCTTAAGGAAACTGATATTGACTTTGGGGATTTGAGCAACGTTTATGTAGATGTCGATGAGTTCAATGGAGAATATTTTGAGTTCGAGGGATCATCTCCTCATCCCAGTTTAATTATGTCTACAGTCGGCTCGATTTCTACCGTGGTGACTTGCCGATCCAGTTTGGGATGTCCTTTTAGGCCGCCTATGACATGTTACATATCTCACATGGGTCACGTTCACATACACATGCATTATTTAGGTTCATTTCTTGTCGCTAAAGCTCTTTATTTATTTTTTATATCAAGTACTATGAAAGGCCCCAGACTTTATGAAGACCTTAATCAATTCACCGATTCGCAACGCTAGTCAAAACGTTCTTCAAGCCGCCATTACTCCTGTGGAACCAAGGAAGAGTGAAAAAGAAGGAATGAATGAGAAGCCAAAGTACGTTGCCGGGACGACAGAGAATGGGGTAGGGTTTACAAGAGTGATTATGAGAAGAGAAAAACTCCTGACGACCGAGAGGAGCCACCTAAGAAGCCCAAGGTAGATTGTGATTCCCATCCCTTCGAACATAAAGCATTTCCCCCGCCCCAATCTTAGTTGAAATTGAAGTTTCGACTTCAACTGTTCAAGTTTTACCTTCATCCCAAGCTCCGTCGGCTCAAATGGTTCCTACTTCTAGTTCTTCACGTTCTTGTAGGAGGCTAGCTTATATTCTTCGTCCAGTCCCCCTAGACTTGAAGCTATGCTCTCCGGGTGGTTTCTAAAGGGAGTTAAATTTGATCATGATCAGTGCCCAATCCGTAAAGATTCCTATATGCCTCATCTCTAGGTGATTCATAGTGATTTGGATCAAGCCGAGGGATAGGAAAAGTTTTGCAAGCAACTGGCAGACATGAATTACAACAATTATCAAGAGTTCCTTCCCTTTGAATCAGAAAAGGACATTTATAAGAGCGCGCTAGCGGTACGTGACACCAGAATCGAGCTATTAACAAATAGAAGAATGCTGCACTGCGAGAGAGTAAGGACAACTCCATCTTGCAAAAGGAACTGAAAGAGGCCCATACAAAAATAGAGATCATATTCCGATAAAATCAAGAAGGCCCACCCGGATGAGGTTAAGCTGAAAGAGGGGCTTGAAGCCTGTGGCATGATCTTTGAAGCTTGTAAGAAAACTATGGTTAATTATAACGAAGTCATTGAAGCCTATAAAAAGACAATTACTGATTACGTAGGAATAGTCGAATCCTGTGACAAAAAATTGTTTTTTATTACACCCAAATATTTGCTTCGCTCCAGAAAGAGTCGCATAGCTTAATGCTGAGAAGACCGAAGTTGAAGTTGAGAAGGCCGCGGTGATAGAGGACTACTTGGGGTTGCAGGATACTTTTGAAAAGAAGATGGAGAAGACTGATGACATCATCTTAAATTTCTATGCCAAATCCTTGCTGAATCTGGGGAGCCTCAACTATGTAGGCCCTAAGTTGACGCGTACTCTTGCTATGGGTTAGGAAGAAGTTCTAGTCCGTTTTCGAGAGAATGGGGATGCATACACTGAGAAAGAGCTGGAGGATTCTTATCTGAATGAAGAATTGAAGAAAGTATTAATAGAGGGTTCGGAGATCATTCGAATTGAGAAGGAATAGGAGGCCAACGATGCTGCTGTGAGTGCAACTGCTAAAATGCTGCCAGAGCCTTTCATTTCTGGGCCTAGCAAATCATTAAGACAACCTTGCAATCTATAACAAGCTCAACGGGTACTGCCTTGTTGTCTGCCCTTACAGCAGCTGTCTTACGAGCCTCGGGTGGTCCTGGAACGTCTCCAAAGATCGTACAACTATCCAAAGAAGGAGAAGACGAGGAGTATGAGGTTGAAATTCTCGGTCATTCTTCTGATGTAGGTAACCTTCTTGTTTCCCCCTGTTTGAGAATTTTTAGCTCACGTTACATGGAAAAGACGAATTGAATGCTTTCATTTTTGATCTTATAGGTCCATCTTCTTTACCTACCGACCTGCCAAATTCTTCAGTCCCTGGGTTTGCTGCTACTTCTACTACCACGATGCATGTTTCTGTAGCCATTCGAATGCCACATCTGTGTCTAGCTCATAACCTGGACCGGAATCTGAGAAGATTGCTGCATTATACGGTCTAGACGACCCTTTCGTATCTTTAGAGGGCAATTTTCACACAGTGGAAGCTCAAGAGAAGGAAGACCAAACTTTCCAGCTAAGTTAAACTGAACAGCAGATGGTGGCCATTAAGAAGGAATAAATCGAGGGGAGAAAATATTCAAGGAGCTCCTGCAAGTCTCGGAAGCACAAGTCCAAGGGGGAGTCTTTTGAGAAGGTCGAAGAATAGGGAGGAGATGGTTGCACGGAGGAGATAGTTGATATTTCAGGCAGCGACACAACTCCTGACAGGGGTTCTGAGAAGGAGAAGAAATTTCTGAACAAAGGTGGGAAGAGGAGTGGAGGAAAGAAAAATTGATAGGCTCGAGTAGCAATGGAGCCAGATTTTGGGACATTCTGATTTGTTTGATATGTATTGTACAAGTGCAAAGTTTTCACTTATTGATTATTTTTATTGTAGCATCTGTATTTTCCTTTTTATTGGCCGATATTATTTGGGTATAGCTCTCACATTTTTACTTTGACAGAAAATGTTATAAGTAACACAATGTTGACATTTTGATTATAATCTTATTTGTTTACTTTTTTATGTTTCATGCACTTATACCAATTTTACTTACTGCTATTCTATCTAATCCTATGATCAGTGCCACTACAACAAAACATGTTATTAATAACGCCATTCAACAGCGCCTTATTCAAAAGCGTTATTGACTACATTTAATTATTTATTTTCCTTACTAGTTTAACACATACTCAGTTCACGTAACGCCCCAAAACAAAATTACCCCTCCCAAAATTTTCATTTCCCTCTCAAAGCACTTAATCGTTCTCGTCTTCCTCCCAAAACCCTAAATTTTCGTCTCCCTCCTCATCGCTCGCCATCGCTCTTAAGCTGTTCCGATCTTCACTCATCGCTCATCACTCATCGCTCGCCATCGCCACCTCCGATCTCCGCTCATCGCTCTTCAGCTGTTCCCAAGTCTAAGTGTCCAGAACCCCAAAATTATCTGCTTGGATTTCTAGGTTATGTTTATTAACTGTTTTAATTCGACTTTATCATTTGGTTATGATTATATTTGCGTTCAAATTCGTTAGGAACTGTTTTATTTCTAGGTAAGTTCAAATTTGTCATAAAACAAACAGGGTATTTTGATTTGGATTTCACTCGGTTGAAATATTAATCGTGGTCCAATGCTAAACAACACTGGGTTAATACCCACAAATAGATAAATTTCTTTACATCCACAGATTTTTCTTCTGCTGTTTTAGTGTATTTCATGTTTAAAGGTATACCGAAATTATAAAAGTTGGGTAGTCTTTTCAGTTTCATCTTAAAGCATAAGAAGATTGTTAAATGTGCGCCAATTTTTGTTTTTTATGCACTAACGTTATAATGGAAGGAAAAAGAAAGGTGAAAAGATAAGAATTTTTTAGCATGCATTCAAAATAACTGATATAAATATCACTATCTCCACATAAACAGCAAATAATTTCCATTTAATTGAACCTCGCTTTATATAGTTAGTGTTTTACCAACTGATGTCGATATCAAACTGCACATTGTTTAATCAGCCAAACCTACTCAATTTTGGCATAATTTTATCTAGTGATATAGTCAACCACTATTAATAGGGACCTTACTACCCAAAAGCTAATAATCAAGCTGTCAAACGTATCAAACTTAGACATTAGCATCTAATCATGCTCCTCTGACTGGTTATCAGCAGTTCTATAATTTTAGTATAATGAAAAGTGTACTTTGACCATCAAGATTCTACTTATATTCACAATGTACACATTCAATATTTTGGCATATGAGTATTTTCAGGACATGCTTAGAAGACATTTTTTTTAAAATACATAAAATCATTCCTGCTAAACTACAATTGTGTAAAATAACATCAAGTTCTAGATATTGATATTTAATATTACCTTGAAATTTCTATGCTTTATGTACAGTCAACTGGCATATTTATTCGTTGGTAAGTTTAAAACTAGAAGAGCTAGAAGATATGTAAAACTTCGGCTCTAGCGACATCTTTGAACATATAGATTGTATAATACCAAGCACGTAGCAGGCTTGATTATTTATATGACGATTTTGTCTTCTCTGTAGTGGGCAGCTATCTTTTAGATTGCCTGAAAACGATTAGACAAAAAAAGAAGAGAATTTGGTAAACTATATAATTCCAAACTGAAACCTGCGTTGTGAAAATATTCGCATGTGATCGAATTTGGTTGGAGTAATGACTGGCATAGAAATTGGGATTCGCATGTCATAGACTGTGGAGACTGAACCTATGATACGTTTTGTGAATGAATATAGATGTTAACATAGGTGCATTTACGACAAATAATCTCAATTTGGTAAAATCTGAATTATAAGTTTTAACACAGGTGCTTTTACATCAATCATAGATGTTGTCACTATGGTATAAGGTCTAAATGATATTAATGAGGCATAGTTAAATATCATAAAAATTGGGAAGATTCCTAAATTTTATGCTATTTAGCTCTTGCCTTATCAATATCATAGGTAATCTGAAGATTGTGGACTTTGGTTAAGCGCCTTTACTGGGCTGGATGTGTTGCTTCACCCTACGTGTGGGACTCTGCCTCATGTTGTGATGGCGCAAAGGTAACCTAAATTCTCATCACGCAAAGGTAACTAATAATATTATTAACTGTAAGTCTCATATTTTACAGTTCTAGTATTATCCGTGTATAATTTCATTACTTGTATTACTCGCTTACGTACTAATTTAATCTGTTAGCATGTAGTGACTTTACATTGCATTGAAGTGGTGCACACAACATACAAAATCTGCACACAATGTCATGCCTGAGTGATTGTCAATGAAAATTGTCATGACGAATAATAAAGTAAGTATAACAAGTGTACTTAATTTGTACATTTATGTTTAGTGCTAGTTACTTCTGGAGGAAGGGGTAAACAAGTAGAATCAGTCCTGTTTTAGATATATTTTTGGCTGTCCCAGAGGATTTAAGTACAGTATTTTATTTATTTTTCAGTAGCATAGTCCTAAATCTAGCAACTAATTTGAGTCTTGACAATAGCGACACAAATATGCCTATATATTCACTTGTGCCTCTCCAGAGCACATAGCCCAGTACTGCAAATGTTTTCAAGTATTTGAGAAGTAGGGGTGCAATATGAGACCAAACATTGGACTATCCCTGATTTCCTTTGAGGAAATATATCAATACATTCATTCATAAATTCTGGTAACCTCACTTTGAGGAAAACTCACACACTAGAACTTTACGATTTATTTCCAGCTTTCTGTGGTAATTAGAACAGATATCAAAATTGTAAATTTTAAGTTAGCTATTTATTTGAGGTTGTTTGTCATCATAGATTAACTCTTCACTTATGGCATATACATCAAAGTATGAAAGTATGATGCATTTTATTTTAACTAAAATATATGGCCAGTGGCAACAGTGAATAAAGAAATGCACTGGGCACTGTTGAAGTGGTTTGGAGGAGCGGTGAAGAAGTTGTCATAGGATGGAGTATTGGGGGTGTGCACTGTAAAGGAGGAAGTAGAATTGTATGGTAGTATGTATGGTGATATGCAAGTGAAATGGTGCAGAGAATAGAGGCAGCAGGGGGTTGATGAATGCAGTGAAAGTTGGAGGAAGTTTGAGAAGTACTTGTTAGCAGAGGAAAAGTGGCTCATTAGTTGATGGATGCAGTGAAAAGGAGGGTGACAATCGGGTAGAAGAAAGCAGGGGAATGTTAGCAGATGGAGAACAAATTTTTGTTGGTGCAGGTTGGAGATGAAGAGGCAGTGGAAAATTGCAGAAAGAAGATGCCTTGACAGTTTTATGAAGAGGATGGTATTGAGGTGGTAATATCACTATGCGGTGAAGTTAGGTGATGGTAGATGTGTTGACAGTTTGCACGACAACAGACAAATGTGAATTGAAATGGAAGTAGATGCAGATGAAGGCAGTATGACAGTGGTAGATGACTGTAGGTGAGGGGAATGATGCAAATGTATTGACAGAGGAGAATATGGCAGAGAAGTAGTAATGCAGCAATGTATTGTTTTTTTTATTGTAAATGTAAATGCAGTGCAAGTTATAAACTTGTAAGAAAAATGAAATGCAAGTTGAAAAAGGGAATAAAATATTGTCATTTTTGTTTGATTTAGTTGAAAAAGAGTATATTGTTTACTATGATTTAGTTTGACTGCTATTATTAAAATGTAATATATAGGCATAGCTCTTGAAAAGTGTATCTACGATTTTTATAGCGGCATATATGAGATATTATAGCGGCTATAATGACCTATTGAATTAACGTACCATAGCGGCGAATTTGCGTTATAAAACTAAGCTCAACCATAGCGGCATACTTTGTGTTATAAATATTCAACAGTTTTTATAACATGTTGATATACAGCGCTTATCAAACCGCTATGGTTGTGATTAATAGCGGCTATATGCTGCTATAAAAGACACTTTTTGTTGTAGTGTGCCAAAATTCTTTGTTTGAAGTAATAGAACAGTGAAGTTCTTGGTTTTTTGGTTGAGTATTGGTGCGTGTGCCCCCAGTTCATGGGGCTTCTTACTTCAAACACTCAATAAATGAACGGTTGATCTGTGTGACTCTTTGGATGTCTATTTTACATTAACTATCTTTAGGATGAGCATCTTGATTCCAAAGCTTTTGTTGGTCAATGATCGGAATTATTTGCCGATTTGTAATCATTTGTCATTGCTGGATTCATACCCATTACTACTGATAGTAGGAGTAGATCAACTCTCATTAGTCTTATAATAGACAAGTTTCTCGGTGTTGCCAGGACGATACCGGTACTTAAGAGTGTGTGCGACTTTTAAGAGTATGTGTGGCTTTTGAGATGCATGGCTTATGAGATGCATGCTTATAGGACGCATGACTTTGGGATCAACATGACCCATCGATCCAGAATGGTTTGGAAGTTCTCAAAATTAACAATCTTTGGGCAATTTGAAGAGTTCATGTTTCGAGAGCATGCTTCCTTGAATCAAGAAGCAATGCACAGCTTATGGTGTGCGCAGCTTTGATTAGGGCCTTCCTAGTGCTGCCAGAGCAAAACCAGTTCTTAGAAGGCTGGGATAGAGTTCCATTGATGCAATGGTTTGAGTCGATTTACTTCCGTTGACCCGATGGGTAGATGGGGCATACTTAAGCGTGGTTCCACCATCTCAAGCAATGATTGGGTGGTTTTGAGTAGATTTGACTCCGTCGATTCAGCAGGTTACTTTTATAAACACAGTTTTATTGATTAAAAAAGTAAAGCAATTTTATTAATGAAAGTTGGGCAAGTTCTGCCTATTTACAATGCTTCTGGTATTCCCGGGTGGCTTATTTGTTGGAAATAGAAAATACAAAAGATAGTCTTAGATAAAGTAAGGACGCAGCGATTAACTGTTCTATGCTTGGGGAATTTAGGCCCCATTAACAGTTGTTAGCTTTAATGTGCCATCCTCTAGCTTCTGACCGATCACATAGGATCCTTCCCCATTTGATCCAAATGCTCCCAGTACTGGGTACCCTCTTGAGGACAAGGTCTCCCATCTTAAAGGTACAGTTGTGAGGTTTGGAGTGATAGTACCATGCGACCCTTTTTTGGTGAGCGGCGGTTCTTAATTCGGCTTCTTCCCTCTTCTCATCAACCATATCGAGCGACGCGAATAGGAGCTATTCATTCTGCCTTTGATCAAAATTTCGTCTTCGATGAGAAGGGACATCTAGCTCCATTGGGATCGTTAATTATGAACCATACGCTAGGGTGAATGGGGAGTACCCAGTTGCAGATATATGTGTTAACCTATAAGCCCATAGTGCGTGTGGAGGTTCATCTGCCCAATTTTCTTTTTCTTTAGTTAGCCGCTTTTTGAATGTGGATTTGATGATCTTATTTATTGCTTCCACTTTCCCGTTTTCTCTCAGATGTACGGCATCGAAAAAGCTTTTCATGATTCGGAAGCACTTGCAAAGTCTTTGAACTTAGTGCTTTCAAATTAAGTCCCATTGTCAGTGATGATTTTCTGTAGCACTCCAAACCTGCAAATAATATTTTTACTAAAGATGTTAATGACTTTCTTTGTGGTAATAGTGGCCAGTGGTTCTGCTTCGGCCTATTTGGTGAAATAGTCAACATCAAGGTAACATAATTGGCTCCTCCTTTAGCCATTGGTAATATGCTAATCAAATCAACTTCCTAAATTGGGAAAGGCCAATGGCTAACCATCGTGTTAGCTCCATCGAGAGAGTTCTTTATTTTTTGATTCCCATTTTTTCCTGCATTCCCTTCCGCAGTCCTGGAGATATTTATATCTTGTCTTGTCGCCATATCATTCTTCCCAATATTGGTTGGTCGTGAATTAATAGATTTCCTTTCTAATTCATATGCTCTTCTAATCTCAAGTACTGGCTCAGCTTTTGGTCGAAGTTCTTCCTAGTGGTAGATTGTTTCATTTTGATCCATTTCTTGGATATAGTTTCGAGGTGAATTGCGTGAACTAAGGCCATGAAAATCATATCCTCATTTGGATTACTTACTTCAATTACGGTAGTGTTGAACCGATTCATGAAATACTTCATAGATTCATTCCATCCCTGCAATAGGCCAGATAAGGACATTACGTCTTTTGGCTATGCGTGCGAAGTCTAAATTGATCAAGGAATCTTGTTGCTAGTTGATTGAAGATGGAGATGGATCTTGGCGGAAGCCTAGTGAACCATATGGAAGCAATTCCCTCTAGAAAAATTAAGAAACATCTACATCGAACGGCATCTGAAGCATTCACTCTGTCCACGTACCAACTGTACTTGTCCACATGTGTTTTGGGTCTCTCGTTCCGTCGTAAGATGGGATAGTTGACATAGTGAATTTTTTGGGGTACCGCTCATTCAAAATGTCATCGATGAAAGGGGTCTAGCTTGGAGCGATTCCCCATTCATCATCCCTTCTATCATTACTTTCATCCATTAGTCACTTGATCATGTCTGAGATATTTGCCTCAAATGTCGGGTAATTTTGTGGTCAGTTGTCACTGACTACACCAAATGTTTAATTTTGCAAACAATCTTAGTGAGTGGGCTGAAGTCTAAGCCCTCTTATCTTCAGGAGATCCACCCCCTTAGGCTTTCGTTGGCCCTGTGGTTGGTCTGATGGGGGCAGTTTAGATCTCTCCAACGTCATTGAATGCATCGGTATTTCCTTCCAACTTGTCATTCTCAAGTCGCTCACCATCTTCTGAGTTGAAGAGAATCATGGCCATATCTTCCTATAGGGTTTTCATTCCTAGATTCAAGTTTGTAGTTGGTTGCCTCGTAGTTGGTGGAGTGTTTGTGTTTCCTTCCATATTGATTCATACGGTTCCACCTATCACTCCTTTTTGCGGTTGCTTTCCGTTTCTCCTGTTTAGGTTAGAGATGCAAGAATTTTCTTGTTCCATGATAACTGCAAGCTCTGTCATGTTTCTTGGAGCAGCATGTGAATGTAAGGTCAATAGAGCATTCAATTTGTCCATGTGAGCCCTTTGGCTATTTTCCATCTTCTGATTAATTTCGTCAACAACTTTATTTAATTCATTTCTAGTGACAACTTCATGCTTAATAGAGGATCCTAGAACTTGAACTTCGGAGTTAGCTCCTAACTGTAGATCATTGGGGTTGTTGAGTTCAATTTGCTGAGGGTTTGTTTCTTCTCTAGCGATGGTAGGCCCTACGGATTTTTCAAAAATAGCTCTCCTTCTTCTAGGTGTCATCAATTCTTAGCAGCAGAATTTCTAAGCAGAGATTGAGAATCTAACCTCTGGACCTGTATGATCCAAAGTAGATAGCTAGATTTAAGCCTAAGTTCAGTTCTCTCAGTGAAAGCACCAAAATGTTAATCCAAAAAATAGATCAACACCTTGAATTGAGTGTGAAAGCACCAGCCCAGTTTATCAAGGCAAATAAAATAGAAATAAGAAAAAATAACTGGTTGATAAAGTAAAGAGATAAGATATTTTTATAGTGGTTCGGCTGTTAATGAAGCATATGTCCACTTTATAACTTTTATATGTATTGATAGCAATTACAAATTGAATCCGAGTACAATTTCATTGGATCTTGTGAGTTACAACAAGCCACCAGTGTTAGAGTTCACTGAAAATAACAATGAACCCTTTGGATGACTATTGTATAGGGGGAGAAGAGTGAAGAATAGTTTATGTAGAGTTTCAGCAACCAGTCCAGAAGATCCACTTTAAGTTGCAGGTAGGATTGTATTTATATGGGTTGGAGGGCGTTTGGGCAAAGCTGCTTTGCTAAAGACTTACATTTGAAGGTACGAAGATGCTCCAAAAAGTTTTACAGCGAAACAACCCAATATGGCTAGCGATCCATAGAGCATGGGTCGCTAGCGATCAACGAAGTTAGCACATTTTTAGCTCGTTTAAATTGGATCTTGTTCCTTGACTTGCGTAGATGCTCAGCATGTGATTTCATGACTATATGCTTTGTTTTAATGATGATTCATGTAATGGTTGCATGGAACTGTTGCTGGAATTAGATGAATACCCACTTCTCGATCTAGCTTGCTTGCAGCATCATGAAACTTAGCAAGCATGCCTAGAAAAGATAATGCTTCATGATGCAAAAAGAATGGACTACCATGAGCAATGCTTATGGATTGCCAGTGATCTATACCCTTGTGCTATTCTTTTTTTTTTTCTCTTGAGTCTGTCCTGGTTCCTTCTTTTGATCCTTCTGGTTGATTCTTGAGTTGTTTTAACTTGATGTAGATGTCCTAACTTCCATTGAATTCTGTTGGGTTAAAACCATAGATAATAGGTAAATATGTTATAACAAACTTGCAACATGCATCTCTAAACATGTTACCATCGAAAACAATAAGCATACATGTAAAACACAGGCACTAACAAAGAAAGTTCTATACTATGACCTTATGCATATTAATAAGGCAAAAAGGAAAAAAATTCTTTTAAGTAAATGGAGGCATACCGATACAAAGCTCCAAGCGAGAAGCTCACAACTTTTGTTTATGTTCCTAAGCACTCTTATCGGAATAATTGCTCCATAGAACATAGATGAGCTTAACCCCATAGGTCTAAAGCCATGGCCCTATTCTAAAAATATGAATAAGCCTTCAAGGTCTATGCCAATATTCAGTTCACATCCACCTTCTCTAGTCGACTCATCAATATGACGTCACTAGAATTTCACACTTATACAAAAAGAATACACGAAATACATCATGCATACCTTCTTCGAAAAAGGAAAATCAATATAATATGCTAGAGCACAATCCTCATGATTCTTGAATAAATCTAACAATAAATGTCTCTATTCTCCTTTCATTCCAAACCAAACCCACAAAACACAAGCCACAAAACATACAAAATGAGGAACGACTAGTAGCAACAAGCAGCAACAAGCAACAACAACTAACATATAAGCAACCAAACATACAAAAATAGCTTATGCCAACACACAAGACAACCAACTATAGTCAGAATATGCATGTCAAACAATAAACTCTCATGAGTCTACTCGACATCCAAGATGAACCAAATGCTTAAGTGGTGCCACCCTTTTCATGAATACAATACATGAAAGACTATTGCTCCTCCTACTATGAAAATGGAAACTTATATGATATGATGGATCATCGATCCTCAAGATTCTTGAATAAATTCAACAATCCAAATCTCAACATTCATTTGTTCTAAATAGAACTCATTCTTCCAAGGAGAAAAGTTTACAGGTTAAATCATCATTAAATGATTATCTGCTGATTCTTGAGCCCACCTAGGTTCAAATTCACCTCAACCACACGATGATAATAAGAATAATATACTAAATGGACTACACGCTCGCTATCATGTATCATATCACCAATTAGAAGATTATCAAAATCGTCACAAAACAAGTCGAGAAGTCCTTCTCTGAACTGTTACAAGCTAGCGTAACTATACTATATATACACATAATTTTACAATGAATTAAGATCACCCAAAATAATACGTTGCGCAACCAAATCTCTATTTGCTCGTGTAGTTTCTTTGTTAAGCTGGGTCAATCATCTGACTCCTCTCATGCAAACGTTGATATGTTCCTTGGTCCGACATTTGAAATTTCCCTGCACGATTTAAGTCATGCAACAAAAATCTCTAGGTCTGCTCAAGAATCTAACACAAATTCTCACCTTTAAGAATCAAGTGAAAAACCCTTTCTTAGCTGGTGCAGATCACTTACAAACCTCATGCTCAAACTAGGTATTAAGAATTGGTACGTGAATGGACTGATTATTAGAAAAAACTAGTGGAGCTCATGGGATTAATCCCATCACTTATGGTTTGCTAACACAAGGCCAAACACTTCTAATACGAATGACTCAACACATAACATATAAGTCATCCGCTTGGTCCTTACTTATTTCTGGGTAACCATTGAATCCTAGTTGAATGTAGAATCGAAGTCATTCTACACCGACCAACCTCACTCTACTCAAAAGCTCATGTATTAAGTTTGAATATCAGTACTCTCGAACATTATACCTTAGCTTAACAGCCAAGGTTACCCATATAGGATCAAACATTACAAAAGAATTTATCTACAATATAAGGGGTCAAGTTTTGAGCCTAACCACCAGGTCACAAGTAACAAATGAATATATAGCTTTAGTGTCAGGAAGAACACAAGCAAGTATCTTACAAATAAAGCATACTTTGCTACTTCAACTTCTTTCCTTCCCCTGAGCAGTTGGTTTATAGGACCCGATAATGCCTATAAGGCATAAAGTCATCACAACTTGCCCAGCCTTCCGAAGTGTAGGGAAATTCTTCTTCTAGTGACCAAGCTAATCAGAATTGAAGCACTCACACTTGGCCATAGCGAAATACCCCTTTATGCCGTAAGAGGTATACATTATCAACTCTATTCTTTAGAATAAGCTTGATCTAACTCAAATCTTGGACTTTACGCTTTGGTTAGAGCTCTGATTTTCTTTCCACCTTTGCTATCTTTGGTGGTACCTCGTGGGTACTCTCATGAAGAAGAGCCACTATAACTAGACTCTAAAAAATGGTCCATATTAGGATATGACTAAGCAACAAATCCTTAATCGATGCATCAAGATCCTAGGCAAGCTTCCTTTTTGGCAAAACTAAGGGGGTCGAATGGCCCATACCATTTATTTATATTAATAAGCAAACTTACAATATAAATGGGAAATAGGGATATGGGAAAGAAATAAGGGGATTTAAGGGAAGAAACTAAGAAAGAAAGGGGAATAAAACATTGCAATGCAAACCTAGTTCCACCTGACCAGACCATCATCATTAAACGGGAAGGTAGATATAGTGATCAAGGCATGTATATATTTAGAAATCTCAAAGTATATCTGCATATGATTACTATTAGTATGTCCAAATATTCCACTATTCCTTTCCTTTCATATCACTATAACCATTATTTTGAGCATGATTAAAAGTTCATATGTCGATTATTGCTTCCACCTAGTTGCATTGTATATGTTCATCCATTCAATCTTGCTATTTCTTTGTGCATTGCCATATCCTCCTTTATTCTTTATTTTAGACCATATAAAATGAGTAAAGGAGCATTTGAAAATAGATGATGTATATCTTCGACCGCATAAGAGCAAAATATGCAAGAGGTGGATAATGATATACCTTTGAGTGCTAGATTTCCTCACATGGGCAGTGCATTTCTAAACACCTTCTGGAGCATAAAGTTTTGATTTTCTTCTGCATACCTATTCCATATTCTTTTCTACCATATGAAGTTGCTTTGTTGCTTCTCTCCCGCAAGCACAGAGTATAATGTATGTGTTGAGTGGTCTCTGAGATCTTCAGTCCATTTATAATCTTCATATTGAATGTAGCTGTAAAGGGGCATCATTAAATGATTCTCACAGGGCATTAATAGTGGAATTGCTTGTGCAAGGCAGGGATATTCTTCCATTTATTATGTAGCTAGTGGCCTTAGCATATAAAGAAATTCTATTTTGATGTATATTGTCATATGAGAAAACTCTCCTAATGTATCATGCCTTTCTTAATTCAAGGAGTTGTCCAGAATTTAGACAAGCTGTCAGAGTATAGAATTTCTTGTGTATGTGGAAGCAATATATCACGTATTTTAATCATTGTTTTCCACACCCAGCTCTGAGCTTGTTTAGGTTCGGCCAACCATATTTCATCATCTTTTAAGTTGTGTTTGATGCTCCATTTAACCCTTAGCGATTTTGATTTGGTAATTAGATTCTGGAAGTGTTTAGACAAGGCTGCAACATTCCAATTCTTCGTATTTTTTGTACCCAATCAACCTTTGCTTTTAGGGATTTCCAATTTCTTGAATGCAATAGGAAAGAATTTTTTGAATGTATTGTACCTGACCACAAAATTTTTATAATGGAAGATCTGATCATGGCAAGAAGTTTTGTTGGAAGTAGAAAGGTAATACTTTAATATACTGTTATGGATAGGATGACTGCATTAATTATTACTAGCCTCCCTGGCTATGAAATGTGATGGTTCTCCTATCTATTCATTAAATTGTTATTTTTCCATATAGTGGAACACACTAGGCTACTGTAATTCTTTTGTTGCTATAGGAATACTAAGGTAAGCCATGTCAGTGTCTAGAGGAGGCATTTTGGTGATGCTCAAGCAATCAGATATTTGGTGGTTTGGCAAGCTAGCAAGAAATATATAAGATTTTTGAGAGTTAATTTGTAGACTAGAGAACTCATAGAATGATGAAAGGGTTTTCATGATAGTTTGTAGGGACAAAGATGTAGGTTTGGTAAATATTAGCAAGTCATCAGTAAAGGCCAGAGTGGTCACCATGGGGTTTCTGCATTTTGGATGAAGGACAATGTTTTTTTGTTCTACTTGATTGTGTATAGCTAATGTGAAAGTTTCCATTATCATTATAAACAAGTATGCAGAGATGGGATCTCCTTGGCTCAATCCATTACTACCTTTAAAATACCCAACAATATAGGCATTGAAGACTAGAGTATATCTTACAGTAGAGATGCATTGGTATATCCAGTTGCTGAATTTAGGGGGAAGTTCATCCTTTCAAGTATGGTCATAATGGTTGTCCAGTTGACAGTATCAAATGCCTCCTTTATGTCTATTTTCATCATTTCCCTAGGAGATTTGTATGGAGAGGAGTATCCATTTAGTAATTCGTGCATCAATAGGACATTATCTAGAATACTTCTATTGGGAAGGTAGGCTGCTTGGTTGGGAAAAATAAGAGTTTGCAGTGCAGATATGGACCTTGAGGCTAGGATTTTTGAAATGGACTTGTAGATGACATTGCAACATGCTATTGGTCTATATTGGGTGACATCAGTGGGCTAGATGTTTTGGGAACAAGGGTAAGATTTGTAGAGTTGATGGAGGACATCATTTTGCTTTTGTTGAAAAAATGGTGTACTGCCTTATACACATCAGTTGATATTAGTTCCCAGTAGTGTGTGTAGAAGGTAACTGTGAATCCATCAGGGCTAAGGGAGGCTAAATTCCTCATTGTAAATATAAAATTCTTTATATCCTCATCAGTACTAGGATTTGTTGTAGCAGATTGTAGTTCACTAGGTAACTTTGGGATTGATAGGTTATTGATAAAGGTATTGTATGAAGATGAGGAAGGGCCACTAAGTAATCTAGCGTAGTAGTTGAGGAAAGCAACATCAATCTGAGTAGGTATTGTTTGAGATACACCATGCATATCAGTTATCAGACGAATTATTGACTTAACTTGTCTAATTTTTAAGGAAGCATGAAATTGTTTTGGGTTCCTATCTCCATATGTAGACCTGATTTGCCTGTTTTTTTGCATCACCATTTTTGCTTCAGTATCATAGGCTTTCTCAAGTTGAGAGGATAGATCAATTTCTTTTTGGTTTAAGGCAGGGTCAGTGTTTAAATTTAGGATCATTTATTGAACTTGTTCAAATTGAGCTGCTATGCCAGTGGACAATTTGTTACCTTGTCCATATATGTTTCTTACCCATGTTCTTAGCACTGCTTTTGTATTCTTTAGTTTCTTCTGGAAACAGAGCATTGGATTTCCATATGTAGGGATTTTTCATGCTTCATTAACTACCTACATCATACTGTTATTTTGTGACCATTCATCATAAAAATTAAAATTTACCTGTTCATGTATAGCAGCTGATCCAATTCTCAGGATAAGAGGGCAGTGATCAGATAGCAGGGGCATAGGGGTGTGTATATTAATGGATGGCCATTGTAATAGGGTTTTGCAGTTCATAAATCCATGATTAATTCTGGAGAGGGTACGTGGTCTATTGTGACTTTTGTTGGACCATGTGTAATTTGAGCCAGAGTAAGGCATTTCAACCAAGGATGCATTGTGAATGGTTTAATGGAGTAAGGTTAGATAAAGATAAGGGATTGCCACCACTTTTATGCATTGAGAGGAAGGAGCAATAGAAATCTCCAATTAGTATCCAAGGGTGTGTAGACTGACTGAAATGAGGTATGTGCTCATGCAATTTATTTCTAATAAGAGGGAAATTATTTGCATAAATGAAAGTGAAGTACAATAAAGTATCAGAAGGATGGTGCATAGCATGAGTGTGTATAAATTGGCTGCCAAAAAAGATAGGAGTTAATGTAAAAACTGAAGGATTATACAGGATAAACAATCTTCCATAGGGGCATGGGATATTTTTTTTATGTATTTCTAATTTGTGTTTATGTATTTGGTAGCTCGAGGAGTTAGATTAGAGTCGAGTTTGGTTTTAGAAATAGAGATTAAGTATAGATTATATTTTTGGATCAGAGATTTTATATGGTCAAGTTTTGCATGTTTGTAGGCTCCTCTTATATTCCATGCTACTATCTTGTCAACCATTGATTATACTTAGTAGGTTTTTTATTTAAGCATCTTGTTCTTTTGATGTTAAAAGAAGGGGTATTCTCTGGGTATTGCTTTAGGAATGAATCTGATTTAGTTCCTAAATCTATGGGTGAAAGAGAGAGTGGAGATTGTAGTTGGTTTCTCTTCTCTGTTGTCAAAGACATTTTCCTTTTGTTTTCCTTGCAATTTGCATTCAAGAAAGAGGGTTTCTTTTTGTTTGAATGATTGTTCTTTTTGAAAAATTAGATGAGGAGGAAATGGAGGATGGAGTGGATATAAAATTGAAGGGATGATCAATACTAGCAGTAGAAGAATGTTGGGGTGCTGGAAGTATCTAACTATCAATTAGGGAGAAGATATTATTGGTTCCAATGCTCAACATGTCAAAAGGAAGGGAATAGTTATGGTGTGACTGTTGAGATATCTTATGCATATGTTCACGTTTAGGAGATGAGCTAAGATTTTAGAGAACTGTTGGAGTAGGAAGCAATGGTGGCAGGTTGAAGGAGGAAGCAGCTGACTGTAGATTTGGAATTGATTTGAACAGTACAGGAACATAATCTGATTGGATGGAGGTGATGGTACTATGGGACATACTGAGCCTGTTAAGAGCATCATCAGAGTTTGTGTTGTATGCAGTTGCTGTTACCGTTTCGTTAGGCATTGCATTTTCATTTGCATGCATACTATCAAACATAGGTTGCATGTTATTACTAGGTTCATGATTTGTTGCTACAGACTTATTCACTTTTGCACATGCTATCTTGCCCATGTCTTGATTAATTATTCCAACTGATGTGTTTGTTGTTAGTACTTTTTGCATATTTATTTTTGTATGTTTTATCAATTATTTGAACCGCTTCAACATCCATATCTGCTTCAATTCTCTCTTTATCTACATTCTTAATAATTTCACCTTCCTCTGTCAAATCAAGTACTAAATACTTATTTCTCATCGGAATTGCATTCAAATTTGTATTGTCATTTTCAGTTCTATTAGCATTCTGTATGTAGTCTATTTTCTTCATCTTCTCGGGTGCGTTGTTATCAGTTCTTACATTCATATGGCTATCATGTTTATTATGCACATCAGCTATAAAAGAGATTTTCACTGCATTTATATTTCTATTTCCTTTCACTATCTTTTTCCATACCTTGTTTTTGCTCACACTTGGGTCTGATCTGTTATTTTATTTCTCTTCTTCAACTGCTAGCTGGTCACACTGCATCACAGCTTTCCCACTTTTATTAACTTGATTTTCCTCTGGCTTTTACTGGCACAACTTGCATTTATGTCCAAATATATTGCAATAAATGCATATATCCGGTTTCCAAAGATATGATACTTTCATTATTTTCTTTGTTCCATCAGAATTCATTACAAGGAAGGAATCAACTAGTTCATGGTTTGGTGATATTTCAGTAAGACATTTGACATGATGTATTCTAAGAACAGATTCGGTTGCTTCATCTAAACAAACAAGTTTACCCAACTTATTAGCCAACCAGTTGATACCCAAAGGTGACCATAAATATATTGGTATATTTGAGAGTTGTACCTAGATTGGTACAGATGTAACAGATCCACATATATTAGTTATCGTAGGATCCCACTGTTTCAATATAAAAAAATTGTTCTTCATGACTATAGGGTCACTTCTAATTATTTTGTCCCTGTCAGTTGCATCAGAAAGGAGAAATAGGAATATAAAACCATCTGACTTGACTTTAACATTACCTCTTAATAGCCATCTGCGTTTGAGGAACTCGATTACATATGAATAAGACAAGGGCTTGTCTAAGAAAAATCCAACCACGTAGTCTTTCCATATATCAACTCTAGCAACAATAACAGGAGAAGGAGGAACCATTGCATCTTCAATGAGGGATATATCCATATGAATAGGCATGAACTTACCCACGTTACGAGGTAGGTTCTTAAATAGGGAAGTCCATGCGTGTTCAGTAGCTAAAGTAGGGGAAGAAAGATGATCAGAGGTTATACAAGTGGAAGAAAGCATGATTGGTTTGGAAGGGGGAAGAGAGGATGAAGGAAGTACAGTTATGAAGGCCGGAAGGGGCGCAATTAAGATAGGTTCAGGTGGACGAGAAGGTGAAGGAGGAGATGTGATAGGTATGTGGGGGTTATCGGTATTGGTACAGTGAGAGGACAAGGAAGGAGGGAACGGGGCGGGAATTGGTTCAGCTGCCATTGAATTAAAAAGGGGATTTCAATATCGACCACATAACAATATTTCCTTAGTAAGTTTCCTTACCTACTTCTAAAGAGTATTAACCATCCACATTCTGAATTTAGTAAATTGGCTAACATACTCCTTTACTAATAAACTGCCCTATTGCAAATGGATGAAATGCTTAACCTGCACATCCCTTCGATCTAAAAATAAACCGAGACTCAAATTGACACCTAGAGTCAATCCAAGTCTTATCCATCTCATCAACCTCCTTCACTCCTACATCCCACCAAGCCAAAGTCCGTCCTCCTTAATATGTTGGGATGTAATCCTCAAAGCCTGGGTTGGCAAGAGCCCTCTCTCATATACCGTATCCAAGCATATGCCTCAACAACAGTCTTAAAACCAAGATATGGTATTTTTTCTAGGCTAAGAAAATCCCAGCATAACGTTGGAGGGTCCAAAGATGATGGAGAAGAAAATAATGGTACCCTCAAGGGCTACACCATCTCCAATACCTACTGCATTTGCACGAATTTTTTCATTTTGTAGAGTAACACCCACAACAATTTAATAGTCTATGAATCTACCAAGCATCACTGCCTGTCGAGCCACATCTACTCGTGCATCTCTCACAGTCACTCTTGTACCCCCATCCGCTCATAGTTATTAGCCTAAAATGAAAATACCTTAGCAACTTGCGATCGGAATAAATCAAAGCTCAAAAGAAATGTGGTGTATATAGCATTAGATAGTAGAAAAATTCAAGTATGCTCTCCCAACATATCTCCATCTACTAGGTTGCTTAACTCAAACTAGTCTGTATGGTCCTGAGTGTCGAGCCTAAGTTCTGAAAGTAATTGTGATGACCTACCCTTTGTAATATCCCGAATTAATGTTGATTGACAACTTCTGACTCAAATATCACTAAAGATAGTCGATAGCGATCAAATTAAAACCAAACAACATACCAAAACACATCTACACAATCTCACAGCAGAAGATAGGATATAACATACTAACTAAACATACATGAACATAATAGGATAAACAATATATAAGAGGCTGCACTAATGAAAGTGTAACAACTCGCACCGCACCGGGGCCTGAATTTTCTCTAAATCGAAAACCCAAGCTACCAAAGTATGGATCGCTAGTTTGGTATCCTGCAAATAAAGCAAAAGAATGCATATCAGGCCCTAAGACACAACATACAACGGAATAGTAAAATATAATAGATCTCATGACCAAGGTTTGACACTTCCAAAGTCAAGTGTCCATGCACCTAACATACCAAGTACCGATACATGTCCTTCTATATATCTTATGGATCGTAACAAGGAGGGGTTAGAATAATGTTCTGGGGACTGATAATATTATGCATTTTATACACAACAATAGTTTATGCCAGTTATCTTCTATATCATGTTATGTTATGTATGTTTACATTTTATTAGTTGCTTCGACTCCACGCCCGTGTATGGACCGTTTTCATCTACTTTCTGTAAAATCATAGCCATGTATATAAAAATATATATCCCATGGTTCCCAATCAAACCTAGATACTATCCCTATTAGTATCTTCCTTTTTGCATACCATCAGGATCCCTTGCTCTCACCGTATCATAGTCTCAATGCGCATATCAAGGGACTCTCATAGTGCCTAAGGATGGCTTTTCCATACATTTTGTTGTACACTATCTCGCTTTGGGGATTTACTACTTCGTCTGCTTCCTACCGTGGACTCGGTTCCACGGATGTAACAACCCGCATATTTATCGGTTGAATATTTAAATATTTTATTTAATATAACGTCGTTTGTCGGATTATAGTCCAAAAAGCTACTTTCTGCAAACGGTCGAACTGGGACTCAAGACCACTTCCATTGAGTTCAAAACGTCGTTTGCGATCTTTTCTAGTATAAGCTTCGATAGATTTGGAGTAAGTCGTATTTTGCTACTTTTTCTATTGGGTTTTGGATTTAGGTTCAGCCCACTGGCTAACTTAATACCCTAACTCAGTCCTCTCCTCTCCATTCACTCATTCCCACTCCTCAAACTTAAGCTAAAACTGAAAATGGGGGAAAGTAAGAGGAATTAGAAATTCCAAGCCCTAGTTTCTTCTTGCAAACTTGAATTCTTGCTCCAAAATCAAAGAGAAGCTATTGGTAAGCCTCCTCTTCATCTTCTCCAACTCTTTCTCTCTTTAGTTTCAGAAATTCCTAAACTTAAACTTAGGAAATACTTATTTTGATCTTAGATTGAAGCTTGTTGAGTTGAAGTGGAGATTGGTTGGTCTTCTCCTTGTAATTGAGCTCCTTCTTCTTTGTTTTGGGTTAAAGGTGAGATTTTTATCTCAAATCTATGCCCATATCTATCTTTGAATGTTGGGTATGAATTCCTAACACTTATTCATGTGCATTTGCTTTTGGTTTGGATTGAATTGGTGAATATTCCAATTTTTAGTGTTTTGGGTTCAAATCTTTAAAATCCTAACTTTAATGTTTTGATCATGTTTTGGTGATGAATTGAAGAGCTTATAGGATCACGTCGTCTATTGGCATAAACCCTTAGCGCCCATTGCTCGTCCGGTTGCATTTGCAAAGAGAGTGCATCTTCATTTTTTAGGCGGAAAATACTGGAAATCCCAGTTCAGTCGACTGAATTCTCTATTCAGTCGACTGAACCTAGAAACAGAAAGTTTCCAGGCATGATTCAGTCGACTGAAATCTTTGTTCAGTCGACTGAACCTGGTAACAGAATGTTTCCTGGCATGATTCAGTCAACTGAAATCTCTGTTCAGTCAATTGAATTTTCTGTTTCAGCCCACTTTGCCTTTTGAGATCGAATTTCCAATTTGAATCGATCCGTGATGATCCTATTTGTTGTTACCATGGGTTTTTATAAAATAATCTTTTTAATTGTATTAAAAGCTTGCTTCTCTAATTTATAAATTTTATTAAAACACACACACATCTCCGCACTTCGAGCGAAGTGGGAGGAGAATTAAATAATTAGATAAAACACGTGCAATGAACACGTGCGTTCATATTTTCAGTTAATTCCCAATCTATTCGTTTGAACGTTTTGACCTTTGAGTTCGGTTTACCGATGAGATGAGGTAAACTTTGTACTGCTTTGAGTGTGAAATTGACTAACGGAAAGTATACCATTTAGTGAGAACGGGTGGTTATGGGACTCGCGTTAACACTTTCCGGGTTCCTTTCTGGGAGTTTGTGACACATGTTGCCTTTGGGATAGTGTCTTCGGACTGTCTCCTTCTGGCTTGTTGCCTTTAATATCGTTTTTGGAGTTGGTCCTTTGCCCCGGCTTGAGAGATATTTGGGATTGTTGGTTACCTTTAGTATTGCTTTCGGAGTGGTTTTTCTTCACCACCGCTCGAGAGTTATCGGAGTGGTTTCTTCACCATCGCTCGAGAGTTATCGAAGTTGTTTCTTCACCACCGCTCGAGAGATATTGGAGTGCTTTCTTCACCACCGCTCATGAGATATTTGGGTTTGTTGCAAGTGGAATTTTCTGTTGTTTCATTGATAATTATATTCCTTAGATATCGCCCTTCGGTGTTGGTCTTTTTGTGCCACACGATGCATATTACCTTATGGAACTTGTTATACCTTCATTAGTATTTACTATTTGCCTTCTTGGCTTGATTTGGGATATTTATATCCATTGTTCATTTCAACTGCCGATGACATGAGGTTTGTTTGATTCATCTTTTGTTTGATGATTGAGTTATCTCATATAGAGATATTTGTTATGCTTTATGATCTTGCAGGTTCATTATCATTCAGTTTATCTAACTGATTTGTTTAGCTAAACTGACCCGTGTATTTTATACTCGGGTCAGATTGAGTTGTTTCAGGTTAGGTGCATTTGGAATTGCCTCTTTTGCTTCCACATGGACTATTTCGCTAGTTTCTTTTGTCATAGCTTTTTGCGTAGTCCTTTTTGTTAAAACTCTGATATGTATTCTATTGGCTTGTCTGTATATTGTGGTTTGCTATACCACTTGACATGTATTAGTTTGTATACTCTGTTATTTATCTGTATATGTGTATATGATGATCTTCTGTTCTGTGATGTATATTACATTTGAGTTGTTATATTCTGTTCTGATAGACCCTCCAGCCACCTATGGTTTTGTTTTAAGTATTCATTAGATATGTCGATCTGCTTGTTATGACAATTGTCGATGTATTCAATAGATAATTAGAGCAAGGCTATAGATGGTCGCTCCTAACCAGCCTTATTCCCCGCGTTAGTTGACGGCATTACTCCGTAGTGTCCTTAGCTAGCGTGGTATAGAGGTGGGGGCATCACAGCTTGGTATCAGAGTCAGGTTCAGAACAAAATATGATAACTCAGAAAAGAAGCACATATTAATGTACATCAAAGTGTAACAAGTGTTACAAATTTTTGAATCATTTTGCCTCTATTCCTTCCGTGCATTTGGGGTAGATAGAATTGGTAATCCGTCTAGGAATGTATTTTTATTCCGTAGTATTCCGTATTGAAATATCTACCTTGTGATTAATCTTTATCTTCTTTAACTTTCAGCTTATGGCTGGAAGAGGCAGAGGACGACGTTCGAATGTTGGGCAATCCAATGGCTCACATCCAGATGGCGTTTATATATATCTACTGATCAGTTTATGGAGTTGTTTAGGCGCACCCAGCCTCCAGCTCCTACTCGTGTATCTCCACCTCGCAAGTCTACCTTGGCACGCATGTGCAGTGATTTTTCTCATCTTGGAGGAAAGCCGTTTAAAGGCTCCGAGTCTGTTCTTGAAGTCCAAGCTTGGGTTCGCACGTGCGAGCGTATCTTCTCTGGAATGGATATTTTTGATCATGATAGAGTTCTTGCAACTTCCAGTTTATTGCAAGAGCGTGCCCTTGATTGGTACGAGCTTCTTATAGCCGAAATTGATGAGTCTGCTCTTTCTTGGACTCAGTTTCGAGAACGATTCAACCTCAAGTTCGTTCCTGAATCTGAGAAAGCTTTGTTGGCCGACGCTTTCTTGAATTGAAGTAAGGGGAGTCTTCCGTTTCTGAGTATGTTGCATCTTTCAAGGCTTTATCTAAGTATGGTCTTGAATTCATTAGCACTTCTTATAAGAAAAATCCAAAGTTTGTCTCTGGTCTTAAGAAATATCTTAAGAAATCTTTGATGCTTGAGCTTAAGCTTTCTTTTGAGTAGTTGGTTGATTCTGCCCTTCATCTCGAAGCCATCGAGAGGGAGTGTGATAGTGGTGATGATGTTGAGGTTCGCAAGAACCCCAACAAAAAGCAGTCTCCATTGGATAAGCGGGAATATTTCCCTTCCAAGAAGAAAAATCCCATTGAATCTGATTCTCAGTCTCAGCCTGTTGGAACGCCTTCCATTTGGAAGTGTTTCAATTGTGGTTCTCCTGATCATATGATTCGAGATTGTCCTAAGCCTCTCTTCTGCCGCTATTGCAAGAAGGAAGGCAATCGTAGTTCCACTTGTCCCATTGCTTCGAATAATTCTCCATCTGGCAAGCTAAATGTAACAGATGCTTCTGGAGGTTCTTCTCAGGGATAAGGTATGTCTCCATCTATTTTAGAAGGTTTCTATTTTTCTTTGTGAACCGATTCCAATTTGATGGCATCATTTTATTCTTTAAGCCCTCATGATGAGGAAGGTGTGGTTTCTCTCATTCATATAGTTTGAGAATTTTTCTGGTATTTTGGGTCTTATCTTAGGATTATCACCTAAGTAATCTTTTGAGTAGTGTTAAGGTCTTGTTAGCTCAACCTTGCCACCAGTTTTGATTTGGCTACGAGTTGCGGAAGTTAGCACTCCACTTACCGCATTCCGCACTCATTATGATTCTTATGAATGATTTATTATGTCATTCATTTTGTCTTGCTCATTTCATCCATTTTATAAATCGAGTATTTTGTGAATATTTCGATGACTCCATTCTTATATTTATTGATTTTGGATGAAATTAGCAATTTAAAATTTTTGCAAATCTTTTTCATAAGATTTAGTTATAAGTATGAATGAGATTTTTGTTCTTAAAATGAACAAAGAGAATTTTTAAAAGTTTTAAAAACATGTTTATCATATAGAAGATGGTTTTGTGATTGTATTGCCCATTGAGTGCTTTAAGAATTCCGGTCGATGCGCTTGATCAACGTTATCGATAGGAATCTCCTAAACGCTTTGATGAGACAATTTGACACAATAAATTGATTTGAAATAAGAAATTTTTTTTCCAGAAAGATGATTTCATGAAGGTATTGTAATTTTGAAATGTTTATTTTCTCATAAGGAACTTAATTTTGGTTCGAGTTCCTTGCACCTTATGATCTTGATATTCTTTTTATTCCCGAAAGGGGGATCGTGTTGCCAATGCATTTAGTTGTAAGCAACAAGTGATTGTTTCTTTGTTGATGTCCGAATGGAATGATATTTTTACCAAGTTCATCAGATGTTTTGCTGCACTTCGTTTTGTTGAGCTTCGGTTCATTTGACGTACCTTTGTATTACGTCGGTGTTCTAAATTATTTGAGCTTAGGAATTCAGAGAATTCCCTAAGCAAACAAGTTCGGGCTTATCCTTTCGTGCACTTTATGGTGAACTTCTTATTCTGTTATTCTTTTGTGTTGATATGCTTTTATGGTTGTTACTCTTTATTTTCTTCTTAAGAATTACGAGGACGCAATTTCTTTAAGGAGGGGAGTCTGTAACAACCCGCATATTTATCGGTTGAATAATTAAATATTTTATTTAAATATAACGTCGTTTGTCGGATTATACTCCAAAAAGCTACTTTCTGCAAACGGTCGAATTGGGACTCAAGACCACTTCCATTGAGTTCAAAACGTCGTTTGCAATCTTTTTGAGTATAAGCTTCGATATTTGGAGTAAGTCGTATTTTGCTACTTTTTCTATTGGGTTTTGGATTCGGGTTCAGCCCACTAGCTAACTTAATACCCTAACTCAGCCCTCTCCTCTCCATTCACTCATTCCCACTCCTCAAACTTAAGCTAAAGCTGAAAATAGGGGAAATAAAGAGGAATTAGAAATTCCAAGCCCTAGTTTCTTCTTGCAAACTTGAATTCTTGCTCCAAAATCAAAGAGAAACTATTGGTAAGCCTCCTCTTCATCTTCTCCAACACTTTCTCTCTTTAGTTTCAGAAATTCCTAAACTTAAACTTAGGAAATACTTATTTTGATCTTAGATTGAAGCTTGTTGAGTTGAAGTGGAGATTGGTTGGTCTTCTCCTTGTAATTGAGCTCCTTCTTCTTTGTTTTGGGTTAAAGGTGAGATTTTTATCTCACATCTATGCCTATATCTATCTTTGAATGTTGGGTATGAATTCCTAACACTTATTCATGTGCATTTGCTTTTGGTTTGGATTGTGTTTGCACAAAAAATGGACAAACACCTCAGAGTCGTATGATTTAGTTGATTTTATGTTGTTCTTAGTGGTTTGGGTGAGCTATGCAAATACGTAAAAAACAGGGGCTAAATTGTAAAAAGACACGCAGATTTATAGTGGTTCGGCCAGAACGTGCCTACGTCCACTTTATATGTGATTCTCTCTTCTCTTTCAGATTACAAGTACAAAGCTTTGTATACAAGTATATGAAAGTTGTTTGAAAGTTCCTTCCGTGCTTGAGCTCTCAAACTTGTCTGCCATTGTTGTACCCCTGCCGCTCTATTTATAGAGTGAGGCTGGGGGCAGGGGTCTTGGATGTATATAGCTGCTGATGGGCCTGGGCTGAAGCAATCTGGTCTGGCATATCTGGTTCGGCGAAGCTTGGTTCAGTAGTGGTAGATAGAGTTGGTCCGGTAGCAGCATGGTTCGGTGGTAACATGGACGTGGGTTGGTTCGGTTATAGAGGGGCTTGGAGGCATGTTGGTTCGGCGATTGGTGAAGAAGTCTGGTTCGGTGGCATGTGGTTCGGTAGTGGATGGACCGGTGTTTGGTTCGGCAATCAGTGGGAGGGGTTTGGTTTGGTGTTGGGTTGGAAGAAGCTTTGGTCCGGTGTTGGGTTGATTCGGTGGTGTTGGTCCGGCTAGGTAATGGAGAAGTTGTGGTTCGGCATGGAAGCTAATGCCTCTTGGTCTCGTGATCCATAGGTGAGAATTCGCCCAACATTTGCCCTCCAAAGCAGGTCATATGTTTAACATATGTCGTGCTTTGTTTTAATGGGATAATCTCGTTCGGTTTTAAGCGCCGAGCCATCTGGTTCGGTCGTTGGTGGTCGCTTATAAATAGGGGCCACTCGCCTTCATTATTCCTTACCAGCCGAGCCAAATATTTTGCCGAATCAAATTCTCATCTTTGCCGAATCAAAGTGTTAGCCGAACCAGGTGAGACCCTTTGCCGCCGAATGAACTTCTGTACTGTACTACCGAATGTACTCGGGACCTTGTGTACCGAATGAAGGCTTATCATACATTTTAACGGACGAACCGAATGAGCCTGAGGGTTGAATGCCGAATGAGATAATGCGTTCGACTACCGAATGGAATTATCACCGGATGAGCCTGGGGAGTGTAGTGCCGAACGAACCCTCGCCTCGTTTTACCGAATGAACTTAAAGGCTTTCAATGCCGAATGAACTTTAATCTTCAATCTTTGTGCTTTGAACTTTTTGCTTGTATCTCCATATTCCTTGTTCTAACAATATGCTTTTCCGGTGTCGCAGATAAATGTCTCGCAAAGCGGAAACCCGATCAGATAGTAAGAAGTCCAAGGATAGAGGAGAGTCTTCTTCCGTGCCCCCAGCCCAACCAGGACCGGCGTGACATGGACCTGCCTGAGGTCGTTAGTGGATGGGTATGGTCCCCAAGAGCTTCTGAACTCTCCTCCCGATTGCTTTCCGAGCTCCCTCAAAGAGGAGCAGCTTGATGTCATTTCTCGTTCCTTCGGGATTGACAGGGCTCTTATGTTGTTGCCGGGAGAGGGGGTTATGCCATATGACCCTCCTGAAGGATATTTTGCGTACAGCAGATATCATTGCATGTGTGGTGTTATCCCGCCTCTCAACGCTTGGACAGTTAGCTTTATCACATATCTGAAGGTGGCTCCATTCCAGCTTCAGCCTAACTCCTACGCCATTCTGGTGAGTCTTTTCGTCATCTTTCAGAGGAAATATGGGCGTCCCCCTTCCAACCGGGAGATCCGGTATCTGTACAACTTGAGAGGCTACAAGAAGGGATCTCCATATATCAGCTTGGAAGCGGCCGTGCCCTTCAAGTCTGTTCTGGATTTGTACTCGAAGTTCAGTATGTTCAAGAAAGAATGGTTCTTCATTAAGGATGACTCTGTTTCTTTCCACCTTTTAACTTCCGGCTGTAAGTTGAACTTCATTTATATTTTCCTCGTCCCGATCACAATGCTTCATCTTATATGCTTTTATTTCTTGCTAGCAACAGATGGCTTTACGGTCGTGGAAAATGATTCCTTGGCGCGGATGGCTGCTTAAATAAAGGTCATTCCGGGAAGGGATAGGTCGGCTTCCTACCTGATCAGAAATGCCACTCTCCTGGAGTACAACCTGATTCTGCCACGTCAATCTGTGGTTAAACAGAGAGATACAGCCGAGGAGAGGGCTGCTAAAGCTAAGGATGGGGCTACTGCGAAGAGTAGCAAGAGGAGACCTTTCTCGATACCTCCAGTCGTTGGGGGAAAGAAGCTTAAGAAGTCTGATGGACCTTCTCCCAGCACATGTCCAGACATTCCGGAGGAGGAAGGTGGAAAGGAGGAAAGAGGCGAGGAGGAGAGCGGAGGAGATGGAGAAGGTGAAGGACAGGGTGGTAGTGGTGCCGGGGCTTTGTCTTATGAGCAGGCATGTGACGCCCCACCCCGAGACCCACCTTAGTAAAGAGAATTAACGAGTAATTCCGCTACTAAAGCGGAGAATAGGGCTGGATAAGGGCGACCATCTATAACTTTGTCTTAAACATCTACTGAATACGTCGATAAATGCAATATAATATATCTTTTCTATCTCAATGGATCGACATACACAGTAAATGTTTAATCCAAAACTACAAGTGGTTGACGGATCTATCAGAACAAAATACAATAACTAAATGTAAAGCACATCACAGAACAGTAATTGACATCATATATATACATATACACCGATACATGTTTAGTACAATACAATATGAATACAATAAAGGAGGTACTCGACCACACCATATACATCAAATCAAATGTAAAAAACATCAGAGTATGCGGAAGAAATAAACTACTCAAGCGAAAGAAGAGATGATATCCAACCCCAACTTCAAGCTAAGTCCAATAGATGATACCTGAAACAACTCGGTCTGACCCGAGTATAAATACACGGGTCAGTCTAGCTACACAAATCAGTCAATATCGATAATATGAAGCAGAATGGATATAGTGATACTTCTTCTCGAATTAGGAGAAGGATTAGATAACTCATTGCTCAATACTTAAGTAACAAACGCTACCTAGGTGACTAAATACCTCGAAAGAGGTAACTCAAACTCAATACTCAAATAAAACACAAGTGCCTCGTATCATTAGCGATAACCGATAATGAACTCAAATCAACTCATATAAAACTCAAGCAAAACTCAAATGGTTCGATGAACCATTACTCCAAAAAGGAGAAAACTCATCTCAATCACAAATAGAAGTCATGAAAGCAACACAAGACAACTCTATAAGAATGTGAGATCTCAAACTCATAAGTAGGCCAAATCTCACACATACATCTCAATCATAAAAACTCATGGAACTCGATACGAGTTCAAACTCATAAAATCTCAAATTCAATAAAGAATTCGATGCATGTTCAAAACTCAGAAAATCTTAACACTAATGCACCAAAAACGGCGAATTCAAAACTCATAAAACCCAGATTGGCCATATCCCTAAATACAATGCCGAAGCAATGCTGCACGTGCTAAACTCAGACGGCTGAAGCCTTAGACAAGGTCGCTAACACCTTCCAAAGAAGTTCGTCCTCATGACAAGGTCGCTGACACCTTTCCAAAGCAGTTCGTCCTCATGACAAGGTCGCTGACACCTTTCCAAAGCCATTTTGTCATCCCTAACAAGGTCGCTAACACCTCCAAAGCAGTTCGTCCTCATGACAAGGTCGCTGACACCTCTCAAAGCAGTTCTGTTAGGTAAACATCGTGAATGTGTCACAAACTCACGGATAGGAACCCAAAAAGTGTTAACGTGTGTCCCATACCACACCTTCGCACTTAGCGGTTTACTAGCCATTAGTCGATGCCACACTAAAAACATCATAAAACTCAGAAAATTATATCTCGCCTAGTCTTATTGGCGAGTGTTAAAGAGATACCATACTTGTCTCATCTCATCGATAAGTATTAAATGGCATCATAACTTGTCTCGTCTCATCGACATGTGAAAAACATCATGATGCTTTCTCATAAACCATAAATCTCAAAATATGAAATCATAAACTCAAGACTTGCCTTATGCCATTGGCAAGTAAATAAAACATCGTGACGGTTCTCATCGATCAAACTCCTACATAGTAGATCTCAAACCATAATATTTGCCAAATATTGGCCATCTTAAATAATTCCAATAAATAGGAATTATAAAACTCAAAATACGCCATAAAATTAAAAAACATCTCAGAATCATTAAACTCAAATAGCTTCGATCGTACAAGTCCGAAATTAACCAAAATAGTAAACGCACATGTCCCATACCACGTGTTTTACTAAATCGTTTAATTCCCTTTCTCATACGTTCGAATAGTATAAAAGTGTGTATTATATATATAAAATAATTATAAATTTTTGTAAAAAATTTAATTTGAAATCTTTTCCATTTTGAAAATCATTTCGAAAACGGTTTAGAAAACACGTGCACAGAAACATCAAAAATCGATGAAAATTAATAAAATTACCATACGATAAAACCCAAATGAAACCGTCAATTCGTAGTGTGAATCGACGTTAATGTCGTCTTTTCTATTAGTAGGAGTTAGCCTTTTAGATCCATCTTGAAAACGAAATGCTCGAAATCATCGAATTCAAAAAAACAATTCAACGGAAAATGCTCAAACATTGCAAAAGAACTCAGGCCTGCGGCTTGTTTTGCCAATTTG
Organism: Allium cepa; assembly: GCA_030765085.1. Lineage (NCBI taxonomy): Eukaryota > Viridiplantae > Streptophyta > Magnoliopsida > Asparagales > Amaryllidaceae > Allium > Allium cepa. Next base: position 270,145,233 of record CM060944.1, read on the forward strand.
CCACTTTTAAATTCAAAATTTGAGAAAACATGAAACATCAAAGTTGAAGATAATTTCCATAGCTTTAATTCAGAAAAAGAATCAACTAATTCGGACATTTGAGTCAAAAGTTGTGGCAGTTCTAATTCTCAGGTATAAAATTACAAAACTGTGAACAATGTGCATAACAACAGGGCTGCGGCTTAAAGAGCCATTTTGACCCTATAGACCCCAGAATTTGATAAATCATAAAACATAAAAGTTGAAGAGAATTGCAAAATATAAACGACAAAAAAAGAATCACCTTATTCGGACAAACAATTCAAAAGTTATGATGATTTTATTTCTCAGGTCTAAAATTACAAAACTGTCACTTTGCTCTCGGGATAGTAAGAAAGAAGTGCAATTTTGACTAAATTAACTTTAAAATTTCATAAAACATAAAACATGAAACTTGTAGAAAAATTTATTGGCTTTCCAGAACATTTAAAATTATCCAATTTGGATAAGAAATTTAAAAGATATGGTAAAATATGTTACAGGTATAAACTCAGGAAATTTTCTTTAAGGACAGTGTTGCACTTTTACTTTCAATTCTATTTCAGGTCTATCAAACTTCCATAAATCGAAATGCAACTAAAAGCGAAATTGTTTCTCGGTGAGTCTAGTTTCTAATCCAAAACGATTGAGCAAAAACGGGTTAGGAACATGCATGATATCACTATTTTACTTCTGTGCATTTTTCTAATTCATTTTCAGCAAGCATAGAAACCCTAAAATCATCTTTCTAATTCACAAATTCAACCAAGGATTCATCTAATACAACCAAAAACAAACATGAAAATTTGAGTAAACTAGAAAAGTGAGTGTTTAAACTCACCTTAAGGTTTATTTGCAGCAAATTAGCGGATTTAGCAAGCAAAGTAGGAAACTTTGGCCTTGATTTGGAGTTATAAACCTGTGAATTACACTTTAGATTGATAAAGAGCTCAGCTTGGATTGAAGAAATTTGAGTTTTAAAAGCCATAGATTGAAGAAGATGAAGTTGGGGTTTTTTTCTTCTGGTTTCTCAATGTTTACAGGAGGAAGAAAATGAGCGTACAGTAATTAGTTTCTCATTTCTTCCTTTAGGCTTAGGCTAAGTGGGCTTGGACTCAAATAATAAGAAGAAAAAAAAAACCTAAGCAAATTAATACAACACTTAACAAATGCACAAATATGTATATTATTATACAAAATAAATTATGTTCACTTTTAAATTTTTACATAAACAATTATGTAAACTTACATACATATGAAATAAAATATTTCCTATCATATCAAAAGATTATTTTAAATTTAAAATATTTTTATTATTAAAAACGCCAAATTTACAAAAATACCCAATTTACATCAAATAAATTCATAATTCCTTATTTTTAACTTCTAAAATTCAACAAAAATTATTTTCTTGCGTAGAAAAATATAAAAACTATTTTAGTCTCATATCTATAATCAAAACACATTTTTAAACCAAATTCCATCTTTTTATCTAAATAAACAACGTTTAAAAAAATCAATTACTTCCTTAAAAATTATTAAAAGAAGTAATTGGCAATAATTAATAAAGTCGTTGCATTTACTCCAAATAAAAATCCATTTTCCATTTATTATTACCCTAAGAAAATAAAATAGAGTTTCAAACTTTATTTTCTCATTTTAAATTCAAAATTTATTATTTATCCCAATTAAACAATTTAAATTCCCAATTTATTTTAATTCTTAATATTAAATTATAACTACCGTTATAACTTAATATTCACAGGAAATCTTCAAAACCAGGGTTGTTACAGACTCCCCTCCTTACAAAAATTGCGTCCTCGCAATTTTCTAGAAAAAGAGCCTTAAACAATACAAAAATTCAATCGACAAAGGATAAAAGACAAGCTCGAAACTCAAACCATTCATACTCCTAACATAGAATGGTAGAGAGAAACAAGGAAAATCTCACTTGGTTAATCCAATGGCCCATCAAATGCCAATATATTGATTGTCAAACCATCGAAATTTCCAAGTATCTCGAAAGAATTTCGAAGATGTCCCGTCTTCGAATCAAAATCAATAAGATACTCAACAATTAACCAATCGAAATTGATTGATTCCAGAAAAATTCTACGAATAGAGTAGGGGTCAAACTCACTTAAACCCGAACTCTAAGCAATAAATAAGATCATCAATAAGATTTTCCGCATAGATATACGGAAAGAGCATCCTCAAAACATGTAGATACAATAGACAAGATAGATAAATCACAAGATAGCTTCTCACAAGGCCACCAAACTCGAACGACCGCGAGAAATGCACGTCGTTGATAGTAGCTCAAAGATAGAATATGCTCAAGAACAAGGATATAAGATCGAATTATCTTTTAATCCAAGATATTTAGAATTTTAAATCTCAACATCTTCTAAATTTTTAAATCTCAATTTTCAACATTTGAAAATTTCTCAAACTCTTTACTATATTACTTAGTAAGTAATTTAATACTCAAAATTAAAATTCAATTTCTTCTCTTACTTCAAAATTAATTTCCAAATAATTTTGTTAATCCATAATAATATCCTTTAAAATAAATTAAGGGTTTAAATTCTCTTATTATACTCTTTCCTTAAAATATCCAGCATATAATATATATTTTAAAATCTCAAAATATACTTCAAATAAAGTACAGCTCAAAAATAATCTCATATATATTCTCATCTTTATAATTTAAAAATTAATAAATGGAATTGCGTTACTATTGAGTTTTTAATAAAAAAATATATATCTGTTGGCTGCAGAGTTGACCGAACGATCAAAACTGCCTCGCCACTCTATTACTCATCTCTAAAATCAATGGCTGCAATTACCGTTCAAAAATAAATTTAATATTTAATCTCAAATTATTATTTTCAAAATCTCAATCTTTAAAACACAAATCATCATGTTTGATTGCCTCATCATAGCATTTAGGAGATTCCTATCGATAATGTTGATCAGACATATCGACCAGAACTCTTAACTAGGATAACCCAACACTCTCAAATTATTTCTAAGAAAGAATACTACTCATATAAATATATTCTCAAAACATTCTTTGATTTTTTTTTAAATAACTCAAAGCTCAAATTTCTATTTAAAACTCATATTTATATAGCTTCAAAACTCAAACCAAAGAACATTAAGAGAATGCATCGAGATATTCCCAGAATACTCGATTCTCAAAATCGATAGAATGAGATAGAGTGTTCATCAATCTTATGATGTCATGAGCCACTCCCAAAAATCATCAAGATACAGGATAAGCAAGATATTCTTCTCGAAGGAGAAGAAGCACATAAACAACAAATCATTACTTCAAACAATGTAATGCTACAAAGAATAACACTAATTGAGTATCCGAAAAGGATAATTCAAAGAAACGAATGATAAACTCAATCAAACTCGCATAATCCAAAGACTTACTCATTCCTTAGTGAATGTCCTAGTGGAAGGATAGCCGAAGGCTAACAGCCAGGAACAAGGTTAATTTAAAACTCGATTGCCCGATTGGATATCAAACCCAAACGGACTCATCAAAACTCAACAACATCACCTTGACTGGAATTCTATGTCATCAACATCTCGATACTCAAGAGTGAATTCAGAAACTTCAGAATCATCATTAACATTATAAAGTAATAGTAATAATAAACCAATCAAAATAGGAAACCTAAATATACAATAGGATCCTATAAAACAAAGGATTGGACTTAACATCAAATAAGTCAATCCATCTCAAATCAAATGCATCGTAAGATTGTGAGTAACAAACAAATATTCACAAAAGAAACGTCAAATAGAAACCTCAGAATGCTCACAACGAGCCAATCATTGTGGATCCCCTCAATACGATTCACAACTCTCAAAGGAACACCACAAGAATACTCAAAGGAATCAATAAGCTTCATCGATACGAACTCACTCGCATCGACAAAAATAAGAATGGAATAATCCCAAATAAGATTATTCATAAGATAAGATAACACCAAAATCAATTATGGAATACTACGGAATACAATGTATATTCCTAGACATATTCCATCTTAACATATCACAATTCTCGAAAAAGAATCAAAGCACGATTCGAAAACAAGCTCGAATAAAGGACAATGATTCACTCGTATTGTACTTCGACGTATCATGATATACGTACTGTTCTGTGTTTACTCTACTTTGTTCTGACCACAGCTCTGGATACCAAGCTGTGACGCCCCACCCCGAGACCCACCTTAGTAAAGAGAATTAACGAGTAATTCCGCTACTAAAGCGGAGAATAGGGCTGGATAAGGACGACCATCTATAACTTTGTCTTAAAACTGAATACGTCGATAAATGCAATATAATATATCTTTTCTATCTCAGTGGATCGACATACACAGTAAATGTTTAATCCAAAACTATAAGTGGTTGACGGATCTATCAGAACAAAATAAAATAACTAAATGTAAAGCACATCACAGAACAGTAATTGACATCATATATATACATATACACTGATACATGTTTAGTACAATACAATATGAATACAATAAAGGAGGTACTCAACCACACCATATACATCAAATCAAATGTAAAAAACATCAGAGTATGCGGAAGAAATAAACTACTCAAGCGAAAGAAGAGATGATATCCAACCCCAACTTCGAGCTAAGTCCAATAGATGATACCTGAAACAACTCGGTCTGACCCGAGTATAAATACACGGGTCAGTCTAGCTACACAAATCAGTCAATATCGATAATATGAAGCAGAATGGATATAGTGATACTTCTTCTCGAATTAGGAGAAGGATTAGATAACTCATTGCTCAATACTTAAGTAACAAACTCTACCTAGGTGACTAAATACCTCGAAAGAGGTAACTCAAACTCAATACTCAAATAAAACACAAGTGCCTCGTATCATTAGCGATAACCCATAATGAACTCAAATCAACTCATATAAAACTCAAGCAAAACTCAAATGGTTCGATGAACCATTACTCCAAGAAGGAGAAAACTCATCTCAATCACAAATAGAAGTCATGAAAGCAACACAAGACAACTCTATAAGAATGTGAGATCTTAAACTCATAAGTAGGCCAAGGCGGCTAAATCTCACACATACATCTCAATCATAAAAACTCATGGAACTCGATACGAGTTCAAACTCATAAAATCTCAAATTCAATAAAGAATTCGATGCATGTTCAAAACTCAGAAAATGTTAACACTAATGCACCAAAAACGGCGAATTCAAAACTCATAAAACCCAGATTGGCCATATCCCTAAATACAATGCCGAAGCAATGCTGCACGTGCTAAACTCAGACGGCTGAAGCCTTAGACAAGGTCGCTAACACCTTCCAAAGCAGTTCGTCCTCATGACAAGGTCGCTGACACCTTTCCAAAGCAGTTCGTCCTCATGACAAGGTCGCTGACACCTTTCCAAAGCCATTTTGTCATCCCTAACAAGGTCGCTAACACCTCCAAAGCAGTTCGTCCTCATGACAAGGTCGCTGACACCTCTCAAAGCAGTTCTGTTAGGTAAACATCGTGAATGTGTCACAAACTCACGGATAGGAACCCAAAAAGTGTTAACGTGTGTCCCATACCACACCTTCGCACTTAGCGGTTTACTAGCCATTAGTCGATGCCACACTAAAAACATCATAAAACTCAGAAAATTATATCTCGCCTAGTCTTATTGGCGAGTGATAAAGAGATACCATACTTGTCTCATCTCATCGATAAGTATTAAATGGCATCATAACTTGTCTCGTCTCATCGACATGTGAAAAACATCATGATGCTTTCTCATAAACCATAAATCTCAAAATATGAAATCATAAACTCAAGACTTGCCTTATGCCATTGGCAAGTAAATAAAACATCGTGACGGTTCTCATCGATCAAACTCCTACATAGTAGATCTCAAACCATAATATTTGCCAAATATTGGCCATCTTAAATAATTCCAATAAATAGGAATTGTAAAACTCAAAATACGCCATAAAATGGAAAAACATCTCAGAATCATTAAACTCAAATAGCTTCGATCGTACAAGTCCGAAATTAACCAAAATAGTAAACGCACATGTCCCATACCACGTGTTTTACTAAATCGTTTAATTCTCTTTCTCATACGTTCGAATAGTATAAAAGTGTGTATTATATATATAAAATAATTATAAATTTTTGTAAAACATTTAATTTGAAATCTTTTCCATTTTGAAAATCATTTCGAAAACGGTTTAGAAAACACGTGCACAGAAACATCAAAAATCGATGAAAATTAATAAAATTACCATACGATAAAACCCAAATGAAACCGTCAATTCGTAGTGTGAATCGACGTTAATGTCGTCTTTTCTATTAGTAGGAGTTAGCCTTTTAGATCCATCTTGAAAACGAAATGCTCGAAATCATCGAATTCAAAAATACAATTCAACGGAAAATGCTCAAACATTGCAAAAGAACTCAGGCCTGCGGCTTGTTTTGCCAATTTGCCACTTTTAAATTCAAAATTTGAGAAAACATGAAACATAAAAGTTGAAGATAATTTCCATAGCTTTAATTCAGAAAAAGAATCAACTAATTCGGACATTTGAGTCAAAAGTTGTGGCAGTTCTAATTCTCAGGTATAAAATTACAAAACTGTGAACAATGTGCATAACAACAGGGTTGCGGCTTAAAGAGCCATTTTGACCCTATAGACCCCAGAATTTGATAAATCATAAAACATAAAAGTTGAAGAGAATTGCAAAATATAAACGACATAAAAAGAATCACCTTATTCGGACAAACAATTCAAAAGTTATGATGATTTTATTTCTCAGGTCTAAAATTACAAAACTGTCACTTTGCTCTCGGGATAGTAAGAAAGAAGTGCAATTTTGACTAAATTAACTTTAAAATTTCATAAAACTTAAAACATGAAACTTGTAGAAAAATTTATTGGCTTTCCAGAACATATAAAATTATCCAATTTGGATAAGAAATTTAAAAGATATGGTAAAATATGTTACAGGTATAAACTCAGGAAATTTTCTTTAAGGACAGTGTTGCACTTTTACTTTCAATTCTATTTCAGGTCTATCAAACTTCCATAAATCGAAATGCAACCAAAAGCGAAATTGTTTCTCGTTGAGTCTAGTTTCTAATCCAAAACGATTGAGCAAAAACGGATTAGGAACATGCATGATATCACTATTTTACTTCTGTGCATTTTTCTAATTCATTTTCAGCAAGCATAGAAACCCTAAAATCATCTTTCTAATTCACAAATTCAACCAAGGATTCATCTAATACAACCAAAAACAAACATGAAAATTTGAGTAAACTAGAAAAGTGAGTGTTTAAACTCACCTTAAGGTTTATTTGCAGCAAATTAGCGGATTTAGCAAGCAAAGTAGGAAACTTTGGCCTTGATTTGGAGTTAGAAACCTGTGAATTACACTTTAGATTGATAAAGAGCTCTGCTTGGATTGAAGAAATTTGAGTTTTAAAAGCCATAGACTGAAGAAGATGAAGTTGGGGTTTTTTTCTTCTGGTTTCTCAATGTTTACAGGAGGAAGAAAATGAGCGTACAGTAATTAGTTTCTCATTTCTTCCTTTAGGCTTAGGCTAAGTGGGCTTGGACTCAAATAATAAGAAGAAAAAAAAACCTAAGCAAATTAATACAACACTTAACAAATGCACAAATATGTATATTATTATACAAAATAAATTACGTTCACTTTTAAATTTTTACATAAACAATTATGTAAACTTACATACATATGAAATAAAATATTTCCTATCATTTCAAAAGATTATTTTAAATTTTAAATATTTTTATTATTAAAAATGCCAAATTTACAAAAATACCCAATTTACATCAAATAAATTCATAATTCCTTATTTTTAACTTCTAAAATTCAACAAAAATTATTTTCTTACGTAGAAAAATATAAAAACTATTTTAGTCTCATATCTATAATCAAAACACATTTTTAAACCAAATTCCATCTTTTTATCTAAATAAACAACATTTAAAAAAAATCAATTACTTCCTTAAAAATTATTAAAAGAAGTAATTGGCAATAATTAATAAAATCGTTGCATTTACTCCAAATAAAAATCCATTTTCCATTTATTATTACCCTAAGAAAATAAAATAGAGTTTCAAACTTTATTTTCTCATTTTAAATTCAAAATTTATTATTTATCCCAATTAAACAATTTAAATTCCCAATTTATTTTAATTCTTAATATTAAATTATAACTACCGTTATAATTTAATATTCACAGGAAATCTTCAAAACCAGGGTTGTTACAAGGCAGGGGAGATCCAGGAGTGGACGGATGATGCCTTCCGCCAGGCTTTCGAGGGGTTGGAGGAAGGATCAGCCTCGGTGGAGAAGGCGAAGGAGGTTGACAAGGCTGGGGCTGGTGCCGATCCATTCTCTAAGAGTTCTTCAGCTAAGGCGACTCCAGCGATTCAAGGTGAACTTTCAACTTCTGCAGACTCCATTTATGATAGGGACTTAGGAATATTTTATGTTTCGCTTCCGTCCTGGACTGAGATTCAGGACTTATTGCAGTATTCTACTCCTCCGCAGGGTTTGTATAACAGACGTGTCTTCTCATTCTTTTTAAGTTAACATATTTCTTGAATTATGGACCATTGTTTGTTCGTAACACTTGTTCTTTATTACAGGGGCGAGCGAGGTGGCCAAAACTTCAAACGTTCGACACCGCCTTGAACAATACAAGTTACTAAGAGCCTCTGCCAAGCCTAAGCCTCCTACTAGCCGTCCAGGAGACGTAGTTAGTTACCGTCCTCTTCTTGGGGTCATTAAAGAGAGTATTCAGAAAAAGAAGAGGAGCCGCTCCTTATTTGAATCTTCACCCGGTCCGCAGCTTCCACCTCAACCTATTCATGATATCACGGAGGAGGACACTGAGTATATTCCCTCCCCGCATCCGTCTGAAAATCCTACCGTTATCCGCATAAAACGTCCCGACGTGCCTCGCAATCCCTTTGCCGGCCACCCAGATTGTAACGACCCGGTGTTTTCAACCATTCACATCCGCACATGTCGGACTTGAATTGTTCAAAATACCGCGTTGTAAAAATAAATTTGGCAAATCTCAAAATATACAGTAAATAATTAATCACAGAATCACAGACACAGAATCAGAATACTCGCAGCAGAATTAAAAATACTTAGTGGTTCATGAAGCCACTATAAATATTCTTACTCAAGTAAAATTTACATAGTTAAATATTCTTACTCAAGTAAAATTTACATAGTCTTAAATCCAAATATAGTTTTAACTTATCAGTAAACAGTCCAAATGTCCACTAGTCTTGATTTTTAGATAAAGAACTGGAAAGGAAGTTTGCCAGCAGCTTGAAAGTGATCTACAGAAATCCTAGCTCCGGGATGAAAACTGAACTGCAACTCAGGCTGACCCGAGCGTAACATAAAACATAAACACTCGAGTCAGGACATACATACTTATATAGTGTAAGCTAATTCAAGTGTACTGTAATATAGAGCAAGTAACTTAAAGGATGCTTGGGATCGCCCATCCTCTAAGGATCCGTTAAACTATTTACTATGTAGTATATTGCGCTATTATAAAAGTGTCTATATTAAAATAAACTTACTTTTAAATAGCGTTAAGGCTTTACATTTTCCACCTTAACACGTAAAATGCCAATAGTCTATACAGTACCGTAATACCTCCTGATCGGGAAGCTACCAGAGGATACTCCATAGGTACGACACAAATAGAAACTCGTAGGAGGCTCGCTAGGGTAGGTGACACGGCACAACTAGGCAATGCCAGGGTAGATATACCAATTGCTATCCGGACCGGTGGAAACGCGTAGCCGCAGTTACCGCCCACCTCGAACAATACTCCCAAATCAAAGGTGCGCACCAAAACAATCACAAGAGTAATAGAATGGCATACGAAGAAGTGCATTCGATCAGAGGTGCTACCTCATTAATCCGAGAATCGCTCCTGTTTTAGCCACCTTATGCCAACTCACGGGAGTCGGGTCCACGTATTTACCTTAAAGAAACCGTCACCACCATCCTACTTCATTCTGGAATCTCCACCGCGTACACGGTTAGTCAAAGTGGTTTTCGGTATCGACAGAGAGTATGCCAGATATCTGATCCCGGTCTCTTTGCCAACCAAACGTTATTATAACCCGTGGTTATAGTTTGAAAAATGGTATTTATATTTTTCAAATCAATATATATATTTCAAATACCTTTAATTTCAAATCCTTGATTAAAAACATTTCCTTTGAAAATATACCATTTCAATTTATTCAATTAAATTTGGAATTTATTGCTTTTATCGAAAGAATAGAAATCAATTTTCTTCTTTTAAAACTTTCCAAACTCAACTTCTTACTTTATTAGCAATTTCATATTTAAATTCCAAATCTTAACGTATTCCCAAAATAGAGATGAAATTTTAAATAAATCAATTTTAAATCAATTTCACTTCTACAGCATCTAGGAAATGCTATCTAAAGTTATGGGTTTAAAATAGTCAAGTTTCAAAAGACAGCAATTAAATGCTGTAGTAGACTTTTAGCTAAACATCAAATTTCAAATATAACTTATTATTTATTATTTCTGTATTGAAATCTTTTCCTTTCCAAAAATATAGAATTTCTAAACAAGTTATATTCCAAAATTTTAACTCAACATTTATTTATTTAACCCCTTTTAAATCATTGTAAATCTCATAAAAATCCTTTATATAATTTAAATTAGAATATCATCAAATTTCTAAATTTAAATAATTTAAAATAATTTCAGAAAATAATATATAAACCACGGGCCTGTATAAGATTTTCTAGCATAGGTCAAGTGAAACGGATTTATATCATTTCAATCCGATATTTACACAACCCCGGGTTCTATCATTTCGAACCCGCAATCCCAAGACAATTTACAGCAGTTAACAGAACAAGTGAACAATAATAATCAATTAGGCCTATTATTTCAGCCCATACCATCTATAATAACAGGGAACTTGCAGTGGTGATTTAAGCAGTAAATAAACAATAACATCACTGCAGAAATAATATAACAGATAATACTGATGAGGTGTCAATTTAAATGGGGTCCATCATTCTATATTACACTACAGACAGATAATAGTGAAATACAATTTTACACATACACTTGCAATAATTTACCAAAATATAAATACGTATGTCTGGTGAGAAATACTCACCTGAATGCTGCAGAAAATTTTAAATTTCAAAACGATGATTCACCGGAAAAGAACTACAGAGAGTAACGATCAAAATCCCTCGGATGTCAAGCTTAGATTCAAATCTAGAACAAGATTCAAAATATTGAATACGCGACTTTAGAATTTACGGTCAAAGAAAAATTTAAAAGTAGGGAGAGAATTTTTTTTGTTTGACTTGCTCGACCACTCTACCGTGTACAACAACCAAAACATTTCCAAACACACGAACTGTGCTAACACTATAACCATGATAAAATTTCCTAAAGACAACTAAGGCAAAATGGTGGAGTTTTCTTATTATGCCGGGGTACATGTACACGTGCACACTTCCATTACACTTACTCACGTACACGCACTCACGCCAACATTTCCACATACTTACATCTCTTCTGCCACTTTCATTCATTATTTTCTTTTCCTTTTACCTGGATCCAACTACTAAAAATATCATCTACTACTGCAAATCAACCTAAGTACTTACAATATTTCTTTACAGTCTAAATTTAAACTTGCAGGCTTTACAAACTTACAATCGGACAGGAATTCATCATCAGCTACACGCGCCACAACCCCACTTCTTCGAGCTAACCATGGAATTTCTTCGAGAAAAATGCAACAAATCTTCGGGACAAAATATAAAGACTTCGAGAATTTTATGCAACGACTTCGAGTAAAATCATGCGACTAAATCAAAGCATCTACTGAATGTGTACATCTCCTCTCCTCCTTATTCTCTGCTTCCTCTATCATATGAAGGTTACATATATGCAGACTAACTGAACTCACAATCCTAGCCTACCTCTTTCCCATCCTCACCCCTTGTTTTTTTTTTTTTTCTTTTTTTTTTTTGCAAATGAAAGAAAACTCTCTAGGCCTTGTTAACATCCAACTCAAACATGCAAAAAGGTTTTCTCACTGTTCCTATCAGACCTCTACACGAACCAAAACAACTCCTAACCAGATACAAAACAAATGCATGCTTCTAAATATTTGTGACTGTGATACACGTACACGGTGACACCAATGCACAACCCAGTCGAACATCCCTGCCAACACATATTCACACAACAAAAAAACTAAGCATCATCAGATCCTTACTAAATGAACCCATCCCTCTTTCTTAAATATTTTGACAACACTGCCCTTCCTACTCCTCTCAAACAACTCCAGACCATCTTATGTTCACGCAATTTATACCTCAAGTATATTTTTTTTTTTTCGACAGATCTGTTCCCAAAATAACACCCAGGCCCTACAACTTACCTGGCATGACATCAACACAGTTCCCATATACAAATTTGCACAACATTCCACTACCTATGTGTCAAGAGTTAAGCCTATAACACACACACAAGATCTCACTTCCTCTCTGTTTCTAGACCTAACTTTCCAAAACAAAAACAGTTCAACATATCCAGATCCCATATGTTTAGTTCAAGGCAGATGATAAGAGTCTCATAGAAAGACAAAGTGAATAAATAGTAGTGTGGCCGAGCAAGGCACAGATAGAACAACATCAAGAGAAAGAGGAAGGAAAACTGGAAGGAAAAAAAAACAATAAGACTTATTACCTGATGGATCTTGAACGTACGAGGAAGGGGAAGGCAGAGATATTTAGATGCGGAGAAAGAAACTGGTGAGGTTGGTATATATATAGGCAGTGCGAATTAAAGGAGAGGTAAAAGCATCAGTTTTATTGATATAAATTTGGTTGATATGACTGCAAAATTTCCTCATCAGTTCAAAGGAAATAGATAAAGTTCGAACGTTGCAAAAATTAAAAAGATTTGAACTGCTGCAAGATCAATGGGGAGGGAGAGCAATCAGTTGAAGACTTGAAGCTATTAGAGACGAAAGATATGAATACGTGATTTTATTGCTGAGAAAAGAAAAGGCAAAACACATTTCCAGTTTTGAACAAAAGAATATGTTCGAAAAGGTTTGATTGAGATCTTCTTGCGTGATGAAAGAACCGCTGATATAGCATGTCAGTTACACAGATATAAAGTTGTTAACATGAATGCGTGAACGTTACTTAAGGGAATATTGATCAAAGGAAGGGCAAGCAAGCATCAGTTATATTGACATAAATTGTGAATATAGATACGTGATTAAAGCAGAGAAAAAAAAATGGCAAGCGTGATAAATGGTTTGATTTATTCAATGAATTGCGAGATTCATGTACTTGATTTTGGTAGAGCTGTTGGAAGCAGAGAATGGGAGAATATAGGATATGCATGTTTCAGTCTTTAAAGTGCATGCATTGATTGTAGGTAATTTATACGTGATATAATTAGCAGGAGAAATAAATCTGAACGTTATGAGAAATTTGTGTTAAAAGCATGCGTTACTTTAGGAAGATAATAAGCACTAAAATTTCGAACTGACTAGGCAATAGAAGAGGTGATTTTTAGGGACCACGGTTAGCAATTTGATTTGATCTTTATATGTGTGATATCGATTCTCAGTTATAAATGTTTGAACGTTACCCATATTTATTAAAACATGCGTTGATTATGGGAATATGGCTTGCGAGATTTAAAACTGCCAATTGAAATTAATGCATGCGATTACTGCAAATTTTATGAGAAGCTTTGATTTCAATATTTATGCGTGATTGAGGAACTTGATTTTGTGTAGTACTGCTTGAAACAGAGGATAAACAGATTTGGACGTTACTTATATGTGTGATTCATTTCTAGTTTATCAATCTTGATTTTTAGTTTGATTGCAATAAATGAAATGGCAAAAATTTATGTAAGGCTTTAGGAATGAAACGTATATAAATTTATTTAAAAAAAACCAAACTGTCCGTTAAAACAAAATAACGTTTGCTATAAAATCACTGACTGATATTTTATATCCAAAAATATTAAAAATATGATTTTTTTTACAATACATCAAACTGACGTAATACAGAACATCAAAAATTTCTATAAAAATAACATTTTTAAGTTTATACGTTTTATTCCGTTACCTACCATAGATTTTTATGCGTCCTTTAAACGCGAAATCCAACAGTTCATTAATACACTAAATTCTTCAAAATTATTACTTAACAAACTTAATTGGTTTTCACATATTATATATATATACAAAATTTCTTTTATTAAAATTCAAATGGAGTTGTCTTTTAACAAATTTAACCGTTTCACACTTTAAATTTCCATATTTAGTATTTTAAGGAAATAATTTAAATCAAATTATATATGTATATAAATTGGGAAGTAAATTTTTCTGGAAAGAGAAAAATAACGGATTAAAGTTCTATACATTTTCTTATATATAATCTTATATATATATATATATATATATATATATATATACGGTATTTATTCCCTAAATTTAGGCGCCTTTTTTTAAGGCGTAATTTCCTAGTTCATTTATATACTAAAAAAATTAGAAATTCTGACCATGCCGAGACTCGAACTCGCGACCTGTCGTGAATAGCCCAGATGTCTTAACCACCTAAGCTATTAATGTTTTCTTAATTAAAACTTGATTTGGCTAGAAATTAAGTTATTTACCATCTTCGACAAAACCCCAAATTTCCAAATTAAAGTTAATTCTTAACCATGTCAAAATTTCAGAGATCTTATTATTTAATTAAAAATTTGGTCAATTGTTTTTTTTAGTCACTTTAAATAAACCCCAAAGTTTTTAAAATACAAGTAAAAAAATACTTGTTAAAAAAAATTGGGCTGTTACACAGATTTGGACCCCAGCTCTCAGGATATCTTATTTGACGAGGCCACGGGCGAGCATCTTCTCCCCCGCAATCCCATGGTTCGGGTTTTTGATGAGGCTAAGTCCCTAGATCTGGATCTGCTCACTACTCGGATAGTTGCTATGGGGGACGAAGCCAAGGCCAACATCGACCGGGTCGCGAAGGAGGCCAAGAAGTTAATGGAACATCACGCCCGATTGGCCAAGGCCGGGGACGAGATAGGGAGTGCCAATATAAGGCTGCGGTTAGTGGTCGCTGATCAGGCCAAGCAACTTGCCGACCAGGCTATTCAGATTTCGCAGCATGAATCCGACTCCCGACGACTGAAGAAGACCATGGAGGAGGCTAGCAGAGCCGAGTTGCGAAAAATGGAGGCCGCTTGCAAGAAACGCATTGACATGGCCATTACCACGGTTGATGAGGTTAGGAGGGCGGATCTCGAGCAGGTTGAAGAAATATCTGGGAGGCTTGAAGCTGCAGAACTTGCTCAAGCCAAGTTGAAAGAAGAGATGGAGGAGATGAGGAGATCCCTTCAGGCTGAGTGCTCGAGATACCGGCGGGAGAGGGATGTTGTCGTCGTTAAGTTGCTGTCCTCTGAGGCCCGGGTGAGGGAATTTGAGGAGAATGAGGGGATGATGGATGAGATGCTGCAGGACATGTACTTCCGTACCTGGAGGCAGGGTAATCTATCCTGGATGGATGACTATCCCCGGATCATGGCCAGGATATATCTCCGGGCTTTGGAGGAGGCCAGGGTCGATGCAGATAAGGAAGGTGGAGCGGCATTCAGTATGGATATGGTTACCGCCCAGTTTTCAAAGGAGGAGAAGGTAGCGGTGAAGGAGGGGATGCGGCTACTCGCTGCGGAGGAAGCCGGTGTGCAGTTGGGGGATGAGGACCAAAAAGCAGGTGTTGGTGAGTTTTCTCTTTTTAGCTTTTCATAACTTGATCGTTCGTTGCCTGTTTTAATGGACTCTTTTTCTGAATTGGACAGGTGGGAGTTCTAGCCAACATGCTGCGAGCTCCGATCCTGCTGTCAAGTAGATTCGGAGAGCTAGTGAGACGGGGGTGGAGCACTGATGCAGTTGACTACTTGATCTGATCCGTATAGTTTTTGGTTTTCTTGACTTTCCTGTCTATACTTAGTCAAAAACATTAGCGTATTTTCGAATTGTAATTATGTCAGTGAACGACTCTACGTAATTTTATAACATGAGCTGATTTTGTTATATTTTGAATGCTGTCATTGCTTTTGATGCGTTGTATAAGAAGTATAACCATGCATATGCCTGTGATTTGATTGTGTTTGACACTAAGCTTCTGCTTGTAATATAATTTCATGTTTTGCAATGTTAGTGTGATGTATGAATATGAACTGCAGCTATGCATTAATGTATAAAAGTAGAAGGTACCGCCCTTCATGTTTCGGATGTGGACGGCAACTTCGTGCGCCCTGTAAGACTAAGCGCGGAATGCTGTTGAGTGTCTCGTCATTCGATTGTAAGTTTCTGTTCCCATTAGCGAGCGTTCCCTATTTCACGTCCTGTACTTTCAAGCACCGTTATGGAGAATAGGAGAAAAGTTTTAAATGAAATGGAAATATGGGAAAGGTAAAACTTCCAGTCACGGAAGGCCGTCGATGTGCTTAAGTTCGTGGCAAACGGGTTTTGTAGTCACTTTCCCTAGCTGTGGGTCTTGGAGACATTTGTCACCCATCTTACGCCTCTGCGGGGAGTTTTCTTTTTTACCACGGCCGCACTTAAGACACAGCGGAGCTGATCGCGCACAGTAACTACCCGGGCCATTATGGCCCGTAATCATGGGTATTATTCGATTTACTATAGCCGGCTAGCGTGGGGGTCGATCGTCAACTGTGAACTGCCCCTGGCTGGCCACACTTTATGTTGGGGCTTATGATCGGTTCACAGTTGCCGGCGAGCCGAATCACTGTAATGAGCTGCCATGGCATAATCGGCCTTCTCTGTGGCTTATACTCGGCTTATTACAGTCGGCTTTAAGGGCCGAGGCAAACAATGAGTTAACTCGCGGTAGAGGGATACCGGAGCAAAGTGTCTCATTAGCGAGGGCATAGGATCGCAGCGTACCTGTTAGATTTTGTCCAGGTGGAGTTGTGTTGTGAAGCTCTGAATTGAAATGTCATCTGCAAAGGATTTTGTTCAACAGCAAAGGATAAAGCTTAACAAGTAGCCAAGATATAAAGGAACAAGTTAACAAGAGCCAAGTTTTTTTAAAGTGGTTCGGCACGAAAATGCCTACATCCACTGATTCTCTTTGTTATTTCACTTCATATGGGCATTACAAGTTAAGAAAAGTATCGACGGAGGTGTCGGATGTTCCATGCCCTCTGGAACACCTCTCCGTCCACTGTTGACAAAATGTAAGCTCCGTTGTGGAGATCCTTATGAATTACATATGGTCCGTCCCAAATTGGATCCAGCGCTCCTGGGCGTGGAAAGATTCGCTTGAGGACAAGATCTCCTTCTTGTAAGCTGCAATGTTTGACTTTGGAGTTGTATAGTGCTGCCACTTTTTGTCTGTGAGCTGCTGCTTTGAGTGCTGCATCATTCCTTCTCTCCTCAATTAGATCCAAAGACATGTGGAGGAGTTCTTCGTTTTCTTCTGGGTTGTAGTGGATCCTACGGTGGAAAGGCACAATAGTCTCAACTGGGAGCATTGCCTCTGATCCGTAGGACAAAGAGAAAGGAGTATGCCCTGTTGATGTTCTGAAGGATGTGCGGTAGGCCCAAAGTGCTGTAGGAAGTTCATCCACCCAAGCGCCTTTTGACTTTTCAAGCTTCTTCTTGATTAGAGTCTTGAGGATTTTGTTGACAGCTTCGACTTGGCCGTTTGCTTGAGGATAAGCTACAGATGAGAAGCTTTTGTGAATCCCGTGCTCTTGGCACCAATCGGCGAATTCTTCGCTGTCAAATTGAAGTCCGTTGTCTGATATGATCTTGAGTGGGACTCCGTACGTGGGACTCCGTACCGCCACTATAGCATATTTGGCTCCGCCTCGGCCTGTTGGCAGTTCGCCAATTAAGTCAATTCCCCATACTGTAAAGGGCCAAGGGCTGGTCATTTGAGTAATTTCATTGGTTGGTAGTCGAGGAATCTTAGCGAATTTCTGACATCTGTCGCATCCTATGACGAAGTCTAAAGCATCTTTGTTCAAGGTGGGACAGAAATACCCATATCGGAGTATCTTCTTTGCCAGGGTCTGCCCTCCGGTGTGGTCTCCACAACTTCCCTGGTGGATATTGGATAGAATTTCCTTGGCTTCTCTTTCGGCAACGCACCTCAATAAGGGGTTAGCGAAGCCGCGCCGATAGAGGATGCCTTCTTGTATCGTGTAGCGGGAAGCTTTCCTTAGAATTTTCTTAATTTCATTTCGCCCGTCGAGTAGGGTGCCGTTTTGTAAGTATTCCCGGATAGGGGTCATCCATGTTTCTTCTTCGGTTGCAGCTATCAGATTTACTTGCTCGAAACTCGGGGTTAGTAGCCTTGAGACAGTTATCGCTCCAGAAGTGGTATCATCTCCAATGCTAGCTTGCTTTGCCAGCTCGTCGGCCTCTTGATTTTCTTCTCGAGGAATGTGTTTGATCGAGTAGTGCTCCAATTGATTGAGCAGCTGCTTGGTCTTTTTCAGATATGCCGTGAGCCGCTCTCCTCGAGTCTGGGACTCCCCTAGTATTTGATTTACGATGAGTTGTGAATCACTATGAAGACATAAGGAACTGACTCCGATCTCCAGGGCGAGCTCTAACCCGGCTATTACTGCTTCATATTCGGCATCATTGTTAGTGCCAGCGAATTCCATCCTTAGTGCATAACGCAACTTTCTTCCCCTGGGAGTGATGATCACAACGCCTGCCCTCGAGCCTTGTTCGTTCGATGCTACATCCACGAAGAGACTCACTTGACATCCTTTGTTATTTCAGGCTGCTCCCTGTCTTCGTTGATAGTGAATTCGGCGATGAAATCGGCTATGGCTTGTCCCTTGACGGCAGTGCGAGGATGGTAGGTGATATCGTATTGGCTTAACTCGATGCACCACTTGAGCAGTCGCCCAGAGGTGTCAGGACGATGGAGCACTTGCCTTAATGGTTGGTCGGTTAGGACTCTGATGGGATGAGATTGGAAATAGTGTCGCAGCTTCCTTGATGTGATTAGTAAACAGTACGCCAGTTTCTCGAGTTTGGGATACCGGGCTTCTACTCCCGTGAACCTTTTGCTTATGAAGTACACTGGCCGTTGTGTGCGGTTTTCTTCTCTTACCAAAGCGGCGCTTAGGGCATGTGGTGACACAGCAAGGTATAGGTATAGCTCTTCACCTTCATTAGGAGTTGAGAGTACTGGTGGCCACTGGAGGTGTTCGATTAGGTTAAGGAAGGCTGTTGAACACTCATCGGTCCATTCAAATTTTCCTTTGTCTTTCTTCAGGGCTTCGAAGAAAGGAATGCATTTGTCAGTTGCTTTAGAGATGAACCGGCTTAGGGCGGCCACTTTTCCATTTAGGATTTGCATCTCTTTTCGAGTGGATGGTATCTTGATATCTTGCAAGGCCCGGACTTGTTCGGGGTTTGCTTCAATCCCCCTGGCATGAACGATGAATCCCAAAAACTTTCCCGATGATACTCCGAAGGAGCACTTTAGAGGGTTCAGCTTCATTCCATATTGGCGAAGTACTTGAAACATCTCGTCCAGATGGTTTATATGGTTGTTGGCTTTCCTTGATTTTACCAGCATGTCATCCACATAAACTTCCATAGTTCGTCCTATTAGCTCTGCAAACATCTTGTTGACGAGGCGCTGATAAGTAGCTCCGGCGTTTTTAAGTCCGAACGGCATTACCTTGTAGCAGTACAATCCTCGGTTAGTAATGAAGCTAGTGTGGTCTTGATCGGGGGCGTGCATAGGGATCTGGTTATATCCTGAGTATGCGTCCATAAAGGATAAAAGTTCGTGTCCGGTAGTGCTGCCCACGAGTTGGTTGATTCGAGGGAGTGGGAAGCAGTCTTTCGGGCAAGCGTCATTTAAGTTGGAGAAATCGATGCACGTTCGCCACTTCCCATTAGCTTTCTTTACCAGTACCGGGTTGGCGATCCATTCCAGGTAGATGGCTTCACGTATGAAGTCATTGGCAAGTAAGTTCTTTACTTCTTCTTCGAGGGCTGCTGATCGTTCTGCCCCCATACTTCTCTTCTTTTGCTTTACCTGTACCTTGGTAGGATCGATGTTCAGTGCGTGACATGCTATGTCTGGGGAGATTCCAGTCATATCAGCGTGCGTCCATGCAAATACATCCATGTTGTGGCGAAGAAAATCAATGAGTTGATTCTTTAATTCTCTTTTTAACTGAGATCCGACTCTCAGCAGTTTACTTGGATCGCGTTTGTCTACAGATACGAATTCCATAGCCTCTGCAGGCTCGGCGGTGGCCTCCTCCTCTTTGTCCCTGGGGTCTAATTCATTGAAAGGATCACTGGTATACCGAAGAGGAGGGGCTTTCTTTAGTTGCTACGCTTCCAAGCTTTTCATGCAGAGAATAGTCTCTGCATTTTTTCCTTTATCTCTCCTGCGATTATTGCAAAGTTCGGTTACATAGCAGTCCCGAGCGGCGTCTTGATCTCCTTCTACTTCTCCCACCCCATTATCCGTCGGGAACTTCATCTTCAGGCACCATGGGGCGAGGACGATTTGGAAGTCGGACAAGGCTGGTCTTCCCAAAAAGGCATTGTAGGCTGAGTGGTTGTCTATTAGCACGAATGTTTGTTTCCGAACAGCGGAGCGGGGATGACTTCCCAATTCAACAAAGAGATCCAATTGTCCGAGGGCATCTTTGCTTCTCCAGTGAAACCATGTAGCGGTTTGTTGCAAGGAGACACGTCCTTCATTGACAGCTTCATTTTGTCGAAAACATGCTTGAACAGAATATTCACTGAGTTTCCAGTGTCTACTAGGATTCGAAAAACTTCAGCTGGGCCGAACCAGACAGAGATGACCATAGGATCCATATGAGGGTATTGCCTTCCTTCTAGGTCGCGCCCACTGAATGTGATATCACTATTTTCCCTCCGCTTAGGGTGGCGTTCTTCCATAACAGAATTGACGCAGTCTCCCTCGCTTCTGAGTGAGTTTCCTTATCTTTCCATTTCTGCCCAGCTCTTGTCGGCGATGTGTGGCCCTCCAGATATTGTGCGGACCACTATCTTCTCTTGGCTGGAACCGCTGGTGTTGCGATTTCCTCCGCCTGTCTCTGGGTGGAGCTGCCTTGGGTTTTCCTTGGCGGGAGCTGGAGTCCTATCCTGGCCCTTTACATAGCGTTCCAGCCTCCTTCTCCTGATATGTTCTTCAATTAGGTCTCGGAGATGGCGGCATTCATTGGTATCGTGCCCATGAGACTCGTGGAAACGGCAGAATTTTCCGGACTGGATTGCGCGATCTGACTCTTTCTTGTACGGGGGGCGCTTGTATGTAAGTTCGTCCTGGGTGGCCAGGAAGATGTTCTCGACTGTTTCATTCAAGGGAGTGTAAGCGTCAAATCTCGGTCCTAGTCGGTACAAGCGCTTTTCTCCCTTCTTGCCCCCTGCATTGTCTCTGGAGTCGTTTCTCCGAATGTCCTTTGCTGCGGCGGGGGCGTTTCCATGAGCCGTCTTAGCCTGTGGTCCTCTCTGCCTTTCAGTGGCAGCCTCTTCGAGTCTCATGTACTTCCCAACTTCATGGAAGAAATCGAGAAAGGTAGCTGGTTTTTCTTTAGTTAGTCTTCTGGCAAACTTGGTATCTGGGTGCACACCGCAGAGGGCCATTAGGGTGAGTTTCTCATCGGCATCTTGGACTGCGGCCGCTGCGGCGTTGAACCGGCTTAGATATTGTTGCAGTGTCTCTCCGGATTTCTGTTTGACAGTAGATAGAGAATAAGCATCCTTGGGTTGTTCCACATGAATGCGGAACTGGCTAATGAACTTTTCTTTCAACATCTCCCATGAGCTGATAGATCCTTAGGGTAGATGGCAGAACCAGGAAGTAGCTAGGTCTGTTAGGAATAGCGGAAAGCATTTACACAACACTCCTTCCGTTGCTCCGCTCATGAGCATATGCTGCGTGTATCTTTGCAGGTGTACAACGGGGTCAGAGGTTCCCTTGTATGGTTCCATTGTCGGCATTTTCCACTCCTGGGGGGTGATGGCAATTTCAATATCGCGGGTGAAAGGGCTGGTTACCCTAGAACCTATCCCGCAATCTCTTTGGTCCCGTTGGACGCATTCTCTGAACAATCGTGCCATCCTCTCATCAGAATATGGGGCAGATAAGAAAGAGCTTGGTTCTTCCCTGCGGGATCGATCTCGTCCAGATGACCTGTAGGGATGGTATAGTCTATCACTTCTGACGTTATCCAGTAGCCGTCCCTGGCTGCTCGGATGCATGCTAGGACCAGCTACAGTTGGCCCCTGCCTTGATCTTCCCCTGCGGGGTTCTGTTTCGAGCATTTCCATAGGGTCAACTTCGGGCTGGGTTCTAGCTCGGCTCCGTTCAGCGGGGTTTCTATGATTAGGCGGCATGACTGGCTCAGCTACATCCGACTCTCGCCTGGTACCTCCCCCATTGGGTTCGGTTCCAAGCGCTTCCTCGAGTCGGAGTTCGGGCTGAGTCCGGGCGCGGCTCCTATCATTGTCGTTCCTGTTGATAGCTTCTTCGAAGAGGGAAGACCTTTGTTGTCTCCGAGATCCTCCAGATTGAGACTCACCCCATGATTCAGTGTTGCAGTTGGATTCTTCGGCATCCCTCAAGCGTGACATGAGTTGGTTTACCAAAGCTTCTTGTTGGGATGCGAAGCGGTTAGTTACTTCAGCCACAACTCTGTCTAGATCAGCCCTAGTAATTGCTGCCGGTTGTTCTGTGGCAGGGGCTGTCGGGTTTGTCTGATCCTCGTTTGGCACTGCTGTTGGAATGGGATGATTCTCTTGATCTGTGATTACTGGATCCGGAACGCTGCTAGTTTCGATGTTCTTTCCCTTGTTGGCGTCTTTTCTCGGCCTGGAAGTCATGTTTCCTAGGCAATGAAGGGTGCTATTAGGGAAAGAAGGTTGAATGAGGGAAGCTGAAGCTTCGAGTTTCAAGTTCTCAGTGAAAGCACCAAAAATGTTTGCACAAAAAATGGACAAACACCTCAGAGTCGTATGATTTAGTTGATTTTATGTTGTTCTTAGTGGTTTGGGTGAGCTATGCAAATACGTAAAAAACAGGGGATAAATTGTAAAAGACACGCAGATTTATAGTGGTTCGGCCAGAACGTGCCTACGTCCACTTTATATGTTATTCTCTCTTCTCTTTCAGATTACAAGTACAAAGCTTTGTATACAAGAATATGAAAGTTGTTTGAAAGTTCCTTCCGTGCTTGAGCTCTCAAACTTGTCTGCCATTGTTGTAGCCCTGCCCCTCTATTTATAGAGTGAGGCTGGGGGCAGGGGTCTTGCATGTATATAGCTGCTGATGGGCCTGGGCTGAAGCAATCTGGTCTGGCATATCTGGTTCGGCGAAGCTTGGTTCAGTAGTGGTAGATAGAGTTGGTCCGGTAGCAGCATGGTTCGGTGGTAACATGGACGTGGGTTGGTTCGGTTATAGAGGGGCTTGGAGGCATGTTGGTTCGGCGATTGGTGAAGAAGTCTGGTTCGGTGGCATGTGGTTCGGCAGTGGATGGACTGGTGTTTGGTTCGGCAATCAATGGGAGGGGTTTGGTTCGGTTTGGGTTGGAAGAAGCTTTGGTCCGGTGTTGGGTTGATTCGGTGGTGTTGGTCCGGCTAGGTAATGGAGAAGCTGTGGTTCGGCATGGAAGCTAATGCCTCTTGGTCTCGTGATCCCATGGGTGAGAATTCGCCCAACAGATTGAATTGGTGAATATTCCAATTTTTAGTGTTTTGGATTCAAATCTTTAAAATCCTAACTTTGATGTTTTGATCATGTTTTGGTGATGAATTGAAGAGCTTATAGGACCGGGTCGTTTATTGGCATAAACCCTTAGCGCCCATTGCTCATCCGGTTTCATTTGCAAAGAGATTGCAACTTCATTTTTTTAGGCGGAAAGTACTGGAAATCCCAGTTTAGTCGACTGAATTCTCTGTTCAGTCGACTGAACCTGGAAAAAGAAAGTTTCCAGGCATGATTCAGTCGACTGAAATCTCTATTCAGTCGACTGAACCTGGAAACAGAATGTTTCCAGGCATGATTCAGTCAATTGAAATCTCTGTTCAGTCAACTGAATTTGTTGTTTCAGCCCACTTTGCCTTTTGGGGTTGAATTTCCAATTTGAATCGATTCGTGATGATCCTATTTGTTGTTATCATTTATTTTGACTTTGATGACTCCTTTTTAATTTCAATCCACGAATTTTTATAAAATAATCTTTTAAATTATATTAAAAGCTTGCTTCTCCAATTTATAAATTTTATTTAAAACGCTCACACATCTCCGCACTTCGAGCGAAGTGGGAGGAGAATTAAATGATTAGATAAAACGCGCGCAATGAACACGTGCGTTCATCTTTTCAGTTAATTCCCAGTCTATTCATTTGAACGTTTTGACCTTTGGGTTTGGTTTACCGATGAGATGAGGTAAACTTTGTACTGCTTTGAGTGTGAAATTGCCTAACGGATAGTAAACCATTTAATGCGAACGGGTGGTTATGGGACTCGCGTTAACACTTTCTGGGTTCCTTTCTGGGAGTTTGTGACACGTGTTGCCTTTGGGATAGTGTCTTCGGACTGTCTCCTTCTAACTTGTTGCCTTTAATATCGCTTTTGGAGTTGGTCCTTTGCTCCGGCTCAAGAGATATTTGGGATTGTTGGTTACCTTTAGTATTGCTTTCGGAGTGGTTTTTCTTCACCACCGCTCGAGAGTTATCGGAGTGGTTTCTTCACCACGGCTCGAGAGATATTGGAATGGTTTCTTCACCACCGCTCATAAGATATTTGGGTTTGTTGCAATTGGAATTTTCTGCTGTTTCATTGATAATTATATTCCTTAGATATCGCCATTCGGTGTTGGTCTTTTTGTGCCACACGATACATAGCGGTTACCTTGTGGAACTTGTATTACCTTCATTGGTATTTACTATTTTCCTTCTTGGCTTGATTTGGGATATTTATATCCATTGTTCATTTCAACTGCCGATGACATAAGGTTTGTTTGATTCATCTTATGTTTGATGATTGAGTTATCTCATATAGAGATATTTGTTACGCTTATGATCTTGCAGGTTCATTATCATTCAGTTTATCTAACTGATTTGTTTAGCTAGACTAACCCGTGTATTTTATACTCGGGGTCAGACTGAGTTGTTTCAGGTTAGGTGCATTTGGACTTAGCCTCTTTTGCTTCTACATGGACTATTTCGCTAGTTTCTTTTGTCATAGCTTTTCGTGTAGTCCTTTTGGTTAAAACTCTGATATGTATTCTATTGGCTCGTCTGTATATTGTGGTTTGCTATACCACTTGACATATATTAGTTTGTATACTCTGTTATGTATCCGTGTACGTGTATATGATGATCTTATGTTCTGTGATGTATATTACATTTGAGTTGTTATATTCTGTTCTGATAAATCCTCCAGCCACATATGGTTTTGTTTTAAGTATTCATTGGATATGTCGATCTACTTGGTATGACAATTGTCGATGTATTCAATAAATAATTAGAGCAAGGCTATAGATGGTCGCTCCTAACCAGCCTTATTCTCCGCGTTAGTTGATGGCTTTACTCCATAGTGTCCTTGGCTAGCGTGGTATAGAGGTGGGGCGTCACAACGGACCACCCCAATTATTTTGAAGGAAATTTTTTGTGGATAAATTAGCCTCTCCCTAATAAACAAACTAGAAAATAACTACGGCGGTGCAGGACCAAATATAGTCGTCTCTGATAGGAACACAAAGAACATTCTAGGTGTAATCCTATCCTTCCCATTGACTGCTAAGGATTGATGACATTCTCGACCTATGACAGCCCTACCTATTGACCTTGGTCCCATATTTATCGCATTGTCCTGATCCCACTCACCATCCTATTTAGATAGCCTAGTGCAATCATGACAATACCCCCCTCTAATAGATATTTGAAGTAGACTAACTTTTTATAGAGGGTATTCCTCTATCTATACGCAAGTTCATACTCTCCACAGGTTTACAGTTTGATATATCTCATATCAGTATAATGTATACACTACTGCGGTAGCCCCTTTTGGTGGTCGGGTTTTTATTATGTAACAATATGGACCTTGCATTCCAACCCATTCTAATGACTAATGTCATATCATTTCTTTAATTATTATAGTTCACACCCATCATAAATCCATATTAGAGGCTACTTACATATAAATCACATGTATACTTCCTTCATATTTACTTAATTATCATGCATCTGCAGTTTTACAGTTGACCCTGGGCCTTTACTTCATTATGTGTTTCTCCTTTTATACTTTAAGCGTTTACCATTTTGTTTTTATTAGGTTCATAAATCCATTTCCTATTCATCCATATCTATTTCCATGTTATCCCTTTTTATTTCTTCTTATCTATTTTTCACATTTTCTTCTTTATTTACTTTAAATCTTATTGGTATTCCACGTCTTTACTGTTTAAGATATTTTTATCGCATTCATCTCTTACTATTTAACTTTTGGGTTCTATTGCATCTTAATGCATTGGAATTACACATTTATTATAAGAATGTTGACACAGTAAATTTACGCATCTTATCAAAAGGGGAGATGTTCGTGCAGTGTTTGTAATTAAAAGGCTTTTATTTCTCGAAATAGGTAGTACAAAGTGCGATAAATATCCCTATTTTATAGATCTCTTTCTTTTTACGTGTATTCCTTGTTATTTCAAACCGCTCTTTTATTTATTTAAACTTGAAAATACATAGCAATCCACTAGCAACATTCCAAGTTCCAATGAACTAAAATATCTCTTCAGCCCCTAAAATCTTGATAAAGTTCCTTTTATTTTATATTCTTTTTCTACATTCAAGTACCAATTTGTTATTATCAATTTCATAACAAGTTATTTGGATAACATAAATTGGTGAGTTATCCAAATTTCATTAAATTCATTACGAGTAAAAAAAAATTTAATCTAATCATTACGTGATTATAGATTTTTATCTAACCTTTACATACTTATGGATTTATATCTAATCATTACGCATTTATTGATTTATATCTAGTCATTACTCATTACATATATAAACCTAACTACTGCACATTTACAGATTTATAAATAGGCATGATTAAAATGGATTACAACGCAATAAATCTTACTTTATTACAAAACACATAATTTTCTCACTCGTCTTTTAAATGTTCGCACGTCTCCGAATATAATCCCTGTTATCTGTATTTCAAGTTCTGACTCCCTATTTGGGTTTTCATATAACATATATATACAGAACTATTAGAATTTGGATTAGAAAGACGATATTTATGTTGATTATGAATTTAGACCCAGGTTTATAGTTTACCATGTTGTAGCAACTTGATTTGAACCTATTTTTCTATCACTGCCATCTTCTACAATCCTCTAGTACTATATATATGCAAACTAGCAACCTAGAACTATTTTCTTATAATCTAGAGTTGTGATAGAGTAGAGAAAACGATAGAGCTTTCATGCCTATTAGAAAATTATGAATTGTAAGTAATGGCCTAGGTCTATATTTATAACAAATCAAATCAATGCCAAATGCAAGATTAAACTTATTTAAATCCGAGTCGTTAGAAAGTAATTTACTGCTACCATCATACATACACGGATCAACCACTCTGATCCCTTGGTCAACCAGTAGCGGTCAACCTAGGTGCTATTGAGGTTGACTTGTGATGTTTTAAATGGTGAATTTAATTTATTCTTTGATTTTTATTAATTTCTTCTTTCCGTTCAAACGATTCAGTGCATTTGTTTCCTCTGTTAATTGATCTCGTTCAATTCTTTCCCACCTTATATATTCTATGAGATTTTAATTTAATGTTAACATTTATTAACATCTAATCTTCCAATAACATTACTAATTGGCATTAATTAATTTATTTACCATATTTACATATATAATTATTTCTGACGCTAAAACTTCAAACGTACGTTTGAACTTCGAACGGAAAAGTTTATGTATGAAAATTGATTAGAAAATCTCCAGAAACCCAATTGAAACACCACACACCCCTTAATATACCCAAAAGGACACATTTAAAGGCATGGTGCGTTGTAGATATAACTGAAACTAGTAGAGACTAAGATTCATAAGACAAAAATAGGTAAAAACAACGGAAATTAAAATAATAACATATTTAAAACAAAAGCTTCATGATTGCTTCATAAACCAAATAAGCCAAAATCCAAATACAAGATACATGTATCAAAACACAACCTGTATCATGAAATAAAAAATCATAGTCCCAACAAAAATCAGATTATAGATATCCCTCTTAATTGCTAGAACAAAGGAAGAACCAAAAGCTAAAAAAATAGGGAAATATAAGTTAGAATATTCTTCAAGAAACCTCCGAGCACTGCATACTGCTGCCCACTCCTTTGATTTCCTATGGGGGAAAAGGGGAAAATAGAGGAGTGGCCAGACTAAAGTATGGTAAGTGATAGTAACTACTAGAATCTTTAAGCAAAGTAAAGTAATAGACTCTTCAATAGTTCTAGTATATATAAAAGGAAACAAAGGAAATAGGAAAGAGATAAACTGAAAAATACGATTAAATTATTACAATTGATAAGATAGGTTAACATTGATTGTGTGCACTTATCCTTGATAACTGCTTTGATTAGGTGGAATACCTAATCCTATTTTAATTAGGCTGAAGTCCTAATTCTATCCTTTGATCGGCCTGCAACTCTATAGAATCTACTGTGGACCGGACATTTTCCTACATGGTAGACTTTGGTGTCTACGAAAGACACACTCACTAAGTGCTTGGAACTCATAATGATTTATGAGCCATCACTGGAAGCACATAGGTGACCAGCACTAAGCTCATATTCTTGTTGTTCCCTCTTTTGACCTTTTATTTACCCTAGTTAGCATAAGCGTGCCCTCGCCTCACTTGAGGATTATGTGAAGCACCTCGTCTCACTTGAGGATTATGTGAAACACCGTGTCAAAAGAAAAATAGAGAAAATTCTGTCGGTACTCGTCCCGTTCAAACAAAAATCTAGTTGCACCCCTTGCTCTAATCCCCTAGATTTAAATTACCATAGATTGAAAAATAGGGGAAATGATGTCGGTATCGGTCCCTATCAAACAAATATCGTGTTGCGCCTCTGGTTCAAATCCACTTGATTTGAACTACCATAGATTGACTGCTTACTACCACTATAAGCATAAGTGTATCCCTCGCCTCACTTCAGGATTATATGAAGCACCTCGTCTCACTTCAGGATTATGTGAAACACTGTAACCATAGAAATATTAGGGGAATGCTATTTGGTTCTGGTCCTACTCTTATCTTTGCTTAATAACATTGATAAATTATTCAAATGAGCCTTTATTTTATCATTTACTATTATTGCTTATTAATTTATCCTAAGTCTTAAAACAAGCACCATAGTTTCCATAGTTTAACATAGTTTCCATAGTTTATCAATTTATAACTTACGTTACAATCATGTTTATTACTTAACCCAAGGTCTAAGTGTGAAAATAAGCTTCTTTCTTCTTTTATTCTTTATAGTTATAATTCTATATTATAACTAGGCCAATCTTCTTAATTCAGTCCAATTAATATCATAATTAGACATAATTTCAGTCCAATTCCATTTATGTTACAGTTTTATAATTTACATCTTATATTCCATTATTTCAGGTTTTTTATAATTTAATCCATTTTATGTTAATTCTATTCTAATCCATATGCGAAGAAGAAGAAGGAGAAATAAAAGAAAACTGAAAATTGAAGGAAATCCAAAGCGCAAAAAGATGATGTAAATACACATAAATAATAGTAAATAAACTAAAATAGTGTAAATAAACTATAATTAAATAAAAAAGCTATAATTAACAAAAATTATCTAAAATTAACTGAAAGGAATAGCTAGAAGGAATAAACTGAAAATAATTCTAAAAACTGTAAATAAATCACTAAAAAAGCTATTCCAAAAATCGTAGTAAAACTTCAACAATTGAAAACCCTATTATTTTAAATTACTTAAGGAATTTTAAAATAATAACGATTACTCACCTCTGGTCCTTAGCACTTCCCTTTAGGCCTTCATGGATCCACTTGGGGTTGTTAAATATTTTTATTTGAAACGATATCCTCCTAGGAAAATTATTCCGCTTAGTATCCTTCCTGAATAGGTGAGCCTAATTGCAAAAAATCTAAGAATGAGAAAAAGTGTTAGACTTAAGGTTCTATTTATAGGGGTAGAAGTGGATCTCAAACTGTTGGATTTGGGGACTGAATAGGATGCAACCACATCATAGGCAGAATAGGGGCCATCGGATGCATGAATGAAAGGAACAAATCGGTTTAAACAATGCAAAATACATGTAAAGTCGGCTAAATATTCCAACGAACGAACGTTCTTCATTCACCCTAAAAGGGGCAGGTGGGCCGATTAGTCGGTCGACCGCCCCTTGCCCAGGTCGACCAGCTAGTCGACCTGGCCGTATAATTTTTTCTTTTCGTTTTCTTGTTTACTTTGTATCTAATTCATATTAGCTTGGATTTTGACATTCTATATATGAAAATTGACTAGAAAATTACCACAGACACAATGGTGCAACTCCCATGGCCCAATTCTGACAATTTCACAATGTTATTTTATTATTTAGTTAATTAATGAATTAATTATTTCGAATTAAATTTCGGGTTGTTACATTCTCCCCTCATTAAGGGATTTCATCCTCGTAATCTCTAAGGATAAAAGAATGTACTAAATGTTTTCTTCCAATTCTACAATTAACTACTCAATCATCGACAATTCTTCCATTGTCGTTATGTTTTTCTAATGCGACTAATGATACGTATGCAATTAGTGTAGTGTCAACGTCCCTAACTAACGCAAAGATTGGGCAGTCCACTGATTCAGTTGACCTCCTTTTATGCAATCATGTTCGTGCCATGTATCCAAATGAATAAAATTTATTAATGATAACTGATAATTCTATATGCGTGCTACAAACATCATCCAAATGCAATAACCATGTGAAAATCATCCATTTATAGAAACCATAGAAATAATTTAAAAATGGACACACATCCATAAGAATATGCTCTAGTGTCCTAATTAAGCCAATCCCTTAGGAATAACAGTGCCTAGCGTACCTATATGCGTCCATTAGCACCCACTAGCAAACACTTGCAATCACTAGCAAACATCATTCATGCCATGTTCTTTTAACATGTTTACACCAAATCCTACCATCCATAGGTTAAATCCTAATTTCTACCCTCCCAAAGGATAGTAAAGAAAAGAACCTATTCAAAACTAAAGATGGATATTGGAAATTCTAAAAACTTATTATTAAAGGAATGTGGATACAAAATACGAATTTTCTCCCAATCTAACCAATCCTCCTCGAAGTCTTCTTAACTATATCAGAACCAAGGCAATCCCTCTATAGACCCTATCCAATGCGAAGGCGACTTGCGTGGTCTTTCATAAAGAGCTTCGAAAGGTGCCACTCTAATGCTAGCTTGAAAAGTACTATCTTATGTGTATTCCACTAAAGAAAAACGCTTTTTCCAATTTCCTCCAAAATCAAGAATATCCATTTCTCAACCATGCGTGCCTTACTACCTTCCTCATTTCACTTTACTATCCTCTTTAGTCTGCACACATGAATCAACATTCCTAGGTTCTTACTATTATCATATATATTCGATGCAGACTTCTATCATTACTTCCTAAAGTAATCACTACTATCCACTACATGGTCTTGCACTTTTTCCATTACACCTAGGAAATGATTTCTCTATACTCTATGTTTATAAGAGTTTGGTTGGGTATTTATCGTCTCAAAAAATAAGACTTCTCAATTTTCAAAACATCGAATCCTAAAACTTTTTTATTTAAAAAGTGTTATTTTTGGGTTTCTATTAAATTCAAAAATACTTGGTTACATAGTATTATTTCCCAATCTAAAGGGAAAAACTTTCAAATTCTAAGTCCAGAACTTATTCCTCGTTTCCTTTTAAAGGCTTTTTCAGTTTTCTATAAAAATTTGCATTTTCAAACTCTACTTTTATTAAGTTTTTCAATTCCAAAAACTAACTTAATATATCACCAAACCATTTTCTTCTAATCTTTAAGCTGTTTTTATGTGTTTCAAAACATCTTCTTATTATACCTCATGGTCTCATACCGTAAAATATTGAAACTACTTTCTCAAATGAGAAATGATTAACGTTAAATCTTCTATGAACCTTTTAAAAGAGAATGTCATGTTTATGTGAAATTAAAAGGAACTTATTTTATATTTTTTGAAATAGGCTATACAAAATATGCTTTTCATAACTTATATGTTACTTTCATGTATTCCTTGTAACTTGCATAAAACATTTTTATTGGTTTTATAGAAAATCATACCATTATTCTTTTCATACCAATCGACTTAAGTATGTTTAATTTATATTCTTCCACGATAAATATTTTCTAATATCTAACTCACACATTTTCCTTTCAGAAAAACTCATCTCCAAAACTATTTTAATATTTCCATAACTGCAAAAACACTTCCTTATACTTATTAAAAATAATAAATGTACTTTACAAACCGCTTTGTTTCTATACTTAGAAATTATCCTTTAATATACATTTTTATTTGGGTTAAAACGGATGTTGTAAAACACCATTACTATAACCCAAAAATATTAGTGTATGGATTCAATTAAATAAGTACCAATAAATCTCATATACCTATGTAAAAATATTTCTCTTGGGAGTCACTTACTATATCAATAGTGTTATAGCCTATGCTCCTCTTATTTTTCATGAAAACATTTATTACAACAATAAAAGTTGTAATCTACGTTTTTATATTTAAAATCTTTGTTTGCTTATAAAGAAACCAGTGAGATATATATATATATATATATATATATTTCATAATTCTTCAAAAAATATTCAATTTTTCTTTATATAAAAACCAACTTAAATTTCATACCATTCTTCAAAACCCCCATATTTATTTTCTAAAAGAAAATATTAACAATAAAAAATTTCAATTCTAACAATTACATTTTTTTATCCACTTTTTTAAATTTCAAAATTTTCATTTTATTGGCTTGACATAAAGTGGATTTTGTCCTTACTAACCTATTATTACTTTTCTTAAACCTTGGAAATCCCATTTCCATGCTAAAGTCTTTCGTTAGATTTATTCTAAGGTACTACTGTTAAATCCATTTATATCGAACAATTATAACTTCTATAATTATCTACGCATGGGTTTTCATCTTTTCTTATCAACTGAACCTATTGTATATCCCCCAATCTTTGCCAACCTATCTTTTGATTTCCACAGTCCGATCCTATACGTACAAAACAGTTTCTTAAATCCCTACCATGTGGAGACATTCTCTATGCCCCAACAAACGCACTTCAAAAGTGATACTTCAAGAACTATGACTTCAACTGATGAATATGAAGCGTACAAAGAATCTCCTTTAGATGAATAACATGCTCTTCCATACTTCTTGAAAAACACCAAAATGTTGACCACGAATACCACACGATCTTTATTTTTGGACATCTCTGAAAACATGGTTCATCATATCTATATAATAGGCTGGGACATTGGTTAACTCCAAAGACATAACCAACCATTCAAGGAATCTGTCGGTTGTCCTAAGTGCGGTCTTAGCAATGCTGTCATCAACTACCCTAAGCTGATGAAATCCAATGTGTAGACTAAGCTGAGAATATACTGAAGATCTAAATAACTGGTCTAAAAGATCATCTATCTTAGGGAGTGGATAATGGTTCTTCTTTGTGAGCTTATCCAATTCTCTATAGTCAATGCAAAGTCGAAGAAAACCACCTGCTTTGGTAGCGAAGACGACTGGCATTCCCTATTTCGATATGTTTCTTCTTATGAAACCTTTCTTAAAAGCTCACGGATCATCTTGCTCAATCCCTTCCTTTCCCTAGGTGCCATATACCCTATGGATAATGCTACTGGCTAGCAAAATAAATCCTGAGTAATATCTCTCTTAAGGGGTAGTCCTCTAAACTCCTCAAAGATGTCTAGAAATCTCTAACGACAGGAACCAAATCTAATTCTGATGATGATGAATCGTGGGAATAAAGGAATCTCAGAATGACTGACCCTTGCAGGCCGCAAGAAATCCTGAGAGTCCTGCTGATTCATGTCTCTAATCTAACGACTCTCCTCTTGTAATCTAATATAACTCATACGTGGATAGCCAATCCATTCCCAAAATTATCCCATACCCCGAAAATCCCAAAACATAGGCATCATAGTCAAATTCTACGCCTAGGATGAAAATTTTCAGATCCCTACAAACCATAGCCAAGAGTGTCGATCCTCCTATGGGATTTGAAAAAGATGGTCTACTACTAAAGAAATGTCTAATTGCAAACATTCCACTAGACAACTAGGGAGTGTAATGCTCTAGAATCAATAAGAGTCTGAATGGGAAAATCAGAAATAGAAATCAAACTTTCCTGCCTTGATTTAGTCTGCTACTGGGAGGCGCTGTACCCAAAGTCAGAATCGGTGATGCAGGTGCATTCACTGCCTGTCCCGTTTTCTGAGGACAAATCCTACTAAAGTGACCAAGATGCCCACAATTGAAATACCTTCCCTTTATTCCTGCCTTCTTGCAGTCTTTTGCGTGATGACTAGTCTTCTACAATGCTTGCATTTCCCACTTATCTTGATTCATTTCTGAGGTCCTCCCTCTTCCCTTTTGTCCTTATCCTTTCACTGCTTCTTAGAGCATGTAAGAACCTTCTCAAGCTCCCTCTTCTGCTGCCAAGATGTAGGCTGAACACTCTATTGGTCCTTCAAACCTAACCACCTAAACCTTCGCTCCATATTCTCAAAACTAACTTGCGTCTCCTCGAAATCCTCTATTCTAGAAAAAGTTCTACCTCCTATACTAGAAAAGTCCTTGCATAGCTTAGAAAAGGGGGTCGATGTGTGTGGACTAAAGGGATTTCTCATAACTAGTGTTGCATTGGGCACTTGCCCATGTACCTCTGGTACCATAGCTCTACGTAACCAGTCAGCCATTCTATGCAAAGAAAAGAGAATTTAGGCTTGAGAGAATCGAAAGAAGATTGCACTAGACTTGGAGGGGATTTTTTTTATAGAAACTCTTTTGTACTTAAAAACTATTTCTAAGAGTTCTTTTTTGAAAAATACTTTTTTTCAAAAAGAATTTATTTTGGAAAATGCTTTTACTTTTGAAATAAACTTTTAGGAATCCTGCAAGTTTAGCCTCCGATACCAAGTGAAACACCCCACACCCCTTAATATACCCAAATGTACACATTAATGGCATTGTGCATTGTAGGTATAACTAAAACTAGTAGAGACTAAGATTCATAAGACGAAAATAGGTAAAAATAGTGAAAACTAAAATAATAACTTATTTAAAACAAAAGTTTCATGATTGCTTCATAAACCAAATAAGTCAAATTCCAAATACAACATACATGTCTTAAAACCCAACATGTCTCATGAAATAATAACTCGTAATCTCAATAAAAATAAGAGCACAAATATCCATCTTAAGTGCCAGTACAAAAAAAGAATCAAAATTTGAAAAAGTAGGGAAATACATAGTAGAATGTTCTCCAAGAAACCTCCGAACACTGCAATCCACTGCCCTCATCCTTGATTCCTTATGGTGAAAAAGGGGAAAAATAAAGGAGTGGGCCAGAACAAAAGTCTAGTGAGTAATAGAGACTACTAGAATCTTTAAGAAAAGTAAAAGTAATAGACTCTTCAATAGTTCTAGTATATATAAAGGGAAAGAAAGGAAATAGGACAGAGATAAACAGGAAAATACGATTAAACTATTACAATCAGGCTGAATTCCTAATCATATTTTAATTAGGCTGAAGTCCTAGTATTTGCACTTGTCCTCAATAGCTGCTTTGATCAGGTTGAATTCCTAATCATATTTTAATTAGGTTGAAGTCCCAATTCTACCTTTTGATCAGCCTGCTACTCAGTAGAATCTACTATGGACCGGACATTTCCCTACACAGTAGACTTTGGTGTCTAAGAAGGACTCACTCACTAAGCCCTTGGAACTCATAACGATTTAGGATCCATCATAGGAAGCCGCACATGTAAGCACTACTAAGCTCACGTTCCTGTTGTTCCTTCTGTTGACCTTTTATTTACCTAGTCAGCATAAGCATGCCCCTCACCTCACTTTAGGATTATGTGAAGCAACTCGTCTCACTTAAGGATTATGTGAAACACCGTGTCCATTGAAAATAGAGGAAATGCTGTCGGTACCGGTCCCTATCGAACAAATATCTGTTGCGCCCCTGGTTCAAATCCACTTGATTTGAACTACCATAGATTGACTGTTTACTACCACTATAAGCATAAGTGTACCCAACGCCTCACTTCAGGATTATGTGAAGTATCTCGTCTCACTTCAGGGTTATGTGAAACACCGTAACCATAGAAATATTAGGGGAATGTTATTTGGTATAGGTCCTACTCTAATCTTTGCTTATTAACTTAGGTAAATTATGTAAATAAGCCTTTATTTTTATCAATTACTATTATTGCTTATTAACATATCCTAGGACTTAAAGCTAGCACAATAATTTCCATAGTTTACCATAGTTTCCATAGTTTATCAATTTATAACTTACGTTATAGTCATGATTATTACTTAACCCAAGGTCTAAGTGTGAAAATAAACATCTTTCTTCTTTTATTCTTTTTAGTTGTAATTGTATGTTATGACTAGCCCAATCTTCTTAATTCAGTCCAATTAATATCATAATTAGGCATAATTTCAGTCCAATTCCATTTATATTACAGTTTTTATAATTTAACCCTTATACTCCATTATTTCATATTTCTTATAATTTAATCCAATTCATGTTAATTCTATTCTAATCCATATGCAAAGAAAAAGAAGGAGAAATAAAAGAAAACTGAAAATAGTAGGAAATCCAAAGCGTAAGAAGAAGATGTAAATAATGCATAAGTAACAGTAAATAAACTAAAATACTATAATTAAATGAAATGGCTATAATTAATAGAAATAAAATAAAATTAACTAAAAAGAATAGCAAGAAGAAATAGACTGAAAATAATTCTAAAAACTGTAAGTAAATTACTAAAAAGGCTATTCCAAAAATCGTAGTAAAACTACCACTATTGGAAACCGTATTATTTTAAATTACTTAAGGAAATTTAAAATAATTACTATCACTCACAACCTTAGCTCTTTCCATTAGGCCTTCACGGATCTTCTTGGGGTTGTTAAATATTTTTATTTAAAACGATTTCCTCCTTGGAAAATTATTCCACTTAGGGTCCTTCCTGAATAGTGAACCCAGTTGGAGAAAATATTAGAATGGGAAAAAGTGTTAGGCCTAGGGTTCTATTTATAGGGTAAAAGTGGATCTCAGACCATTGGATTTGGGAATTTAGTAGGATGTTACTACGTCATAGGCTAAATAGGGGCTATCGGATGCTTGAATGGAAGGACTGGATCAGTTTAAACAATGCGAAATTTGTGTAAAGTCAGCTAAATATTTGAATGAATGAACGTTCGTTCATTCACCCTAAAAAAGGCAGGCAGTCAACTGCCCCTTTGCCCTGGCCGACCGACCAGTCGACCTGGCCATATAATTTTTTTCGTTTTCTGGTTTAGTTTGTACCTCTTTCATATTAGCTTGGCTTCTGACGTTCTATATATGGAAATTGACCAAAAAATTACCATAGACACAAGGTGCAACTCCCATGGCTCAATTCTGATAATTTCATAAAGTTATTTTATTATTTAGTTAATTAATGAATTAATCATTACGGATTAAAATATCATGTTGTTACACCAATGGTATGAGTTTCGTAGCCAAATTTTGACATTTGAATAAAAATCCTATTTTTAGCAATATTACTTATTTATCGCATTTCTTTTTAAATTAAGTAGCATTAATATGAAGGTATTACATTCTCACCCTTAAAAGAATTTCGTCCCCGAAATTCCTCAAAGACCGAACAATGCAACATAGCTTACAAACATTCTAAACAAATAATTAATTAATGTACAAATAATTTTGCAATCAATCATGTACAAGTGCATGGTGTATCACAAATTATATGATATGCATATTGAGCAATTCTAAATTTGTGCATCCTATTTGAATGCATTACTTTAAGTAATTTCAAAATTATTATGCAACCATCATAACTATGCTAGCAGTTCTATGTGCATGTAGCCTTTGGAAACCAGAAATTTGCTTTTACGTCCAAAATTTCCCACACTTCTACTATTTAGTTCAACCAATTTATCATCCAATACCTACCATCCAAAATCCTAGCACAACATTGTTAACATTTAAATCTAAAAAATTCTAGTTTTCTAAACCTATTTTCTTACGCTCGGAAAGGTCTAGATGGAAAATTCCACTACAACAAAAGGACCTTATTACAACTGTAATTTTACAACTGTAATAAAATGCCAGTTGCAATAAAGGTTTTTTACAACTTTTTTATTTTTCCAGTTGTAATAAACTTATTTTCAACAACTCTTTTATTTTGCCAGTTGTAATAGATACATATTACAAGCTTTCTTTTTTGTCCGTTGTAACAGATGCCTATTCTATTTTGACAGTTGTAATAGAAGCATATTATAACCTTTCTTTTTTGCTAGTTGTAATAGGTGTCTATTTTCAAGAACTCTTATTTTTTGCCAGTTGTAATAGATGCCTACCCTTTTTTATTTGCCCTTGTAATAATAAATTATTAATTATAATTAAATAATAATAATTAATAGTTAGATTATTAATAAAAATTAATAATAAATTATAATTACTATTAAATTATAATAATTTATAATTTCTATAAAGTATGACATAATTACTATTCAATAATTAACAGTTAACATACAAATTAATAATAAATAAATAAATATTATTATTAAGTAATTAATAATTAATAAGTAAGAATTAATTTTTAATAATTAGTAATTAATATTATTAATAATAATTAATAAGTAATATTTAGTATTTAGTAATTAATTTTTGATAATTAGTAATTAATGATTAATGATTACCATGTTTTTTCAGAAAGTTGTATAAACGTACTTTCAACAGCTTTTCTTTTACCGATTGTAATAGAGGCCTATTAAATATTAATAATAATCAATATTTTATGATTAATTTTTAATAATTAGTTAATAACTAATCTGAAAATATAATACAATTACTATTAATAATTAGTGATTAATAATTAATTAGTAATTAATAATAAATTAATAATCAATAGTAAACAACTAATAATAAATAACAAATATTTAATTAATAATTTATAATCTATAAATAATAAACTATCAAAATAAAAGTAACAAATAATTAATAACAATTTTTTTATAATAAATAATAACTAATAAAATAATAATAATTAAAAGTTAATTTTTAATATTAAATAATATTGATAATTAATAAGTAAATTTACATAATAATATTTAATACAAAAAATAGTAATAATTAAATAAATAGTACTTTTAAATAATTAAATATTAATACATAATAATTAATAACTACTATTATATAGTATAATAACTAAAATGTGAAATAGTTAATGATTTGTAATTAAAAAATAAAAATTGAAATAGTTGCTATTAATTCATATTTGATAATTCATCATAATTAATCGTTAATAATTAGTAAATTATAGCAAATATTTATTAACTACATTTAATAATTAATAAATGTAATAATAATTAATATTAAATTACTAACAACTATATTTTATAATAATTACTATTGGTATTTAATATATTAAATAGTTATTATTAATATTTAGTACTTAATTTAATAATTAATAAACAATAATTGTTATTATTTTATCTAATTTTTAATAATAATGATTAATATGTAGTATTAATAATTAAGAAGTAATCTTTGTTATTTAGTATTTAATATTGATAATCATATTAATATTTCAAAAAATTTAAAATTTTAAAATTGTAAAAAATATTCATAAAATTTAAATTTGAAAAATAAACATTACATTGTAAGCTATTACTTTCCTATGCTTCTAGATATTTTCATTTGTAACTATCTATTTTGTCATATACAACTCGAAATAAAGAAAATTGGCTCCAATCCAAAATTTTGGCTCCAAGGCTAATTTTTGTTTCCCTCCAATCAATTTTTTTCCCTCAGATCTTCATAGCAAAGATAATTTGGCCTCCTCCCATCTAACTATACCAATTTATCAATCATCCATGTCCCCATCATTAGCTAATTTCGCTTCGCCTTCCACCAGATCCATACCACCTCTCATCAGATTCAACCCACCCTACACAAATCCTCCTCATCAGCCATCCCAAAATGTGCCGACATCATCATTTTTGTCTGATCTGGCCTCCTCTACCACTACCCCACAACTAGCTTCACCAAATAACTTCCTACCTTCAGATCTACCATAGTCAACAAGTTGCCAGATGATAAAAGATACATGCTATCAATGAATAGCAGTGGCGGTGTAGGCATCATCGAGCTACCGGCGAATCTGTGTGCCAGATGAAGGTCAAATTTTCTTCTAAAGCCTTCGATTAAATTTTTACTACTTTCCATGTTGTAAGGCTGGACTTTTTTGTGCTTCAAAGCAATTTCAGTACAAAAGATGAAGTAAAAAGTGGAATGAAGAGTACTAGACCAGTAAAATTGAAATCAACGGCGGTGGGTACTTGATTTTGGTATATTTCTAATTCCTGAAGTGTTTCTTTGAATTTGTTTCAGTTGTCCGAAGTTCGATTGTAGGCAGTGAAGTCGGAGAAGAAAGTGGTTGTATGTGTGTTATGGCAGTTGCGTTGGTATATGGTGAGCTGCAATGATCGATGGAAAGGTAGTGACGCGTAGGAGTATGGTTTTGTTTTGTTGAGATGTTGCAAAGGTTGATTTTGACAAGTTAGAGTTCAGTGTATTTTGGGTCCGGCGAATGATTTTTTTTTTTGGAGAAGTCGACAATGGGTAATATGAAGGATAATGGCAGAGGAAGATAAGTATGTGCACCGGTATATCAGGAATGAGTTGAGTTATTTGAACAGGTGAAATGCAGTGCTTAGCCGGGGGAGGAGATATGGAATTGCGAAATGGGCAATGTAATATTGCATTGTGAAAGGGTTGATGTAAGAGATGGTAGGAGTGTAGTTTTGAATGGTTGTGGAGAGTTGATGTTTAATAGTTTTTTGGAAGTAGTTTGGCTGAATGAAATTGCAATTAGAAAGTCAGAGGGAGTTAGATGGTTGTTTGGTGGAGATTTTTGGTTTATTGAAGGTTGAAAGATGGGTAGCAGCAAGTTGTAAAGTGTGGATTTGTTATGGCAGAGGAAGGTTGGATGTATGCTAATGACTGGAAGTGTTGAAGCAGCAAGAGGAATGGGACTGTTATAGTGGAGTGGAGACTGTATCGTGACAGCTTTAGTGAATTTTTGGTGATATGCAGGCAAATAAGAAGGGTTTATGGCAAGAGAACAGAGTTAATATGCAAAGGTGATGGAATAATAGCAGGGGATGATTGTGGCAATATCTGGTTAGTAGATAGTTGGATGATTGGGAATTGTAGTATGGAGATGGAGATGGAATCATTAGCTATTGCTGTTGGTGAGAGATGATGTTTGAGGATTGTGGTCCAAGCAGGTGTGAAAATTGTTGGATGTTTTTGTGTGTAGTTGGAAGTTAATGGTTAGTGTATGTAGAGATTTGAAAGTGGGATGGTTAGTGGTATATACGTCAGTGTGTTAGCAAGCGGGGGGCAGAAGAGGGAATTGTGTCAAGGGGATGTGTAGGCACAGAAAATGCAATCAACTAGATTGCACTCAAATGCTAATTCATATTGCATCATACATCTGTACTATTCGACTCAACTGGATTCTTAAGCACTCAACTAGATTGCACTCAACTGGATTCTTAAGCTATTCCATATAGGCCTACTTCTACATTTGTACTATTAGACAAGCGGTTGGGAAGATTGTTACTTAGCACAGGGAATTTATCTCTTTTATTTAGTATGTATCTATATTTATATTGACGTATGTTATGGACTTAGTTATATTTTGTAATAAAATTATAAACTCAAAAATGGTGTAAATTTGAATTGTTTTAGCTTTTATTAAATGTGAATGGTTCATGTTGTCTCAAGTAATGTTAACAATTGTAGTTATTATTAGCGAAATATCGGTTTTAATTATAATGTTGTGAAATTCATGGTTAATGGCAGTTGTCGAAAGATGAATTGCAATTGTTGGTAGTAGTTGTACAAAGATTTATTGCAACTGTTAATAACAGTTGTAAATGAATCTATTACAACTGCCAAAAGCAGTTTCAAAAGTTATTCTTGCAATCGCTATTAGTAGTTGCAAAAGAGACCTATTACGACTGTCAATGCAACAGTTACGATAGACTTTACCACAACTTTCAAAAGTAGTTGTAAAAAGCTTTTTTACAACCGCTCCTGCAACTGCCGGCAACAGTTGTAAAAATATTCAACTCTATTACAACTCTAGATATTAAGACTGGCGGCCATCCGTTGTAATTGACCTATTACAACTGTTTTTGACAATTGCGAAAAGATATTTTTGTTGTAGTGTTCCATATTTCCATCCTTCTGTTATATACCCTTTTTCCACTCTACCTTGGAATCCTCTCTTTTGCCCCTAACTCTTTTCCAACTTTTTTAGGTATAGTTTGCATAGTCAGTCTTTATCTTAAAGTTTTAAAACAAGGTTTATTTCAAAATCAACTTTTCGTTACTAACAAGATATGGAGAAAGTGATTGCTTAACTATAATGGCTTTCTCCCTTGTTTCTAATCATATTTTATTTGTACTGCCACTTTTGATACACGGTAAAAATCCATATAACAAATCTATCGGTTACTCCTCAATGTCAAGTATGTGGTATTTGAAAATTTCTTTTTTTTTTAAGTACAATTTTTTATATATTTTACTTTCTAAAATATCCACAAAAATCTTTAAAAAATTAAAAAATAATTCGAAACATCTTGTGCAGACATCTTTATTTCTTAAAAGCGTATATATGTATAGTTTCTTTTCAAAACAAATTTGTCTATATCTCAAGAAATCAAGGTATAATTAACAGTCCAATGTTCATAGTGGACTTCATTTATTCACGCAGTAAATTTTAAGTTTAAAAAATATTCCTTATATTTGTAATAGCAACCCAGTTTAGTTATAAATTCCAACCTTTGAGGTACAAGGATATTGAACCATGGCTACACAATATCCTTTCCCTGTCCTTCGCTCATTGAAATTAATTTCTCGAATTTTTTTGGGACTTAAAATTTATTACATTTCTGTTTAGTGGTTACTTTAATAAATCTTCTTAATTTATTTCTTAACTTCCAACATCTACCATTTTCTTTTCTTTTGCATTAGCTGACTTTCTTTTCTGAAATATCCTTAGCTTATTGTTTTTCCATAACATCGTGGTCCATATTGAAAACAAAATAAAAGGAACATTTCTTATAATCTTGTACATGCTTTTACCCCCAATAAAGGACGCTAATGCTTACAACCCAACCTAAAAAACAACTTCTGGCGACTACCTTTCTTCATCGACT
This sequence comes from Allium cepa, assembly GCA_030765085.1. Classification (NCBI taxonomy): domain Eukaryota; kingdom Viridiplantae; phylum Streptophyta; class Magnoliopsida; order Asparagales; family Amaryllidaceae; genus Allium; species Allium cepa. Next base: position 270,189,086 of record CM060944.1, read on the forward strand.
AACGCTAACGATGTTGTAGCTCTATCACTTTTGAATTAAGTAGACTTTTCCATCATTCCATCTTTCTAAAGTCCTCTTATCTCGGCTTTTCCTTTATTTCTTCGAGTAAGGTCTAATCATTTCTTTCATTAACATACCCAATTGTGGAATAAACTATGCATCTCCATACTAAAGTGGATAAGTAGTACAATCTATGCACATCTTTAATAACTTATTGGCAAATTGGCTTGGCCGAATAACATTTCCACTCAATATCCCATCCTTCTTATTTTAGAGTATACCACTGTCCTCTACATGCATTTTCCATCTCTTAATCCTTTGTTATCATGATCTTTTAATCTAATCCCTTGATAGTATTCTTAAATCTTGTATTTATTTCCTTTATCCTTGACCCTTCATACGAGCATATTCTAGAACTCATAGAAGTGTACTTCGATACTATTCCCATTCCTTTACGGGTTCTTCATATGACTTGCACTCATGTTTAACAAATATTCCTAGGTTCTTACCATTATTCTTCTTACACCTTATGGGTTTTCTTATTACTACGCTTTACGTAATCATTGTTATCTTCTTCATAGCCTTATCCTACACCCCGTCAAACCTAGGCATTCGTTCCTATCTACTCCATATTTAAAATTTTGGTTTAGTCTTTGCTATTTTTCTTTTCAAAAAATAAAAACTTCAAAATTTACAAAACACTAATCCCAAAAACTTTGTCTTTAAAAAGCACAATTTAAAAGCCTTTATTAAATTCAAAAATACTTGGTGTCTTATCCTTTCAAAATTATAATCTAATTTTTTTGAATTTAGCTTATTTATTAAATCTAAAAAAAAATTTAGCAAATGTTTTTAAAGACTCTTTTAACTTTTATTCCTCAAAAACTAGGAATTTCATCTTAAACCATTTATTAAGTTTTTCTTTTAAAACTCAGTTGTCTTACAAAACCATTTCTTGCACTTACAATATTTCTAAAACAACTTTTATTAATTTTAAACAATTAAACTATAGTAGATAAGGACAACTCTTACATTATTATTCTTTCTATCCCCATTGCCAACCTTTGGTGGGGTCTTAATTAGCATGTTAGAGGGACTTTTAAAAGAGACATGCAACTAATGTTCGCAACTGTGGAAAATATTCATTTTCATGTTGCTTATAATTAAGTTACTAGAAAATTTTCTTTGCACAATCTCCTACATAATTTCTAATTACTTAACTTTTTATTATACGTAAGGATCTTATCTTTAATGCATTAAACTACTTTTCTCCTTCAAAATGAATTGTTAACACTATAATTCTCTATGAATCATTTAAAGAGGATTCATGTTTTGTGTGAAATTACAAGGAATTATACTTCATTTCTTCAAATTAATTAGCATTCAAATCGCGAGGTGTTACCGAAAGCAACCAATAAATAAGTATCAATACAAAAAGTAATAATGCATAAACTCCATTTATGTAGAGTTTTGAGTATAATATCTTCTATCATAAGTCTCATACACAAAATAGATTGTGTGCCATGTGTAACATCAACAACAAGTATATATCCACTATATGCACTCCATGCCTCCAAAATGCTCAAACTACCATGTAAGTATGTACCCTAAATCACCTGACTACCAAACTACTCAATCGAGTACCGAGAGTTGTCATAACATAAATAAAGACAAAATATGGGTAAGACATAAAGCCTATAGTAAGGGGAACTATCTCAAAACACGTTATTAATATTATGCACATATATAAAATAGAAAGCTACTAAGGCACGATCGATCCTCTCCACAAACCTGACTCTTGGGTAATCCAGACCGCCCATAAACAAGTAAAGTGAACCCATCCAAAAGGATAGGGAATTAAACCTTGCCCTACTCTCCTCCTACGTCCCAAAGGTTAGTCCATCTTAAATATGATGCTATGACTATAAACTGGCATGCACAATAATGAAATGTAAGGTACATCCTAGTATACGAGTATAAGGTCAACACTACACTCTCTCGGGACTAAGGGTGATATAGACATCCATAATTTAGGTCTAACTATAATGACAAGTAAATAATATAAGCATACGAACTTCACAATAGAACCGCACCACCCACTATCTGCTCCAAACAGTCTATTATACAATATACTACTAATCATCCACTGTACGACATTGTAACAAATGTCTACTATACGATATGCTAGTAATCGTCTAGTATACGATATACTCCTACTTGCCTGCTATATGATATACTACTAATCATCTACTATAGTTATAACATCAATCGTCTACTATAACACATACCCAACAATCGTTGGGGGGTGGTGTCCTTAGGACCTCCTATGTGATTCACTTTCCAGTGACTACCCATCAGATAATAAACCAAAATAAGTTGGTATCTACGTATACCATATACTCCAAGTTGCATCATAATGCAATAGAATCGTATAGTCTCACCTTAACCTCTGCTATAGACATGGGTGATTTGTGATCTATTATCGATAGTTGTTGCTATCTCTCTCTAAACATGCTTCAGGATTTTGTATTCAAGTCATGCGATTCTCCTGTGGTATCGTGGATTACCTATTTAATCATTACATATCCTTACTATATGGTTAACGAGCATATAATGTATAATGTGCCATCAGTGGCTCAAATTGGTCCTTCGAAGCCATACAAAAGGATCATCTCTTAAACACACATATCAAGTAATGAGAGTCAATATGTAAATCTAGTCCCTCTTAATGAGTTATACCATCGCCATGTCTAGTGGATTACATCTTGCTCGCAGCGAGAGAAAATATCACACAAGTTCCACATCGTTTCGAGCATTGTTTCCTTCATTCAAAATTGCTCAAGGGTCTTGCCCGGCTTTGCATTATTTCTGATGATTCCCATGCCTCATAGAGGTTCCTTAGAACTTAAATGTCTAGTTTATGAAGCATCAGATTGAGATCCAGGTGAAAGTCACCCTGGACCTAGGCTCATTGCCCATTTCAACCAATGACCAATCATTAATCAAACATCGTTCCGACTACATTCATCACACTTTCTTGCTACCATAGCACGATGCTCGACCCTCGACAGCTACTGAATTACACAATAATAAACAATATCAAGGCCAGATAAACTTCATAGCCATTTTAATAAATGTTTAACCTACCTAAATCATTATTTTAGCATTTCAGCTTATTTTAAAGGCCATACTTTTAACTTCCAATATGTAATAAAATATATAATAATATTTCTATCACTAATATAACTACAAATTAAATTTTAATTAATATATAACCATGTTATAAATTAATATCAGCACTATCTATTTAACACAAATAGAACACAATATATATAAGAGACCTTAATCAACTATCCTCAATATCTACTCAAACCAGTCCAATCAATTGGAAAAAAAATTATGTATATATATTATTCTACTGCTTCCAGGTAATGGTTATAAATATATATCATTACAAAAATTTATATTATAATATAAAACCGGAGTATTAATTCCGCTCACCTGAGCTGTTATCTCTCAAGTGTTTGAATCCAGTTCAACCTATACAATGTCATAGATAGTCTTCCTACAAGTGCAATGGCAAAACCACAACTTGATCAGATCTCATATATGAAAGATACAGATTAAAAATGAAATGATATTAATTAAAATAATTTTATAACCTTAATTAACTTTAACCATTTTTCCCTAAATAATTCCCTGTACATGACGTGTGTACCAACCCAATGCTCCATCCCATCTCTCCTCAAATTCTTCTCCAATACTCCATAAATCACTGCACTATCTACTCGAATATGCTCCCTTACGTGTGCTCTTCGCAATGCACTTCAATTTGAAAAGTCTGGCTCCTCCTATGATATCGCAACCCTGCTACCCCTCCATGGCTACTGAAACACCCCCACCTCTATACCTATACTACCCAAGTGTACTACCAAGTAATATTTTGAATAATATAAAGAAGAGACGATATTGGGCATACACATGAGTATTTCCTTAGGCTAGCCTTGGTACATATTTAAATACCGAATACAACTCATCACAAAACATATACTGCATCGACACAAAACAATAAACATATATGCCTCTAGGATAGGATAATACACAATACACAGTAAATATCAAAGATCATAGAGTTTATCATAGCGATAATACATCATAACATCATAATGTCATATATACAATGAGACCATACAACTTAAAATAATATACTACACAGTAGAATAACCAATCTCTTATGCCTAAAAAACATAATCCGGTCTCATCATCCCTAAACTGAAATGTCTCGAACTAACCCGAGTATTACGTAAATAACATATGGGTTAGACTATATCTAAATTTAGAGGTCAATATATATATTGATATATAATGTTCATAGAATAATGGTGATGACATACAAACGATGATATAATGGAATAGCAACAAACATGAAGCCAAGCATAAATAGGTCATCACCCATATAAAATCGCTCCAAATATTATCCAATCGAAATAGCTTAAAATAGGTGAATTATCTATATTCATAATCATCAGCAAATCCAGAAATCATCAAATATGATATATTATCAAGTATAGTTAGACTTGGCAACCGCAATTTCCAAGTACAATTCTAAACCTCAAGTCACAAAATACCAAAATCAATATAAAATATAAGCGCTTATCTAGAAAATCATAAAATCATGTACAATAAAAGATATAAGAATTCACTATACTCAGACACATATCCGGATATAATATCATCTCCCCAAATATAAATAAATTAGAATATATCCTGATGGGGAATAACTGTAACGACCCGATATTTAGACGATTTAATTTAGTTATTTAATAGAATTTTGAAATTAAAATTTAGTAGAAATAAATAAAGAGTGATTAATTTATATTGAAATGAACGATAATTGAGCAAATGGTAATTTGAGCCTTGTTTGTAAAATGAATAAATTTTCATTAAATAAATTGGTGTAAGTATTGTACCTGAATAGAATGTGAAGATAGAAAGTACAGGTAAGGTATTAGAGTAGTTAAGTATTAATTTATGAGTATAATAATTATAGTATGTATTACCTACTAAATTGGTCAATTTATCAAAACTTTGTAAATTGTAAATAATTTGATGCGTATTGATAAGCATTACTTTAACTATTAATTAAAGTAATAAGAATGAAATAAATGAAGTTATGCAGTAATGAATAAATATAATATCGCAATAGAATAGGAAACTGACATAGCATTTATTTATATGAACGTTACTAGGTAATTTATTTGAGAATAACGGAAGGGTGAACATGAATATAATATAAGCATAGATTTATGTCAGGTAACTATTTGGATTTGGGAAATAAGTGAAATTGAAAAATTAAGAGTTTTACACGTAAAGTATGTATAGTGGGATATATTGATTCCATTGGGGATTTAATATTATCAAGGAGAATTAAATATTGTCTTAATGTAAAATTTAGATGAATTTTGAGATTAAATGCTAACTCCATTCAGAATATGACAATGGGTGCAATATCTTGGGAAATAGTTATAAGTTACATGTTTAATTTGGTTGATGAAATTTGAATTGAAATAAATGTTAATACACTAAATAAAGGGTACATATAATATGAGAAGTAATACCATGATTAGAAGTTGTCAAAATATAGGGTGTTAAGACTTATAAATGGAAATTTGGAGGCAGTTGAAATTAAATGGACTTTAATGTGTATTAATGAGAAATTTACGCTATAAATAAAGAGATGAATGGAATAAATACCAACCAATGTAGGTTGTAACTATGAGATGACAAGTTTTGGGGAATAAGTTGAACTTTTGATAATTAAGATAATTAATGCGGAAAATATGTAAAGTAAGTTATAGAATGTAAGTAATTAATTGAAAGTAAATTTAGGGTGTAAATTTTTTATAGTGAGTGAAGTGTATTATAAAAAAAAAGAACCTTAATTTATACATTTAATTGATAGGAGTGCACTTAGGAATGTAATTTATTCTAATCAGTGTAAATATGGGTATGTTAATGCAAGGAAATAAACTGACGTTATATAGTGAATTGTGTTAGTTATTCACAATAAGAGAAAATGAAATAGTTAATACGGATAAAAGTGAAACGGGAAATATGAATGCAATAGTGTGAATCCAACATTTAATTCATATAATTGAAAATAAAGATTTGTTAATTTAATTAAATAGATAATTTCTGAACGTGTATGAAATTAAGGGAAATTCTGAAATCGATAAATTTAGCAACTTTCAATTAACTTTCAATTTGTTAAACTATTGTAATTGATTTAGAAATATAAAGAGTTGCTTATTTATTTGAAGTAAAATTTTGGAAAGAGGGTTATTTCAACTAAATGGGAATAAAATGTTAAATACTACGTTAATGGAGTAAGTTGAAAATTTAGGATAACAATATATTGACCATTAACCAATGTTAATTTATCTACTTGGTGATAATGGAGTGAATAAAAGAATTTAAAAACCAAATAAATGAATTTCATGGGCAATTAAGTTTAATCACTGGATAAATTGAAAATTTAAAACTTATTGTTGTAAATTTGGATTTTTAACGATAAAATGAATGTTTCATTTGTAAATGTAGGTTTAATTTCAATAAAATAAAGAATAGAAAGATTGATTTTAAAGAAAGGAGTATATGATTTGAACTATGTTTTAGCTTACAGACTGATTACAAGAATAGAAAAATAATCTATTTATTACTCTTGTGTATAAACAATAAATTTATAAACGTGTTTAAATAAACAATTGTTCTATATTTTTATCCATTTTAATTGTCTGTTTTAAAATTTTAACTTTGTAAGTAACTGCATTTAATGTAATTCAAATATTTCAATAAAAAGGAAAAGAAACGTTGATTGCAATTAGTATATTTAATAAAAGAAACACACGTTTTGCGTTAAATAAAAAGGGTGTTTTGATGGAAATAAAAATCATTTTGAGAAATCAAAATTGAACGTTTTCATTTTTAAGGTAAGTATAAATATTTTATTATGCGTAGATAAAAACCTAAATGCTTACAAATTTGAATATTAATTGAGTTAATGAAGTTAATTTGGTTACGTTACAAAAAAAAAAAAAAATTAAAGGTTGTGCAAGGTACATGGTCCCTTCATTTTTATTTCTTTATTATTAATTGTTGCATGAACATTTTAAAACAGTTACCTTATTTTTAATAGTTGATTCGTTTCTTTTTTTTTTCTCCGTTTAATACCTGAGCATAGACTTTTAGATTATATTTATTTTTTTGCCACCTCATTTTTACGTATACAAAATCTAACTTTCGTTTGCAAACTTTTCCATTCTTACGTACATTTCCTTATGCATTATTAGTGCCTGAAGCTTTAAAAAATAAAGCGTTACATTTATTTCTGTCCCTCCACATTCATTTCCTAATTATAAAAAACCTACATCTTATTCTTATTTTACATTTTGTTTCTCCTAACTCTAACCCTAGCCTCCATGCTACTCTTCTTCTTCTTCTTCTTCTTCTTCTTCTTTTTTCTTGTTTTTCTCAAAGCTCCTTATTATCTATCATTTTAATTTTTCCTTACTCTTCAAATATTCTTCTTCTTCTTCAAATTTACTTCTATTTCAAACTTTCTTCTTTCTTTTCAAATCTAGATCTTCTCTTCCGTTTACAGTTCTTATTTTAATCATTTTTTTTCAATTCTTCTTTTTCAAATCTTCTTTTTTCTTTCAAACCTTTTAAAAATACATGCATTCATATAATAAGGAGGAAAATTAAAGTAAATCGAAATAAAAGAAAAATTATGGAACAAAGTTAGCAATCAAGAAGAAGCATACGCGTTTTTCACGAGGGAAGAGTGGATGTGGCACGGTATTTTATTTTTCTTTTGTTTATTTTTAATTTCAATTGCAAATCGTTTAATTGTGATAACTTTCACATACGAACTCCGTTTCACACGAGATTTTTTCGTTAGGATCGTAATTAAATTTCGGATCTGTTGATGCTGGTTTGGATTGATTTGGAGGCCGTCGAATTTTTGAGTTTAAATCGGATTTAAATTCGATTTAAATTCAAAAGGTGAGTGTTTTAACCCACTCACAACTTCTAAAAGTTTTTATGTTGTTAAATTTATTTTAGATATGAGTAGAAAATTTATTTGTGACTGTTTGGCATGTTTTTTCCATCATATCTTTTAAATCGCATTTATTTAATATAACTGTTCATTAAAATTTATTACTGCATATAGATTGACAGTTATAGTTATTTATTTGCATATAAACTGTTATTTAATAGTTGTTAAATCGCATTTATTTAATATAACTGTTCATTAAATTTTATTACTGCATATAGATTGACAGTTATAGTTATTTATTTGCATATAAACTGTTAGTTTAATAGTTGTTAAATTTATTTTTGAATATAACTGCCAGTTATTACCTGTTATATATTATCGGATATATATTGATATTGTTTTGTTATTGGATGATGATTGTGATTTGGATGATGGATGATGATGGATGAATGGATGTTTTATTTTATATCATTAAACTGAAAGCTATCATGCATTTTTCGTTCCATTCGGGATTGTGGTTTGAAATGATATACAACCGCAAAATTTTATTTTTAAATTGCGGATTGAAATGATAAACATCCGTATCACTTGACCATAGGATAGAAAATTATATACATGCACCGTGGTCTATATATAAAATATTTTAAAGTGATTTCTATGGTTTGGATGGGATACGGTTTATAAAAAAAATTATTTTGATATTTTATAAATATTATTCTTCTATATATATACACATATGCAGTTAGAAATTTTGAATTTAAGCTGTGTATAAATCTGTTAAATAAAAATGGAAAAATTGAGAAAATGGAATTTGATAATTTATATTATATGTTAAGTTTGGAAATTTTAAGGTATGATATTTATACTGGATTTTCCCAAGATAAATTTAAAATGAATATTCTAGTATAATTAAATTGAAGGAAACATTTAATTGATAGAAATTGGAGTTTATTTATGGATTTTATGTGAACATTCAAGACTAAATAATAGAACATTTAATTTGTTGAAAGAATAAATTCCAACTTTAGTTTTGAAATATTAATACTCCAAATGGATATATATAGAAATTGAAGTGGTTTTGCAACTTGAAGTGACATTTAAAATTTATAGTTTAGACTTTAAATAATGAAATATATTTGTAAAGCCATGGAATTTATTTTTCGTTACAAAGTAACCTTAAAGTTAAGCCATTTAATTTATATACCGTTGAATATCCAAACCATTCAAGTTTTAGAAGTTATGGTTTTGAAATTTTGAATTTTCGAAATATTATGCTTTGAAAGTACAATTCAAATGTTTGGTTTCCAGATATTATAGATTTTAAAGCAGTATGATTTTTGAAAAAGAATTATATTTGGGATAAAATGATATCATATTGTTTTGGGTTTTAAAATGATATCGTATTCATAGTTTTGAAAATGGGAAATTTTATCCTTGTTTTAAAGTATAAACTATTTTTAAATGACCGCGGTGTTATAATAACGATTGGTTGGCAAAGAGACCGGGATCGGATATGGACATACTCTCTGTCGATACCGAAAACCACTTTGACTAACCGTGTACGCGGTGGAGATTCCAGAATGAAGTAGGTTGGTGGCGGCGTTTCCTGTAAGGTAAATACGTGGACCCAACTCCCGTGAGTTGGCATAAGGTGGCTAAAACAGGAGCGATCGATGGGTTAATGAGGTAGCACCTCTGATCGGACACTTCCCTTCGATACTATACTATGACTTTGGATTTTATTCGGTGGCCACCTTCACTTTTGTTTTCTTTGATGTGGGGAGTTTGTCCAAGGTGGGCGGCAGCTGCGCGCTGCGCGTTTCCATCGGCCCGGAAGCATAATTGGTATATCTACCCTGGCATTGCCTAGTTGCCGTGTCACCTACCCTATCGCGCCTTGTACGAGTTTGGATTTCTCCCGTAGCCCGTGTGGTATCCTCTGGTGGCTTCCCGATCAGGAGGGACTATGATATTGGATGGACTACTAGGACTATTACGTGTTAAGGTGGAAAACGTAAAGCCTTAATGCTATTTAAAAGTAAGTTTATTTTACAATTAGACACTATTATAATAGCGCAATATACTATATAGTAAATAGTTTAACGTATCCTTAGGAGTTGTAACGACCCGCCGTCCTGACCGCCTCTAGTCGGTAATTAAACCAACTCGAAACGTTCAAAATGACGGATTGTTGTTCAGTTTATAAAGTTTAAACAGAAACAGCCACAGAATCACAGAATAATCATAATATTATTCATAAATAATTTTTCTTACATATATCAGAGTTTGTACAATGCATTATATTTTATACAGCGGAACAATTTATTTACTATTAAGTACAAGAAAAATTTTCTAGAAAAACTTTAGTGGAGTGCTTTCCCCTCTCTCTCTAACTTCACGGCCTGAAAATCTTCAAGCTGTAAAAATACCCGGTCTCACCCGAGCGTTTATTGCAAAACACAAAAACACTCGAGTCAGGATTAATCTTTATTCAAGTAATTAAATTTGTAATGAACTGAAATAAAATGGTAACAGTAGTAAAGACAATCATGAGAGACTACCAACTACAACTTCACAAAGATACAAGGCTGAGACAATTTCGTGTTTTTCTAATATAATGATTGTGCTTCTAATCTGGATCCAAATCTAGCTGTGTTAATGTAAAACAAAATACCAAGCTTCATGCCAAATCTATTGAATATAGCAGAGGAGTATGAATGCTGATACTTAAAATTTGACCAAGATCATTGCTTATATGAAACTCATGTTAAGTCTTTTATATCATCTACTGTCATGATACTTAATGATTTGTCTTCTTCTAGTATTGCCACTCATATTTTTCCTGAAAACAAATACTTGAACCAATACACTCTTTTAAAGTAAATACCACGGCAAAGTAAATGCTATAGCCTGCACTTGACATGCACTCAGGCAAGTGAACAACAGTGTCAAGATAGTGTCAAGATGACTACTCCATGAAAATCAACATGAATGTATTCAAAGTGCACTAGTGATGCAAAGAAAATGGTAACAGTAAGACATAAAACCACAAGCCCAAGTCAAGATGGGGCTACAGAATGCATTCAATTCTAAAACCAGGCAACAGTGAATAGGAAGGTATATATGAACATGAAGACTAAACCAGGCAACATGCTGATGTAGGACATAGCAATTAAATGCAACAGGGCAATGTAAGGCATGCCAATTCCAAAAGTAACATGGGACGTATCAGGCAATTGAGGGGTGTGTACTTGAAATTTCCAAAGCAAATGAAACTAACAGTGAAATATGTACAAGTCCCCATGGCTATAGGGTATTATGCGAACAGGTTTTCAAGGCAATTGTGACTCATTTTCACATTAACAGGCAGTGAAGGATGAACAGAGTCAAGGCAACAAATTATGGAAAATTCAACAGGTAAGGGATGAAGCACAGTCAAGATAACTACCAATATGAGTGCGTAACCAATTTCAAAGTTGCAGTTAATTTACAGTGAGCCCTGTTACAGAGGATGAACTATAAATTTGCAACCATGGAAACACAAAATTATTATCTCAATTCACGATCATTTATTATAAAACCAAATGCATACATATCAGTACTTTACTGATCCATTACTGAAACACACATCACAGATATATTTAAGATTTTGATAGGGTTTACTTGTTGAGCCTGATACTCATTTTCTAGTTGAAGAAAGAAAAACTTCAAAACTTACTTTTAATTTTATTTCTGGCTCACTAGTGCAAGTTTTTAAACACCTTTCTCTTTTTTTTTCTTGCTTTGCAATTCAATTTTTCCTTTTCAACAGAAGATGGAAGGGTAACTTAAAAGCTTTCACTGTAACTAAATGTTACAGGAAAAGAAAAAAAAAGAACAAGGAAAACAGTGTTTTCCCAAAGAAAATCAAACACAAGCACACTATCCATTAAATTCGAAGCCATGGCATACATGCAGAGGTTCAAGCACAACAATCAACCCACAAGCCAAAACAACACACTTTCAAGCAAACCCCAAAACTTTACTTTAAGCATCTGTTCTTAACAGTTTATATCAAATATCAAATAGCATTTGTTCTCAACAGTTTAAATTAAATTGACCGAGAGCAAAGAGCAAATGATAGCAAACAACCAACAACCAACATGCAGTGACAAATCTGCTCATATCATTAAAATAATTTATATAGTATCTGTTCTCAACAATTTAAAACAATCACAAATAGCATCTGTTCTTCTTAATTTAAAATCAAAATTATAAATAGCAATTGTTCTTATCAGTTAAAAAAAACAAATTCAGATAGCATCTGTTCTTAACAGTTTAAAATCAAATTTACAAATAGCAATTGTTCTTATCAGTTAAAAAAACAAAATTAAATAGCATCTGTTCTTATCAATTTAAATTAACATTTAAGTAGCATCTGTTCTCAACAGTCTAGATCCAAAAAATCCGAGCAATTGATAACGAATAACCCCCCAAATCATAGCATGCAACCAAGATTCAATTCAAACAAATATAAAAACTTGAATTAAAACCAATCGTGAGCAAAGAACTCACCATAACAAAATCGAAACAGCCGAAGAGTAATGAGCCAAGTTGAACGAAGATTGAAGCGAAGATTGAAGCCCCACATCAGATCGCAAGCCCTAGCTGAGATCGAACGAGGAACAACGAAGCCGCCATTTTTTTTTCTTTTTCCGTTTGATTTATTTAGGGTTTGAACAAGAAAGGTAAAAGGTAGGGTATAAAAGAGAAAGGGGGACGTGAATTTTGCGTGGAAAAAGGCGTGGTTGAAGGCGTGTTTTTAGCTGGTAAGGGTAAGGCATATGTAACGGCGTAAGTAATGGCGTGGATCAAGGTGATAAAAGTAAGGTAACGTACTCTTTTTATTTTTATTCATTTTTTATATATATATTTTTTTTCTTATTTTTTTTTCATTTTAAATCCAATTGTTTTGTTTAATTTATTTTCTTTACTTTGTTTTGTTTTAATTTTGTTGTTAAAATTTTAACTAAGTGTATTTATTTATTTTATTTTGTATTGATTAAATTTTTATTCCTTTTTTATTTAAGCTAAAGAAAAATGTTATTAAAACTAACCATCCTTTATAAATTTAAATAAGCAACAATTCTTATGTCCAAATTTATTTTCTTCTATGTCGTTAGTTTGAATTTCAATACAAATTCAATATTCAATTTCAACTTCAAAGTTAAATTCAAATTCTATTCAACTTTAAATAGATTAAATTCTTAAATTTAATCGCCAATTTATTCTGATAATTTGAAATTCAAGTCAAATCATCATTTAAATATTTACAAATTAAATTGTTCAATATTCAGGATCGTTACAATCTCCCCTCCTTAAAAGAATTTCGTCCCGAAATTATAAGTTAGGAAAAACGATTGCTAAAATCTCACCGATATTTATACCCTACACAATTTTATCAAGTTTCAAACTCACAAATAATTATAGGATTCATTCCATTTATTTTATCTCACTAGTTTTGTTCATCAATTTCAATAATCAAGACACAAAAGTCTTTTACCTAATTTTTTTTTTTTGACTTACAAAACTCAGATTTTTAAACTTGAAATCTTTCATGCTAAATATTTGCATATTACATCATTTCCAAAGCTGTGTGCTTCCAAGATATTTTAAAAATCTTCTTCCTTAATTCATTAAGTTAGAATTATGTAATTCTAATTTCAGATTATTGATTTTCTATTCAAAGTTTTGAAAATACTTGATAACTCGAAGTTTAACAAGTCCATCGTCGTTCTTACAGACATTAGGCATACGCTGGCCAGGCGCAAGACTAAAAATCTCCAAGTACTAAACATACTTGCTTCAACTCCCAGTGAAAATACTTTTTAAAAATTATTTTAAAAATGGATATGGAAAGCACGTTCCCCCATGGATCACAGTTTACCCGGCGGTTACGCTACTATCTCAGTAGAATCGCTTGTAACCTTAGATTTCACATCTCTCTTGAATTTCGTCATGGTTGTCGCCTTAGATCGCGGTCCACACGGCGGTTACGCTACTATCTCAGTAGAATCGCTCGTGGCCTTAGGAATCACGCCCCTCGAATTTCGCTTCGGTTTCCAGATCGCAGTTTACTCGGCGGTTGCGCCACTATCTCAGTGGAATCGCTTGTAACTGTAGGCATCACGCCCCACGAATTACGCCAGCATCAATTCACATAATCCCAAACACGATGATCCATCGTGGGGGATATCATATCAGTCCCAATGGGCATTCCACTAATGGAATTCTACGTAGCTACGATTTCCAATGGACACTCCACCGAGTTCCAATCACCTTCACAAATAATAAATGGAAGGTACATTTCCATATCCTCGGTTTTTAGAAAACATATGTCATATACATATAGTACTTCATTTCACATTTCGTACATATCATACCTATGTAAACCTACACAGGATTTTCATAATAATGACTTTCCAAACTGATAGTTTTCGATTATATTCACATATATAAGTTACGAAAACTCAATTCACATTCACAACAAATAGAGGATTCCAAATTTTTCATCACGTTTAAAATTTTCCTCTAAATCGATTTAAAAATTTAAGGTTATCTCAAACCTAATTCACATTCACAATCCAATTCATTATCGACTTCTCATTCGATTTGGATTTCACGTTATATCGTCAATTCTCAACACATAATTGATGTCTATCGATATATAACCTCTAAGCTCGTACGTCTCAGAGAAAGGTGTTAAGCTAAAAGAATAAATTCTCCGCCACCACAGATATATATTTAATAGAGATCAAATGCTATGTCATCAATTCACAATGTTAGACATACAATCCCAATCGACTATCCAAATTCAAAGCTCAACTTATATTGTTTTTGGTGTCGAAGTTAAACTCAATTTTAACTCAAGATTCAATCTTCTTTGGAAAATATTCAAGTTGGACTGATTGTTCATATTTCTCAAAACAATATCTTTACAAGATATATAATTTTCCAACTTCGCCATTTGAAACCAATTTCAAATATTCATTTTTCAATTTATCTTCAAAAGATAATATTTCAAACCTTTCATTTCATATTGGAAAACATTTCCATACTTATTAAATAATAAGTAATTCACAAATTCTTTTATTTTCAACACTTTGAAAATATTCGATATACTTGAATCAAAATTAAGTATATATTTCACTCTTTAAGAAAATCATTCTTTTAAACACATTTATTTGAGTTAAAACGAATGTTGCGTAAAACATCGTTACGACAACTCAAAATCACTAGTATAGGGATTCGGATTTTAAGATAGATATATAAATCCCAATACTATAAACAACATTTCCTTCTGGAAACCATTTACTATAGCAATAGTGTTATAGTCCACCATTTCCTTAATTTTCTCGAAAACGCCTATTTCAACAATGAATGTTGAAATCTATGTATTCGATACTTAATGCATTTTAAAACATCTTTAAAACCATTAACTTTTTCAACTTCAACTTCAACTTAATTCATAGTTTGAATTCCTCATACTTTTCATAATATTAGTTTTAAACCAATTTCAAACTTTTCAATATTAAGTTTTTCACTTAATTTAATTTTTCCGCACGTTTAAATTCTAATTCATCACTGAATTTATTAAACCTATAATGTATTATCATATTGACAAACATCAAACTTGGAATTTAAATCTCATTTGAACTTTGCATTTACTTTCTATTTCAAAAATAGTCAACTAATTCTTTAGTAAATTATTCATCAATTTAGTTCCATTAAATTCATATTTCCACATTAATTATTTTAGGCAATAGTTTTAAACTTGGAATATAAGCTTCATATCAAAACTAGTTTGATTCATACAGTTAAATCAACAATTAAATTTCCTTCCCAAGATGCTATTTCATTAAAATATTTCTTCCGTACAAAATTTTACATAGCTTAATACTTTTAAAAGACGTACACAGAAGATTTTGGATTACAAAAGATAGTATTACAAAATATATTGGTTGGTTTAAGATACAGAATAATTAAGGACTATCGACTTCTTGTCCGGTAGTATGCATCTTTGCCAAACTTTCATCTTCGGATGACACTATTTCATGTTGTGTTAAAGGAGAATTAACACATTCAAAATCCACATGTCCCCAATCCTTACAGTTATTGCAAAAATATGAGATGTTTCCATCCTTATCTATCACCTTAGCACTTTTCGCTCTAGCTAGTCGGGCTATAGCTTGCTTTCCTTGCTGTCTTTCGGTGCAGTTTCTAGCTATATGTCCAGTCTGACGACAATGGTAGCAGATTGTCAATCTATCGACGGGTAAATTGAGTACGCACTTTTTCCTTTTCACTTTAGGGCAATGACTAAGAAAATGCCCTTTCTCCCGACATTTAAAACACACAATCTCAGGACGAGCGAACCGGTCATCCACATTCCTTTTCTTTCTCCTTACTCGGCACTTAATGGCATAATGTCCCTTTTTATGACATCGATAGCAAATAACCTCATCATATGGACCAGGTGCTTGCCTTTCACTGAATCTCCTTTCAATTTCCGCACGTCTCGCTTCTGCTTCTCTACGAGCAATTGCTCTTTGTTCACGGCGTGCTGCTTTTTGTGCTTCGGTTTTCGCCATTATAATTAACAAGGTGTTTTCGAAGTTTCCTATCAATATTTGCAATTTTTATTAGCAGAGGTTGGATTATTCAATCATTTTACCTAAAACATATCTGTTTTATTCAATAATATATTCACTGTCCAAAATCGTGAATATACTTTGTCAACTAATTTCATCATTTCTTCAACTTATTTTTATTTTTAAAGGGTTATCCACTGTCCAAAATCATGAATATAACTCCTTTAATAAGCTACAACAATTTACTTATCAAATTCAATTGATTTCGAACTTATAAACAATCTTTACAAATTCCATTTCTATTTATAAACTTCGATTGACAATCTTTTTATTAATTCAATTCAATTCATATAACTCAGTTATATACCAAAAGTTCATATTATAAGTTAAATACTTATAATCCATTTATTTATTAACTCGTTCTTCACCACATTTGAAATCAATTTCTCAAAAGAATTTAAAATCAAATTCCCAAGTTATAATTCAATAATTCTCTTGGTTATAACCAAATTAACATGTCATTTTATTTCACAATTATTACTCGAAATATTCAAGTTATTCGATTTAAACCCATTTAAACCAATTCAAACCAATTCATTAATTCATTTAACTTATATTTCATTTTTCATAACTCTCAACAATTCGATAATGAGTTTCCAAACGATTGAAACTCAAATCTAAGAAGACCTCACCGAAGAGAACTAACGCAAACTTAAATTTAGAGAGGGGAATTTTCAAAATAATTTTAATTTCCAAAATACCTTTCATTTTAAAGAAAACAATTTTATACTTCTTTAAATTTGAAAAGCACTTTCTTTAAAGTGGTTCTAGTAACTATTCATATTAAACATCATAAACTGAGCTTTGAGTAAACCAAAGATCCGATACCACTTGTAACGACCCGCCGTCCAGACCGCCTCTAGTCGGTAATTAAACCAACTCGAAACGTTCAAAATGACGGATTGTTGTTCAGTTTATAAAGTTTAAACAGAAACAGCCACAGAATCACAGAATAATCATAATATTATTCATAAATAATTTTTCTTACATATATCAGAGTTTGTACAATGCATTATATTTTATACAGCGGAACAATTTATTTACTATTAAGTACAAGAAAAATTTTCTAGAAAAACTTTAGTGGAGTGCTTTCCCCTCTCTCTCTAACTTCACGGCCTGAAAATCTTCAAGCTGTAAAAATACTCGGTCTGACCCGAGCGTTTATTGCAAAACACAAAAACACTCGAGTCAGGATTAATCTTTATTCAAGTAATTAAATTTGTAATGAACTGAAATAAAATGGTAACAGCAGTAAAGACAATCATGAGAGACTACCAACTACAACTTCACAAAGATACAAGGCTGAGACAATTTCGTGTTTTTCTAATATAATGATTGTGCTTCTAATCTGGATCCAAATCTAGCTGTGTTAATATAAAAAAAAATACCAAGCTTCATGCCAAATCTATTGAATATAGCAGAGGAGTATGAATGCTGATACTTAAAATTTGACCAAGATCATTGCTTATATGAAACTCATGTTAAGTCTTTTATATCATCTACTGTCATGATACTTAATGATTTGTCTTCTTCTAGTATTGCCACTCATATTTTTCCTGAAAACAAATACTTGAACCAATACACTCTTTTAAAGTAAATACCACGGCAAAGTAAATGCTATAGCCTGCACTTGACATGCACTCAGGCAAGTGAACAGCAGTGTCAAGATAGTGTCAAGATGACTACTCCATGAAAATCAACATGAATGTATTCAAAGTGCACCAGTGATGCAAAGAAAATGGTAACAGTAAGACATTAAACCACAAGCCCAAGTCAAGATGGGGCTATAGAATGCATTCAATTCTAAAACCAGGCAACAGTGAATAGGAAGGTATATATGAACATGAAGACTAAACCAGGCAACATGCTGATGTAGGACATAGCAATTAAATGCAACAGGGCAATGTAAGGCATGCCAATTCCAAAAGAAACATGGGACGTATCAGGCAATTGAGGGGTGTGTACTTGAAATTTCCAAAGCAAATGAAACTAACAGTGAAATATGTACAAGTCCCCATGGCTATAGGGTATTATGCGAACAGGTTTTCAAGGCAATTGTGACTCATTTTCACAGCAACAGGCAGTGAAGGATGAACAGAGTCAAGGCAACAAATTATGGAAAATTCAACAGGTAAGGGATGAAGCACAGTCAAGATAACTACCAATATGGGTGCGTAACCAATTTCAAAGTTGCAGTTAATTTACAGTGAGCCCTGTTACAGAGGATGAACTATAAATTTGCAACCATGGAAACACAAAATTATTATCTCAATTCACGATCATTTATTATAAAACCAAATGCATACAGATCAGTACTTTACTGATCCATTACTGAAACACACATCACAGATATATTTAAGATTTTGATAGGGTTTACTTGTTGAGCCTGATACTCATTTTCTAGTTGAAGAAAGAAAAACTTCAAAACTTACTTTTAATTTTATTTCTGGCTCACTAGTGCAAGTTTTTAAACACCTTTCTCTTTTTTTTCTTGCTTTGCAATTCAATTTTTCCTTTTTAACAGAAGATGGCAGGGTAACTTAAAAGCTTTCACTGTAACTAAATGTTACAGGAAAATAAAAAAAAAGAACATGGAAAACAGTGTTTTCCCAAGGAAAATCAAACACAAGCACACTATCCATTAAATTCGAAGCCATGGCATACATGCAGAGGTTCAAGCACAACAATCAACCCACAAGCCAAAACAACACACTTTCAAGCAAACCCCAAAACTTTACTTTAAGCATCTGTTCTTAACAGTTTATATCAAATATCAAATAGCATTTGTTCTCAACGGTTTAAATTAAATTGACCGAGAGCAAAGAGCAAATGATAGCAAACAACCAACAACCAACATGCAGTGACAAATCTTCTCATATCAGTTTAAAACAATTTATATTGTATCTGTTCTCAACAATTTAAAACAATCACAAATAGCATCTGTTCTTCTTAATTTAAAATCAAAATTATAAATAGCAATTGTTCTTATCAGTTAAAAAAAAACAAATTCAGATAGCATATGTTCTTAACAGTTTAAAATCAAATTTACAAATAGCAATTGTTCTTATCAGTTAAAAAAAACAAAATTAAATAGCATCTGTTCTTATCAATTTAAATTAACATTTAAGTAGCATCTGTTCTCAACAGTCTAGATCCAAAAAATCCGAGCAATTGATAACGAATAACCCCCCAAATCATAGCATGCAACCAAGATTCAATTCAAACAAATATAAAAACTTGAATTAAAACCAATCGTGAGCAAAGAACTCACCATAACAAAATCGAAACAGCCGAAGAGTAATGAGCCAAGTTGAACGAAGATTGAAGCGAAGATTGAAGCCCCACATCAGATCGCAAGCCCTAGCTGAGATCGAACGAGGAACAACGAAGCCGCCATTTTTTTTTCTTTTTCCGTTTGATTTATTTAGGGTTTGAACAAGAAAGGTAAAAGGTAGGGTATAAAAGAGAAAGGGGGACGTGAATTTTGCGTGGAAAAAGGCGTGGTTGAAGGCGTGTTTTTAGCTGGTAAGGGTAAGGCATATGTAACGGCGTAAGTAATGGCGTGGATCAAGGTGATAAAAGTAAGGTAACGTACTCTTTTTATTTTTATTCATTTTTTATATATATATTTTTTTTCTTATTTTTTTTTCATTTTAAATCCAATTGTTTTGTTTAATTTATTTTCTTTACTTTGTTTTGTTTTAATTTTGTTGTTAAAATTTTAACTAAGTGTATTTATTTATTTTATTTTGTATTGATTAAATTTTTATTCCTTTTTTATTTAAGCTAAAGAAAAATGTTATTAAAACTAACCATCCTTTATAAATTTAAATAAGCAACAATTCTTATGTCCAAATTTATTTTCTTCTATGTCGTTAGTTTGAATTTCAATACAAATTCAATATTCAATTTCAACTTCAAAGTTAAATTCAAATTCTATTCAACTTTAAATAGATTAAATTCTTAAATTTAATCGCCAATTTATTCTGATAATTTGAAATTCAAGTCAAATCATCATTTAAATATTTAAAATAAATTAAATATTTACAAATTAAATTGTTCAATATTCAGGATCGTTACAGGAGATGTAAATCCCGAGCATCTCTTGAGTTACTGCACTCATATTTATTTCTGTTAATTTAACTTACATAAGATCTTTTAGTTCTGACTCGAGTGTTTTGTCTTTTCAATTCGCTCGGGTCAGTCCGAGCGTTTCAGGATTTGAAGACTTTATTTCTGGAGGACGAAGACGAAGATTTCATTATTATTATTATTACTACTATATGGTTCCACTACTCACTGTATTCCGCTGCATTGGTATTTATTGGTATGTGGACTCTGATATTAAATTATGTAAAGAAGAATCAAAAGTTTTGTAAATAGTTTTATAAACTGTATATTTTATTATTATATTTTATCCTTCCGCTGTGAGGTTCTATTTTGTTTTATGTCCTCTCTGTTTTTCTTATTTACCACATAACAATCCGCCCTTACGTATGGTTTGAATCGGCACGTGTGTCTGTTTAAAACGTACGAAAAGACAGGCCGTTACAGTTGGTATCAGAGCTTTGGTTTAGCGGCAAACCTTGGCTTTGTGTGATTTGACTCTTTGTTAGTAGGGTAGTAATACCCTATGGGAGTCGCTGAGTGTATATATATGAGAGAGCGTATTTGTTAGTGTTATAAAAAGATTTTGATATTGTGTTAATCTGTTCCGTTTGGTATTTATAAATTCTGATTGGTGCATGGGACGCTATGACATCAATAGGGATTTCTAAACACTTAATAGGACAGACCGACATAATATTTGTTTTTAATATAGGTGAATGAAATAATTTTGCCTATTATATTTTCTATATATAAAATAAAAAAATTTCAAATGATATCTATATTTGGTTGCGATAGATTGGTTGTTAGGAATAAAATTTATAAATAATAAGAAAAATAAGAATGAAATTAACATCAATGGAATTTGGAAATTTTAGAACTTAAGTCCGAGGTTTTTGAAAATTTGCTTTCCAAGGATTTATGAAATATAAAAATTGTTTATAAGTATTTTCTTATATAAATATTTAGTATAATTCGGAAGAATTGTTTTAAAGAAGATTTTAGAGAAAATAAGTTTCGTACTTTCCTCTCTGTCGCTGGAAAATAATTTCGGTGATGGCGGCCGCATCATCGACTTTCATTTTCGAGTTTCGAAGGGGAAAGGCCACTGTAGTAAATTTTACTGCAGATTTATTTTGAAAATATCTAAATTTTAATTGTTTTAAATATAATTAGAGGTATATAAGTTATAAGAATATACTTATCTATTGAAATTTAACCCGGTATTTAATTCTAAATTTCCATTAATTAATTGTTTCAATTATGGTAGTGAAACAGAATTTAATTAATAATTGAAACCCTAAATAAAATAAGAGACTTAAATTCTAAGTTATAAAGGAAGTTAAAATGTTAACTTATAAGAAAAAAAAAGTAAAGATTTATTGAACAATGAATGAATTAAAAGAGTTGAGATAAACTTGTATAAGTTCAATTGCATTTTCTTTAACATATATAACTTACCAAATATTAAAGGTTGAAATGTTAAATAAGAAATTGGAATAGAATATTATACAAGTAGAAATATTGGAAATAATGAAGTATTAAATGAATTGCTATTATAAATGAGAATTTAATGTTATAAACTTAGGTTATAAATTGAAATTTTACCAAAATTAGAGGTAAGTATTATAAATAGGTGATTTTAAAACTTAAGTAAATAAAATGAAATTCTTTAATAAATAAGGATTGATGTGTAGGGTTATAAACTTAAGTATGATATAAATGCTACTAGTTGAATATAATGGAAAGTATGTAACATAAATAAATGACTGCAAACCCTAGTCAAAGAATTAATAAAATCATTTACCTATAAGAATGGATGTTATAAGGTTAAGAATTTAAGTGTAATAAAAAGGGTTACTATAATTAAATATAATATAAATGTAAGCATAGAATGAATGATTGAAATTGAGAAGTGCATTAAATATAATACAAATAAAAGAAACTTACATGACCCGATTAAGCAAAAATGAATAATTGTAAGAAACAACCACTGAACGAGAAGATAAAATTTGAAGTTTGTCTCAAATAAATGTAAATTATAAAAGGAAAAAATATTTGGTTTGAATGAAAGAAAGGAAATCAAACAACTAAAGTACGAGGTGAATTTATATAAGTTAATTTGATTATTGTTTGGATTTGTGTTTAGTTGATGGTTGTTTGGGCAAGGATACCTTAAAATTGGATTTGGGTGAATGAATAATCTACTTAGTTTTATCTAAGACTATTGAGTAAAGGATGCGCCAGTAGTTTATTCTTCATTCCATATAATTTAAAGGTTTTGAACCTGAACGACCATCTGTTTGTTTGATTGAATGGTTGCTTGTTTTGGATGTATATGCTGTTCGTGAAATGGATGGTTGTGTATTGATTTGTTGTTAGGGATTGAAACTACTTAGAAATATTTTGAAATGTTCTCCAAACTCTAATAAATTTAAGTATAAAAGGATAATGTTGTAAATTTGTATATTTTAAGAAGAGTAACAGATATTGTAAATTTAAGGTAATGTTTTGAATAAGATATGTAGATTCTAAATCCTTCTTTTCCCTTCTTTCTCCTTTTCGGGGACGAAAAGTTTTGAGTGGGGGAGAGTGTAACGACCCGATATTTAGACGATTTAATTTAGTTATTTAATAGAATTTTGAAATTAAAATTTAGTAGAAATAAATAAAGAGTGATAAATTTATATTGAAATGAACGATAATTGAACAAATGGTAATTTGAGCCTTGTTTGTAAAATGAATAAATTTTCATTAAATAAATTGGTGTAAGTATTGTACCTGAATAGAATGTGAAGATAGAAAGTATAGGTAAGGTATTAGAGTAGTTAAGTATTAATTTATGAGTATAATAATTATAGTATGTATTACCTACTAAATTGGTCAATTAATCAAAACTTTGTAAATTGTAAATAATTTGACGCATATTGATAAGCGTTACTTTAACTATTAATTAAAGTAATAAGAATGAAATAAATGAAGTTATGCAGTAATGAATAAATATAATATCGCAATAGAATAGGAAACTGACATAGCATTTATTTATATGAACGTTACTAGGTAACTTATTTGAGAATAACGGAAGGGTGAACGTGAATATAATATAAGCATAGATTTATGTTAGGTAACTATTTGGATTTGGGAACTAAGTGAAATTGAAAAATTAAGAGTTTTACACGTAAAGTATGTATAGTGGGATATATTGATTCCATTGGGGATTTAATATTATCAAGGAGAATTAAATATTGTCTTAATGTAAAATTTAGATGAATTTTGAGATTAAATGCTAACTCCATTCAGAATATGACAATGGGTGCAATATCTTGGGAAATAGTTATAAGTTACATGTTTAATTTGGTTGATGAAATTTGAATTGAAATAAATGTTAATACACTAAATAAAGGGTACATATAATATGAGAAGTAATACCATGATTAGAAGTTGTCAAAATATAGGGTGTTAAGACTTATAAATGGAAATTAGGAGGCAGTTTAAATTAAGTGGACTTTAATGTGTATTAATGAGAAATTTACGCTATAACTAAAGAGATGAATGGAATAAATACCAACCAATGAAGGTTGTAACTATGAGATGACAATTTTTGGGGAATAAGTTGAACTTTTGATAATTAAGATAATTAATGCGGAAAATATGTAAAGTAAGTTATAGAATGTAAGTAATTAATTGAAAGTAAATTTAGGGTGTAAAATTTTTATAGTGAGTGAAGTATATTATAAAAAAAAGAACATTAATTTATACATTTAATTGATAGGAGTGCACTTAGGAATGTAATTTATTCTAATCAGTGTAAATAGGGGTATGTTAATGCAAGGAAATAAACTGACGTTATATAGTGAATTGTGTTAGTTATTCACAATAAGAGAAAATGAAATAGTTAATACGGATAAAAGTGAAATGGGAAATATGAATGAAATAGTGTGAATCCAACATTTAATTCATCTAATTGAAAATAAAGATTTGTTAATTTAATTAAATAGATAATTTCTGAACGTGTATGAAATTAAGGGAAATTCTGAAATCGATAAATTTAGCAACTTTCAATTAACTTTCAATTTGTTAAACTATTGTAATTGATTTAGAAATATAAAGGTTGCTTATTTATTTGAAGTAAAATTTTGGAAAGAGGGTTATTTCAATTAAATGGGAATAAAATGTTAAATACTACGTTAATGGAGTAAGTTGAAAATTTAGGATAACAATATATTGACCATTAACCAATGTTAATTTATCTACTTGGTGATAATGGAGTGAATAAAAGAATTTAAAAACCAAATAAATGAATTTCATGGGCAATTAAGTTTAATCACTGGATAAATTGAAAATTTAAAACTTAATGTTGTAAATTTGGATTTTTAACGATAAAATGAATGTTTCATTTCTAAATGTAGGTTTAATTTCATTAAAATAAAGAATAGAAAGATTGATTTTAAAGAAAGGAATATATGATTTGAACTATGTTTTAGCTTACAGACTGATTACAAGAATAGAAAAATAATCTATTTATTACTCTTGTGTATAAACAATAAATTTATAAACGTGTTTAAATAAACAATTGTTCTATATTTTTATCCATTTTAATTGTCTATTTTAAAATTTTTGCTTTGTAAGTAACTCCATTTAATGTAATTCAAATATTTCAATAAAAAGGAAAGGAAACGTTGATTGCAATTAGTATATTTAATAAAAGAAACGCACGTTTTGCATTAAACAAAAAGGGTGTTTTGATGGAAATAAAAGATCATTTTGAGAAATCAAAATTGAACGTTTTCATTTTTAAGGTAAGTATAAATATTTTATTATGCGTAGATAAAAACCAAATGCGTACAAATTTGAATATTAATTGAGTTAATGAAGTTAATTTGGTTACGTTACAAAAAAATAATAATTAAAGGTTGTGCAAGGTACATGGTCCCTTCATTTTTATTTCTTTATTATTAATTGTTGCATGAACATTTTAAAACAGTTACCTTATTTTTAATAGTTGATTGGTTTCTTTTTTTTCTCCGTTTAATACCTAAGCATAGACTTTTAGATTATATTTATTTTTTTGCCACCTCATTTTTACGTATACAAAATCTAACTTTCGTTTGCAAACTTTTCCATTCTTACGTACATTTCCTTATGCATTATTAGTGCCTAAAGCTTTAAAAAATAAAGCGTTACATTTATTTCTGTCCCTCCACATTCATTTCCTAATTATAAATAACCTACATCTTATTCTTCTTTTACATTTTGTTTCTCCTAACTCTAACCCTAGCCTCCATGCTACTCTTCTTCTTCTTCTTCTTCTTCTTTTTTCTTGTTTTTCTCAAAGCTCCTTATTATCTATCATTTTAATTTTTCCTTTCTCTTCAAATATTCTTCTTCTTCTTCAAATTTACTTCTATTCCAAACTTTCTTCTTTCTTTTCAAATCTAGATCTTCTCTTCCGTTTACAGTTCTTATTTTAATCATTTTTTTCAATTCTTCTTTTTCAAATCTTCTTTTTTCTTTCAAACCTTTTAAAAATACATACATTCATATAATAAGGTGGAAAATTAAAGTAAATCGAAATCAAAGAAAAATTACGAAACAAAGTTAGCAATCACGAAGAAGCATACGCGTTTTTCACGAGGGAAGACTGGATGTGGCATGGTATTTTATTTTTGTTTTGTTTATTTTTAATTTCAATTGCAAATCGTTTAATTGTGATAACTTTCACATACAAACTCCGTTTCACACGAGATTTTTTCGTTAGGATCGTAACTAAATTTCAGATCTGTTGACGCTGGTTTAGATTGATTTGGAGGCCGTCGAATTTTTGAGTTTAAATCGGATTTAAATTCGATTTAAATTCAAAAGGTGAGTGTTTTAACCCACTCACAACTTCTAAAAGTTTTTATGTTGTTAAATTTATTTTAGATATGAGTAGAAAATTTATTTATGACTGTTTGGCATGTTTTATTCATCATATCTGTTAAATCGCATTTATTTAATATAATTGTTCATTAAATTTTATTACTGCATATAGATTGACAGTTATAGTTATTTATTTGCATATAAACTGTTAGTTTAATAGTTGTTAAATTTATTTTTGAATATAACTGCCAGTTATTACCTGTTATATATTATCGGATATATATTGATATTGTTTTGTTATTGGATGATGGATGATGATGGATGAATGGATGTTTTATTTTATATCATTAAACTGAAAGCTATCATGCATTTTTCGTTCCATTCTGGATTGTGGTTTGAAATGGTATACAACCGCAAAATTTTATTTTTAAATTGCGGATTGAAATGATAAACATCCGTATCACTTGACCATAGGATAGAAAATTATATACAGGCACCGTGGTCTATATATAAAATATTTTAAAGTGATTTCTATGGTTTGGATGGGATACGGTTTATAAAAAAAGTTTATTTTGATATTTTATAAATATTATTCTTCTATATATATACACATATGCAGTTAGAAATTTTGAATTTAAGCTGTGTATAAATCTATTAAATAAAAATGGAAAAATTGAGAAAATGGAATTTGATAATTTATATTATATGTTAAGTTTGGAAATTTTAAGGTATGATATTTATAACTGGATTTTCCCAAGATAAATTTAAAATGAATATTCTAGTATAATTAAATTGAAGGAAACATTTAATTGATAGAAATTGGAGTTTATTTATGGATTTTATGTGAACATTCAAGACTAAATAATAGAACATTTAATTTGTTGAAAGAATAAATTCCAACTTTAGTTTTGAAATATTAATACTCCAAATGGATATATATAGAAATTGAAGTCGTTTTGCAACTTGAAGTGACATTTAAAATTTATAGTTTAGACTTTAAATAAAGAAATATATTTGTAAAGCCATGGAATTTATTTTTCATTACAAAGTAACCTTAAAGTTAAGCCATTTAATTTATATACCGTTGAATATCCAAACCATTCAAGTTTTAGAAGTTATGGTTTTAAAATTTTGAATTTTCGAAATATTATGCTTTGAAAGTACAATTCAAATGTTTGGTTTCCAGATATTATAGATTTTAAAGCAGTATGATTTTTGAAAAAGAATTATATTTGGGATAAAATGATATCATATTGTTTTGGGTTTTAAAATGATATCGTATTCATAGTTTTGAAAATGGGAAATTTTATCCTGGTTTTAAAGTATAAACTATTTTTAAATGACCGCGGTGTTATAATAATGATTGGTTGGCAAAGAGACCGGGATCGGATATGGACATACTCTCTGTCGATACCGAAAACCACTTTGACTAACCGTGTACGCGGTGGAGATTCCAGAATGAAGTAGGCTGGTGGCGGCGTTTCCTGTAAGGTAAATACATGGACCCAACTCCCGTGAGTTGGCATAAGGTGGCTAAAACAGGAGCGATCGACGGGTTAATGAGGTAGCACCTCTGATCGGACACTTCCCTTCGATACTATACTATGACTTTGGATTTTATTCGGTGGCCACCTTCACTTTTGTTTTCTTTGATGTGGGGAGTTTGTCCGAGGTGGGCGGCAGCTGCGCGCTGCGCGTTTCCATCGGCCCGGAAGCGTAATTGGTATATCTACCCTGGCATTGCCTAGTTGTGCCGTGTCACCTACCCTATCGCGCCTTGTACGAGTTTGGATTTCTCCCGTAGCCCGTGTGGTATCCTCTGGTGGCTTCCCGATCAGGAGGGACTATGATATTGGATGGACTACTGGGACTATTACGTGTTAAGGTGGAAAATGTAAAGCCTTAATGCTATTTAAAAGTAAGTTTATTTTACAATTAGACACTATTATAATAGCGCAATATACTATATAGTAAATAGTTTACGGATCCTTAGGAGATGTAAATCCCGAGCATCTCTTGAGTTACTGCACTCATATTTATTTATGTTAATTTAACTTACATAAGATCTTTTAGTTCTGACTCGAGTGTTTTGTCTTTTCAATTCACTCGGGTCAGTCCGAGCGTTTCAGGATTTGAAGACTTTATTTCTGTAGCACGAAGACGAAGATTTCATCATTATTATTATTATTACTATATGGTTCCACTACTCACTGTATTTCGCTGCATTGGTATTTATTGTATGTGAACTCTGATATTAAATTATGTAAAGAAGAATCAAAAGTTTTGTAAATAGTTTTATAAACTGTATATTTTATTATTATATTTTATCCTTCGGCTGTGTGGTTCTATTTTGTTTTATTTCCTCTCTGTTTTTCTTATTTACCACATAACAATCCGCCCTTACGTATGGTTTGAATCGGCACGTGTGTCTGTTTAAAACGTACGAAAAGACGGGCCGTTACAATAACTGTATGACACATGAAGTCCTAAGTAGATTCATATATGCATCGATATGTAGGTCGGCTAACCCTGAGTCGCCTAACCCATATCTATACTTAAGTGAGGTGTATCAATAGAGTATGTCAATTAACCGCTCCATTAGAACCAAAAAGGAGACTGATGGTTGTATGCTCACTCCAGGAGCCCAGGATTACCTAAAAAGATGTGCACCTATAGTCTTCAATTAACTTGACGGATATCATGACATATATCCAACAATGGCTCGTCTACGCATAGCCATGATCACGACCCTACTTTGCCCTTATAAGTATCATAATACTTGCCTATGCAACACAAGAGGCAATAGGGCACCTACCCTATGGATCACCTAACCCACATCTTGTGATGCGCATCAAATATAATATCCGATAAAGGTGTCACGGATCTAAGCATGAGCTCAAGATCAGGCTGCCAGGATGGATTATAGCTATATAGTCTTCTCCAATGCATATAACAGGAGTACGTCATGATAGTGGCGTACAATACCACTAAATATAAGGGAATCTACCCATCTCACACCTATGAGCACCAGCTCATGTAAGTACAATCTCACTGTTCCTGTCATGTGAGTGCCATCTAGTTACAATGAATAATCAAATAAATATCACAACAGCGTCTCGTAACACTACGTGTTAATCAATCATTTATTCACTACTCATAAAAGTCATGCTATGATATTCTATATAATGAGTCCAAAGAATAACCGAAGAAATATCACTCAAAGTCTCGTACTAGATGGTATCATAACTCCATTTAATCAGACTCTGCGTCATACAGAATTAAAATTATTATAATAAAAATATCCCAAAAATAGGAGTATTACTAATCCATATGAATGGATGTCATCACCATATCATCTCAAACACTAATCAGATTAATATCAACAGAGAGTTATTCATATGAATTAATTCAATATAAAAAAGGAGAAGTCATAAAAATAGTATAAAATCTAATCAATCAAATATATAAGAAATATTCTTATTTAAACTTATTAGTCGAATATATTACTATAAAATACTCAAAATTTTAGCTAAATAATTATTTATTATTCTCCATGATTTATATCAATTTTGTAATAATTATTTAAAACCTAAATATAAGTTTGAAAAATGACTATATTTATAAAAATGTAATAAAACCTCTTAAACAAGATTTCTGTAACTACCCATCCTTCACGATCTTCGAAAATCGACACAAATACGCCACTGTATAATATGCCAATGATCGTGTGCCGGAAAAGACAGATTGCTGAGGAAAGAAAGAAGGAGGTAGAAGAAGAGAAAAAAACAACATCAGAATCTCACAATCGTAGCGGAATAAAATATAATAGATAATGATTGGTCTTTACACAAAAAGAAACTATATCTGTTTATACATTACATCATTAGAATACATCACAATCAAAACAATTACTAGACAGTTATCTTAACTTTTCACAAAAGCTGACTATACGGCTTATACAATACAGCGGAATATACTTTAAATACATGTGATACGTCTAGCTATCCAGCTCGTCTTCTGAGCTCCACAACACCCTATCCTATATATAATACTCGATTCGACCTGAGCATTATAATAAAATAATACCCGAGTAAGTCTAGAAAACCAGCATGAGGAAATACACACAACTTAATTATTAAAGTTTCAAATATCTTTTGAAAACAAAGGTATCTCGTAAGACCGCGCCATAAATAAACATGTCAGGTTTTTAACTTACGATAACCAAAACATTTCTTTTAAAATCCTCTAATATTATAGTAGTGTCTAAGTACAAATACTTATTCAAATAGCCAAAAAAATTACGTTCATTAAATTCCAGCAATACTAGCCATAAAGTGGGTTCTACAATCAAAACCGTAAAGGCATGTAGGGAGAATGGATTTCCAACTAATGACTAGGCATTGGGATACCACCTGTCACGGTATTTGGTCCAGATCAGCATACCGAGGATCCACTTCGATCCTCTACAACACAAGAACGAAGCTACCCCTTACTGGATAGTCCGAATAAGATCACCCTGCGGTTGGGATCAGCAACCGCCCACACAGCCGAATAAAAAGGGACCTCTAGACAGGGATGGCGTTACCCTAATTGGGTGCTACCCACTTAGCCTTGCTGCATATCCCCTTATTTTCAGTCATTCCTGGCTGATGAGGTTTGAGGCTCAGCGTTACGTTTTTAGAACATTTCACTTAGAATGCTCACCATCCTCTTGACGATGTTCTGAAAGCATTCATCCATACAAGTCCATTCTGGGTTCGAACGGAACCGAAGGCACTACTCCTACTACATCCATTTTGGAATCACCCTCGGAATTAGTAGCGATTAGCCCTTGCACTTCACTGCCCCATCTTCGACTCCAAGCTCTTGTCTTCATCACGAAAACATACTCATTGGATCGAATGGTTTTCGGATCTCAAATCCGAACCTGGTCTCTTCGAAACAACGTTCGCAGTTTCTCAGTAAACCCAACCCCCGTTCTTTAGGAATACTCAAACGAGAATAAGATCGAAGTTCACCTCCTAACCGTTTGTGGACGGATTTCCTTATAAACATCCTAAAAGAACGAACGAGTTTATACATACAGTATAGCACTTTGAATGGTAACTGTACCATATAATTCTCATACCTTTTCTAGGTATTCCAAAGTTATATTTGGGTCCAGATTTGATAATCGGTTATTTAACTATCAAATAAACAATCAATTCAACCAAATTATTTTATTTCCATTAGAAAACATCAAGTCTTATAAAAAATTAGATTTAACAAATTTAAATCACTTTACCCAAAATTTTATATATTTAATATATTTTAAATAAAACTATTTAAAATACTTCATTAAAAATGATAGTTATGAAAATCTTTAAAATTTCCAAATACAACTTAAGCCAAAACTATTTTTTAAAATAAAGCTACCCTATAAAATGTAGGGGCATTTCACCAGAAGGACAAACTTTGCAGTCCAATTAGTTTCTAGGAAACATATTCAAAGAAATTACTTTCAAGGCCAAAGTCAACAGAAAAATTACTTTCAAGGACAAAGTCAGCAATCCAATTACTTTCATGGACATAATTTCATAGGTTTTTAGGCCCTAGAAACTAATTATTTTGTGTTTTGTCCTTGAAAGTAATTATTTCAGTTGTGTGTCCTAGAAACTAATTCCACTTGCCAAAAAGACCCTTGTGGCTAATTTCCACTAAAATATAACTATTTAATAATTTCTTTTTAATCATAATACCGAGTTAATCCATTTAAAATCATTACTACTATAACTAGCTAAATAAATATTTACTTTAAAAAATTTTAAAAATTTAAGAAAATAATTTCTCCAAAACAATCTTTTTTAAAACCAACTTTAAAACTATATTTATACTTAAAAGCTACTATTGAGAACATACTTGGCTTTCCAGGAAATACACTTTGATTTTAATATAACTCATATAATCCTTTATAAATCATGTTCGATTTATCCCAATTTAATTTATATCCTAATCCCATAAATTCTTTCAATACTTTAAAATTAAAATCACTTCTATTTTTTTAAAACACGTTTCCATCTCCTTATAATCACTTTCAAAAAAATATACTTAAATTATTTATTTAGAATAAAGCCACTAAATTCTTTATTCAAAATAATACTTACAAAATTCTATAAGAGTTTCCTGAGTAAAACTTAACCCAAAATTACCTTTTAAAATAAATTTATTATATCAAATATTTATGTTAAAATTTCAAAAAAAAATATAATACTAATTTGCTTCTAAAATTAATTAAATTAAATAAATATTTACTTTTCACTTGAAAATAATTAGAACAATGAATTTCCTAAACATTTAAAAAAACATTTTAAAACTTCTATTATCATTTCTTTAAAAATAAACTTAGTTTTCTAGGAAAATATATTTTTCAACTTTTAAAAATAAAATCACCTTTTATTTTTAAAATAAATTACAATTTTTCTTATATATTCCCACCGGAATCTATACTTCCAAATTTATCCACTGATAAATACTCCACTTCATTTATAACCCAGTTTGCAAATTTCCATTCCTCATTTAATTTTAAATCACCGTTTCCAAAACACCTAATCAGTTCAAACTGAATCCTAATTTTAAATTCCCTTTCAAATTTATTACTCGATTTATCCAAATTTCCAATAATTATTTACTTAAAATTTTTCTTTTTTTTAAGGTAAACGAGGTTTTATACTGGCCTCTAGCAGATTTGAATAAAATATTAGAAATTACAAAAAATAAGGTTCAAAAACGAGGACCTATACATGTACAAGCAGACATAATAGCATAGATGCAGTAATTAAAATAGGATTTAGGCCCATCAGAGCCAAATACCATTATAATTAATGCACAGGGAATGTAACAAGACCAACAGATCGTAGCCATCTCATACGTTTGATAATAGCACCTTTCATCTCTACCAAAAACTCCCGCCTGGATTTACTCTTTTGCTCAAATATGCGTTTGTTCCTCTCACGCCAAATAACAGAGATGAAACACCTGAGAACCATGAACATACGATTACCCCTCTCGTCGTGCCAACTCGATCGTTTAAATATCTCGAACGATTATTGCTCGCGTCGTGTGTTGCTGTAATATATATCAGCAACAAGTATAACAGCTTCCATAATCGACATGTCACAGTGCACTGGGAAAAGATGTGGTCTTTGCTCTCAGGGTGATTATTGCAGAAAACACAGTTATCTGAATCTATGAATCCCCTCTACACTAATTTATCTCTAAGTATACGATAAAAAATTTCTTTTCATTTCCTTTAAAACCCAATTTATTCAACTCTATATTTAAAATACCAAATTATTTATTCATCCAAATCATAGCATTGAATAATTTAATACCAATATAATCTATCACATAACATATCACAGATATGAAAATAATTACAATATTTTAAGGAATCTAATTGGATCCCTCCAACCTGTCTTCCTGCATCTACAGATGTTAGCAAAATATAAAAACACCAATTCCACTTCGAGGTGGAATATCGCGGTATATGGGGTCATCCAATATTATGCGGGATACATAGGGTCCCATCCGCTATATAATACGGGAATCAATCACTCTGATATATATATATATACTACTATATATAATATCATATCCAAACTGATAATAATATTCACATTCAACCAATCAATCAATAATTTAAATTCTAACTATTTAAATTTAACTTTATTATCCAGATGTGAGTGAGATTAACTCACCTTGAATTTCGACGAGTGTTCAATTTTAAATTAAATCGAGCGCCTTCGATTTGATCTAAAATTTTCAGGAGGACCAATTGCCTCCGGATCGGCTGTAATGCATAGATTGCATCGCTGCGATTCTGGCGCTTCCTGTTTCGTCGAAATCCGACCATGCATGCAAAAGTTATGAATTTTAAACGTTTGAGTATAATTTATATAAATTAACTTTTATTTATTTCACAAACCAATCCTAGCTATTCAGAATGGAAAGGAAAATCACGGCCGCCTATCTACTAACTTCCTTCTTCACGAACGCAAAAACAGGCAACCGAAACCACCATCGTCATCGTCTCGCATTCACCGCTACCACCACCATCGTTGAGACAACCATCAGACCACATCACCGCGTGCGCCCCTCCTCGCTCCCCTTACGACCCAAACTTCATCAAACTTGGTGCCATCTCTCGCCTAGAATCTGCTCAAGAATGCGGCCCCTTCATGGCCTAATTTTTGATGATCCACTCATCGATGAATGATCACCACCGGTCATCCAGAAGACCTTGCTCCCCTCTTTGCTTCCGTAGTTGAGGAGTCGTGACGAAATTTAGTATATTTCATGATAAACAAGGAAGAAGGTCCATAAGTATCGGCATCGAAATTCTGAGTGGCGGCCGGGCAAAGATGGCTAAGGTTTTAATTTTGTAAACGTATTTATATACGTATAAAATATTATTTTAATATTATTCTCAATTTTAAATAGTTTCTACAAATGAACTCCAAAAAAACACATGCCGCTTGGCGTTTATAAGGTTTTACCCACATTCCAAACACAATGGAACATGTTTCGAAGGCAAATTCAAAAGTATGTGGAAGATAGCTTTTTGAATCGAGTTTAAATATTCAATTTTAAATTTTAATTTCAACCCGTTTCACACCCGTATGAACAAACGGTAACTCCAAACTATTGAAATTCGATAATAATACACTATTACGGATCCAATGGAACTGTTTTTTTCGAATTCCAAGATTATGCCTTGGAAGGCTATTTTAACTCGTCTATTAAATCGAGCGATTTTCAAAATCGTCGAAGTCATTTAAAATTTCATTCTTAAAACTTTACTAACTTAATTATAAATTATATAGAATTTATATTCATATTAGAAATTATTCCTATTCAATTTAAATCAAAATCTGATTATTCGCATTATCACTATATATTAAATTTCATTATTTAAATTAATACGGATATTAAAATTTAACTTATCAACTTTTGATTCCATCCAAAGGTACAATATTAAAATCAAATTCAAGTAAATAAATTTTAGAAACCATTTCCATAACTACATACACCCTGATTCACAAATTATCCTAATTTCAGATATTAAATTATTATTACCCAAATCAAACTAAATTTGCCATATTTGAAATTATAACTCATTTTATTAATTCATCCTGAATATCTATATCCAAAATCAATTAACAATCCACATTCAACATTCAAAGTGAATTAAATGTTCAAGATCTAACAACCAAAATTTCGGGTCTTTACATTCCTCCTCCCTTATAAAAATTTCGTCTCCGAAATTTGCTAAGGTAGGAAAAATGCTTCGAACTAATAACTTACCTTAAACCCTCTTAATTAAAACTTACATTTGTTTTTCAAAACCTTTTGGTTTAATCCAAACCATTAGCTTTCATTTCTAACTCAAAAACTTTGATTGCTAACATCATTTCAAAAATCACTTTTCTATTTAACCAAAAAAATTCCAACTCCCAAAATTTCGAAAAATTTGACAACGTCTCCATTTTATGGAGAGCCTTTTACAATATCACAAATATGATAAATATATATACATTGACCCACACGGTTGAAAAACAAAATATATCACAATGTATTATCATTTCTTAATTTTTATTGCATAGGCGTACCTCTCATTAGCCTTTTTAAGCGAGCGGCTAGTTTATTTTGCCTTTACGTGCTCCAAACTCTATCTGATTGCCTCTCGTACCTATACTTACTCAAACAAGCACAACAGTTTCAACAATATGAAATTTGAACAATAATTCATTTACCTATTAGCCTAACACATCAATTACATAGTCCTAACTATAAACTTCACAATCTACATATTAACCATATACTATAAGAAATCATGAGGTTTCACCACTATTTTTAATTTCTTTCATACATCCATATTTCATTTTATTCAAAATGATTTACAACCAAGTTCACAATATTCAACTCACCTTTGCGCCAACTAATCCTATATCCATATCAAATTGGTTTATATGCCTTACTTTACATAATTTCACCTTCCCAATTCCAAATTAATTAATTAATTTACATCACATACATAATTCACTTTCATTTATATTAAAATCCATTTTATTAACCTTTAATCTATTTTAATTGATTCAAAAACCAATTTTATTCACTTCTTTTAATTCATTTTCTTCGTTTACGACAAAACGACTAATTTTTTATGCAAATTTGCCGTTATTCAAGAAAATAACAATTTCTTAAGCTTATAACCTTTTTAAATTAATTCCAACTCAATTTATATTAATTTTTATTCCATTCTAAAATATTTAAAACCCATGCATTCTCATTTTCATTACATTATTAATTTAAATCCCTTCATTTGCATATATTTCATTATTCAAATAGGTTCATTCAAAACCATTTTTTCTCTTGCATCAATTTCATTTCCATTTTAATTTGATTCTTAATTTATCAACTTTTTATTTATATTTCATTTGTCAAAATATCAACAATTTTATTTATCCTTACATTAAATACATTTCTTGATATAAATTACTTAACCATTTAACTTGGTTATATCCTCTACCTTTTCAGTTTAATAAGTTATATAAACTTATCTATTCAATTTTTTTTTAATTTCCACTTAAGTTTATCCATATTAATATTTATAACATATAATTGCATAAATAGTTCACCATTCATATACATATTCAACTTACTCAAGTCCAATTCACTACTATTTACAAATTCAAAATTTTACTCTCCCAATTCTTTTACTTTATTACCAAAACATCTCCATCTTGGTTTATTATTTCATCTCCCTTTTGTGAGTTCAAAACTTATTTACTTACTTAAGTTCATTCACATTATATTTTACTTTATCTTTTTCCAATTCACATTTCATTTAGAATTAAAAAATTTAAACTTTTCCATTTTCCTATTCATAAGTTCACAACCTATTTATTTAAATCTTATATTCATCATTTGGGTTATCTGTTTCACTTAAGGACATAAGTGAATTCATCTCATTCAATAATTGTAACTTATACAATTATACCTTCCCATATAATAACCAATTCAATTTAAACCAAAATTTAATTTAAATTAACTTATCTTATGTTAAATTCCAATATATCTTATCCACTTTGATTTATCAAGTTAAAATTTTAACTCCAGGATTAATATTTCATTTTCCTTTCTAATTTAGGTCAATTTCATTTTAAAAATTTAATACTGATCCCCATTGACTTTTCACATCATTTAAATAGAATTCCTAAAATTCAATTTCTCGGTTTTATTTCAAAACCATTTTGAATGATAAATAACACATACCCTCTTGGTATATCAAACAAACCTCCGGATTTCCAAAACAACTTGGTTTCACCAAGAAATTTCCCTTTTTGAAATTTCTAAAACAACCTATCTATCAACCAAGTCCAAACAAAAATTTATACCAAACCACCCGGTAGCAATCCATCACTTAGAAACTCATAAATGAATACTGATGATGTAGCCATCATCACCAGGATTATTTTCCAACGATTGAAGTGAGTTCAGTGCTTCTTTACTCCTAAAAATTCATTTTAAAACAATTTCTGTTCAAAAATATTTCCCAAAATAATAAACATTATTTCCTTTAAACACTTTGGAAAAACATTTTAGAAATTCTCAGATTAAAAAATCTCACTTTTTGTTCAAATTCCTTAAGAAACATTTTCCAAAATTCCCGAGATTTAAATTCTGGATTAAATCAAAAAAGTTATGTTCCATTATACTATTTCATACTTTCATAATTCTATTTGGTTATAAATTTAGAACATTTCAATTTTATATTCTTATTTGATTATAATATTAACATCCAAACATCCAAATATATATAATAATTTCATAAAATTATTTCTTTTATATCAAAATATAATTTTGGGTAAAGTTATTTCATTTACCCACTTTTAAAACTATACTATGTCAGTTTATATTGTTTAAGAGTTTAGAAACCCCTATTGATACGGTTGTACTTCCCGTGCCGACCAGAACTCATAAACATCCAACCGATAAGTCAACACAGTATAAAAACAATTTTATATTCACTAACAATTACGCGCTCATAGCTATTAATACACTCAACTCATTCTAGAGTACTATCGACTCTATCATTAATGAGTAATCCCCACCAAAGCCAAGGTTATCGCCAACCTAAGCTTTGATACCACTATAATGGCCCATCCTTCAAGACCCTCGAAAACCAACACAAATATGCCACTATGTAATATGCCAACTATCTAGTGCCGAAAAAGATAGATTGCTGAGGAAAGAAAGGAGGAGGTAGAAGAAGAGAAAATAAAACAACATCAAAATCTCACAATCGCAGCGGAATAAAATATAATAGATTATGACTGATCTTTACACAAAAAGAAACTATATCTGTATATACATTACATCATCAGAATACATCACAATCAAAACAATTACTGGACAATTATCTTAACTTGCCCTCACAAAAGCTGACTATACAGCTTATACAACACAGTGGAATATACTTCAAATACGTGTGATATGTCTCGCCATCCAGCGCGTCTCCTAAGCTCCACAGCATCCTATCCTGTATATAATACACGGTCTGACCCGAGCATTATAATAAAATAATACTCGAGTCGGTGTGAAAAACCAGTGTGAGAAAATACACACAACTTAATTATTAAAGTTTCAAAAATCTTTTGAAAACAAAGGTATCTCATAAGACCATGCCACAAATAAACATGTCGGGTTTTTACCTTACGATAACCAAAACATTTCTTATAAAATCCTCTGATATTATAATAGTGTCTAAGTACAAATACTTATTCAAATAGCCGAAATTGCTACATTCATTGAATTCCAGCAATACTAGCCACAAAGTGCATTCTACAATCAAAACCGTAAAGGCACGTAGGGAGAATGGATTTCTAACTAATGACTAGGCATTGGGGTACCACCTGTCATGGTATCTGATCTAGATCAACATACTGAGGATCCACCTTTGATCCTCTGCAACACAAGACCGGAGCTACCCCTTATTGGATAGTCCGAATAAGATCACCCCACGGTTGGGATCAGAACCGCCCACACAGCCGAATTAAAAGGGACCTCTAGGCAGGGATGACCTTACCCTAATTGGGTGCTACCCACTTAGCCTTGCTGCATATCCCCTAATTTTCAGTCATTCCTGGTTGATGAGGTTCGAGGCTCAACGGTACACTTTTAGAGTATCTCACTTAGAATGCTCACCGTCCTCCTGGTGATGTTCTGAAAGTATTCATCCGTACAAGTTCGCTCTAGGTTCGAATGGAAGTACAACTTAAGCCAAAACTATTTTTTTAAACTGTCAAATAAACTATCATTTCTAAAATGACTTAGAATACTTTGTTCATAGTTATGAAATCTTTAAAATTTCCAGATACAACTTAAGCCAAAACTATTTTTTTAAAATAAAGCTACTCTATAAAATATGACTATTTAATAATTTCTTTTTAATCATAATACTGATTTAATCCTTTTAAAATCATTACTACTATAAGTAACTAAATAAATATTTACTTTAAAATTTTCAAAACAATTTAAGAAAATAATCTCTCCAAAACATTCTTTTTTAAAACCAAGTTTAAAACTTTAATTTATACTTAAAAGCTACTTTTGAAAACATACTTGGCTTTCCAGGAAATACACTTCCATTTCAATATAACCTATATAACCTTTTATAAATCCTGCTCGATTTATCCCAATTTAATTTACGTCCCAATCCCGTAAATTTTTTCAATACTTTAAAAATAAAATCAATTTTATTTTTTTAAATACGTTTCCATCTCCTTATAATCACTTCCAAAAATATGTAATTAAATTATTTATGTTGAATAAAGCCACTAAATTCTTTATTCAAAATAATATTTACGAAATTCTATAAGGGTTTCCTAAGTAAAACTTAACCTAAAATTACCTTTTAAAATAAAGTTATTATATCAAATATTTATGTTATAATTTCCTTTTAAAAATAATAATACTAATTTACTTTTAAAAATAATTAACTACCATAATTAACTTAAATAAATATTTACTTTTTACTTAAAAATAATTAAAATAATGAATTTCCTATAACATTTAAAAAACATTTTAAAACTTCTAGTTTATACTTTGAAATTATTTCTTTAAAAATATACTTATCTTTCGAGAAAAATATATTTTCCAACTTTTAAAAAGAAAATCACCTTTCATTTTTTAAATGAACTACAATTTTTCTTATAAATTCCCACCGGAATCTATACTTCCAAATTTATCCGCTGATAAATATCCACTTCATTTATAACCCAGTTTGCAAATTTCCATTCCTCATTTCCTTTCAAATGACTGTTTCCAAAACACCTAATCAATTCAAACTGATTCCTAATTTTAAATTCCCTTTTATATTTATTACTCGATTTATCCAAATTCCCAATAATTGTTTACTTAAAAAATTTCTTTTCAATTCCTTTAAAACCCAATTTATTCTATTCCATATTTTAAAATACCAAATTATTTATTCATCCAAATCATAGCATTGAATAATTTAATTCCAATATAATCTATCACATAACATATCACATATATGAAAATAATTACAATATTTTGAGGAATCCAGTTGGATCCCTCCAACCTGTTTTCCTG
The DNA here is from genome assembly GCA_030765085.1 of Allium cepa. Taxonomy (NCBI): domain Eukaryota; kingdom Viridiplantae; phylum Streptophyta; class Magnoliopsida; order Asparagales; family Amaryllidaceae; genus Allium; species Allium cepa. Next base: position 270,230,456 of record CM060944.1, read on the forward strand.
CATCCACAGATATTAGCACAACATAAAAATATCAATTCCACTTCGAAGTGGAATATCGCGGCATATGGGGTCATCCACTATTATGCGACGTGAATAGGGTCTGATCCGCTATATAATGCTGGAATCAATCACTCCAATATATATATATACTACTATATATATTATCATATCCAAACTGATAATAATATTCACATTCAACCAATCAATCAATAATTTAAATTCTAGCTATTCAAATTTAATTGATTATCCAAATATGATTGAGATTAACTCCCATTGAATTTCGACGAGCGTCTAATTTTAAATTAAATCGAGCGCCTTCGACTTAATCTGAAATTTTCACGAGCGCCAATCGCCTCCGGATCTGCTACAATGCATAGATTGCGTCGCTGTGATTCTGCCGCTTCCTGTTTCGTCGAAATCTGACCATGCATGCAAAAGTTATAAATTTTAAATGTTTGAGCATAATTTATATAAATTAACTTTTATTTATTTTACAAACCAATCATAGCCGTTCAAACTGGAAAGGAAAATCACGGCCGCCTATCTACCAACTTCCTTCTTCACGAACGCAACAACAAGCAACCGAACCCAACATCGTCCTCGTCTCGTGATCACCGCTACCACCACCATCGTTGAGACAACGATCAGATCACATCACCGCGTGTGTCCCACCTCGCTCCTCTTACGGCCCAAACTTCAGCAAAATCAGTGCCATCTCTCGCTTGGAATCTACTCGAGAACACGACCCCTTTGTGGCTCCATTTCCAATGATCCACTCATCGATAAACGATCACCACTGGTCATCCAGAAGACCTCGCTGCCCTCTCTGCTTTCGTGGTTGAAGAGTTGTGATGAAATTTAGTAGATTTCAAGATAAACGAGGAAGAAGGTCAAGAAGTATCGGCCATCGAAATTCTGAGTGGCGGCTGGACAAAGATAGCTTGGGTTTTCATTTTGTAAATTTATTTATATATGTATAAAATATTATTTTAATATTATTCTCAATTTTAACGAGTTTTTACAAACAAACTCCAAACAACACAAGCCGCTTGGCATTTATAAGGTTTTACCCGCATTCCGAACACAATGGAATGTGTCGGAGGCTAATTCAAATGTACGTGGAAGATAGCTTTTTGAATCGAGTTTAAATATTCAATTTGAAATTTTAATTTCAACGTGTTTCTCACTCGTACGAACAAACGGTAACTCCAAACTCTACGAAAGTTGAAATTCAATAATAATACACTATTACGGATCTAATGGAACTATTTTCTTCGAATTCCCAGACCGTGCCCCGGAAGGCTATTTTAACTCGTCTATTAAATCGAGCGATTTTCAAAATCGTCGAAATCATTTAAAATTTCACTTTTAAAACTTTACTAACTTAATTATAAATCATATAGAATTTATATTCACATTAAAAATTATTCCAATTCAATATAAATCAAAATCTGATTATTTGCATTATCACTATATATTGAATTTCATTATTTAAATTAATATAAATATTCAAATTTAACTTATCAACTTTGGATTCCATCCAAAGGTCTAATATGCAAATCCAAATTCAAGTAGCTTTAAATAAATTTTAGAAAGCATTTCCATAACTATATACACCCAGATTCACAAATTATCCTAATTTCAAATATTAAATTATTATTATCCAAATCAAATTAAATTTGCTATATTTGAAATTATAACTCATTTTATTAATTCATCCCAAATATCTATATCCAAAATCAATTAACAATTCACATTCAACACTCAAAGTGAATTAAATGTTCAATATCTAACGACCAAAATTCCGGGTTTTTACGTTCCTCCCCCTTTATAAAAATTTCGTCCCTGAAATTTGCTAAGGTAGGAAAAATGCTTCCAACTAATAACTTACCAAAAAACCCTATTAATTAAAACTTACATTTGTTTTTCAAATCCTTTTAGTTTAATCCAAACCATTAGCTTTCTTTTCTAACTGAAAAACATTGATTGCTAACATCGTTTCAAAAATCACTTTTCTAGTTATCCAAAAATTTAAAAAAAATTCTAACTCCCGAAATTCCAAAATTTTTGACAGCATCTCCTTTTTACGAAGAGCCTTTACAATATCACAAATATGATAAATAATAAATACATTGAACCACATGGTTGAAAAAAAAATAGATTACAATATATTATCATTTCTAAATTATTATTGCGTAGGCGTACCTCTCATTAGCGTTTTTAAGCGAGCGGCTAGTTTATTATGCCTTTACATGCTCCAAACTCTATCTGATTGCCTCCCGTACCTGTACTTACTTAAATAAGCACATCAGTTTCAATAATATGAAATTTTAACAACAATTTATTTACCTACTAGCCTAACACACCAATTACATAGCCTAAACTATAAACTTCACAATCCTACATGTTAACCATATATTATAAGAAATCATAAGATTTCACCACTAATTTTAATTTCTTTCATACATCCATATTATTTTTTATTCAAGATTATTTACAACCAAGTTCTCTATATTCAATTCACCTTTGCACCATTTAATCCCATATCCATATCAAATTGGTTTATATGCCTTACTTTACATAATTTCACCTTCCCAATTCCAAATTAATTAATTAATTTGCATCATTTACATTTATATGCAAATCCATTTTATTAACCTTTAATCTATTTCAATTGATTTAAAAACTAATTTTATTCACTTCTTTTAGTACATTTACTTTGTTTACGACAAAACGACTAATTTCTTATGCAAATTTGCCGTTATTCAAGCAAATAACAATTTCTTAAGCTTATAACCATTTTAATTAATTCCAACTCAATTTATATTAATTTTTATTCCATTCTAAAATATTCACAACCCATACATTTTCATTTTCATTACATTATTAATTTAAATCCCTTCACTTGCATATATTTCTTTATCCAAACAGGTTCATTCAAAACCTATGATAACAAGTGAATGTGTAGAAATATTATATCATGTTACCTGCCTGTGATATGAACCATATGATGTTAACCCTTGTTTATAAACCTGTCATATCATCTGATACTACTATATGTTACTATATTGTTTATTTTATTCTATTTTGGGATTGCGGGTTTGAAATGATAGAACCCGGATTTTTCTTTGTAAATTACGGATTGAAATGATATATTATCCGTGTCACTTGACTTAGGTTAAAAATTTATACAGACCCGTGGTTATTGTATATATTTTTCTAGAAATTTTTAAGTATTTTAAAATTGTCATCATATTTAGAAGATAACTTTTCAAAAATGAATTATTTTAATTAAAGTTCCTTTAATTAATTTCTACATGTCTCAAGCTCACATGAAAATGGCGTCCGCCTCTCTTCCCTTTCGTGCCTCATCTCCGTTCTCATCTTCTCTATCTTTCTCTGACATCTCTTTCGTGCCTCCCAAATATCGTCGTCAGTCCCCGAATCTTCCTAAAGTTTCACCACCCAAATCCCATGCGCGTCCTTTCTCTGACTTCACTTTCGTGCCCCTAAAACATCGTCGTCAGTCCTCAAAACCTCCCCAAGAAGCTCGGCCTAGTTTGGCCGCTTTATCCAAATCTACAAGTTACACAGTTCCCCTTCAGTCCTCTGCTGTCAAACCGACTGACCCTGCTAGTGCAAGCAAAGCCCGTTCATACGCGGAGGTGGTTACTTCTGGCAGTCATAGGCCGATTCTTCCGACTCCCCGGTATTTCAACCGTAAGAGCCCCCTCCCGGAGTTTGTGTCTGGCCGACAAACGATACAATTTTTAAAAAATAAAAAAAGATGCTTCAGATGTGCTGGTTCGGGACACGTGGCGTCCAAATGTAGGGACCCAGAGATTTGTTTTTATTGTGGATTCTTTGGTCATAATTACGCCCTCTGTCCTTCCAGACTTACTACATTGGGACCAAACAAAAGCTCCTCGAATCCTCCAAACAATAATTCCCCCTGCAGTGAATATTTCCATCCGCTCTCAATCGATTTTGATATCGAAATATCACGTGAAGATCCACTTCCTCGATTTAATCCAAACAAGACTGGTCCCACTCATAAAGTTTCCAGAACTCATCATTTCTCCTCCCCTCCCATCACTCACGCATACCGAGATTCCTCCACACTTCCCTCCCCCCATTCTTTTTCTTCTCAAACCTTCGAAACATCTGACATGTCGCTCTACATCTCAGCGACTATTATAGACGGTGCTTGGTCGGTAGAGACGCTGAGCAGAGTGCTGCAAACAGCTTTTAACCATGAGGAATGGCCGATCTGGTTCCTGGACAATAACAGATTCCTGGTAGCTTGTCCCTCCTCCTCTGTCAGAAGAATGGCGCTTACTAGAAAGATCATCTCCAAGGCTGGTGGAACAATATTTCTGGAAGCTTGGCCAGAATATGATGGACCGACTCAGATTAACCTGGAACCCCCCTCCTGGGCAACTGTTAGAGGCATTCCGGAGACTCTCAGACACAATATGGATGCCGTACGCGCGGCTATCAACCCAGTCGGCAGATTCACAGAATACGATCGCTGTGACTGGTCAGAGTTTGATCACAGGCTGATTTATATCAAAATGCAATTTCTTGAAGGCGTCCCTTCCTCCTCTTCCTATAGAGTTCGTCTGAACAACATCGACTACTTAATCACTGTTTCTAGATGGGATCACCGTCACCCTAATACCAGACCTGAGAATTATCTCCTGGGGTTGGACTATGAGAGAGACATTAAATGTTTCGACGATCCCCTTGGTATTCCCTCTGACGAGCTCTCCTCAGACGATCGCTTTGATGTTATGAACTACGAACCTATCTCACCGCAGTATCAACCCTCAACTCAGATCAACCCGGGGATCGAAGATCCGAACCCAGCCCATCCTGTAACCTCTCTGGCTGCTGTCAACCCTGCGCATCACATCCTTTTTCCACCTCCACCGCTCCCCATTATAGACTTCAACTCACCTCCTGCTCCCATTGAGTCTCCACCTTCACCCATCTTGCCGGCCCATCCTAATAGTTTGGACATTACCCCGGCGCAAGTCAGAAGAAGTGCAAGGAACTCCAGATCCCTGCCAGGCCACACAGGTTGTTTTTATAAAACTGTAGTTTTTTCTTCTGCTAACTCTAAATTAAACAAAAAACTTGCACGTTGCATGGGAGTAACCATAACAGATGAGCAACATGGGGCCATGCAAGCCCTAGAAAAGGAGAGAATCTCCTTATCCCAATGAAAATCGTATCATGGAATGTTCGTGGGCTGGGGGACCCCTCTAAGAGACATTCTATATATCTGTCTCTGTCTCCCCTAAATTTAGATATTCTTTTAATTCAGGAATCTAAGTTATCCGATCCCAGTCCTTTCCAAATTAAACAATTAGGTGGCCCCAATCTATCAGGCTTTGCTTATTCCAACTCTATTGGAACTAAAGGCGGTCTTATTACCATGTGGAATGAATCTTTTTGGTCTCTCTGCCAAATCTTTTCGTATCCTTCCGTCCTTCACGTAGCATTAAAACACGTGCAATCCGACACTATTTATTTTATTTCGAACCTTTATGGTCCCCTCGTGCCTCAAGATAGGTTAATTCTCTGGAATAGCTGCTCAGAATTCGCATCTTTTTTGCATGGGCCTTGGATCATTGGAGGTGATTTCAACACAACTAGGTTTCCGGAAGAAAGAAGCTCGGGAAACCTTTCCGTAGACTCAGATAACTTCAATGCCTTTATCAATTCCTGTTCTCTTATTGAACCTCCAATCAACAATAGACTCTTCACCTGGACCAATAAACGTAGCTCACCGTCTTTTGCTAAATTAGACCGTTTTCTTTTCAATTCTTCTTGGGAAGATCTTCATCCACTCACTACTTGTTCAGGTCTTGCCACGATTCTATCTGATCATTGTCCCATTGCTCTTGATTCTGGCTCCCTCCCTGTACTCAACCGTCCATTTAGATTCGAAAGGCTTTGGCTGTTGGAACCGTCTTTTGAAGACTTTATCAAAAGAATCTGGGAGTATCCTATCAGATCTTGCTCAGCTACGGGGCGCGTGGTTTGCAAATTAAGATCATTGAGAAAATTACTCAAGCCCTGGGCAAAGTCTGTCTGGGGCTCCCTACGAAGACGCATAGCCGAGACTCAAAATGACATCCTTGCTCTTAACATCCAGGAGGAAGTAAACTCTCTTAGCAATAACGATAGAGCGCGGCTCTTAGAACTCGAGGCGGAGCTTGAGAGATTACTGAAGCAGGAAGAGATAGGTTGGAAACAAAGATCAAAGGCTAAATGGTTAAAAGAAGGAGACAAAAACTCATCCTATTTTCATAAATGTGCCAACGGTAGACGTAGATCTCTCTTTATTCCGGAAATCATTCATGATAATGTCTCATTCACTAACCCAGCAGATATCTCGAACCTTTTTACCAATTACTATAGATCCATTCTTGGCTCACCCTCTGCCTCTCTCCCACCCATTGACTGGAATCTTTTATATCCTAACCCTACGCCTATCCCCATCGACTGTCCTTTTTCCGAAGATGAAATTTTGGCTGCTCTCAAAGATATGGACGATAATAAATCTCCTGGGCCAGACGGTTTTGGCCCATTCTTTTTCAAGCACTTCTGGAGTGTGATTAAGGAAGATATTCTAGAGATGTGTGCAGAGTTTTGTTCCAACCCTCGGTCCATAGCCCAGCTTAACTACGCCAATATTATCCTCCTCCCCAAGAAGGCTGGGGCTAATTCTCTCTCTGCTTTCCGCCCTATTAGCCTGCTTAACACCACGTTCAAAATTATCACCAAAGTCCTAGCTAATCGTCTTCAACCTTACATGGAAGCGCTGGTAGGAGCAGAACAAGCAGCCTTTATTCATGGTAGGAACATTCTGGACTGTGTTGCTGTAACACAAGAAGTTATCTCAATGTGTCACTCGTATAACATCCCGGGTCTTCTGCTTAAACTTGACTTCTCTAAGGCGTTTGATTCAGTAAATTGGAATTTCATCTTAGAACTTCTCAAGCACAGAGGCTTTCCCCCGAAATGGTGTCTTTGGATCCAGAGTATCCTCTTTTCAAGTCTTTCTAACATTCAGGTTGGTGGTATAGCTGGTGGTCACATTAAATCAGCTCGGGGGCTTAGACAGGGAGACCCCCTCTCGCCCCTCCTCTTTGTCCTGGTGGCGGACGTCTTCAATCGTATGATCAACCTGGCTATCGCCAACAACTATCTAGCTGGAATCCTTCCCCCTAGTTCCATGCAAAATTCTGGTCCCATCCCTATGATTACCAATATTCAATATGCAGACGATACAATCCTTTTTGTTTCACCTTCTCCGGATCATATTTACTGTCTCAAGGTCCTTCTCTATTCTTTCGAACTTATTTCCGGATTATCTATCAATTTCAGTAAAAGCTCCATTATTTTGCTGGGCAATGCTAATCACCTTGGTCCATCTATAGCCTCTTCTCTTAACTGTCCTCTTGACTCATTCCCTTTATCTTATCTGGGTATCACTTTGCGTCCTACAAAGTTACATCGATCAGACTGGAATCCTCTTATAGCCAAACTAGAAACCAGACTCACTGGTTGGAAGGCAAACTCACTATCATCAGCTGGAAGATTGGTGTTGGTAAAGGCTGTTCTTTCCTCTCTCCCCTCCTACTGGCTCTCATTTCATAAAATTCCTAGCTGGGTATCTAAAAAAATCGACGCCATTCGACGGACTTTCCTCTGGAATGGGGAAAAAATCAAATGTCTTGTTAGTTGGAAAAAAGTCTGCTTACACGAATCTCATGGGGGTCTAGGTGTCCCCAACTTAATCACCTTTAATCAAGCATTGTTAGTAAAGTGGTTCTGGCGACTTCTTTCACCTGAACAATCCATCTGGAAGAATTGGATCCTAGCTGTGTACTACAATTCTGACCCCTTCCATGCCCTCCACTTCACTCCCCTCCATAAACCGTCTCCATTTTGGTCTGGTGTCTTAGATTCTTCCGTCAACTTCAAATCCTTTATCCGGGTGGATATTGGCAATGGCGCTAACTGTCTCTTCTGGTTTGACGCCTGGCATCGCCTTTCTCCTCTCCACAGATCTTTCCCTCTACTTTTCTCTCATTCTAACTTTCCCCTCTTGACTGTGGCGGACGCTGTTTCCTATGGCTTCACGTATCTTTGTCCATCATCCCTATTCTCCCTTGATATTCTCGAGGAACTCCTTTCTGTCCTGCGTTTGCTTCCTCTTATCTCGCTCGATCCAAGATCTAGGGATCGTCACACCTGGTCTCTTTCACCTACTCATGGTTTCTTGGTCTCTCAGTTTTACTCCTTCTTCAACCATCCTGGTCGCTTATTCAACTTTGCTCGGGTCTGGAAATGCGCCGTCCCTCCTCGTATTAGATTTTTCCAATGGTGTCTCATTCACGGACATATTAACACTAAAGACCGACTCATGCGGGTTAATATCACGTCAGATCAGATTTGCGTTCTATGTAGATCAGAAGCTGAAACTATCCATCATCTCTTCTTTGAATGTGACTTCTCCTTCCATATTTGGGTATCGGTTTGCGCTCACAATCTCAGTCAAATCCATTTGATCAACGATTTTTTTGAATACTGGCAATATGGAAACCAGGACAGTCTTCTGGATTCGCTACTGGCCATCTTCAGTTGGATTATTTGGACGGAAAGGAACGCCATCATCTTCGACAAACCAGCCACTTCTGCTAGAGGTTTATGTAATAAAATTTCTTATATTTTTGCTTATTGGACAGGGGCGTCTTCTTCTGCTCCATTCAGATATCGTCTTCCTGCACCTCGAGACGCTTCTGATGAGTCTGTTGGCAGTGCTTCCTCAGCAACTCATGAAGGTAGTTAGAAAATAGAAATAGAAACGTATCTTTGGCTTGGTGACGAAGTTATGTTTTAGATACTGATGCTGTTGTAATACATTTTGTAATCAACCTACTAAAGGCAACGTTATGATCTGTACTAATGCTTTTTGAATGGCCATCGACCAGGCCTGTTGGTCGACTCTTACTTATTTAGATAATTATGGTAATCGGCTGTGTAGCTTCACGCTACACACCCGTTCTCTCAAAAAAAAGTATTTTAAAATTGTGTATTATGATATTTTGATTTAAATTGAATTAAAAATGATTTTTATAAAGTGTTAATGATTTTTTCTACAAGTTAAAATGTGAAATAAATAAATGATAAAATTGTAATTTGAATATATCTTAATTTAGAAATTTGAGATTTTGTTTAAAAATAAAGTTTAAGTCAAGTAAATAATATGGAAATTAAGTTTATATTTCGAAATGGTAATTAAAACTTAAGTGTAAAGATAATTTTTTTAATATGCAAAGAATAGAAAAATTTATGCTTGAATTTAATAAATGAATTATAAAAAAATTTATTTTATGTATAAAAAATTTACTTTGTAAAATCATAAGTTAAAGGGGATTTAAATGAACATTTTTGAGTGGAAAAATATGATTTTTATAAGTTAAAAAGGTTAAAATCAAAGTTTAATTGTTTCTGAAATTGTATTGAAAATCTGGAAATTTTAATAACAGCATTTCAGAAATGCTATCATTTCTGACATTAACTTAAAATCTAAAGTAAAGGATACTACAATATTTTGTAAGTGTTGGGGTTGATTGCAAATAAACTATGGCTGAAATTTAACTAAGTGATACTACAGCACTTGATAGGTGCTATGGTTGCATAATGAAAACTAAAATCTGAAACAAATAAAAGGGCAACAGTAGCACTTGATAAGTGCTGCAGTTTACTGAAATGAGATTTTTCAATTGTAACTGAACTACTACAACAGTTATAAATGCTGTCTTTACCGAAATGAATTGTTTTCAAATATAACTTACCACAACATTTTCTAAGTGCTATGAAAAGCTGAAATTTTAATGTTTTTGCAGTTTTTAACTGAATAAATGAGCTTAACAACTGTAAAGTTGAGTATAAATTTTAACGTTTTTGTAGTTTTTAATTGAAAAGCTGAAATTTTAGGAATTGAATATTTGATTTGTAAGCATAATGACTTCACTTTCAAATAGTTTAAATGGAGTATTTTGATTTGAAATATAAACCATTTTTAATGTGATTTGAAATGATATTTGAAATAATAAAACTGAATGAGGTTTTGAAAGGATATGATATTTTGATATTTTGAAATGGCTTGGAAGTGATTTGATCTTTATTCCGATAAAGATTTGAATTTGGAATGATATTTTATTTTTGAGGTATAAAATACCATTTTGGAATGTATAACCACGGGTTATAATAACAATTGGTTGTTAAAGAAACCGAGATTGGATATGGACATACTCTCTGTCGATACCGAAAACCACTTTAACAACTGTGTACGCGATGGAGTTTCTAGAATGAAGTAGGATGGTGGCGACGATCCTATTGTGGTATGAACGTTGACCCGACTCCCGTGAGTTGGCTTAAGGTGGCTAAAACTAGAGCGATCTCGGGCCAAAAAGGGGTAGCACCTCTGCTCGGACACATTTCTTCAATACCATTCTATTGCTTTGTGATTATTTTGGTGGCCACACTTTGATTTGGAGGTGTGTTCCGAGTTGGGCAAAGTGGCTGCTACGTTACCACCATCACGTGTGTGTAATTGGAATATCTACCCTGGCAATGCCTTGTGTGCCATGTCATCTACCATAGCGAGCTTTACTACGAGTTTGATTTGTGTCGTACCTATGGAGTATCTTCTCGTAGTCTCTCGATCAGGAGATATGCAGGTACTATGTAGTCTACTGGCACTATTACGTGTTAAGAGCTATATGGGTAACCCCTTGACGCTATTTTAAAGTATGTTTATTTTACTATTAGACATTATTATAATAGCAAAAACTACATAGTAAATAGTTTAACGGATCCTTAGAGGATGGGCGGTCCCAAGCATCCTTTAAGTTACTTGTACATTTACTTCATTTCACCTGAGTTGGTTTACATTGTATAAGTATGTATGTCTTAACTCGAGCGTTTTGTATTTTGCTTTATGCTCGGGTCAGCCTGAATATTTACAGCTTTGGATTTCTCTTTCTGGAGCTGGGAATCGCTGGAGATTCTGCTTATCTAGTTATTTATATATTTCAGTTTCAGTTGTTCTATTTCAGCTCTTGTATTAGTGGACTTCTATGCATTTGGGATTTCTATTGTGTTTGTTTTCAGACGGAAATTATGAATTTGTTTTGAGATTTTGTTATAGTAGCTTCATGAACTACTATGGTACTTAAATTTCCGCTACGAGTTATTCTGATATTTCTGTATATGTGATTCTGTTATTGATTTTATTTGCTCCAAATTTTATTACAATGTGTTATTTTGAATTATTCAAGTCTGACATGTGTGGATTATTGTCGATTTGAATGGTCCAAAACAGAGGGTCATTACAATTGGTATCAAAGCTTTGGTTTTTAGGCAAACCTTAGCCTGCGGAGCAAAAACTCATTGGAGCTAAGGTAAAAATACCCTAGAATGAGTGAAATCAACCTCAGAATCATTCTTTGTGAGAGAACATATTTTCAAAGTATAAACTGATTTTAAAATGATTTTCAAATGATTTTTCAAAGATTATTTTGATATAAAATTTTCTTGTTTTAATGGAAAAATTTTCTAAACTTCCTTCCTTTCGTATCTACCTTGCTAGTATTTTCTTTAGGATATTCTTCCAAGTAAATTTATCTTTTTCTTCTCTTTACCGTTGTCCTAAAATTCATTCTTGACTTTTCAGGATGAATCGTGGAAATGCCAGAGGTAGGGGTCGTGGTATTGTCCCAGCTCCTCAACCTGTTGCACCTGTTAAGTTTATTTTCTTTGTATGGAATTCTCTCAACTTGGTGGAACCAAGTTTACCGGTTCAGAGAAAATTATTGAAGCCCGGCAATGGTAATAGAGTTTAGAGAGGATATTTACTGGTCTTGAGATTACTAATGCTCAGAAGCATCAATTAGCAGCATGGCAGCTGCAGGAGGCTGCCTAAGATTGGTGGGAGTCTGTTACGGCTAACACCGTCGAGGATGATCTTACTTGGGAGCAGTTTATGTGTTTCTTTGAATTCTGTTTTTCTATCTCTTTCGTGCCTTTTATAAGCTTATCTATCATCTTTTCAGGGATGCTTTCGTTGCTAAGTGGATGCCCAAAGCCGGGAAATCCCAGCTTCATAGGGAGTTTATGGATCTCAAGCAGGGAAGCATGTCTTTTTCAGACTATGAGAGGAATTTCAACGAACTTTCTAAGTTCGGTCCTGGCCTAATAGACATTCCTCTCAAGAAGAATGAGAAGTTCATTGCTGGTGCTCATCCTGAGTAGTATGATCGTCTTATTGCCCATGTTCACAGCCCTTTCACTGGACTTATGAATATGACTATTCGTTATGAGAACCCTACTTCTAAGGGCTGTGCTGTTGTTATTGCTCCTTTATTTCAGTCTTCCTCTGCTAAATCTAAGAAGAGAAAGCCAAATTTCCAGCAGTAGAAGAAGAATTGGCTCAAGAATCCGGGTTTGGGATCTTTATCATCTTCTCCTTCTCAGAGGCAACCTGTTGACCTTTCTACCATCACATGCTTCAAATGTGATCAGAAAGGACACTATGCCAATAGTTGCCCTACTTTAGCTGGTGTTGTTGTTCCTCCTCCTGTTCAGTTGATGAGGCGTGATCTATGCCATATCTGTCTTCAGCCTGGCCATTTCAGAAAGGATTGCCCTACCCAGCAGAAGGGTAAGCCTTCTGGTATATTTGCTGTCACCTCTGCATCTTCTCCAGCTCCTTCTCCTAGTGATGACCAAGGTACTCTTCAGGGCGCCTTTTCTTTATTTCAGCATCCTGTTCGTGTTTTATTTGACACTGGAGCTTCCCGTAGTTTTATTTATGTTGATTTGTGCGATAAATTTTAGCATCTCCTTTCTCCTGAGTATGCTTTTGTACCTTTATGTGTTTCAAATCCCATTGGTGGCCCCGCAAACCATAATAGGATTTGTAAACAAGTGAAATTTCTCTATTCTGATCATCGCTTTAGTGGTGATTTCTGTGTTCTTGGCTTTGATGCTTTTGATTTATTTCTTGGAAGTGATTGGCTAGGTAGTCATGATGGCCATATCTCTTGTAAAGCCCGGTCTGTTTATCTTGTTGATGATCAAGGAAATCCCTTGTTTATTCGGTGCCGCATGCCTCAGGATTTTGTTGGCAGTTTTATTTATTCTCTGGATTCTTATCCTGGTAATCTTTATTTGACCCGTGTGGTCAGATTTTATCCCGATGTATTTGGTGAAGTCACCGCTTTACCTCCTAAGCGGGAAATTGATTTTCGTATTGATCTTATTCCTGGTGCTTGACCTGTAGTTCTTCCTCCTAGAAGAATGGCGCCCTGCGAGAAGGTTGATTTGGAAAAGCAAATTGAGGACTTGTTCTCCAAAGGTCTGATCAGACCTAGCCATTCAAAATGGGGACCAGCAGTGGTTTTTGTCACTAAGTCAGATGGATCCTTGAGGATGTGTGTTGATTGTAGGGAGCTGAACAAGTTCACTATGAAAAACAGATATCAAATATCTCGTATCAATGATATGTTTGATCAGCTTTATGGTGCCACTGTTTTCTCTAAGCTTGATCTTGCCACAGGTTTTCACCAACTCAGAGTCGCTAAGGAAAGTATTCCCAAGACCGCTTTCCGTACTAAGAATGGGTTCTATGAATAGTTAGTCATGCCTTTTGGTTTGACTACTGCTCCTACTTTCTTTTTTGATTTAATGAATCGTGTTTTTCATGACGTGCTTAATAAATTTGTTTTAGTCTTTGTTGATGATATCCTTGTGTTCTCTAAGACTAAGGAAGAGTATTGGTCGCATTTGAAATCTATTTTGGAATCTCTTAGAAATCATCAATTGAAGGCTAAATTTTATAAATGCCATTTCTGGAAGGACGAAGTCCGATTCCTTCGACATATTGTTTCTAGTAGTAGAGTTTCTGTTGATCCAGTCACGATCACTGCGTTCAATGTATGTCTTTCTTTCTTTCTCTATTTTTTCCTTCGTCATTTAATTATTCTATCTTTTCTGTTGTTCTTATTTTTCCCTATTCTGTTACAGGATTGGGAAGCTCCTAAGACTACTTCTGAGATTCGTAGTTTTCTGGGCCTTGCCGGTTATTACCAGAGATTCATTAAGAATTTTACTCGAATTGATGCACCTCTCACTGCTTTGACTCAAAAGAATGCTAAGTTTATTTGGGATAAGAAGTGTGAAGCTGCATTTGATGAGTTAAAGAGCAAGCTAATTTTTGCACCAGCTCTTACCGTTTCGAATGGAAGTGAGGGATTGATGGTATACACCGATGCTTGTCGTGAGGGATTGGGTGTTGTTCTTATGCAGGATGGTAGGGTTATTGCCTATGCCAGCCGCCAGTTGAAAACCCATGAGGCTGATTATGCTGCTCATGATTTAGAGTTGCTTGTTGTTACCTTTTCTTTGAAGCTTTAGAGGCATCATCTTCTGGGAGCAAAGTTTGGGCTTTTCACCGATCATCAGTCTTTGAAATATATCTTCACCTAGAAGGATTTGAATCATAGGAAAGTTCTTTGGCTTGAGTTTATGGCATCTTACGACCACGATATTAGCTATACTCTCGAAAAAGCTAATGTTGTCGGTGATGCTCTGAGTCGAAAGAAGGCTTTGTTGTGTTAGCTTATTGTTTCTTCTTCTCCTCTTTTGGATCATATCAAGGCTAAGAAAGATGAGGATGAGATGCTTAGATTGATAAAGGAGGGTGTTCGTAGCAGAGTTGGTGGGGGCATTCGTGATGGCAGTGGAGCTCAGATCGATGATAGAGGGATTTTGAGGATTAATGATAGGATTTGTATCCCGAATATTGATGGATTGAGGAAAGAACTACTTCAAGAAAATCATCGATCCAGACTTTTTGTTCATCCTGGTGTGACGAAGACGTATCAGGATATGAAGACGCTTTATTGGTGGAAGGGTATGAAATGGGACATCTCTATCTTTGTTAGTAGGTGTGCGACTTGTCAGGAAGTCAAGGCCGATCATCTGAAGACCCCTGGTTTGTTGCAGCCCCATGAGAATCCCAGTTGGAAGTGGGAACAGGTTTCCATAGATTTCATTGACGGATTACCGGGGACTAGGAGGGGTAATATGAGTATTTGGGTTATTGTGGATAAACTGACCAAGTCCACTCATTTCATTCCAGTCAAGTCTACCCGTTCTACTTCTAGCTTGTCTGAGATCCACATGAGAGAGATTGTTCGTTCCATGATGTTCCTCTCAGTATTGTTTGTGATCGTGATCCTACCTTTACCAGTCAGTTTTGGAAAGCTTTTCAAGAATCTTTGGGTACTCATCTGAATCTGAGCACTACTTACCATCCACCAAACGGAAAGAGTGAATAAGATTCTCGAAGATCTTCTTCATGCTTATGTCCTTGATTATGGAGGATCTTGGGAAGATCATCTCCATCTTTTCGAATTCTCCTACAATAATAGTTATTAGGTATAATCTAATCTTCTGTTTTAAGCTTATCTTAATCCTTTATCTATCTCATTCCATCTTTGAATCCAGGCTAGTATTAAAATGTTTCCATTTGTTGCTCTTAACGGATGACCATGTAGATCTCCATCTTGCTGGATTGAATCCGGTAATCATTTGGTTCTTGGTCCTGATTTGGTTTGGAGGCTTTTGAGAGAGCTAAGGAGATTAAGAGGAAGTTGAGGGTTGTGCAGGATAGGCAGAAGAAGTACGCTGATAGGCATAGGTGGAGTTTAGAGTTTGCTGTTGGTGATCAGGTTTTCCTTAAGGTCTCTCCCTTAAGGAATGTCATTCGCTTTGGTCGTAAAAGGAAGCTTTCTCCTAGGTTCATTGGTCCTTTCCACATTGTGGAAAGAGTTGGTTCTTTGGCTTATCGTCTGTATTTTCTCGAGAAGCTTTCTGGAGTGCATGATGTATTCCATGTCTCTCATCTTCGCTGGTATCTTCATGACCCATCTCTTATTGTTTAGCCTTCTGCTCTTGATAGTTTGGATATGCATCCTAATCTGACTGTCGAGAGGAAGCCATTTCGTATTGTCGACGGAGGTACGAAGCAGCTAAGAAGGAAATCTGTTAGTCTGGTTAAAGTACAGTGGAGTACTGATGATCGAGATTGTACCTGGGAGACGGAGGAGAGCATTCGTGCTTCGAATCCGAAGTTGTTTGTATCAGGTACTATTTGCCTTTCTACCTTGCTTTCCTTATTTTCCTTGTTCGTTCTTTCCGAGGACAAAAAAATTTGAGTGGGGGAAAGTGTAACAACCCTAGATTTTTGAAAATATTTTTAAATTATATTTTATTTCATTTTGAAAATATTTAAAATTGAATTTATTTCAAGATTTTGTTTTAAAAACATTTTAAAAGTGTAGTGGTAATTTTCCAATGTTAATTGTAATTTTGTTTACAATTTTAAATTCTAGTTTCAATTTAATAAAGTATTTTCTTATTTATTTTCTATTTTTCCTAAAAATATTTATTTATTTTCATTTCTACTTTATTTATTTTCATTTTCTATTCTTCTGACTTAATTTTTTATTTGTTTATCTTGAATTAAAAGAATTAGAAATTTGAAGAGACAAAGCCTTTACAACTTGTGACTTTTCATTAGCCTTGTCTATTCATTTCCTTTGACCTTTCATTTCTTTACTTTGGCCGTACACTTCCCATGCAATAGCCATGTATTTTTCTATGTTATTCACGTGAGAAACTTCTCACCACTTCACAACTCTCGGCCATTATCATTTCTGAAAATATTTTGGTAAGTTTTAATGTCTTCTTTTCTTACTTTTTCTCTTCTTTTACATTGATTTTTGCCTCGATCTCTCTTGTGCTTTTCTCGACACTACCACCATCATCTCCACCGACCACCACCATCATCATCCATGGCAGCAACCACCTCCTCTTCCCTTTCCTAGATGTGGCCGTGACCACCACAAGATGAAAGCACCATAAAATTTGCAAAAACACTCCTTGAAATGCCTAGCCGAACCCATGATTTCACCATCCCTTTCATTTTTCACCTCGGCCACCACCCTAGAACCACCACCACCTACTGACTTCACCTCTGGCCGCAGCATGACCACTGACCTGACCTGTACCATGCACGACCGAGCCCAAATGATGACATGGCCGAGCCTAGTGGTGCACCAAACCTTCCTCTTTTGCCTTGTCCTTTGACCTTCCCTATGTTGTAATTCCTAGCCTAGCCGTGTGTTTTGACCCATACCCGAGCCTATAACATAATCACGGCCGAGCATATGATCCCCTAGGCCGAGCATGAGTGGTTAAGGCATGGTCAAGCTATCTTGTTTTGTTGTCTTTTTATTTCTAATCGTTTCAATTTAAATTTTGCATTGAATATATATGTTTATATTGTCTTGTTTTATTTGTTGTTTACAAGATCAACATCTTGGCTCTCCACTCACTTGAATCAAAAGTCGTGCCACGTCGTGCTTTATGTATTTATCTGTGTGTATTGATTTGCTAACTCTAGCTTAAAAAGATGTGTATTCACGCTTGACATTCATACTTATAGAACTGTGAAGTGATAACAAGTGAATGTGTAGAAATATTATATCATATTATACCTTCCTGTGATATGAATCATATGATGTTAACCCTCGTTTATAAACCTGTCATATCATCTAATACTGCTATATGTTGCTATATTGTTTATTTTATTCTGTTCTCACACTGCAAGTTCTCAGTAGAATAAAATCACTATGGGTTGAAATGATACATACCCGAACGGACTTTAGAATAAGAAAAAAATCTTTATGGGCTGAAATGATAGGCCCAAGCGATTTTTATTTATTTTATTTAACTTGGGATTGCAAGTTGAAATGATAGAACCCGGATTTTTCTTTTTAAATTACGGATTGAAATGATATATTATTCGTATCACTTAACTTAGGTTAGAAAATTTTATACAGACCCATAGTTATTTTATATATTTTTCTGGAAATTTTTAAGTATTTTAAAATTGTATATTATGACATTTTGATTTAAATTGAATTAAAAATGATTTTTATAAAGTTTTAATGATTTTTTCTACAAGTTAAAATGTGGAATAAATAAATGGTAAAATTGTAATTTGAATATATCTTAATTTAGAAAGTTGAGATTTTCTTTAAAAATAAAGTTCAAGTTATGTAAATAAATGGAAATTTAGTTCATTTTTCGAACTGGTAATTAAAACTTAAGTGTTAAGTTAATTTTTTAAAAATGCATATAATAGAAAATTTTACGCTTGAATTTAATAAGTAAATTATAAAAAAAATTGATTTTATGTATTAAATTTTTACTTTATAAAAATCATAAGTTAAAGGGTATTTAAATGAACATTTTTGAGTTGAAAAATATGATTTTTATAATTAAAAGGGTTAAAATCAAAGTTTAATTGTTTCTGAAATCGTATTGAAAATCTAGAAATTTAATTAACAGCATTTCAAAAATGCTATAATTTCTGACGTTAACTTAAAATCTGAAGTAAAGGATACTATAGCATTTTTTAAGTGCTATGGTTGATTGCGAATAAACTATGGCTAAAATTTAACTAAGTAATACTACAGCACTTGGTAAGTGCTATGATTGCAGAATGAAAACTAAAATCTGAAACAAATAAAAGGGTTACAGTAGCACCTGATAAGTGTTGCGATTTACTGAAATGAGATTTTTCAAGTGTAACTGAGCTGCTGCGGCAGTTATAAATGCTGTCTTTGCTGAAATGAATTATTTTCAAATATAACTTACCGCAGCATTTTCTAAATGCTATGAAAAGCTGAAATTTAAAAGTTTTTGTAGTTTTTAACTGAATGAATGAGCTAAGAAAAGGCTAAACTTTTGGGAATTGAATATTTGATTTGTAAGTATAATGACTTCACTTTCAAATAGTTTAAATGGAGTATTTTGATTTGAAATATAAACCATTTTTTTAATGTTATTTGGAATGGTATTTAAAATGATAAAAATGAATGAGGTTTTGAAAGGATATGATATTTTGATATTTTGAAATGGATTGGAAGTGATTTGACCTTTATTCAAATAAAGATTTGAATTTGAAATGATATTTGATTTTTGAAGTATAAATTACCATTTTGGAATGTATAACCACGGGTTATAATAACGATTAGTTTTTAAAGAGACCAGAATCAGATATGGACATACTCTCTGTCGATACTGAAAACCACTTTAACAACAGTATACATGGTGGAGTTTCCAGAATGAAGTAGGATGGCGGCGACGATCCTATTGTGGTATGAACGTGGACCCGACTCCCATGAGTTGGCTTAAGGTGGCTAAAACATGAGCGATCTTGGGCTAAAAAGGAGTAGCAACTCTGCTTAGACGATACCATTCTATTACTTTGTGATTGTTTTGGTGGCCACCCTTTGATTTGGGAGTGTGTTTCGAGATGGGCATAGTGGCTGCTACATTACCACCAGCCCGTGTGCGTAATTGGTGTATTTACCTTGGCATTGCCTTGTGTGCCGTGTCACCTACCATAACGAGCTTTACTACGAGTTTGATTTGTGTCGTACCTATGGAGTATCTTCTTGTAGTCTCCCGATTAGGAGATATGCAGGTACTATGTAGTATACTGGCACTATTACGTGTTAAGGGCTATATGGGTAAACCCTTGACGCTAATTTAAAGTATGTTTATTTTACTATTAGACATTACTATAATAGAGAATATTAATACATAGTAAATAGTCTAACGGATCCTTAGAGGATGGGCGGTCCCAAGCATCCTTTAAGTTACTTGTACATTTACTTCAGTTCATTTGAGTTGGTTTACATTGTATAAGTATGTATGTCCTGGCTCGAATGTTTTGTGTTTTGCTGTACGCTCGGGTAAGCCTGAGTATTCAGAGCTTTGGATTTCTCTTTATGGAGCTAGGAATCGTTGGAGACTCTACTTATCTAGTTATTTATATATTTCAGTTTCAGTTTTTCTGCTTCAGCTCTTGTATTGGTGGACTTCTATGTATTTTGGATTTCTTTTGTGTTAGTTTTCAGGCGGATATTATGTATTTTTTTTTGAGATTTTGTTATAGTAGCTTCATGAACTACTACGGTATTTAAATTTCCGCTGCGAGTTATTCTAATATTTCTGTGTCTGTGATTCTGTTATTGATTTTATTTGCTTTAAATTTTATTTCAGTTTGTTATTTTGAATTATTCAAGTCTGACACGTGTGAATTATTGTCGATTTGAATGGTCCAAAATAGTGGGTCGTTACAATTACTGGACAGTTATCATAACTTTCCCTCACAAAAGCCGACTATACAGCTTATACAACACAGCGGAATACTTCAAATACGTGTGATACGTCTCGCCATCCAGCGTGTCTCTTGAGCTCCACAACATCCTATCCTGTGTATAATGCTCGATCTGACCCGAGCATTATAATAAAATAAAACCCTAGTCAGTTTGGAAAACCAGCATGAGAAAATACACACAACTCAATTATTAAAGTTTCAAAAAACTTTTGAAAATAAGGTATCTCGTAAGACCACGCCACAAATAAACATGTCGGGTTTTTACCATACGATAGCTAAAACATTTCTTATAAAATCCTCTGATATTTTAATAGTGTCTAAGTACAAATTCTTATCCAAATAACCGAAATTGTTACATTCATTAAATTCTAGCAATACGAGCCACTAAGTTGGTTCTACAACCAAAACCGTAAAGGCATGTAGGAAGAATGGATTTTCAACTAATGACTAGGCACTGAGGTACCACCTTTCACGGTATCTGATCTAGATCACCATACCGAGGATCCACCTTTGATCCCCTGCAACACAAGACCAGCGCTACCCCTTACTGGATAGTCCGAATAAGATCACCCCGTAGTTGGGATCAACAATCGCCCACACAGCCAAATAAAAAGGGACCTCTAGGCAGGGATGACTTTACCCTAATTGGGTGCTACCTACTTAGCCTTGCTGCATATCCCCTGATTTTCAGTCATTCTTGGTTGATGAGGTATGAGGCTCAGCATTACCTTTTTAGAACATTTCACTTAGAATTCTCGCCTTCACCTCGACGATGTTCTGAATGCATTCATCCACACAAGTCCGTTCCAAGTTCGAACAAAACCAAAGGCACTACTCCTACTACATGCATTTTGGAATCACCCTCGGGATTAGTAGCGATAAGCCCTTGCACTTCACTGCTCCATCTTCGACCCCAAGCTCTTGTCTTCATAACGAAAACGTACTCATTGGATCGAAGTGGTTTTTGGATTTCAAATCCGATCCCGATTTGTAACAACCCTGTATTTTGTAATTATTTCAATTGAATTTTGATTTTACTTTATTTTATTTATTTAATTTATTTAATTTTGATAATTTTGTTATTTCAAATATAAACTTTGATTTTGATGTGAATTAGAATTCCAAACATGACTAAAAAGAATATTTTCCAAAAAGTGAATTTTGGTCAATATGGTCAAACTTTGACTTTTAAATTTAAAATTTTGAAAGTTTGAAATTTGAATTTTATCTTTTATTATAAAAGTAAATAAAATTTTAAGAATGCTGCTTTTCGTTTCATTGAAATCTGATTTATATTGTGAAAGTTATGCCCTTCTAACCATTGAATGAAATTTGCTTTATTTAACAAAATTGTTTATTTTAAATTTTATAAATAATATTTTATTTTGGTCGTGTAGTGTTCTAATTTATGTTTATATGGGTAAAAAACATGTATTGTATATATTTTGGTTTTAAAATGTTTTTGAAAGTGTTATTGACATTTTCCAGGGAGCAGTTGTATTTTTTTTACAATTTCTAATTTCCAGCTTCAATTAATTTAAGAAATTCTTTATTAATTTTTCTATTTTCTTAAGATCTTATTTTATTCTCATTCCCACTTTATTTTGTTCCTCATTTATTTATTTATTTGACTTTTTATTTGTTTTAAAGTGAAATAGAAATTTTCTAAGGCTAGTGATATTTTATTTGTAAGTTTTAAGTCCTGTTTCCAATTTGTAAACAATTTCTTTAGTTTTTTTTCTATTTTCTCTAATTTAAATTATTTATTTCATTTTCAAAATAATAAATGAAGTATTTTATTTCAAAATTTTGTTTTATAATATTTTTAAAATGAAATAGAAATTTTTCTAAGCTTGTGGTGATTTAATTGAAATTTTTGAACCCTGTTTTCAATTTTTAAGCAATTTCTTTAATTATTTTTCCATTTTCTTTAAAATTTATTATTTAGTTTAGTTTATATTACTTTATTTCGGTTTTTAAAGTCAATTTTTGATTTTATTTTTGTTTTATTTAAATTTAATAAAAAGAAATATGTAAGGTTTAAAGAGTTGTAATAATTTAAGTCTTTTCATTTCCAAAACTCTTCATTTTCCTATAACCTCCTCATTTACTTTGCTTGGCCGTGTATTTTCTTTGATTAGCCATGAGTTCTCTTTTATTTCTCATGCAAAAAAATTCATCTCTCCTTCTCATTCATGGCTAGAGAAAAAAATAATGGTAATGGCCTCTTGTTTTCCTATTTTTCTTCTCTTTTTATAAGTTTTTGCCTTGTTTTCTTGCCTAGTTTTGCTCGGCCTCCTCTCTATTGTCACAGCCACCACCTCCACCATCTCTTCCTTGCCTCCACTACCACCTACTCGTCCAACCATGGTCTGGCCGCACCACCCCATGAAGAGAAATCCACAAAAAATGCAACCATGCCTTGAAATACACCATAGCCGACCACTTTTGCCTCCACACCTCCATTATTCACCACCACCACCACCATAGGCCACCACCACCTCATTGTCCAGACCTCCTCTCACCACTCCAGCCACAGACCAGAGCCACACCCCACTGGCCGAGCCCAAACACTACATGGCCGAGCCTTCATTTTGACCAAAATCATATTATGTGCCTAAACCCCTTCACATTCTCAAGTGTGTAACTTCCTCTCCATGTTCATGCTTTATGCCGTGCATTTCTTGTGTCCATACCCGAGCCAAAGTATGTCCAAGCCTGAGTCAAAAAATCCCCTAGGCCGTGCAAGCAAATCTAGAAAGCAAGGCAAAAGCATTCATCTCAATATTGCATTTTATTTCAAAGTTGTTTCAAATTGAATGTTGTATTGAATTATAACTTTATTTTGGTTTTGTTCATGGGTTTTGTACAAGATCAATAAGCTTGACTCTCATCCACATGAATCTACTGTTGTGTCATCGTGCCTTTGGGAATCCGTTTGTGTCATTTGATTCGCTATCTCCAGCGCAAAGAGGTGAGTAATCTCACCTGACATTTATACTTATGTAAATGTGAAGCGACAACAATTGAATGTGTAGAATGATATATTATTTATACCTGCCTATGATTATATATGCAATATGATGTTAACCCTGTTTAATTACATGTTATCTCATCTGTTACTATTGTATGTTGTTAACTGTTCATTTATGTTGATCATCACTGTAAGTTCCCTGTAAGTATAGAAATCACTATGGGTTGAAATGATACATACCCGAACGGACTTTAGAATAGGGAAAAAATGCTATGGGCTGAAATGATAGGCCCGAATGATTTTATTTATTTTATTTTGACTTGGGACTGTGGGTTTGAAATGATAGAACCCAGATTTTTATTTTAAATTGCAGATTGAAATGATATATATCTGTATCACTTGGCCTAGGGTAGAAAACTACATACATGCCCGTAGGTATTTTATAAAGTATTTTGAATATTTTAAATATTTTTAAAAAGTGTAAAATTATGAAAATTTGATTTAAAATAGATTTTATATGTAAATAAAGGAATTATGATTTTCTATAAGTTAAAATGTAATTTAAATGAATGGTAAAAGTGAATTTTGAATTATAACTTAAGTTTAGAATTCAGAATTTTGGTTTTAAAATGATATTTAAGTTATAATGGAAATTTAATTATATTTGGAAAGTGGTAAATATGATAATTTGATTTAAAATTTGAATATAAATGATTTATTAAAGTATTATTGATTTTTCTATGAATTTAAATGGTTAAATAATTAAATGCTTAAATGTGTAATTTTAAAATACAACTTGACTTGAAAATGTGAATTGGTTAAAGGTTTTGGTTAAATGAAATCAAGTGGAAATTTAGTTTAACTTGTGAAATGGAAATTTTAAAAAAAATGTAAGTGTTAAAAAATTGCATATGTGAAGGAAAGGAAATTATACACTTGAATTTGTTAAGTGAAATTATTGAAAAATTTGGATTCTGTAGAGGTTACTTTATAAAATCATAAGTTGAAAGAGTATTTTTAATAAATATTTTGAATGTTTAAAGGGTTTAGATTGAAGTTTATTATTTGCTGAAAACACTCTAAAATCTGGAAAATATTTTTAATAGCATTCAGAAATGCTATGGTTTCTGTAAATGTACTAAAAACCTAATAAAAAGGCTATTACAGCAGTTCTGAAATGCTGTAGTTGTTGAAATAAACTAAAAGGCTAAAACTTAATAAAGTCCAATTACAGCAGTTCTGTAAATGCGGTAGTGGTCTGCTGTCTTTGCTGAAATTAATAAAAACCTTTAATTTGAAACCTGAGCTATTACAGCATTTTTGGAAATGCTGTCTTTACTATTTTAAACTAAAATTAAACTAAAATGAGATTTAACAGCAGTTTTAAATGCCGTCTTTGCTGAATTAAAATGTTTTCGAGTATAACTTATAACAGCTTTTTCTAAATGCCGCGTAAGGTTGAAATTTTCAATGTTTATGATTTTTAACTAAGTAAATGAGCCTAGAATGGTTTGGAACTTTGGAAATTGAATACTTGACTTGAAAGAATAATAACTTCACTTTTAAATGTTTTAAATGAATAAATTTAATTGGAATACAAACTAGTTAAAGGTGATTTGAAAGGATAATAAATGAATGTTATCTTGAATTTAGAAGGTATTCAAAGTTGAATATTTGGATTTGAACTTATATAATGATTTGAAAATGAAGTTCTGAAAGATGTGATATTTTGATAATAAATTGATTTGGAAATGAAGTTTTGAAAGGATATGATATTTTAATATATTAAAATGATTTGAAAGGATGTTTTGAAAGGATATGATAATTTAATATATTGAAATGGCTAGAAATGACTTGATATTTATTTTGTTAAGTATTAGAATTTGAAAGATATGGTATGTTGATATATTGAAATGGTTTGGAAATGATTTATCTTTATTTTCAAAAAGATTTGGGTTGAAATGATATTTTATTTTTAAGTTTAAAATATTATTTTTAAGTTATAACCACGGGTTATAATAACGATTGGTTGGCAAAGAGACCGGATAGGATATGGGCATACTCTCTGTCGATACCAAAAACCACTTTGACAACCGTGTACGCAGTGGAGATTTCAGAATGAAGTAGGATGGTGGCGACGTTCTTGAGGTATGTTACGTGGACCCAACTCCCGTGATTTGGCATAAGGTGGCTAAAACAAGAGCGATCTCGGGCCAAAAGGGGTAGCTCCTCTGGTCGGACACATTTCTTCGATACCATTCTATTGCTTTTGTGATTGTTTGGGCGCCCCTCCGATTTTGGGAATGTGTTCCGAGGTGGGCGTATGAGGCTGCTGCGTTACCACCAGCCTGTGTGCGTAATTGGTATACCTACCCTGGTGTTGCCTTGTGTGCCATGTCACCAACGCTACCGAGCCTTTACTATGAGTTTGGTTTTCTCCCGTAGCCCATGCGTATATTCTCGTAGTCTCCCGATTAGGAGATATGTAGATATTGGATGGACTACTGGGACTATTACGTGTCTAGGGCTATATGGGTAACCCTGTGATGCTATTTTGAAGTAATTTTATTTTACAATAGACATTATTATAATAGCGCAATATTACTACATAGTAAATAGTTTAACGGATCCTTAGAGGATGGGCGATCACAAGTATCCATTAAGTTACTTGTACTTTTACTACAGTTCACTTGAGTTGGTTTACATTGTATAACTATGTATGTCCTGACTCGAGTGTTTGTATTTCTATTTACGCTCGGGTCAGCCTGAGTATTCAAAGATTTGGATTTCCACTTTCTGCAGATTGGAATCGCTGGAGATTATCTACTTGTCTAGTTTTATCTTTTTCAGTCTGTTGTTCCTTTTCAGCTCTTGTATTAGTAGACTTCGATGTATTGAGACTTCTGTTGTACTCTATTTCTTCTGTTGTATCTTATGTAATTCCGATATATTTATATAGTAGCTTTATGAACTACTATTTCTTCTACTTCCGTTGCACTATTATTACTCTATGTCTGTGATCTGTGATTTTTATTTACTGTATATTATGAGATTTGCCAAATTTTATTTACAACGCGGTATTTTGAGCAATTCAAGTCCGACGTGTGTGGATGCAGATGGTTGAAAATAATGGGTTGTTACATTTGGTATCAGAGCTTTGGCTTTGAGGAAAAATTCAGAATATAAGGTAAATTATTTACAGAATCACTTTCGTTTGAGTTTGAATCTTTCCTCTTTGATTCGAATATCCTTTGAACTTTGGAACGTTCCCTACGGTTTCAAAATCCATTCGTGTCCCTCACTATTCGTCTTCTTTTGCTTCTGGAGTATCCCATAACTCCACTTCGAATGATCTTTTTAGTGAGTTGGCGGTCTTGCCAATTTCCAATTTAATTGTAAAAGGGGGAAACCCCTTTACAATTAGCATCGATTCACGAGAGATTTATATCTATCCTTGGTTTAGATGCTAATATCTTTTGTTATTCCGAACTCTATCTCATGAGATCGAAGGTAGATTTCCCTAGAAAAATCCACATTGATCTTATTCTTTAAGTCACGGTTGACCCATTTAAGGTTGCCCACGATTTATTTAAGCTTACCCATCTCCCTATTTTGTTAATTAATCATCTTGTATTTTGTTTCCAACCTATCTTCAAACATTTTGAATTGTACTTGTAAATCTATGTTTTGTTTTATATATTGTGTTGTTTGAGTTGTTGACGTTGATTTGGGTTTCTGATCGATTCGTCTGATCAACGCTATCGATAGGATTTCTAAAACACTTTGAAAGAACAAACTGACACAATATTATTTTAAAATTTGGTTAATGAAATAAATTTTGATATATAAGTAAATTTATGGAACTTAATAAATTGATTTAAATTGATTATTTGAAATGATAATACTTGATTTATCATTTATTGTTCTATAAATGAATTAATAAATAGTTGTTTATAAATTGATTTGGGAACTGAAATGAATTTAAAACAAGAAATTTGAGAATTTAATTTCTGATGGTTTCAAACCTCGTGTTTTTAAGTTTTAAAGTATATTATTTAAAGTATTTTCGAATAAGAATATGTTTCCAAAGAATTTTAAAGTTTAAAAATGCAGTGCTCTTCTCTTTGTTGCTGGGAAATAATTTCGGTGATGACTGCAGCATCATCGACATTCCTTGTCGAGTTTCAAAATGTAGAGACCGCACCGTAGTCTTGCTACAGCTTTGTTTTGGTAAATCAAATTAATTTGAATTTCTAAAATATGACTTGATTTATAGTACATATAGACATATGATTAAATTTGATTTGATAAATTATGTACATACATTTAATTATCTCTAAATGGCTTGAAGAAATCAGAAATTTAATTCTTAAATTTTATTTTAAAGAATAATTTAAATTATAAAAAGAAAATCTGAATTTTGATGAATATTCAAGCATGAAATGATTTAATTGGAAAGTTTTGTTCGTATAATACAATTGCATTCAAATATAACCTACCTTAATTTCAGAAGTTAACAATGTAATTGATAATATACAATATAAAAAGATTTTATAAATAAAATTTGAGTGGTTATAATAAATGTTATACACTTAAATTTTAGTTATAAAATGATTAACAAAGGTAAATATAATAAAGGGTAATTGAATAACTTACAATAAAATAATGTTAAAAGAACTAAAAATAAAATAAAGCAGTTATAATTAGTGTAAGTATATTTAACATAAGTGATAAATATATTGAGAGAAATAAATTTTATTTTTATTAGGAATAAAGAAGAATTAAATTTATTAAGTACATTATGAGTATAATAAATGATTATTTTTCAAACCCGTGGTTTTAAAATTTGTTAATTTAAGATGATTGGATAATAAGATAATGAAATTTAAGATAGTTAAGATTTATTTAACTTGTATAAAAAAAATTTATATTTAAGTTGAAATTTCCATGGTTTGAAACTTATTTCCTTTTTTTGTTTTTCAAACTATCTTTTGATTGTCCTTATTATCCTTATCTTGCTACAGACTGGCATAAGCATCTTCCTATAATCTTTCTATTTAGAAATCGTTCTATAATCTTTGATAATCTTTGGTACTCATTTTGAATCCACCTTTTTCGTGCTTGTGTTCTTGATTCTGGAGGATTTTGAAAAGATCATCTCTACCTTGTTAAATTTACCTATACCGATCAGACCACATCACCGCGTGTGCCCCACCTCGCTCCCCTTATGGCCCAAACTTCATCAAACTCGGTGCCATCTCTTTCCTGGAATCTGCTCGAGAACGTTCCCCCTACGTAGCCCAATTTTCGATGATCCACTCATCGATAGACGATCACCAACGGTCATCCAGAAGACCTCGCTCCCATCTCTGCTTCCGTAGTTGAAGAGTTGTGATGAAATTTAGTAGATTTCAAGATAAATGAGGAAGAAGGTCAGGAAGTATCGGCCATCGAAATTCTGACTGGCGGTCGGGAAAAGATAGCTAGGGTTTTCATTTTGTAAATGTATTTATATACGTATAAAATATATTTTAATACTATTCTCAATTTTAACAACTTTTTACGAACCAACTCCAAACAACACATGTTGCCTGGTGTTTATAAGATTTTACCTGCAAACCGAACACAATGGAACGTGTTTCGGAGGCTAATTCAAATGTAAGTGGAAGATAGATTTTTGAATTGAGTTTAAATATTCAATTTTAAATTTTAATTTCAATTATTTCTCACCCGTACGAACAAATGGTAATTCCAAACTCTACGAAAATTGAAATCCAATAATAATACACTATTACGGATCCAATGGAACTGTTTTCATCGAATTCCGAGACCGTGCCTCGAAAGGCTATTTTAACTCGTCTATTAAATCAAGCGATTTTCAAAATCGTCGAAATCATTTAAAATTTCACTTTTAAAACTTTACTAACTTAATTATAAATCATATAGAATTTATTTTGACATTAGAAATCATTCCAATTCAATTTAAATCAAAATCTATTTATTTGCATTATCACTATATATTAAATTTCATTATTTAAATTAATATAAATATTCAAATTTAACTTGTCGACTTTGGATTCCATCCAAAGGTCTAATATTAAAATCCAAATTCAAGTAGACTATAAATAAATTTTAGAAACCATTACCATAATTATATACACCTAGATTCACAAATTATCCTAATTTCAAATATTAAATTATTATTATCCAAATCAAATTAAATTTTCCATATTTGAAATTATAACTCATTTTATTAATTCATCCCAAATATCTATATCCAAAATCAATTTACAATCCACATTCAACATTCAAAGTGAATATAATGTTCAAAATCTAACGACCAAAATTTCGGGTCGTTACAATTTCATGTTCTAAAAACAATAAGAACCTATAAAATATATATCATATTTTAAATAATACATTCAATTTATTTTGATAATCACAGAACAAAGATTTAAATTTAAAAATTCACTATCAAATCTTTACTCATATATACTTTAAAACACTCAAGGCTATTTACAAATTAAGCATCCTTTATAATAGAATTTCCATAATTTTCTATAATTAGTCACTATTTTTAAAGAAACATATATACTTCAATATAATTTCTATTTATTTCAAACCAAAGAATATATTTCAATATTTTCACTTAATTCTCAAACTAATTCAAAATAAAATACTTTCTTTTAAATTATACCATATTTGAAATTCTCACATTACAGAAAGAGAATTTTATTTATTTAAAATGTATCCAAAATCTTTTAACTATTTCATAAAAAGAGTTTTATATTTATCTAAGGTTTGAAAACTCTTTTTGAAATATTTAAATAACCTTTATAATAAAATATTTAAAATAATCATATTATTTTCATAATATATTTATCAAAATAGCTATATATTTTATTTTCCCTTTAAATCAATTCTTAACATATAATATATTATAATATAATTTCAAAAAGGATTTTTATAATCAAAAGAAAACTGTATTTATAATAAAAAATATATTTCTAAATATAAAAATAGCTAGATTGAATAAAATTTTGTAAATTATTTATAAAATACTTTTAATGAAATTTCAAAACACTTCAACAAAATTTTCAATACTTATAATGATTAGATTTTTCGACCCTCAAAAAACGACAGCAATACATCCTTTTGCTGCAAATCCATGTGTTGGAAAGCCCAATTGTTAGGGAAAAAAGAAAATAAAGATATAACAAAATCTCACACGAATGGTATAACATATATTATTTCAATGTATATTCTTTTGCAATGGAAAATTTTGAATATGATATCGGAGGCTAACCTGGATTTAGCCTGGACAATTATAAACCCTCTGTCCTTACAAATGCTGAAAAATAAAAACAAATGCAATATATGTAGTGGATAATAGAATACGTCCATACGTAGATGAAAATCCCAGCTCTCATTTGGAAACTCAAGCTTCTTCAACTAAACTTGAAACTACTCGGATCTGACTCGAGTATTGAAAATACCCGGATCAAGCTTGCTAAACCAATGTGAGATACTTGAAATTTTAAATGTTGATGTAAATCAAAACCTTTGAAAAGAAGGGTATTTCATTAGACCATGCCCACACATAAACACAGATGAGTTTTTACATTGTGATAACCAAAATACTTTATACAAAAAATCACTTTGATTTTATTTTTAATGACATTCTTTTGAAACACTTTTCAAGTAAATATATATATATATATAAATATTAATATCCGGACTATGTCTATGGTAATATATCCGGACTATGTCAACGGAATATACCTGGACAGAATATATGATACCAAACGGGTAGCCGAAAAGTTTGGAAAGCATTACAGCTATTTTGGAAATACAACCAAAACCGTAAATCTCATATTGGAATTGGATTTCCAACATGATAGGGAACTAGTGTCCTTTTTCTTTCTCTGTAGATTTCCACGTATAGCAACATCATACTTAGTGGCTTCTCGTGCAAGGACTCACACACAATTGTACTGGCTAGACTACTACACATCTTTGTGCTTCTCATTAAAAGACTCAAACACCACTATACCATACAATATAAGTATCCAGATATTTTCTGACCGTAAAAGGCACAAGGCCTAATGTAACGACCCCACCGCGATGCCCAGATTAGTGAAGAATATTACAAGTAATATCGTCTGTTAATCTAGACGATACGGATTTTTAAGAGCAATCGAATGTGAATATATCTTTATACTAAAACTGACACGTTATTTACACCTTTTCACTAAATATTTGAACTGAATTTAATGTGTGCAGTATTAATACAAAGTAATAGACACACCGATTTCTCAGAATCAGAACAATATACCACATAAACAACAGTCACAGATCACAGCGGAATAAATCTCAACTTACACATATACAAATTGTTTAGTTTACAAAATGAAATACTAAATTCAATTAATATACAAGTTATGGTTTTTTAATCATAATTATACATCTCAATTTCAAACAAAAATCCCTAAGTGATATAACTAAATATCAAAGATCCAACTTCTGCCAGCCCAACCATTCAAAGGTCAATCGGTCCTGTAACCTAAAAGGTTATGGCCTAACCCGAGCAAAATAACACCCAGGTCAAACTATCTCTATATATCCAATAAGGCGAGAACAAGATATAGCACAAGAATAAACAACATATAAGTAAATACATATATCCAGGATTGAATTCACAGAACAAAACACAATATCTTCAAGCACGCAATATGACTAACTTAGTACAAGGTTATTAGGTTACATCAAGACACGAACCAGTCACTAAGTACAAAATAACAGAATTAACTTAACATCCATCACAAAACACAAGAACATATATTTATTTCACAAACACACGACACAAGAACATATGTTTATTTCACAAACACAAGACATAAGTATATATGCTTATTTCACGAACACAAAACAGTAACAGAATCCAAATATCTAGAATCCAAGAGATCTTGATCCAAACCGGTTGTAATGATCGTCCAAAACAATCTCAATGATTGTACTCAAAACCGCTTGAAAATAAACAAACAAAGTAGTATCACTCAAACCGATCTAATACCAAGGATCGTACTCAGACCGAGAACACAGAGTCACAGAATGATATCAAGGATATTCCATATCAATCAAGGTGATCGTAGAAACCATGACTCGATAATTTCATATTTGTTTAATAGTATTAAATTATTATGTTTGAAAATAAATCCAGGAATAAACTTCTTAAGGATCTAAGCAGCCACTTGCCGCACACCAAAAGAAAGTAAATTCTAAAGTGTCAAATATTATCACCTTTAGTAATAACTAGAATTTAACCAATACGTCTCATATTGTATGGTGAAATTCAAGTATTTACTAAAAGCTAGTAAATATTACTTATTACGGATACCACTAGAAAACCTGAACTACATTCTCTTAAGGATCTAGCAACCACTTGTCGCAAACCATAAGAGAATACAACTCTAAAGTGTAAAACATTTCCTAATAGCAATAAAGTGAATTTAACCAAGGCATCCCATACTACCCGGTGAAATTGGAGTACTTGCAATTGGGCTAGTAAGTTCCACTCAAACATTCTATTCGACGAGTTATACCATATTCGACGTAGTCTTATTCGAAAGCATTTGAACCAATCGGTGACACTAAGTCGATTATTAGTACTTCTCAAATTATAGAATTAAGGTTCTCAAAACATTTATTTAATTTTTCACTTATCAAAATATTCTGTTATTCCAAATTGTTCCAAGAATATTTATTTTACAAAACAAGAATTTCTATGTTCCAAAATCAAATTGATTCTTTAAAATTCCATAAAGTTATAATGTTTACACACCATATTTCAAAACCCACTTATAAAAGTACTCATTTATTTGTGAACCCATAAATCCCTTTATGAAACTAATTTAGTATTATAATAATTATTTAAAACCTCGTACAATTTTATTTTCAAATTTTGAAATTTCAAATCCATAAAAATCATTTATAAAAATAATTACACTACTTTGGAAAACATGTTTGATATTTAAAACTTAAATAAACTCTCTTGTATACCAAATAAACTAGTCATATACATTCGCAAAATAGGTAGATTTAAATTTATAAATTTCCAAAGCTTTGAATCAAAAATGATTCAATGTCCGTAAAGCATAAGAAAATCACTATTACATATCACAAGATCGTAACGACCAATAGTTCCATAAGGTTTGATTTTCATATCATCTCTAAACACAATTTATAACTTAACAAACCAATGGAAATATATATATCTATGTATGTATGTATGTATGTATGTATATATATATAACAGAACGATCTCGATAGAACGTTCAAAGCACATTTAAACAACATCACAAACATAGCAACAAATTATAGGTCACACTAGATTTTAGGTATTGAGACACCATTTTGACCCATTTTTAATAAGAATTTTCAAAAACATATGACATGAAAGTTGTTCCTTAAAGTCCCATAGTTTGGTAGAAAAAGTTTTGTGCCATTTGGATTTACCATTAAAAAGTTATGGCGATTTTAGTTTTAGGTTTCAACTAGAAAATCAACAGAGCAGAGCATGTGTATCAGTTTCAAACCCAATTTCGATCCTTTAAATCGTAGAAATTTCTGAAACTTAAAACATGAAAGTTGCATCACAAAGTTTAAACTTTCCAGAATTTTAAATATTATCAAAATCCGATAAGAAATGAGAAAGTTGTGCTTAAATTACTAACAATATTTAGCACAGAAATTTGACAGGGCATAGACTATTACTCTGTTAAAAACCCGACTTTTGACCAAAAAACCTTTGAAATACGAGAAAGTATTTAAAATAAAGTTCTTCCTGAGGGAATCATCTTTCTATTGCAAAAGATTCAACACAATTGGATATATCGATCAAAAGTTATGTCCATTTTACTCTTAGGTATTAACTCGAAAAATTGGAAATGGTGTGCCATGACATCAGTTTCAAACTTAATTTAGACCCTTTTAAACATGGTATTTTGAAAAATGATAAAAATAGAACTTATAGCTTATTTAAATATATTTCTACCACAAAAATAATGAACCAATTCGGATCATTCCATACAGAGATATTATTGTTTTACTACAGCAATGTTCACAAATAAATTTCAGCAACCACTTTGCAAATTTCAACAATTCAATCAAATCACTCAAACCGTTCAACTATTTAGTGACACTTATCACTCAATTCAAAGAATTAAGACTTAATAGAGATAGGTATGTGAGTTTGAAACTTACCTCTGATCCAAAAGATGAAGAAAGCTTGCTAATTGATGAACAACAAGGTTTGAACACTCTATTGGTATTCTCATCTTCTACAACTCCTATATCTCCATTAAAATACCAAAAATCCCTCTCCTACCAATAATTTCAGAAATCATGAACCAAAATAAACCTTAAATAAATGGTAGAATTGAATAGAAGAGATGAAAAGTGTTAGGGACTGAAGATAACGGTTTTGATGACAACAACCTTTGTAACTTATTTTATTATAACTTATATACTAACACTATTGTCAAGATATATATATATATATATATATATATATATATGAATGTTACTATGCACGATATATATAAGACAGGTACTAATTATTGAAGACTGTACAGTATAAAGATCAAGAATGAAGAAATCCAGTTTGAAGACCCATGAGTATCAAGATCAAGATTTCAAGATAAGTGTCTAGTTTTGTTAAAACTTCATAATAAAATGGAAATCTTCATTCCAAATTTCATTTGGGATGAAACTCATTTCTACCTTCTTAGTGGCTTACAAACCCACGACAAGTAGCTTACAAACCTACGACAGGTGGCTTATAAATCCACGAACATCCTGGTTTTGTACAAGTTCTCGAGTCTTGATGTGATGAGATATTTTGCAGGAAGAAGCTTGCAAAACTACTTCAAAATGGTTTTTCAAAATGATTTTCAAAACTGCTTTTCAAAACGTTTTAGCCTTAAAATATTCTTTGTTTTTGTTTTTAAATAAACTCTTGTTTTAAAATTATTTTGTTTTTAAAACTATCTTCTGATTTTTAAATATTCTTTATAACTAGTGTAAACCTGTGCTTCGTATATGACCGCACTTAACTTCTTATCATCATAACCTTTTTACATGATTTATGTGGAATATCAATTAAGAAATATTGATCATTTTTATCTATTTTCAAATAAGATCGCATTTTGTCTAAAACTTGTGTATAAATTTTTGAAAACAGTAATACAGATAGTACTGGTGCTTGATAAACAATTGCAAAATATAGAGCAAAAATGATTTCAAAGATAAAATTTCCATCTCATTCCTAACGTTTATGATGTATCAACTATTACAGCAAAGCAAATTAATAAAGAAACACAGAGAAAAAATAATTCAGACAGAAGCAGTATGGCACATGAGAACTTTCGAATGAAATCTGCTATGTAGGAATAAAAATAGTACAAATGTTAAAGCAAAATTATTAAGAAAAGCCAATATAGTAGTAGGTTGCAGTATAAAACAAAGTTATTTGTACAGAACGCTGGGATATCATAGGCTATGAGTTAAAGGCAAGAGAAACAGTAATATCGATAAAAAAATTAAAGTTTAATTATCATACTATGGTAGATGCAAGGACAACAGTCAAAGAAAATTCAATATGATAAGAAGCATATCACTGTATTTAATGCTTTTGAGCTTTCTGCTTCCATTTCTAATTCCATCAAACATTATTGCTGTATTTTGGTGATATATATCACCAAGCATGACTGCAAATTGTGAAAGTAGAATTAAAGGATGGAAATTTTCAAAACAATCAATGACAGAGATTAGTTAAAAGAAATAAAGTCAAATTGTTAAAATTCAATCGGTAAGAAAATTTATTTGATGTTGAACTTGATGAAAAGTTCTAAAAATACATGTTTAACCTGAGACATGTAAATGAAACACAGTTGTTTGAAATTTATGCACTGCACTTTGATTGAGCTGACTAAATAATTTAGAGAAAATCCTGAATGGCTTATCACAGATTGCTAGATAGTTCCAAAAACAATATTAAATGTCACTGTAGAATAATTGGGTAAGATAAGATATAAATGCAGAACCAAAGAAACAAAAGAAAGCATTTTCCTTGAAGTTACAGTTGAGAAAGTGAAATGCGGTGAATAACCTTCAGCAATAGAAATTTTTGAAAAAATTCTAGAATTTGTTTTTAGTGTAGCACCTACCTCTGACGCTGCTGCTCAAGAAGTGAAAAGTACAAATACAAATAATACTGAATAAACCACAAAAGTTGATAATTTTAGGATACTTAACATAGGGAGCATAAAAATTTTACATTTGAAATTTTGTAATCAGGGAAAGCAACCATACATTTTTTCAAACGAATAACATGAAGAAAAAGGTGAAATCGAACTAATCATATTATTTTCATACAAATAACATAAAATGAATAAACTAATTTAGTTTTAACATTCATCATGATTTGGACATAATACGTACTGGATTGACGATCAATACAACATTTCATTACCCAGTTGATTATCCTCCATTATTTTCATTACCATACATCCAAGGTCTAGTTTTGTTTATCTACTTTCAATTTCACTAAATCATATAATTTTCTCATTAAGAAACCAAATTTTTTAATTTTAAGCACTTAACATAATGCATCTTTATATTTGAAAAAAAAAATTAGGTCCGTGAATATTGGGACTCAAACCCCTGTCGCTGGCCCAGGCCTATCCAAACAGATTATTGGTTAATGATGATAGTGTTAGCAATACAGGAACTTTCAAATTTGCAGACATGAGAACCATTTCCATTGACTTGCCGCAAATATATGTTTGAGTTTAAACCTATGGCCATATAAGTGGTTCAATTTTATAAAATCTGGTCCTTGAAACTGGTATTAAATATAAGCAGCTTCGCAAGTAGGTTTTATATTTGAAAGAATTTCTATATCATATCAGCAAAATCAATTTGAAAGGCTGATCTTTGGTTGAATCTTCAAAAGTTGGAATGTCGTATCATATTATATTACTATTATATATGCTACACACTACCGAGAAGATTAATTGGAAAATTACTTTGTGAGGAAATAGTGCAGTGTTGTATAGGATACCATTGTCCATCTTTAAATGTTGAAATCAGGTCCAGTTTCCAAATATTTAGTCCTTGAAACCTATGTTAATGGTAAACTACTTGGCTAAATAGATATTTTTGAAAGAATTTTCATATCATATCAGCAGGGTCGAATTTGAAAAACTGATCTGAGGTTGAATTTTCAAAAGTTGGAATCCCATATTATATTTTCAATTCATTGCATATGGCATACACTTCCAAGTAGATAGCTATCATGTGATTTTTATTCATTACAAATTACACTGTCAAAATAATGGAACTGATTATTTAGGTTTTGAAAATGTTTATTTTTTTATTTGCAAAGACAATCGATCTATGCATCCTAAGACTAAATCATTTTACCGTAAAACATAAGTGCAAACCTATTCACTAATAAATGTCCCAAAAACAAGATGCTCTTTAATATTTCTTTTTGTTTATGATCAGTGATAAAACTAATAAACCCAAAATCATGTCTAAAATTGAAAAAGCTACATTATTTCAGTAAAATAGAGCATGTTAGTGCACTAAAATGAACAAAAAATTGATATAATGGTCAATCCTCTCCTTTCATTGTGCATGAAGATCAGAATATTTACTATTCTGACCAGGTGCATATGATAGGACTGACCTTTTGAATTCAACTGAAAATTATACAGTTGTTGTTTTCTAAATAACTTGATCGCACCATAAATGAACAGACCATTTACTTAATATAGTCCGGCTATGCATTTGCTACGACAATATTCATTTAGCAAATTACATAAAGTGTGATGGCCCGGAATTTGAAAGCAATATCAATTTAATAATATGAAATAAAAATTAAATTGATTTGATAATCTTTGCAATGAGATTTGAATTAATTTAATAATTCAATAAAATAAATAGTTAATTGATAGATTTTATCTTTTTAAATCTAATATTTGTTTTATATTTATAATATATATAGAATATTGTATATATTGTAAATAGGTATTGTTTTAAATGAATCCTGTTTTCTATAAAATTTATATCTTTAGTAAAATTGGAAATTATGATTTTATTTAAAAGTTAAACTTTTTAAAAGCTATTTAATAAATAAAATATGGTTTTAAATACATAAGAAAGATATTGAAAAGATTTAAAATATGTGTAACTCAAGTTTAAATTTTAATAAAATAACAATAAGAGTTGTTTTGATATAATTGAATAAAATAAATACTTTATTAATAAAGAAATAATTTCTTTTATAAGTTATTTATAGTTATTAAATGTTGATATTTTTATATATATAATAATACATTGTTTTAAACAAATAAATTTTTAATAAAAATTATTGTTTTTCAAAGTTCAATTTGAACATGAATTTAAAATTTAAAGTATAAATGTTTTTAACTTGTTTTAATTTTGAAATATTTGTATAAGTTTAATTTTATAAATATAGTTTGATTTATTTTATTTTAAAATCTATTACATGTAAATAAATGCATGTTAACTCATTAACTAAACATATCTTATATTAAACATCTAACTTTAAATACAAGTTAACTAAATATATAGCTTATTAACTTTTATAACAAATGTAAACATCTTGCAAATTAAATGAGCATGTGTTAATTAATTAACATACTTACTTGACAAATGTAATATGTAGGGACAAGTGTCAAAAATTTAATTAGCATTTCTTTTGATTTTATTTTTAATGATTTCAGTTTTTGTAAACAAACTTCTTCCATCTTATTTCTTTTTGAAATCAAAAACTAAGAAACAATGGAAACAAATTTCTGAATCATTTTCAGAGCCACTTCTGTAATCAAAAATCTGTTAAACCTTTTCCAAAACAAAATCATCTTCAAAAGCCCCCACATCTTCAAGTTTAAAAGCATATCTGTCACTATTTTGAAATCAAGAAGAAATTCTGCATTTCTGGAATTAGCCTGCATCATTTCAATATGGAGTTTTCTACATACAAACCTGGAATCAAAGCAATTTTTTAAAGCATGTAAACCTGGGAACAAATGCAAGTTGAAACATCAGTAACTCAGGTTTCAAAGATGAAGCATGCATGTAAAGTTTATAAATCAACAACAAAAGCTTTTCAAACAACCTGAGGCTCTGTCTTCTGATTTTATAAGGTGAGTAACATCACATTTTCTAAATCTTAAATTGATTATGGTTGCATGCAGAGATCTGGATTGAATGTGTGTAGGATAATTATTTTTATGTGATGATTTTCTATATATATATACATATGGATGTGTAGATATGTGTATATGTTTCATGATCATCTCTATTTCCAGTTTTCGTGCTTAAACTTGATTCAAAATTCATATCCTCTTGAACCCATTGATGTCAGTTCTTAGAATTTTAATAAAACCTGTTGTTATGTCATAGAGAAGGTCTAAAATTTTTTGTTTAAAGTCAAATTCAATTTGAAACCTCATTGGAAATAGTAAACCATCAGTGCATGTTAAAATATGTAAAAATTCAAATTGTGTAATTTATGAATTCAGTATTATGAAATGAATACATAAACAAAATTATGATTTTTAACATTAAAATCAGGATTTTTAGAAATAAAATGAAAGTGCAGTATGGGATTGAACTGGTATGGAACTTTTGGGGTTTTCTGTGATCTATGTGGGTTGGGAGGAAAGGGTTCTATCTGGTGGTAGTCTGATTAACAGAAAGGAGAAAAATGTCAGGATGTTGATCAGAGCTTTGTGAAGAGGGTGATTGATTTTTGTAGTTTGTAACCCTAGTTTCTACTGGGATGAATGTTTTGGTTGGTTCGTCATTTCTAGTCGATCGAGTATAGCAAAACTTAAGGGGATGGTAGAGGATGAGTCGATGATGGAGTGACCGGAGGCGCAAGCATTCAGATGGTCGGTGGAAGGTGGTTGAAGTGATGACAGGTTTGGGAAAATTGGTGCGTTCTGTGTTTCCAGATTGGAGTTTAAAGTTTGAATTCGATTTTGGACTGTAGAGGGGTGAATTAATGGACGTGTTTGGTCGTGGGGTTGGTCGCCAGCGTAAGGAAGCCACGGGAGGTCGCTGGTGATTGCCGGAGGCACGGTGCATGTGCACCGTGCACTTTTGTTTTCAGGTGGCCTGGGTCCAAGTATTGGGGCAACTCGAGAATCACTCAAGAGATGGTAGTATTGGCTCGAAGCAGGAGTCCTTCTGACTCGAAGTAATTTTGTACTTGCTTGGGTTTTAGGCAGACAGGTTGCAGTTTTTTGAAAACCTGTAGTTTTGTATTTTTTTATATAAAAATTTAAAACTGAATTTAAATGGAGTTAAGCTTTAAATCTGAGTTAAGTTAAATCTAATATGTATTAGAATTTCGAATGATTTTGAAAATCTTATAAGTTTTCAAATTTGAAAATGGTTTCAGTTTTAAAAAAAAGGGAAACCTGACAGTTTCTCTGTAAATTTAAATTTCATTTTGAAATTTGAATCGTGAATTTAAACACAGTTTGAATCTAAATTTAAGTTCAGTCTTCTTAAGATTTTTGAATCTTCAGGTTTTAAAAATAAATTTGTATTTTAAATAAAAGTTTTAAAATCAAGGTTCAAATCAAAAGTTTATCTTAAGTTTTAAATTATAAATGATTTGAATAAGGAATAGTTTCAAGTGTATTGAGTTAAAAATCTGGGATTTGAATAATTTTTAAAATTGGAATGTTTTCAAACTAGTTTAAATTTAAATTGTTAATTAGGAATAAAATTGTTTCAAACAAATACTTTAATTTTCTTTTTGAATGAAGTCATTATAAATGGTTTATAAAGATAGTTAAATGATTGTTAACTTGAATTTATAATTTAACTAAGTATTGTATTTAAACTTAGTTTTTAATTTAATTAAGCAAATTAAGACTTAACTTATATAAGTTTAATTTTAAGTAATAAATTTTATTTACATTTATTATAAAGAATAATAAATTAAATTTTCAATTTGTTAATTCTTAATATCATTTTGAATTTTAGATTCAAAATGAAATTTGAATTTAAATTTTAAAAATGAAATGTTTTTTTGGCAAGGCCAGCGGGGTTAAAAAATGAGCCCCTACCATTTTTATTAATATATCTAGAATGGAAACAAAGCAGAGAGGAACAAACCTACCAACGAGGCAAGCAAGAATAGGACTAGAACATGGAGAGGGACAGACAAATTAAAAAAAACAAATAAAAGAAAACACGCAGAACAGCTGCACATACAAACAGGGGAGAGGGAATCAGGAGATAGAAGAGAGGAATGAGGTAGGAAACACATGATTGGAAGCACGAACTCCATCTCTAATTCCCTCCATAATGCGAGCTTTCAGTAAGGTGAAATTCTTCCTTTTGGCAGAGAATATAATCGCATTCCTCTCGTCCCAAATCGTACAGATAAAGATTTTAAGCGTAAACAGAAAAGCAAAGGTTGCTTCACATTTCCATCTCGTCGCTTTGTAGATCAAATTCCATTCAACCTCGCTGTTAGTGGAAACTGTTCTTCGGATGATGGTTGCGTTAAGGAAGCACCATAAATTATTGATGAATGGACAGTTGAAATACAAATGGAGGGTATCCTCATCCGCGGCATGACAGAAACTACAAGTAGTATCGATGATTACACCACGCTGTCTCAACTTAACCTTAGTTTTCAGGCAGTTATTGAGAGTCTTCCAAAGGAATAAGTTCTGCCTCTCCATGTTATGTCGTAGCCAGATTCTCTTATGCCAGGAGAAGGTAACCAAATTACTCTGACATACGAGAATCTTATACAATCCACCAATCTTGTATCTGTCCTTACAAAATGTCCATGAGATACCATCGTGCGGGGATAATGGGATATGGCAGTCTTTTATTTGGTTCCAGTAGTTTCGAACGATTTGATTACTCGAATAAGGAAGGACAATTTTACCTTCAGGAAGATAGTCAATGGCCAGCGCGTCAGGGTGAATGCCTGATTGAACTTGTTCGTTAAACAGAAGGTAATGACTGAGAATGGTACCTTCCTTAACCCATGGGTCATGCCAAAAGGACACACCACCAGAGATGATAACTTTACATTTTGCATATGGAAGACAAATGGATCTGAGCTTCAGTAAACTGCGCCACGTCCAGCTACATGACTGCGGCACCGCCATCGTCCAAAAGTTCTTCTTTTTGCCAAGCATATACTTATGAGACCATTTAACCCAGATATTGTCTTTATGATTCAGAATATTGTCTATAAGTACCACCATGGCAGCACGATTCCATTGCAGTATACTCTTTATTCCTAAACCACCCCTGGACTTAGGTAGTTCAAGTTTGGAAAATGCACAGGATGTTAACTTCTTGGATTGAATAGATCCATGCCAGAAGAAATTGGACATAGCACTCCTAACCATCTTTATCAGCTTAGAAGGCAGGATGAAAGTTCTAGCCCAATAAACAGTCATGGAAAATATAATGGAGTTGATTAACGTGAGTCTCCCAGCCTGACTAAGCAACCTATTTGTCCACAAAGACATGCGAGCCGTAATCCTCTCAAAGAGAGGAATACATTGGGAGAAAGAAATTCTCGAAGTTGCCATGGGGATACCAAGGTACCTAGAACAGTCAGAACGAATCATTATCGAGGAAAAATTAGAAATTTGATTAGTAACCTCAGTGCTCACTCCTGCAATCATCATACCCGACTTCGATAAGTTAATAGATAAGCCAGTAAGTTTGTGAAACTTGGAGAGGCTGTCCATAATTGAAGTAACCGTCTTCATTGAAGGCTTGAAAAAAATTACCAAGTCATCAGCAAACATAAGGGATGTTATGAGAGGATGCTTACACTTAGGGTGAACAGAAAATTGACCCTCTTGAACTTGATGAATGAGGATTTGTGTCAAGACTTCCATCACCATAATGAAAAAAAACTTTGGGGACAGGGAGACTATGTCGCCCTGACCTTTGGTTAAGCCGGTTTTATAAGTGGCCGTGCACTATGTCTCATTATTGTGGCCGCTGGGAATCGATCCGGTGCCACTACAACACAATGCAGCAACATCCACTATGTCGAAACCACTGGACCACTAGAACTTGACAAAATTTTAGGGACAAGGAGACTATGTCGCCCTGACCTTTGGTTAAGCCGGTTTTATAAGTGGTTGTGCACTATGTCTCATTATTGTGGCCGTTGGAAATCGATCCGGTGCCACTACAACACAATGCAGCAACATCCACTATGTCGAAACCACTGGACCACTAGAACTTGACAAAACTTTGGGGACAGGGAGACTATGTCGCCCTAACCTTTGGTTAAGCCGGTTTTATAAGTGGTCGTGCACTATGCCTCATTATTGTGGCCGCTGGGAATCGATCCGGTGCCACTACAACACAATGTAGCCACATCCACTGTGTCGAAACCACTGGACCACTAGAACTTGGCAAAACTTTGGGGACAGGGAGACTATGTCACCCTGACCTTTGGTTAAGCTGGTTTTATAAGTGGCCGTGCACTATGCCTCATTATTGTGGCCGCTGGGAATCGATCTGGTGCCACTACAACACAATGTAGCCACATCCACTATGTCGAAACAACTGGACCACTAGAACT
Source organism: Allium cepa (assembly GCA_030765085.1). Classification (NCBI taxonomy): domain Eukaryota; kingdom Viridiplantae; phylum Streptophyta; class Magnoliopsida; order Asparagales; family Amaryllidaceae; genus Allium; species Allium cepa. The sequence continues at coordinate 270,274,454 of CM060944.1, forward strand.
TGGCGAAAAACTTTGGGGACAGGGAGACTATGTCGCCCTGACCTTCGGTTAGCCGGTTTTATAAGTGGCCGTGCACTATGTCTCATTATTGTGGCCGCTGGGAATCGATCCGGTGCCACTACAACACAATGTAGCCACATCCACTATGTCGAAACCACTGGACCACTAGAACTTGACTTAAAATGAAATGTTCTAAGTACATTTTAATATTTATGAAATTATTAATAAGGAATGGATTTCTTAGAAATAATTAAGATATTAAATATAATTTATAAATTGGATAATTAAGGAATAACTTATTTATTTAATTTATTTAATTAATAATTTGGATTAATTTAAATTAGAGATTTATTAAGAAGAAATTAAAGAAAATTAATTAAAGAATTAATAATAGTTAATGATGGTCATTTACTAAGGTTTATTTGATAATTAATTAATATGATTAAATTTTAATAATTAATTAGATTGATTAATTAATGATAATAAATTGTAAAATTTATTTAAGTTTAATTATTTAAATTAAGACATTAATTACTTAATGTAATTAATGAAGTTATTGAGATTGGTTTAAATTAATTAATTAGTTTAATTAATTTTAAACGTGGGATTTGATAATAATTTCCTGATGTAATTAATGAAGTGAGATTACTCAGTGAAGTAATTAAAGATAATTACCGAATGTAATTAATAGATGGTATTGGAATTGTGAAAATAATTTGGATTAAATTATTTTGTATAATTAATCAAGTGATTATTTTAAGAAATTAATTAGGGAATAATTAATTTGATAAGTAATTAAGGGTAGTTAATTACAAAATGAGATTAATCAAAGGTGATTAATAATTATGGATTAAGTGAGATTAATTACTGAAAGTAATTAATCTAATGAAGTAATTAATTAAATCATTAATTAATATAATTAATGATGTGATTAAGATTTGATTAATTAAAATTAATTAATCAATAATAAATTATTAAGGTTAATTAATTAATTGTAATTAATTAAGGTTAAATGTAATTAATTATAGTTAATTAATTAATGAAGTAATTAAAGGTTAACTACTGTATTTAGTTTAGGGTAATTAATTTTGTGAAATTAATTAAAGTGTAATTAATCAGGATTGATTAATTAAGATGATAAATCAAAGGTTAATCAATTAATTAATTTGTAATTAATTAATGATGATATAAGCAAGATTTATATTGTGTGAATAATTAATTTAATTCATTTTAAGTTAATTATAAATAGTATGTTTATAGATCATTACTTATGAATGGTTGTTATTGGTTGCCTTGAATGGTTTGAATCTCAGAAATGAGATTAGTACTGTTGATTGATATGGATGTATCGGTTGCATTATGATATGGATTATCTTTTAATAGTGATAACATGGATTATCTATTGTTATGATAATGATAATTATCTGTGTGAATCTATGAATTATCTATCTGAGTGTATATAGATAATGGTTATAAATTGTTTTTTTTAACTCTAAAACAACTTGGACCTAAAAGACACGCTTGGATTTCGATGAGACCGGGATCGGGTTTCCATATTTGGATATCCGAAAACCACATCGATTCCAATTAAACGTTAGGTCGTTAATCCAAGTGGAGCGAGTGAAGACTCGAGGTGTAAAGGTTATACGTCAGTATAACTCTGAGGGTGATTCCGTAATGAGTTTGACGGAATAGTACTTATAGATTCGAGATGGAGATTTAGAGTGCAAGGGTTATCGTCATTAACTCTGTGGGTGATTCCGTAATGAGTGTAACGAGATAATGCCTTCGGTTTCGTTCGAACCCGGAACGAACTTGTATGGATTGAATGCTTTCAGAACATCGTCAGGTGGACGATGAGCATTCTAAGATAATGTGTTCTCTAAAGGTAATCGTAGCCTCAAGCCTCATCAACCGGGAATGGCTAAAACAGGGGAGGTGCAGCAAGGCTTCGTGGGTAGCACCTACTGGAGAGCAAGATTGATCCCTGTCTAGAGGTCCCTTTTTATTCGGCTTAGTGGGCAGATGGAATTGCGCACCAACTGCGGGGTTGTCTTGTTCGGAACTATTCAGTAAGGAACGGGTCTGGCCTTGTGTTGCAGGAGAGTGGGAGTACTCCTCGGTACGTTGATCTATGCTACGTACTGTGATGGGCGGTACCCCAGTAGGCCTGCCATTGTATGGAATCCAAAATCCAATAAGTGCCAACGGTTTTGATTGTATTACCCACTTTTGTGGCTAGTAGCTGGAATTTAATGAATGTAACAATTTCGGCTATTTCATATTTACTTGAAAACCCTAGACCTATTATAATATCACTCGATTACCTATCAAATGTTTTGGTTAGCGTAAGGTAAAAACTTTTCCATGTTTATGTGTGGGAAGTCTTACGTGATACCTTTCTTTTCAAAAGAATTTTCAAAATTAAGCAACTTTAACCTATTACTCACGCCAGACCCATGTATGACCCGGAGTTTATCTTTTGTTTTCATAAACTCTTGGGTACTCGAATTTTTTACGAGTAGCCAAGGGATTCAGGTTAGCTTTGACGAATATTGGAGGAGCAATGGAGCAGGAGGCTTCTGCGTTAGATATTAGTATTCCGCTGTGTGTTCTGTGTTGTCTCTGAGTTGTATTATGTTGTAAATACTAGACAGTTGTTTATAACTGTCTGGTATGTGTTGTATTATCTGTGTGCTCTGGTAGTGATTGTAAACTATGTAATATTTTATGTTATTAATATAATTTATTCGTTCCGCTGTTTAGATTCTGATGTGTTATTTCTTCTTCTTCTCTTTCTTTCTCTTTTCTATCCCTTTCTTTCTTATTAGCGATGCGACTTCTGGAGTGTGGAAGTTGGGTCGTTACAGTGGTATCAGAGCATTAGGTTGAGTGAATACCTAGGCTCTGGAGTGGTGTCTTTCTTGAGAGAGCGTATTTGTAATTTTAAATATATATATATATATATATATATATATATATATATTTCTACCTATCTGTTGGGTTACTTGTTCGGGTTTTCCAATATAGGTTATAAAGGTAGATAAGGTAGTAGTGTTTGTGACACGATTACTACCATTGGTTAGAGTCTGATGTTTGAGATTGGAAGTATATCTGTCGAGACTGTAGACCTAATACCGTCTCGAATAAGTTTTGTTGTGTTGAAGTATTTCATCGATCTCTGAAGGAAACCTGTTAAGGTTCGGAGTCATCTTTGAAGTGCAGAGTTTGGTGAGTAGAGTTTGGCTCTGTCCGTTGAGCTGGAGCAAGTGAAGGTATCTTGATACCTCAGGAAGTTGTAACTGCGTGAGAAGATGTAGTGACTATGGATTGTTTCCGAAGATATTTTCTTTGGAACAAATTTTGGAAGTGAGTCTGCTTCGATGTTGTGGCTGAAGACAGCAAGATGTTGTGGTGTTTCTGTCTGCTTTGGAGTCCGAGTTTCTCGAAGAGCTTTGGATTGGGAAGTTTGGCATTGGTGTCAGTAGTGCAGCTTGGAATGTTCTGTGAGCCGACAGGGAGGTTTTAGCTGAGTAGTTTTTCTGGAAATGGAGTTCTGAAGCTGTTAAGTGAATCCGTTTCTTCAATGGATTGACTAGACCGGTGTAAGTTGTTCTGTTGGATAAAGAGAGAATAGTTTTATTTGGAAATTTATTTTGGTTGATCGCAAAAGTGACTTGCGATTGGTTGAGTGTTCTCTTGGATGGCTGGAGTTTTCTGGAGGTTTTCTGGAAAAGACAAAGGTTTGTCAACATCTGGAGATTGAGTTTTCTTATCGACTAGAATTCCAGGAGTGGAACCGGTGGTTCTGTTTAGTTGGATAATGATTCCTAAAGATAGAGTTTGATGAAGCAACTCAGTTTTGATGGAATTTATGAGTTTTCTTTTATGGATCTGTAGAACCATATTTCTGGAAGGTGATGTCCACTTGGTGCTTGTGTTCTTCGTCAGCTTTTTCTTATCTACTTCGCATCACAGTTGTGCAGCGGAAGCAGTTTGGATGTGTTTCTGATTGTCTTTTCCGGATCTAAAGAAGTTTGTAGTCTTCTGCTATTTATGGAATAGAATTGTGTTTTGGTTTGGATTGATCTTGAGGAGATCATTGTATTGGGTTGTTTTTGGTTCTGATTGTTCTAGAGGAATCAGCAAGGGGTTGAGCTGATCAGTTTGGATGTTGGCAGCCTAGGATTTGTCTGAAGGCTTTTGTAGATAAGGAAAGGAGGAATTTGGAATTTGAAGTTGGAGACTTCGTTGTTGTTGGAGTTTTCTCCGATTCAAGAGTTATAAGTTTTGGTAAGATTAGAAAAGCTAGCTCGGTGATGTTTGGATCTTTTATCTGTGTTTTGGTTGGATTGGTATTTGGTCTTCAGGATTGAATTATCAGTTTGGATAACTGGAATTCGATAAGTTTCACGTATCTTTGATGGAGTACGTGTATGGTCTATCTCTGGTTTTGGAACCAGTAGTTTTAGAGTTTGGTTGTTGAATCAGACTCGTCTGTAGTCTGATATGTTATCTAGTTCTGTAGATATAGATGAATATGAGCTCTGTAGTTTAATTGTATTGATTGTTTGGAATCTATAGAGCGAGTATCCCGATATTTTTATACCGAGGATACTCGTGAAAGTTTTATCCAGAATTTTCCTGGATAACTATATTTGATTAATTAGATTTGTTTGATTGGGTGAATTGATTGCTATGGTTGTTAGCAAATCATTGGTATATGCTTGTGTTTTAAAAATTAAATCTTTAAATAGATTGTTAAATTACCTTCGTTTTAAATTTCGGGGACGAAATTCTTTTAAGGGGGGAGGAATGTGATGGCCCGGAATTTGAAAGCAATGTCAATTTAATAATCTGAAATAAAAATTAAATTGATTTGATAATCTTTGCAATGAGATTTGAATTAATTTAATAATTCAATAAAATAAATAGTTAATTGATAGATTTTATCTTTTTAAATCTAATATTTGTTTTATATTTATAATATATATAGAATATTGTATATATTGTAAATAGGTATTGTTTTAAATGAATCCTGTTTTCTATAAAATTTATATCTTTAGTAAAATTGGAAATTATGATTTTATTTAAAAGTTAAAATTTTTAAAAGCTATTTAATAAATAAAATATGGTTTTAAATACATAAGAAAGATATTGAAAAGATTTAAAATATGTGTAACTCAAGTTTAAATTTTAATAAAATAACAATAAGAGTTGTTTTGATATAATTGAATAAAATAAATACTTTATTAATAAAGAAATAATTTCTTTTATAAGTTATTTATAGTTATTAAATGTTGATATTTTTATTATATAATAATACATTGTTTTAAACAAATAAATTTTTAATAAAAATTATTGTTTTTCAAAGTTCAATTTGAACATGAATTTAAAATTTAAAGTATAAATGTTTTTAACTTGTTTTAATTTTGAAATATTTGTATAAGTTTAATTTTATAAATATAGTTTGATTTATTTTATTTTAAAATCTATATACATGTAAATAAATGCATGTTAACTCATTAACTAAACATATCTTATATTAAATATCTAACTTTAAATACAAGTTAACTAAATATATAGCTTATTAACTTTTATAACAAATGTAAACATCTTGCAAATTAAATGAGCATGTGTTAATTAATTAACATACTTACTTGACAAATGTAATATGTAGGGACAAGTGTCAAAAATTTAATTAGCATTTTCATCTGATTTTATTTTTAATGATTTCAGTTTTTGTAAACAAACTTCTTCCATCTTATTTCTTTTTGAAATCAAAAACTAAGAAACAATGGAAACAAATTTCTGAATCATTTTCAGAGCCACTTCTGTAATCAAAAATCTGTTAAACCTTTTCCAAAACAAAATCATCTTCAAAAGCCCCCACATCTTCAAGTTTAAAAGCATATCTGTCACTATTTTGAAATCAAGAAGAAATTCTGCATTTCTGGAATTAGCCTGCATCATTTCAATATGGAGTTTTCTGCATACAAACCTGGAATTAAAGCAATTTTTTAAAGCATATAAACCTAGGAACAAATGCAAGTTGAAACATCAGTAACTCAGGTTTCAAAGATGAAGCATGCATGTAAGGTTTATAATCAACAACAAAAGCTTTTCAAACAACCTGAGGCTCTGTCTTCTGATTTTATAAGGTGAGTAACATCACATTTTCTAAATCTTAAATTGATTATGGTTGCATGCAGAGATCTGGATTGAATGTGTGTAGGATAATTATTTTTATGTGATGATTTTCTATATATATACATATGGATGTGTAGATATGTGTATATGTTTCATGATCATCTCTATTTCCAGTTTTCAAAATTCATATTCTCTTGAACCCATTGATGTCAGTACTTAGAATTTTAATAAAACTTGTTGTTATGTCATAGAGAAGGTCTAAATTTTTTTGTTTAAAGTCAAATTCAATTTGAAACCTCACTGGAAATAGTAAACCATCAGTGCATGTTAAAATATGTAAAAATTCAAATTGTGTAATTTATGAATTCAGTATTATGAAATGAATAAATAAACAAAATTATGATTTTTAACATTAAAATCAGGATTTTTAGAAATAAAATGAAAGTGCAGTATGGGATTGAACTGGTATGGAACTTTTGGGGTTTTCTGATGATCTATGTGGGTTGGGAGGAAAGGGTTCTATCTGGTGGTAGTCTGATTATCAGAAGATAGGAGAAAAATGTCAGGATGTTGATCAGAGCTTTGTGAAGAGGGTGGTTGCTTTTTGTAGTTTGTAACCCTAGTTTCTACTGGGATGAATGTTTTGATTGGTTCGTCATTTTTGGTCGATCGAGTATAGCAAAACTTAAGGGGATGGAAGAGGATGAGTCGATGATGGAGTGACCGGAGGCGCAAGCATTCAGATGGTCGGAGGAAGGTGGTTGAAGTGATGACAGGTTTGTGAAAATTGGTGCATTCTGTGTTTCCAGGTTGGAGTTTAAAGTTTGAATTCGATTTTGGACTGTAGAGGGGTGAATTGATGGACATGTTTGGTCATGGGGTCGGTCGCCAGCGTAGGGAAGCCACGGGAGGTTGCTGGTGATTGCCGGAGGCACGGTGCATGTGCACCGTGCACTTTTGTTTTCAGGTGGCCTAGGTGCAAGTATTGGGGCAACTCGAGAATCACTTGAGAGATTGTAGTATTGGCTCGAAGCAGGAGTCCTTCTGACTCGAAGTAATTTTGTACTTGCTTGGGTTTTAGGTAGACAGGTTGCAGTTTTTTGAAAACCTGTAGTTTTGTTTTTTTATATAAAAATTTAAAACTGAATTTAAATGGAGTTAAGCTTTAAATCTGAGTTAAGTTAAATCTAATATGTATTAGAATTTCAAATGATTTTGAAAATCTTATAAGTTTTCAAATTTGAAAATGGTTTCAGTTTTAAAAAAAGGGAAACCGGACAGTTTCTCTGTATTTAAATTTCATTTTGAAATTTGAATCATGAATTTAATCAGAGTTTGAATCTAAATTTAAGTTCAGTCTTCTTAAGATTTTTGAATCTTCAGGTTTTAAAAATACATTTGTATTTTAAATAAAAGTTTTAAAATCAAGGTTCAAATCAAAAGTTTATCTTAAGTTTTAAATTATAAATGATTTGAATAAGGAACAGTTTCAAGTGTATTGAGTTAAAAATCTGGGATTTGAATAAGTTTTAAAATTTGAATGTTTTCAAACGGTGCGGGCCGCGAGAGCGGTACCAAATCGAGGCAAACTCTGAATACAAGATATGACCCCAAAATTACAGGGGCCAAGGTCGGCCAGTGAGACGATGGGACTTCTTCTTCTGTGCGGTCTGCCCCCGTCTTTTTAAATTGTTAAATAGGAATAAAATTGTTTCAAACAAATACTTTAATTTTCTTTTTGAATGAAGTCATTATAAATGGTTTATAAAGATAGTTAAATGATTGTTAACTTGAATTTATAATTTAAATAAGTATTTTATTTACACTTAGTTTTTAATTTAATTAAGCAAATTAAGACTTATCTTATATAAGTTAAATTTTAAGTAATAAATGTTATTTACATTTATTTTAAAGATAATAAATGAAATTTTAAATTTGTTAATTCTTAATATCATTTTGAATTTTAGATTCAAAATGAAATTTGAATTTAAATTTTTAAAATGAAATGTTCTAAGTACATTTTAATATTTATGAAATTATTAATATGGGATGGATTTCCTTAGAAATAATTAAGATATTAAATATAATTTAATAAATTGGATAATTAAGGAATAACTTATTTATTTAATTAATAATTTGGATTAATTTAAATTAGAGATTTATTAAGAAGAAATTAAAGAAAATTAATTAAAGAATTAATAATAGTTAATGATGGTCATTTACTAAGGTTTATTTGATAATTAATTAATATGATTAAATTTTAATAATTAATTAGATTGATTAATTAATGATAATAAATTGTAAAATTTATTTAAGTTTAATTACTTAAATTAAGACATTAATTACTTAATGTAATTAGTGAAGTTATTGAGATTGGTTTAAATTAATTAATTAGTTTAATTAATTTTAAACATGGGATTTGATAATAATTTCCTGATGTAATTAATGAAGTGAGATTACTTAGTGAAGTAATTAAAGATAATTACTGAATGTAATTAATAGATGGTATTGGGATTGTGAAAATAATTTGGATTAAATTATTTTGTATAATTAATCAAGTGATTATTTTAAGAGATTAATTAGGGAATAATTAATTTGATAAGTAATTAAGGGTAGTTAATTACAAAATGAGATTAATCAAAGGTGATTAATAATTATGGATTAAGTGAGATTAATTACTAAAAGTAATTAATTTAATGAAGTAATTAATTAAATATAATTATGAGTCATTAATTAATATAATTAATGATGTGATTAAGATTTGATTAACTAAAATTAATTAATCAATAATAAATGATTAATGTTAATTAATTAATTGTAATTAATTAAGGTTAAATGTAATTCATTATAGTTAATTAATTAACGAAGTAATTAAAGGTTAATTACTATATTTAGTTTAGGGTAATTAATTTTGTGAAATTAATTAAAGTGGAATTAATCAGGATTGATTAATTAAGATGATAAATCAGAGGTTAATCAATTAATTAATTTGTAATTAATTAATGATGATATAAGCAAGATTTATATTGTGTGAATAATTAATTTAATTCATTTTAAATTAATTAAAGATGATGTAATTAATTTAATTCATTTTAAGTTAATTATAAATGGTATGTTTATAGATCATTGCTTATGAATGGTTGTTATTGGTTGTCTTGAATGATTTGAATCTCAGAAATGAGATTAGTATTGTTGATTGATATGGATGTATTGGTTGCATTATGATATGGATTATCTTTTAATAGTGATAATATGGATTATCTATTGTTATGATAATGATAATTATCTGTGTGAATCTATGAATTATCTATCTGAGTGTATATAGATAATGATTATAAATTGTTTTTTTAACTCTAAAACAACTTGGACCTAAAGGACACGCTTGGATTTCGATGAGACCGGGATCGGGTTTCCATATTTGGATATCCGAAAACCACATCGATTCCAATTAAACGTTTGGTCGTTAATCCAAGTGGAACGAGTGAAGACTCGAGGTGTAAGGGTTATACGTCAGTATAACTCTGAATGTGATTCCGTAATGAGTTTGACGGAATAGTACTTATAGATTCGAGATGGAGATTTAGAGTGCAAGGGTTATCGTCGTTAACTCTGTGGGTGATTCCGTAATGAGTGTAACGAGATAATGCCTTCGGTTTCGTTCGAACCTGAAACGAACTTGTATGGATTGAATGCTTTCAGAACATCGTCAGGTGGACGATGAGCATTCTAAGATAATATGTTCTCTAATGGTAATCGTAGCCTCAAGCCTCATCAACCGGGAATAGCTAAAACAGGGGAGGTGCAGCAAGGCTTCATGGGTAGCACCCACTGGAGAGTAAGATTGATCCCTGTCTAGAGGTCCCTTTTTATTCGGCTTAGTGGGCAGATGGAATTGCGCACCAACTGAGGGGTTGTCTTGTTCGGAACTATTCAGTAAGGAATGGGTCCGGCCTTGTGTTGCAGGAGAGTGGGAGTACTCCTCGGTACGTTGATCTAGGCCACGTACTGTGACGAGCAGTACCCTAGTAGCCCTGCCATTGTATGGAATCCAAAATCCAATAAGTGCCAACGGTTTTGATTGTATTACCCACTTTTGTGGCTAGTAGCTGGAATTTAATGAATGTAACAATTTCGGCTATTTCATATTTACTTGAATACCCTAGACCTATTATAATATCACTGGATTTCCTATCAAATGTTTTGGTTAGCGTAAGGTAAAAACTTTTCCATGTTTATGTGTGGGAAGTCTTACGTGATACCTTTCTTTTCAAAAGAATTTTCAAAATTAAGCAACTTTAACCTGTTACTCACACCAGACCCATGTCTGACCCGGAGTTTATCTTTTGTTTTCATAAACTCTTGGGTACTCAAATTTTTTACGAGTAGCCAAGGGATTCAGGTTAGCTTTGATGAATATTGGAGGAGCAATGGAGCAGGAGGCTTCTTCGTTGTGTTCTGTGTTGTCTCTGAGTTGTATTATGTTGTAAATACTAGACAGGTGTTTATAACTGTCTAGTATGTGTTGTATTATCTGTGTACTCTGATAGTGATTGTAAACTATTTAATATTTTATGTTATTAATATAATTTATTCGTTCCGCTGTTTAGATTCTGATGCGTTGTTTCTTCTTCTTCTCTTTCTTTCTCTTTTCTACCCTTTTCTTTCTTATTAGCGATGCGACTTCCTAGAGTGTGGAAGTTGGGTCGTTACATATTTAGATGAGACGACCCGACTTTTTTCTCCACAAAAAGTCGTATCATCCTTAAGAAAGAAAGGGATAGAAAAGAGAAAAGAAAGAAGAGAAAGAAGAAATAACACGAGAATCTCAACAGCGGAACGAATAAATTATATTAATAACATAAGTATTGCATAGTATACAACAATTATCAGAGTTACACAGACAATACATCACATTATTAGACAGTTATAAACACTTGTCTAGTTATTAAAACTCAATACATTACAAACAAACATTCAGAGATACCAACACAACGGAAAACTATATTACTATACGCAGAAGCCTCCTGCTCCATTGCTCCTCCACAATTCATCAAAGCTGACCTGAATCCTAACCTGAATTCCCTTGACTACTCATAAAAATTTGAGTACCCAAGAGTTAAAGGAAAACAGAAATAACTCCGGGTCAGACATGGGTCTGGTGTGAGTAACAGGTTAAAGTTGCTTAACATTGAAAAACCTTTGAAAAGAAAAGGTATCACGTAAGACTTCCCACACATAAACATGGAAAAGTTTTTACCTTACGCTAACCAAAACATTTGATAGGAAATCCGATGATATTATAATAGTGTCTAGGGTTTCAAGTAAATATGAAATAGACGAATTTATTGCATTCATTAAATTCCAGCTACTAGCCACAAAAGTGGGTAATACAATCAAAACCGTTGGCACTTATTGGATTTTGGATTCCATCAATGGCTGGGCTACTAGGGTACCGCCCGTCACAGTACGTGGCCTAGATCACCGTACCGTGGATTACTCCCAATCCCCTGCAACACAAAGCCGGACTCGTTCCTTACTGAACAGTTCCAAACAAGACAACCCCGCAGTTGTGATCAGCAACCGCACCACTATGCCGAAATAAAGGGACCTCTAGACAGGGATAAATCTTGCTCTCAAGTAGGGGCTACCCACGAAGCTTTGCTGCACCTCCCCTGTTTTAGCCATTTCCAGTTGATGAGGCTTGAGGCTACGATTACCTTTATAGGACATATCACTTAGAATGCTCATCGTCCACCTGACGATGTTCTGAAAGCATTCAATCCATACAAGTTCGTTCCGGGATCGAACGAAACCGAAGGCATTATCTCGTTACACTCGTATTGGAATCACCCTCAGAGTTAACGACAATAACCCTTGCACTCTAAACCACCATCTCGAATCTATAAGTACTATTCCGTCAACTCATTACGGAATCACCCACAGAGTTATACTGACGTATAGCCCTTACACCTCGAGTCTTCACTCGCTTCATTTGGGTTAACGACCTAACGTTTAATTGGAATCGATGTGGTTTTCGGATCCCAAATATGGAAACCCGATCCCGGTCTCATCGAAATCCAAAGCGTGTCTTTTAAGTCCAAGTTGTTTTAGAGTTTAAAACAATTCAATCCATTATCTAAATATACACAGATAGATAATTTACCATATAACAATGGATAATTAACATTATCATTCACCAACAGATAATTCATATCAAAATCAGATAATTTATATTATCATCCAAACAACCAATGCATCCATATCACATACATAACTCATCTCATAGCTGAGATTACAACCCATACATGGCAATTAATATCAATCATCACACATAAGCAATGATCTAATGATCATTCCATTTATAATTAATTTAAAATGAACTAAATTAATTACTTAATCTCTAATTAATTTAAAATAAATTAAATTAATTACTTCATCACTAAAATTCTGCTTATCTTAATCTTCAGTTGATTTCAAATCAATTTATAAATCATCATCTCAATATTCATTTCACTTAATCATTACTGATTAACCATCTCTAATTACAATAAGTAATTAGCTTATAAGTTAATTACACAAGTTAATTACTTAAACCCCTTGCAAATAATTAACTTGTAATTGCTTACTTAATTAATTAGCTAAAATTGATTACATTAATCATTTATTCATTATTAATTATACCTTAATTAGTCAATTCCAAATTACATCATTAATAAATCAATTACTGATTTCTGATTATATTTAATCAATCTCTCAATATAAATTAATTACATAAGTAATTAATCTTCAATTTAAACAACATATATATATATATTAATCACCCATGATTAATAATACTAGTAATTAACTACTTTAATTACTCATTCCATAATTAATTATTCTTAATTAATTATCTTCATTAATCCTTGATTAATCTCAAAGTAATTTAAATTTAAATTACTTCTACAATAAATATCTTTAATTATATCTTGTAATTATTAATAAATTACTTCCTTAAGTAATTACAATCCATAAATTACATAAAGTAATTATCAAACAATCTATAAATGTTTAAATTAATTTAACTTAATTAATCTAAACTAATCACCTTAATCAAATTAATTACACCAAGTAATTAATTCATTAACCATTTTCATTAAATAATTAAAACTTAAATAATTGATTATTATTAATTAATTAATCTAATTAATTATCAAAAATTAATCACATTAATTAATTGTTAAATAATCTTAAGTTAATGACCTTCATTAACCTTTCTTAATTACATAATTAAGAACTAACTTATAATTAATCATCATTAATTATCAATTAATTAATATTTAATTATCATTTAATTAATCTCTAATTATTAATTAATTAAGTGTTAATTAAAATCTTAATTATCTTTAATCACTTGATTAAATAAATCTTAATCATAAATTAAAATTTAATTAACCATCCTAAATTATAGATTAATTAACCTTAATTAATTAATCTCAATTCTTAATTAACTAACTTAAAAATAATATTAATTACTTAATTAAACATCCCCATTATTAATTAAATAATTAATATTCCATTTAAATCAATTTAATAATTTAAATGAAAACAATTTAAGTTCTAAATTAATATACATTCTTCTTTATACAAAGTATTTTAAACACTTTGTTTCAAACCAAATTCAATTTAAAAATTTCTTTTTAAATTTCAAACTGAAATACATTTTAAATTTTCATTCCAGATTCAACTTAAAAATTTAAAACTTTACTTACGTCTCCATCTTCATTTTTAAATTCAAGTTATTTAACCTTTTCTAAAAAATGGTTAAAACAAATTTAAATTTAAAAACTTATTTAATTTTAAAAACTGACATTAATGTCAAATTCCAGATTTTCAAAACTGAATTTAAACTTATTTTAAATTCTTATTTCATAATTTAAAACTCATAGTTTAAATTCAAAACAATGTTCTTTATACTGTAAAAAGTTTAAAGTCTAAATTTAAATTTCCAGTTTTCAAATTAAATTCAAACTTAGATTTATTTGCTAAGTTCCATACTTCAGTTTTCCAGATTTAAACTTGTTTTAAAATTTCAGTTGCATTTTTTAAAATTACTTTTAAATTAAAAAAGAAAAAAAGTTTTCTGTTTAGTCTAACATCTTACATTTTTGAATTCAAAAATGTTTCAAAATCCAGGATTTAAATCATTGAATTCATAATTAAGTTTCAGGTTTAAAAGTTTCAAATTGAACTTCATTCTTCAAATTTTTAAACTTTACTTTAAAAAATTTAAAACAGAAAGACTGTTTCTGTTTTTAGTTTAAAACCAAACTTGAATTTAAAACATTTCAAATTTAATTCAAAGATCTAAAATTTAAAACTAATTAAATTTAAATTCAATTTCAGGTTCAATTTAGTTTCAGATTTTGTTTGCAATTTCTTTACTTCAATTTTGTAAATCCTGGAACCAAATTCTTGATCAACCCTGAAACCTGAAACAAAACATGAACCCGAGCCTATCAAGTTTACTTCGAGTCACAAGACCCTGTGCTTCGAGTCACTACCTAAATTTCTCGAGATAATCCCAAGCAACAAAACCTGAAACCCAATAACAAACACCACCATCATCACCAAAACCACCCTTGCTCATGTGCACCTGCACATCGTCTCTGGCCATCACTGGCCATCCATACAACCACCCTACTGCCAACAATCCTCCCCTCAGACCATCTCAACATCAATCCTCTACAACATATACTCGAATTCAAGTTCGAGACCCCATTTCCAAACCTGGCAACAGTCATTACCCAAAACCACCAACCTGTCAAAATACCCTTTCCCCGAGCCTTCGGCCACCATTGCCACTCCAACTTCGGCGAAGGCTTCCCCAAACCACTAGCTACCATCACGCAAAACAAGGTTGAACTTGATCAACCGAGGGGATCACACTCAAGCAAACACAGTAACCCAGTAAACTAGGGTTCAAAACATAAATTCCCAAATTACAATCTAAAAATTTAATTGTAATCCAATTTAGTATTTTTCCTATAATCATTGATAGCTACACTATCTCCAGAAACAATTTCACCCAAATTAAAAGCATGTATCAACTGAACTTGACCAATATGTAAAATATAGTCAATTCAAATCTGCTCTTCATTTAAATCACTAAAAATTGTAGCATATGGTTTAAAATTCATGTATTTACTTGATGATTCTATTTATAAATATGAAATATTAAATTATAAAGTTTGAATTTTTCTTTATGCTAATTTTCTTTGTGTAACTTGATATCTCAGGTTACAGATTATTAAATCTTAAATCATATAAAATTTGTATTTACTCTATTCTAAACAAACAGATTTATTTCAATTGTTTAAGACATAACAACAACAATAAATGGAAAGGATACAAGAAATCAATCAGAAGCTTGGGTTTTTGAAACACAGACATGGTGCAGTTATCCTCAAGTATACATACATATATTTACAGGTAAAATATTCATAGCAGTTTCATATAAATTCATTCCTAAATTAAAAAAGCATGTACAATATTACCTATTAACAAATTTTAAAAGAATGAGTTACTCATAGTTTTTTTTTAAAGATGCAGAGCACAGTTTGAAAGTCCTACGAAACCTTTGAAACCTGCTTGCTTTAATTCCAGGTTTTTGAATGACTGAAATGCAGGTTGCAGATGCAAATACAACTTGTATTTGTTCCCAGCTTTTACATGCAGTGGCTTCCTTGATTTCAAATGCTATCAACTTTGAAAAATTCATGTATGCAGGCCCCTTGTTTCAATAAACAAGAACATGCAGGTTTGTTTTGGAGGATGCAAACTTTAGAAATTTCATGCATGTTTGAAAGATTGTTTCATATAGGCTTTTGAAAGAGGGAAATGCAGTTTGAAGAGTTTGGTTTTAAAATATGAAATGCTACAGATTTTATTTTATTTTTTTTGAAGGAGGAAAAAAAGTTTCTTTGTTAAGAATGAAAAAAAATGAGAAAGAGGAGAAGAAATGAGTAAATGCAATGTTTTATAGCTAGTTTATGATTTATTTAAAATTAAAGAAAAACAAAATTACAACATGACACTTGTCTAAAATGTTAACACTTGTTAACTTATATTTTAAATTACTTACACATGTCATTTTTAAATGATTTGTTACCTTAATTAAAGTTAATGAATGTTTAAATTAATTTAATTAGTTCTTATACTTAGTTATGTATATAATTTATTTCTAAAGAATAAGCAAAGTGTTAATATAAATACAACAACATACAAATTTATCATTTGAAAGAGAAACTTTTAAACAATTAAAATAAATTTATAAAGGAAATTACAATAACATACATGAATATGTGTTTCATATTTAAAATTGTATATTAAATTTCAAATTAAATTTACAAATCAAAATTATCAATCAATATTTTAAAGAGAATAACACAAATATTTTTTTAACTTATTTTAATATTCAACTTGAATTAAAATGAATTTTAAACTAATTAAAACATTTGTCTCATATATTTAAAATCATATAGTATTTTATTAAATATTTTTGAAAAGCTTAAATAAAAAATAAATCACAATTTCGAATTCAAAATTTTAAAATTATGTTATACTAATTTAATTAAAAACAACTTGTCTATTTAAAATATATATAAATACATATACATTAATAAATAGAAAACAATTTTATTAGTTTATTGAAAATAAATTCACAAATTAAATATTTAAATAAAGAAGATTATTAAATCAAATCAAATTTATTAACAAAAATTATCAATTCAATTTAAATTTACGGAATTCCAAATATGGAAAACCGATCCCGGTCTCATCGAAACCAAAGGCCATCTTAATGTCCAAGTTATACTTAAGGGTTTTAAATAATCAACTCATTTTATTATTATCTAATTCACATAGATAGATAAACTACATCGATTCCATTTAAATATTAGGCACAGCAAAGCTTCGTGGGTAGCCCACACTTGAGAGCAAGATTTACTCCTGTCTAGAGGTCCCTTTATATTCGGCTGTGTGGTAGTTGGTGACGACCAATCTGCGGGGTGGTCTTGTTCGGAACTGTTCAGTAAGGAACGGGTCCGGCTTTGTGTTGCAGGGGAGTGGGAGTACTCCTCGATACGGTGATCTAGGCCACGTACTGTGACGGGCTGTACCCCAGTTGCCCTGCCATTGATGGAAACCCATTCTTCCTACGAGACTCTACGGTTTTGATTGTATTACCCACTTTTGTGGCTAGTAGCTGGAATTTAATGAATGTAACAATTTCGGCTATTTCTTATTTATTTGAAAACCCTAGACACTATTATAATATCACTATATTTCCTATCAAATGTTTTGGTTAGCGTAAGGTAAAAACTTTTCCATGTTTATGTGTGGGAAGTCTTACGTGATACCTTTGTTTTCAAAGGATTTTCAAAAAGTTAAGCAACTTTTATTCCCGTTTACTCACACCAGACCCCTGTCCGACCTGAATGTTTATTTTCTGTTTTATTAAACTCTTGGGTACTCATATTACGTTTGAGTAATCAAGTGTTTCAGGATTGCTTTGACGAGTTTTGGAGGAGATAATGGAGCAGGAGGCTTCAACGTGTAGATATATGTAGTGCTTCCGCTGTGTTTGAGTTGTATCTGTTTTTCTCTGATGTACTTGAATTGTAATAGCTAGACAGATGTTTAATACTGTCTAGTTTGTGTTGTATCAGCTGTATTACTCTGATGTATATGACACTATGTAAAATATTATGTGATATATTATAATTTATTCGATTCCGCTGTGAGATTCTGATGTTGTCTGTTTCTTTCCTTTCTTTTCTCTTTTCTATCCCTTTCTTTCTTCTTAGCGATGCAACTTCCTGGAGTTGTGGAAGTTGGGTCGTCAAATTGTGGCAATTTAAACCTTATTTCAAAGAGAAAAACAATTTTAAAATAAAACAAAACAAACTTATTATAAAATAAAATTTAAACTATATTATTCTTATAAAAAAATAAATACTTACTTATATTTCTATGAAAATATAAGAAAGATTTTTAAAACAAACTTTTGAAAAGTTTACAATATTATTTTAAATTAATTTAATCAATTTATAAATTATACATAATAATTAGAAAATTGATTAAATTAATTTAAAATAGTATTGTAAACTTTTCAAAAGTTTGTTTTAAAAATCTTTCTTATATTTTCATAGAAATATAAGTAAGTATTTATTTGTTTATAAGAATAATATAGTTTAAATTTTATTTTATAATAAAAAGTTTGTTTTGTTTTATTTTAAAATTGTTTTTCTCTTTGAAATAAGATTTAAATCAATGTTAATTCAAATTAAGAGCTTGCACTGTTTTCTTTTCTGTATTCTGTTTAAGACCTGGAAATAAGGCATCTGCATGCATATGGGAGAACTAGCTACTACATCTTCTTTCTGCATGCAAGCAATTAGAGTTTGGATCATGAGCTTTCAAATTTCAACTCAGATATTAAACAAAGGGTCTGCATTCATCAAATGGTGAGTAACATTTAAATTCTTTAGTTTTAAAAATAAGTTGCATGTTTTACTGAATGCAAATAATATTGTTGTGCTATCTGTGGTTGTTGATGTGGAAATGACTTATGTTCATACTGTTTATATCATCTGTTCTGTTTTTGATTTTTTTTTCCAGGTAAAATTTTATTAATTACTCTTGCCTTTAATCAGTTATCTGTGAAAAGAAAGATGCAAAGTAAAGTTGTATTATTTTCATAAGTTAATGTTTAAAAATGTCAAGAAAGTTATAAATAAGAATTTGACTCTAGAAAACTGAAGTGAACATCATGTGGGCTCTAACAAAAACTTAAACATGTTTAACTAGTAATGTAGTATCAGGTAACAGAATTTATTACAAAAACATGAATTTTTAAACTAACAATTTGTATTTTAGGGTGTTAATTCAAGTGAAAGTTTAAAATTGAACTAAAAATGAAATTTGGCATGTTCATGAAATATGTAACTTGAGATGTTTTGGAATTCTTCTGAGCAATAGAGGATGAATTGTAGATCCTTAGAAAAATCATGATTGTGGATATAATCTGTTAGATTGGTTGCAGTTTATAAATTCTTGTTTGAACCCTAGTTTTGAACAGGGGTTAAGATTGGGTCAGTGTGTAGTGTTGGGGTGATCGAGTGTTCTGGTTTTTGGTGGAGGTGTAGTAGATGTGTGGGTTGTTTCATGGCCGGAGAGGTGGACTTCCTGATGGTTGGAATGACAAGAACTTGCCATTGACAGGTAGGGGCAAAAACCTGGAAAATGTTTTCAGGTTTGGGTTATTTGAGCTTATTTTTGAATGCTTGTTTATTGTTCGATCTGGTGATTGTGGTAGGGCATGGGTGAGTTATTGGTTGAGATTTGATCGTCACTGATGTTCAGAGACGGCGATGAGATCCTGGCGATGAAATTCTGGTGAAGTTGTGTGGTTGGTTGGTGTTACAGGGGAGATGAGGGTTTTACTCGAAGTTAATGGTTTGAAGACTCGGAGGGGTGAAGCTTAAAACTCGAAGTAGAAATTGATTTTTCTCGGGTTAAAACTGTAGTTTACAGGTTACAGCAACTGTTTTAAAATCTGGGTTTTTGAAAATTTAAAATCTGTAGTTTTGTGTTAAGGTAAGGTTCAAGTTTAAATTCAATGCAAGTTTGAATTTCTGATTTAAATTAAAAACCCGGTTTTTAAATAAAAATAAAAGTTTAAAAAATTTTAATTAACTATTTAAATTTGGTAAATAGTTTAAATTTTTAATAATGAAGTTTTTAAAATGTGAAGCAAGATTTAAAGATAAATTTTAAAAACTAGAAATCTAAGTTTAAACATGAACTCTAGTTTTAAATTTTAAAGAAGGTTTAAAAGTTGAAGTTTTAAATTAAATGTAAATTTAAGTTATAAAAATCTTTGAAATAAATTTAACTTCAAATTTTATGATTTCATTTTAAGACAAACTTTTGATTTGTCCTGAAATTTAAATAAGTTTTAAATTATTTAAAACTTTGATAAGTTTAAAATTATTCTATTTTAAACTTGAATTTAAATTGAAATTTAAAGGTAATTTCATAAGTACTTTATTTTGAATTAAATTGTTTTAACATAATTAAGTTATGTTTATCTTGAAATTTAAATTTAGTTTAATATTTCAAGATTAATTTAATTAATAAGGTAATTAAGATTAATTAATTAATTTAATTAAATAAATTGAATTTGGAATTGATTAATGATTAATCAATTTGGAATTAAGATCATTAATTAATACTTTAACAATTGATTAATATTTAATCAATTTAAAATTAAGATCACTAATTAAGTTATTAATTAATGATAAATGAATATTAATTATGTAATTATGTTTTTAATTAAGGTTAATTAATTTAATAATTAACTTTAATCAATAAATGATTAAAGATAATTTAAAGGTAATTAATTTAAGTTAACTACTTTATTAAATAATTAAAGGATGGTTAATGAAGGTCATTAACCAGGATTATTTAACAATTGATTAATGTAGTTAATTTTTACAATTAATTAGATTAATTAATTTAATAATAATCAATTATAAATGGTTAGAGTATAATTACTTGATAAAGTAATTAAGAAATATAGCAAAATGAGACGACCCGACTTTCTACTCCCCGAAAATCGCATCATCCTAAAGAAAGAAAGGGATAGAAGAAGAAAAGAAAGAGAAAGAAGAACACAAACAATAACAGAGAACTCACAGCGGAACGAATAAAATATAATATATCTCATAAAATATTACATAGTATCTTATTACATCAGGGTATACAACTTAAAACAACAGATAATAGACAGTTATAAACTTCTGTCTAACTATACAACTCAAGAACAACAGATACAGGTACAAACAAACACAGCGGAACCAGTATATATCTACATGTCGAAGCCTCCTGCTCCATATCTCCTCCAGAATTCGTCAAGCTAACCTGATCCACTTGACTACTCATACATAATATGAGTACCCAAGGGTTTAATAAAACAGAAAATAAACACTCGGGTCAGACAGGGGTCTGGTGTGAGTAAACGGGTTAAAATTGCTTAACTTTAGAAATCCTTTGAAAAGAAAAGGTATCACGTAAGACTTCCCACACATAAACATGGAAAAGTTTTTACCTTACGCTAACCAAAACATTTGATAGGAAATCCAGTGATATTATAATAGTGTCTAGGGTTTTCAAGTAAATAAGAAATAGCCGAAATTGTTAAATTCATTAAATTCCAGCTACTAGCCACAAAAGTGGGTAATACAATCAAAACCGTAGGGTCTCGTAGGAAGAATGGGTTTCCATCAATGGCAGGGCTACTGGGGTACCGCCCGTCACAGTACGTGGTCTAGATCAACGTACCGAGGAGTGCTCTCACTCCCCGGCAACACAAGGCCGGAACCATCCCTTATTGGACAGTCCCGAACAAGACCACCCCGTAGTTGGCGCGACCAACCACACACTAAGCCGAAATAGAAAGGGACCTCTAGACAGGGGTAAATCTCACTCTCAAGTGGGGGCTACCCACGAAGCCATGCTGCACCTCCCCTGTTTTAGCCATTCCCGGTTGATGAGGTTTGAGGTTACGATTACCTTTATAGAACACATCACTGAGAATGCTCATCGTCCGCCTGATGATGTGCTGAAAGCATTCAATCCATACAAGTTCGTTCCGGGTTCGAATGAAACCGAAGGCACTATCTCGTTGCACTCGTTATTGGAATCACCCTCAGAGTCAACGTCCATAGCCCTTGCACTCTGATTCACATCTCGAATCTATAAGCACTATTCCGTCAACTCATTAAGGAATCACCCACAGAGTTATATCGACGTATAGCTTCTTACACCTCGAGTCTTCACTTGCTCCACTTGGATACACGACCTAACGTTATTTGGAATCGGTGTGGTTTTCGGATTCCAAATATGGAAACCCGATCCCGGTCTCGCCGAAACCAAACGCCATTTTAAAGTCCAAGTTGTACTTAAGGGTTTTAAACAATTTAAACTTATATTTAGGATGATATATAAACAGATAGATGAATCATATTATCGTAAGAGATAATTCATATCAATATTCATCTTATAAAGCAGCATATCATATAACAAAGATTAACAATATCAACCAGTATCAACCAATATCAAACATCCAATATCAACCAATCATACAATATCCATCTCCAAATATTGATCATCCAATATCAATCAATTATCCAATATTAATCAATCAATCCATATTAATCAAACATCCAAAACGGAATTGATTATCTCTTAATCAATTGGATTACTAAAATCCTTCTCCATTATTTTATTCTTCCAAATAAAATAAATTAATCATCTTTAATGATTTCCTTAATTAATCTCCCTTGATTAATTAAATTCAATTACATTTAAGTAATTGTCCTTAATCATATTCAGTAATTAACCCTTAAATTACTATCATTAATTACAAAAATTAATGATCGTTCATTAATTAATTAACTATAATTAATTACATTAATTCTTAATTAATTACAATTAATCAATCATTTTTAAATTAATTACTTTTATTAATCAACCTTGATTAATATCATTAATTATATTAATTAATGATCCTTATTAATTAATAATACTTAATTAATTAAATAATTAACTTATAATTAATCAACTGATTAATCATAATTAGTAATTAACAATTTGTAATTACTTAACTAAATTAATTAACTTCTCAATTAATTAATTTATAATTTAATTATTTTAATCCTTGATTAATTAATTCAATTAATTAATCCTTAATTACTTCATTAAGTAATTATTAACCAATTTAAATTAACAATTAATCCTTATTTAATTACTTAATTTAATTAATTACATTTTAATTAATTACCCTTGGTAATTAATTTTAAATTAATCACATTCACAAATTAATTAATTACATTAATTAATTATCTAAAATAATTAAGTAATTAACTCTTAATTACTTACATAAGTAATTATCTCTAATTACTTCATTAATAAGTCCTCATTACTTTCTTAATTAATCACTTAACAAACAATTTAACTTCATCATTAAATAATTCTTAATTCTTTAATTAATTAATCATTAAACAATTATATTAATCAATTCTTTAATTGATATCATTAAGTGATTTAATCAATAATTACTTCAACTAATTACTCCATGAGTAATTATCATTATTTACTTTCATAAGTAATTAACTTTCTTAATTACATTCACAATTAACCATTAATTGCTTTATTAAGTAATTATACTTAATTAATCCAAAATTAAGTGATTATTTAAAATTAATTAACTAATTATTTAAAATTAATTAAACAATTAATTAATTAACTTCTTATATTTTAAAATTCTTAATTAATTAAGAAACATTTATCTTAATTAATCCTTTACTTAATTACAAATCATATTAAATCAAGTATTCTCAAGTTAATACAAGATAAATTAACACTATTTATCTTCATAATTAAATTATTTGAATTAATCAAATTTTAAATAACATAAAATCAAATTATTCTTCTTGAATTTCAAAATCATAATAATAACCTTAGTTGAAAATAAATCAATTTTAAATTTAATACATTATAAATTATCTAAATTAAACTTATTAATTCTCAAAATAAATTTGAAAACATTACTTAACCGTTTACTTAAAACTTTGATTAATATTAAATTCAAAACACTCTTTTTAATTGAATTTTAAATTTAAGATAATCACTTTCAAAAAAAACCCCAATATCTTAACAACTTAAATTTAAATAAATTCAATTAATACTTTTAAAAGTTTGATTTATTCCTTAATTTCAAAACAACAAATGTCAACTTTGAAAATTTGTATATTGTATAAAACTTGTTTATAATTTTAAACCTAATCCTAAATTATTCATCTACAAGTTAATCTTTAGTTCACTACCGAATCAAAACACCAAAACACGAGACAATCCCAAACATTCCCGACCCTTGCTCCGAGACAATCCTTCCATCTCATTACTTCGAGTTACCCCCGAGTCACACGTGAGTTCTTGCCGAGCGAAACTCGTCTTCCCCAAAATGATTTCCCCCATTCCCAACCGTGCACGAAAGACACGGTGCACCTGCACCCATGCCGCGGACCTCCATCGTCCATCGCGACGATCCTCCATAACCCCAAAACCACTCGCGAGCACGTAGGTGAGCCCAGATCCAACAAAACAAACGTGGATCGAAATTTCGTACTCGATGTCGAAAATATTGCAGAAACTAACGTGACTCGAACCACCTACGGCCAACAACTCGGCGATGATGAACTACGTCGACCCCGCCATAGCATCCCACAACCAAGAACTTCGTCATCATCAAAAATGAAGGAATTCGATTCGTCAATTATCTCGCAAATGACATTACAGTCAAGTCAAACCGAAACTTATTTAAAACCCTAGTTTAATCCAATTCACACAATTTTGTCATTAGAAAAATTCTTAGACATTTTTCCTAAAATCTATAGCCTACAATCCAGCTACGATTCAAAAATCAAAACGAATCAATGTACATATAATCAAAAATCAACAAAATTCCCAATTTCATTTAAATCCAAATTTCGAATGAATTACTAAACTATAAATTACAAACTTCGTCTCTAAATTCATGATTTACCATCCAGATTGCATGCATGTAATTCAATTTAAAATTTAAAACAGTTGGGTTTAAACAAAAATCTTGGTTTTACTGTGAATCTTATATTTATACTTATCTGTTACTTTAAAAATTAAGAAACAAATTTTAAAATTAATGTCAAACTATAACTTACATTTTTCATTTATATGACAAATTCAATTAAGTTATAGATTTGGAAGATTTTGGATTTAAACAGGATGAATCCAATTCTTCTTGAACAACAGTATTTGAATTCACATTTACAGGCAGTAAGTACTTATAAAAAAATCATGCATCCATAAAAACAAATATATATTATCAAAGAAACAACTCATTTGCATGCATCATTATTTGACCATAGATTAAACAAAAGCTGTTTTTAAAATGATTTACTCACCTATTTATAACATATGCAGAACATAGCAGAGCAGAGAACAGGTTTCAATATCCAGGCTATGCATCTTTTATCTGAAAATGCTTTTGCATGCATGCTGTTGTAAATGCTTTCTAATTGATGCTTTAAAGGATTGAAAGTGCAGATCTTTATATGCAGGTTGATTTCATATTTGAACTTTATTGCAGGTTGAAACTTTACTTTGAAATGCAGATTTGAATGCTAGTCTTCATTTTGCAGGTTGAAGATGAATTTATAAATGCAGACCTCATTTGGAGGTTGAAGTCTTTTTTTTAGATTTTAAATTTGCTTTTGGATTTTAATCTTTCAGGTTTTAGAAAGATCACTGTTTTGAGAATATTTTCTGATTGCCACTAAATGAAAAAGGAAACAATTTTTCTCATAAGCTAGGTTTATTTAAAAAAAATTAAAGAGAGTAAAATTTTTGAAATAAAGACACTTGTCACATAACCCTCTTAATTGATTAACATGTGTTTTAGAGATCCTTTACCATGTTACAAATGTCTTTAAGTGTTTTTAAACTTTTATTTAACTTAAATGTAAATATAAACTTACATTATATTATACTTTATAAATGAGTACTTACATATGTATATATATATAAGTTTACCTTTAAAAGAAAATGTTTCAAAACTAATATAAATAATTTCTTTGTATTTTAAAAATCTAAAACCATTATACATATGCATTTATAACCATTTTAAAATTTAAACATTTTAAAAGAGAACAAAATAAAACTTGTTTAAATCCTTTTTAAACTACCATATTTTAAAAACAAACAATTATCTTATATTTTAAAAATAAATGAATTGATCTTTGAATTAACTTTTGAAAATATAATTTCTAAACAAAGCTTTAAGTTACAATGTCCATTCATATATCAGTTATTAATAGATTAAATTTAAAGCAAAATCAAATTATAACATATACATACATATACATTACAATTTGAAAATTAATCTTTAATTTAAAACAATAGCTCTTCTGTATCAAATGTATATATTATAAACAGAATAAAATCTGATTAGCTTTTGAAAAACAATTCTTATCAAATTTAAATTGTCAGAAAGATATTGATTACTATTAACAGATTAAATATTTATTAACCTTTAAAAGATCAAAATCACAAATTTTAAATTAAAATTATAAAGAAAATTATCAAACCAATTAAATTATTAACACAGATTATTAAATTTATATTGCCCAAAATTCCGGGTCGTTACAATCCTCCCCCCTTAAAAGAATTTCGTCTCCGAAATTTAAAAGCAAAGGTAATTTAATAACCCAGTAAAGATTTTAATTTCAATCAGCAAAGTATTCCTAACAACCAGTTACTAACATCCATAGCAATCAAATAAACAAACAAACTTAACTAATTATTCTGACACAAAGTAGAATAAATCTCTAATACTATCTCGAGTTTCCCAAGCATAAATCACCGGGAGACTCGCTCTATAAAAGCCAACAAACTAACTACACAACCAAAATCCAGAGCTCCACTCATCTCTAGATCCATCAATCTGAACATAACATCAGACTATACCCAAGTCCAGCTCAACTTCCAAATCTAACTGAACTACAGATTCAACTACCAACGATGAATCATACACGTACTCCCTCAGAGACACGTGTTACAAAATGAATTCCAGCTATCCAAACTGGCAATTCAATCTCATCCTATCAAAAACACAGATAAGAAAATCTCAAATCTCTCTCAGCACCAACCAACCAATCTTATCCAATATCAGTTCTCTTAACCAGAGAATTCTAACAATACTGAGGGTTTAACAACTCTGGTGATGGTGTGTGCAGGCTGGTATTTGTAACTCTGATACCCGACTTCTTTTGGAATCACCCTCAGAGTTAATGACAATAACCCTTGCATTCTGAATCACCATCTCGAATCTATAAGTACTATTCCGTCAAACTCATTACGGAATCACCCACAGAGTTATACTGACGTATAGCCCTTACACCTCGAGTCTTCACGCGCTCCACTTGGACTAACGACCTAACGTTTAATTTGGGATCGATGTGGTTTTCGGATGTCCAAATATGGAAACCCGATCCCGGTCTCATCGAAATCCAAAGCGTGTCTTTTAGGTCCAAGTTGTTTTAAGTTTAAAACAATTCAATTCATTATCTAAATATACACAGATAGATAATTCACAACACAATAGATAATCAACCTTATCATTATCAACAGATAATTCATCTCATAATCAGATAATCCATATTATCATCCAAAAACAACCAATGCATCCATGTCGCATACACTACTCATCTCATAACTGAGATTACAAACCATACCAAGCAACCAATATCATTCATCAAACATAAGCAATGATCTAATGATCACACTTTCTATAATTAATTTAAAATGAATTAAATTAATTACCTAAACTCTAATTAATTTAAAATGAATTAAATTAATTACTTCATCATCAAAATTCTGCTTAACTTAACCATTAATTGATTTCAAATCAATTTACAAATCATCATCTCAATATTTCAATTAATATTGATTAACTATCTCTAATTACAATAAGTAATTAGCTTATAAGTTAATCACATAAGTTAATTACTTAAACCCTTTGCAAACAATTAACTTGTAATTACTAAATTAATTGATTAACTAAAATTAATTACATTAATTATTTATTCATTATTAATTATACCTTAATTAATCAATTCCAAATTACATCATTAACTAATTAATTAATGATTTCTAACTACATTTATCAATCTCTAAATATAAATTAATTACGTAAGTAATTAATCTAAAATTAATCCACATATATATTAATCACCCATGATTAATAACCATTCAGTAATTAACTACTTTAATTACTCATCCCATAATTTATTATTCTTAGTTAATTATCTAAATTAATCCCTTTGATTAATTTCAAAGTAATTTAAATCCAATTTACTTCTATATCAAATATCTTTAATTACATCCTGTAATTATTAATTAATTACTTCTTTAAGTAATTACAAATTCATAAATTACATAAAGTAATTATCAAACAATCAACAAATGTTTAAATTAATTTAACTTAATTAATCTAAACTAATCACATAAATCAAATTAATTACACTAAGTAATTAATTCATTAATTATTTTCATTAAGTAATTAAACTTAAACAATTGATTATTATTAAGTAATTAATCTAATTAATTATCAAAAATTAATCACATTAATTAATTATTAAAATAATCTTAAGTTAATGACCTTCATTAAGGTTACTTAATTACTTAATCAAGAGTTAACTTAAATTAATCATTATTAATTATCAATTAATTAATACTTAATTACAACTTAATTAATCACTAATTATTAATTAATTAATTAAGTATTAATTAAAATCTTAATCATTAATTAAAATTTAATTAACCATCCTTAATTATAGATTAATTAACCTTAATTAATTAATTAATCTTAAATCTAATTAATTAACTTAAAAAAAATCACTAATTACTTAATTAAACATCCACATAATTAATTAATTAAATAATTAATATTCATCTTAATTACCTTAATAATTAAGTGAATCCAATCATTTAATTTTATTTATTTTTTAGATAAACATTTCTTATTTAATTATACATCTAAAAACAAAATGTTTTTAAATTTACTT
Organism: Allium cepa; assembly: GCA_030765085.1. NCBI lineage: Eukaryota > Viridiplantae > Streptophyta > Magnoliopsida > Asparagales > Amaryllidaceae > Allium > Allium cepa. The sequence goes on from CM060944.1 coordinate 270,303,310, forward strand.
TAAATTCTATTTAACTTCATTTTAAACTTAAGAATCAAATTTATCTTAAATAAGATTTTAAAACAATTCAAAACTTTTTATCATATATGTTAAAGAAACATCTACTTTATTAATAATTTTAAAAGGATTTAAATTTCAATAGTTTCAAAATTGGAATACAACTCTTAAATTCATTCTAGATTTAACTTAAATCTACACCTTCAATTTAAATGCATATCATCATTTTGAAGCAAATCTAAATTTAAACCTTTATTTGAAATCTGCAAATTTAAATTAAAAATCCAGATTTAAAACTAGAATTTAAACTCGTTTTAAATTTCTACTTAAAAAAAAAATTAACCTTTCAATTCAAATGCTAAACACATATGCATCTACACTTATGAGTTTGAAATCAAATTTAAATTTAAAAACGTAAATGAATTCAAATCTCAGACAATCTAATTTGAATTCATATTCAAATTTCAGATAAAAAACTCAGTTTAAATCTCCACTTGTAATTTAAACTTTACCTTTACATTTAAAAACAGAAAACAGTTTCTGTTTTAAACCAACTTTGAAATTTTTTTCTGAATTTAAATTATTTCAAAAAACCAGAATTCAAACTTATTTGAATTCATATTTAAATTCAGTTTTAAAATCCTAAGTTAAAATTTTAGTTTGCATTTATTTCAAATTTTATAAAACTGGAAACAGGTTTCCTGTTTTTATTTTTATTTTAAACCAAACTTGAGTTTCTCAATTCAAATTATCTCAAAATCAGAATTCAAACTATTTGAATTCATCTTTAGATTCAGGTTTAAATCCTAATTTCAATTTCCAAATTAAATTTAAACTTGACTTTTTACATTTCTTAAAACAGAACCAGGTTTCTGTTTGTTAAAACCTGTAAACAATGTAGACTCGAGAAAATCCTAAAAAAACTTCGAGTCAACACCACACTAACTTCGAGTTTCCCCTCAATTAACCCGAGACCATCCCGAGACAAAAAATCTTGCAACCAAAAATCACCACAAACCTGCACAACTCCTTCTTGTGCACCACTTAACCCATCTCAGGCCATCTCTGACCCATCTCTGGCCATCCCCCATCGATTAGTGACCCCACTTCAACCTTCAACCCTCAAAATCCCAGAATTTCAACTTGAATTTGAATTCAAGTTTTAAAACAGAAACTGGAAACACAAGATCCCAACTCAATCAAACCTGTCAACATCCAATTCTCCCATCTCCGATCACCATTACACACCATACTCCGACGATGTCTTCATCAAAACAACATCTAACAATACCCAGAAAATCAAAGAACTCGATCCATTCAAGAAGCCACAACACCCAATTCCTTGAACCCAGTAAAAACTAGGGTTCTACACTTTAAATTCCAATTACAGCCCCAAAAATAAAATTTCAATCCACTTTAGTAATTTTCCTATAATCTACGATAGATAAACTACCTCCAGAAAAAATTCAACCAATTCAATTGCAAGGATCAACTGAACATGACCAAAATGAAAAATACAGTTAATTTGAAACTGCACCTTATTTATAGCACTAAAAATTGAAATTTTTGTTTTAAAATTCTTGAATTCACTTATTGATTCTATTAATAAACCTGAAACATTAAATTATAACATTTGAATTTTACTCTAGGCAAATTGGTTCTGTGTAACTTGATTTTTCAGGTTACAGGCACTCATATGTAATTCATATAAAATTTGAACTTACACCATTCTAAAATAAACATGATTTGTTCAAAAATTTAAGTCCTAATCAGCAAACTAGTCAAAGGAAGAATTCAGGAATCAAACATGAGTTTGAAATTTTGAAGAACACACATGCACAGTCATCATCTTGTTTACAGACACATACTTACAGGTAATTTCATATATATTCATTTGTAATTTATAAAACATGCTCAACTTTACCTAATTAATAAGTTTATAAATGAGTTACTCACCTGGACTAAAATGCAGAGCACCATTTCAATTGCATGTTCCAAATTTTTAATGAAATGTTGATGCTAGCTTGATGGCTGCAGATGCAAATTCCCCAGGTTCTACATGCAGGTAGCCTATTTCCAGGCTTTAGAAAAAAAATGCACTTCTACAAACTTGATTGGAAATGCAGAATCTTGCATTTCAGATGAATGCATGTTTTAGTTTGTTGCATGCAGGTCCTTTTTATTTCCAGATTGAAGAAACAAAATGCAAACATCTTGCTTGCTTAAAGTTGTTGTATGCAGGTTTGAAGAGTTATTCACAACTTGAAGAAAAAGCTTTGCATTTTGAAAATATTTTACAGAGAATGATTTGCAGGAAATTGATGTGCAGGATTTTCATTTTGAAATTGAGGATTTGATTTTTAAATCTGAAATGATTTGTACGGTTTCAGATTTGTTTGGAAATGAAAAATGAGAAAAAGGAAAGGAATGAGTATATGCAAGTTTATATAGTTAGTTTATGATGAATTAAAATTAAAGAAAAATAAATATTGAAACATGACACTTGTCTTAAGTGTTAACATTTGTTAAATTCCTTATTCAAACATCTAACACATGTTTACACATGTTCTAACATACATACACATGTCTTGTAAATGTTTTTGTTATTTAAATTAAGATTAATGAATGTTTAAACTTAGTTAATTATTTAGTTCTTAGACTTAGTTATGTATATATTTAATTCTAAAGAACAAAGCAAAGTATTATTATAAATAGAACAATATACAATTAAATCATTTATCAAAGATACCTTTAAATAATTAAAATAGATTTATAAAAGAGGTTACAATAACTTACATGAATACATGTTCACATTTTAAATTGTATTTTAAATTTCAAATTAAATTTATAAATCAAAATTATCAATTAATAATTTAAAAAGAATAACACAAATATATTGTAACATATTTTAATATACAAACTTAAGTTAAAATGAAATTTTAAACCAATAAAATATTTAAAATCATATAGTTATTTAATTAAATATTTTTGAAAAGCTTAAATCAAAATAAATCACAATTTTCTATCTTCAAAATATTAAAATTATGCTATACTAATTTAATTTAAAAACAACTTATCTATTTAAAATATATATATAAATGCATATACATTATTAAATATAAAATAGATTCATAAATTCACAAATTAAATATTTAAACAAAGAAGATTATTAAATCAAATCAAATTTATTAACAAAAATCATTAATTCAATATAAATTTAAACAAAGATTATTAAATTTATATTGTCCAAATTTTCGGGATATTACAATCCTTTCCCCTTAAAAGAATTTCGTCCCCGAAATTTAAAACAAAGGTAATTTAATAATCTATTTACAGATTTTATTTTAAAATATAGAATATGTTAATCATACGCCAACAACCAAAGCAACCAATTCACACAATCAGAACAAATCTAATTATCCAAAAGAATTTTGGATAAAACATTACGAGTTTCCCCCGTATATATATGTCGGGATACTCGCTCCATAAAATCCAATCAACCAATACTATTAAATTATAGAGCTCCTAACATAAGATTAATTCCAATCAACCAATACTATTAAATTATAGAGCTCCATACATCTTTGAAGTGCAGAATTTATTTAACTTGTCTTCTAGGGTCGTCTCACTTGGTATCAGAGCATTAGCTTGAGTGAATACCTAGGCTCTGAAGTGTGTCTTTCTTAGGGAGCATTAGGTTGAGTGAATACCTAGGCTCTGTAGTGGTGTCTTTCTTGAGAGAGCGTATTTGTAATTTTAATATATATATATATATATATATATATATATATATATATATATATATATATATTTCTACATATCTGTTGGGTTACCTGTTCAGGTTTTCCAATATAAGTTATAAAGGTAGATGGGGTAGTAGTGTGTGTAAAACGACCTACCATTGGTTGGAGTTTGAATGTTTGAGGTTGGAGGTGTTTTGTTGAGATTGTAGACCTAATACCGTCTCGAGTGAGTTCCGTAGTGATGAAAAACTTCATTGATCTCTGAAGGAAACCGGTTAAGGTTCAGGGTCTATTTCTGAAGTTGGATGAGTAGAGTTTGGACCTGTTGGTTGGCAGAAGCAAGTGATGGTATTTTGATACTTTAGGAAGTAGTAGCTGCAAGATGAGATGCAGTGACTATGGATGTTCCCAAAGATGTTTTCTTTGGAACAAGTTAAGGAAGTGAGTCTGCTTCAGTGTTGTGGCTGTGTTCAGCTGGAGTTTCTGTTTGCTTTGAGGTCCGAGTTTCTCAAAGAGCTTTGTTTTGGAATTCTTCGGCATCTGTGGCAGCAGTGCAGCTTGGAGTGTTCTCGGTGTTGGGAAGAGATCTTCTGGCTTAGTAATTTTTCTGGAGTGGAGTTCAGAAGCAGTTGTGTGGACCCATTTCTTCGATGGGTTGGCTAGTGAAGTTTAAGCTGTTCTATTTGGTTAAGGAAGAACGGTATTCCTTGGATTTGGTTTGGGTAGTTCGCAAAAGTGACTTGCGATTGTTTGAGTGTTCTCTTGGGTTATCTGAATTTTTCTGAATGTATTCAGGGAGTCAGAGTTTGGTTCGCATCTGGAGATTGAGCCTTTCTTATCGACTGGAATTCCAGGAGTGGTACCGGTAGTTCAGCTTTATAGAAGAATGGTTCCTAGAGATTGAGTTGGTGTAGCGGCTCGAAGTTTTGGAGGAACTTCTGAGTTTTCTTATGGATTTGTTGAACCATATCTCTGGGGTGTGTTGTCATCTTTGTGCTTGTGTTCTTCTTCAGCATTTTCTTCTACTTTGGATCAGAGTTAAGCAGCGGAAGCAGTTTGGAAGTGTATCTGTTTTTCTTTTCCCCGGACAGGAGAAGTGAGTTGTTGTCTTCTGATGTTGAGAAGTTGAGTTTGAGTTCTTGGTTTTGGTTGATCTTGAGGAGATCATTTTGTTGTGTTGATTGGTCTAGTTTGTTTCTAGAAGCATCAACGAAGGTTGAGCTGATCAGATAGGTTGTGTACAGTCCAGGATCGTCTAAAGAGATTTTGTGGATAAGAGTCGGAGAGATTTGGACTCTGAAGTCGGAGATTTTATTTTTTGCATAAGTTTTCTCCGATCATAAGTGAGCTATAAGTTTGGGTAAGCCTGAGAAGTTAGCTCTGTAGTGTTTTGGATCTTTTCTGTGATCTAGAAGATTAAGTGATTGATCTACATGATTGAATTGCCAGTTTGGATAACTGGGATTCAGTGAGTTTCACGTATCTCTGAGGGAGTACGTGTATGATCTATCTCTGGTTGTGGAACCAACAGTTCTGGAGTTTTGGTTGTCGAGTCAAACTCGTTTGTAGTCTGATATCTTGTCTAGTGTTATAGACATAGTTGTATAGGAGTTTTGTAGCTTCATAGTATTGTTTGTTTGGATTCTTTAGAGCGAGTATCCTGGTATATATATATATACCTGGGGAAACTCGATAAAATTCTATCCAGAATTTGTCTGGATAATTAGATTTGTTTGATTGGTTGTTTTGGTTGTTAGCATATGTTTGATATATGCTTAAAATTAAAATTTAATAAGATTATTGAAGTACCTTTGTTTTAAAATTTCGAGGACGAAATTCTTTTAAGGGGGAAGGATTGTAACATCCCGGAATTTTTAACAATATCAATTTAATAATCTGTAGCTAAAATTAAATAGATATTGATATTCTGTTAATAATTATTCAGATAAATTTAATAATCTTCTTCAATAAATATTTAAATTGGTTATTTTATCTTTTAAATGATATATATGGTTTATATTTTAAATAGATTGGTATTGTTTTAATTTTAATTAGTAAAGCATATTTTCTAGTTTTAATATTTGAGGTAATTTAGGAAATTTGTTTTATTTAATATTTAAGCTTTTCAAAATTTAATAAATGATTTTGGTTTAAATTTAATAATTAAATCATGTTTTAAAATTCTAATATAGACATTTTAATTTGGGAAAACTTTGTTTTAAATTAGTATTGAGTTTTAATAACTATTTCATAAATAAATATATGATTTTAAAATTGAATAGAAAAATATTAAATGTTTAAATCAAATTAGATTGAGTTTTAAATTTAGAATAAATTTAACAAAATGGTTTTATGGCTTAATAAAATGGATATTTTATTGATAAAAATATAATTTCTTGAAAAATGATTTTAATTTAATAAAAAGAGATTTATAAAAGCAATATTAATATTGTATTGTCTCCATAAATAGAGTTTGAATAAAATTGGTAATTTTTATTTCAAATTGAATTTATATTTATAACTTGATTTGAAAATAACTGATTTTTGAATTTAGTTTGAATTTAAATTTAAAAGTATAAATTTTAAATTGTTTAATTGTTTTAATTTTTATTTGTGTAGTTTTGTAAACATGGTCTGTTTTCATTTATAAATTCACCAAAACAATGTTCTAATCTGCATATTCAAATACACAAATCTGCAAATTCCTGTAACTCCTCATCAAAACTAAATCTTTCATAAACCTGCATCCTCAAATCCAATTTCTGCATATCCAAAACTATGTTCAAATCTGCAAAATTCAAGAAGAGCCTGCACTATTTTCTTTTTTCTGCATTCTGTTTTTAAAAAACCTCGGTTGAATGAACATCTGCATGCATATGGGAAGTTTAGCAACTGCATCATCTATATCTGCATGCCAGCATTTGGGTCAGGAAACTTGAGCAAACTGCATATCAATTTCAACATGAAGTATAACAGAGTCAAGCCTGCATTTTTGGTGTTTTCTGCAAAACTCAACAGGGGGTCTGCATTGAATGGTGAGTAACATTAAAAATTTTAAACTGTAATGAGGTTGCTTGAGTTAAATTACGTTTGTGTGTTTGATTGTGATTGTGCATGCATGTTTGATTATGTTCTACAGAGTATATCCAGATCATCATCTTATTTAAAAGAATTGCTACAATTGATCTGATTAAGATAGTAACTGGGTTCTAGAGTAATCAAAAGAAGTTTGCTTATCATAGATTAGAATGCAAATTTATAAAGTATGGTTGTTTAAATTTCTTAAGTTCAGGTTTAAATTTTAGGTGAGTTAAATACAGGGTGATGTCTCTGTAAAAACAGGTAATAACATTATATGTTAAATCTTGATCAAATCCAAACATATTAATATAGAAATCCAGTTTTATAAACTAAAAACATTTACTGGAACTTGAATTTTAAATCAAGTATTAGGACTTTTAGAGTATTGTTTCATTTGCAGTTTATTCTTGATCAAAATTTGAATTGGAGCAAATACTTGCAATCTGTAGTTGGAGAAAACTTAGAAATTTTTCTGAGTTATTAAGTAAGGATCTTAGATCCTTAGAAAAATCAAAGAAGTAATTAAATTTGCTAGATTGAATTGCAGTTTTGATTTTTAGAATTAAGCCCTAGTTTTGAATAAGTTTGTGCTTTGAGTCAGTTTGAGGTGGAGGGTTGACCGAGTATTCTGGTACTTGGGGAATGTGAAGTAGGTGAATGAAGTAGCTCGGGGTTGAAATGTGTGGTCCTCGGGTGATCGGAGCAACTTGAAATAGATGTTGACAGGTTGTGAGTAGGAACCTGTAAAAAAAAAATTCCAGGCTTTTGAATTTGGGGGTTTTCATAGCTAAATTTTTGAATGCTTTGATTTCTGTTCGATTTGGAGAAAATGTTAGTGGGTTGAGGGGTTTCTGGTTGTGGCTTGATCACCTGAGATGATCGGCAGAGGTGGCGGCGATAAGTTCTCTGATGAACTGTGGGTTTGGGAATGTTTTCAGGGAAAGTTTGAGTTTGCTCGGAGTAAAAGGGAGAATGACTCGAAGCAGGTGAGTAGGAAACTCGGAGTGGAAAGGCATTTGACTCGAAGTAAAATAAAGTTCTCGAGTGATTTTCTGGGGTGTGCATGAAATTCAATCAAACACACCCCACTCTAAAAACAAATCTGAAACCCCTCTTCAAAATCAAACTCCTCCTTTTCAAACTCTACAAGCCTGCATGTTTTCAAGAAACAACTTGGGTTGAACTGCAACTTCAAATGGTTCCTGCATTCAATTTTTTTGAACCTGAAGCAGTTTGCAAAACAAACCTGCATATAAAATCTGGGAACAAATGCAAGTTGAAGACATCTACTACATTCAAGTTTAAAGGTTTGCAAAGGATGTTCAAAAAGATTTCAAAAGGGGTTTTCAACATTCAGGACTGTGCTCTGCAATTTTAAAACAGTGAGTAACTTAACTTTTTTTTTAAAAAATTAAGTATAAAAAAATGGTTGCTTGATTTATTCATGGGAATAGGAGTCTTATCTATGTTGTTAAATACATTGCTGGGTAGATCTTTGTGTATGGATGAATGCATGTTTGATTCATCTAAGAACTGACTGTTTACTGTTAAGCAAGTGATAAAATTTCTTTCGTTCTTATGATCTGGTTGAGGTTATGGCTTGAAATTGAATGAAAATTGTTTATTTTATGATGAAGTAAACTTAAAAATTTATACAAGATAAATCAATATTAGTATTTCCTGGAAACATAAATAACAGAGTAAATTTTGTATAAGTGAAAATTTAAGCATTTCAATTCAATACTTCAGGGTTATAAATCAGATCATAAAACAAAATTATGATTTTTAAAAGTAGGATTTTAATTTTTAGTTTTAATTCCAGAATGCAGTTCATATTTTACTGTATTTACATTTTGGGTTCTAAGTGTTAATTCATGGGTTCGAATGGGTTGGAATTTATCCTGGAGGTGGAGAGGAGATCGCTGATTATAGGAAAAATCTTCGATTGAGTTGAATTTAAAATTTTAGATTGTAATTTGGGTTTCCATGTTTAGAACCCTAGTTTTACCGAGTATCAGAAAATTTAGTGTTGCGGTCTCATCAATTGATCGAGTTCAACTAGGTTTGGCGTGTTGGTAGCAGATGTATTGATGAAGTCTTCACCGGAGTTTCAAGATTTATGGTGGCCGGAGTTGTGAGTTATTGCCGTTGACAGGTTAGACACTGAAGGGGGATAATGTTTCCAGGTTTGGTTTTAAAACTTGAATTCAAATTCAAGTTGAATTATGGGATTTTGAGGGTTGAAGGTTGATGTAGGGATTTTTGGTCGATGGAGGATGGCCAGAGATAATGGCCAGTGATGCCGGAGTTGGGAAGTGGATGCACAGGGGTTATGCATGTTGGTGATGATGGTTGTGTTGGTTTTGGTTGCAGGGATTTATGCCTCGGGATGGTCTCGGGTTAAAGGGAGTGGTGACTCGAAGCAAAGGATCATATGACTCGAAGTAAAGTAGGTGGTAGCTCAGGTTTGTATAAGTGCTTCAGATTTTAGAATTTGCAGAGTTTTTATTTCCAGGTTTTAAAATTTTAGGAGTGAGTTTTTAAAATGTAAACTAAAATCCTGAACTAAGTATAAAGTTTAAACTGAATTTAAATATAAATTCAATTAGTTTAATTTTAGGTTTGAAATAGTTTAAATTTTGAAAATTTTATTTGGTCTTAAGCAAAAGCAGAAACCTGTTTTCCAGGTTTAATGAATTTGAAGTAAAGAATATTGCAAACAAATCTGAAAATAAGTTTGAATCTAAAATTGAATTTGAAATTCAATAAGTTTAAATTTTAGATCTTTGAAACAAATTTGAAATGCTTTTAAATTCAAGATTGGGTTTAAACTAAAACAGAAACTGTCATTCTGTTTTTAAAAATTTAAAAGTAAAGTTAAAAAAAATTTGAAAGATGAAGTTCAATCTGAAAATATGTAAACCTGAAACTTAATTTTGAATTCAATAATTTGAACCCTGGATTTTGAAACTAAACAGATAATCAAGTCAATAATTTTAACCAAATCTGTCAACGGCGACCTTTGTTTATTATCCATATCATAAACAGATAATCTGTATCATCACAAATAGATAATCATTCAACCAAATAATCCATCACAAACCATCATACTTAAACCAAGCATTCATATCATACAGATACGACTCATCTCATTACTGAGATCACAACCATTCAATCAATAACATCCATAAGCAATGATTTAATCATCAATTATAATTAATTTAAAATGAATTAAATTAATTACAACCATCTCTAATTAATTTAAATTAAATTAAATTAATTGCTCATTTAAATCCTGCTTAACATCCATTAATTTATTAACCCAGTTAATTAATTATTCCTAAGTATTAGACTTGATTAAACAACTTTGATTAATCCTTCACTAATTACAATAAGTAATTAGTCCTTAATTAATTTCATAAATTAATTAACTTTATTCATAAGTAATTATCATTTAATTACTTCATTTATTAATTAATTGTAATTAATTACAGCATGATCATGGGCATTTCATCAAAGTGCAACTCAGATATTAAACAAAGGGTCAAGCCTGCATTTGTTTTCTGGAAAATTAAAAACAAGGGTCTGCATTGACTGGTGAGTAACATTTAAATTTTTAAACTGTAATGAGGTTGCTTGAGTTAAATTATGTTTGTGTGTTTGATTGTGATTGTGCATGCATGTTTGATTATGTTCTGCAGAGTATATCCAGATCATCATCTTATTTAAAAGAATTACTACAATTGATCTGATTAAGATAGTAACTGGGTTCTAGAATAATCAAAAGAAGTTTGCTTATCATAGATTAGAATGCAAATTTATAAAGTATGGTTGTTTAAATTTCTTAAGTTCAGGTTTAAATTTAGGTGAGTTAAATACAGGGTGATGTCTCTGTAAAAACAGGGATCAAATCCAAACAAATTAATATAGAAATCCAGTTTTATAAACTAATAACATTTACTGGAACTTGAATTTTAAATCAAGTATTAGGACTTTGGAGTATTGTTTCATTTGCAGTTTATTCTTGATCAAAATTTGAATTGGAGCAAATGCTTGCAATCTGTAGTTGGAGAAAACTTAGAAATTTTTCTGAATTATTAAGTAAGGATCTTAGATCCTTAGAAAAATCAAAGAAGTAATTAAATTTGCTAGATTGAATAGCAGTTTTGATTTTTAGAATAAAGCCCTAGTTTTGAATAAGTTTGTGCTTTGAGTCAGTTTGAGGTGGAGGGTTGACCGAGTATTCTGGTACTTGGGGAATGTGAAGTAGGTGAATGAAGTAGCTCGGGGTTGAAATGAGTGGTCCTCAGGTGATCGGAGCAACTTGAAATAGATGTTGATAGGTTGTGAGTAGGAACCTGTAAAAAAAAATTCCAGGTTTTTGAATTTGGGGGTTTTCAGAGCTAAATTTTTGAATGCTTTGATTTCTGTTCGATTTGGAGATAATGTTAGTGGGTTGAGGGGTTTCTGGTTGTGGCTTGATCACCTGAGATGATCGGCAGAGGTGGCAGCGATAAGTTCTCTGATGAACTGTTGGTTTGGGAATGTTTTCAAGGAAAGTTTGAGTTTGCTCGGAGTAAAAGGGAGAATGACTCGAAGCAGGTGAGTAGGAAACTCAGAGTGAAGAGGCAGTAAACTCGAAGTAAGGCTGCATGAAACCCGAAGTAAAAAATCTTGTTTTCTAGGGTCACTGCAAATGTACAGGTTTCAGAAACCTGTTTATTTTTTATTTTTTATAAATCTGGGTTTTTTTGAAATTTAAAATTCTGAAGTTTATGTTAAAGAAAAGTTTAAGTTTAAAATCAAATTCAAGTTCGTATTTTTAATTTAAATTCAAGTTTGAATTTTTGATTCAAATTCAAATTCCAGTTTTTAAAACAGAAATTTAAGTTTAAAATTTATCTTAATTAACTATATCATGTTGATAAAATAGTTTAAACTTTTTAATAGTGAGGTTTTAAAATATATGAATAGATTTAAGGTTAATTTAAACTTGGAAATTGAAAGGTTAAATTTGAATTTCAGTTTTAAACTTTAAAAGAAGGTTTAGTTTGAAGTTTTAAATTAAAATGGAATTTAAATTAGTAAAGTTTTGAAATGAATTTAACTTTAAATACTTTCATAGCATTTGTTTGTTTTGCAATATAAAAAGTTTTAAATTATTTAAAATTTTGATAAGTTCTAAAAATTATTCTATTTTAAACTTGAATTTAAATTGGAATTTAAAGGTAATTTCATAAGTACTTAGTTATGAATTAAATTATTTTAACATAATTAAGTTATGTTTTGAAAATTAAATTAAGATTTATGTTTTAGAATTAATTAACAAGGTAATTAAGATTTATTAATTAATTTAATTAATTAATTAAATTTGGAATTAATAATTGATTAATGATTAATCAATTTAGAATTAAGATCATTAATTAAGTTATTAATAAATGATAAATGAATATTAACTATGTAATTAAGTTTTAAATTAAGGTTAATAAATTTAATAATTAACTTTAATTAATGAATGATTAAAGATAATTTAAATTGTAATTAATTTAAGTTAATTACTTTATAAAATAATTTGAGGATGAAGGTCATTAACCATGATTATTTAACAATTAATTAATATGATTAATTTTTATAATTAATTAGATTAATTAATTTAATAATAATCAATTATAAATGGTTAGTGTATAATTACTTGATAAAGTAATTAAGAAATTAATTACTTAATGTAATTAATTTAGTTTAATATGATTGTTTATTTTTAATTAATTAAGTTTAATTAATTTTAAACACTTGGGTTTCATAAATAATTACTTTATGTAATTAATGATTTGGAAATTACTCAGTTAAGTAATTGTTTAATAATTACATGATTGTAATTAAGTGGAGAGGTTTAAGTGTGAGGTAATTTGGATAAATTATTTAATAATTAATCAAGGTATTAATTAAGAAATTAATTAAGGATAATTAATTTGGTTTAAATATAGTAATTAAGGTAGATAATTACTAAATGAAATTAATCAGTGATGATGATTAATAATTATAAGTTAATTACTTAAGGTAATTAATAAAAGGGAATCATTAATTATTTTAATTAATGATGCAATTAAAGATGATTAATTATGATTAATTAATCAATGATAAGTAATTAAAGGTAACTAATTAATGTAATTAATTAAAAATTAATGTAATTAATTGTGATTAATTAATTAATTGAGTAATTAAAGGTTAATTACTGTTTAGTTGAGAATAATTAATTTTGTGAAATTAATTAGGGGTAATTACCTGAATGTAATTAAGGATAATTAATCATGGGTGATTAATTACGGTGATTAATATTGAGTGATTAATTTATTGTAGTCAATTAAATGATTAAGTAAGCAAGATTTATATTGGTGAAGTAATTAATTTAATTTATTTTAAATTAATTTTAGATGATGTAATTAATTTAATTCATTTTAAGTTAATTAGAATTGGAGATAGTTAATTTAATTCATTTTAAATTAGCCATATTATGGTATGTGTAAATCTTTGCTTATGTATGAATGGATGTCATTGATTGTCTTGGATGCTTTGTGATCTCAGTCATGAGATAAGTAATATTGTGTGGTATAGATGTTTGATTGTATTGTGATGATAACATAGGTTATCTATTATGATGGTAATATATGGAATATCTATTTGATATTGATAATGTGGGTTACCTGTTATGTGATAATGTTGATTATCAGTTATGATTTATGAATTATCCATCTGAGTGTATATAGATACTATAATTGAATTGTTTTAAAACTTTAAAACAACCTGGACCTTAAAAGACACGCTTTGGATTTCGATGAGCCCGGGATCGGGTTTCCATATTTGGATATCCGAAAACCACATCGATTCCAAATAACGTTAGGTCGTGAATTCAAAGTGGAGCTTTGTGAAGACTCGAGGTGTAAGGACTATGAGTCAGTATAACTCTGTGGGTGATTCCGTAATGAGTTTGACGGAATAGTACTTATAGATTCGAGATGGTGGTTTAGAGTGTAAGGGTTATGGTCGTTAACTCTGAGGGTGATTCCAAAATGAGTGTAACGAGATAATGCCTTCGGTTTCGTTCGAACCCGGAATGAACTTGTATGGGTTGAATGCTTTCAGAACATCGTCAGGTGGACGATGAGCATTCTAAGTGATATGTCCTATAAAGGTAATCATAGCCTCAAGTGTGACGCCCTACCTCTATACCCACGCTATCCAAGAACACTACGGTGTAATGCTGTCAACTAGCACGGAGGATAAGGCTGTTGAGGAGCGACCATCTGTATAATTGCTTTGTGCGATTACCGATATGCCAGATAAAAATATAACTTTTCATCTCAAGAGGATATCCGACATACCGACACAAACTCAAAGCTACTACACAGTGTCTATAAAGGTCTTCGGAAACAAATATAGAAATAAACATAACACAAATCAGTCACAGACAATTCATATCACAAAGGCGGAAATAGATATGAATATAACACTAACACATGAAAGTGTATATCAGAGTAGTGGTCAAAAAGATCCACAATATCACAAAAGAATAGTTACATGAACTACACAAAAGAATAAGTATACATTATGGAGTCTATATCTCGAATGTATACACCAAAATAAACTACTAATCTAAGTAGTAAGCCAAAAGTCAAAGAAATCAATCCCAAGAGAGAAGTCAAGCAGAAGCACCTGTAACATCTCGGTCTGACCTGAGTATTATTTAATGAGAAAATAATAAACGGACCAGTCTAACTATAGATATCAGATGAAACGATATAGAATAAGAGATATGACTAAACACATAATAATCACAATTCCAAGCCGTGATATATATAAGTAATTGAAAATCAACGAGAGATTAATCAATATCACCAAATTTACACAAGAATCAAAGAAATGTCATACTCCTTATTTCGTTCATCAAACCACAAATATTGACGATTATATTAATGTCAATCACAAAAGTCAATGACACACAAATCCACCAATGCACAAATATTGACAATAATATCAATGTCAATCACACAAGTCAATGACACACAAATTCACCAATGCACAAATATTGACAATAATATCAATGTCAATCACAAAAGTCAATGACACACAAATTCCAGAATTCAATACGCGAAATCCAGAAATCACAAAAGTCAATGACGCACAAATTCACCAATGCACAAATATTGATAAAACTTATCAATGGAAATCATGAAAATTGGTGAAACACAAATTCTAGAAATCATCTCAAGAAATCCAGAAATCACAAAGGGGGGAGGCCTATCACAAACGGGAGCATAAAGCCCACCAACACGTGTATCACAAACGGAACGCTAATTCCATGGTTGCTAACCATCACAAATTGAGCCGAAGCTCCACAAACGGCCCGAAGACCATGGGTTGCTACCCCACCAAATTGAGTCGAAACTCCACAAAACGGGGTTTAGTCTCCCTCGCAGACAAAGAGACATCGCACATTGCTAGTCTAAATCACAAAGATGATCGTCATGATTAACGAGAAGTGTCGATTACAGTAAGCTAGTAAATATATGAGCTTAGCATCATGTCCCATAACCACTAGCTTAACTTAAATATTTACGAACAAATTGTAGATCTCCACTAGAAAATTGTCACAAGAGTTTCAATTGAACAATTCGAAGAATTAACCAACAAAGTGAACGCAAGCGTTTCATACCACTTGTTTTACTAAGTCTTTTAATTAGATTTCTCATACGAGTGAGGTAAAGGTTTGTATATACTAATAGATTGGAAAACGGTTTTATAAACGAATTTGGTATTAAAATAGTATTGAAATCGTTTGAGGAAAGAGTTTTGATATTTACTACTAGTATAGAAAACCTTTATATTTTTAAAGTGACAAAACATAAAGAAGATTGTAGGAACAATCAATCACTAAAATTCACATACGAAGATGTGAATAAAAAAACCCAACGAAACCGATAAAGAATCCATCAAAATGGATACTCAAAAATCCCTAAAAAGGAGTCATCAAAGTCATAACAAAAGATAACAAGACATAGGAAACAACACGAATCGATTAAAGTTGGAAACCACGCAAAATAGGCGAAATAGGAAAAATAACATCAGGTCGGTCGGTCGGCCTTAGGGCTCGGTCGACCGGACCCTGTTCAGAAAAATAGTTTGGGAAGCAGGTCGGTCGACTGAGCTCTGTAGTTGGTCGACCGGACCCAAACAGAGAAGTGCATAGCACATTTGGAAGCAGGTCGGTCGGCCGGGTATAGAGCTCGGTCGGCCGGACCTGTTTCCAGCCTCTTCCCTGCCTATTACAAATGAGGTTTAATCTTGACCAAATTGCATTCTCTCGAGCAACGGCGCTAAGGGATTATGCCAATCGACTACCCGGCCCTATAAGCTCTTCGATGCATCTCCAAAAACATGATCAAAGATCAAAGCTATGATTTTTAAGGAATTGAACCCAAAACACTAAAAATTGGAATATTCACCAAATCAATCCAAACCAAAAGCAAATGCACACGAATAAGTGTTAGGAATTCATACCTAAAAATCGAAGATAAATATAAGCATAGATGTGAGATAAAAATCTCACCTTTTCACAAAATCAAACAAGAAGAAGCTTGAAAGCAAATGGAGAATCAACCTCTCTTCAACACAACCCAAATGAGCTTGAATCTATGCTCAAAACAAGATCATTCCCAAAATTAGGTTTAGGAATTTCTGAAATTGGTAAGAGAATAAGTTGGAGAAGAAGAAGAGAATGCTTACCAATGGGTTCTCTTGAATTTGGAGCTAGGAATTTGAAGTTGCAAAAGGAACTAGGGTTTTGGAGTTTTAATTTCCAATCTCTTCCACCATTAATACTCTAAAAACTGAAAAGAGAAGAGAATGAGGGTGAGTGGGGAAGAGTGGCTCAGATTTGAGCATAAGTTAACATAGGGCTGAGCCCAAACCAAACCCAAAGTGAAAAGTAGCAAAAATCAACTTTCTCCAAACATATCGAAGCTTATACTCAAAAAGGTCGCAAACGGCATTTTAAACTCAATGGGAGTGGTCCCGAGTCCTAATTCGACCGTATGCAAAAAGTAGCTTTTCGGACTAAAATCCGACTAACGATGAAATATTTAAATAAAATATTTAAATATAAAATCGATAAATATGCGGTTTGTTACATCAAGCCTCATCAACCGGGAATGGCTAAAAAAGGGGAGGTGCAGCAAGGCTTCGTGGGTCGCACCCACTGGAGAGCAAGATTTACCTCTGTCTAGAGGTCCCTTTATATTCGGCTGTGTGGGTGGTTGCTAGCTACAACCACGGGGTTGTCTTGTTCGGAACTATTCAGTAAGGAATGGGTCCGGCTTTGTGTTGCAAGGGGTCGGGAGTGATCCTCGGTACGTTGATCTAGGCCACGTACTGTGACGGGCGGTACCCCAGTAGCCCTGCCATTGTATGGAATCCAAAATCCAATAAGTGCCAACGGTTTTGATTGTATTACCCACTTTTGTGGCTAGTAGATGGAATTTAATGAATGTAACAATTTCGGCTATTTCTTATTTATTTGAAAACCCTAGACACTATTATAATATCATCGGATTTCCTATCAAATGTTTTGGTTAGCGTAAGGTAAAAACTTTTCCATGTTTATGTGTGGGAAGTCTTAAGTGATACCTTTCTATTCAAGGGTTTTTAAAAGTTAAGCAGCTTTAACCTGTTACTCACACCAGACCCATGTCTGACCCAGAGTTTATTTTTGTTTTTCATAAACTCTTGGGTACTCAAATTTTTATGAGTAGTCAAGAGAATTCAGGTTAGGACTCAGGTTAGCTTTGAAGAATTGTGGAGGAGCAATGGAGCAGGAGGCTTTTGCGTGTAGATATATATCTAGTATTTCGCTGTGTGTTCTCTGAGTTGTTGTCTTTGAGTTGTATAACTAGACAGGTGTTTAAATTGATATTGATATTCTGTTAATAATTATTAAGATAAATTTAATAATCTTCTTCAATAAATATTTAAATTGGTTATTTTATCTTTTAAAAATAATAAATTGATTTCTATTTATAAATAAATATATGGTTTATATATTGTAATATCCCGAAATTTTTAACAATATCAATTTAATAATCTGTAATTAAAATTAAATTGATATTGATATTCTGTTAATAATTATTCAGATAAATTTAATAATCTTCTTCAATAAATATTTAAATTGGTTATTTTATCTTTTAAAAATAATAAATTGATTTCTATTTATAAATAAATATATGGTTTATATTTTAAATAGATTGGTATTGTTTTAATTTTAATAGTAAAACATATTTTCTAGTTTAATATTTGTAACAATTTTGGAAATTTTGTTTTATTTAATATTTAAACTTTTCAAAGTTAAATAAATGATTTTGGTTTAATTTAATAATTGATTCATGTTTTAAAATTCTAATCTATATACATTTCAATTTGGAAATTTGTTTTAAATTAGTATTGAGTTTTAATATCTATTTCATAAATAAATATATGATTTTAAAATTGATAAGGAAAATATTAAAGTGTTTAAATTAAATTGGCTCGATTTTTAAATTTAGAATAAAAGCAAACAAATGATTTCATGACTTAATAAAATGGATATTTTATTGATAAAAATATAATTTCTTGAAAAATGATTTTAATTTAATAAAAAGAGATTTATAAATGCAATATTAATATTGTATTGTCTTTATAAATAAGTTGAATAAGAATTTGTAATTTTTATTTCAAATTGAATTTTTATTTATAACTTAAATTTTTCATAGTAGTTTACAATTTAAACAATGGGTTCCAGGCGATTGTCATCTACTTCCCCTTCGTGAATTTTCTTGCCCCTCTCCGTTTCACTCGCCCCCCTACATGTCCTCTCCTCCTTCTTTTCACGATCGTTCGCGTCTGCTCTCCCCATCTTCTACACGCTCTGGCCGTCGTTTTGGAGCCATGGTTCCTAAAGACGTCGCCCGTCCTGATTTACAATCGTCCCGAGAGTTTCCTCCCCTTCGTGCAACCAATCAGCCCCCTAGTTTCTACTGCCTGCCCTTGCTTGAACGTAGCTACTGCTGCTGGTACCACTGCTGTGAGTTCGTCTTTGATAACATCTGGTTCGCAACTTTATACTAATGTCGGATCCAATGTGGTTTTCGTTGGGTCTCCCTGTTGCGTTACCGATGAGCAAGTTAAGGGCTCTTTGGCATTGGAGTGTGATCTTGGAGGACTGTCAGGTGTTGATATAAGCATGGTTGAGTCTGTCGTGCATGATTGTTGCACGACAAGTGTTTGTATCAATGACAAAGTGGGATCTGAACCTTTAAACAGTGCTATTAGTTTGATTAACCCTTTGAGTGAAGCTACTCCGTGCCTGCCATCAGATGTAGTTTGTCCTGTGCCTCCTTCGTCTTCGAATGCATGCCCCAAATTTGGTATAGCTTGTGGCACTCCAGTCATTGCCGATGTTAACCCAGTGCACAATGTGTTAAAACCTGGCGATTCCATGAAGTCTCACATTGTTTCTCAATGCCCCAATCCTGTGGCCTCTACTGGTGTGGTGGAGTGTCGCCCTGTTGATACTTGCCCATCGGTACCCAAATCATGGTCTTCACTTTTTACATCCATGCCACGTAATGCAGGTGTTTATGAACCAGTTGAGTTCGAAATCCATGAGGAAAACGAAGTAATGATCCCTCCCCTAGTGTTATCCAAGCCGGTTTGGACTTTTGGTCTGAATACGTAGTTGGTTTCATTTTGGACCCTAAACATCGACTTCATGATGTGGCTGCTGTTTGTCGTAGGGCCTGGAGACTACATGGTGGTCTTAGAGTCAAGTTGGTCGATTCCTTGTACTACCTATTGTTCTCCTCCTCCGAGGAACGTATTCGTGTTCTTGAGTCTGAGCCTACCTTCTTTGATGGACAGCCTTTTATTATTACCCCCTGGTCGCCGACGGTGCTAGAGCACGTGAACAGGTTTTATCTATCCTTGTTTGGGTTTATTTCTCTCAAATTCCTTCTGCTCTTCAACCGCTGCTTGGTTTTGAATTGGCTTGCTTGCAATGTTGGTATATTGAAGTGTTTTGACTCCAACACTGTAGCGCGAGATAAGCTTGTTTACGCCAAGGCTCTGATTGAGATTTCTCCCCATAAGCCTCTTCCTACCTCTATTCTTGTCCAGCTAGCTGTTGGACATGTGGTGGATGTGCGTGTTCGGTATGGATAGGTCCCTGACATTTGTACCTCCTGTCACTCTTTTGGCCATATTGCCTCTGCCTGCTCGCACTCTGTTATATCTGCTTCTGCTCCTAAGATCCCTCTGCCTAGGCCTCCGCTAAGGAAATGGGTTCCTAAGGTCTCACTAGTTGCTTCTAAGTCTTCTGTCCCCGGACCTTCCCTCTCCTTAGTGAGGCCTGCTTCCCCAGTTCCTGGTGTTTCCTCTGCTGAGACGGATCTTGTTGTTTGGGCTGACACTGAACATAGTTGGGTTGATCTCCGTTCAGACATGAGATTCAACCCAGTGGATGACACCTATTTCAGATATGTATCTGGTGATCTACTGGACCTTCGATGCCTTCACTACATAATTTCAGGTGATTCCTTGGTTCTTGACTTGGATGGTTCGCACGCTCAGTCTAATGCTGTTATTCTAGCTGATTCTTCCTGGGATCGATCCTTTATCTACTCTTCTGGCGTTGACAGTTATGATCCTTCTCTTGCTGTTCTTTTTCGCCCCTATATTGGTCTTCTTGGAGATGGTTCTATGGTTTCTTCCCGGGTTGTTGAGAGCGATTGTGATTCTTCCTCTGCGGAGGAGAACTAGTCTAGTAATTTATATCGAGTAGCTACGACTCGTCTGTCATACTCCTGTGCTGTAATTTTATTTCTTTCTTTCATAGTAGCTAAGGTGACTCTACCTTACTCCTATACTTCAAACTTTATTACGTTCGTAATAAAAGTGGTCGGTCCACTATAAAACCGTCGGCTATGCCAAAAAAAAATTGTTTGGTTTTGAATTTAGTTTGAATTTAAGTTCAACAGTATAAATTTTAAATTGTTTAATTATTTTAATTTTTAATATGTATAAGTTTATTTATAAACATGTTTGTTCTTATTTCTTTTGTAAATTTATACACATATTTTAACATAAACTAACAACTTAAATTAAGCTAACACATGCATTAACTTGTAAATAAATACTAATCACCTTTAAAAGATAACATGTGTTGCATTCACAAGAAATGGTTTAAACAAGTGTTCAAATTTCACATTAATAGTTTGACAAGTGTTAAATTTTGTTTTAAATTTTCTTTTCTTTTATTAACTCTGAAAATACATTTAGTTAAGTTTGCATCTTATTCATAGTGCATTTTCATTTTCCTCAATCAAAAAAAGAAAGAAAAAAAATCAAAGCTCCTCATCAAAAACTAAATCTTTCATAAACCTGCATATTCAAATCCTTCAATCTGCATTTCCTTAAAAAGAAATCCACAAATCTGCATAATCAAAACCATATTCAAATCTGCATATTCCTCTTCTTCAACAATCAAACCCATCTACCTTAAATTCAAATATCAATCTACACTTCCTCAAAATCAAGTGAGCCTGCACACTGTTTATTCCCTGCATTCTGTTTAAACCTGGAAGTAGTGAAAGCATTAGCATGTATTTGAGGATTTAGCAACTACATTCTTTCTGCATGCAAATAACTAGAGTATGGATCATGAGCTTTCAAAATTTCAACTCAGATTTTAAACAAAAGGGTCAAGCCTCCATTTTTGTGTTTTCTGCAAAAAATTCAACAGAGGTCTGCATTCTTAAAAGGGGAGTAACAAATTATTTTTAAAACTAATTTAAATTTATATTGTTGCTTGAATTGTTGCCTGATGAGTCTGATGAATATGCCTGTGTATATGTATGAGATTGAATGCTTGCTTGCTAGTGATGAATTCCTTCCTGATCTTGATTTCAGACCTAAAGATATAACTTAAATTTATGAACTCGAGATCTAATCCCTGTTTAGATGCAAATTTTCAAACAGAACTTGTAGTATATCCTAAATAAAGTGTTAGATTTTATTTAGGATAATAAACTTGTTTTTTTTGACTCTGTAAATTTTAGAAACATCATGCATGTTTAATTTTATTCAAACCCAATCTAATTAATATGATAATTCTGTAATACAAATCAAAAATATAAACTGGAACTTGATTTTTAAATCAAGTATTCGTATTTTTAGGTGTATGTTTCATTTACAGTTGGTTCTTGAACCAAAAATATGAATTTGAGCAATGCTTGAAATCTGTTGTTTGAGGGAACTCAAGATTCTTTTGAGTTACAGAATAAGGATCATAGATCCTTAGAAAAATCAGGAATATGAATATAATTAAGTAGGATAGTAGCAATTTGAATTTAAACTTTTAACCCTAGTTTTGAAGTGGGTTTGAGTTTTTAGTCAGTGAGAGGTGTAGGGTTGACCGAGTACTCTGGTACTTGGGCAATGTGTAGTAGGTATGTGGAGGGGCTCGAGGCCGGAAAGTTGGATATCAAGATGGTTGGGGTGGCGAACTATGGCCGTTGATAGGTTTTCAGTTGAAACCTGTAAAAAAAAATTCCAGGTTTTGAATTTGGGATTTCAGAACCAAATTTTGAATTCCTGTTTATTTGGTAGATCTTGTGTTGGTGTTAGCGTATTCATGAGTTTCTGGTCATGGCTTGATCACTGGAGATGATCGGTAGAGGTGGCGACGATGAAATTCTGGTGAACTGTTTGGGTATGGGGGTGTTGCAGAGATGGCCCGAAGTAAAGAGAAAGAGAACTCGAAGCAGGTAAGTAGGAAATTCGGAGTGGAGAGGCATTTGACTCGAAGTAGAAATAAGGTTCTGGGTTCGAACCTGTAATTTCCAGGTTTGAAGCCTGTATAAAAATCTGGGATTTTTGAAAATTTAAAATCTGTAGTTTGTGTTAAGGTAAGGTTCAAGTTTAAATTCAATGTAAGTTTGAATTTCTGATTTAAATACAAAACCCAGTTTTTAAATAAAATAAAAGTTTCAAAATTTATCTTAATTAACTATTTCATTTTGGTAAATGGTTTAAAACTTTAAATACTAAGGTTTTTAAAATGTGAGGATTTACAGATTTGTTTAAATCTGGAAAATTCTATGTTTAAAAATGAAGTTCAGTTTAAATTTAAAAAGAAGATTTAAATTTGAAAGTTTAAACTAAAAATGAATTGAATTTCTAAAATTTTGAAATGAATTTAACTTTAAAGACTTTCATAGCATTTGTTTGATTTGCAATATAAAAAGTTTTAAATTATTTAAAACTTTGATAAGTTTTAAAAAATATTCTATTTTAAACTTGAATTTAAATTGGAATTTAAAGGTAATTTCATAAGTACTTAGTTTTGAATTAAATTGTTTTAACATAATTAAGTTATGTTTTGAAAATTAAATTAAGATTTATGTTTTAGAATTAATTAACAAGGTAATTAAGATTAATTAATTAATTTAATTCATTAAATAAATTTGGAATTAATAATTGATTAATGATTAATCAATTTGGAATTAAGATCATTAATTAAATTTTTAATTAATGATGAATGAATAATAATTATGTAATTAAGTTTTAAATTAAGGTTAATTAATTTAGTAATTAACTTTAATTAATGAATGATTAAAGATAATTTAAATGGTAATTAATTTAAGTTAATTACTTTATAAAATAATTAGAGGATGGTTAATGAAGGTCATTAACCAGGATTATTTGACAATTAATTAATATGGTTAATATTTTATAATTAATTAGATTAATTAATTTAATAATAATCAATTATAAATGGTTTGAGTATAATTACTTAGTAAAGTAATTAAGAAATTAATTACTTAACGTAGTTAATTTAGTTTAATGAGATTGTTTAATTTAATTAATTTAGTTTAATTAATTTTAAACACTTGAGTTTTAAAAATAATTACTTTAAGTAACTAATGATTTGGAAATTACTTAGTTAAGTAATTAATTAATAATTACATGATTGCAATTAAGTGGAGATGTTTAAGTGTGAGGAAATTTGGTTTAGTTATTTAATAATTGATCAAGGGATTAATTAAGTAATTAATTAAAGGATAATTAATTTATTTAATATAGTAATTAAGTTAGTTAATTACTAAATGTAATTAATCTGTGATGAGGATTAATAAGTTAATTACTAAAGGTAATTAATAATTAACGATCATTAATTATTTTAATTAATGATGTAATTAAAGTTGATTAATTATGATTAATTAATCAATGATAAGTAATTAAAGGAAATTAATTAATGTAATTAATTAAGGATTGGGATAATTGATTATGATTAATTAACTAATTTAAGTAATTAAAGGTTAATTACTGTTTAGTCGAGAACAATTAATTTTGTGAAATTAATTAAGGATAATTACATAAGTGTAATAAGGATAATTAATCATGGGTGATTAATTAAGGTGATTAATAATGAATGATAAATTGATTGTAATCAATTAAATGATTAAGTAAGCAAGATATATATTGGTGAAGTAATTAATTTAATTTATTTTAAATCAATTAAAGATGAAGTGATTAATTTAATTTACTTTAAATTAATTAAAGATAGAGATAGTTAATTTAATTCATTTTAAATTAATTATATTGATGATGAATAAATCATTGCTTATATATATATGGATGACATTGATTGTCTTGAATGTTGTGTGATCTCAGTAATGAGATAAGTATTATTGTGTGGTATGGATGTTTGATTGTATTGTGATGATAACATAGGTTATCTATTGTGATGGTGATATATGGAATATCTATTATGATATTGATGATGTAGATTACCTGTTATTTGATAATGTTAATTAGCAATTGTAATTGTGAGTTATCTATCTGTGTGTATATAGATACTGTAATTGAATTGTTTTAAAATTTTAAAACAACTTGGACCCTAAAAGACACGCTTTGGTTTTCGATGAGACCGGGATCGGGTTTGCAACATTACAGCGTGATAGGGGGTTCTCGCTTTGCGTTAGGTGGAGAACGGGAGATTCTTACCCCTACATGTCCCTTTTGGGTAGTATAAGGCCCTGGGTTGGTTGCGAGTCAAGAGGCTGGCCGTAAAAGCAAACCCGAGGTACCACTGGGAGCCACGGCGGGGCTGGGATGGTTGAAAAGCCTACCAGTCGGTGAGCCGCTGTTGATGGTTGCAAAGCCTAGACTATCTCAGTTGGTATCAGAGCATTAGGCTGAGTGAATACCTAGGCTCTGAAGTGTGTCTTTCTTAGGGAGCATTAGGTTGAGTGAATACCTAGGCTCTGTAGTGGTGTCTTTCTTGAGAGAGCGCATTTGTAATTTTAATATATATATATATATATATATATATATATATTTCTACCTATTTGTTGGGTTACCTGTTCAGGTTTTCCAATATAAGTTATAAAGGTAGATGGGGTAGTAGTGTGTGTAACACGACCTACCATTTGTTGGAGTTTGAATGTTTGAGGTTGGAGGTGTTTTGTTGAGATTGTAGACCTAATACCGTCTCGAGTGAGTTCCGTAGTGATGAAAAACTTCATTGATCTCTGAAGGAAACCGGTTAAGGTTCAGGGTCTATTTCTAAAGTTGGATGAGTAGAGTTTGGATCTGTTGTTTGGCAGAAGCAAGTGATGGTATTTTGATACCTTAGGAAGTGAGTCTGCTTCAGTGTTGTGGCTGTGGTCAGCTTGAGTTTCTGTTTGCTTTGAAGTACGAGTTTCTTGGAGAGCTTGTTTTGGAATTCTTTGGCATCTGTGGCAGCAGTGTAGTTTGGGATGTTCCCGGTGTTGACAAGAGATCTTCTGGCTTAGCAGTTCTCTGGAGTGGATTTCAGAAGCAGTCAAGTGGACCCGTTTCTCGATGGTTTGACGGTTTAAGTGTAAGCTGTTCAATTTGGTTAAGGGAGAACAGTTTTACTTGGATTTGGTTTAGTGGATCACAAAAGTGACTTGCGATTGTTTGAGTGTTCTCTTGGGTTATCTAAGTTTTTCTGGATGTCTTCAGGAAGTCAGAGTTTGATTCGCATCTGGAGATTGAGTTTTCTTATCGACTGGAATTTTAGAGTGGTATCGGTGGTTCAACTTTATAGTAGAATGGTTCCAAGAGTTGAGTTGGTGTAGCATCTCAGTGTTTTGGAGGAACTAATGAAAGTTTCTTATGGATTTGTTGAATCATATCTCTGGAGTGTGTTGACCAGTTGTGCTTGTGTTCTTTTTCAGCATTCTCCTCTATGTTGGATTAGAGTTGTGCAGCGGAAGCAGCTTGGAAGTGTATTTGCTTTTCTTTTCCGAATAGGAGATGTGAGTTGTTGTCTTCTGATGTTGAGGAGTTGAGTTTGAGTTCTTGGTTTTGGTTGGTCTTGAGGAGATCATTTTGTTGAAGTTGTTGGTCTAGTTTGTTTCTAGAAGCATCAGCGTAGGTTGAGCTGATCAGTAAGTTTGGAGACAGCCCAAGATCGTCTGAAGAGTTTTGTGGATAAGAGTTGGAGGGATTTGGACTCTGAAGTCGGAGATTTGATTTTGGATAAGTTTTCTTCGATCATAAGTGAGCTATAAGATTTGGTAAGTCTGAGAAGTTAGCTCTGTATTGTTTTGGATCTTTTCTGTGATCTTGGAGTAAGTGATTGATCTATAGGATTGAATTGCCAGTTTGGATAACTGGAATTCGATGAGTTTCACGTATCTCTGAGGGAGTACGTCTATGATCTATCTCTAGTTTTGGAACCAGCAGTTCTGGAGTTTTGGTTGTTGAGTCAGACTCGTTTGTAGTCTGATACCTTGTCTAGTGTTATAGATATAGTTGTATAGGAGCTTTGTAGCTTCATAGTATTGATTGTTTGGATCCTTTAGAGCGAGTATCCCGGTATATATATATATACACCTGGGGAAACTTGATAAAATTCTATTCAGAATTTGTCTGGATAATTAGATTTGTTTGATTGGTTGAATTGGTTGTTTGATTGTTAGCATATGTTTGATATATGCTTATGTTTTTTTAATTAAAATTTAATGAGATTATTAAATTACCTTTGTTTTAAATTTCGAGGACGAAATCCTTTTAAGGGGGAAGGATTGTAATATCCCGGAATTTTTAACAATATCGATTTAATAATCTGTAATTAAAATTAAATTGATATTAATATTCTGTTAATAATTATTTA
The DNA here is from genome assembly GCA_030765085.1 of Allium cepa. Classification (NCBI taxonomy): domain Eukaryota; kingdom Viridiplantae; phylum Streptophyta; class Magnoliopsida; order Asparagales; family Amaryllidaceae; genus Allium; species Allium cepa. The sequence continues at coordinate 270,330,361 of CM060944.1, forward strand.
GATAAATTTAATAATATTCTTCAATAAATATTTAAATTGGTTATTTTATCTTTTAAAAATAATAAATTGATTTCGGTTTATAAATAAATATATGGTTTATATTTTAAATAGATTGTTATTGTTTTAATTTTAACAGTAAAACATATTTTCTAGTTTAATATTTGTAACAATTTTGGAAAATTTGTTTTATTTAATATTTAAACTTTTCAAAGTTAAATAAATGATTTTGGTTTAATTTAATAATTGAATCATGTTTTAAAATTCTAATATATATACATTTCAATTTGGAAATTTGTTTTAAATTAGTATTGAGTTTTAATATCTATTTCATAAATAAATATATGATTTTAAAATTGATAAGGAAAATATTAAAGTGTTTAAATTAAATTGGCTCGAGTTTTAAATTTAGAATAAAAACAAACAAATGATTTCATGACTTAATAAAATGGATATTTTATTGATAAAAATATAATTTCTTGAAAAATTATTTTAATTTAATAAAAAGAGATTTATAAAAGCAATATTAATATTGTATTGTCTTTATAAATAAGTTGAATAAGAATTTGTAATTTTTATTTCAAATTGAATTTTTATTTATAACTTAATTTGAAATTGTTTGATTTTGAATTTAGCTTGAATTTAAGTTCAAAAGTATAAATTTTAAATTGTTTAATTTTTTTAATTTTTAATATGTATAAGTTTATTTATAAACATGTTTGTTCTTATTTCTTTTTTAAATTTATACACAAATTTTAACATAAACTAACAACTTAAATTAAGCTAACACATGCATTAACTTGTAAATAAATACTAATTACCTTTAAAAGATAACATGTGTTGCATTCACAAGCAATGTTTAAACAAGTGTTCAAATTTCACATTAATAGTTTGACAAGTGTTAAATTTTGTTTTAAATTTTCTTTTCTTTTATTAAATCTGAAAATACATTTAGTTAAGTTTGCATCTTATTCATAGTGCATTTTCATTTTCCTCAATCAAGAAAAGAAAGAAAAAAAAAATCAAATCTCCTCATCAAAAACTAAATCTTTCATAAACCTACATATTCAAATCCTTCAATCTGCATTTCCTTAAAAAGAAATCGACAAATCTGCATAATCAAAACCATATTCAAATCTGCATATTCCTCTTCTTCAACAATCAAACCCATCTGCCTTAAATTCAAATATCAATCTACACTTCCTCAAAATCAAGTGAGCCTGCACACTGTTTATTCCCTACATTCTGTTTAAACCTGGAAGCAGTGAAAGCATTAGCATGTATTTGAGGATTTAGCAACTATATTCTTTCTGCATGCAAGTAACTAGAGTATGGATCATGAGCTTTCAAAATTTCAACTCAGATTTTAAACAAAAGGGTGAAGCCTGCATTTTTGTGTTTTCTGCAAAAAATTCAACAGAGGTCTGCATTCTTAAAAGGTGAGTAACAAATTATTTTTAAAATTAATTTAAATTTATATTGTTGCTTGAATTTTTGCCTGATGAGTATGATGAATATGCCTGTGTATATGTATGAGATTGAATGCCTGCTTGCTAGTGATGAATTCCTTCCTAATCTTGATTTCAGACTTAAAGATATAATTTAAATTTATGAACTCAAGATCTAATCCCTGTTTAGATGCAAATTTTCAAACAGAACTTGTAGTATATCCTAAATAAAGTGTTAGATTTTATTTAGGATAATAAACTTGTTTTTTTGACTCTATAAATTTTAGAAACATCATGCATGTTTAATTTTATTCAAACCAAATCTATTTAATATGATAATTCAGTAATACAAATCAAAAATATAAACTGGAACTTGATTTTTAAATCAAGTATTGGTATTTTTAGGTGTATGTTTCATTTACAGTTGGTTCTTGAACCAAAAATATGAATTTGAGCAATGCTTGCAATCTGTTGTTTGAGGGAACTCAAGATTCTTTTGAGTTATAGAATAAGGATCATAGACCCTTAGAAAAATCAGGAATATGAATATAATTGAGTAGGATAGTTGCAGTTTGAATTTAAACTTTTAACCCTAGTTTTGAAGTGGGTTTGAGTTTTTAGTCAGTGAGAGGTGTAGGGTTCACCGAGTACTCTGGTACTTGGGCAATGTGTAGTAGGTATGTGGAGGAGCTCGAGGCCGGAAAGGTGAATATCAAGATGGTCGGGGTGGCGAACTACGGCCGTTGACAGGTTTGAGTTGAAACCTGTAAAAAAAAATCCAGGTTTTGAATTTGGGATTTCAGAACCAAATTTTGAATTCCTGTTTATTTGGTAGATCTTGTGTTAGTGTTAGGGTATTCATGAGTTTCTGGTTGTGGCTTGATCACCTGAGATGATCGACAGAGGTGGCGGCGATGAAATTCTGGTGAACTGTTTGGGTATGGGGGTGTTGCAGAGATGGCTCGAAGTAAAGAGAAAGAGAACTCGAAGCAGGTAAGTAGGAAACTCGGAGTGGAGAGGCATTTGACTTGAAGTAGAAATAAGGTTATCGAGTCGAACCTGTAATTTCCAGGTTTGAAGCCTGTATAAAAATCTGGGGTTTTTGAAAATTTAAAATCTGTAGTTTGTGTTAAGGTAAGGTTCAAGTTTAAATTCAATGCAAGTTTGAATTTCTGATTTAAATACAAAACCCGGTTTTTAAATAAAATAAAATTTTCAAAATTTATCTTAATTAACTATTTCATTTTGGTAAATGGTTTAAAACTTTAAATACTAAGGTTTTTAAAATATAAGGATTTACAGATTTATTTAAATCTGGAAAATTCTATGTTTAAAAATGAAGTTCAGTTTAAATTTAAAAAGAAGATTTAAATTTGAAAGTTTAAACTAAAAATGAATTGAATTTCTAAAATATTGAAATGAATTTAACTTCAAAGACTTTCATAGCATTTGTTTGATTTCCAATATAAAATTTTTTAAATTATTTAAAACATTGATAAGTTTTAAAAATTATTCTATTTTAAACTTGAATTTAAATTGGAATTTAAAGGTAATTTCATAAGTACTTAGTTTTGAATTTAATTGTTTTAACATAATTAAGTTATGTTTTCAAATTTAAATTAAGATTTATGTTTTAGAATTAATTAACAAGGTAATTAAGATTAATTAATTAATTTAATTCATTAAATAAATTTGGAATTAATAATTGATTAATGATTAATCAATTTGGAATTAAGATCATTAATTAAATTTTTAATTAATGATGAATGAATAATAATTATGTAATTAAGTTTTAAATTAAGGTTAATTAATTTAGTAATTAACTTTAATTAATGAATGATTAAAGATAATTTAAATGGTAATTAATTTAAGTTAATTACTTCATAAAATAATTAGAGGATGGTTAATGAAGGTCATTAATCAGGATTATTTAACAATTAATTAATATGGTTAATTTTTTATAATTAATTAGATTAATTAATTTAATAATAATCAATTAAATGGTTTGAGTATAATTACTTAGTAAAGTAATTAAGAAATTAATTACTTAACGTAGTTAATTTAGTTTAATGAGATTGTTTAATTTAATTAATTTAGTTTAATTAATTTTAAACACTTGAGTTTTAAAAATAATTACTTTAAGTAATTAATGATTTGGAAATTACTTAGTTAAGTAATTAATTAATAATTACATGATTGTAATTAAGTAGAGATGTTTAAGTGTGAGGAAATTTCGTTTAGTTATTTAATAATTGATCAAGGGATTAATTAAGTAATTAATTAAAGGATAATTAATTTATTTAATATAGTAATTAAGTTAGTTAATTACTAAATTTAATTAATCTTTGATGATGATTAATAAGTTAATTACTAAAGGTAATTAATAATTAACGATCATTAATTATTTTAATTAATGATGTAATTAAAGTTGATTAATTATGATTAATTAATCAATGATAAGTAATTAAAGGAAATTAATTAATGTAATTAATTAAGGATTGGGATAATTGATTATGATTAATTAATTAATTTAAGTAATTAAAGGTTAATTACTGTTTAGTTGAGAACAATTAATTTTGTGAAATTAATTAAGGATAATTGCATAAGTGTAATTAAGGATAATTAATCATGGGTGATTAATTAAGGTGATTAATAATGAATGATAAATTGATTGTAATCAATTAAATGATTAAGTAAGCAAGATATATATTGGTGATGTAACTAATTTAATTTATTTTAAATTAATTAAAGATGAAGTGATTAATTTATTTTATTTTAAATTAATTAAAGATAGAGATAGTTAATTTAATTCATTTTAAATTAATTATATTGATGATGAATAAATCATTGCTTATATATATATATATATATATATATATATATATATATATATATATATATATATATATATATGGATGACATTGATTGTCTTGGATGCTGTGTGATCTTAGTAATGAGATAAGTATTATTGTGTGGTATGGATGTTTGATTTTATTGTGATGATAACATAGGTTATCTATTTTGATGGTGATATATGGAATATCTATTATGATATTGATGATGTAGATTACCTGTTATATGATAATGTTAATTATCAATTGTGATTGTGAGTTATCTATCTGTGTATATAGATACTGTAATTGAATTGTTTTAAAATTTTAAAACAACTTGGACCCTAAAAGACACGCTTTGGTTTTCGATGAGACCGGGATCGGGTTCCCATATTTGGATATCCGAAAACCACATCGATTCCAAATAACGTTAGGTCGTGAATCAAAGTGGAGCTTTGTGAAGACCCGAGGTGTTAGGACTATGAGTCAGTATAACTCTGTGGGTGATTCCGTAATGAGTTGACGGAATTAGTTCTTATAGATTCGAGATGGTGAATTAGAGTGCAAGGGTTATTGTCGTTAACTCTGAGGGTGATTCCAAAATGAGTGTAACGAGATAATGCCTTCGGTTTCGTTCGAACCCGGAACGAACTTGTATGGATTGAATGCTTTCAGAACATCGTCAGGTGGACGATGAGCATTCTAAGTGATGTGTCCTATAAAGGTAATCATAGCCTCAAGCCTCATCAACCGGGAATGGCTAAAACATGGGAGGTGCAGCAAGGCTTCATGGATCGCACCCACTGGAGAGCAAGATTGATCCCTGTCTAGAAGTCCCTTTATATTCGGCTGTGTGGGTGGTTGCTAGCTACAACCACGGGGTTGTCTTGTTTGGAACTATTCAGTAAGGAATGGGTCCGGCTTTGTGTTGCAGGGGGTCGGGAGTGATCCTCGGTACGTTGATCTAGGCCACGTACTGTGACGGGCGGTACCCCAGTAGCCCTGCCATTGTATGGAATCTAAAATCCAATAAGTGCCAACGGTTTTGATTGTATTACCCACTTTTGTGGCTAGTAGCTAGAATTTAATGAATGTAACAATTTCGGCTATTTCTTATTTATTTGAAAACCCTAGACACTATTATAATATCATCGGATTTCCTATCAAATGTTTTGGTTAGCGTAAGGTAAAAACTTTTCCATGTTTATGTGTGGGAAGTCTTACGTGATACCTTTCTTTTCAAAAGGTTTTTAAAAGTTAAGCAACTTTAACCTGTTACTCACACCAGACCCATGTCTGACCCGGAGTTTATTTTTGTTTTTCATAAACTCTTGGGTACTCAAATTTTTATGAGTAGTCAAGGGTGATTCAGGTTAGGATTCAGGTTAGCTTTGACGAATTGTGAAGGAGCGATGGAGCAGGAGGCTTCCGCGTATAGATATATAGTTTTCCGCTGTGTGTTCTTTGAGTTGTTGTATTGAGTTGTAACTAGACAGGTGTTTATAACTGTCTAGTATGTGTTGCATACCTGTGTACTCTGATAATGGTTGTAAACTATGTAAAGTATTATGTGATTAATATAATTTATCCGTTCCGCTGTTAGATTCTGATGTTGTTTCTTTCTTCTCTTCTTTCTATTCTCTTTTCTATCCCTTTCTTTCATAAAGATGATGCGATTTTCCGGGAGTGGAAAGTCGGGTCGTCTCAAATGAGTGTAACAAAATTCCTATATGCATAACAACAAATACCAGACTTCTTTTGAAATCAGCCTAATGCTAATTACTTATTGTAACTGAAAATTTAAACAAAATTTAAATCTGGAAACTGAAACTTAGCAAATGAATCTAAGTTTGAATTTAATTTAAGACTGGAATTTAAATTTAGATTTTAAAACTTTTTAAAGTATAAAGAAACATTGGTTTTGTATTTAAAACTATAAGTTTTAAATTATGAAATAAGAATTTAAAATGAGTTTAAATTCTATTTTAAAAACCTGAACTTTTATTTTAATGTCAGTCTTTAAAATTTAATAAGTTTTTAAAATTTAAATTTGTTTTAACCATTTTTAGAAAAGGTTAAATAATTTGAAAATGGAGATGAAAGAGCAAGTAATGTTTTAAATTTTTAAGATTTAATCTGAAATGAAAATTTGAATTGTGTTTCAGTTTGAAATTTAAAAAGAAATTTAAAATTGAATTTTGTTTGAAACGAAGTGTTTAAAATATTTTGTATAAAGAAGAATGTTTCTTAATTTTGAACTTAAGAAAACTGGTTTCATTTAAATTATTAAATTAATTTAAATGGAATATTAATTATTATTTAATTATTAATATGGATGATTAATTAAGTAATTAATAATTTTTAAGTTAGTTAATTAAGATTAATTAAGGTTAGTTAATCTAAAATTAAGGATGGTTAATTAAATTTTAATTAATGATTAAGATTTATTTAATCAAGTGATTAAAGATAATTTAGATTTTAATTAACACTTAATTAATTAATAATTAGAGATTAGTTAAATTGTAATTAAATATTGATTAATTGATAATTAATAATGATTAATTGAAGTTAATTCTTAATTATGTAATTAAGAAAGGTTAATGAAGGTCATTAACTTAAGATATTTTAACAATTAATTAATGTGATTAATTTTGATAATTAATTAGATTAATTAATTAATAATAATCAATTGTTTAATTACTTAATGAAAGTAATTAATGAATTAAATACATGGTGTGATTAATTTGATTAATGTGATTAGTTTAGATTAATTAAATTAAATTAATTTAAACATTTATGGATTGTTGATAATTACTTTATGTAATTTATGAATTTGTAATTACTTAAGGAGGTAATTTATTAATAATTACATGATGTAATTAAGGATATTTATTGTAGAAGTAATTTGGATTTAAATTACTTTGAAATTAATCAAGGATTAATTAAGATAATTAATTAAGTGTAATTAATTTATGGGATGGGTAATTAAAGCAGTTAATTACTGAATGGTTATTAATCATGAGTGATTAATATATAGGGTTTAAACATGAATTTAGGCGATTTCTATGGCTCCAGGCGATTAGGCGATTGCGTTTTTTCCTAAAGTCTTCATCATCTTCGCATCCCTCTTCTCCGTCCCCCCTTCATGCCCACTTCCCCTTCGGTTCTTCCCTCCCCCTCATCTACTCGCTCTGGTCGCTGTTTTCGAAACATGGCATCTTATGACGTTGCTCGCCCTGACCTCCTCTCGTTGCTAGATTTCCCTCCCCTCTCTGAAATCATACGGTCTCCAACTTCCCCCGTTTGTTCGACTGAAGCTATTTCGGTTGCTTCCAGTCATGAGGCTATGAAATCATCTTCGTCTAATTCAGGTACTTCGATTCCTCCCCCTAGGTCCGGATCCATTATGAACGAAGTTAATAAACCCAGTTGCAATTTGGGTCTTCTTGAGATGGTTTCACTGGTTGTGAACAATGCATCTGATGTTGCTTGCTCTGTTGCTCCTTCGACATCAATTCCCTGCGCAGGTTTTGGTGAAGCCAGTGGCACTTCATCTGTTCGACAGAATGCTAATGACAAGGTAGGACCTGTACCCACTGTTTTATCCCCTGGAGATAACTTGCACGCGGTCGCTCCTCACCGTGAAGTTCTGAGACCCTTTCCTGTGCCTGAGTGTCACCCTGCTGCACTTAACACGTCTGTTCCGAAACCATGGTCTTCCCTCTTTTCATCCAAGCCCCGTAATGCGGGTGTTTATGAACCAGTAGTTTTTGAGATCGTTGAGGAAAACGGAGTTATGATCCCTCCCCCCTGTGTAATGCAAGCTGGTATGGACTTTTGGTCTGGATACGTTGTTGGATTCTTTTTGGACCCTAAGCATCGTCTTCGTGATGTGGCTGCTGTTTGTCGAAGGGCTTGGAGACTTCATGGTGGTCTTAGAGTTAAGTTGGTTGATTCCTTGTACTACATTCTGTTCTCCTCCCCTGAGGAACGAAGCCGTGTTCTTGAGTCCGAGCCTACGTTCTTTGATGGACAACCCTTCATTATAACACCCTGGTCTCCGACGGTTGCTACTGCTCGTGAACAAGTTTTATCCATCCCTGTTTGGGTCTATTTCTCTCAAATCCCCTCTGCTCTTCAACCGCTGCGTGGTTTGAATTGGTTAGCTTGCAATATTGGTAAATTGATTTGTTTTGACTCTAATACCGTCGCGCGAGATAAGCTTGTTTACGCCAAGGCTCTGATTGAGATTTCTCCCCATAGGCCGCTACCATCCTCCATTCCTGTCCAGCTTGCTGTTGGTCATGTGGTGGAAGTTCGTGTACGTTATGGTTGGGTCCCTGATATCTGTACCACCTGTCACTCTTTTGGCCATATTGCCTCTGCCTGCAAGCACTCTGCTGTCTCCGCTGCTGTGCCCAAGATCCCTCTACCTCGGCCTCCGCTTAGGAAATGGGTTCCCAAAGTCCAGCGTCCGGTTTCCCCAGTTCCTTCTGACGTATCGCCTGTTCTCCCTGCTGAGCCGGAGCTCTCTCTGCCTCTCGTTGATTGGGTTGAGCCTGAACATAGTTGGGTTGATCGGAGTACTCGTATGAGATTCAACCCTGTGGATAACTCCTTCTTTAGATTTGTTTCTGATAATCTTACGGACCTTCGGTGCCTTTACTACAGGATATCTGATAATTCCTTGGTTCTTGACTTGGATGGTAAGTTTGCTGAGACTAATTCTGAACTTCTAGCTGATACTGACTGGGATCGAGCTTATATTTACTCCTCTGACTCTGTCTGTTATGATCCTTCTCTTGTTACTCGTTTTCGCCCATTTTTTGGTCGTCATGGGAGTCGTTCTCTGGATCCTTCCCGGGATGATGATAGTGATGGTGATTCTTCCTCTCCGGAGGAGAACTAGTCTAGTAATTTATTTCTTGTAGCTGTGACTTGTCTGTCACACTCCTGTGCTGTTTTTTACTTTACTTACCTTCTTAGTAGTTAAGGTACTTCTACCTTACTCCTGTACTACAACTTTATTACGTGGTAATAAAAGTGGTCGGTCCACTATAAAACCGTCGGCCTTGCCAAAAAAAAAAAAAATATAGGGTTTAAATTGTAGATTAATTACTTGTGTAATTAATTTATATTGAGAGATTGATTAAATGTAATCATTAATTAATTAATCAATGATGTAATTTGGAGTTGATTAATTAAGGAATAATTAATAATGTATAAATGATTAATCTAATTAATTTTAGTTAATTAATTAATAAACAATTACAAGTTAATTATTTGCAAGGGGTTTAAGTAATTAACTTGTGTAATTAAAATTAAAGGCTAATTACTTATTGTAATTAGAGATAGTTAATCAATATTAATTGAAATATTTAGATGATGATTTATAAATTGATTTGAAATCAATGGATGGTTAAGTTAAGCAGAATTTTGATGATGAAGTAATTAATTTAATTCATTAGAGTTTAGGTAATTAATTTAATTCCTTTTAAATTAATTATAAATGGTGTGATCATTAGATAGTTGCTTATGTTTGATGATTGGTATTAATTGCCATGTATGGTTTGTAATCTCAGTTATGAGATAAGGAGTGTATGTGATATGGATGCATTGGTTGTTTGGATGATAATATAAATTATCTGATTTTGATATGAATTATTTGTTGGTGAATGATAATGTTAATTATCCATTGTTATATGGTAAATTATCTATTTGTGTATATTTAGATAATGAATTGAATTGTTTTAAACTTTAAAACAACTTGGACTTAAAAGACACGCTTTGGATTTCGATGAGACCGGGATCGGGTTTCCATATTTGGGATCCGAACACCACATCGATTCCAATTAAATGTTAGGTCGTTCACCCAAATGGAGCGAGTGAAGACTCGAGGTGTAAGGGCTATACGTCAGTATAACTCTGTGGGTGATTCCGTAATGAGTTGACGGAATAGTACTTATAGATTCGAGATGGTGGTTTAGAGTGCAAGGGTTATTGTCGTTAACTTTGAGGGTGATTCCAATACGAGTGTAACGAGATAATGCCTTCGGCTTCATTCGAACCCGGAACGAACTTGTATGGATTGAATGCTTTCAGAACATCGTCAGGTGGACGATGAGCATTCTAAGTGATATGTCCTATAAAGGTAAGCGTAGCCTCAAGCCTCATCAACCGGGAATGGCTAAATTAAGGGAGGTGCAGCAAAGCTTCGTGGGTAGCCCTCACTTGAGAGCAAGATTTATCCCTGTCTAGAGGTCCCTTTATTTTGGCTTAGTGGTGCGGTTGCTGATCACAACTGCGGGGTTGTCTTGTTTGGAACTGTTCAGTAAGGAACGGGTCCGGCTTTGTGTTGCAGGGGATTGGGAGTAATCCTCGGTACGGTGATCTAGGCCACGTACTGTGACGGGCAGTACCCCAGTAGCCCAGCCATTGTATGGAATCCAAAATCCAATAAGTGCCAACGGTTTTGATTTTATTACCCACTTTTGTGGCTAGTAGCTGGAATTTAATGAATGTAACAATTTCGGCTATTTCTTATTTACTTGAAAACCCTAGACCCTATTATAATATCATCAGATTTCCTATCAAATGTTTGGTTAGCGTAAGGTAAAAACTTTTCCATGTTTATGTGTGGGAAGTCTTACGTGATACCTTTCTTTCAAAAGGTTTTGAAAATTAAGCAACTTTAACCTGTTACTCACACCAGACCCATGTCTGACCCGGAGTTTATTTCTATTTTTCATAAACTCTTGGGTACTCAAATTTTTACGAGTAACCAAGGGAATTCAGGTTAGGATTCAGGTTAGCTTTGACGAATTATGGAGGAGCATATGGAGCAGGAGGCTTCTACGTATAGTTATATAGTTCCGCTATGTTGGTATCTCTGAGTGTTTCCTGTATTGTGATTGAGTTGTAATAACTAGACAGGTGTTTATAACTGTCTAGCATGTGATGTATATGTCTGTGTAACTCTGATATTTGGTGTATACTATGTTATACTTATGTTACTAATATAATTTATTCGTTCCACTGTTGAGATTCTTGTGTTGTTTCTTCTTTCTCTTCTTTCTTTTCTCTTTTCTATCCCTTTCCTTCTTAAGGATGATACGACTTTTTGTGGAGTTTGCAAAACAAACCTGCATATAATCCAATCAAACACAAGATTTTCCAGGTTTTTGAATTTGGGGGTTTTCAGAGCTAAATCCACAGGGGAGGTGCAGCAAGGCTTCGTGGGTCGCTCCCACTGGAGGGCAAGATACATCCCTGTCTAGATGTCCCTTTTTATTTCGGCTTTGTGGGCAGTTGGTCTGCAGCCAACTGCAGGGTGGTCTTGTTCAGGACTGTTCAGTAAGGAATGGTCCCGGCCTTATGTTGCAGGGGAGTGGGAGTACTCCTCGGTACGGTGATCTAGGCCACGTACTGTGACGGACGGTACCCCAGTAGCCCTGCCATTGATGGAAACCCATTTTCCCTACAAGACCCTACGGTTTTGTTTGTATTACCCACTTTTGTGGGCTAGTAGATGGAATTTAATGAATGTAACAATTTCGGCTATTTTATATTTATCTGAAAACCCTAGACACTATTATAGTATCACTGGATTTCCTATCAAATGTTTTGGTTAGCGTAAGGTAAAATCTTTTCCATGTTTATGTGTGGGAAGTCTTACGTGATGCCTTTTTTTAAAGGATTTTCTAAAAGTTAAGCAATCTTAAAAAGTTTACTCACACCAGACCCCTGTCTGACCCGAGTGTTTATTTTCTATTTTATTAAACTCTTGGGTACTCATATTATGTATGAGTAGTCAAGTGATTCAGGTTATCTCTTGACGAATTCTGGAGGAGCTTTGGAGCAGGAGGTTTCAGCGTGTAGATATATAGTTAGAGTTTCCGCTGTGTTGATATGTTGTATGAGTGTCTTGTATTGTATTAGACAGAAATGTTATAACTGTCTAAATTGAGATGTATAGTTGTGTACTCTGATGTATATGATACTAAATATATGTTATATATTATATTTCATACGTTCCGCTGTGAGATTCTGATGTGTTGTTTCTTTTTCTTCTCTTTCTCTTCTTCTTCTATCTCTTTCTTTCTTAATTAGTGATGCGATTTTCTGGTGATAGAAAGTCGGGTCGGTACAGTTGGTATCAGTGTAACGACCCAACTTCCAAACTCCAGGAAGTCGCATCGCTAAGAAGAAAGAAATGGATAGAAAAGAGAAAAGAAAGAAAAGAAAGAACAGACAACATCAGAATCTCACAGCAGAACGAATAAATTATAATATATCACATAAAACTATACATAGTATCATATACATCAGAGTAAGACAGCTAATACAACACAAATTAGACAGTTATAAACTTCTGTCTAGCAATTACAATTCAGGTACATCAGAGAAAAACAGATACAACTCAAACACAGCGGAACCAGTACATATATCTACACGCTGAAGCCTCCTGCTCCATTATCTCCTCCAGAAACTCATCAAAGCAATCCTGAATCACTTGACTACTCATACATAATATGAGTACCCAAGAGTTTAATAAAACAGAAAATAAACACTCAGGTCAGACAGGGGTCTGGTGTGAGTAAACAGGGATAAAAGTTGCTTAACTTAAGAAAATCCTTTGAAAACAAAAGGTATCACGTAAGACTTCCCACACATAAACATGGAAAAGTTTTTACCTTACGCTAACCAAAACATTTGATAGGATATCCGGTGATATTATAATAGTGTCTAGGGTTTTCAAGTAAATAAGAAATAACCGAAATTGTTACATGATTGAATTCCCGCTACTAGCCACAAAAGTGGTTAATACAATCAAAACCGTAGGGTCTCGTAGGGAAAATGGGTTTCCAACAATGGCAGGGCTACTGGGGTACCGCCCGTCACAGTACGTTGCCTAGATCACCGTACCGAGGAGTACTCCCACTCTCCTGCAACACAAAGCCGGACCCGTTCCTTACTGAACAGTTCCGAACAAGACCACCCCGTAGATTGGTCGTCACCAACTGCCACACAGTCGAAATATAAAGGGAACTCTAGACAGGAATAAATCTTGCTCTCCAGTGGGGGCTACCCACGAAGCTTTGCTGCACCTCCCGGGTTTTAGCCATTCCCGGTTGATGAGGCTTGAGGCTACGATTACCTTTATAGGACATATCAATCTTAGAATGATCATCGTCCACCTGACGATGTTCTGAAAGCATTCGATCCATACAAGTTCGTTCCGGGTTCGAACGAAACCGAAGGCATTATCTCGTTACACTCGTATTGGAATCACCCTCAGAGTTAACGACGATAACCCTTGCACTCTAAATCTCCATCTCGAATCTATAAGTACTATTCCGTCAACTCATTACGGAATCACCCACAGAGTTGTACTGACGTATAGCCCTTACACCTCGAGTCTTCACTTGCTCCACTTGGATTAACGACCTAACGTTTAATTGGAATCGATGTGGTTTTCGGATATCCAAATATGGAAACCCGATCCCAGTCTCATTGAAACCAAACGCCATTTTAATGTCCAAGTTGTACTTAAGGGTTTAAACAATTAACTTATTTTATTGTTATCTAATTCACATAGATAGATAAGCTGCATATCACAATAGATAATCACATTCAAAACATAAACAGATAATCTGTATCATCGCAACAATAATCATCACAACCAAATAATCCATCACAAACCATCATACTTAAACAATCATCCATATCATACAGATATTACTCATCTCATTACTGAGATCACAACCATTCAATCAATAATATCCATAAGCAATGATTTATTAACCATCAATTATAATTAATTTAAAATGAATTAAATTAATTACAACCATCTCTAATTAATTTAAAATAAATTAAATTAATTAACACATTTAAATCCTGCTTATCCTCCATTAATTAATTAACCTAGTTAATTAATTATCCACTAAGTATTTTACTTGATTAAACAACTTTGATTAATCATTCACTAATTACAATAAGTAATTAATTCCTTAATTACTTTAACAATTAATTATACTTTACAAATTTCAATTAATTATATTCAATTAATTAATCTAGTTAATTATCAAAATTAATTACATTAATTAATTACTAAATTATCCCTAGATAATTATCACCATTTATTAATTAACAACATTTCATTAATTATATACTTAAGAAAATTTGAATTAGATTAATAAATCATTTCTAATTAATATTAATCTAAACCATTATTTAAAAATCAAATAATTAAGTAAATTCTTAATTATCTTAATTATTTTCAAAATAATTTAATTACTTATCAAATGACTTCATTTATATTCAAAATGTATTTAAGCAATACATTTCTAAAAATTAAATTCAAATTCTATTTAAAAATTTAAAATTTCAAATGTTTAACTGTTTAAACATTTATCCAAATTTTAAATAAATAAAACTCTTAAAATAAAATGAATGTTAAAGAACATTCATTACTTAAATATAAAGAAAGATATAAAATAAATTACTTGATTAAAATAAATTAATCTTTGAAATAAATTGATTATTTCAACTTTCAAATTAAAATTAACACTTCATATTTTTAATTCAAATATTAAGGAACTAAATTCTTCCAAGTTTTAAATCTTATTTGAAATCAAATTCTATTTTCAAATCTATTTTTACACATTTGAATATGTTCAAAACTGGATTCAAAACTGCTTTGAAATCAAAACTGGATTCCAAAGTAAACTTGAAACTGTTCTTAACTTAATTTCAAAACAATTTAAATTTTGCTTAAACATCTTAAATTTAAATTCAGTTTTAAATCAAAATTTAAAACAGTTTTCAGGTTTTAGACCAGAGATCACTTAAACCAAATATGGATTGGATTTGGAATATGAATACTATATATTTTTTTAAAGCAGAACACTCCATTGAATAACAGAGAACAGAATAACAAGCTTACACAACACAATCCATATAAATTCAAAGCATCAGACTTCAATACAAGTTATAACATCACATGCAAGGTAGTTTAAAATAATTCAAACTGTTTTTTTTTTAAAAGAAGTTCACTCACCTCTGAAATATATGCAGAGCAGAACAAGTTAATTTCCAGGCCTGAATACTTCAAATTGAAAAGCTTTTAATCTTGCTGAGTTGATTTGTTGATGAAATTGGAATCCTTTCATGCTTTCAATTTGATTGTTTTAAACTTGCAGTTGAAACCGTTGATTGCAGTTGAACTCTATTTGTATTTGCAGGTTGATAATTCTTTTGCTTTGAAGAATTGCTTTTAGTTTTTATTTTCAAATTTTGGAACCTTGTTTTTGATCTTGCCATTAATGTTTGAAAGAATGAAAATGTTTTGAAAGAAACTTGTTTTCTTCTAAAAACATTAAATAAAATTAAAATGAAATGAATTGCCACTTGTTGTCAATTGAACAAATGTCATCTAGCTTGCTTAATTTTCTTACAAATGTTTTAAGAGGTGTTAATGTGTTTTCATTTTGTCTTTAAGTGTTTTTAAACTTTTATTAAATTTAAATGTAAATAAACACTTACATTTTTTTTAACTTTATAAATGAGTACTTACATATGTAAATATAAACTTCTTTTTAATGGAAATATTTTAAAACTAAATATAACACAAATATATTTTCTTATACATATTGTTAAAAATCTAAAACATTATACATATACAATTTTAACCATTTAAATTAAACACTTTAAAGAAAACATAAATAAGACTTTGATTTAAATCCTTTCTAAACTATCATATTTTTAAATATAACTTGTAAGTAAGTAAAGATTAATTAAGATTATGTTTACTTAATTAATTAAGGATTTTGAAGTATAAGATGTTAGTTAATTGATTGTTTAATTAATTTCAAATAATTAGTTTATTATTTATTTAATTTATAAAATCACTTAGTTATGGATTAATTAAGTATAATTACTTAATAAAGTAATAAATGGTTAATGGTTGAATGTAATTAAAAAATTAATTAATTACTTATGGAAGTAATTAATTGTAATTACTCATGGAGTAATTAGTTGTTGTGATTATTGGTTAATCACTTAATGATATTAATTAAAGAATTAATTAATATAATTGTTTTAAAGATAATTAATTATGAAGTAATTAAAATTAAGAATTATTTAATGATGAGCTTAATTATTTGTTAAATAATTAATTAAGAGATTAATTAAGGTTTATTAATGAAAGTAATTAGAGATAATTACTTATGTAGGTAATTAAGAGTTAATTACTTAATTGTTTAGTTAATTAATCAATATGATTAATTAATTAATAAATGAGATTAATTTAAGATTAATCACTAGGGGTAATTAATTAAAATTGTAATTAATTAATAAAGTAATTAATTAAGGGTTAATTGTTAATTTAAATTGATTAATGAAGTAATTAAAGATTAATTAATTGGATTAATTAATCAAGGATTAATATAATTAAATTAGAAATTAATTAATTTAGAAGTTCATTAATTAAAATAAGTAATTACAAATTGTTAATTACTGATTATGATTAATGAGTTGTTTAATTATAAGTTAATTAGTTAATTAAAGTATTATTAATTAATAAGGATCATTAATTAAATGTAATTAATGATATTAATCAAGGTTGATTAATATAAGTGATTAATTTAAATGTGATTAATCAATTGTAATTAATTAAGGGTTTAATGTAATTAATTATAGTTAATTAATTAATGAATGATCATTAATTATTGTAATTAATGATAGTAATTAAAGTGTTAATTACTGTATATGGTTAAGAACAATTACTTGAATGTGATTAAATATAATTAATCAAGAAAGATTAATTAAGGAAAATCATTAGAGATGATTAATTTATCCTATTTAGAATAATAATTAATGAAGAAGGATTTTAGTAATCCAATTGATTAAGAGATAATCAATTCTGTTTTGGATGTTTGATTATTATGGGTTGACTGATTAATATTGGTTAATTAATTGATATTGGATGATCAATATTTGGAGATTGATAATTGGTTGATATTGGATGTTTGATATTGGTTTGATACTGGATGATTTGGATATATCTGTTATGTGATATGCTGCCTTGTGAAGATGAATATTGATATGAATTATCTATTGTGATAATATGATTCATCTATCTGTTTATATATCATCCTGAATATAAGTTTAACTGTTTAAAACCCTTAAGTACAACTTGGACATTAAAATGGCGTTTGGTTTCGGTGAGACTGGGATCGGGTTTCCATATTTGGAATCCGAAAACCACATCGATTCCAATTAAACGTTAGGTCGTTAATCCAAGTGGAGCAAGAGAAGACTCGAGGTGTAAGGGCTATACGTCAGTATAACTCTGTGGGTGATTCCGTAATGAGTTTGACGGAATAGTGCTTATAGATTAGAGATGGTGAATCACAGTGCAAGGGCTATGGTCGTTGACTCTGAGGGTGATTCCAATAATGAGTGCAACGAGATAATGCATTCGGTTTCGTTCGAACCGGGAACCAACTTGTATGGATTAAATGCTTTCAGCACATCGTCAGGCGGACGATGAGCATTCTAAGTGATGTGTTCTATAAAGGTAATCGTAACCTCAAGCCTCATCAACCGGGAATGGCTAAAACAGGGGAGGTGCAGCAAGGCTTCGTGGGTAGCTCCCATTGGAGAGCAAGATTTTCCCTTGTCTAGAAGTCCCTTTTTTTCGACTGTGTGGGCAGTTGGGCCGCGGCCAACTGCGGGGTTGTCTTGTTCGGAACTGTCCAGTAAGGGATGGTCCCGGCCTTGTGTTGCAGGGGAGTGGGAGTACTCCTCGGTACGTTGATCTAGGCCACGTACTATGACGGGCGGTACCCCAGTAGCCCTGCCATTGATGGAAACCCATTTTCCCTACGAGACCCTACGGTTTTGATTGTATTACCCACTTTTGTGGCTAGTAGCTGGAATTTAATGAATGTAACAATTTCGGCTATTTCTTATTTACTTGGAAACCCTAGACACTATTATAATATAACTGGATTTCCTATCAAATGTTTTGGTTAGCGTAAGGTAAAAACTTTTCCATGTTTATGTGTGGGAAGTATTACGTGATACCTTTTCTTTTCAAAGGTTTTTCCAAAATTAAGCAACTTTAACCCGTTTACTCACACCAGACCCCTGTCTGACCCGAGTGTTTATTTCCTGTTTTATTAAACTCTTGGGTACTCATATTATGTATGAGTAGTCAAGTGATTCAGAGTAGCTTGACGAATTTTGGAGGAGATATGGAGCAGGAGGCTTCGACGTGTAGAGATATATTGATTCCGCTGTGTTTGTTATATCTGTTTCTCTTGTATCATGAGTTGTATAGTTAGACAGAAGTTTATAACTGTCTATTATCTGTTGTTTATGTTGTGTACTCTGATGTAATGAGATACTATGTAATGTTTTATGTTATATATTATATTTTATTCGTTCCGCTGTGAGTTCTCTGATGTTGTTCTGTTTCTTCTTTCTCTTTCTTTTCTTCTTCTATCCCTTTCTTTCTTCAAGATGATGCGATTTTCTGGGAGTTGAAAGTCGAGTCGTCTCATTTGGTATAAGTCTTAATTTGCTTAATAAATGTTATTTACATTTATTTTAAAGAATAATAAATGAAATTTTAAATTGGTTAATTCTTAATATCATTTTGAATTTTAGATTCAAAATGAAATTTAAATTTAAATTTTTAAAATAAAATGTTCTAAGTACATTTTATTATTTATGAAATTATTAATAAGGAATGGATTTCCTTAGAAATAATTAAGATATTAAATATAATTTAATAAATTGGATAATTAAGGAATAACTTATTTATTTAATTTATTTATTTAGTAATTTGGATTAATTTAAATTAGAGATTTATTAAGAAGAAATTAAAGAAAATTAATTAAAGAATTAATAATAGTTAATGATGGTCATTTACTAAGGTTTATTTGATGGTTAATTAATATGATTAAATTTTAATAATTAATTAGATTGATTAATTAATGATAATAAATTGTAAAATTTATTTAAGTTTAATTACTTAAATTAAGACATTAATTACTTAATGTAATTAATGAAGTTATTGAGATTGGTTTAAATTAATTAATTACTTTAATTAATTTTAAACATGGGATTTGATAATAATTGCCTGATGTAATTAATGAAGTGAGATTACTCGGTGAAGTAATTAAAGATAATTGCTGAATGTAACTAATTAATAGATGGTATTGGGATTGTGAAAATAATTTTGGATTAAATTATTTTGTATAATTAATCAAGTGATTAATTAAGAAATTAATTAGGGAATAATTAATTTGATAAGTAATTAAGGGTAGTTAATTACAAAATGAGATTAATCAAAGGTGATTAATAATTATGGATTAAGTGAGATTAATTACTGAAAGTAATTAATTTAATAGAGTAATTAATTAAATATAATTAAGAATCATTAATTAATATAATTAATGATGTAATTAAGATTGATTAGTTAATATTAATTAATCAATAATAAGTAACTAAGGATAGTTAATTAATTGTAATTAATTAAGGTTTAATGTAATTAATTATAGTTAATTAATTAATGAAGTAATTAAAGGTTACTTACAGTATTTGGTTTAAGGTAATTAATTTTGTGGAATTAATTAAAGTATAATTAATTATGATTGATTAATTAAGATGATAAATTAGAGGTTAACCAATTAATTAATTTGAAATTAATTAATGATAATGTAAGCAATATTTATATTGAGATAATAATTAATTTAATTCATTTTAAATTAATTAGAGATGATATAATTAATTTAATTCATTTTAAATTAATTATAAATAGTATGATTATAGACCATTGCTTATGAATGGTTGTTATTGGTTGCTTTGAATGGTTTTGAATCTCAGCTATGAGATTAATAATGTTGAGTGATATGAGTGCATTGGTTGCAATGTGATGATGATATGGATATCTTTTGATAATGATAGTGTGGATTAACTATGGTTATGATAATTATCTATTGTGAATCTATGAATTATCTATCTGTGTGTATATAGATGATATAATTGAATTGTTTTAAACTCTAAAACAACTTGGACCTAAAAGACACGTTTTGGATTTCGATGAGACCGGGATCGGGTTTTCATATTTGGATATCCGAAAACCACATCGATCCAAAGTAACGATAGGTCGTGAATCTTATGTGAAGAGTGAAGACTCGAGGTGTAAGGGTTATACATCAGTATAACTCTGTGGGTGATTCCATAATGAGTTTGACGGAATAGTACTTATAGATTTGAGATAAAGAATCAGAGTGCAAGGGTTATCGTCGTTAACTCTGTGGGTGATTCCGTAATGAGTGTAACGAGATAATGCCTTCGGTTTCGTTCGAACCCGGAACGAACTTGTATGGATTGAATGCTTTCAGAACATCGTCAGGTGGACGATGAGCATTCTAAGAGATGTGTCCTCTAAAGGTAATCGTAACCTCAAGCCTCATCAACCGGGAATGGCTAAAACAGGGGAGGTGCAGCAAGGCTTCGTGGGTAGCCCCCACTGGAGAGCAAGATTGATCCCTGTCTAGAGGTCCTTTTTTATTCGGCTTAGTGGGCAGTTGTTAGTGCGCACCAACTGCGAGGTTGTCTTATTCGGAACTATTCAGTAAGGAATGGGTCCGGCCTTGTGTTGCTGGGGAGTGGGAGTACTCCTCGGTACGTTGATCTAGGCCACGTACTGTGACGGGCAGTACCCCAGTAGCCCTGCCATTGTATGGAATCCAAAATCCAATAAGTGCCAACGGTTTTGATTGTATTACCCACTTTTGTGGCTAGTAGCTGGAATTTAATGAATGTAACAATTTCGGCTATTTCATATTTACTTGAAAACCCTAGACCTATTATAACATCACCGGATTTCCTATCAAATGTTTTGGTTAGCGTAAGGTAAAAACTTTTCCATGTTTATGTGTGGGAAGTCTTACGTGATACCATTCTTTTCAAAAGAATTTTCAAATTTAAGCAACTTTAACCTGTTACTCACACCAGACCCATGTCTGACCCGGAGTTTATCTTTTGTTTTCATAAACTCTTGGGTACTCAAATTTTTTACGAGTAGCAAGGGGATTCAGGTTAGCTTTGACGAATATTGGAGGAGCAATGAAGCAGGAGGCTTCTGCGTTAGATATGATTTGAATAAGGAATAGTTACAAGTGTATTGAGTTAAAAATCTGGGATTTGAATAATTTTTAAAATTTGAATGTTTTCAAACTAGTTTAAATTTAAATTGTTAATTAGGAATAAAATTATTTCAAACAAATACTTTAATTTTCTTTTTGAATGAAGTCATTATAAATGGTTTATAAAGATAGTTAAATGATTGTTAACTTGAATTTATAATTTAAATAAGTATTGTATTTAAACTTAGTTTTTAATTTAATTAAGCAAATTAAGACTTAACTTATATAAGTTTAATTTTAAGTAATAAATGTTATTTACATTTATTTTAAAGAATAATAAATGAAATTTTAAATTTGTTAATTCTTAGTATCATTTTGAATTTTAGATTCAAAATGAAATTTGAATTTAAATTTTTAAAATGAAATGTTCTAAGTACATTTTAATATTTATGAAATTATTAATAAGGAATGGATTTCCTTAGAAATAATTAAGATATTAAATATAATTTATAAATTGGATAATTAAGGAATAACTTATTTATTTAATTTATTTAATTAATAATTTGGATTAATTTAAATTAGAGATTTATTAAGAAGAAATTAAAGAAAATTAATTAAAGAATTAATAATAGTTAATGATGGTCATTTACTAAGGTTTATTTGATAATTAATTAATATGATTAAATTTTAATAATTAATTAGATTGATTAATTAATGATGATAAATTGTAAAATTTATTTAAGTTTAATTACTTAAATTAAGACATTAATTACTTAATTTAATTAATGAAGTTATTGAGATTGGTTTAAATTAATTAATTAGTTTAATTAATTTTAAACATGGGATTTGATAATAATTTCCTGATGTAATTAATGAAGTGAGATTACTCAATGAAGTAATTAAAGATAATTACTGAATGTAATTAATAGATGGTATTGGGATTGTGAAAATAATTTGGATTAAATTATTTTGTATAATTAATCAAGTGATTATTTTAAGAAATTAATTAGGGAATAATTAATTTGATAAGTAATTAAGGGTAGTTAATTACAAAATGAGATTAATCAATGGTGATTAATAATTATGGATTAAGTGAGATTAATTACTGAAAGTAATTAATTTAATGAAGTAATTAATTAAATATAATTATGAGTCATTAATTAATATAATTAATGATGTGATTAAGATTTGATTAATTAAAATTAATTAATCTATAATAAATGATTAAGGTTAATTAATTAATTGTAATTAATTAAGGTTAAATGTAATTAATTATAGTTAATTAATTAATGAAGTAATTAAAGGTTAATTACTGTATTTAGTTTAGGGTAATTAATTTTGTGAAATTAATTAAAGTGGAATTAATCAGGATTGATTAATTAAGATGATAAATCAGAGGTTAATCAATTAATTAATTTGTAATTAATTAATGATGATATAAGCAAGATTTATATTGTGTGAATAATTAATTTAATTCATTTTAAATTAATTAAAGATGATGTAATTAATTTAATTCATTTTAAGTTAATTACAAATAGTATGTTTATAGATCATTGCTTATGAATGGTTGTTATTAGTTGTCTTGAATGGTTTGAATCTCGGAAATGAGATTAGTATTGTTGATTGATATGGATGTATTGGTTGCATTATGATATGGATTATCTTTTAATAGTGATAATATGGATTATCTATTGTTATGATAATGATAATTATCTGTGTGAATCTATGAATTATCTATCTGAGTGTATATAGATAATGATTAAAAATTGTTTTTTTAACTCTAAAACAACTTGGACCTAAAAGACACGCTTGGATTTCGATGAGACCGGGATCGGGTTTCCATATTTGGATATTCGAAAACCACATCGATTCCAATTAAACGTTAGGTCGTTAATCCAAGTGGAGCGAGTGAAGACTCAAGGTGTAAGGGCTATACGTCAGTATAACTCTGAGGGTGATTCCGTAATGAGTTTGACGGAATAGTACTTATAGATTCGAGATGGAGATTTAGAGTGCAAGGGTTATCGTCGTTAACTTTGTGGGTGATTCCGTAATGAGTGTAAAGAGATAATGCCTTCGGCTTCGTTCGAACCCGGAACGAACTTGTATGGATTGAATGCTTTCAGAACATCGTCAGGTGGACGATGAGCATTCTAAGATAATGTGTTCTCTAAAGGTAATCGTAGCCTCAAGCCTCATCAACCGGGAATGGCTAAAACAGGGGAGGTGCAGCAAGGCTTCGTGGGTGGCACCCACTGGAGAGCAAGATTGATCCCTGTCTAGAGGTCCCTTTTTATTCGGCTTAGTGGGCAGATGGAATTGCGCACCAACTGCGGGGTTGTCTTGTTCGTAACTATTCAGTAAGGAATGGGTCCGGCCTTGTGTTGCAGGAGAGTGGGAGTACTCCTCGGTACGTTGATCTAGGCCACGTACTGTGACGGGCGGTACCCCAGTAGCCCTGCCATTGTATGGAATCCAAAATCCAATAAGTGCCAACGGTTTTGATTGTATTACCCACATTTGTGGCTAGTAGCTGGAATTTAATGAATGTAACAATTTCGGCTATTTCATATTTACTTGATAACCCTAGACCTATTATAATATCACTGGATTTCCTATCAAATGTTTTGGTTAGCGTAAGGTAAAAACTTTTCCATGTTTATGTGTAGGAAGTCTTACGTGATACCTTTCTTTTCAAAAGAATTTTCAAAATTAAGAAACTTTAACCTATTACTCACACCAGACCCATGTCTGACCCGGAGTTTATCTTTTGTTTTCATAAACTCTTGGGTACTCAAATTTTTTACGAGTAGCCAAGGGATTCAGGTTAGCTTTGACGAATATTGGAGGAGCAATGGAGCAGGAGGCTTCTGCGTTAGATATTAGTATTCCGCTGTGTGTTCTGTGTTGTCTCTGAGTTGTATTATGTTGTAAATACTAGACAGGTGTTTATAACTGTCTAGTATGTGTTGTATATCTATGTACTCTGATAGTGGTTGTAAACTATGTAATATTTTATGTTATTAATATAATTTATTCGTTCCGCTATTTATATTCTGATGTGTTGTTTCTTCTTTCTTCTCTTTCTTTCTCTTTTCTATCCCTTTCTTTCTTATTAGCGATGCGACTTCCTGGAGTTTGGAAGTTGGGTCGCTACAGGTGGTACCAGAGCTCATATTCATCTATATATAGAGAACTATATAACATATCAGACTACAGACGAGTCTGATTCAACAACCAAACCTCTAAAACTACTGGTTCCAAAACCAGAGATAGACCATACACGTACTCCATCAGAGATACGTGAAACTTATCGAATTCCAGTTATCCAAACTGACAATTCAATCCTGAAAACCAAATACCAATCCAACCAAAACACAGATGAAAGATCCAAACATCACCGAGCTAGCTTTTCTAATCTTACCAAAACTTATAACTCCTGAATCAGAGAAAACTCCAACAACAACGAAGTCTCCAACTTCAAATTCCAAATTCCTCCTTCCCTTATCTACAAAAGCCTTAAGACAAATCCTGGGCTGCCAACATCCAAACTGATCAGCTTAACCCTTGCTGATTCCTCTAGAACAATCAGAACCAAAAACAAAAATCAACCACCCCTCTACAGTCCAAAATCGAATTCGAACTTTAAACTACAGATTTTCAAAAAACTGCAACCTGTCTGCCTAAAACCCAAGCAAGTACAAAATTACTTCGAGTCAGAAGGACTCCTGCTTCGAGCCAATACTACAATCTCTCGAGTGATTCTCGAGTTGCCCCAATACTTGCATATAGGAATTCTTTTGAAACTAACTACATGCTGGTGATTGCCGGAGGCACGGTGCATGTGCACCGTGCACTTTTATTTTCAGGTCGACTTTTGAAATTCCAGACTTCTTTTGACCGTACACGTACTCCACTGTAACGACCCGACTTCCTATATCCAGGAAATCACATCGCTAATAAGAAAGAAAGGGATAGAGAATAGAAAGAAAGAGAAGAAGAAGAAAACAACACATCAGAATCTAAACAGCGGAACGAATAAATTATATTAATAACATGAAATATTTACATAGTTTACAAACACTATCAAAGTACATAGATAATACAACACATATTAGACAGTTATAAAAACCTGTCTACTTATTACAACTCAATCAGTACAAGAAACAACTCAGAGAAAACACAGAGCGGAAAACTACATATATCTACACGCAGAAGCCTCCTGCACCATTTGCTCCTCCATAATTCGTCAAAGCTAACCTGGATCCTAACCTGAATCCCTTGGCTACTATTAAAAATTTGAGTACCCAAGAGTTTATGGAAAACAAAAATAAACTCCGGGTCAGACATGGGTCTGGTGTGAGTAACAGGTTAAAGTTGCTTAACTTTCAAAAACCTTTAAAAGAAAGGTATCACGTAAGACTTCCCACACATAAATATGAAAAAAAAATTACCTTACGCTAACCAAAACATTTGATAGGAAATCCGGTGATATTATAATAGTGTCTAGGGTTTTCAAATAAATATGAAATAGCCGAAATTATTACATTCATTAAATTCCAGCTACTAGCCACAAAAGTGGGTAATACAATCACAACCGTTGGCACTTATTGGATTTTGGATTCCATACAATGGCAGGGCTACTGGGGTACCGTCCGTCACAGTACGCGGCCTAGATCACCGTACCGAGGAGTGCTCCCACTCCCCTGCAACACAAAGCTGGACCCATTCCTTACTGAATAGTTCCGAACAAGACAACCCCGGTAGTTGTCGCGAATCAACCACCCACACAGCCGAATATAAAGGGACCTCTAGACAGGGATCAATCTTTCTCTCCAGTGGGAGCTACCCACGAAGCCTTGCTGCACCTCCCCTGTTTTAGCCATTCCCGGTTGATGAGGTTTGAGGCTACGATTACCTTTATAGGACATCAAATCATAGAATGCTCATCGTCCACTTGACGATGTTCTGAAAGCATTCAATCCATACAAGTTCGTTCCGGGTTCGAACGAAACCGAAGGCACTATCTCGTTGCACTCATT
Organism: Allium cepa; assembly: GCA_030765085.1. Classification (NCBI taxonomy): domain Eukaryota; kingdom Viridiplantae; phylum Streptophyta; class Magnoliopsida; order Asparagales; family Amaryllidaceae; genus Allium; species Allium cepa. The sequence continues at coordinate 270,356,841 of CM060944.1, forward strand.
ATTGGAATCACCCTCAGAGTCAACGACCATAGCCCTTGCACTCTAATTCACCTTCTTGAATCTATAAGCACTATTCCGTCAAACTCATTACGGAATCACCCACAGAGTTATACTGACGTATAGCCCTTACACCTCGAGTCTTCACTTGCTCCACTTGGATTAACGACCTAACGTTTAATTGGAATCGATGTGGTTTTCGGATTCCAAACATGGAAACCCGATCCCGGTCTCATCGAAATCCAAAGCGTGTCTTTTAGGTCCAAGTTGTTTTAAAAGGTTTTAAAACAATCCAATCTAATTATCCATATACACACAGATAGATAATTCATATCATCATAATAGATAATCAATATTATCATAAACAGGTAATCATCACAAATTTATAATCTATATTATCATCATCGATAGATACTTATATCATCATCACAATGCAATCAATGCATCCATAACACACAACACTATTTATCTCATGTTTGAGATTCAAACTATTCAGGGTAAACCATATCATCCATTCATAAGAAAAGATCTATAATCACACCATCTATAATTAATTTAAAATGAATTAAATTAATTACTTCTATCTATAATTAATTTAAAGTGAATTAAATTAATTACTTATTCTTTAATTAATTTAAAATGAATTAAATTAATTATTTCACCATTTAAAACTTGCTTACTTAACTCTTAATTGATCACAAATCAACCAATCAATTATCCTCAAATTAATCACCTTGATTAATCACCCTGGATTAATTATCCCTTAATTACATTCAAGTAATTATCTTTAATTAATTTTACAAATTAGTTATCCTTAACCAAATTCAGTAATTAACCTTTAATTACTTCATTAATTAATTAATTACATTAATTAATTACTTCCTTAATCACTTATCATTGATTAATTAATCCTAATTAATTAATCCTTAATTACATCATTAATTATAGTAATTAATGATCCTTAATTAAATTTAAATTAATTACTTATTTAAATTAATTACATTAAGTAATTAACCTTAATTAAACCACAATTATTAATCATACTTGATTAATTACATTTAGTAATTAATTACTCTTAATTAATTACATCACTTAATCATTTTCAAAAGACTTAATCAATCAATGCTTAAATTAATTACACTAAGTAATTAATTATTAATTACTTCGCAAAGAAATTACCTTTTATATCAATTACACAAGTAATTAATCTCAAAACTCTTTCATACTTCAGTTAATTACCTCCAGTAAATTCTTTACCTTAATTACTTCTCTAAGTAATTATTCATCTTTGATTACTTACCAAACCATTCAATGGTTATTCTAAATTAATTAAACTTAATTAATTAATTTAAACTAATCCAATTAATAAATTAATTACAATGAGTAATTAATAACTTTAATTATTTCCATAAAGTAATCATACTTAATCAAGTTCCATATTGATTATCTAAATTAATTAATCCATTTAATTTATCAAAATTAATTACATTAATTAATTAATAAATAATCCCAAGTTAATGACCTTTGTTAACTTTTCATAAATTCTTTTAATTACCTTCCTTAAGTAATTAGCTTGAATTAATTCACATTAATTACAAATTTAATTAATCTTAATTACTTAACTAATCCTTAATTAATTTATTCCAATTCTTAATTAATTAAATAAATTAATTATCTTATTTAAATTACCTTATTAATTTAAAGAATCAAAGTCATTAAATTTTTGATTTATTTTAAAATAAAACATTTCTTATTAATGATTACATTATCATTAATAAAGTATTTTAAAACAATTTATTTAAAATTTGTTTCAAATTACATTTTAAATTTAAAATTTAAAATGAAATCAAACTTAACTTTAACAAGGTTTTAAAAACATTTTAAAACCCTTTTAAAACTTATGCTAAAGATTTTCTCATTTTATAAAAGAAGTTAAAAGAAATTTAAACCCAAATTCATTTCAGAATACAAATCATATTTAAATATGATTCAACAACCAAATTTGTTTAAACATTTAAATTTTCCTTTAAAACTTCCTTTATTTCCAAACTATTGTTTCAAATTGGAATTTGACTTCAGATTTAAACTCATGTTTGAATCTCTACTTAAATTAAAGCTTTATCCTAAATTAAAATATTTAAACTCTTTGAAGTTGTTTTAAACATTTTGTTTCAAAGTTTAAATTTAAATTTCAAACCTGGATTCAAATATCATTTGAAATTCATACCTTAAATTTTGATTTAAATTCTGTTTCAAAAGCCTGCATTTAGATTTTAAAACAAACTTTTAAATTAAAACTACAGGTTTCAAAAACCTGTGATTACAGAAAGTAAACCCGAGTTTCCTCTAACATTACTTCGGGTAAAACCATACTCTTCTTCGAGTAAAAACTCGACTTACCCAAGTAAATCTCGAGTCTCAAAACACAGCAACCCCAAACATTCCCTTGTCACCATTACCTCACCGTGCAGCAAGTGAGATGACCCGACTTTTTCTCCACAAAAAGTCGTATCATCCTTAAGAAAGAAAGGGATAGATAAGAGAAAAGAAGAAGAGAAAGAAGAAACAACACAAGAATCTCAACGGCGGAACGAATAAATTATATTATTAACATAAGTATTACATAGTATACAACAATTATCAGAGTTACACAGACAATACATCACATTACTAGACAGTTATAAACACCTGTCTAGTTATTACAACTCAATACATTACAGACAAACATTCAGAGATAACAACACAGCGGAAAACTATATAACTATACGCAGAAGCCTCCTGCTCCATTGCTCCTCCACAATTCGTCAAAGCTAACGTGAATCCTAACCTGAATTCCCTTGACTACTCATAAAAATTTGAGTACCCAAGAGTTAAAGAAAAACAGAAATAACTCTGGGTCAGACATGGGTCTGGTGTGAGTAATAGGTTAAAGTTGCTTAACTTTGAAAAACCTTTGAAAAGAAAAGGTATCACGTAACACTTCCCACACATAAACATGGAAAAGTTTTTACCTTACGCTAACCAAAACATTTGATAGGAAATCCGATGATATTATAATAGTGTCTAGGGTTTTCAAGTAAATATGAAATAGCCTAAATTGTTACATTCATTAAATTCCAGCTACTAGCCACAAAAGTGGGTAATACAATCAAAATCGTTGGCAGTTATTGGATTTTGGATTCCATACAATGGCTGGGCAACTGGGGTACCGTCCGTCACAGTACGTGGCCTAGATCACCTTACCGAGGATTACTCCCAATCCCCTGCAACACAAAGCCGGACCCATTCCTTACTGAACAGTTCCAAACAAGACAACCCCGCAGTTGTGATCAGCAACCGCACCACTAAGCCGAAATAAAGGGACCTCTAGACAGGGATAAATCTTGCTCTCAAGTGGGGGCTACCCATGAAGCTTTGTTGCACCTCCCCTGTTTTAGCCATTCCCGGTTGATGAGGCTTGAGGCTACGGTTACCTTTATAGGACATATCACTTAGAATGCTCATCGTCCACCTGACGATGTTCTGAAAGCATTCAATCCATACAAGTTCGTTTCGGGTTCGAACGAAGCCGAAGGCATTATCTCGTTACACTCGTATTGGAATCACCCTCAAAGTTAACGACAATAACCCTTGCACTCTAAACCACCATCTCGAATCTATAAGTACTATTCCGTCAACTCATTACGGAATCACCCACAGAGTTATACTGACGTATAGCCCTTACACCTCGAGTCTTCACTCGCTCCACTTGGATTAACGACCTAACGTTAATTGGATTCGATGTGGTTTTCGGATCCCAAATATGGAAACCCGATCCCGGTCTCATCGAAATCCAAAGCGTGTCTTTTAAGGTCCAAGTTGTTTTAAGTTTAAAATAATTCAATTCATTATCTATATATACACAGATAGATAATTCACAACACAGTAGATAATCAACCTTATCGTTAACAGATAATTTATATCAAAATAAAATAATCCATATTATCATCCAAAAGCAACCAATGCATCCATATCACATACATAACTCATCTCATAGCTGAGATTACAAACCATACCAGGCAATCAATACCAATTATCAAACATAAGCAATGATTCTAATGATCATTCCATTTATAATTAATTTAAAATGAATTAAATTAATTACCTAAACTCTAATTAATTTAAAATAAATTAAATTAATTACTTCATCATTAAAATCCTGCTTATCTTAACCATTCATTGATTACAAATCAATTTATAAATCATCATCTCAATTCTCATTTCACTTAATCATTATTGATTAACTATCTCTGGTTACAATAAGTAATTAGTATTTAATTTTAATTACACAAGTTAATTACTTAAACCCCTTGCAAATAATTAACTTGTAATTGCTTACTTAATTAATTAGCTAAAATTAATTACATTAATTATTTATTTCACTATTAATTATACCTTGATTAATCAATTCCAAATTACATCACTAATCAATTAATTAATGATTTCTGATTACATTTAATCAATCTCTCAATATAAATTTATTACATAAGCAATTAATCTGAAATTAATCCACATATAAATATTAATCACCCATGATTAATAGCCATTCTTTAATTACCCATCCCATAAATTAATTACTCTTAATTAATTATCTCCATTAATCACTTGATTAATTTCAAAGTAATTTAAATCTAAAATTACTTCTATAATCAATATCTTTAATTACATCCTGTAAATATTTAAATTAATTACTTCCTTAAGTAATTATAAATCCATAAATTACATAAAATAATTATTAACAATCCACAAATGTTTAAATTAATTTAACTTAATTAATCTAAACTAATCACATTGATCAAATTAATTACACTAAGTAATTAATTCATTAATTACTTTCATTAAGTAATTAAACAATTGATTATTATTAATTAATTATTAAAATTAATCACATTAATTAATTGTTAAATAATCTTAAGTTAATGACCTTCATTAACCTTTCTTAATTACATAATTAAGAATTAACTTATAATTAATCATTATTAATTATCAATTAATGAATATTTAATTATCATTTAATTAATCTCTAATTATTAATTAATTAAGTGTTAATTAAAATCTTAATTATCTTTAATCACTTGATTAAATAAATCTTAATCATAAATTAAAGTTTAATTAACCATCCTAAATTATAGATTAATTAACCTTAATTAATTAATCTCAAATCTTAATTAACTAACTTAAAAATAATATTAATTACTTAATTAAACATCCCTGTTATTAATTAATTAAATAATTAATATTCCATTTAAATTAATTTAATAATTTAAATGAAACCAATTTAAGTTCTAAGTTAATATACATTCTTCTTTTAAAAAGCATTTTAAACACTTTGTTTCAAACCAAATTCAATTTAAAAATTTCTTTTTAAATTTCAAACTGAAATACATTTTAAATTTTCATTCCAGATTCAACTTAAAAATTTAAAACTTTACTTACATCTCCATCTTCATTTTTAAATTCAAGTTATTTAACCTTTTCTAAAAAAATGGTTAAAACAAATTTAAATTCAAAAACTTATTTAATTTTAAAAACTGACATTAAAGTCAAATTCCAGATTTTCAAAACTGAATTTAAACTTATTTTAAATTCTTATTTCATAATTTAAAACCCATAGTTTAAATTCAAAACAATGTTCTTTATACTATAAAAAGTTTAAAGTCTTAATTTAAATTTCCAGTTTTCAAATTAAATTCAGACTTAGATTTATTTGCTAAGTTCCATACTTCAGTTTTCCAGATTTAAACTTGTTTTAAAATTTCAGTTGCATTTTTTTAAAATTACTTTTAAATTAAAACAGAAAAACAGTTTTCTGTTTAGTCTAACATCTTACATTTTTGAATTCAAAAATGTTTCAAAATCCAGGATTTAAATCATTGAATACATAATTAAGTTTCAGGTTTAAAAGTTTCAAATTGAACTTCATTCTTCAAATTTTTAAACTTTACTTTTAAAATTTTAAAACAGAAAGACTGTTTCTGTTTTTAGTTTAAAACCAAACTCTTCAAACTGCATTTCCCTCTTTCAAAAGCCTATATGCAACAATCTTTCAAACATGCATGAAATTTCTAAAGCCTGCATCCTCCAAAACAAACCCGCATGTTCTTGTTTACTGAAACAAGGGGCCTGCATACATGAATTTTTCAAAGTTGATAGCATTTGAAATCAAGGAAGTCACTGCATGTAAAAGCTGGGAGCAAATACAAGTTGTATTTGCATCTGCAACCTGCATTTCAGTCATTCAAAAACCTGGAATTAAAGCAAGCAGGTTTCAAAGGTTTCACAGGAATTTCAAACTGTGCTCTGCATTTTTAAAAAAAAACTGTGAGTAACTCATTCTTTTAAAATTTGTTAATAGGTAATATTGTACATGCTTTTTTACTTTAGGAATGAATTTATATGAAACTGCTATGAATATCTTACCTGTAAATATATGTATGTATACTTGAGGTTAACTGCACCATGTCCGTGTTTCAAAAACCCAAGCTTCTGATTGATTTCTTGTATCCTTTCCCTTAACTTGTTGCTGTTATGTCTTAAACAATTGAAATAAATTTGTATGTTTAGAATAGAGTAAATACAAATTTTATATGATTTAATTATCTGTAACCTGAGATGTCAAGTTACACAAAGCAAATTAGCATAAAGAAAAATTCAAACTTCTCCCAACTGAGCTCCCAGAAGAAAAGGACAAGCTACACCATATGCCCGGACTACTGACAGAAGAACCACAGAGATTTCTGAACCATCGAAGAACAGGCCACTCACTGCTGCTACTGCTGCCAAAAACTTCCTTATCCAAAAGCTCATCGAACCTCAAAGCTACACCTGCCTCTTTACAATAGAGCCTTCAAAAGACAGATATCTTTCAGGAAACTCACTCCCAAACCAAGCTCAAAATAATCTGCCAAACTGAGTCTCAAACTCAAATATAGACAGAACTCCGTCCCAAGGTTGCCAAAATACCATTGCTGGCTTCAGCTCTTCCAACTAATCCAAACTCAAGAGAATCCACTCACACAAGTGCAATCCAGCTTACAATCCAAAGATAAACTCCGAATGTTGAAAAGATTTCCATCAGAGATCGGTGAAATTCTTCACACCAAACTGCAGAACTACTCAAAATGCCCAATACTGCCCTAGCAGACCACAAGTTCTTCTTTTGGGTAGAAGGCTTTAGCTGTTCTGATTGTTGAAGTAAGAACGATTTCTTGGGATCTGAACTAGGTGGAATCCCAAAAGTGACTTGCGATGGTTCGGAAGTTCTCTAAGTGTTCTTTGTTTGGATTGAAGCATCTTTAATGGATGTTTGAGTTATCGAAGTGGTTTGATTTTCTGGATATCTTAGAAGAAGTTGAGATTTGCATCCGCATCGAGAGTTTGAGTTCTGTTTCGACTTGGTTCTTGGAGTTTTACCAGTGGAACAGATTAGTAGGAAGTTCTTTGTGACTGTGATCTGTTTAAGTTGGTAGGGTCTATTGGATCTAGTTCTCTGGTTGAATTTTTGCTGTGTGTTTGTGACTGAATCGGATAAGGTCACTGAGATTTTATGGAATTTGATGAACAATATTTCGGGATAAGTTGATCAAGTTTGTACTTGTGTTCATCAACAGCGTTCTTGAATCAGAGTTGCGCAGCGGAAGCGTGGTGGGCCCATAATCACAATGTGACGACCCAACTTCCACAACTCCAGGAAGTTGCATCGCTAAGAAGAAAGAAAGGGATAGAAAAGAGAAAAGAAAGGAAAGAAAGAAACATACAACATCAGAATCTCACAGCGGAATCGAATAAATTATAATATATCACATAATACTTTACGTAGTACCATATACATCAGAGTAATACAGCTGGTACAACACAAACTAGACAGTTATAAACATCTGTCTAGCTATTACAATTCAAGTACATCAGAGAAAAACAGATACAATTCAAACACAGCGGAACCACTACATATATCTACACGTTGAAGCCTCCTGCTCCATTATCTCCTCCAGAACTTGTCAAAGCAATCCTGAATCACTTGACTACTCATACATAATATGAGTACCCAAGAGTTTAATAAAACAGAAAATAAACACTCAGATCAGACAGGGGTCTGGTGTGAGTAAACGGGGATAAAAGTTGCTTAACTTTAGAAAATCCTTTGAAACAAAAGGTATCACGTAAGACTTCCCACACATAAACATGGAAAAGTTTTTACCTTACGCTAACCAAAACATTTGATAGGAAATACAGTGATATTATAATAGTGTCTAGGGTTTTCAAATAAATAAGAAATAGCCGAAATTGTTACATTCATTAAATTACAACTACTAGCCACAAAAGTGGGTAATACAATCAAAACCGTAGGGTCTCGTAGGAATAATGAGTTTCCATCAATGGCAGGGCTACTGGGGTACCGCCCGTCACAGTACGTGGCCTAGATCACCGTACTGAGGAGTACTCCCACTCCCCTGCAACACAAAGCCGGACCCGTTCCTTACTGAACAGTTCCGAACAAGACTACCCCGCAGATTGGTCGTCACCAACTGCCACACAGCCGAAACATAAAGGGACCTCTAGACAGGGATAAATCTTTCTCTCCAGTGGGGGCTACCCACGAAGCTTTGCTGCACCTCCCCTGTTTTAGCCATTCCCGGTTGAAGAGGCTTGAGGTTATGATTACCTTTATAGAACATATCAATCTTAGAATGCTCATCGTCCACCTGACGATGTTCTGAAAGCATTCGATCCATACAAGTTCGTTCCGGGTTCGAACGAAACCGAAGGCATTATCTCGTTACACTCGTATTGGAATCACCCTCAGAGTTAACGACGATAACCCTTGCACTCTAAATCTCCATCTCGAATCTATAAGTACTATTCCGTCAACTCATTACGGAATCACCCACAGAGTTATACTGACGTATAGCCCTTGCACCTCGAGTCTTCACTTGCTCCACTTGGATTAACGACCTAACGTTTAATTGGAATCGATGTGGTTTTCGGATATCCATGTTTATGTGTGGGAAGTATGTAATATCCCATAATTTTTAACAATATCAATTTAATAATCTGTAATTAAAATTAAATTGATATTGATAATCCGTTAATAATTATTCAAATAGATTTAAAATCTTCTTCAATAAATATTTAAATTGGTTATTTATCTTTTAAAATATAGATTGATTTCTATTTACATTATAATTTGGAAAATTTGTTTTATTTAATATATAAGCTTTTCAAAGTTAAATAAATGATTTTGGTTTAATTTAATATTAAATCATGTTTTAAAATTCTAATATATACATTATAAATTGGAAATTTTGATTTTTAAATTAGTATTGAGTTTTCAAAGATTATTTCATAACTAAATATATGATTTTTAAAATTGATAAGGAAAATTATCTAAATGTTTTAATTAAATTGGCTTGAGTTTTAAATTCAAAATAAATTTAACAAAATGATTTTATGACTTAATAAAATGGATATTTTATTAATAAAAATATAATCTCTTGTAAAATGATTTTAATTTAATAATAAGAGATTTATAAAAATAATATTGATATTGTATTGTCTTTTTAAATAAATTTTGAATAAGATTTGTAATTTTTATTTCAAATTGAATTTTTATTTATAACTTAATTTGAAATTGTTTGGTTTTGAATTTAGTTTGAATTTAAGTTCAAAGGTATAAATTTTAAATTGATTAATTGTTTTAATTTATAATATGTATAAGTTTATTTATAAACATGTTTGTTCTTATTTCTTTTGTAAATTTATAAACATATTTTAAAATAAACTAACAATTTAAATTAAGTTAATTCACACTCTAGTTTGTAAATTAAAAACTAATTACTTTTTAAAAAAAAGAAACAAGTGTTAAATACATATGCATTCTTTTGACAACTGTTGAAAATATTTGACAAGTGTTAATTTTTGTTTTTATTTTTCTTTTATTACATTAAAATCTGAAATACATTTGTATACTTTGCATCTTCATTCATACATATTGCATTTTTCATTCTCCTAAATCAAAAGAGAAAATATCAAACTCATTTTCTTCATACATACATTCTCTTTAAAAATCTGCAAAATCTAAATCAAAGATCAAATCTGCATATATAAATTTATCAAACCCTGTACAAATTTGCATTCACAAATTCATCTCAAAATCAAAAGATGTCTGCAAAAATTCAACAACAAATTTGTATGTTCCTCTTCAAATCAAATCCACCTTCATTCAAATTTCAAAAGAAGTCTGCAAGTTTCAAATTCTGCATTTCCTCAAAACTCAAATGAAGCCTGCACACTGTTTATTCTCTGCATTCTGTTTAAACCTGGAAGCAGTGAAAGCATTAGCATGTATTTGAGGATTTAGCAACTGCATTCTTCCTGCATGCAAGTAGTTAGGCTGTGATCATGGGCATTTCATCAAAGTGCAACTCAGATATTAAACAAAGGGTCAAGCGTGCATTTGTTTTCTGGAAAATTCAAAAAAGGGGTCTGCATTGACTGGTGAGTAACATTTAAATTTTTAAACTGTAATGAGATTGCTTGAGTTAAATTATGTTTGTGTGTTTGATTGTGATTGTGCATGCATGTTTGATTATGTTCTGCAGAGTATATCCAGATCATCATCTTATTTAAAAGAATTGCTACAATTGATCTGATTAAGATAGTAACTAGGTTCTAGAATAATCAAAAGAAGTTTGCTTATCATAGATTAGAATGCAAATTTATAAAGTATAGTTGTTTAAATTTCTTAAGTTGAGGTTTAAATTTTAGGTGAGTTAAATACAGGGTGATGTTATTGTAAAAACAGGTAATAACATTATATGTTAAATCTTGATCAAATCCAAACATATTAATATAGAAATCCAGTTTTATAAACTAAAAACATTTACTGGAACTTGAATTTTAAATCAAGTATTAGGACTTTTAGAGTATTGTTTCATTTGTAGTTTATTCTTGATCAAAATTTGAATTGGAGCAAATGCTTGCAATCTGTAGTTGGAGATAACTTAGAAATTTTTCTGAGTTATTAAATAAGGATCTTAGATCCTTAGAAAAATTAAAGAAGTAATTAAAAAATGCTAGATTGAATTGCAGTTTTGATTTTTAGAATAAAGCCCTAGTTTTGAATAAGTTTGTGCTTTGAGTCAGTTTGAGGTGGAGGTTTGACCGAGTATTCTGGTACTTGGGGAATGTGAAGTAGGTGAGTGAAGTAGCTCGGGGTTGGAATGAGTGGTCCTCAGGTGATCGGAGCAACTTGAAATAGATGTTGACAGGTTGTGAGTAGGAACTTGTAAAAAAAATTTCCAGGTTTTTGAATTTGGGATTTCAGAACCAATTTTTGAATTTCTGTTTATTTGGTTGATCTTGTGTTGGTGTTAGGGTATTCATGAGTTTCTGGTTTTGGCTTGATCACCTGAGATGATCGGCAGAGGCGGCGGCGATGAGTTCTCTGATGAACTGTTGGGACTGGGATTGTTTCAGGGGAGATGAGGGGAAAGGGGAAGTTGGCTCGAAGTAAGTAGTAAAACAACTCGAAGTAGAGAAGTTTGAAACTCGAAGTAAAAATAAGGTTCTCGAGTTGAACCTGTAATTTCCAGGTTTGAAAGCCTGTATAAAATCTGGGTTTTTGAAATTTAAAATCTGGGTTTTAAATATTGAAAATTTTGTAGATTTATTTATAGCAAGGATTAAGTGTAAGTTCAAATGCAAGTTTGAATTTTTGATTCAAATTAAAATTCCAGTTTTTAAATAGAATAAAAGTTTCAAAATTTAATTTAATTAACTATTTTATTTTGGTAAATAGTTGAAACTTTTAATAATCAGGTTTTTAAATTATGAGTAAGATTTAAAGATTATTTTTTAAATCTGGAAAATCTAAGTTTAAAATGAACTTCAGTTCAAATTTAAAAAGAAGATTTAATTTTGAAAGTTTGAACTAAAAATGAATTGAAACTTCTAAAATTTTGAAATGAATTTAACTTCAAATTCTTATGATTTGATTTTTAAGACAAAATTTTGTTTTGTCTTGAAATTTAAATAAGTTTTAAAAAATTTCAAACTTTGATAAGTTTAAATTACTTTTAAACTTGTATTTTAAAACGAAAATTTAAAAGTAGTTTAAAAAGACTTTGTGTCAATTAAATTGTTTTAAACATAGTTAGGTTATGTTTTATTTTGAAATTTAAATTTAGATTTATGTTTTAGAATTTAATTAACAAGGTGATTAAGATTTATTAATTTATTTATTTAATTAATTAAATTTGGAATTAATAATTGATTTAAGATCATTAATTAAGTTATTAATTAATGATAAATGAATATTAATTATGTAATTAAGTTTTTAAATTAAGGTTAATTAATTTAATAATTAATTTTAATTAATGAATGACTAAAGATAATTTAAATGGTAATTAATTTAAGTTAATTACTTTATAAAATAATTTGAGGATGGTTAATGAAGGTCATTAACCATGATTATTTAACAATTAATTAATGTAGTTAATTTATATAATTAATTAGATTAATTAATTTAATAATAATCAATTAATGGTTAGAGAGTAATTACTTGATAAAGTAATTAAGAAATTAATTACTTAATGTAATTAATTTAATTTAATGAGATTTTTTATTTTTAATTAATTAAGTTTAATTAATTATAAACACTTGGGTTTTATAAATAATTACTTTATGTAATTAATGATTTGGAAATTACTAAGTTAAGTAATTATTTAATAATTACAGGATGTAATTAAGTGGAGATGTTTAAGTGTGAGGTAATTTGGTTTAATTATTTAGTAGTTAATCAAGGGATTAATTATGTAATAAATTAAAGGATAATTAATTTGTTTAATAAAGTAATTAATTAGTTAATTACTAAATGTGATTAATCTGTGATGATTAATAAGTTAATTACTTAAGGTAATTAATAATTAAGGATCATTAATTATTTTAATTAATGATGTAATTAAAGATGATTAATTAATCAATAATAGATAATTAAAGGTAATTAATTAATTAATTAAGAATTAATGTAATTAATTATGATTAATTAATTAATTGAAGTAATTAAAGGTTAATGACTGTTTAGTTGAGGATAATTAATTTGTGAAATTAATTGTGAATAATTACATAAGTGTAATTAAGGGTAATTAATCAAGAGTGATTAATTAAAGTAATTTATGATTGATTAATTGATTGTAATCAATTAAATGGTTGAGTAAGCAAGTTACAATTTGATGAAGTAGTTAATTTAATTTAATTTAAATTAATTAAAGATGAAGTAATTAGTTTAATTCGTTTTAAATTAATTAGAAATAGAGATAGTTAATTTAATTCATTTTAAATTAATTATATGGTGATGAATATAATCATTGCTTATGTATGAATGGATGTCATTGATTGACTTGGATGCTTTGTGATCTCAGTAATGAGATAAATGATATTGTGTGGTATGGATGTTTGATTATTTTGTGATGATAACATAGGTTATCTATTGAGATGGTGATATATGAAATATCTATTTGATATTGATAATATGGGTTACTTGTTATTGATAATGATTGATTATCAGTTATGATTTATAAGTTATCTATCTGTGTGTATATAGATACTGTTTTAAATTTTTTTTAAACTTTAAAACAACTTGGACCTAAAAGACACGCTTTGGTTTTCGATGAGACCGGGATCGGGTTTCCATATTTGGATATCCGAAAACCACATCGATTCCAAATAACATTAGGTCGTGAATTCAAAGTGGAGCTTTGTGAAGACTCGAGGTGTAAGGACTTTGAGTCAATATAACTCTGTGGGTGATTCCATAATGAGTTGACGGAATTAGTTCTTATAGATTCGAGATGGAGAATTAGAGTGCAAGGGTTATTGTCGTTAACTCTAAGGGTGATTCCAAAATGAGTGTAACGAGATAATGCCTTCGGTTTCGTTCGAACCCGGAACGAACTTGTATGGATTGAATGATTTCAGAACATCGTCAGGTGGACGATGAACATTCTAAGTGATATGTCCTATAAGCCTCAAGCCTCATCAACCGGGAATGGCTAAAATAGGGGAGGTGCAGCAAGGCTTCGTGGGTCGCACCCACTGGAGAGCAAGATTTATCCCTGTCTAGAAGTCCCTTTATTTTCGGCTGTGTGGGTGGTTGCTAGCTACAACCACGGGGTTGTCTTGTTCGGAACTGTTCAGTAAGGAATGGGTCTGGCTTTGTGTTGCAGGGGGTCGAGAGTGATCCTCGGTACGTTGATCTAGGCCACGTACTGTGACGGACGGTACCCCAGTAGCCCTGCCATTGTATGGAATCCAAAATCCAATAAGTGCCAACGGTTTTGATTGTATTACCCACTTTTGTGGCTAGTAGCTGGAATTTAATGAATGTAACAATTTAGGTTATTTCTTATTTATTTGAAAACCCTAGACACTATTATAATATCATCAGATTTCCTATCAAATGTTTTGATTAGCTTAAGGTAAAAACTTTTCCATGTTTATGTGTGGGAAGTCTTACGTGATACCTTTCTTTTGAAAAGGTTTTGAAAGTTAAGCAACTTTAACCTGTTACTCACACCAGACTCATGTCTGACCCGGAGTTTATTTTTGTTTTTCATAAACTCTTGGGTACTCAAATTTTTATGAGTAGTCAAGGGTGATTCAGGTTAGGATTCAGGATTAGCTTTGACGAATTGTGGAGGAGCAACGGAGCAGGAGGCTTCTGCATGTAGATATATATAGTTTTCCGCTGTGTGTTCTCTGAGTTGTTGTATTGAGTTGTAATAACTAGACATGTGTTTATAACTGTCTAGTATGTCTTATATATCTGTGTACTCTGATAATGGTTGTAAACTATGTAATATTTATGTTATTAATATAATTTATTCGTTCCGCTGTGTAGATTCTGATGTTGTTTCTTTCTTCTCTTCTTTCTATTCTCTTTTCTATCCCTTTCTTTCTTAAAGATGATGCGATTTTCCGAGAGTGGAAAGTCGGGTCGTCTCAGTTGGTATCAGAGCATTAGGCTGAGTGAATACCTAGGCTCTGAAGTGTGCATTTCTTAGGGAGCATTAGGTTGATTGAATACCTAGGCTCTGTAGTGGAGTCTTTCTTGAGAGAGCGTATTTGTAATATATATATATATATATATATATATATATATATATATATATATATTTCTACCTATCTGTTGGGTTACCTGTTCAGGTTTTCCAATATAAGTTATAAAGGTAGATGGGGTAGTAGTGTGTGTAATACGATTACTACCAATGGTTGAAGTTTGAATGTTTGAGGTTGGACGTGTTTTGTCGAGACTGTAGACCTAATACTGTCTCGAGTGAGTTCCGTAGTGATGAAAAACTTCATTGATCTCTGAAGGTAACCTGTTAAGGTTCGGAGTCTATTTCTGAAGTTGGATGAGTAGTGTTTGGATCTGTTGGTTGGCAGAAGCAAGTAATGGTATTTTGATACCTTAGGAAGTGAGTCTGCTTCAGCGTTGTGGCTGTGGTCAGCTTGAGTTTCTGTTTGCTTTGAGGTTCGAGTTTCTCGAAGAGCTTTGTTTTGGAATTCTTTGGCATCTGTGGCAAAAGTGCAGCTTGGAGTGTTCTCGGTGTTGGGAAGAGATATTCTGGCTTAGCAGTTTTTCTGGAGTGGAGTTCAGAAGCAGCTGAGTGGACCCATTTCTTCGATGGGTTGGCTAGTTGAGTGTAAGCTATTTTGTTTGGTAAAGGAAGAACAGTTTTTTCTTGGATATGGTTTGGGTGGATCGCAAAAGTGACTTGCGATTGTTTGAGTGTTCTCTTGGGTTATCTGAATTTTTCTGGATGTCTTCAGGAAGTCTGAGTTTTGTCCGCATCTGGAGATTGAGTTTTCTTATCGACTGGAATTCTAGGAGTGGTGCCGGTGGTTCGACTTTATGGTTCCAAGAGTTGAGAGGGTGTAGTAGCTCAGAGTTTTGGAGGAATTTCTGAAAGTTTCTTATGGATTTGTTGAATCATATCTCTGGGGTGTGTTTTCCTGTTTGTGCTTGTATTCTTCTTTAGCATTTTCTTCTACTTTGGATCAGAGTTGAGCAGCGGAAGCAATTTGGGAAGTGTATCTGCTTTTCTTTTCCGGATTGGAGAAGTGAGTTGTTGTCTCCGATCATAAGTGAGCTATAAGTTTGGGTAAGTCTGAGAAGTTAGCTCTGTAGTGTTTTGGATCTTTTCTGTATCTTGGAGAATAAGTGATTGATCTATAGGACTGAATTGCCAGTTTGGATAACTGGGATTCGATGAGTTTCACGTATCTCTGAGGGAGTACGTGTATGATCTATCTCTGGTTGTGGAGCCAGCAGTTCTGGAGTTTTGGTTGTTGAGTCAGACTCGTTTGTAGTCTGATATCTTGTCTAGTGTTATAGATATAGTTGTATAGGAGCTTTGTAGCTTCATAGTATTGATTGTTTGGATTCTCTAGAGCGAGTATCCCGGTATATATATATACCTGGGGAAACTCGTTAAAATTCTATCCAGAATTTGTCTGGATAATTAGATTTGTTTGATAGGTTGTTTTTGGTTGTTAGCATATGTTTGATATATGCTTGTATTTTTAATTAAAATTTAATAAGATTATTAATTACCTTTGTTTTAAATTTCGAGGACGAAATTCTTTTAAGGGGGAAGGATTGTAATATCCCGGAATTTTTAACAATATCAATTTAATAATCTGTAATTAAAATTAAATTGATATTGATAATCTGTTAATAATTATTCAAATAGATTTAATAATCTTCTTCAATAAATATTTAAATTGGTTAAATTGATTTCTATTTACATTATAATTTGGAAAATTCGTTTTATTTAATATATAAGCTTTTCAAAGTTAGATATATGATTTTGGTTTAATTTAATATTAAATCATGTTTTCAAATTCTAATATATACATTATAAATTGGAAATTTTGATTTTTAAATTAGTATTGAGTTTTCAAAGATTATTTCATAAGTAAATATATGATTTTTAAAATTGATAAGGAAAATTATTTAAATGTTTTAATTAAATTGGCTTGAGTTTTAAATTCAGAATAAATTTAACAAAATGATTTTATGACTTAATAAAATGGATATTTTATTAATAAAAATATAATCTCTTGTAAAATGATTTTAATTTAATAATAAGAGATTTATAAAAATAATATTGATATTGTATTGTCTTTTTAAATAAATTTTGAATAAGATTTGTAATTTTTATTTCAAATTGAATTTTTATTTATAACTTAATTTGAAATTGTTTGGTTTGGAATTTAGTTTGAATTTAAGTTCAAAGGTATAAATTTTAAATTGATTAATTGTTTTAATTTTTAATATGTATAAGTTTATTTATAAACGTGTTTGTTCTTATTTCTTTTGTAAATTTATAAACATATTTTAAAATGAACTAACAAGTTAAATTAAGTTAATTTACACTCTAGTTTGTAAATTAAAAACTAATTACTTTGTCAAAAAAAAGAAACAAGTGTTCAATACATGCATTCTTTTGACAAGTGTTGAAAATATTTGACAAGTGTTAATTTTTGTTTTTATTTTTCTTTTATTACATTAAAATCTGAAATACATTTGTATAGTTTGCATCTTCATTCATACATATTGCATTTTTCATTCTCCTAAATCAAAAGAGAAAAGATCAAACTCATTTTCCTCATACATACATTCTCTATAAAAATCTGCTAAATCTAAATCAAAGATCAAATCTGCATATACAAATTTATCAAACCCCGTACAAATCTGCATTCACAAATTCATCTCAAAATCAAAAGATGTCTGCAAAAATTCAACAACAAATCTGCATGTTCCTCTTCAAATCAAATCCACCTTCATTCAAATTTCAAAAGAAGTCTGCAAGTTTCAAATTCTGCATTTCCTCAAAATCTCAAATGAAGCCTGCACACTGTTTATTCTCTGCATTCTGTTTAAACCTGGAAGCAGTGAAAGCATTAGCATGTATTTGAGGATTTAGCAACTGCATTCTTCCTGCATGCAAGTAATTAGGCTGTGATCATGGGCATTTCATCAAAGTGCAACTCAGATATTAAACAAAGGGTCAAGCTTGCATTTGTTTTCTGGAAAATTCAAAACAGGGGTCTGCATTGACTGGTGAGTAACATTTAAATTTTTAAACTGTAATGAGATTGCTTGAGTTAAATTATGTTTGTGTGTTAGATTGTGATTGTGCATGCATGTTTGATTATGTTCTGCAGAGTATATCCAGATCATCATCTTATTTAAAAGAATTGCTACAATTGATCTGATTAAGATAGTAACTGGGTTCTAGAATAATCAAAAGAAGTTTGCTTATCATAGATTAGAATGCAAATTTATAAAGTATGGTTGTTTAAATTTCTTAAGTTTAGGTTTAAATTTTAGGTGAGTTAAATACAGGGTGATGTCTCTGTAAAAACAGGTAATAACATTATATGTTAAATCTTGATCAAATCCAAACATATTAATATAGAAATCCAGTTTTATAAACTAAAAACATTTACTGGAACTTGAATTTTAAATCAAGTATTAGGACTTTTAGAGTATTGTTTCATTTGCAGTTTATTCTTGATCAAAATTTGAATTGGAGCAAATGCTTGCAATCTGTAGTTGGAGAAAACTTAGAAATTTTTCTGAGTTATTAAGTAAGGATCTTAGATCCTTAGAAAAATCAAAGAAGTAATTAAATTTGCTAGATTGAATTGCAGTTTTGATTTTTAGAATAAAGCCCTAGTTTTGAATAAGTTTGTGCTTTGAGTCAGTTTGAGGTGGAGGGTTGACCGTGTATTCTGGTGCTTAGGGAATGTGGAGTAGGTGAATGAAGTAGCTCGAGGTTGAAATGAGTGGTCCTCAGGTAATCAGAGAAACTTGTAAGAGATGTTGACAGGTTATGAGTAGGAACCTGTAAAAAAAAATTCCAGGTTTTTGAATTTGGGATTTCAGAACCAATTTTTGAATTTCTGTTTAATTGGTTGATCTTGTGTTGGTGTTAGGGTATTCATGAGTTTCTGGTTGTGGTTTGATCACCTGAGATGATCGGCAGAGGCGGCGGCGATGAGTTCTCTAATGAACTGTTGGGACTGGGATTGTTTCAGGGGAGATGAGGGGAAAGGGGAAGTTGGCTCGAAGTAAGTAGTAAAACAACTCGAAGTAGAGAAGTTTGAAACTCGAAGTAAAAATAAGGTTCTCGAGTTGAACCTGTAATTTCCAGGTTTGAAAGCCTGTATAAAATCTGGGTTTTTGAAATTTAAAATCTGGGTTTTAAATATTGAAAATTTTGTAGATTTATTTAAAGCAAGGATTAAGTGTAAATTCAAATGCAAGTTTGAATTTTTGATTCAAATTTAAATTCTAGTTTTTAAATAGAATAAAAGTTTCAAAATTTAATTTAATTAACTATTTTATTTTGGTAAATGGTTAAAACTTTTAATAATGAGGTTTTTAAATTGTGAGTAAGATTTAAAGATTAATTTTTAAATCTAGAAAATCTAAGTTTAAAATGAACTTCAGTTCAAATTTAAAAAGAAGATTTAAATTTGAAAGTTTAAACTAAAAATGAATTGAAACTTCTAAAATTTTGAAATGAATTTAACTTCAAATTCTTATGATTTGATTTTTAAGACAAACTTTTGTTTTGTCTTGAAATTTAAATAAGTTTTAAAAAATTTCAAACTTTGATAAGTTTAAATTACTTTTAAACTTGTATTTTAAAATGAAAATTTAAAAGTAGTTTAAAAAGACTTTGTTTCAATTAAATTGTTTTAAACATAGTTAAGTTATGTTTTATTTTGAAATTTAAATTTAGATTTATGTTTTAAAATTTAATTAACAAGGTGATTAAGATTTATTAATTTATTTATTTAATTAATTGAATTTGGAATTAATAATTGATTAACGATTAATCAATTTATAATTAAGATCATTAATTAAGTTATTAATTAATGATAAATGAATATTAATTATGTAATTAAGTTTTTAAATAAAGGTTAATTAATTTAATAATTAACTTTAATTAATGAATGACTAAAGATAATTTAAATGGTAATTAATTTAAGTTAATTACTTTATAAAATAATTTAAGGATGATTAATGAAGGTCATTAACCATGATTATTTAACAATTAATTAATGTAGTTAATTTTTATAATTAACTAGATTAATTAATTTAATAATAATAAATTAATGGTTAGAGAGTAATTACTTGAAAAAGTAATTAAGAAATTAATTACTTAATGTAATTAATTTAATTTAATGAGATTGTTTATTTTTAATTAATTAAGTTTAATTAATTATAAACACTTGGGTTTTATAAATAATTACTTTATGTAACTAATGATTTGGAAATTACTTAGTTAAGTAATTGTTTAATAATTACAGGATGTAATTAAGTGGAGATGTTTAAGTGTGAGGTAATTTGGTTTAATTATTTAGTAATTAATCAAGGGATTAATTATGTAATAAATTAAAGGATAATTAATTTGTTTAATAAAGTAATTAAGTTAGTTAATTAATAAATGTGATTAATCCGTGATGATTAATAAGTTAATTACTTAAGGTAATTAATAATTAAGGATCACTAATTATTTTAATTAATGATGTAATTAAAGATGATTAATTAAGATTAATTAATCAATAATAGATAATTAAAGGTAATTAATTAGTTAATTAAGAATTAATGTAATTAATTATGATTAATTAATTAATTGAAGTAATTAAAGGTTAATTACTGTTTAGTTGAGGATAATTAATTTGTGAAATTAATTGAGAATAATTACATAAGGGTAATTAAGGGTAATTAATCAAGAGTGATTAATTAAAGTAATTTATGATTGATTAATTGATTATAATCAATTAAATGGTTGAGTAAGCAAGTTATAATTTGATGAAGTAATTAATTTAATTTATTTTAAATTAATTAAAGATGAAGTAATTAGTTTAATTCATTTTAAATTAATTAGAAATAGAGATAGTTAATTTAATTCATTTTAAATTAATTATATGGAGATGAATATAATCATTGCTTATGTTTGAATGGATGTTATTGATTGACTTGGATGCTTTGTGATCTCAGTAATGAGATAAATGATATTGTGTGGTATGGATGTTTGATTGTTTTGTGATGATAACATAGGTTATCTATTGAGATGGTGATATATGAAATATCTATTTGATATTGATAATATGGGTTACCTGTTATTGATAATGATTGATTATCAGTTATGATTTATAAGTTATCTATCTGTGTGTATATAGATACTGTTTTAAATTGTTTTAAACTTTAAAACAACTTGTACCTAAAAGACACGCTTTGGTTTTCGATGAGACCGGGATCGGGTTTCCATATTTGGATATCCGCAAACCACATCGATCCCAAATAACGTTAGGTCGTGAATTCAAAGTGGAGCTTTGTGAAGACTCGAGGTGTAAGGACTATGAGTCAATATAACTCTGTGGGTGATTCCGTAATGAGTTGACGGAATTAGTTCTTATAGATTCGAGATGGTGAATTAGAGTGCAAGGGTTATTGTCGTTAACTCTGAGGGTGATTCCAAAATGAGTGTAACGAGATAATGCCTTCGGTTTCGTTCGAACCCGGAACGAACTTGTATGGATTGAATTCTTTCAGAACATCGTCAGGTGGACGATGAGCATTCTAAGTGATATGTCCTATAAAGATAATCGTAGCATCAAGCCTCATCAACCGGGAATGGCTAAAACAGGGGAGGTGCAGCAAGGCTTCGTGGGTCGCACCCACTGGAGAGAAAGATTAATCCCTGTCTAGAAGTCCCTTTATTTTCGGCTGTGTGGGTGGTTGCTAGCTACAACCACGGGGTTGTCTTGTTCGAAACTGTTCAGTAAGGAATAGGTCCGGCTTTGTGTTGCGGGGGTCGGGAGTGATCCTCGGTACGTTGATCTAGGCCACGTACTATGACGGGCGGTACCCCAGTAGCCCTGCCATTGTATGGAATCCAAAATCCAATAAGTGACAACGGTTTTGATTGTATTACCCACTTTTGTGGCTAGTAGCTGGAATTTAATGAATGTAACAATTTCGGCTATTTCTTATTTATTTGAAAACCCTAGACACTATTATAATATCATCAGATTTCCTATCAAATGTTTCGATTAGCTTAAGGTAAAAACTTTTCCATGTTTATGTGTGGGAATCTTACGTGATACCTTTCTTTTCAAAAGGTTTTGAAAGTTAAGCAACTTTAACCTGTTACTCACACTAGACCCATGTCTGACCCGGAGTTATTTTTGTTTTTCATAAACTCTTGGGTACTCAAATTTTTATGAGTAGTCAAGGGCGATTCAGGTTAGGATTCAGGATTAGCTTTGACGAATTGTGGAGGAGCAATGGAGCAGGAGGCTTCTGCATGTAGATATATATAGTTTTCCGCTGTGTGTTCTCTGAGTTGTTGTATTGAGTTGTAATAACTAGACATGTGTTTATAACTGTCTAGTATGTCTTATATATCTGTGTACTCTGATAATGGTTGTAAACTATGTAATATTTATGTTATTAATATAATTTATTCGTTCCGCTATGTAGATTCTGATGTTGTTTCTTTCTTCTCTTCTTTCTATTCTCTTTTCTATCCCTTTCTTTCTTAAAGATGATGCGATTTTC
The DNA here is from genome assembly GCA_030765085.1 of Allium cepa. Taxonomy (NCBI): domain Eukaryota; kingdom Viridiplantae; phylum Streptophyta; class Magnoliopsida; order Asparagales; family Amaryllidaceae; genus Allium; species Allium cepa. The sequence goes on from CM060944.1 coordinate 270,379,519, forward strand.
CGGGAGTGGAAAGTCGGGTCGTCTCTAGCTAATCAATTAATTAAGCAATTATAAGTTCATTATTTGCAAAGGGTTTAAGTAATTAACTTGTGTAATTAACTTATAAGCTAATTACTTATTGTAATTAGAGATGGTTAATCAGTAATGATTAAGTGAAATGAATATTGAGATGATGATTTATAAATTGATTTGAAATCAATTGAAGGTTAAGATAAGCAGAATTTTAGTGATGAAGTAATTAATTCAATTTATTTTAAATTAATTAGAGATTAAGTAATTAATTTAATTCATTTTAAATTAATTATAAATGGAATGATCATTAGATCATTGCTTATGTGTGATGATTGATATTAATTGCCATGTATGGGTTGTAATCTCAGCTATGAGATAAATTATGTATGTGATATGGATGCATTGGTTGTTTTGGATGATAATATGGATTATCTGATTTTGATATAAATTATCTATTAATGATAAGGTTGATTATCTATTGTGTTGTGAATTATCTATCTGTGTATATATAGATAATGAATTGAATTTTTTTAAACTTAAAACAACTTGGACCTTAAAAGACATGCTTTGGATTTCGATGAGACCGGGATCGGGTTTCCATATTTGGGATCCGAAAACCACATCGATTCCAATTAACGTTAGGTCGTTAATCCAAGTGGAGTGAGTGAAGACTCGAGGTGTAAGGGCTATACGTCAGTATAACTCTGTGGGTGATTACGTAATGAGTTTGACTTACGGAATAGTACTTATAGATTCGAGATGGTGATTCAGAGTGCAAGGGTTATTGTCGTTAACTCTGAAGGTGATTCCAAAACGAGTGTAACGAGATAATGCCTTCGGTTTCGTTCGAACCCGGAACGAACTTGTATGGATTGAATGCTTTCAAAACATCGTCAGGAGGACGATGAGCATTCTAAGTGATATGTCCTATAAAGGTAATCGTAGCCTCAAGCCTCATCAACCGGGAATGGCAGAAACAGGGGAGGTGTAGCAAAGCTTCGTGGGTAGCCCCCACTTGAGAGCAAGATTTATCCCTGTCTAGAGGTTCCTTTATTTCGGCTTAGTGGTGCGGTTGCCGATCACAACTGCGGGGTTGTCTTGTTTGGAACTGTTTAGTAAGGAACGAGTCCGGCTTTGTGTTGCAGGGGATTGGGAGTAATCCTCGGTGCGGTGATCTAGGCCACGTACTGTGACGGGCGGTACCCCAGTAGCCCAGCCATTGTATGGAATCCAAAATCCAATAAGTGCCAACGGTTTTGATTGTATTACCCACTTTTGTGGCTAGTAGCTGGAATTTAATGGATGTAACAATTTCGGCTATTTCTTATTTACTTGAAAATCCTAGACACTATTATAATATCATCGGATTTCCTATCAAATGTTTTGGTTAGCATAAGGTAAATTTTTTTCCATGTTTATGTGTGGGAAGTCTTACGTGATACCTTTTTCTTTCAAAGGTTTTTCAAAAGTTAAGCAACTTTAACCTATTACTCACACCAGACCCATGTCTGACCCGGAGTTATTTCTGTTTTTCTTTAACTCTTGGGTACTCAAATTTTATGAGTAGTCAAGGGAATTCAGGTTAGGATTCAGGATTAGCTCGACGAATTGTGGAGGAGCAATGAAGCAGGAGGCTTCTGCGTATAGTTATATAGTTTTCCGCTGTGTTGGCATCTCTGAATGTTTGTCTGTAATGTATTGAGTTGTAATAACTAGACAGGTGTTTATAACTGTCTAGTAATGTGATGTATTGTCTGTGTAACTCTGATAATTGTTGTATACTATGTAATACTTATGTTATTAATATAATTTATTCGTTCCGCTGTTGAGATTCTTGTGTTGTTTTTTCTTTCTCTTCTTTCTTTTCTCTTTTCTATCCCTTTCTTTCTTAAGGATGATATGACTTTTTGTGGAGCATCATGTTTATATGTTACACAAGTGATGAAGGACTTCATCAATCTCTGAAGGAAACCTGTAAAGGTTCGGAGTTCGTCTTTGAAGTGTAGAATTGAGTTTGGATCTGTCGGTAGGGCAGAAGCCAGTGAGTGATGATATCTTGATATCTCAGGAAGTTGTAGCTACATGATGAGATGCAGTGACTATGGATATTTCCGAAGATGTTTCTTTGGAACAAGAGTAAGAAGTGAGTCTGCTCGGTGATGTGGCTGAGTTTAGCAGAATGTTCTGTGTTGGTAAGGAGTCTTCTGGCTGGGTAGTTTCTCTGAAATGGAGTTCAGAAGCAGCAGAGTGAACTTATTTCTCTGGTAAGTTGGCTAAGCCAGCATAAGCTATTTTGTTTGGTTGAGAGAGAGAAGTTTCTTTAGATTTAGACTGAGTTGATCACAAAAGTGACTTGCGATGGTATGTTCTTTTGGATTGTTGGAGATTGTCTGGATTTCTTCCAGGAAGTCAGAGTTTGTCTGCATCTGAAGATCGAGTTTTCTTTCCAGGAATGGAACAGGTGGTTCAGTTAGTAGATGGATGGTTCCATGAGATAGAAGTTGGTGAAGCAACTCAGGTTTCAGAGGAACATCTGAGTTTTCTATATGGATATATGGAACTATATTTCTGTGCTGGGTTGTCTAGTCTGTGCTTGTGTTCTTCAGCATTTTCTTCTGTTTCGGATCAGAGTTGTGCAGCGAAAGCAGATTGTTTCTTTTTCCGGATAAGAAGAAGTTTGTTCTGTCTTCTGTTATTGAGAAGCAGGGTTTGTGTTCTTAGTTTTTGAGTGATCTTGAGGAGATCATTGGATTGTTTTGATCCAGTCTGTTTCTAATGGAATCAGCAAAAGTTGAGCTGATCAGGAAGGATGTTGGTAGCCCAGGATCGTCCGAAGAATTTTTATGGATAAGAGACTGAGAATTTGGATTCTGGAATCGGAGATTTGATTTGGGATAAGTTTTTTCTCTGATCCAAAGAGCTATAAGTTTGGGAAGCTAGCTCTGTAGTGTTTTGGTTTCTTCTGTGATGGGTTAGATCAGTGTTTGGTTTTCTAGAGTTGAATTGCCAGTTTGGATAACTGGGATTCAGTGTGTTTCACGTATCTCAGAGGGAGTACGTGTTAGATATTTCTGGTTGTAGAACCAGCAGTTTAGGATGGATTGGTTGTTGAGTCAGACTCGTTTGTAGTCTGATATTCTGTATAGAATTTTTGTTAAGAGCTCTATAGTTTAATAGTATTGATTGATTGGATTCTATAGAGCGAGTATCCCGATATATATATATATATATATATATATATATATATATATACCGGGGAAACTCGTGAGGTTTTATCCAAAATTCTTTTGGATAATTAGATTTGTTCTGTTTGTGTGAATTGGTTGCTATGGTTATTTGCATATGATTAACATATGCTGTGTTTTAAAATAAAATCTGTTAATAGATTATTAAAATACCTTTGTTTTAAATTTCGGGGACGAAATTCTTTTCAGGGGGAAGGATTGTAATATCCCGGAATTTTGGACTATTTAAATTTAATAATCTAAGTTTAAATTTAAATTGAATTGATAATTTTTGTTAATAAATTTGATTTGATTTAATAATCTTCTTTATTTAAATATTTAATTTGTGAATTTATTTTTAATAAACTAATAAATCTGTTTTCTATTTAATAATGTATATGTATTTATATATATTTTAAATAGATAAGTTGTTAAATTAGTATAGCATAATTTTAATTTGAAATTAAAAGTTGTGATTTATTTTTGATTTAAGATTTTTAAAAATATTTAATAAAATAACTATATGATTTTTAAATATGAGAAAAATGTTTTAATTGATTTAAAATTCATTTTTGATTCAAGTTTGAATATTAAAATAAGTTACAAAAATGTTTGTGTTATTCTTTTTAAAATATTCATTTATAAAATGTGATTTGAAATTTAAAATACAATTTTAATTATGAAACATGTATTCATTTAAGTGATAAACTCTTTTATAAATTTATTTTAATTATTTAAAAATATTCTTTTCAAATGAATTATTTGTATGTTGTTTTATTTATAATAACACTTTGCTTTGTTCTTTAGAAATTAATTTTATACATAACTAGGTGTTAATGGAACTAATTAATTAAGCTTAATTTTCTTTAACACTTAATTAAAATAACAAATCATTTAAAGAGACATGTGTAAGTATATAAAAGACTAATCTAACATGTGTTGAGAGAATAAGTAAGTAAATTTACAAGTGTCATAATTATTTGTATTTCTCTTTGATTTTTAATAAATCATAAATTTAGTCTATAAACACTTGCATTCTTTCTTCCTTTGCCTTTTTCTCATTTTCATTTCTTAACTAAAGAAAAATATTCTCAGCTGAAAACATTCACTTCAAAACAATCTTCAGTTCATTCCTCAAATCAGTAACCACTTTCAAAACCCATAGTTCATTTTCAAATAAAAATGTAAAACCTGCAAATCATTCCCTGTAACTTCTCAAACCCAGAAATACATCTGCAATCCCTGTAAACCAACTTGCAAATCTATGCATTTTACCTTCTTCAATCTGAAGTCTACATGCATGTACTTTCCAATCTGCATCCTCCAGGACAAAGCCTGCATTTCATCTGGAAGCATGTATAAATCAAGATTAAAAGCAAGCAAAAGGTATGCATTTCTTTGCATCTGGAAGCAAGGGCCTGCATTCATAAATTTTCAAATCTGGAACATGCAATTAAATTTGTGCTCTGCATTTTTCAAGTACAGGTGAGTAACTCATTTTTAAATTATTAAGTAGGTAAAATTGTGCATGCTTTATAAATTACAAAGGAACATATATGGAATTTGCTATGAATATCTTATCTGCAAATATTTGAATGTATACATGATTTAACTTTACCATGACTGTGTTTCAAAATCCCAAGTTCCTGATTGATTTCTTGAATTCTTCCCTTTAACTTGTTGCTATTATGACTTAAAACAATTGAATAAAATCTGTTTATTTTAGAATAGGGTAAGTATAAACCTTATATAAATTAAATAGAGTTATCTAAAATCTGGAAAATTAAGATTTACAGAGCAAATTAGCATAGAGTGGAAATCCAAACTTTATGATTCAATGTTTCAGGTTTATTAATAGGATCAACAAGTGAATTCATGAATTTTAAATCAAAATTTACAATTGATAGTGCTATAAGCACAGAACAGTTTCAAATTTACTGTTTTATACATAATTGATAAGCACAGTTGATACTTGCTTTTAATTTGGTTGAAATTGTTTTTGGTAATAGTATAGTTATCATTGATGATGATAAAAATACTGAATTGTATTGAAATTTAATTTTGGTGATGAGCTTTGGGAATTTCAGTATGAACCCTAGTTTTTACTGGGTTTAAGAATTTTAGTACCGCTGCTTCATCAATGGATCGAGTTTAAAGATCTTTTGGGTATGGATAGATGATGGGTTGATGGAGTTGTCACCGGAGTATGGAAGTAGATGATGGTCGGGATGGGGAGAAATTGGTGATGACAGGTTTGACACTGAGGTGGGGAAAGTATTTCCAGGTTTTGTTTTAAAACTTGAATTTAAATTCAAGTTGAATTCTGGGATTTTGTGGGTTGAAGGTGATGTAGGGTAACTGGTCAATGGGGGATGGCCATTGACGATGGTCAGTGATGGCCGGAGTTGGTTTATAGGTGCACAGGAAGGTGTGTGCAGGTGGGTATTTGTTTTTGGGTTGCAGGGTTTTTGTACTCGGTATGGCCTCGGGTATTTTGAAGAATGACTCGAAGTAAAGGTGGAGTAGACTCGAAGTAAAACAGGTGGTAGCTCGGGTTGGTGTTTATGTTTCAGGATTTAAGTCAGAAACTTGTTTTTCCAGGTTTATAAAAATTGAAGTTTAAATTTGAAATGCAAACTAAAATTTAAAAACTAGTTTGAAAACTGAATTTAGTTATAAGTTCAAATAATTTAAATCTTGGTATTTGTAGTTATTCAGGTTTTAAATTTTTGTTTGGGTTCTAAGCCTAAAATATGAAACTATGTTCTGTTTTAAAATTTAAATGTAAAATTTCAAATAGTAAGATGAAGTTAAATCTGGAATTCTTAAACCTGAAACTAAATTTGAAATCAACAGTTAATTCTTGGACTTTGAAACATTTTTGAACAAAATGTAAGATTTTAGACTAAATAGAAAACTTTTTTCTATTTTTAAATTTAAAAGTAAAATTTTTAAAATGCAACTGAAAATTTAAAACAAGTTTAAAATCTGGAAAACAGAAATATGGAACCTGATTTTGAATTTAAATCTGGAATTTGACTTCAATGTCAGTTTTTAAAAAAAATTAATAAGTTTTAAAATTTTAAATTTGTTTTAACTATTTTAGAAAGTTTAAATAATTTGAATTTGAAAATGAAGATGGAGATGTAAGTAAAGTTTTAAATTTTTAAGTTTGAATCTAGAATGAAAATTTGAATTGTGTTTCAGTTTGAAATTTAAAAAGAAATTTTAAATTGAATTTTGTTTGAAACAAATTGTTTAAATTACTTTGTATAAAGAAGAATGTTTCTTAATTTAGAATTCAAGAAATTGATTTCATTTGAATTATTTAATTTAATTTAAATGGAATATTAATTAATTAATTAATTAATAATGGGGATGCTTAATTAAGTAATCAATAATTTTTAAGTTAATTAATTAAGATTTGAGATTAATTAATTAAGGTTAATTAATCTAAAATTAAGGATGGTTAATTAAATTTTAATTAATGATTAAGATTTATTTAATCAAGTGATTAAAGATAATTTAGATTTTAATTAACACTTAATTAATTAATAGTTAGAGATTAATTAAATTGTAATTAATATTAATTGATATTAATAATAGATATAAGTTAATTTCTTAATTAAGTAATTAAGAAATGTTAATTAGTGGTAGAATTCACTTTCAAATAGTACGGGTGATCCAAGGTCATTAACTTAAGATTATTTAACAATTAACTAATGTGATTTATTTTTGATAATTAATTTAATTGATTAATTAATAATAACCAATTGTTTAATTACTTAATGAAAGTAATTAATGAATTAATTACTTGGTGTAATTAATTTGATTAATGTGATTAGTTTAGATTAATTAAGATAAATTAATTTAAACAAATGTGGATTGTTGATAATTACTTTATGTAATTTGTGAATTTATTAATTGATAATTACAGGATGTAATTAAAGATATTATTTATAGAAGTAATTTTGGATTTAAATTACTTGAACATTAATCAAGTGATTAATAAAGATAATTAATTAAGAGTAATTAAATTATGGGATGAGTAATTAAAGTAGTTAATTACTGGGTGTTATTAATCATGGGTGATTAATATATATATGGTTTAAATTGAAGATTAATTACTTATGTAATTAATTTATATTGAGAGATTGATTAAATATAATCAGAAATCATTAATAAATTAATGATGTAATTTGGAATTGATTAATGAAGGTATAATTAATAATGGTTAATGTAATTAATTTTAGCTAATCAAATAAGCAATTATAAGTTAATTATTTGCAAAGGGTTTAAGTAATTAACTTGTGTAATTAACTTATAAGCTAATTACTTATTGTAATTAGAGATGGTTAATCAGTAATGATTAAGTGAAATGAATATTGAGATGATGATTTATAAATTGATTGTAATCAATTAGTGATTTAGTTAAGCAGGATTATAATGATGAAGTAATTAAATTGAATTTATTTTAAATTAATTAGAGATTAAGTAATTAATTTAATTCATTTTAAATTAATTATAAATGGAATGATCATTAGATCATTGCTTATGTGTAATGATTGATATTAATTGACATGTATGGGTTGTAATCTCAGCTATGAGATAAGTTATGTATGTGATATGGATGCATTGGTTGTTTTGGATGATAATATGGATTATCTGATTTTGATATAAATTATCTGTTAATGATAAGGTTGATTATCTATTGTGTTGTGAATTATCTATCTGTGTATATATAGATAATGAATTGAATTGTTTTAAACTTAAAATAACTTGGACCTTAAAAGACACGCTTTGGGTTTCGATGAGACCGGGATCGGGTTTCCATATTTGGGATCCGAAAACCACATCGATTCCAATTAACATTAGGTCATTAATCCAAGTGGAGCGAGTGAAGACTCGAGGTGTAAGGGCTATACGTCAGTATAACTCTGTGGGTGATTCCGTAATGAGTTTGACGGAATAGTACTAATAGATTCGAGATGGTGATTCAGAGTGCAAGGGTTATTGTCGTTAACTCTGAGGGTGATTCCAAAACGAGTGTAACGAGATAATGCCTTCGGTTTCGTTCGAACCCGGAACGAACTTGTATGGATTGAATGCTTTCAGAACATCGTCAGGAGGACGAAGAGCATTCTAAGTGATATGTCCTATAAAGGTAATCGTAGCATCAAGCCTCATCAACCGGGAATGGCTAAAACAGGGGAGGTGCAGCAAAGCTTCGTGGGTAGCCCCCACTTGAGAGCAAGATTTATCCCTGTCTAGAGGTCCCTTTATTTTCGGCTTAGTGGTGCGGTTGTTGATCACAACTGCGGGGTTGTCTTGTTTGGAACTGTTTAGTGAGGAACGGGTCCGGCTTTGTGTTGCAGGGGATTGGGAGTAATCCTCGGTACGGTGATCTAGGCCACGTACTGTGACGGGCGGTTCCCCAGTAGCCCAGCCATTGTATGGAATCCAAAATCCAATAAGTGCCAACGGTTTTGATTGCATTACCCACTTTTGTGGCTAGTAGCTGGAATTTAATGAATGTAACAATTTCGGCTATTTCTTATTTACTTGAAAACCCTAGACACTATTATAATATCATCGGATTTCCTATCAAATGTTTTGGTTAGCGTAAGGTAAAAACTTTTCCATGTTTATGTATGGGGAGTCTTACGTGATACCCTTTCTTTTCAAAGGTTTTTCAAAGTTAAGCAACTTTAACCTGTTACTCACACCAGACCCATGTTTGACCCGGAGTTATTTCTGTTTTTCTTTAACTCTTGGGTACTCAAATTTTTACGAGTAGCCAAGGGAATTCAGGTTAGGATTCAGGATTAGCTTGACGTATTATGGAGGAGCAATGGAGCAGGAGGCTTCTGCATATAGTTATATAGTTTTCCGCTGTGTTGGTATCTCTGAATGTTTGTATGTAATGTATTGAGTTGTAATAACTAGACAGGTGTTTATAACTGTCTAATAATGTGATGTATTGTCTGTGTAACTCTGATAATTGTTGTATACTATGTAATACTTATGTTATTAATACAATTTATTCGTTCCGCTATTGTGATTCTTATGTTGTTTCTTCTTTCTCTTCTTTCTTTTCTCTTTTCTATCCCTTTCTTTCTTAAGGATGATATGACTTTTTGTGGGGAAAAAGTCGGGTCGTCTCATCTTACCAAGTGAGATGACCCGACTTTCAACTCCCGGAAAATCGCATCATCTTTAAGAAAGAAAGGGATCGAAAAGAGAATAGAAAGAAGAGAAGAAAGAAACAACATCAGAATCTAACAGCGGAACAAATAAATTATATTAATCACATAATACTTTACATAGTTTACAACCATTATCAGAGTACACAGGTATGCAACACATACTAGACAGTTATAAACACCTGTCTAGTTACAACTCAATACAACAACTCAGAGAACACACAACGGAATACTATATATATCTACACGCAGAAGCCTCCTGCTCCATTGCTCCTCCACAATTCGTCAAAGCTAACCTGAATTCTAACCTGAATTCCCTGGACTACTCATAAAAATTTGAGTACCCAAGAGTTTATGAAAACAAAAATATACTCCGGGTCAGACATGGGTCTGGTGTGAGTAACAGGTTAAAGTTGCTTAACTTTCAAAAACTTTTTGAAAAGAAAGGTATCACGTAAGACTTCCCACACATAAACATGGAAAAGTTTTTATTTTACGCTAACCAAAACATTTGATAGGAAATCCGATGATATTATAATAGTGCCTAGGGTTTTCAAAAAAATAAGAAATAGCCGAAATTGTTACATTCATTAAATTCGAGCTACTAGCCACAAAAGTGGGTAATACAATCAAAACCGTTGGCACTTATTGGATTTTGGATTCCATGCATTGGCAGGGCTACTGGGGTACCGCCCGTCACAGTACGTGGCCTAGATCAACGTACCGAGGATCACTCCCGACCCCCTGCAACACAAAGTCGGACCCATTCCTTACTAAATAGTTCCGAACAAGACAACCGCATGGTTGTAGCTAGCAACCACCCACACAGCCGAATATAAAGGGACTTCTAGACAGAGGTAAATCTTGCTCTCCAGTGGGTGCGACCCACGAAGCTTTGCTGCATCTCCCCTGTTTTAGCCATTCCCGGTTGATGAGGCTTGAGGCTACGATTACCTTTATATGACACATCACTTAGAATGCTCATCGTCTACCTGACGATGTTCTGAAAGCATTCAATCCATACAAGTTCGTTCCGGGTTCGAACGAAACCGAAGGCATTATCTCGTTACACTCGTTTTGGAATCACCCTCAGAGTTAAGGACAATAACCTTGCACTCTAAAACCACTATCTCGAATCTATAAGAACTAATTCCGTCAACTCATTACGGAATCACCCACAGAGTTATACTGACTCATAGTCCTTACCCCTCGAGTCTTCACAAAGCTCTACTTTGATTCACGACCTAACGTTATTTGGAATCGATGTGGTTTTCGGACATCCAAATATGGAAACCCGATCCCGGTCTCATCGAAAACCAAAGCGTGTCTTTTAGGGTCCAAGTTGTTTAAAAGGTTTAAAACAATTCAATTACAGTATCTATATATACACAGAAAGATAACTCATAAATCATAACTGATAATCGACATTATCACATAACAGGTAATCCACATTATCAATATCATAATAAATATTCCATATATCACCATCACAATAGATAATCTAAGTTATCATCACAATACAAGCAAACATCCATACCACACAATATCATTTATCTCATTACTGAGATCACAAAGCATCCAAGTTAATCAATGTCATCCATTCATACATAAGCAATGATTTAATCATACCATAATATAATTAATTTAAAATGAATTAAATTAACTATCTCTAACTTAATTAATTTAAAATGAATTAAATTAATTAATCTATCTTTAATTAATTTAAAATAAATTAAATTAATTACTTCACCAATATAAATATTGCTTATTTAATCATTTAATTGATTACAATCAATTTATTAATCCATTATTAATTACCTTAATTAATCACTCTTGATTAATTACCCTTAATTACATTCATTCAATTATCCTTAATTAATTTCACAAAATTAATTATTCTCAACTAAACAGTAATTAACCCTTAATTACTCAATTAATTAATTAATCATAATTAATTACATTAATTCTTAATTAATAAATAATTAATTACCTTAATTATATATTATTGATTAATTAATCCTAATTAATCAACTTAATTACATCATTAATTAAAATAATTAATGATCTTTAATTATTAATTACCTTAAGTAATTAACTTATTAATCATCACCACAAATTAATTACATTTAGTAATTAACTAACTTAATTACTATATTAAATAAATTAATTATCCTTTAATTAATTACTTAATTAATCCTTTGATTAATTACTAAATAATTTATCCAAATTACCTCACACTTAAACCTCTCCACTTAATTACAATCATGTAATTATTAAACAGTTACTTAACTGAGTAATTTCCAAATCATTAATTACATAAAGTAATTATTTATAAAACCCAAGTGTTTAAAATTAATTAAACTTAATTAATTAAAAATAAACAAACATATTAAACTAAATTAATTACATTTAGTAATTAATTTCTTAATTACTTTATCAAGTAATTATACTCTAACCATTTATAATTAAGATCATTAATTAGATTGGTAATTAATGATGAATGAATTCTTAATTATGTAATTAAGTTTTTAATTAAGGTTAATTAATTTAATAATTAACTTTAATTAATGAATGATTAAAGATAATTTAAAATGTAATTAATTTAAGTTAATTATACCAACTGTGACGACCTATCGTTAATTTAGATCGATGTGGTTTTCGGATATCCAAATATGGAAACCCGATCCCGGTCTCATCGAAATCCAAAGCGTGTCTTTTAGGTCCAAGTTGTTTTAAAGTTTAAAACAATTCAATTCGATATTATCTATATACACACAGATAGATAATTCTCAACATTTAATAGATAATCGATATTACCTTCACATCAGATAATCTATATTATCAACTCAAACAGATAAATCATATTATCAACTCAATGCAACCGCAACATCCAAACCACACAACAACATTTATCCCATAACTGAGATCTCAACCATTCAGGGTAATAAATATCAATCATCATTCATAAGCAATGACTTATTAAATCACCATCCTATAATTAATTTAAAATGAATTAAATTAATTATATCTTCCTTAATTAATTTAAAATAAATTAAATTAATTTCTTGTCCATATAAATCTTGCTTACACATTAATTAGTTAATTACTCTTATCAAGTTACCCTAATTAATCATCTTGATTAATTATCCTTTAATTAGTTCAAGTAATTAACCTTTAATTAATTTCACAAATTAATTATTCCAAACCAAATTCAGTAATTAACCTGTAATTACTTTATTAATTAATTAATTATAATTAATTGCATTAATCCTTAATTAATTACACTAATTAATACCTTCATTGATTAATTGTTCTTAATTAATCAATCCTTAATTATATCATTAATTATATAAATTAATGATCTCAAATTATTTTATTTTAAATAACTTCATTAAATTAATTATCATTTATCTCTATTGATTAATCATTCTTGATTAAGTAATTAATTACATTAAATTAATTACATCTTTTAATCATTTTCAAATAACTCAATTATCTAAACCTAAATTAATTACACTAAGTAATTAATTATTAATTACTTACTTAAGTAATTATACAACATATAAATTACATATTAATTACACAAAGTAATTAATTTCCAAAACTCCTCCATTAAATTACATCCAGTAATTTATTTCCTTAATTACTTCACTAAGTAATTTTCCATTTTTAATTACATTTGTAGTTACTTCTCAAATCAACCAGTGATTAAATTAAATTAATTAAACTTAATTAATTAACTTAATTAATCAAAAAAATAAAATTAATTAATTACAATTAGTAATTATTTTCCTTAATTACTTTCATTAAGTAATTATACTTAAATAATTCTCAAGTGATTATCTTTAAATTAATTAATACAGTTAATCATTAAAATTAATCACATTAATTAATTATAAAATAATACTAAGTTAATGACCTTCACTAACCTTATCAAATCTTTAATTACCTTTACAAAGTAATTAATTGAATTAATCAATATTAATTCTTAATTTATTTGAAGAGACACATTAATTAATTTTTAAATTAATCAAGTGATAAATAAAAACTTAATTAATTATTAATTACTTAATTAATAATTCAATCCATTAATTAAATTAATCAAATTTTATTTAATTATTTCCTAAATCATACTTTAATCAAATTTAATTAACTTACTTAAAACTTTTAATTAATTAAATAAATCCTTAATTATTTATTTAATTAACCTAATTATTAATTAGTTAAATTAATTAATTAAAATCTTAATTACCTTGATCAGATAATAAATTATTAGAACGATTTAATGATAATCATAAACCTCATTAATGATTATTATCAAAGTAATTTAAAAACAATTTGCTTTTAAATTCCTCTAAATTCCATTTTAAATTAAAATTAAAATGAAATCAAATTTAAACAAGATTCAATTATTAAACCTTTTTTTTTATTTCATATTAAAGAATTACTTAAGGTATTTCCTAAATAGTGTAACCCATAATCAATTTAAATAAATTTAAATTATACTTTAAATATATATTCAAGTGATTTTGAAACATTTAAATTCAAAATCTTATTTTTTTTTAATTTCAAACTAGAATTCAAATCATGCTCAGATTCTGATTCAAAAATTTAAATTTTAAATCCTGTTTTAAATTTCATTTCAGATTTATAAAAACATATGTTATAAAATAATAAAATATACAAACTTAATTATAACATTAGAATTTATAACTTGTTTTCTTTTGAAAACTTTCAGATTCAAATTAAAATTTGAATTCAAGATTTCAATTCCAGATTTTTAACTTAAATTTAAATTCTTGTTTTAAAATCTTATTTCCAGATTTTAAAAATCACTTAATATAAAACTGTGTAGGTTTTATTCTTTAATTAAATACTTTATTTTATTACTGCAAATTTATTCAAAATCTGGAATTCAAATCTATTTGAATTCATAGTTTAATCTTACTTAAAGTTTAAATTTAGACCTTCCTTACTCATTTTTGAATTTAGTTTAAAGCATCTTCTTAAAATCATAACTCAGGTATAGTACATCATCTTCTCTAAGCATGTTTCCTTATTTAGCCCAAACCCCATTTGCAATCATCTCAAAAAAAAATTGAATTACTATGGCAATTATTGTTGAAATTGAAATCGTATTATATCTTAGATTTGTAGGGTTTGTGGAGAATAAAATGACCAAAGAATTGAAAAAAAAAATCACAAAAACAGGGACTAAAACCTGAGTCGAAGGAGCCATGAACATTTTTAAGAATGAAGTTGGTACCGAGAGCTGAAGAATACATTGTCAAAGGAATAAGGAAGACAACCGGTGAAGTGCATATGAAGAACTGGTGAAGAGAAAAGAACTTTAACATAGTTTTATGAGAAATAAATTCAATACGTGAGAAAAAAGGATAATTGTATATAAATGGAAAATGGATGCTTTATATTTACAGTTGTTTAAAATTAGATTGAAATAATTTCTAATTTTCGAACTCATATTAAAACAGCATAGATGGGTAAGGATGCAAATATGTATCATGTCTAAAATGGAAAATTCATACATTTAGCAGTCACTTGAAGTGCAAGGGTAGATGAAAGAACTGGAGATAGGATGAAATAAGCTATTGCATATGCTAATAGACTGAAACATTTGTGATTCAGGTCACTTTGTGAGACTACTGTGCTAAGTTTTTGGTAGGAGGTAATAGCTATAAATAGCATAAAATAATTTGTAGGAAAAAAATACAAATATCCTGCAATACAAAATTGCTAGTTACAGTTTATGGAAAGCAGAGATGAATTTAAATAGATTAAAATCAAACTATTAGAAATTACATTCTTTGAAAGTTGGGAAAACAACTGCAAAGCTAGGAAAAATTCAAGCAACATAAGCAATATCTGCCACACATTAAGTTATCGCTCAAAATGAATTATTGATTACACTAAAATAAATATAAAATGTATATAGACAAATGATGCAGCGCATCACGATAAGCGTAAGTCGCTCGACCTTAAGTTGCCCCAACCATCCTTAAGTCGCATGCCATGAGTCGCATGCCTTATAAGATAACGGCTCAAGAAATCATGCCACATTTCCATAAGTGGCATGCCTTAAGTCGCAGTTCTATAGGTCGTTCACTTATGCCGCATCTCTATAGGTCGTTCAGCTATGCCGTATGGTTCTCTTAAGTCGCATGAAGCTTATGTCGCTTAAGACGTTCCTGAAGCTTATGTCTCTTAAGTCGCTTAAGTCGCTTATGCCGCATTTCTTAAGTCGCCTGCCTTAAGTCGCTCAGTTATGCCACTGATTTCTTATGTCGCATGAAGCTGTGCTATCTTCTTATGTCGTATGTTGTTATGTCGTATGATGTTAAGTCGCATGTGTGTTGTATTGTTAAGTCGTTAGGTCGTGAGTCGTATGTTGTTAAGTCGTATGTTGTTATGTCGTATGTTGTTAGGTCGTGTGTTGTATGTTGAGTCGCATGTATGTGTTGTAATTTCGTATAAATAGGGGTTTGTTGTCATTTGTAAAGGTTAGGTCGATTTTGAAATAAATTTGTGTGTGAGCTTTGGCCACCATTGTTGAAGTTGAGTGTGATCTCCTTTTTCTTTCCATCTGCAGGTTATTCGTGAGCGAATCAATGAATTTGAAGCCAATTCTCGATATCACTTACGAGTGATCAACGATCGAATTGTAGATCTTTCAACACGGCAACTTGCGAGATCAACGGGTTGGAGATAGCTAGATTTTCGCATCACCACGATCAACGAAATTGAGAATTTATTGTTCTATCAGTTTATTGACACGAAATCATCATTTCGTGAGTAAGATCCTGGATAGGTTGCGACAGTTTGATATCTAAACTGTTCGAGCCTAGTCAAAGCTGCGTCAATTGGTATCAGAGACGGAAACGAGATTGTTTAATGATCATGCCTCCGAAACATGCTAATCGCTATCATAATTTTGAAGATTTGTATAGAAGACAAGAAGCTGAGCAGATGGAGCAGCGTATCAATGAAAAGTTCAATGAGGGTATTGAAAAATTGGAGAAATTGACGAACGACATGAATCAAAATCAAAGGAGAACGTCACTAGTTTCGAACCAGGGTGGAAACAGGGTTTCACCATCGGTTTCGGAAGAAAGGAGGACGTCACCTCAGTCTTATCGAGATAGGAGAGAATCATCAGTTTCAATGATGCGAGACCGCCATGGGTACCAAAATGAAGGGGGAAGAACTCAACGTGGGTTCGAAAATGAACCATATCATGATGCTGAAAGATAGGGTAGAAGGGATATGCGTGGTCGTAAGGACGTATATGGTCAGGATCGATATCGAAATACATCTGATTTTGAGTAAGATGGTGACGGAGGTAGTATTCATTATCGAAATCGAGACCAAGTGCGAAATCAATATCTGCATTTAGAAAATGATCGTAAATGGGAGTCGGGTATGAGGATGGAAATTCCAGAATTCAAAGGTGGTATGCAAGCAAAAGAATTTATTGATTGGTTGTCGAGTGTTGAAGAAATTTTGAAATTAAAGGAGGTGCTTGAGAATCGCAGAGTCCAATTAGTTGCTACAAAACTAAGGGGAAGAGCTCTGGCTTGGTGGCAACAAACTAAACTAACTCGAGAGAGAATGGGAAGATCAAAAGTTGTCACTTAGGAGAAGATGAGAAAGATGATGAAAGCGACTTTCTTGCCGTACAATTATCAATCTCTTATGTATCAACGTTTGCAGAATTTGAGACAAGGGACGAAGACAGTGAATGACTATGCAGATGAATTCTATCAATTGATTGCAAGAAATGATATTATGGTAACCGAGGAACAGCTAATGGCTAGATATGTTGGAGGGTTACGAATGCAAATTTAAGATATGGTTAATATGTTTAATGCAATGTCAGTTGTTGAAGCACATCAGAAAGCTCTAGCTTGGGAGAAACAAGGGAGACGAGAAATTAGTGTGTTTACAGGTTCTAACAACTAGAATAAGGGTGCTAGTAGCAGTGCTAATGTTTCCAAGGCAGTCAATAAACCAATTGTCAATGAAGCCACTAAAGCAAAGGTCGATAACAGTATCAAGTGCTATAATTGTCAGGATTTGGCCGTAAAAGTAATGAATGTACAAAGCCAAAGAAGAGAGCATTAGTTGTAAAGGAATGTGAGTATGAGGATGTGGAAGCTGAAATTGATTATTCTCAACCATCGAAGTTTGACGAAGATGAAGAAGTTGTGTGAGGAGACGAAGGGTGTAACTTGATGATAAGGAGGTCTTGTTTAATGCCAAAGCATGAGAATGATTCTAGTTGGCTGAGAAGCAATATCTTTCAGTCTACATGTACTATCTTGAGAAAGTTTTGTCGATTTGTTATTGATGCGGGAAGCTGCGATAACATTATTTCCGAAGAAGCCGTCAAGAAGTTAGGATTAAAGACTAAAAACATCCTAGACCGTATAAACTTGGATGGATAAAGAAAGGTGGAGAAGTGACAGTGGAAAGACGAGCATTTGTTACATTTTCTATTGGGAAGAAGTACAAAGATGATATATGGTGTGATATTGTCGATATGGATGTGTGTCATCTACTATTGGGAAGACCATGGCAATATGATAGAGCTGTACAACATAATGGTCGCACCAACAGCTACAGTTTCATGTTCGAAGAAACCCAAGTTACCTTAGTTCCTAAGAAGCATGAACAAAGTGAAAACAAGTCAAAGAAGAAAGTGGAATCAACTAGTCTATTATCTACGAGAGAATTTGTTAAAGAAGTGAAAGATAGTGCTGAATTGTTTTTGTTGATTGGGTATGAAACAAGTAAAGATCTTGAAATTCCTGCGGAGGTTAGACCGGTGTTAAATGAATTTGAAGATGTCTTTCCTACGGAATTACCCAAGGAATTACCGCCATTGAGGGATATACAACATCAAATTGATCTAGTGCCAGGTGATGTTTTACCGCATAGGCCGCACTATCGTATGAGTTCAAAAGAGCATGAAGAGTTGAGGAGACAGATTAAGGAGTTGCTTAAGCAAGGGCGTGTTCGAGAGAGTCTCAGTCCTTGTGCTGTACTAGCTCTGTTGGTACCGAAGAAAGATGGTTCATGGAGAATGTGTACAGACAACAGGGCACTCAACAAAATAACTGTCAGATACAGATTTCCTATGCCAAGATTTCATGATCTATTGGATCAACTCAGTGGGTCTGTAATCTTTTCTAAGATTGACCTTAAGAGTGGTTATCATCATATTCGCATAAGACCAGGTGATGAATGGAAGACAACATTCAAGACTCGGGAAGGATTATATGAATGGCTGGTCATGCCATTTGTCTATCTAATGCACCAAGCACATTTATGAGGGTGATGAATCAAATTTTCAAACCCTACATCGGAAAGTTTGTTGTAGTCTACTTTGATGATATCTTGATATTTAGTGCTAGCACATAGGAGCACATTCAACACTTGCGAAAGGTGTTAACTATTCTTCTTCAAGAACAGTTCTATGCAGCGACGAAGAAATGCGTGTTCATGACGCCAAGTGTTTTATTTTTGGGTTATGTCGTGTCTAAGGAAGGGATACAAGTGGACCAGAGTAAAGTAGCCGCAATCAGAAATTGGCCACAGCCCAAAACTATAACAGAAATCAGAAGTTTCCATGGGTTAACTTCATTTTATCGAAGATTTATATCGCACTTTAGGAGTGTAATGGCTCCTATTACTGATTGTATGAAAGGAAAGAAGTTTTCATGGACGAAAGATGCAGGATCTGCTTTTGAAAAAATCAAGGAACTTTTAACCTCAGCACCGATTCTAGTGTTGCCAGATTTTCATTGACTATTTGAGTTACATACAGATGCATCCAAAGTTAGAATCGGAGGAGTGTTGAGTCAGAAGGGACGTCCAATTGCCTATTCCAGTGAAAAACTTTCTGGAGAAAAAATGAGTTACAGTACTTATGATGTGGAGTTTTATGCTATTGTGCATGCCATGAAGCATTGGAGACATTACTTGTTCCACAAAGAATTTGTTTTGTATACAGATCATGAAGCATTGAAACATTTACAATGCAGAATAAAATTTCAGCTAGGCACGCATCGTGGATAGCTTATTTGCGGCAATTTACAATCGTTATAAAGCACAAGTCTGGAGTAACCAATCGCGTCGCCGATGCATTGAGTCGGAGGAGTAATTTACTAACAACCATGCGAATAGAGGTGATGGGTTTTGACTCACTTCCAGAATTTCTTACTTCAAATTCATATTTTTTCGAAATCCTAGACAAAGTCAAGCAGGGAAGCATGGGTGGATATATGCTGGTTGAAGGCTTTCTATTCAAAGGAAATCAGTTGTGTATTCTAGATTGCAGTCTAAGAATGAAAATTATCAAAGAACTACATGAAGAAGGACACGTGGGCCGCGACCGAACTATGCAGTTGATCTCAAAATCTTATTTTTGGCCGTCAATGAGGAAGGAAGTTGAAAAGTTCGTTCAGAGATGCCATATTTGTCAAGTTTCAAATGGGACCATAACAAATGCAGGTTTATATAAGCCATTGCCTAGACTTACTAAACCATGGGTGGATGTTAGTATAGATTTTGTATTGGTCTTGCCGAGGACGCAACGTGGCAATGATTCTATCTACGTGGTGGTTGATCGGTTTTTAAAAATGGTATATTTTATTGCATGCAAGAAGACTGCAGATGTAGTTAATGTCGCACAGTTATACTTCAGAGAGATCTATCGTCTTCATGGGTTGCCTGAATCTATTGTATCGGATAGAGACACTCGTTTTCTGAGTCATTTTTGGATGAGTCTATGGAAAATGGTCGGGACAAAGCTGAAATTTAGTAGTGCTTATCATCCACAGACGGATGGACAGATAGGAGTTGTGAATAGATCCCTAGGTAATCTATTGAGATGCCTCGTGAATGACAATTTGAAGAGTTGGGATTCCAAGCTGTGTCAAGCTGAGTTTGCACACAACCATGCAATTAATCGTAGCACTGGGTTCAGTCCATTCCAGATCGTTTACTCAACAATCCCTAAGGGACCATTGGATTTATCGATAGTACCACAGCAGAAAGGAGTGATCAAACGAGCTAGTGATTTTGTGAATGAATTGCAAGAGTGCCACAAGGTTGTGTAGGAACGATTGCTTAAGGAGAATGAGAAATATAAGCAATCCGCAGATATTAAATGATGAAATGTTGAGTTCAAAGAAGGAGATTTTGTATATACAGTATTGACTAAGGATCGATTTCCTATTGGTGCTTACAACAAACTAGCTGCTAGAAAGATTGGTCCTTTGGAAATCGTGAAAATGATTAATGAGAATACTTATCCGTTAAGATTGTCGGATCATATCCATACTGGAGACGTTTTCAACGTCAAACACTTGATTCCATATCATGAGAATAAATATGTCGGAGAACAAGAAAGTGTAAATTCGAGGTCGAATTCTCTTCAACCAGGGGAGGATGATGCAACGCATCATGATAAGCGAGTTAAGTCTCTCAACCTTAAGTCGATCAACCTTAAGCCGCCCCAACCATCCTTAAGTCGAATGCCACGAGTCGCATGCCTTATAAGATAACGGCTCAAGAAATCGTGCCGCATTTCCATAAGTTGCATGCCTTAAGTCGCAGTTCTATAGGTCGTTCACTTATGCCGCATCTCTATAGGTCGTTCATCTATGCCGTATGGTTCTCTTAAGTCGCATGAAGCTTATGTCGCTTAAGCCGTTCCTGAAGCTTATGTCGCTTAAGTTGCTTAAGTTGCTTATGCCACATTTCTTAAGTCGTCAGCCTTAAGTCGCTCAGTTATGCCGCTGATTTCTTATGTCGCATGAAGCTGTGCTATCTTCTTATGTCGTATGTTGTTATGTCGTATGATGTTAAGTCGCATGTGTGTTGTATTGTTAAGTCGTTAGGTCGTGAGTCGTATGTTGTTATGTCGTATGTTGTTAAGTCGTGTGTTGTTATGTCGTATGTTGTTAGGTCGGGTGTTGTATGTTGAGTAGCATGTATGTGTTGTAAATTCCTATAAATAAAGGTGTGTTGTCATTTGTAAAGGTTAGGTCGATTTTGAAATAAATTTGTGTGTGAGCTTTGGCCACCATTGTTGAAGTTGAGTGTGATCTCCTTCTTCTTTCCATCTTCGGGTTATTCGTGAGCGAATCAACGAATTTAAAGTCAATTCTCGGTATCACTTACGAGTGATCAACGATTGAACTGTAGATCTTTCAACACGGCATCTTGCGAGATCAACGGGTTGGAGATAGCTAGATTCCGGCATCATCACGATCAACGGAATTGAGCATTTATCGTCCTATCAGTTTATTGACACGAAATCATCATTTCGTGAGGAAGATCCTGGATAGGTTGCGACAGTTTGATACCTAAACTGTTCGAGCCTAGTCAAAGCTGCGTCAATTGGTATCAGAGCCAAATCAGAGACAGAAACAAGATTGTTTAATGATCATGCCTCCGAGACGTGATAATCTCTATCATAATGTTGAAGATTTGAATAGAAGACAAGAAGCTGAGCAGATGGAGCAGCGTATCAATGAAAAGTTCAATGAGGGTATTGACAAATTGGAGAAATTGACGAACGACATGAAACAAAATCAAAGGAGAACGCCACCAGTTTCGAACCAGGATGGAAACAAGGTTTCACCATCGGTTTCGGAAGAAAGGAGGACGTTACCTCAGTCTTATCGAGATAGGAGAGAATCATCAGTTTCAATGATGCGAGACCGCCATGGGTACCGAAATGAAGGGGGAAGAACTCAACGTGGGTTTGAAAATGAACCATATCGTGATACTGAAAGACAGGGTAGAAGGGACATGCATGGTCGTAAGGATGTATATGGTCAGGATCGATATCGAAATACATCTAATTTTGAGGAAGAAGGTGATGGAGGTTGTATTCATTATCGAAATCGAGACCAAGTGCAAAATCAATATCTGGATTCAGAAAATGATCGTAAATGGGAGTCGGGTATGAGGATGGAAATTCCAGAATTCAAAGGTGGTATGCAAGCAGAAGAATTTATTGATTGGTTGTCGAGTGTTGAAGAAATTTTGAAATTCAAGGAGGTGCCTGAGAATCGCAGAGTCCAATTAGTTGCTACAAAACTAAGGGGAAGAGCTATGGCTTGGTGGCAACAAACTAAACTAACTCGGGAGAGAATGGGAAAATCAAAAGTTGTCACTTGGGAGAAGATGAGAAAGATGATGAAAGCGACTTTCTTGCCGTACAATTATCAATCTCTTATGTATCAACGTTTGCAGAATTTGAAACAAGGGACGAAGACGGTGAATGACTATGCAGATGAATTCTATCAATTGATTGCAAGGAATGATATTATGGAGACCGAGGAACAGCTAACGGCTAGATATGTTGGAGGGTTACGAATGAAAATTTAAGATATGGTTAATATGTTTAATCCAATGTCTGTTGCTGAAGCACATCAAAAAACTCTAGCTTGGGAGAAATAAGGGAGACGAGGAATTGGTGTGTTTACAGTTTCTAACAACCAGAATAAGGTGCTAGTAGCAGTGCTAATGTTTCCAAGGCAGTCAATAAACCAATTGTCAATGAAGCCGCTAAAGCAAAAGTCAATAACAGTATCAAGTGATATAATTGTCAGGAGTTTGGCCATAAAAGTAATGAATGTACAAAGCCAAAGAAGAGAGCACTAGTTGCAGAGGAATGTGAGTATGAGGATGTGGAAGCTGAAATTGATTATTCTCAACCATCGAAGTTTGATGAAGATGAAGAAGTTGTGTCAGGAGACGAAGGGTGTAACTTGATGATAAGGAGATCTTGTTTAGTGCCAAAGCATGAGAATGATTCTAGTTGGCTGAGAAGCAATATCTTTCAGTCTACATGTACTATCTTGGGAAAGGTTTGTCGATTTGTTATTGATGCGGGAAGCTACGATAACATTATTTCTGAAGAAGCCGTCAAGAAGTTAGGGTTGAAGACTGAAAAACATCCTAGACCTTATAAACTGGTATGGCTAAAGAAAGGTGGAGAAGTGGCAGTGGGAAGACGAGCATTTGTTACATTTTCTAGTGGGAAGAAGTACAAAGATGATATATGGTGTGATATTGTCGATATGGATGTGTGTCATCTACTATTGGGAAGATCATGGCAATATGATAGAGCTGTACAACATAATGGTCACACCAACAGCTACAGTTTCATGTTTGAAGGAACCCAAGTTACCTTAGTTCCTAAGAAGCGTGAACAAAGTGAAAACAAGTCAGAGAAGAAAGTGGAACCAACTAGTTTATTATCTACGAGAGAATTTGTTAAAGAAGTGAAAGAAAGTGCTGAATTGTTTTTGTTGATTGGGTATGAAACAAGTGAAGATCTTGAAATTCCTGCGGAGGTTAGACCGGTGTTAAATGAATTTGAAGATGTCTTTCCTGTGGAATTACTCAAGGAATTACCTCCATTGAGGGATATACAACATTATATTGATCTAGTGCCAGGTGCTATTTTACCGCATAGACCACATTATCGTATGAGTCCAAAAGAGCATGAAGAGTTGAGGAGACAGGTTGAGGAGTTGCTTAAGCAATGGCGTGTTCGAGAGAGTCTCGGTCCTTGTGCTGTACCAGCTCTGTTGGTACCGAAGAAAGATGGTTCATGGAGAAATGTGTACAGACAATAGGGCACTCAACAAAATAACTGTCAGATACAGATTTCCTATGCCAAGACTTGATGATCTATTGGATCAACTCAGTGGGTCTGTAATCTTTTCTAAGATCGACCTTAAGAGTGGTTATCATCAAATTCGCATAAGACCTGGTGATGAATGGAAGACAGCATTCAAGACTCGGGAACGATTATATGAATGGCTGGTCATGCCATTTGTCTATCTAATGCACCAAGCACATTTATGAGGGTGATGAATCAAATTTTCAGACCCTACATGGGGAAGTTTGTTGTAGTCTACTTTGATGATATCTTGATATTTAGTGCTAGCACAGAGGAGCTCATTCAACACTTGTGAAAGGTGTTAACTATTCTTTGTCAAGAACAGTTCTATGCAGCGATGAAGAAATCCGTGTTCATGACGCCAAGTGTTTTATTTCTGGGTTATGTCGTGTCTAAGGAAGGGATACAAGTGGACCAGAGTAAAGTAGCCGCAATCAGAAATTGGCCACAGCTCAAAACTATAACAGAAATTAGAAGTTTCCATGGGTTAACTTCATTTTATCGAAGATTTATATCGCACTTTAGTAGTGTAATGGCTCCTATTACTGATTGTATGAAAGGAAAGCAGTTTTCATGGATAAAAGAGGCAGGATCTGCTTTTGAACAAATCAAGGAACTTTTAACCTCAGCACCGATTCTAGTGTTGCCAAATTTTCAGTTACTATTTGAGTTACATATAGATGCATCCAAAGTTGGAATCGGAGGAGTGTTGAGTAAGAAGGGACGTCCAATTGCATATTTCAGTGAAAAACTTTCTGGAGAAAAATGAGTTACAGTACTTATGATGTGGAGTTTTATGCTATTGTGCAGGCCATGAAGCATTGGAGACATTACTTGTTCCACAAAGAATTTGTTTTGTATACAGATCATGAATCATTGAAACATTTACAAGGGCAGAATAAAATTTCAGCTAGGCACGCATCGTGGATAGCTTATTTGCAGCAATTTACATTCATCATAAAGCACAAGTGTGGAGTAACCAACCGCGTCGCCGATGCATTGAGTCGGAGGAGTAATTTACTAACAACCATGCAAATAGAGGTGATGGGTTTTGACTCACTTCTAGAATTTCTTACTTCAGATTCATATTTTTCCGAAATCCTAGACA
The DNA here is from genome assembly GCA_030765085.1 of Allium cepa. Lineage (NCBI taxonomy): Eukaryota > Viridiplantae > Streptophyta > Magnoliopsida > Asparagales > Amaryllidaceae > Allium > Allium cepa. Next base: position 270,404,788 of record CM060944.1, read on the forward strand.
AAGTCAAGCAGGGAAGCATGGGTGGATATATGCTGGTTGAAGGGTTTCTATTCAAAGGAAATTAGTTGTTTATTCCAGATTGTAGTCTATGAATGAAAATTATCAAAGAACTACATGAAGAAGGATACGTGGGCCGCGACCGAACTATGCAGTTGATCTCAAAGTCTTGTTTTTGGTCGTCAATGAGGAAGGAAGTTGAAAAGTTCGTTCAGAGGTTCCATATTTGTCAAGTTTCAAAGGGGACCGCAACAAATGCAGGTTTATATAAGTCGTTGCCTATACCTACTAAACCATGGGTGGATGTTAGTATGGATTTTGTATTGGGCTTGCCGAGGACGCAACGTGGCAATGATTCTATCTACATGGTGGTTGATCGGTTTTTAAAAATGGTACATGGCAATGATTTCTATCTACGTGGCAATGATTCTATCTACGTGGCAATGATTTCTTATGTCGCATGAAGTTGTGCTATCTTCTTATGTCGTTTGTTGTTATGTCGTATGATGTTAAGTCGCATGTGTGTTGTATTGTTAAGTCGTTAGGTCATGAGTCGTATGTTGTTATGTCGTATGTTGTTAAGTCGTATGTTGTTATGTCGTATGTTGTTAGGTCGTGTGTTGTATGTTGAGTCGCATGTATGTGTTGTAATTTCCTATAAATAGGGGTGTGTTGTCATTTGTAAAGGTTAGGTTGATTTTGAAATAAATTTGTGTGTGAGCTTTGGCCACCATTATTGAAGTTAAGTGTGATCTCCTTCTTCTTTCCATCTTCGGGTTATTCGTGAGCGAATCAACGAATTTGAAGCCAATTCTCGGTATCACTTATGAGTGTTCAACGATCGAATTATAGATCTTTCAACACGACATCTTGCGAGATCAACGGATTGGAGATAGCTAGATTCCGGCATCATCAAGATCAACGGAATTTAGCATTTATCGTTCTATCAGTTTATTGACATGAAATCATCATTTTGTGAGGAAGATCCTGGATAAGTTGCGACAGTTTGATATCTAAACTGTTCGAGCCTAGTCAAAGCTGCGTCAACAAACCCTATAGAAATAGATTTAGTCCCCTTCGTTATAGCAAGTATGAATTCGCTGTGAAAAACTAAATCATCTCACAAAAATAAACATATTATATATAAGTTAAGATACATAGTACCATTTAAAAAATACTAATTCCACACATTTGTTATATCCTTTTGTTAAATCCTACCATACCTGTAATTCATTATTTCCCAATTTGTTGCAATCAGCAAATAGCAGTTATAATACTTGCCAAAAGAATCTGAAAGAAAATTATGCAGAAAGGATGAAGGGGAAAATTCAATATTTGATTAAGCTTTCCTTTGGTAATCAGTGGAATAATACCAAATATATTACTAAATCATACCCAAAAATCAAACTTCATCTGCAAGAAAAGGCCAAACCTTTATATTGAAAAATCACTGGATTGGAATAAGCAACCATTGATGCCAATGGCCTATGCAAAATGATTAACAAAAATAGGAAAAACCTACATTTTGAGTAATGAATAATGGCCAGTTATGATGTATGCATAGCCCAAGCAATCATTGGTCTATTTTCGGAATTGAAATCTATAACTATAAAGCAACTGCAAATATAAATTTGAATATCCTTGTCATAGGTTTTAAGTCCAACTGTAATAAATAACAGAACTATGTTTTCTAAGTGCAAGATCAATTTGATATATATGATCAGTTATTGCTTGGTCATGCTAATCAACATCACAAAAGAGCAACGATCTTTTAGCAACCAATACTTTGCAGTAAATCCAACATAAATTCAGATAGAAAATGGACGTCAAAGGCAAATAAATTGTAGGTTTAATCAACAAAAACTCTTCAAATTCCTAATCAAAAGGTTCAAAACAAAGACATATAAATTTGCTAATTGATAAAATTTAATCTAGACATTTAACCATGTTACCTTTCATTGCGTATAAATTATTACTTCTTCCCAAGATATATTGAACAAAAAAATGCATTGTACAAAAGGAAAGTAATGGGAGTTGGTTTGGTTAACATTATTAAATGAATTATATTTATTTGTACCATAATGAAGATAAATTGATTTTTTGATCTATTATCAATTGATACATTGCCAAACGTATTATAGCTATTAATATTACACAAGGAGTTGTTATTTCCAATAACTGCAAGGAATCACTATATTTAACCAGTTTCACAAATTGGGAAATTTTCATTAGGATATTCACATATTATCTAGAAATTTTACATTATATATTTCCAGTTCTGTTTATTTAACCTAGTGCAAGCTTAAAGTGGAACTACTCATGGAGAAGATAAAGATCACCATCAGAAGATTTAAGACCATAGAAATAGAAAAGGACATTTACACTTTATAGTTTTATTGGAATTTAAAATTTATATATAGAAAAATTAGTAATTGTAGTGTTACGTATCTATCCACACTAAAAACGCAAGTCATATAAAAGAATAAATTTGAGCATAATTGAAAATGTAACACCATGCCTACTAAATGTATAATCGTAATTTGGCCAATAAATAACGAAAAGTAAAATTCATTTGAGCTGTCATTTTCATGGTTGTACGCATTTTCTACACATTTCCTTACCTCGTGGCAATCTCGTCATCACCTTTTTAGTTTTATAGTGTAAAGTAAATGATTCCAATAAAGAAAAATAGGCTAACAGTGATTTATATTAGTTACCAAATATGTTAAAGTATTCTTATAAGATATTAACATAACAAAGAACTTGAAACTAATACCTTTATCCTTTAGACTATCTTCATTGAAACACAATAGCTCTTTTGGCTTAATCTTGATCTTAGAAGCCAAAAGCCTAGGATAAATTCTGGGTGCGATGAAATTAACAAATTTTCCAGATAAAGCTGAAGTGATACTTCGAAATGAGATAAAATTAGTCAGTGGTTGTATTTATTTAGACAAAAATATTTATTGCCTCAAAGAAATTTTAAGTATCATAGAACATTGAACTAAAGTATTCAAATATACTCTTGAATTCATATTTCTAATGTATAACAACTTTCATAAACAGTAAAAATACAAAAGATGCAAATGTGTCAAATATACAACATAAAATGCAAACATGGATTACCTTCTTTTGTAAAGGTCTGAAACCTATGAACAAAAATCATAATACTATTAATCTTGATAAACATAATACTGGTTTGAAATGGTAAACAAATAAGTTATAATGTTATATGCAATCATTCCTAAGTTCGATTATAAAAAACCATGAAAAATGTAACATAATAGTTGGAAAAGGTAAAAATGAAAAATAAAACCTAAATGTCAAACTCCATGTGTAATACCACCATATTGCAAGAGTTCAACATGAATTTTAGAATAATTTTGTTCATTTTAAGTACCAGATACAAATAAAAGTAATCAGAAGCTTGTAATAGGAAATGAGAATGCCAAAATATATAAGTAGTTTTAGAGGAAATCACATAAATATACATCTAAAAGTAAACTTCAATTGAGTGCCACCTAGTTCTACTATTGCAAAGAAATAATGAGAAAAATCAAACTAATTTAAACATCCTACATAATAAAATATCAAAATTGGAAGATTTAGCATTTAGCATAATAACTGGAAGAGGCAAGATTACCACACCATGTAGTTCTACTGTAGCAACCTTGATATAAGAAGGTTGCATTAGATGTTCTAACCATGGAAAAAAAATTGAGAAATAATAAATTGGAACAAATATAGGTAAATATTGAATGTAGATTCAGCGATACTAAAAAAAGTAGCATTGGAAACTGTTATGAGCTTTGATAAAAAAACAAATACAGTAGTAACAAATTTGAGGGAATAACTATCATTTATTAAGAAAACTGCTGTGCTATTTTTAATAGCATTACAAGATAAAAACACAAAAGATACTGGCCACGTTCATAACTAACAACGTGCAAAATAAAAGTTCAAAAGTAGAAAAAACAGCATCACCCTGAAGACTAGGACATTTATTGACTGGAAGATAAATATAACACAACATTCCCTCCCTTAAACTAGATTGCTTGAACAACTAGTTTATCATAGGTGCTTCACAAACTCCTAACTGACTTCGCAATTTCTGAAACAGCTCCAACTTGAGTGGTTTTGTTAAAACATCAGCCAACTGTTCCTATGATCCACACTGAACCAGCTGCATAGTTCCATCTCTCGACAAATCTCGTAGAAAGTGAAATCGCACATCAATGTGCTTACTTCTACCATGCATCACTGGGTTCTTAGATAGTTTAATTGCAAAACTATTGTCACAAAAAATAGTTGTGCACTCACCTCCTTCGTAACCAAGCTTTCTTAAGACGCTTTTCATCCACACAGCTTGACAAGCACACGCAGCGGCAGCGACGAACTCGGCCTCAGTTGGCGAAAGAGTGACAATTGGTTGCTTTTAGATGACCAAGCTACTGCACCAGAACTAAGCATGAATGCATGTCCGGTGGTGCTTTTTCTATCTTCCAATGAACCTGCATAATCACTATCAGAGAATCCAATTAGTTCTTTATTCCCTCCCTTCCGATAGAATATCCCAAAACTCATTATTCCTTTCAAATATCGAACGATTCTCTTTGCTGTCATGAGGTGCAACTCAGTTGGTTGTGACATATACCTGCTGATTAAGCTAACTAAAAACATCAAATCTGGTCATATCGCTATTAAATACATTAAACTGCCCACTAATTGTTTGTGATAAGTGTCATCAACCTTCATGCCCTTCTCACCTTTGAATATCTTAAAACCTGGAACCATAGGAATTTGTACAGCATTACATTCCTGCATGCCAAATCTGCTCAACACGTCAATTGCATATTTTCTCTGATTTATGAAAATCCCTTCATTCAGCTGCATTACTTCAATACCCAGAAAATATCTCATCTTACCTAAATTGAACATGTCAAATTCCTTCATCATCGAAGCTTTAAACTCTCTGATCATCTTACTATCATTGCCAGTATAAATCAAATCATCAACATACAAGCTAACAATCAAAATTTTACCTTCCTTGCTAGCCTTAAGGAAAAGAGTTTGATCACTTTCACACCTTTCAAAGCCTTGTTTCAGAAAGTACCCCTCAATTCGACTAAACCACGCTCGGGGTGCTTGCTTTAAACCATATAGTGCCTTTTTAATTTGTACACCTTGTGAGCTTCATCCTTCAATACATAACCTTTTGGCTGCTCCACGAAAACATCTTCATTCAGCTCCCCATAAAGAAAAGCTGATTTAACATCAAGCTGAAAAATATTCCAACCTCTTTCTACAGCTAGAGCGAGAATCATTCGAACGGTATCCATCCGAGCTACTGGTGCATACACTTCCTCATAGTCAATCCAATACTCTTGTACATAACCCTTCGCAACTAATCGATCTTTGTACCTCTCAACTTCTCCGTGTTCATTTAATTTTATCTTGTACACCCACTTGACTCCAACTTTTTTTGAACCTTTTGGCAGTTCAGTGAGAATCCAGGTATCATTTTTCACAATAGACTTTATTTCTGAGCCCATAGCTTGTCTCCATTTATCACTTTTTGATGCTTCTTCATAACTAATTGGATCTGCACTAGCAAACAATGCCATATTGACATTAATATCATCATCAGATAGACCTTCACCCGATTGGTAATCCTTCATCCATACTGGAACTCTTCTGTTTCTCTTTTCTCTTAAGCTTGAAGGATGTAAAGGACCTTCAATGTTTAAGGGACTTAGAGATGCTCTTTCATTTTCTTCGGCTTCGACTTCATCATCACTTTCAGAATCGTTTGAATTTCCATGCTCTTCTTCATCTTCCCATTCTAAGTCTAGCAAGATTTGTTCTTGGTAGCTTTTATCCCATTCCCATTGCTTATCTTCCTTAACCACAACGTCATGGCTAATTACCAATTTTTTTGAGCATGGATCATATAATCTGTATCCTTTCGATTCTTCAGTTACTCCCAAGAAAACACAACTGAAGCTTTTACTCTCAAGTTTAGTTCTTTTAGCATTAGGAATATGAACATTAGCAATGCTTCCAAAGACTTTAAAATGTCCAACATATGGCTTAACTCCACTCCAAGCTTCCTCAAGAGTCATATCCTTCACCGACGACGTAGGGCTTCGATTCAACACATACACCGCCCACCTCACTACTTTCGGCCAAAAAATTTTTGGAATACCCTTCTCAGACAACATGCATCTCACCATATTCATGATGGATCGATTCTTCCTCTCTGCAATGTCGTTTTGTTGCGGTGTATAAGCTGTGGTCAGCTGTCTCTTTATGCCATTCTTTTTGCAGTACTCATTGAATTCACTTGAAGTGAACTCACCACCACGATCTGTTCTCAAACACTTAATAGCTAACCCGGTCTATTTATCGACATAGTTCTTAAAATTTTTGAAAGAAACAAAAGCATCTGATTTCTCTACTAAAAAATCAACTCAGGCTTTTCTACTAAAACCGTCTATAAAACAAATAAGGTACCTTTTATTGCTGTTGGAGATCAGAGTGATTGAACCGCATAAATCAGCATGAATAAGTTCCAACTTATCAGATGCTCTCCATGTGCTCCTTTTTGGAATAGGATCGTGATGTTGCTTACCCTTCAAGCAATCAGTACACACAGTACTACAATCAAGAAGCTTAGGCATGCCGCTCACCATTTTCTTAAGCTGTAGGATTTTGAGTCCTCTTTGACTGAGATGGCCAAATCTACGATGCCAAAGGCGTGCCATATCTTGTGTTGCTACTTGAAAACAGACTTCCTTCGCTACATTTGCTTTAGTAGGCTGAGAATTAGCCAACAGAATGAACATCCTATTACTGGTCATGTCTGTTTGAATGATCAGACCTTTTGTAGGATGATAAATCTTGCATTTTCCCGATTGAATCAAGATTGCTAGCCCTCTCTCCTATAGCTGCCCAATGCTTAAGAGATTATTTTTTAGTTGCGGTACATAATATACTTTGGCTATGATATAATTGAAGCCATCTAAACACAATTTCACATTTCCTTTGCCGACGACGTTTATTTTCGTGTTATTTCCTAACTTCACAACCTTCTCGAACCTTTCATCCAATCCACAAAATAAATTTCGGTCGCCACACATGTGATTTGAGCATCCAGAATCAAGGAACCAGGCATCATCTCGTTTAGCATTTTTTATCTCTACATATGACATGAACAGCAGCTCTTCATGTTCATTCAGCTCCGCATAGTTGGCATCCTTCCAATCTGGGCATTCATTCTGAAAGTGGCCAAGTTTGTGACATTTGTAGCACTCAATAATGGATTTATTAAACGCTCTACCTCTTCCATGGCCTCTTCCCCTATAAGTATTTCTGCCTCGTCCTCTACTTCCATTTCTTTCTTCATGACTCACCTTCAATGCTTGCTCTTCCTCATTATGCCTTTGAAATTTCTGTTCATGCACAATAAGTGAACTCTGTAACTCATCAATAGAAAGTGTGTCAAGGTCCTTTGACTCTTCAATTGAGCATACGATATAATTGAACCTATCTGTTAATGAACGAAGAATTTTTTCCACAATAATAACATCTTTCATATTTTCTCCATAAATTCTCATCTTATTTGCTATGGACATGACTCTAGAAAAATAATCTGTAACGCTTTCACCTGTTTTCATTTCAAGGATCTCGAAATCTCTCCTGAGTGCTTGAAGGATGGATCGCTTCACTCGAGCATTCCCTTCAAATTTCTTTTTCATCGAATCCCATATTTTTTTTGAGGTATCCTTCTTCAAAATTGTTTCAAGGACAGTCCTGTCGATGGCTTGAAACAAATAATTCTTCACCTTCATGCCCTTTAATTTCAACTCGTTGAGAGTCTTTTGTTGTGCTTCATTCATGGTTGTTTAAGCTGCAGGCTCTTCAAAACCAGTCTCCACAAGATTCCAATACTCTTTGGACCTAAGAAAATTCCTCCATCAACATGCTCCAGTGGTCATAGTGACCATCAAAGCATGGAATTGCAGGTTGCACAAAATTTCCACTTCCTTCACTTGTCATCTCTCTTTGTTTTCTCCTTTTTAAGTCACTTAAGACTGCAGCTTTTCTTTCTCAGAACCAGCTCTGATACCAAATTTGTTATGAGCTTTGATAAAAAACAAATACAGCAGTAACAAATTTGAGGGAATGACTACCATTTATTAAGAAAACTACTTTGCTATTTATAATAGCATTACAAGTTAAAAACAAAAAAGATACTGCCCACATCATAACTAACAACGTGCAAAATAAAAGTTCAAAGCATCACCCTGAAGACTAGGACATTTATTGACTGGAAGATAAACATACCACAACAGAAACAACAAAGATTAAAGAAAACCGATTTCATATTTAAAAAAAGGTTCAATCCATTTAATGCCAAAACAACTTCATATACCACAGTGAAAAATGTATAAAACAAAAAAAACATAATAAAAGTGTCCTCTTACTCTTTATTTCTCAACCATAAGACTTCTTTTTAAAACCAAAGGTTAAAGTTCAACAAAATAACCTAAGATAGTTCAAATTTCATCAAATTTAGAAAGACCAAATTAAAACCAATATACAGGAAAGAAAACACTTACTATATGTTTGCTACTCCATATTTGTGACGAAGATGACGACACAGCCACTTCCTTGCCTTTGTCCTGGAAAGGCAATTTGGGGATTTCACATATGCAACTGAAGGTGAGATCTCAAGGTTGGGACGACGAAGTGAGGTAATGGTTTTGTGAATTGGAGTCGGATTCCATTGGTTTAGGGTTAGGGCTTGGGTTTGATTCCAGATTCATTATGGAAAATTAGGGATGGTAGCACAGAAGTGGAAAGAATGATAAAGAAGAACAGATTTGCTAGAACGATAAATAAAGCCTGGATAATCTAATTAGATGAAATACCCTCTTCTTCCTCATTGATTCTTTTATGCTTTCTACATAAGCTTGAAAATAAACTATGAAAAACAAAAAGGAGAGTGGCGCGATGAAAAAAGAAAAAAGAAAAGAAAAAAAGCGACTATTCCTTTTACAAAACATGGAGGAGGCTTCTGTGCCCTTCAAACCAAACTTGATAATAATATAATAGTATAGATATATATATATGTATACACATGAGATTTAAAATCAAATTTATATATGCATTCTAAAAATATATTTTTCTACTCTTCTTTATTTTCAAACATAGGAAAATTAGTTTATTTTACTCCATATTCATTTCATCTTGTTTTCCTTTTAATGCCAATTTCAAAACAAATTTTACATTATTTTTAACTAAGGGATGTCGACATCATGGGATACCGCATGTCGACATGGTAGCCGTTAAATTCAAAAGTTTCAATTTTCAAAAGAAGTGTCTATTCGTTTAAATCTCTTCACGAATGTTTATGACCGTTACTGGTCTATAAATAGCCTTCACAAATGAATTTTTTAACTAACTATTTGTCTTATTTTCTTCACTCCTTCTTCTCCACAAATCCATATTCTAAAATTTTCATATTTTTTAGATCGTGCTAAAATTTTGCTGAATTCTTAAGTGAATCAAATTAGAATCTCATTCTTATTTGATTCTCTACCCTCTCTCGAAGATCAAAGTGTTATTCAGAGTTATAGAATCAATTTGTAATCAAAAGTTTATCAATTCTCTCTATAAGGTGTGGTTGTGCCTGGAAATCAATTGGGTGACCTTGTGCCCCGTAAATCAAGAGAGTTTGCCCCAGACACGAAGACATGAGGGTACCTCAAGGCCTTCAGAAATTGAGGATTGTAATATCGACATTGGTATAATAAAAATATGTACGAGATGTTTGCCTTGGTATAGGACTGGATGTAGGGTAACTCCGAACCAGTATAAAATCCAACTTGTTGTTTCCTTTTACTCCTTTTTATTTACTTTCTGCATCTGTATTTGATTTTGTGATTGTTCTATAATTAAATTCTCTATTTGTTTGTGTCATAATTTTAATTTAGTCCATATATATCTTAGAATCCATTAAACACTATTCATCCTCCCTCTAGTATTAAATTAGCCTTAAGATCCTTAATCTGCACTCCCTTTCAATTAGTATCAAAGCATTGGTTTTCATAGTTTTCATAGTATGAAGCTTGAAAAGTTAAAAATGCCATTTCTAGGAAATTTTGTTAATACTTGTTTGAATTTATGCATTTCATCATAGTATCATAAGTCTGTATATAGTTTTTATGAAAAATCAAGTTATCTACGGAATTGGTTTGTTATGCAGGAACAGACATGTTACATGGCCTTTGAAGAATCAACAACCAATGGACAAACTATGCAAATTGATAAAGATAAATGAACACTTGATAGTGGCTGTTCAAGGTATATGACTGGAAATCCCGAGATACTCAATGACATTATATATCAAGATGGTGGATTGGTCAAATTTGGAGATAACTCAAAAGGATATGTGATTGGAATCGACAATGTCGGTAATTCTAAAACTCCTCTTATTTTCAATATTTTTCTAGTTAGGAATTTAAAACATAATTTTCTTAGTATAAGTCAACTATGTGATAAAGGATTTAAAATTAAATTTGGAAAAGATAAGTATCACATCGAAGATAATAAGTCAAATATTATCTTTGAAGAAATTAGGAAGAAAAACATTTACATCCTTAGTATGAAAGTTTGAAATGATAACTATGTCTTTTAGCTAATACAAGTGGCCTTTGGATTACGAATAAAAGATTTGGTCATTTAAATTTCAAACTATTATCTAGGTTATCAAAACTTGACTTAGTTAGAGGTCTTCCCAAATTAAACTTTAAAGTAGATAGTATATGTTATGCTTTCCATTAGGAAAACTTAAGAAAAGTTCATTTAAATTAAAAGATATGATTTCTACTTCTAACCTCTAGAATTACTTCAGTTAGATTTATTTGGTCATCTCAAGTTCAATCAATTAATCACAATAAATTTGTTTTTGTAATTATAGATGATTATTCTAAATATACTTGGATAATTTTTCTTAAACTCAAAAGTGATGCTTTTGAATTATTTAAGAATTTTTCGAAAAGAATTCAAAATGAACTTTCTTTAAAAATAGAAACTATTCATAGTGATCATGTTAGAGAACTTGAAAATGAAAAGTTTGAGAATTTCTGTAGTCAAAAATGAATTACTCATAATTTATCTTTTCCAAGAACTCCACAACAAAATGAAGTGGGAGAACGTAAGAACAGAATGATTCAAGGGTGTGCTAGAACAATACTTTCTGATAGTAACTTACCTAAAAAATTTTTGGCTGAAGCATTCGCTACAGCGTGTTATGTATTAAATAGGATTTTAATTAGACCATTAACTAATAGAACACCATATGACTTATTTACAATAAGAAACCCATAGTAGCTTATTTTAAAGTTTTTGGTAGTAAGTGTCTTATTCTTAATACAAAAGATAATTTAGATAAATTTGAACCTAAATCCGACAAAGCTATCTTTATCGAATATTCTAATAAAAGTAAAGCACTTAGAGTTTATAATTTAAGAACTAACACTATTGAAGAAACAATGCATGTATCTTTTGTTGAAAATTTTAAAGATGTTGTATAAGTAGAAGATGAGGAAGATTTTGTATCTTTAAATAATGAACCTAATGAAACTGATTGTGAAATCATTCAACCTAATAAAAGAACTAGTTTATTAAAAGATCATCCTGTAGAAAATATACTAGGAAATATTGAATCTATAGTTAAAACAAGAAATAAACTAAACAATATGAGTAATGTAGCTTTTATATCAACTATTTAACCTAAAAATCCAAAGGAAGCATCATCTGATGATTAATGGATTCTTGCTATGCAAGAAGATATGAATTAGTTCACCGGAAATGATGTTTGGGAACTTGTTCCTAGACCTAAGGATAAAAGTATAATTGCAAAAAAAATGGGTTTATAAAAGTAAAACGAATGAACTTGGTGAGGTCGTGAGATTGTCAAGAACAAGGAATTGATTATGACAAAACCTTTGCATCCGTAGCAAGACTAGAAGCTATCAGGATTCTACTTGCTTTCGCAAACTATAATAGTTTCAAATTGTATCAAATGGATGTTAAAAGTTCTTTTCCAAATGATTTTGTAAAAGAAGATGTTTATGTTGAACAACCTCCACTTTTTGAAGATAATAAATTTTCAAATCATGTATATAAATTAAAGAAAGCTTTATATGGTCTGAAACAAGCTCCTAGAGCCTGGTATGAAAGACTAAGATCTTATTTACTGCAATTTGGTTTTGAAATTGGTAAAATAGATACAACTCTTTTTATTAAAAGAAACAAAAATGATATTCAATTAGTACAAATATATGTAGATGATATAATATTTGGGTCAACTAATAACATAATGAATAAAGAATTTCCAGATATAATGACTAAAGAATTTGAAATGAGTCATATGGGAGAACTAAATTTCTTCTTAGGACTTCAAATCAAATAATTAGATAAAGGAATTTTCATTAATCAAGAAAAATATGCTAAGAATTTAATTAATAAATTTGGATTGACCACTTCTAGTGGGAAACCAACTCCAATGACAACTAATGTAGCTTTAAGTAAAGAAGATAAATCAAAAGATGTTGATCAAAAATTATACAGAGGAATGACTGGTCCGCTGCTTTATATAACAGCAAGTCGTCCTGACATTAAGTATAGTGTCTGTCTCTGTGCAAGATACCAATCTCAACCTAAAGAAACTCACTTAAAAGTAGTTAAAAGAATTTAAGATATGCAAAACATACTTTAGATTATAGTTTATTTTACCTAAAAATAATGCATTTGATTTAATTTCATATTATGATGCTGATTACGCTGGTTGTAAATCAGATCGAAAAAGTACAAGTGAAACTTGTCACTTTCAAGGGCATTCTCTAGTTTCCTGGTTTAGTAAGAAGCAAAACACTGTATCCTTAGCAACAACTAAAGCAGAATATATATCTGCTGCGTTGGCTTGTTCTTAAGTTATATACATGCAACAAACTTTAAAAGATTTTGGATTAACTATACTAAATCACCAATTTATTGTGATAATACTAGTGCAATAAACCTATCTAAAAATACAACTAATCATGCTAGAACAAAACATATTTATATTAGACATCATTTTCTTAGAGATAATATAAGTAAAGAAGTCATAACTCTTGAATATATTAATACTGAAAAACAAATTGCTGATATATTAACCAAACCATTAAATGAACAAAACTTTACTAAATTTAGAAGAGAATTAGGTATATTTTCATTAATTGAAATATAAATTATAAATAATACAAGTATAGTTAATAACTAATAAATAAAAATTTCTCAAAAATTGAACTGGGCATGTTGACATGACCCATCCCCTATGTCGACGTACAGGCCGAGATTTTTCAAATTTAAATTTCCCTCTAAATTAGTTATTAAGTTATATATTTATATATTTAGACTTTTACTCCTTTTCTCTGTTCTATTCTCTGTAGTAAACTTCTAAAATGATAAATTAATGGCTTCCTCTTCTAATAATGAACCTTCTTCACCCGCTTCTCTTCGTTCTGGTCCTTTTCAACGTTCCACACACGTACGATTCATCAAATTACAAGAGAAGATGAAAGATTTGCTTCAAATGATGATGGAAATTCAAGTGAGTCAACTGCAAATGGCTAGAGAATAAGATAGGCAAGGCAGAATCCTTAGGAATTTACAAAAATTCCTTATGGATAAACATGCCAATCCCATTGTCATCGAAGAATCATCACAAGCTATGGATTCTGAAGAAGAAGAGCCTTTAGATGAACCATATGAGGATGAAGAAGAAGTACATCCTCTGCCAAATCTGAATGTTCATGTGGACGAAGATGATGGCATGATTTGCGTTGGAGAGGTCCTTTTTGACGCTAATGAAAACTTGGTCGAATAACGTGGAAACTTTTGTCTCCACTATCCAAATTGTCCGGTCCATAAATCACCAATAGTTAAGGGTCCTCGTTAATCGTTTTTCGTTTTTCTCTTTCTTGATTGCATATTAGTTTTTTATTTGTATATAAGTGTTATCTTGATTAATGTTCTTCTAAAATCAATCTTTGGTGTATAAGATCATGAATTCCATTTAACTTAGGATGCTATATTTCACACATACATAATTATTATTCTTATGTCATATGTTTGTTTATCTCATTTTCTATTAAGTTCAAGGTTTATATGTTATTTTTTGTTGATGGCAAAGAGGGAGAAGTTATATAAAATAGTAGGCTTGGAGTAAGGGAGAGTTATTTGTGTAAGGGGGAGTTATGGTATGATCGAAGTGGTAATTATATTTTATAAGGTTGTCATCATCAAAAAGGGGGAGATTGTTAGGAACTGGAGATAGTGGTTTTGATGAAAACAACCTTTGTTACTTATTTTATTATAACTTATACACTAACACTATTGTATAGATAAATATGAATGTTATTATGCAGGATATATATAAGGCAGGTACTGATTATTGAAGACCGTACAGTATAAAGATCAAGAATGAAGAAATCAAGTTTGAAGACTCATGAGTATCCAGATCAATATTTCAAGATAAGTGTCTAGTTTTTTTTTTAAAACTTCATAATAGCATGGAAATCTTCATTCCAAATTTCATTTGGGGATGGAACCCATTTCTAGCTTCTTAGTGGCTTACAAACCCATGACAAGTGGCTTACAAACCTACGACAAGTGGCTTACAAACCCACGAACATCGTGGCTTTGTACAAGTTCTCGAGCTCTGATGTGATGAGATATTCTGCAAGAAGAAGCTTGCAAAACTACTTCAAAATGGTTTTTCAAAATTATTTTCAAAACTGCTTTTCAAAATTTTTTAGCCTTAAAATATTCTTTGTTTTTGTTTTAAGATAAACTCTTGTTTTAAACTTTGTTTGTTTTTAAAACGATCTTCTGATTTTTAAATATTCTTTATAATATATATATTTGAGATTTAAAATCAAATTTGTATGTACATTCTAAAAATATATTTTTCTACTCTTCTTTATTTTCAAACATAGGAAAATTGGTTTATTTTACTCCAGAATCATTTCATCTTGTTTTCCTTTCAATACCATTTTCAAAAAAAATTACATTATTTTTAGCTATGGGATGTTGACATCATGGGATACCCCATGTCGACATGGTGACCGTTAAATTCAAGTTTCAATTTTCAAAAGAAATGTCCATTCGTTTAAATCTCTTCACAAATGGTTATGACCGTTATTGGTCTATAAATAGCCCTCACAAACGAATTTTTTAACTAACTATTTTCTTCACTCCTTCTTCTCCACAAATGCATATTCTAAAATTTTCATACTTTTAAGATCTTGCTGAAATTCTGCCGAATTCTCAAGTGAATCAAATTAGAATCTCATTCTTGTTTGATTCTCTACCTTCTCTCGAAGATCAAAGTGATATTCAGAGTTACAGGATCAATTTGTGATCAGAAGATTATCGAGTCTCTCTACAAGGTGTGGTTGTGCTTGGAAATCAATTGGGTGATCTTGTGTCTCGTAAATAAAGAGAGTTTGCCCCGGACTCGAAGATTGGAGAGTACCTTAAGGCCTTAAGAAATTGAGGATTGTAATCTCGACATTGGTATAATAAAAATCTATACAAGGTGTTTGCCTTAGTACAGGACTGGATGTAGGGTAACTCTGAACCAGTATTAAATCTGGTATGTTCTTTCCTTTTACTTCTTTTTATTTACTTTCTGCATCTGTGTTTGATTCTTTGATTATTCTGTAATTAAGCTCTGCATTTGTTTGTGTCATAATTTTTATTTAGTCTATATATGTCTTAGAATCCATTAAACACTATTCACCCCCTTCTATTGTTAAATTAGCCTTAATATCCTTAATCCGCACTCCCTTTCAAAAAGAAGTCTTACCTATATCTCTTTTTGATTTTAGGATTTTTCTATGAATTGATCTTGATTTTCTAAGACCTAGGTTTTGAGTTTCTATTTCATGTTTTTTTTTCTTTCTGAGTAATTGTGTACGTACAGTAGAGAGGAGAATGAGGGATTAAGTCTCTAAGGAAAGTGATAACCATCATATTTCCTTCCTAAAGGCTAGTGGGCTTATCCTAAGACAAAGGCCCAAACAAAAAATAATAAATTGAAATACACTTAACATTCTTTAACCCAACAAACACTAATTTAAATTTAGTCTTGTTTATTATCTCCTAACACTAATTAAAGTAATTAACAAAAGATATGTCAATCATTTAGCCTATTTTTAATCGTTATCTTTTTTTAATAATTACTATCCTATTATATTTGATAATAAAAAATAAATCCAATTTGACATATTAAATTTTTATATTGTCTTACTGATAATTTATTTTAATTATCAATAAGAATTGATAATCAAATCAATTATTCAAAAAAAATTCATAATTTATATTATTAATATTAATTAACCATAATTAATCGTAATTAATTAGGCAACTAATAACAGGGTTGTTACAGACTTCCCCCCTTAAAGAAATTGCTTCCCGCAATTCCCTTAATGGAAAACCAATAATATAAATTTCCTCTTAAAATAATTATTTGTTAACTGGTTTCTAAATCATTACCAAAATCACTCAATTAATATTACTCCAAATTATAACACTAAACTCAAGTTTTCAGTTATCAAAATTTCTCAAAATTCTCAAAAGTATTCTAACGCCTCAAATTTGCGGAAAATTTCACCAGCATCTCCTTTGCGCGGCTAGCGTTTCGAAAATTTACAATACGAATATAATTATATAATATACATCTCATCTCAAGGATGAGGCATCCCGTAGGGAAAAACATAAAAATGCGATATTTATTCCGAGATACGTACCTTATATTTGAAATATAGCAAGTCCGCTAATATTCCTTAAGCAAACAATTTATAATATTTAAAAGATATCTATTTAACTTCGGATACCTGCACCTATCTAAAAAATTCATATTACTATTTAATATCAAATTCATATCATATAGAAGATATTAATAATTCATAATTACACTTTAGCTAGATTGAAATCACAATATTCCATAACACACAAAAAAATCGTACTTAAATTTCCAAGTTTTAATTATTACTTATGTCAAAATGTCATGATCGATGTTTAGGAACCCCTATCGATAACATGGCATCCCACGCGTTGATCAAAATTCTTAAACGACGTCTGGATAAGTCAACACAATAGATAATCACAAGTTTAGATGCATTTGTTTTATTTCCACTAACATCCAAGCATCCAATTTTAAATAAATGCAAGCAAATAATCAATTCTTATCAACCAATCAACCAAAATATACATAATTACTTACAGCGGAACAATTCAATGTCTGAAATTCCATTATGAAATTCCACTAGGCAACCAGATTGACATCACAATTTATCATTAGTTTACGTCAATGTTATCCCACCATTTGGCAAGGCCTAGATATCAAGGAATTGACTGAAAACCAAGGATCTCTCACCCCGAATGTCGAGTAAGCACAGGTACGCTATGGATGTCAATGAATTTTTTCCGAGTCTGGATCAAGCTAGAATTTATATGACATGACAAGCAAAGCTATGAAAGCCAACGTTCCCAGTTTCAAGTCAATCGGAGTCTGTATGCTCAAGATATGATCGATGCCCTCCAGGGAAATTAACCATCACTTCGTACCCATCTAGTTCGTATCGATCAATGGAAGCCTCTATTCGTGTCCATCACCTTGCAGTGATTCTGTTCGCATCCATCAAAGCGCGTCATTTCGTATCCATCGGCTGAAGAGCCTTGTTCGAGTCCATCAAAGCGCATCATTTTGTATCCATTGGCCGAAGAGCCTTGTTCGTATCCATCATCTTGCCACTATTCGAATCCATCGCGCTATCGCTTGTTCGTATCCATCCTGCCGCTTCAACTTCGTATTGATCAACTGGAGTTGATTTCGATCGATACGAACAAGACCAAGTCTATCGATGCAAACAGGACCATATGACCGATACGTGCCATGCATTTTGGATCGATACGAACAGAGCCTTTTCCATCGATGCAAACAACGCAACAGTCTTCGATAAGAACAAGGTGAAAATCTTAGGAAGACTCGGTCAACTCGGCATCAAAAGTGGAGCGATCCAAAATTTAAGCACCACGTCAACTAACTGGTACGTGAGTAGCATCGAGTCGAAGTGATCGATACGAACAAGTATCGATTCGAAGAAATCAACATACGAGAACCTCTAGTTTGCATCAATCATAACTTGCAATCCGCAAGTCTAAATGCTATGAAATTTTCATAGGAGCTTACGTACAAGCTAAAGAATGTTCCTCCATAATTTCGACTTGATTGGATCAAATCTTAATCGATATGAAATTCGTTCTTATCGATCACGAATCGAGCCGAAATCACCTGGGATCGGTCGCGTCGGCCCACCCACATGCCAGAAGAAGTCTCCCGAGATCTAAGCGAGATATTTGCCTTCTATGCCTACAAATATAGCCCTAGGGCCTATAGACTAAGGATCTTTTTGGCTCTTTGACGTTCAAACTCTTCCGAAACTACTTTTGTACTCCATAGCTGCTGTTGTACTCGAATTTCAACACTATAATATCTATTGTAAACAGTTGTAATCGGCAAGTGAATATCAATAAAATCATTAGCTTCATAGTAGACGTAGGCTATACGCCAAACCACTCTAAATTATCGTGTTTCTGCATGTTTTCACTATCTGTTTTTGAAGTGTTTGTTAGATAATCCTTGTTTTACATTTCTATTCTTCATTTTTATCTCTTTAAATACTTTCAAAGAGTGTTGTGACCAATTTTGGTACAAACAGTCATAGACACGAATCAGTCACCAAACGTAAAATAATAGAATTAGCTTAACATCCATCATAAGATACAAGAACATATATTTATTTCATGAACACACGACACAAGAATATATATTTATTTCACAAACACAAGACACAAGTATATAAATACTTATTACACGAACACAGAATAGTCACGAAATCCAAATATCCAGGATCTAAGAGATCTTAATCCAAACCGATCACAATGATCGTCCAAAACAATCGCAATGATTGTACTCAAAAACCGTGGCAAACAAACAAACAAATTGGTATCACTCGAACTGATCCGATACTAAGGATCATACTCATACCGGGAACACAGAATCACAGAATGATCTCAGTGATAGTCCATATCAATCAAAGTGATCGTAGAAACCATGACTGAATAATTCCATATTTTTTTAATAATATTAAACTATTATGTTTAAAAATAAATCCACGAATAAACTTCTTAAGGATCTAGCAGCCACGTGCCACACGCCAAAAGAAAGTAAACTCTAAAGTGTCAAATACTATCACCTTCAGTAATAACTAGAAGTTAACCAATATGTCCCATACCGTATGGTGAAATTCAAGTATTTACTAAAAGCTAGTAAATATCACTTATTACGGATACCACTGGAAAACCTGAACTACATTCTCTTACGGATCTAGCTACCACTTGTCGCACACCAGAAGAGAATACAACTCTAAAGTGTAAAATACTTCCTAATGGCAATTAAATGAATTTAACGAAGGCATCTCATACTACCCAGTGAAATTCGAGTATTTGTGATTGGGCTTGTAAGTTCCACTCAAACATTCTATTCAATGAGTTCTGCCATATTCGACCAAGTCTTATTCGAAAGCATTTAAACCAATCGATGACACTAAGTTGATTATTAGAACTTCTTATTACAGAATTAAGGTTCTCAAAACATTTATTTAATTTTTCACTTATCAAAATATTCCTTTATTTCAAGTGTTCCAAGAGTATTTATTTTACAAAACAAGAATTTCTATGTTCCAAAAACAAATTAATTCTTTAAAATTCCATAAGGTTATAATGTTTACACACCATATTCCAAAAGCCACTTATAAAATTATTCATTCATTTGTGAATCCATAAATCCCATTACAAAACCAATTTAGTATTCTAATAATTAGTTAAAACCTCGTACAACTGTATTTCCAAATTTTGAAATTTCAAATAAATAAAAATCATTTATAAAAATAATTAGACTACTTTAGAAAACATGTTGGATATTTAAAACTTAAACAAACTCTCTTGTAGACCAAATAAAATAGTTATATACATTCGCAAAATAGGTAGATTTAAATTTATAAATTTCCAAAGCTTTGAATTAAAAATGATTCAACGTCCGTAAAGCACAAGAAAATCACAATTACATATCACAAGTTCGTAATGACTAATAGTTCCATATGGTTTGATTTTTATATCATCTATAAACACAATTTATAACTTAACAAACCAATGGAACGTTTTGATATGTGTGTGTGTGTGTGTGTGTGTGTGTGTGTGTGTGTCAAAACGATCTCGATAGAACGTTCAAAGTACATTTAAACAACATCATAAACATAGCAACAAATTATAGGTCATACTAGATTTTCAGTATTAAAACACCATTTCGATCCATTTCTACTAATAATTTTAAAAACCAATAACATGAAAGTTGTTCCTTAACCTCCTAGATTTTAACCAGAAAATGTTTTGCACCATTTGGATTTACGGTTAAAAAGTTATGGCGATTTTAGTTTTTGTTTCAAATAGAAATCAACAGAGCAGAGCATGTGTATAAGTTTCAAACCTAATTTCTACCATTTAAATCATAGAATTTTTAGAAACTTACAACTTGAAAGTTGTACTCCAAAGATTAAGCTTTCTAGGACTTTAAATATTATCAAAATCCGATAAGAAATGATAAAGTTATGCTTAAATTACTAACAATGTGTAGCATAGAAATTTGACAGGGCAAAGACTATTACTCTGTTAAAAACCTGATTTTTGACTAAATAATCTTCGAAATATGAGAAAGTAATTAAAATAAAAGTTCTACCATAGAAAATTATCTTTCCACTGATTTATCAATCAAAAGTTATGTCCATTTTACTCTTAGGTATTAACTTGGAAAATTAGAAATGGATGTGCTATGACATCAGTTTCAAACTTAATTTAGAACCTTTTAAACATAGTATTTTATAAAATGATAAAAATTATTTCTTATTTAAATATCTTTCTACCACATAAACAATGAACCAATTCAGATCATTCTACATAGAGATATTGTTGTTTTACTACAGCAATGTTCACAAATAAATTTCAGCAACCACTTTGCAAATTTCAACAATTCAATCAAATTACTCAAACCATTCAACTATTTAGTGATACTGATAACTCAATTCAAAGAATTAAGATTTACTAGAGATAGATATGTGAGTTTGCAACTTACCTCTAATCCAAAAGATGAAGAAAGCTTGCTACTTGATGAACAACAAGCTTTGAACACTCTATTGCTATTCTCATCTTCTACAACTCCTACCAATAATTTCAGAAATCACAAACTAAAATAAACCTTAAATAAATAGTAGAATTGAATAGAGGAGATGAAAATAAGTCTTACCTGTATCTCTTTTTTATTTTAGGATTTTTCTATGAATTGATCTTGATTTTCTAAGACCTAGGTTTTGAGTTTCTATTTCATGTTTTTTTTTCTTTCTGAGTAATTGTGTACATATAGTAGAGAGGAGAATGAGGGATTAAATCTATAAGGGAAGCGATAACTATCATATTTCCTTCCTAAAGGCTAGTGGGCTTATCCTAAGACAAAGGCCCAAACAAAAAATAATAAATAGAAATACGCTTAACATTCTATTTGGCCTAACAAGCACTAATTTAAATTAAGTCTTGTATATTATCTCCTAACACTAATTAAAGTAATTAAAAAAAGATAAGTTAATCATTTAGACGATTTCTAATCGTTATCTTTTTTCAATAATTACTATCCCATAATATATGATAACAAAAAATAAATCCAATTTGACAAATTCAAAATTTATATTATCTTACTGATAGTTTATTTTAATTATCAAATGCTAGGAATTGATAATCAAATAAATTATTCAAAAACAACTAATTTCATAATTTATATTATAAATATTAATTAACCATAATTAATCGTAATTAATTAGGCAATTAACAAAAGGATTGTTACACCTAATCATTCTAATCCAGTCATACACCGATAGCCTGAAATATATATCCTATAGACCACATGATTACCCATATCATCTCCGGGATGTGAGGCTCGTGAGGCTGTGCTCAATTTTAACAAAGCCACACTTTATTCTTCCATAAATCACATTCCACTTAGAATGCCACATTGGCATTCCTTAATCACACAACTGATTTCTACCAACGTGTAACTCCTGAGCTCGTACGTCTCATGAAAGGGTGTTAAGCTAAGAGAGGTTGCCTTCTCCACTACCAAGCAGATAATACATTGATAATGATCAATTAATATGATCGGAAACGCACCGTTAGACATTCGTTCATACAATTTCATTCTGGGACCGAACGAAACCGAAGGCACTCCTCCTACTACCATTAGTAGTGAGTAGTCCTTACAATGCAAAGATTTCAAAATACGATAGGACTACTGCTATAAGAAATGCTCTATATTAGGTACAACCCAGAGAATGTCAACAAGCAGTCCTTTCGCTATGAAGATCTTCGGTCCTCAATGCAATGAAGATTTTCAAAATGCAGACGCCACTGCCATATAAATATAATGGGGGGTAGACCCTTGGGACTTGTGACAGTAGTCCCTACATTATGAAGATCTCCGGTTTTTATTAATCATTAGCTTCATCAGGTCTTTACTTCCAAACGTATACATTGGTTCGATGTGGTTTTCGGATAGGAATTGCCCAAATCCAACTCCAATTCCTTTGAACTAATCATCGATAAAAAAGATGCTAAGTTCATATGTGACCATCAATCATCATTCTTTTTAATTCATCTTTTTATTCATTCATAAATATCTCTTAGAGATATATTCATTAAATCACTCCTTTATCTTCATAACAGTATATGGAATCATTAAGCCTCATTTATCAAATCATTTGGTAAATTTAAACCTTTTTAATCTTGGAATAATTCCAAATTAATTCACCTTTTACTTAGGAAAATAATTTCAAATCATTTATTTTAATTTTATATTGGAAAACATTAATTTAGAGAATACGGGCTTTCCCTTCAATCTGTTCCACCCCTCGTTTAAAAGAGAAATAGAGGCCCGGTAAGTTCAGGGCGTTGGTTGCTCCATTCCTAATCTTAGTTACACACATTATTTTACCGTTTAGATCTCACAAGCGGGACAAATGTACTAGTCGTTTATGCATACTCCTTTCATTTTTAGAAATAATTTATAAAACTTCCAAATCATTATTTAAAACACGTATTCATTTATTTGAAAAAAATTACAAAATATTTAGGAAAGAATACTTAAGTTTAAAGTCTATTTTAAAAGTTAAAAACTACTACAAAAAGTGCTTTGAATAGTGCTTTAAAGGCTTATCTGACAAAAACGACTTTTCTATCATTTAGAAATTCATTTTTTATAACTGAAATCTTTTTTAAAATATTTTAAAAGATTTATAGAATTTATTTCATATTTTTAAACATTTAAAAACATTTATTTTGAACCAATTTCAAATTCAGGTTTTGAATTGTAAAATCGCGTTTTTTCTTAAAACTTGCTTTCCTCATATTTAAAAATTTACAAGACGAAATATTAATTTTCTTCATTTAGAAACTATGGATATAGTAGTCCGAAAAATTCATATCTCAAATAATTCTGAGCTATATTCCATTTCGTATACACATTTGAAATCTTCGATGCGAATCTCAAACTACCATTACGTGACACACCTAGTTTTGACTTTTTTTTCAAAATCTTATCAAACTTCCTGGAAACACTTTTATATGTTTATAAAACATTTCTGAATCATTTTGAACTCATTTTAAACATATTTTTCATATTTCAAACTCATATTTCATTTCATTCCATATTATAATATTTTATTATTATAATATCAATTTAAACCTTTTTAGATATTTTAAAATCATTAAGAGGCTAAATAATTTACATACGTGTATTTATATGAATTTAATTTTTATTTAATTGACTATGGTTAATTACTAACCATTGCTCATATCCTTTACCATACCAAGTAATCAACCATCTTAACATCCATATATGCAACCACATTATCATCGAAGTTAACAAACATATAATCATCCAATATGTTTAAAATTTCACACCATTATTCTTGAAATATTTTTTGAGATTGATTAGTAAAACGTGAGTACTCGCCTTTTTCTCTAACTAATTCTTCCTACAAACATTCTTTCAATCCAGCACTTCACTTAAACTTTTGTTATCTTTAACTAATCGTCATCAACTCCATTTCTCCTTCCTAAGGCTCTGAAAAATCCGTTAGAACTTCCATAGTACTTCAAATTTCCTCCTATCTTCTTGGAACGAAATGAACGGCACTTTCTTCTCTTTTTCTAGCATCGAAACTTTCCAACTTGCTCCTTCCTTCTACATGGGTTCAGCCTCACCATAATCCCCTCATTCCTCCATCATTTCTTCACTTCTTAGATGCTAAACCATGTTCTAATGGTATTCTAAGGTCTTTAGCAAAGTTTGGTGGAGTTTGGAGTTGGTTTGATAGGATTTTAAGAAAAGTTAGTAAGGAAAGAGAAGAGATGAAGCCATTAAAGAAAGCTTCACGGAGGAAGAAGAAGAGAAATATTTGTGTGTGAAAATGAGAAGAATCGATGGACATTTATAGAAAAAATGTAGTGGTAAGTTACCAAATCATCCCTTTATAAAATTACCAAAATATACTTACTTAACTTTAAAGTAACCTTATTTTTCAACAATTATCATCACCTTTCACATCTTACTTTATGTTTTAGTCACTTAAGGCTTAAGTAAATGTATTTGGATAGAAAAGTGGATTAAAAGGTCACATTTCGATATTTTTATCAAACTGTTTATTTATGTAAAAAAAACATGAAAATAAGTTTCTTATCATCTATAAATAATTAAAACAAGTTTATTTTGATTATAAAACCATATTAAATAATATTAAATTCAATTATAAAAATACGATGTATATTTGTCAACGTGTGACGCGGTTTGTACATTTTTATAAAACAAGTATATATGTTTATAAAACCATTATAAATCAAAAATCTATCATTAAATAAGCATTAAAAACAGTTATTTAGTATTTACCACAATTATTGGAAGGTATGTTAAATTTTATTGAAAACCAAGTTTTGTCAAATTTATTACAAAACTTCAAAATCTCTATTTAATTCTTAAACTAAGTTCACCATTCTTATTTATCACATAAAACATGATTATTAAGTTTTAAAGTTTTATAATTAAATATTTAAGATTAATTAAATATTACATTTACAATTGATAAAATTACCGGTCATTATGAGACTTTTCAAACATCTTGTAAAACAAGAACATAAATAATTATCTAAAGTTAAAATTATGGGATCATTTTAACCGAACATTACAATAAAAAATATATCATGTGACCCTAGTCGAGTTCTATTGAACTCCAGTCATCCATAAAATACACTTATCGACATACATACATACATATATGTATGTGCATATATAGTTTAATTCGCAAATAGCAGAGTTCCTTTTGCAAATTGACACCTCCAACCAACACAACATCAACCAATTCCAACAAAACATCAACCAACTCAACATAAGCCAATTCCAACACCAGTATACACATCAATCTAAACAACAAATAATCCCAAACAATCAACCAATCCAATCGATTCAACCAAACAATTCAAATGATATATGGAATAAATATCTAGTATGAATAGTTATAGCGATATTGTTCTGAGTGTAGAAAACCCAAACGGCGCTTGCCTAAGCCTTAGTTAATGCTTCAACGTCCTTTAAACTCCTCAAATTAATAATTGCCTAAGAACTCAACATTGCAGTGCCTTAAGAATTGGTGAACCGTCCCAAAAATATTGCATCTCCTCCTTGCGCTCATTAACGTCACCTTCCCTTGTTTAGCCACTGCCAACCATGCTCCTACCTTTGTCATCGTCAGTCAGCCATCATGCGAGGCAATAATTTAATTGCTGCCAGCATCGCAGCCCTTCGATCATCAACGATTGTTACTGCGACATCTCCCCCTCCATGGCACTCGCTGATGCCATCTACAATCTTGCATTCATGCGCTGCTTTAACCTTTTTTTTAGTTAGTCGTGATTTTATGATTTGGGTTTCTAAGGAAATTCTTGAAGATAAGGGGAATCAAGCTCGCCAATGAATAAGTAGGGAGAGTTCTAGAACATGGAGGAAAAAATGGGCTTTGGTCTTTTAATTCCAATCCACTTTGGTTTAATTTATTTCCTTTACACTCAAATTTTAATTCTTGCCATTTGTTTATAAAAGTATTTTAATCTAGTTTAAATTGATTTATACTTCGTTTTACGCAATATATTTCGATAACTATATAATTTCTTTCAATTCAATACTTGTTCGTTTTATTTAATCAACATTTCACTATTACAAAATAAATTTAATTTCCAACTATTTCAATCATATAAAATGATTTATTCAAAATATTTTATGTTGATTAAACATTTATTCAGTTACAATTAATTATCTAAAAATAATATATTAATTATTTTTAATTTATCAAAATAAAATCCTTTATTATATAGAATTTGATCAAATAAGGGTATATCATGAGTCTAACGGATCTAATGCCATGGTCTATCAAGGTCCGTAGCTCCCGCAATCGAAGCAAACTCGAAACCCAAATCTATACCCATTAGGGTATTTTGGAGGAGAGTGGAAAAGTGAAAGAAAAAGTCAAGGTAAGGGTGAGTGTGTTTAATATATGTATATATATAATTTCTAAAATAAATTTCTATACCTTTAGAGCTCATATGATCACATACCTCATCAGATTGCCAGGAAACTCATCCGCACAAATCACCTCACCTTTCCAGTCCTTCTAGTATAAATTTCATCGTCATCCAATATGACGCACTGGATGATAATTTCAAACATTTCATGGTCGTTTTGGCTAGTGGATAGCCCGGTGCCAAAAAAAATTCAATTGCACATCTCATAGCGAAGTCCTCATCCTAGAATCATAAACTATAATTTGAGATCACACTAGACCTGACTACGCTCAAATTTTTGCAAAATACATATAACAACATGTAAACCGTAAAAATGTTGTAACTCCAAACATAGCGATATTCACTCATTTTAGATTCGCCTCTTCAATCCGTACTTAATGGAGGTGACCTTGAGTTCTAATTTGTCCATATGCGAAAAGTCGGATTTTGGACCTTCTATTTTATAAAGGATTCGATATTGCAATAATTATTTAAATATACAAACGCTAATAATGCGGGTTGTTCCATAACACATACATCTATATATCAAATACATACATAGGGCTACATAAATACATAAAGATGTACTAATCAAATGATATAGCTTCCAACTATGCCCGATCATCATGAGCTGGTCACTTCATCCTAGACCCTAAAATGTCTTGGACTGACCTGAGTATTATATAAATAACATGGTCCGACCAAGTCTAGAATGTGGATGACAATATATAGTAATATTTTGCTTGGTATAATCTAGTATATCCCAATATGGCATATTGAAACTCAAATATATATATATATATGACATCATATCACATATTGTGCATACATCATCACCCAGTCGCTAGATAATCAAATAACATAATTAGAAGCGTATATCAAATGGCTGAAATATAATACGTCCAACTATCATTATTACACAAAATCGTCAAGTACCATATGGGTAAGCACACAACTATGCCCAAGATTATCTCTCACATAATCATAAAGTAGACATACTCGATGTGACGATCGCCCTACTCCATCGACACCCAATATAACTAAATAATGCAGTGATGACATGCTCAGTCGATATAGGACGATCATCAAGGGTCGAAAATGAAACAACACATCACAAAACCGGTCTTATATCTCATAGTGCATAAAATAAAATATAATATACATGACAGATATGTTATCCAACCTTCTTACCAGACAATATCTAGACAGTATGTAGACGAACTTGATGAGTCGTGTTTAAAAGCTATCGAGGCAAGAGGCCCGAAGAGATGGCCACATAGTCTAGAAATAAAGTACAAATAAGGTCAAAAGATAAAGAAAAGTCTATCCTAAATAATTATAGACCAACATCCATCAAAGTGATGAATCGGTACCGATCCATTCCTATCGATCAGTGTCGATCTATAAAACCTCCAGAAATGCCTCATTTTCCTCCTACTACCAAGTCTCGATGCCAGAAGCTTATCCCTAGCTCCATCGATTGATCACTTGTTGTTTGCTAATGTCTTAAGCACTTGAAGTCAACAACTTCATCTCTTTACCAATCCATCACATCAGTTCACAATCAAGCTTATAGCAGTATAAACAAGGTGAAAACAATGAAGCAATCAACAAGTCAACATCACATAAGGAATTGAGATTGACCCATAAGTAAGTCTTTTGGATCGGTGATGATCCTTGCCTATATATTGGTAGCGATCCATGCCCATGGATCGGTACCGATCCATAGCTATTTATTGACAAGGCTACGTTTTCTTAAAAGCATCGACTGCTAGATAATGGAGATCGTAAAGGAAGACATAGTGGAGCATTTCCCACCGACCTACAGCTATAAATAGGAGTCCAGGGGCTCACTTTCAAGGATTTTTTAGCTTCCTCGCAATTTTTACATCTTTCTCTATAATTTCTTGGGGAGTAGTATTGAATATAAGAATTATACTTGTAAAATAGCAAGACAATCAATAGAAATCCTAATTGGACATAGGCAACGATTGGCCAAACCACTATAAATGTTGGTTTCTTGTTTTTACTCATTTTCTTTTTTATTCCTTCATTTAATTCTCTACTCTAGTTTCTTGGACGTTTGTGCCACCTTTTCGGTGCTTTCACTGAAAACTGATTCTTAGTCTATTTGGATCCAAAAACTACTATTGGATTGCCTTAATCCGAGAGATAAATACGATTTTCTTTGTTTTTATAGTTTTTAACTACTCAGACCTTTAGAATATCTACATGAGCTTTCTCTATGGCTCCTAAGAGAAATCAATCCACCATTTTGTATGTTATGAGAATATTGAGAATGTTGATTCCTATTGTGTTGAGGAGGTTGCACAACTAACCAATATTGAAAATCAAAACCCAATGGATGTGATTACTAGGGTTGAGTTAGACCGTGCAATGAAGAAAATGGAAGACAATCTTCAAGAAAGCTACAACGAACAGAATCAACAATGATGTAGTGCTTAGATTTATTGAATCAACTGATAAACAACCATAGGAGAAGCAGGAGGGTAATGACACCTTCTAGATAAGAATTCGATAGTTCCTCATCGTAGGAGCGAAGGCAGATAAACAGGAAATAGAAGATGGCTTAAAAGGAGACTGGAGCATTGAAGCAAATGCCTACACGAGTCAAGGCAAAGGAAAATGGATCGGTACCGATCTAGCAAGAGCGATGGGTATCGAACCATCCAACTTTGGCTCTGGTGATCGATTTTCAAATGATGGTATTACCCTAGCTTTTGGTCATGCTATAGATGGCTAGAATGCTGGAAATCAGACGGCTGCTATGGACCGGCCTCAAAGAAGTCGTCAAACTGCTGAAGAACGGTTCTCCCAAAGACAGGACAACCTAGGTATCATGAAACAAAACCAAAAGCGTTTTTCGAGCCAAATACTTGGCACGAATGATGACTACCGCCGTTCAGTGGACCCACCTGAACTGGATTTGACTAAAATGATTAAGAGACTCATAAGTGAGAGCCAGCATCGGACTGACGATGACTACGGTTCCTCCCTAAGCCAGAATCTATTTGTGGAAGTTATCCTACACGAGGAATACCCATGGAGATTTGTGATACCAACGACGTAGTCCTATAACTATAAGATGGATCTGATGCATTATCTAATGAAGTACGACTGACACATGAATTTTTCCAAAGCTACCAATGCCATGCAGTATCGTTGTTTCCTGATTTTCCTAGAGGGAGTGGCGACGATGTGGGTCATCAGACTGCCATCCAGATTCATATCGTCTTCTGAACAACCGACATTGAAGTACATTGAGCAATTTTGTATGCATACTACTCGTTCGAAGGACGTCATGTTACTTTCCAACCTCTTCTAAGGAGCAAGAGAGTCTTTGAAATATTTCTTGCACAAGTTCAATACTGTAGTGACTGAGGTAAGCAATGCTCACAAAGGTATTGTTTTGATGGCACTGATTAGAGGAATTCATCCCGGGACTGATTTTTGAAGGTGGATGAAGATGAAAAATCCATCGACGATGGATGTGTTCTATAGGAAGGCGAATCAGTTTTTGCACTTGGGGGAGGCAAGTATTACTGCCAAGAAGGCCGATGTCGGTCAGTCAACTGAAATGATACAAAGCAACGTTGCTGTAAAGTAGTTCAGAGGGAACTCCGGCAATGTCGATGTTAATGTGGAAAATAAAAGTGGTGGACAGAGCAAGAATAACAATGGAGCTAAAGACAAGAAATTGAATACAAGAAGGCATCCGAGAATTCCAAAGTTCAACAACTACACTCCATTGAATAACTCGTTTGTGAACATATGCTTGGCTATTTAAGGCAAACAACAGTGCATAAAACAAGCTCCAAAGAAGTCGACTAAAAGGGAGAAAAAGACTAGTAGGTTCTGTAGATTTCATCAAATACATAGTCACAACACCAAAGAATGCAGGCACTTGCGTGACGTGATCAAGGAGTTGATCCGTAAGAAGAAGTTGCAATAGTTTGTGTAAGCACCGTAGGATGGACTCAAACCCAAGCATGGGTAAGCCGGGCCTAGTGTTGATGAGCCTTAGTGGCTTGAGAAGTGATTGGTGATCAATATTATTATTGGAGGACCACATCTAGGTGACAAGAGCTAGAATGAGATGGAGCAAATACATAGGTGCATTTAGACATATAGTGAATGTGAGCTATTTCCCCATTGAAGATAATGTCCCAGCAAAGCAACTCAAAACCATGATAGATGATATTATATTCCAAAATAGATATGCTGATGGGGTGGAAGCCCAGATGATTGATACGTTGGTGATATCGACCATGATTAGCTCCTTGCTATTGTAAGGCAGGTATTCGTTGACTGTGGGAATCAACATTTTTTTCAACATAGCCTATGACCAGATACTTCAGGAGGCTAAGGACTTAAATCCACGTAAATCTTGGATCCACGGATTTAATAAGATTACTACTGAGCTAGTAGGATGCGTGGATCTACCGTTAGTGCTTAAAGAGGGCGATCAAAATAGAGTGTGGGTCGTGTCTTTTGTTATTTCAGACATTTATTTAGCTTACAATGCTTTTTTGAGTCGACTAGCACTTGCTAAATGTGGAGTGGCCATCACTCCATGGTGCTTAATGGTGAAGTCCCCAATCAAGAATAGTATGGGAATTATCCAAGGAGATCAGGGGCTTATCCATGAATGTTACATGACCGAGCTGAAGAGGCGAGGCAAAGAGAAAAAGGAAAGGATGTGGATAGTACTCTCTACATCAGGGCTTTGGGCTCATAGCAACCATTTCCTAAGCCCTGGCTTGGGCAGAGCAATCAGTTCCATAAAGATATGGATCGGTGGAAAGAGCCGGAGGATTTTAGAGCAACACAAGCCATGTTAATGATTAACATCCCGATCAACCAGGATGATCCTACATAGGTCCTAAAGGTCGAATCATAGCTCGGCGTGAAGTTGATGAAAAAGTAGCTTAGTTTTCTTTTGGAAAACCTGGATGTATTCCTTGGACTAATTCAGACATGTGTGAAATATCGCCGGAGATAACAAGCCATGCATAAATGTAAATCCTAATGCATTCCGTATGAAACGAAAACGCCACAGCTGGTTTCAAAGAGATCCGCCACACTCAAAGAGATCCTATACTCAGAGTGGGTATCCAATCCCGTCTTGGTGAAAAAGTCTAACGGGAAGTGGAGGAGATACATCGACTACTTTGACCTGTATAAGGCATGCACAAAGGACAACTTTCGGCTACCAAGGATTGATAACTGGTAGACTCAACGGTCGGACATGAATAGCCATCGTTCAGGATGAATACTTTAGATACAATCACTTTAGATACAATCAAATTCCAATGCATGTCCCATACCAAGAACACACCAGATTTTTAACCGACCTGGGACTGTATTTCTATCTTGTCATTCCCTTCGGATTGAATAATGCTGGCGCGATTTAACAAAGGTTGGTGAACAAGACGTTTAAAGATCAGATCGAACACCTAATGGAGATTTATGTAGATGAAATGCTCGTAAAGTTGCAGCGATCAAGG
The DNA here is from genome assembly GCA_030765085.1 of Allium cepa. Classification (NCBI taxonomy): domain Eukaryota; kingdom Viridiplantae; phylum Streptophyta; class Magnoliopsida; order Asparagales; family Amaryllidaceae; genus Allium; species Allium cepa. The sequence continues at coordinate 270,437,139 of CM060944.1, forward strand.
AACCACATTAATGATATAGTGGAGATGTTTAGCATTCTTCGAAAGTATGGGATGAAGCTCAACCCTTTGAAATGTCTATTCGGCATTGCATCAGGGAAATTCATAGGCTTCATCATGGAATCCTGTGGAATCGAAGTCAATCAAAAGAAGATTGAAGCATTGAGGAACATCAAAGCACCAAAAACGATCAAAGGCATTTAGAGCATGAATGGGAATGTCGCCGCCCTAAGCCTATTCATCTACAAAGCTACTAACAAATGCATCCCTTTTTTCGACATGATCAAGAAAGGAAAGAGGAATTTCACATGGACACATGAGTGTATAGACCCATTCCAGGCTTCAGTGGATTACTTAAGAGACACTCCATTCTGCCGAAGCCGCTGGAAAATGAGCACTTGTTTATTTATTTTCCAGTGTCGGTGCAAACTTTAAGTGTTTCACTCGCATGTAAAGAGTCCTGAATCCAGAGGCCAGTGCACTATATTAATATGCGGTTGACAAGAGCAGAGAGAAATTTCTCGAAACTAGAAAAGCTTGCATATTGCCCATTAATCGCATAGGAAACTCTGCTCTTACATTTAGGCTCATCCATCAAAGTTCTGACTGACCAGTCTTTGAGACAGGTGCTGTGATGGCCTGAGACTTATAGGAGGCTGTTGAAATGGAATATTGAATTAAGCTAGTATGACATAACCTATCACCCTTATAGAGCGATCCAAGGTCAAGATTTAGCGGATTTCATTATTGAATATACATCAGAAGATGATACTCCGAAGAGTAATGGAGAGCATAATTCCAGATGGAAAATGTACATAGATGGTGCATCCAATTAATGTTGTTCTTGTGCTGGAGTCTTGCTAGCAACTCCCAAGGAACTTTCGATTGGTTAAGCTATGAAACTCGACTTTTCTACAATGAACAATGAAGCCGAGTATGAGGCCTAGATCGCTGGACTCAAGCTAACCAAGGAACTGGGAGTTAAAACTTTTCATATCTTTTGTGATTCCCAGCTGATGGTATGTTAAGTGAGAAAAGAGTTCTAGGCAAAAGGAGCAAGGCAAGCTCCTTGTCTCAACCAAGCCCTTGAGTTGCTTAATGATATTGAGTATTACACCATAACCCATATTCCCAAAAAAAATGTGAAGGCTGACTCACTGGCTATTTAGGCTAGCTCTGGAGATGAGCAGCTCATGGGCTTGGTCCTTGTGGAAGTGCTATCGGCCCCAAGCATCGACCAAATGAATGTTAATTGGATCTTGGAGGCCGAATGCAAGAAGGATTCATGATGGCTCTAGTTAAGAATTTTCTATAGAGAGGAATGCTTCCTGATAGAAAAAGCAAGCGATATCAACTCCTTCGTAAAGCTTCAAGGTTCATCATGCAAGGGGTAGTACTTTACAAGAAGGGATTCTTGGTTCCTTTGCTTTGGTGTATTACCAACAATGTGGCCAAGCAAATCCCAAGGGAAGTACATGAAGGGGCATGTGGTGACTATACTAGAGGGAAATCTGTAGCGAAGAAGATCTAGTCAACAAAGATTAGCTAATTACACTAGAAAGTTTGACAAGTGCCAGAGGTTTGCTAATAGTCCAAGAGCCCTATTAAGAGATATCACTCAAATGGTCGGTCCCTAGCCATTTGCAGTTTGGGGAATCGATATAATTAGTGTGTTGCCAATTTCCAAAGTTGGTGCAAAGTGCGTCATCGTCATGGTTGATTACTTCATCAAATGAGCTAAGGAAGAGCTATTAGCCACAATCACCACAAAGAGAGTAATCAACTTTGTGGTCAGAAACATCATCTATCGTTTTGGGGTCCCACAAACGATTATTTCTGATAATGGAATCCAATTCGACAACATCGAATTTAAGTATTTTTTACATAGACACCACACCGAGAAGAGATTTGCAAAAGTGGCACATCATTAGGCGAATGGATAGGTTGAAGAAGCAAACATGATATCAAGTCCATTCTTAAGAAGCAATTGGAGAAGGACAAGGGCAAGTGGGTTGATGAACTTCCATTAGCATTTTAGGCTTATTGAATGACTTACAAGTCCGTGACTAGCCATTCGTCATTCGCCCTAGCTTACGGATTAGAGGTTATGATCCCAATTGAACTTCAAGTACATTTACATTGAGTGACTCGCTATAATCCATGGACAAATGAGGAACTCCTATTGGAGTCTCTCAATATGATTGATTAGAAGCATGATGAAGCAGACTTGAGGGCAGCCGCACATCGAATCCAAGTCGCCCGACACTACAACACCAAGGTCAGGGCTTAGACCATTGAAATTAGCAACCCCTTTTCAAACGGATCTTCATGGGCCCTAGGAACTTGCGTTTGAGTTGGGAAGGTCCGTACAAGATTGAGCAAAAGTTTGGATATGGCATGTTCAAATTAGTAATGGTGGACAAGATCTCACTCCTACGGACATGGAATAGCAAGCAATTATAATGCTATTTCACTCAAATATAAATTTATATATATTTAATCAAAGCTGTGTAGCCAGACAGAATCTGTCATTTCTAATGTTCATGAAAGAATTGACTTCCAAAGCTCTTGAATCTATTTATACTTGATTTTAAACTGTGAAAAGTGTTGTGTTTAAATGAATCTGCATATGCAAAATGTAGATGCATAAGTACACAGAAATTTGTGCCAATTAAGTTTCCACGGTCCATGATCGGACGCACTAAACTCGACCACACTCGGTATCCGAAGATAGATACCCAACGACTCCTTTAACCCACAACTTGGGGGGCAGAAGTATAAACATTCAAAGGCTAAATGGGATAGTTCGCCTTTACATCTCATGCCTAGAGTATGGCAGAGCATCCATACCTTACCTAGAGTAGGCAAGACAGAAGTCTGTGCCCAGAGTTAAGCGAGATCTTGTACAAACTTCGATCGATGAAAAGTAAAAATTCTAGATAGAGATGTCCAAACCACCATCTTAAGTGGCTTGCTCTCAACCAACGTCCAGAGTTTGGCATGGTCAAGAAAATATCCCGTAGTAGGATGCCCAAATCACCATCCAGAATGAATCACTTTAATTAACATCAAGATTTAGGTGCGATCGCACTTAAACATCCCTAAAAGGAAGGTTTAAATTATTTTTCCAAGCAATCGAAATTCGACCAAGTTCTAGAGTTAGATATGGTCATGTACGAGCATGTGCAGATGGATGCTATGATAATTGTCGCTTACCTGCCTAAACAATGGAATGGACTAGTAACTCTTCCCAATGAAGACGATGAGAAGTGGATCACAAACATGTTGAATATAAACTGCATTTCTCAAGTGCTTAGTCAAATTCACACAATTTTCAAGTGAAATAAAAAGTTTGTATTATTCAAAGTCAAAATAAGACTGAGAAGAAATGTACAAGTGTTGTTGACATCTAAATCGAAAACAAATGCAGGAGCTATACCTGCATAAAGCCGGGCTGAAAAAAAAAAGCAAAATAGATCTAATGGCTATAAAACCTAAAACATGAAGGAGATAGATGATCACTCCTTGGACTTCTTCTTCTTCTTCTCGTCCTCTGCAGAAGATAGTGCAGTGGACCCTCTAGTTTCATCCTTATTTTTCCTCCACTTCCTTTACCATTCAAAGGGAAGCTAAGAAACAAGGCAGCAGATGTGCCTAAAGTATCTCCCGCCATTGGTAGAGTGACCAGAACAAAAATGGTCTCTTTCGGCAAAACAATGATAGAGGAGGAGGGAAGAAGTCAATCAGCTCTTGTTGAATTTCTGCTGCAGCCTTGAGCTATTGTTTAAGAACTTCTCTCATTGAATGCCCTTGAGCAAGATCAATTAACCCGGTTATCTTAATATCATCGTCAGAATGCACACCTTGGAAGTCTCCAAGCCCCTCTTGTTGTAAAACGTGAATCATTTCCATGCTAGAACTCGATATTCCGCTAATTGGAATAGTCGAAGTTGTCTCGGAAATAATCACGACCGTTGAATTAGTTGTTGTCATTTGTTGTCCCGGTTGGGAGCCTTCCTTCGGGTGGCTAGAAATTACAAGCTGACCATAAATTTGAGAAAGATAAAATAAGAGATTAGCATCATCGACCGATGTCATATGTGCCTTCTCAAATATGGGTGAGGTCAACGATATACCTCTATTGGATTGAGACTTGGTATAGGAAGGCATACCATCTAAATTTCCTTCTTAATTAGTAAACAACATGCTTGTTTTCTACATTTGTAGCACGTCCGAATTGTATAGAGGAACAGATGGAGCAATAGATGTAGTTGGAGGTGCAGAAGTGAGACTTGAAGCAAGCTCCTAAGGAGTAGTGTCGGAGCCTTCGGCTGATCTTTTTGGATTATTGTAGCCAGGTCCAGGTGCAAGATAAACTTACCGACTCTGAGCACCTCAATTTCTACTGGGATTAGAATCTCACTCTTCAGCTCTATCTGGTTTACTTCACCTCCTACTTAATTTTGTTGCTCTTCCTACGTAATCTGCTCCCAGACCAATGCTAGTACTCGAGGATAACCTTGACAAAGCTAAGCAAAATCTTAAAACTTGAGTGCATTGGTGTTATAATTTGTGATAGGTAGCTCGATCTTTTCTTTAACCCACCTCTTTGTGGTTTCCACCAATTCATCCACCTTCTTGGTTTTGTCCAATGCATTGTCCCTGTTTATGGATATCGATCATTTCTTCATAGTAATTTTGAGCCGTTTGAAGGGCTTCATCTTTCTCCTTCTTTTCTTTTTCAAGTTATGCCTTCGGCCTCTTTATTTCTTCAACCAACTCAAAATTCCTATGATGAACGGATTCAACTTGGATTAGGTAGTCTTTTCTTTCTCGCTCGATCGTTGCATTCAAGTCTATAACTTTCTAGTCGGCTTCCACTTTTGTGACCTTCAGCTTGGCGACCTCTGCATCAAAATGAGTGAGAGTCTCATCGTTCTGATTCGCCATAAGCCAAAGTCCTGGGGCCTTGGTCTCCATGCCCTCAACATATTCAAAAATTTGCTTGGCCAACCTCCTCAAGGTAAAGTACTAATCGTACATGTCACCAACATATGCTACTGTCTGGCCCTTGATGTCATAAGGAATGTCTTTCTAATTAGCGACAAACTTGCAACCTTTAAAGTTGATTTTTAGGAAGTGACATTGTAGCTCACCTATCTAAGGATTTGAATCAATCGGCTACTCTGTTTAGATAATAGGTTAATTAGTGGGTTTCTTGATAATCGTTGTATCAGCTCTGTGTCAAGAAGAATCGAAAGTAGCAGATTTTGAAGGACGGGTAGAATGCCGAGAAGCATGAAACGTCGCTGTTTATTTAGCAAAGAGAACCAGGAAAGGGGTCATCATGAGGTATGTCGTCGTGACGGCTAGAGTACCTTTCCGAAACCCTGGAAGGGGGTGAACTAGATGTTGATCGATGCCTAAATGATGAGATATATGACTTATAGTCCATCTCTCTAGCCCTCACTCATGGCTTGAGCATCGACTTAAACCAAAATGATGACTAGATTTGTGGGGTCGCACGGTTGGTTTGCGTATATGCTAATATGCCATATGATCTTCGAGATCCTCATACAATCTACGTCGTTCCATTGAACCAATAAGTGAGATAAAGACAAATCAGCTTTGATAAAATCAAAATGCAACGTAAGCTAGGAAAAATGCAGTCATGTGTGTGTATATAAGTGTTCTAGTGTGTCCCCTAAGGACCATGGGTTTGAACTTTGCTAACAGGGGTAATCTCCCATGTTGTAGTCAAAGTCACTTCTTCTTAGAAGCAAATGTGGGATGAAACATCTCTGATGCTCACATCGCCAAGACTGTATGAAAGGTATTATCCCAAATCGGCCCAAGACCAGCATAAGGATCCTCCGAAGGCACTATGGGAGTTTCAACTATAGTGGTGGCCGACGATGGCAGTTGCGGAGTTGAAATCTGCCTTTTGGTGATTTCAATAATAAGGCTTCTTCTCTAGAGAGGGAGCTAGTCATCATCGCATTCATCAATAGACAAGTCATGGATCACATCACTACTAACTTGTCCTTCTATTCCATTGTTACCTCCTCCTTCACCTCTAACTTCTCTTCTTTTGTATGCCCTTGTATGTTGCTGCTCTCAGCAACTGGACATTGAAACAAAAGCACTAGTGAGTGGTCTCCATTATCTCCGAACGAAGAATCATCCACATCACAATCAGTAGTTTCTAGAGAAAGTTCTACGCTACAATTTGGTTCTAAAAATTATATGCTTGCAGATTCTCATTATTAAGCAGCGTCTTAGCCTCTCTCCTTTCCTCTGGTAATTGGTAAATTTGTCGGAGGGTTTCTACCAGAGTCGCGTTGCCAGGCATGTGCGGTATATCTGCAAGGAACCAAAAGGACGTTTAGTGATAGAAAAATTATAAACCTAGATTTGCATAAAAGGACAAGAATAAAACTTACGGGGAGATTACCATCGCTGAACAAATCCAGGTGGGAGGCGAACAAAGAAGAACTCATCCTTGAAATAGCTTAATTTATTCTAGGTGCTAACCACGATTTAGCAACCGTTGGATGGTTCCAAGAAAATGAGGAAAGGATTTACCTTATAGTGCTTGAAGCTAAATAGATATCTAATCTCTTGATTATTGGGAACGCTATTGAAATAATGAATGAAGATTATAAATAATCCATAAAGAAATGCATAGCTTTTTGGATGGAGCTGGGCTGGAGCTAGCCTTATAAAATTCAAAACTCGTTGGATGAACTAAATAAATGGTATAACATATCCTACTAGGCATATATATTAGTTGCATGTTGTGTATACATCTAAGGGATGATATGCCCTTTGGTGGTGTATAGGAACCTTATTAGAAGTTTATGATTTTAGGTAGTAATTTCAAACTTGTATACATCTTATTTGAAAACTTAATTTAGTTTTCACAGTAAAGTAAATTAGATTTTGTGCCTATTTGTTTGAGGGTCAATTAGGGTTTGCTGATTTGAAGATTTGGGTCGAAGTTGGCAGTATTAGCTACTAAATTGAAGAAGAAAGGTAAGTAATTCTCACATCTATTTCTATTTGACTTGCATGCTAAAATAGTTTGGTTGATAGTGAATTTTTGGATGAACTACGGGTGTATGACTATCTATGTGCATTTACTGTAAGCAGAGATAGAAAAGCCTGTAAGATCTTATACTGCAAACTCAAATTTTCATCTCTTTTCTAAACCTTTGTGTTATGGAGCTATTTATGTACATGCATTTGCAATTATAAGTTCAAAAGTTCAATTTTCGATCGTCGGAAGGTGAATAAGAAATAATCGGAGTGTTGTTAGGAGCATGCACACTCCAAGCAACACCACTGGTCGACTGGTGTATCATAGTCAACCAGTCATGGCCTGGAGTGTGAGCTCTAGGAAATTCCATTTCCCCCTATGTCGTGCTCTTATGCTACTTTCTCATGTTGTATTTTTGTATAGCTATTGTGCTACTTTTAAGCTCTGTTTATTGGGTTTTTACTTGTTGTTTTCTAATTTCGAATTACTTTTTTGCTTACTTCTAAATGCCATGGAAATTTCACCATATGGAATATTTATGCACGTATTTTATATATTAGATTTTAAAGTTTTATAAAGCAGTATTTCTTGAAAATAATTTACATAAAATAATAGTATCAAAATCAACTTCGTATTGAAAATACAGTTTTAAAACTACTTTCAAAGTAAGAGTTTAAACTATATAAATATAATCGTACCTTTTATTTATTATTTTTTCTTATATATGAATATTTTAAAAAAATTCAAAAGAAGTATTTTCCAATATAAAACTATTACTTCACTTGAATGAGAAATCTAATTAAATGATTTGGTAAGACAAGTGGTATGGAACATTTTTGTACTTTATCGGTTAATTCTTGAACTCATTCGATTGATTATTTTATTAGAGCATGATTTACAATCTTTTAGTAAATATTTAAGTATTGCCAAGTGGTTTGGGACATTTGGTGGCATTCATTTGATTATAAATGGAAGTATATTACACTTTAGCGTAGCATCATGATCATCTTATGTTCAGCGTAGCTTTCCTACTCGTCTTGTTTTCGGTGTGGCATTCTTACTCGTCTTGTGTTCGACGTAGCTTTCATGCTCGTTTTGTATTTGGCTTAGCCTTCGTGCTCATCTCTTGTTCGACGTAGCTTTCATGCTTATCTTGTGTTTGAAAGGGAGCGCAGATTAAGGATCTTAAGGCTAGAGGGTGGGGTAAATAGTGTTTAATGGATTCTAAGATTTATATGGACTAAATTGAAATTATGACACAAACAAATGCAGAACATAATCACAGAACAATCACAGAATCAAACACAGATGCAGAAAGTAAATAAAAAGCAATAAAAGGAAAGAACACACCAGATTTTATACTGGTTCGGAGTTACCCTACGACAACCTGCATTTATAAAATATACTTACCATACCATAACTCCTATCATACCTCCCCCTTATTCCATGATTCCCCCTTACTCCAATCATAACTCCCCCTTACTCCAAACCAACTACTATTTTATAACTTCTCCCCCTTTGTCATCAACAAAAACTTCTTACTAATGGATTCCCTGAACTTGATATAAGATAATCAACCATAATACAATAGAGTAATCCATATATAAGTGTAACAAGTGCTAACTGTGATCATAAGTATGAAATATGATCATAAATGTGAAATGTGATCATGAGCGTGATCTTAAGTGTAATCCAGAAGTAAATCAATCATCATCCAATCATATTTACAGTAATTATTCAATTCAATCATATATACAAACCACACCAAATGTTTTAAATAAGTCAAGTCAATCAAGTTTAAGACACACCAATCAAATCAAACCAATAACATACAGAATGACTAGACATTCCTTGGTACTTCCACCCATCCATCTTCTCCGAAGATAAGGTCTACTTTGATGGCATCCCATTCTTCTTTATCTTTGTCAAGAGTGACTGGTGGATTTCCTTTGAGATCGTCCTTATTAAGGGCTGAGATCATCCAACGAAGGGCGTCGAAATGTCTCTCTTGCTCCTTGATCATCTGCATTTGACTCAATTCTAGGCGGAGCTGATTATGAAGTATGAATGTAAGGATATTCTTGAAGGAAGTGAGAGTTTCTTCAAGAATATCACTTAGATTCTTAATCGAGGAAGCCATAATTCGAGAAATATGAAGAAATATGAAAGGAAGTGATTAGAAATGAAGTTTGGTAATTTATTCTGGAAGAAACAGGTATATGTAGGGGTAGAAATTCGATTAAAATGAATATACATAAGTTAGTTACATGAAATTAAATTTGAAACTGCAACTACTTTTTGCTCGTTGCATGTCGACATTGGGGGATGGGGTATGTCGATATGCCTATCCTAAAGTGACAATTTGCTTTGTTTTGAATATTATGAACAAATCTATGCAACTAAAATTTGTATAATATAAAAGCAAGCAATTACAGAGACACGTGAAGTTGAATAACAGGAAATAAAAGATTTCATTAATGATTCTAGTCAACATTATATAAAATAATATAATATTAACCAAAATAAAGGAAAATACATGGATAGATCTTAAAGCATAAAAGATAACATGTACTAAAACTAATTAGATGAGGATGAAGAAGATGATAGTCCAAGCTTTCTACTAACTTTCCCAACGAACTTGTTGATTTTAGTGGAAATCTTATCCATTTTCTTACTCATTGATCTTTTGAGTGCCTTTTGATTTTCCACTATAATTCTTTGATTATTGAGAATGGTCTTATTGGATGGATTAGCGGGATTAGTAGGATATTCAATACTCTCTAAGGAAGTTTCTTGATCTTCCTCTTCCTCCTCTTCAATTTCCATTCCTTCCTCTTCTTCTTCTTCTTCCTCCATTTCTTCCATCTATTCCTGAGCAAGCCTTTCTTCCTTTTCCGCAAGTGTTTCATATGGTTGAAACACTAATGGAATTTGCATAAGGGAAATGTTTCCATGGTTGAACACTTTTCTTGTTATAAATTCTTCCCTTTTGAAATCAACTCCAAAGTAATTAAAAATCCGAGTGAGATAAACTCCATTATATAATGTTTTTTCACCCATAGTCAAATTCATGGGCCTTAGCTCATCCAAAATAACTTGAGCCGAATTGATATCATAATTTCCAAAAATTGCAAAAAGAGCTTTGCAAACTTTCAAAGTTGGGTTATTGTAGTTTCCCAATCTTGGTATAAGGGTGTGTTAACAAGGAGGTTAACTATTTTTGCTTTTGGACGAAAATAACGATTTTTGAATCCAACATTGTCATCCCCTTCAAAGATGTGATGAAATGTCTCTCGATCATTTTCATTTATTTGAAATTTCGAGAGATTCATTCCGGTATACTTGCATCCCAAAATATTTCCTAAAATTTCACAATTCAAAATTATTTGTGTTCCTTTACCACAGTTCCAAATTTGTCCATCTTGCCCATCATAAAAAACATGATTAAAATTCACATAAAACATCTTAACAAGATTTGGATAACATACAAAATCATTTTGTTTGTTATCTACTACACTAAGAATAGAACATTGTTGAAAAAGATTTTCAATTTCATAAGAAGGAAAATTTTCCAAAATAGCAAATTTCTCCATATGAATTTTACCAAAGTTTACATAGTTGATGTAAGCTTTGATAGCTTTTGGGTCGTTAAAAAGAAAGTTTTTGATAGGTTTTTGAAGCCTAATAGTGGTAGGAGTGTTTGAAGAGGCCATTGAAGAAGTTTGAGAGGAGTTGAAGATAATGAAGGTAAATTTGAAGTTTGAAATAAAAGTGAAAAGTGATGATAAGGAGAGTGAATTAAATAGAGATTATACAGACATGTTCTCTGGTCAAGAGGCATCTTTTCAGAGCATTGAAGTTGGTGAAAAGGTGGAGGAAAATTCAAAAGTTTGAATTCAAATTTTGAAATCACATTTTTAAGGGGCATGTCGACATGGGGTATCTAGGTAGGTCGACATGTGCCTATTGATCAAAGGACAAGTATCTATTCCTAATTTCTAATAAATATATATTATTTCCTATATTCTACTTATATAATTCCAACGATAACATTGAATATAATACTTAAATATTTAATATATTAATAAAATAATATTATTTTTGAATTTAAAATTCAAATTTCAAGGGATAAATTTGAATTTAAAATTCTAGGAATTTTAAAAAAAATCAAGCAAACAGACAAGCATCTATTCGAACAAGAAAAATTAAAAATAATGTAAATGTGTACCGTTTTTTAGATCTATACTCCCATCGTCGTCCGATTCATGAATAGCAGTGAAACACAGATTTGAATTATCCGTCTTCTTTTCATCATCACTGGATGATGAGTCTAAGTCATCAAGAGTAGATGTGTATGCTTTCTTTCTTTTCCTTGACGAATCACTGTTTGAAGGGAACAACTGTTTATCTGGATACGGACTATCTTTCCTATGATGCTCGACTTTATTGCAATTGTAGCATCTATCATTGTTGATGTTCTCTATATTATTTCTGGAATTCCTATGATCATTTCTTTTGTAATTATTCAATTTTCTATATTTTAGGAATTTTTGGAAGTTTCATGTCATGAAAGCAATCTCCTCATCACTATCTTGTTCCGAATCTTCAGTTCCTGCATTGAATGCTAATGATTTCTTTTCTGTAGCCATGTTTTCTTTTCTTTCATGTAGTTGAACTTCATAAGACATCAGATTCCCAATCAATTCTTCTATTTTCATTAGACCGATATCATTTGCTTCTTCGATTGCAAGTGTCTTTTGATCCCATTCTAGAGTGAGTGAATTTAGAATTTTTCTAACTTGGCCTTCCTCCGAAAAGCTTTTCCCAGTGCAATTAGTGAATGAGCAGTATCTTGAAATCAACAATACATGTCGGAAATGGACTCATTTGCATGCATTTTAAACAATTGAAACTGATTAGTTAATATGGAAATTTTAGTCTGTTTAACTTTGCTTGTTCCTTCATGAGTAACTTGCAAAGTTTTCCAGATTTCAAATGCAAACTTACAAACAGACACTCTATTAAACTCATTCCAATATAGTGAACAAAATAATATATTCATGGCCTTTGAGTTATTTTGTACAACACTATTTTGCTCAACACTCTACTGGGCAAAATAGGTAGTTGGTTCAAGATACACAGTTTGTGTGATATTCTAAGTGTCTAATCCTACTAATTGTAAATAATTTTTCATTCTACAAGCCCAATATGCATAATTACTATGATTGAAAAATGATGGTCTGACAGTAGACTGACCTTCTATAAATGAACTAGTGTTAGTGTTAACAGAACTAGTGCCAGAGTTGACATTACCAGTGTTGGTAGAGATTAAAACAGTTTTTTAAGTTTCGGATTATGAAAACTATGAAAACATGGCTCTGATACCAATTGAAAGGGAGTGCGGATTAAGGATCTTAAGGCTAATTTAACACTAAAGGGGGGTGAGTAGTGTTTAATGGATTCTAAGACTTATATGGACCAAATTGAAATTATGACACAAACAAATGCAGAACTTAATCACAGAACAATCACAGAATCAAACATAGATGTAGAAAATAAATAAAAAGCAATAAAAGGAAAGAACACACGGAATTTTATAATGGTTCGGAGTTACCCAACGTCCAGTCCTGTACCAAGGCAAACACCTTGTACAGATTTTTATTATACCAATGTCGAGATTATAATCCTTAATTTCTAAAGCCTCGATGTACCCTCTTGTCTTCGAGTCTGGGGCAAACTCTCTTGATTTACGAGACACGAGATCTCCTAATTGATTTTCAAGCACAACCACACCTTATAGAGAGACTCGATAAACTTTTAATCACAAATTGATCTTATAACTCTAAATAGCACTTTGATCTTCGAGAGAGGCGCAGAGAATCAAATAAAAATGAGATTCAAATTTCATTTACTTGAGAATTCGGAAGAATTTTGGCACGATCTTAAAAATATGAAAATTTTAGAATATGGATTTGTGGAGAAGGAGTGAAGAAAATAGTTAGCTAAAAAGTTCGCTTGTGAAGGCTATTTATAGATCAGTAACGATCGTAACCATTCATGAAGAGATTTAAATGAATAGACACTTCTTTTGAAAATTGAAACTTTTGAATTTAACAACCATCATGTCGACATAGGGTATCCCATGATGTCGGCATCCCTTAGTTTAAAACAATGTAAAATTTGTTTTGAAAATGGTATTGAAAGGAAAACAAGATGAAATGATTCTGGAGTGAAATAAACCAATTTTCCTATGTTTTAAAATAAAGAAGAATAGAAAATTATTTTTTTAGAATGTGTGTGTGTATATATATATATATTTGATTTTAAATCTCAAGTATATATATATATATATAAGAATTTTTAAAAAAATCAGAAGATAGTTTAAAAAGAAACGAAGTTTAAAACAAGAGTTTATTTTAAAACAAAAACAAAGAATATTTTAAGGCTAAAACATATTTTTGAAAATCATTTGAACAGATAATTTTTTAAAGCTAAAACATTTAAAAAAAGCTTTGAAAATCATTTTAGAAAAACCATTTTGAAGTAGTTTTGCAAGCTTCTTCCCGCAAAATATTTCATCACATCAGGACTCGAGAATTTGTACAAAACCAGGACGTTCGTGTGTTGTAAGCCACTTGTTGTAGGTTTGTAAGCTACTTGTCGTGAGTTTGTAAGCCACTAAGAAGGTAGAAATGGGTTCCATCCCGAATGAAATTTGGAATGAAGATTTCCGTGCTATTATGAAGTTTTAACAAAAACTGGACACTTATCTTGAAATCTTGATCTTGATACTCTAGAGTCTTCAATCTTGATATCTCCATTCTGAATCTTGAGTGTTGAATCTTTATACTGATCAGTCTTCAATAACCAATACCTGCATATATATATATATATATATATATATATATATATATATATATATATATCCTGCGTAGTTCTTGCATATACATATCTATCTAGACAATAGTGTTAGTATATACTTTATAATAAGATAAGTTAAAAAGGTAGTTATCATTAAAACCAACATCTCAGTTTCTAATAGTGTTGGTGCCTTCGGATGTACTCTTTATTGAAACCTTTGTGTTTTGATTAATATTGTATAAGTCACCATATTTCTATATTGCCCACAAAGGACATGATTTTGCTTTTATTACATACCGATCTTTCTTGATGATGACATCTTTTGTTTTGTCTACTTATGGTATATTATGGATTGTGGCTATATCATTATGGATTTTTCCATTATGACCATGCTTGATGTTGGTATAATATGTGTAGCCACGACTCTATATTCCTTGAGATTTGCATATCCTTTACTATCATCATGTCACTTATTTGAATTAGAGATAATCTGACCCATGTATTATTTTTATTATACTCAGTCAGACCAAGACTTTTCAAATTCTGGGACTTAGTGACTTTAGATACTGGCTTATCTTGGACATAGTCATATATGTTATATATATATATATATATATATATATATATATATCATTTGTTCTAGACTTGTATCAATGTTGTATTTTATCGAGGTAGTTACTTGTGTATATTCTTTTGATATCACCATTGTGTTTGTCATGGTCGTTATGTGGGTCTGGTATGCTGTTTTGTAGACTCACTTATGTTTGTGTTTTCATATCAATATTGTATATTCCATTATGTTCTGTGATTCTGCATTCTCTGTGATGTTATATATTATTCTGAACTTCTTTTAGCCATCACGTTTATTGCTTTGTGTCGATACCGTAAATGCTATATATGATCTTGAGGTGTAGTACAACATGTCGGTGTTATCCCAAGGGAATATTCATGCTTGGCCGCTCCTAACCAGCATTATTCTCTGTATTAGCAGGCAATATTACTATGGATTACTACGTAATATATTTTTTGTATGGGGATAGAGGTCGGGTGTTACATTTTGGTATCAAAGCAAAGGTTTGGAACAGTATACGATATTTAAGACATGAATCCTGGCCTAGACAGACTTAGAATCCCGTCCCTTGGAATGCAGGGTAGAATTTAGAATTTAGTTCCTATTTAGGATAAAAATATAAATGATTATTGGGAATAATCATTGGGATGTATTTGTAAAGATTTTGAATTATTATACAAGTTATTTTTATGGAAATAATGCTTTAGTTTGGAACTCAATTTATCGAGAGTGATATTTAATGGATAGCATAAGTTAGACCTTAGATGGCTTGGAATGGAATTGTTGTATCCCGATCTATTATAGATGAAGTTACATAGTGGAAGTTGATTGACTACCTTCCGTCGAACACATCAATTAATTTGCTCTTGTATATGTTTATTTGATTGGGTGATGAATGATTGGTTATTTTAAAAAAAAATTAGTGACCACTAAAATTTTGTATAGAGTTGGAATAAACAATTGAAGGTCTAAAGCCTAAACAAAAGTAAGAATTCGACCTTGCGATGTCTACGGTAGTGTAGTTACTGCAAGGGATACTAAAAGTTTGAATTTTGCTACAAAATATAATACTAATCCATATGTATGTTTAATCAAATACTATGATGAAAATAAAATTTTATGGTACTTGATGTATGCATGGATGAATGGTTATATTATTGGATGGTTATTAGCGGATTATTATTGTACGAAATTATAAAGATTTACTTAAAAGTATTTAATAAATGCAAACATCGTTCTAAATTAAAACCTCTTTGATAAAGAATGTCAAAGAGTATATGTCTATTGTAATTGAAGAAATATTTAAAAATATATTTTTGTAAATAGCCCATTGGGTGCTTTAAGGATTCTACTCGAGAGGTTTGGCCAATATTATCAAAATGGATTCCTGAACAGTAGAACGAGACAGTTTGACACAGTATGTTGAGTTACAATATTTTATTATCATAAACAGTCATGAAACTGTTACAAATAATATTTAAATAGGAAATAAAGTTTTGATGTGATTTAAATATTACTTTTAAAAATGAAACAAGTGTTCTGAAAAAAATAAAGATTTATGTATACTATATAATAATTTGAAAGATAATGTGTTAAAGATAGATAATAATTTCAAGAAGTGTTATGAACCATATATTTATTTTAACTAGAAGTATCATATGAAGTTTTAATAATAATATAAAGTGATTGATATAAGATTAAATATTATTTGGGAGGATATTTTAGTAAACACTTGAGAAGAATAATATATCTACCACGAAAATAGTTTTTATGTAAATTAATTTTTTTTTTAAGCTTGAAAGTAAATATAATGAAAATAATAAGGATACTTATGAGTAGTAATTCAAATTTGAATGAAAAATATAGCTATCGATCATTAACGATAGTCGAGGTCAGTGACGAGGCAATGTTGATCACATGGTCAACGTTTTAGTGAATTGATGAAGCGATTCGCTATAAATCGATGGAAAGGCAATATCAATATATTTTTTGGTATTTGCGAATTTGTTTATGTTCTTATTGAGATATATGCTTAAGTAAAGTGTGAATGTTGCTTTTAATTGGTTATGTATAACCTGTTGTAATCTAAAAAGTGATTAAAACATAAGCTTATGAGTTTTAAATTAAAGAAAGTTTAGAATGAAACCATAATACAATTATAATGAATAAATTCTTGATGTTTGGATAAGTTGTTTTGTGAATAAGAAATACTTCATGTAAATATTGTTCTATATATATAAATCTATTTCAGAAGTTTAGCATTTTGCAATTTGTGAATCTTAAGTGGGAAATTTAATTTTGAAAGAATTAGACGTTAAACAAGGAGAAGTTTGTCCTGATTTCTTCTTGGGATAGAAAAGTAAACCCTTTAAGAAAAAATAATTTTGTGATTGAGCTTTTTGCATTACTAATGTGAATTCATGCTTCACACATGGTTTTCGTTTAAAAATTAAAAAATAAAAGGCAATCTATTTGTAACACGAATCAAAAAGTAATTAGTAGTCAAATGATAATTCACTCGTTGTTTCATCTTTATACTTGTCAGATTAATTATTGACTGATATAGTTGGCCGCCATGCAAATTTATAGCAAATTGGAAGGGATTGCTTATAAGGAAATATTAAAGGAACTGTAAACTCAATAAGAACGAAAACATCTAAGATCAATAATGCAACAAATAACACATCTACAACCATCAAAAAGCAGTAAAGAAAATCTAACCTCCCACAATAGAGCTAATACCATAATTTTTTTAAAAATAAATGCTAAAAACCAAGCTCAAAATAAAGCTCTCCCATCTTTAGTTAGTTCATCGGTACTCAAAAAATTGAATTAAAGATGATCGAATAGAATTGAAATGAAAATCAAATCCTCTGTGTTGTCTCACATTACCCACATTACGGAAAACAATATACATGCCTGTGAATACCTAGTGCTACCATGTAAGCTTCGTGTATGTTAAGATTACGATGAACATATTCCTTCTGTTGCAAAATAAATATTTATTTTCAATATGGGCTTACATATGGATATATTAGATTGAAATAGTTACAAATACAGCGGGAAAAATATAAAACCACCCAGATATTTTTGAGGTAGGCCACAATATTAACAATTTGAATGCTTGCGAATGTGTGAGAAAACTATACTAAATTACAATTGATTAAAATTATTGAGGATTCATTGGGTTACTGTAAAATATACATGGATGTACATCCTCTAATTTTCTTTTAAAATACTATAGAGTTCAATGTATTTTATAATAGTGTTATCATAGTTTGCTGTCAGTATAAGTTGTTGCATCTATGTAGCTCTACCTACACATCACTAAAGTCCATGCACCGAAGAAAATGACAACGTTGTGTTGCCTTTATGCATCCATGGTAATGGAATCCACCACAATAATGTCTACCTCCTTGCTTCTGTCAGTGTTCATGTCGAGCAAAGATAAACTAATTATGAATGGAGCAATGCTACCATACTCGTTCAACTTGGCTATTATTTTGACTAGTCTACCATTCTCAACTATTACCAAGGAGTTAAGTTTGAATTTGTACCCCTTTTAGTTTCAGTGAATGCAGTATTTTAATTTTCATATAAGCATTCCACATCAGTCGCAATATCTGCTGCAAGTTAGTGTTAAAACATGGGTACAAATTACCAACTGAAATTTTGTATACTTCAATATAATCTGCTACAATAAGTGCAAAAAAAGGTCCAATGGTGTGACGATCCAAAATTTTCAACAATTGAAATTAAAATATTCAGTTGATTTTAGATATTGGAAGTTGTTTTAAGCTTGAGTTTCAATTTTAACTATGAATTTAGCAATTTAATGGTTAAATTTAATTTATGGAAATTTGGGTAAAATTGTAAAGCTTCAATTTTGAGCCTGTTAAAAATAATTTAATGGCTTAGAAGATTTATATTGATAATACTGAAGATAATAGAAGCTTCAGAATTGAATTTGGAAATGTTTTGTTCAGTATTGAATTTTATCGGTTAAATTGATATTTAAAAATAGCCTTCCGAGGTACAATCTCGGAATTCGACGAAACCAGCTCCATTGGATCCGTAATATTTTATTATTATTGGATTTTAATTTTCGTAGTGTTTGGAGTGATCGTTTGGCCTACGATAAGCAAACGCGCTGAAATTTAAATTTAAGATTCAATGTTTTAACTGCTTCAAAAAGTTATCTTCTCCATACTATCGAATTTGGACTCAGAGCCTTTTATGTTGCGTTTGGAATAGGGGTTAAACATTATAAACGTCTGGCGGCACGCCTCGATTGGAGATCGAGATTTTGAATTGCGAAATTTAACGATTTAAATTTAAATTTGAATTCAAAATGTTATATGTTGCGTGTTTAATATAATATTTTTTCTCAAGGTAAATTACACGTCTCATTTCTTCTTACACTTGGCAAAAGTTGAAACACGCGTTCGTTTAACATTAAAAGAAATTTTTCTTTATCGTTAAAAAAAACGTGAAATCCCCCTTCTTTCGTTCGAAATCGAATCAACAGCTTCACATTGAAATTAATGACCTTTTTAAATGGCCGAGCATTGTGAAATCAAAGAGAAATCGGTTTCCCCTTTTTTTCAAAATCCATGGCCGAAAAAAAATGAAATCGAACAAAACTCATTTGTTCTCAAATCAAAATCATATTAGTTTGGGATAATGGCGACCGAGTTTTCACGATGCCCTTCCTTCTTCTATTCACCTAACAGCCGAAGCCTCTTTACAACTCAAATAAAAAAATCGAAACTTTTTTCCTTCAGTTTCGTTCGCGTATTCAAATCCCCAAGTTTTGAAACCAATTCGAAAAGAAAAGAGAAGACGAGATCGATAGTCGAATGCGTGCACGCTGGAGCTCGCAAGATTCGAATTCGAGATTTCTGGTGGCTGCGATGATTTCAGAAATTGAGGCGAGGTGGAAGTGGTTTTGGAGGATTCGTCAATGGGAGAAGTTCGTTGCTGCATTCCAGCGATGGGGGTTGAGGGATTCACGAGAGTTGTTTCTCGCATGTGACCTGAGGAGGCAAATTTTGACGCATACGATTCTCGTGCATTTGGAGATGTCAGTAGACAAAGTGATGGTGAGGGCCAAGGGTGGTCGAAGTTTGGCAGTGACCGATGTGGATTTTGAGGGGTCGAGCAACCTGGAGTTTGATAGTTGGGAGGTATTTGATTTTTACTTTTTAATCTAAATTTGATTTAATAAATATATACACGGTTTGGAAGTATGTAAGGTTTGAAACTTAAAATTTTTAGTCAGAGATGGTAACCTATTTTTTTTTAAAAGCATTTCCCTGATAATCTGTTTAAACAAAAATAAATAATAATAATAATAATAATAATAATAATAATAATAATAATAAATATACATACACATATTTCGATTTACTACTTTATTCTAAAATAAAATTTTAAGGAGATGTATTTTGATTAATTAGCTTATTTAAAAATCTATTTTAATCACTAAAAATAATTTATAAAATAATATTAGTTAGAAATTTAATTTATTAGATAAAATAAATTTATTAAAAGAAATTAGTTAAAATATAATTATCGGTTTAGAATTAATCACTAGTTTAAAACTAAATTATTAGTTGATTGGATTTTTATTAAAAAGAAAATTTATTTACAAATTTATGATTAGTTTAAATAAATTCTCATTAACGTATAAAAATAAGTTACTGTAATAGTTCTTATGCAAACAGTAAAGGAGTTTTATTAAGGTATAAAATAATTTTGTTTTTAACTTGATAAAATCTACATGCATGTTCTATTTTAAAGACAATAAAAATATCCTTGTTTTAAATCAATATGGAAATTTATTTGTTTGATAAGCTTATTAAAGTTATTTTAAAGGAAATTTAGTTTTAAATTTAATGTTTGGTTAAACAAAGATTTTAATTAAAAGGGAAGTTAGCTTTAAATCAAATTGTTAGCTTATTAAAATTATTTAAAAGGAAATAAATTATTCAATTAGCTCGTGTATTAATGAAATCTTACATAATTATTTATACAAGGTCTAAAACTATGTGGAAATCAAGCTGGAAAGGAATCGGATTGCATGCAAAATAAAAGGTGAGATCCTCTCACTCAAAATTTTAATTGAAAATTCCAATTATTGATTGGTTGTGGAATTGTGATAGTTAAATTAAATTTGGTTGATTGTGTGTTTGGATAATTTATTTATTATTAGTTATATTAGTTTAGACCCTATGCGCCGCATAATAGCGGAGGTTATTATATTAAACCCATATACCGCGATATTCCATCTCGAAGTGGAATTGATATTATATATGTATTTGGAGTTGATTTCCCGCATTATATAGCGGACGAGACCCTATTGCGCCGCATAATAGCGGATAATATTTTATAAATCTCATATACCGTGATATTCCACCTCGAAGTGGAATAGGTATTTAATTGTTGTGCTAATGTCTGTGGATGCAGGGAAACAGGTCGGAGGGATCCAACTGGATTCCTCAAATAATTAATTTGTATCGTATGTTGTGTATTGATTATTTTTTATTTGTGTGACAATTTATGATTGGAACCGTTGAAGGCTGTAATTCAACCGAATAAATTTTTGGTATCGTAGCATACCAGAAATAAATAATTGATTGATTTTGAAATTTAGATAGAAAATTTATAATGAATTCACTCAAAGGAATCGGGTGAATTTTAAAAGAAGAAAATTTAAATAGATAAAGTTTTATCTTTGGAAACTTATTTAATAAGTTCCAGAAATATGGAAAAATATTTTAATAAAGCAATTTCGAGTAATGTTGTATAGTAGTTGAAGGATTTATTTAAGATATGTATTTTAAATACTTGAAAGAGATAAAGAAATTTATTTGAAAAGGAAATAAATTTAGAAACTAAATTTGGAATTTAATTTAAAGTTGAAATTAATTTTAGAAATCGATTCAGGAATTAATTTGGAGTTAAAATAAACCTTAGGAATCGATATTTGGAAATTTGGTTAGGTGTTTTGGAAATAACTTGGAAAAATCAAATTTGAAATTGATTTGATATTGGAAAATTAATTTAGGAAATCAAATTGGAATTTTATTTTGTGCTTGAAATAAATTGGAAATCAATTTGGGATTTGATTGGTTTTGAAGATGATATTTAAGAATCAATTTAAAATTCGTACATCAGTTGATATTTGGAAATGTAAATTCACAACGGGAATTTGTCAAGAAAAGGGAAATTGTTTAAAGATAAATATTGGTTCATTTTTAAAGTATGGAAAGCAATTCACAAATTGGAATGTAAATTAAAATAAATCAAGAAGATTTATTAGTTTATTTGAATGGACCGTTTTGTAATGGGAAAAGAATTCTTCCCTGGACAGCCGAGTATATTTTTAAAATAGCTTTTGAAATAAAATTAAAAAGTTTTAGATTTGGTTTTAAAATAATATTGTTGGAGAAATTAGTTTTGGAAATTGTTTAAAGTAAAAATTTATTTAATTAATTATATAAGGATTATTTAAAAGATTAAATTGATTTTTGATTTAGAAAATAGGTTTTTAAATATTTATACTCTATCCACAAATTTTATTTAAAATTAGTTTTTGGACTTGAATTTTGTATGAGATATTAGTATAATATTTTTCATAACTAATAAGCAAATATTCTAAAATAGTTTATTTTAAATGTTTCCAAGTATATTTTGAATAAGTACTTTTATATTATTTTAATATTTGGAATCGGCAGATTTTCAGTGGAAATGAATAAATGTTTGGGAATTGATTTGAAAGTTATTATCAAGGCATTGAAGTGTGAAATTTTATTTTGCGAAGATACATTGAAAATAATAATTGGGGGAAAATTATTTGAAATCCAACGACTGTTGTGAACGATGATTGATAGTTAAATAATCAACTATCAATATTGGCCTTTAATCGGCATTTGAATTTCGATGCGACCGGGAGTCGAATTCCAAATGGATATTCGAAACCCACATCGAACCTTTGTGATTGTGATGGATCTTTTGTTAAAGGATCAAAGTGAAATTGTTGTGATTTATTTGAACCTGAATAAAACGCTTATTTTTAAAATAAGCGCTCGTTATTCGGATTAGCCGGGAGAGGACCTTGTGTCATAGAACCCATTCCGAATGACGATAAATGGGATTGCATTTGAAGATGGTTTTGAAGACCGGGTATTTTCGAATGCGAAAGGATACCTGTCGAATGTCTCTGCACCGGGTTGCTCCGGTATAGAGATTTTATCACCCTTTGTGATGGGGATTCCGGACGTGATTAGTGAATATCCGGATTGCAAGGGCTTCAAAGAAGTGCCTTCGGTTCTGTTCGATCCCGGAACGGACATGTATGGATGTGTGTCGGACGTTACACTTTGATATGTAAAGTGGGTTTCTATCAAATACATTTCTGTTGGTGGCGGAGAATTTATTCTCTTAGCTTAACACCCTTCTCTGAGACGTACGAGCTCAGAGGTTATGTAGTTGATGGTTACTAGTGATATATTCCCAATTTGGTAATGTGGCATACGAAGTGTTGCTGATCATTTGTTGATCGAAGCATGGCTTTTGTGAAAAGCGTAGCTTTGTGGACAAGACTTCGTCGGACCTCACACCCCGGAATGGTCAAAGCAGGAAGAATGCAGTAAGGTTATAGGGGGTAGCGCCCCTTAGGGTATGTACATTTCCTTCTAGATAGAAGTGGTATCATGGTATGAAGCCCAGATACTTAACTTATGTGAATATCGCAAATATATATTACTTTGTGATTGTTGTTGTTGAGGATCCTCGGATAAAGGTTGTTTACAACCGGGGCATGGCATACTCGTGTCAGTAGTTATCTATTTTTGTAGAGGTAACCCGGCCTTGTGTTGGCAGAGATCCGGTTAGGTTCTCGGGGCGTCCATCCAGAAGCGTACTCATGTGGCAATGGGAAGTTCCTTGGCCTGACCATTTGTTGGAAATCCAATCACCAATACGAACCTTGTACGGTTTTAGTTGTAGAACTTGCCATCTAATATGGTAGCTATAGTAGGCATACTATAATGGTACGTATGCTGGCTAAGATTAATATTATATTTTCGAAATTGTTTTTCACACTATGCACTAATAATAATAATATCAAAAGAGTTTTCTCGTAGTAAGCATACTTGACTATCATAAGGAGAAATCTTCCCTAACTGTGCGATTGCATTGTGTGTGTGGCGGGAGGCCTTATGGTAGTTTCATTTTCTAAAAAGCATTGTGGATTTCTTTTAAATTCCTTTGTTTTCTTTTTGTTAAAGTAATTGTTTTTAAGATCTCACACCAGTCCCATGACTGACCTGGAGTTTATTGTTCCCTTTCTAAACTCTGGATGCCCATAATTCTCCACACGGGCAGCCTAGAGTCGGGTTTCAGTTATTCGAGAGAAAAATCAGAAAAAGAGTTGTTGTGGAGAAGAGGAGTTGAAGTTGGACGGTGAGACGTATCTCTTACTATATAGTGTCTGTTGCGTGTGGTTAGTGCAAGTCAGTTTTTATATAGTCAAGTTACAATAACTGTCAGTGATGTATGATGTCATTGTAAACTCTGATGTTGTATTGTATTAACAGTTATGAGTCTTTGATTTAAAGATTATTCATTTATCTATTATATATTGTTCCGCTGCGAAATGTGAGATTCTGTTATTGTTTTCTGTTCTTCTTCTACCTTCTTCTTCTTTAACCCTAACGGTTCGGTTTTCCGGCATCCGACTGTGCGACATTCGATACAGTGGACGTATAAATGTCGACTTTCGGAAGTAGTAAAAACGGGTCATTACAAATTGGTATCAGAGCATTTGGTTAAGCGACAACCTTGGCTCTGTTGGGTGTTACTCATTAGAGATAGAGTCGGTAGTACTCTAGAATGAGTTTGAGTATAATAACAAATATGAGCGCGTATTTGTTAGTGAATATAAAATTTGTTTTATATTGTGATGATTGGTTTGTTGAGTGGTATATGGATTCTGGTCGGTATAATTTGTACAACTCTATCGATAGGAGTCTCTAAACACTCGTACAGAACAATTCGACACGATATTGTTTTAAAATAGGGTAAATGAAATAATTTTACCCAAAAACTATTTTGTATATAAAAAGAGAATAATTTTCCATAAATTATATAGTATATGGTTGCTTGTTGTTAGGAAGTGATAATATTAAATTATTATCATTGAAGTTGAATAAGAAATTGAAATCATAATCAAAAGTTGAGAAATAAAATCCATATACAAATGAAATTTGAGAATGTAAATTATAAATGTGATTTATAATTTGAAATAGAATTCCAGAGAAGTTTTTGGAAATGTTTTTGGAAGGAATTGGAACTTTGGAAATTAAATTCCATTGAGTTTGAAAATGAATTTTCATAGGTTTGGAAAAATGTTTTGAAGGGATAAAAGCTCTAAACTCTTTTCGCTCGCTGGAAAATAACCTCGGTGATGCCTGCAGCATCATCGATGTTCACTTTCGGGTTTCCAAAACTGGGATTGCTGCCAAGACGTTTTAAATGAAAGATTTGGAAAACTGAGTTTGGTTTTGGAAATTCAAAATAAAATTTGAATTGAAAGGTTGAAAAGACTCTGGAATGTTATATAAAATATTTATGGAATATCATTAAGTTGATAGCTGGTAAAGTGGAAGTTGTTAAAATAAAAATCTAACTTAAATAGAAATTAGAAAAGGTAGATGTGGAAACAAAATAAGTTGGAAGGAAAAATTATAATCAAATGAAATTAAAAAATGAAAATTTAATAAAAGAATTGAGATTGAAAATTTAAGTCAAATAAAATGATGATATGGATTCAAAATGAAATTGAAATTTAAGATTTGAGTTAATTTGTATGAATGTGAATTTGAGAAATCTTATAGACTGAATGTTTGGAATAGGATTTATTAAGATAGAAAAATAAAATTGTGAATGAATGAATAAATTTACAGCTACAATTAAATGAAAACGAAATTGAATGTTGAAATTCATTTCGAATTTGTAAGCAAATAGAAATAGAATTGAATTTGATTTTTTATAAACAAAGCGAAGAATTGAAATAAAATTAGCAAATGAAACTAATTGAAGGAATGACAAATAGATATAGTTTGAAATGAATTGAATTCAATAATTATAAATAAAAGGTAAATTGAATTCATATAGAATTGGAAATCCAGTTAAATATAAGTGGTTGTAAACCAGAATGGTGAATTGAATTGAATTGTGTTTGGAAATGAACAAAAGAATAAAACTGGAATTGAAACTAAATATTTAAAACCAATTTGAATTGTGCGAAATAAAATGAAGTAGTAAAATTAGTTCGAAGATGAACTAAAGATAATAGAGGTGAAAAATGGTTTAAGATAAAATGAATTAGAACTTGTAATGAATTAGTAAAAGAAACTAATTTAAAATAGTAAGATGAATTAGTTGTGAATGAAAGACAATTGATAAAATTCAATATTCAAGAAGGTAATTGAATCCAAATAGAATTGGAATTTCAAATTGAATTCAAATGAAATTGAAAATGAAAGATGGAATGAAAATGAATATATAACTTCAATAGTAAACTAAAGATGGTATAAGAAGTATATATTGAAGATTTTGTAATGGAATGTGCAAAATGATTTTTGAATGTTGAAATTGGATATTTTGGCTAGCAGGATATACAGGTATATTAAAGGAAATTGGGATTTTGATTTCAAAGATAAAAGTGAATTGCTTGACAAAAAGATACGTATTTGAATTTCAGTATGGAATTTGATGATCTTCTTGTCTAGCCGCTTGGTTTTTTCTTTTTCTTTTTGAAATATGGGGGCCGTGGTGCCATTTTTGTAGTCGTACCGAGCCAGCCGCGCAAAGGAGACGCTGGCGAAAATTTTCGAAAATTTAGGGAGTTAGAAAAATTTTGAGAAAATTTTGAAAATTTGAAATTTAAATTTGAATTAATGTTGTTTGAAATCTATGATTGATTTTGGAAAGTTAGTTGAAATGAATCTTTAATAAAAAGATTTGGGTTGATAAGTTGATAAAACTGTTTGGTTGGGAAAATATCAAACGGATTGAGGATCATTCTTCCTAACTAGAAATTTCGGGAAGAAATTCTTTTAAGGGAGCCAGGATGTGACAATCAAAAATTTTCAACAATTGAAATTAAAATTTTTAGTTGATTTTAGATATTGGAAGTTGTTTTAAGCTTGAGTTTCAATTTTAACTATGAATTTAGCAATTTAATGGTTAAATTTAATTTATAGAAATTTGGGTAAAATTGTAAAGCTTCAATTTTGAGCCTGTTAAAAATAATTTAGTGGCTTAGAATATTTATATTGATAATACTGAAGATAATAGAAGCTTTAGAATTGAATTTGGAAATGTTTTGTTCAGTACTGAATTTTATCGGTTAAATCGATATTTAAAAATAGCCTTCCGAGGCACAGTCTCGAAATTCGACGAAACCAGCTCCATTGGATCTGTAATATTTTATTATTATCGGATTTTAATTTTCGTAGTGTTTGGAGTGATCGTTTGGCCTACGATAAGCAAACGCGCTGAAATTTAAATTTAAGATTCAATGTTTTAACTGCTTCAAAAAGTTATCTTCTCCATACGATCGAATTTGACTCGGAACTTTTTCTGTTGCGTTCGGAATAGGGGTTAAACATTATAAACGTCTAGCGGCATGCCTCGATTGGAGATCAAGGTTTTGAATTGCGAAATTTAACGATTTAAATTTAAATTTGAATTCAGAATGATGTATGTTACGTGTTTAATATAACATTTTTTCTCAAGGTAAATTACACGTCTCATTTCTTCTTACACTTGGCAAAAGTTGAAACACGTGTTCGTTTAACATTAAAAGAAATTTTTCTTTATCGTTAAAATTAAAAAAAAATGTGAAACCCCCTTCTTTCGTTCGAAATCGAATCAACAGCTTCACTTTGAAATTAAAGGCCTTTTTAAATGGCCGAGCATTGTGAAATCAAAGAGAAATCGATTTCCCCTTTTTATCAAAATCCATGGCCCAAAAAAAATGAAATCGAACAAAACTCATTTGTTCTCAAATCAAAATCATATTAGTTTGGGATAATGGCGACCGAGTTTTCACGATGCTCTTCCTTCTTCTATTCGCCTAACAGCCGAAGCCTCTTTTCAACTCAAATAAAAAAAGTCGAAACTTTTTTTCCTTCAGTTTCATTCGCGTATTCAAATCCCCTAGTTTTGAAACCAATTCGAAAAGAAAAGAGAAGACGAGATCGATAGCCGAATGTGTGCGCGCGCTAGAGCTCACGAGATTCGAATTCGAGATTTCTGGTGGCTGCGATGATTTCAGAAATTGAGGCAAGGCGACAGTGGTTTTGGAGGGTTTGTCAATGGGAGAAGTTCGTGGCTGCATTCCAACGATGGGGGTTGAGGGATTCATGAGAGCTGTTTCTCGTGTGCGACCTGAGGGGGCGAATTTTGACGCATACGATTCTCGTGCATTTGGAGATGTCAACAGACAAAGTGATGGTGAGGGCCAAAGGTGGTCGAAGTTTGGCAGTGACCGATGTGGATTTTGAGGGTGTCGAGTAACCTGGAGTTTGATAGTTGGGAGGTATTTGATTTTTACTTTCTAATCTAAATTTGATTTAATAAATATATACACAGTTTAGAAGTATGTAAGGTTTGAAACTTAAAAATTTTAGTCAGAGATGGTAACCTATTTTTTTTAAAAGCATTTCCCTAATAATCTGTTTAAACAAAAATAAATAATAATAATAAATATACATACACATATTTCGATTTACTAGTTTATTCTAAAATAAAATTTTAAGGAGATTTATTTTGATTAATTAGCTTATTTAAAAATCTATTTTAATCACTAAAAATAATTTATAAAATAAAATTAGTTAGAAATTTATTTTATTAGATAAAATAAATTTATTAAAAGAATAATGATGATAATAATAATAAATTTATTTTATCTAATAAATTAAATTTAATAATTTTCTTTCAATTGAAAATTTGATTAGGTTGTATGAAGGAATTTCTCCATGGTTTGAAATTTCCTCAATGGTGCCTTCGTCCTCTTCTCCTTCATCGTCTTCTTTCTTGTTGGATTCTATTTCGTTTCCTCCTCTTGTTTTTTCCTCTTCTTCAACTCTATCTTCTCAATCTGCTCCATCGATTTCATCTTCTTCCGCTCAATATGTTTCCTCTCTCTTCCTTTCTCTTCTTCTCGGAGTGCTTCTGAGGCGTCTTGTATCAAGAATGTCTTGACTCCTTTGAATGCTAATTGGTCTTCTCTTTTCAAATCTCTTCCTCGTAATGCTGGTTCATACAGGCCGATTCATTTTGATATTCCTAGGGATAAGTCTCCCAATGTTTTACCAGATCTTGTCAAGGAGGAAGGTCTGAAGTACTGGAATAATCATTTGGTTGGATACTTTTTGGATAGTACGCTTTCTTTTTTAACAGTGGTTAATTTCTTGAAAAGATCTTGGAAGATTAAGGGTGAAGTTGACTTTAAATCAGATGGGTACGATCTCTATTTTAATTTTTCTAATCAAGAGGATAAAATTCAAGTTCTTAATTCTGATCCAATTTTTATAAGGGGTAGAATGTTCATAATTACTAAATGGGATCCTTCTATTGGTATTCCTCAAGCGCAGATCAAAAGAGTACCTGTGTGGATTCATTTTCATAGAATTCCTCTTCTATGGACGCTTGTAGGGATTAATTGGTTAGCTTGTCATGTTGGTAGACTAATTTGTTTTGATAGTAGTACTGAGAAACTGCAAAGATTTAAGTATGCAAAGGCTTTAGTGGAGATTTCACCTGATTTTGATTTGCCGCAATATATTGCCATTCCTGAGTAGGGAGATAATTGTCCAGATGTCAAATTGTTATATGATTGGAGGCCAAAAATTTGTACACATTGTAAAATATTTGGTCATGATACTGTCAGTTGTGAGTCAGTAAACAAGACTAAACATAATGATGTTAAGAAGGTGGATAATTTGATTGAGAATAGTGATAAGAACCAAAGTGATCATGGATTTACTAATAATAACATAACAGATCAAAGCTGGAAAAATGTAGAGAGGAGGAATAAAGGAATATGGAAGAAAAAGGAGACAGTGGCTAAAGAAAAGGTTCAATTAAGTGTTGATCCTAAAATAAGCATGGAAATTGGTAAAGGAAAGAGCAGTGAAGAAAGTAACGTAAATAGTAATCCTTCTTATTCTACTGTTACCTAAAATGCCTTCTCAGTTCTACCAAATTCCTCTCTTGAATCAACCAATGATAACCCTGTTATAAATTTGGAAAGCATACATGGTAATAGTTGTGATGCAAAAACCTCTTCTTCATCTTTTGATACTTTATCTAAATCTTCAATTGACTCTGATAATATTTTGTCATCTGCTAAAGTTGTGTCATCTGTTTCTTCCAATATTTCTACTTCTGTTTCTTCTTCATGCAGTTCTCAATTTAGCTTTCAGTCTCCATCTATGTTTGCTACTAATACTTCATCATCTTATCTGCATTTATCTCCACTTGATCATATTATTCTTCCCCCTTCTTCTAAATCAGGTGAATGTTTGGAAGTCATGACAAGTAAAGGTAATACTAGTACTCACAATCCTGGTGATTTGAATAAAGGAAAAGATTTTAAGGCTCGGGAAGTTCTTCCTTTATCTTCGTCAAAAAGTAATTCTCATTCTAGACATATAAGGAAAAATCCATCACCTTTGCTTCCTCCTCTCCCCTTGAAATGAATAATATTGCCTTTTGGAATATAAGGGGTGCTAACTTGCCCTCTAAACAAGTTGAGATTAAAAATATTATGAAGGAAAATGATATTAATTTGATGTGTGTTTCTGAAACAAAGTTAGATATTCAGTCTACTCTAAAGGCTGTTAACTTGATATCTCCTTCTTGGTTACATGATCATAATTTTGTTGAATCTAACTATGGCAGAATCCTAACTTTATGGAATCCTTCAATCTTCAAACTTTCCAAGATTATTGCCACTGATCAATTCATTCATTATAATTGTGTTCATTTGCCCTCTAATTTGAATTTTCTCTTCACTTCAGTTTATGCTCAAAATTCTTTATCATTGAGACAGCTTTTTTTGGATCAACTTCCTACTCTAAACTCTTCTTCTGATCCCTAGTTGATAGGTGGTGATTTTAGTTGTATGCTTGCTGGTAATCAAAAATATGGTGGTTGTCCCTTGTCTCTTAAGGATATTGCTCCTTTAAATAGTGCTATCACTCAATCTAATCTAATCTCGGTCAAATCTTTTGGTTCGGTTTTCACTTGGTCAAATAGTAATAGGAGTGGAAATCCAACTCTTTGTAAATTGGATCATATTTTTGTAAATATCCCTTTCCTTCAAGTCTGGCCCAAATCATTTTATGATACTCTTCAGCCTTCTTTAACTGATCACTGTCCCTTAATTTTTCATTGGGGAGTTGATGATAATTGTGGAGATAAACATTCTTTTAAATTTTTAATTTTTGGACTAAGCATGTGTATTATCCAATTATTCTTAAACAGGTTTGGAATATGCAATTTGGAAGGAATTCTTTAGCTAATGTTTCTCTCAAGATGAATGCTCTCAGATTTCACTTAAAGGTCTGGTCAGCAGCTAATTTTGGTAAAGATTCTAAGCTTTCTACTCATATTAGGAATGCGCTCATTAAGGTTCAGGAAGATTTGAGTGCAAAACCACATGATATTCTTTTACAACATGCTGAAGTGGAACTAAGAAAGAAACTTGAACAAGTTATAGATAGGGAATTATTATCCCTTAAAACAGAAACTTCACTTGAGAATTGAGAAGGAAGCTGATAAAAATACTAAGTACTTTCATGATTTTCTAAAAGCTAAGAGAGCTAGACAGAGCATGTTTCAAATTAATGATATGAATGGTAATCTGGTTAAATCTTCTGATGGTATTAATAATGCTTTTATTCGGTATTTTCTCTCCATTTTAGCACCTTCCAACCCTTTTGAACCTAATATACATCCTCTATTTGATATAACACTTCCAACCTTATCCTTTTCACAATCTGCTTTTTTGATATGTGCCATTTCTGATGATGAGATTAGATCTGTAGTTTTTAGCTTGGATCCTAATAGTTGTGGAGGTCCAGATGGCTACAATGCTCATTTTTTACAACAAAGTTGGAATATAATTGGTGTTGATATTGTCAAAGCTATTCAATATTTTTTCCTCAACAACAAACTTTTTGCTAGTCTCTCTGCTACTGCCATTTCCTTAATTCCTAAGAATGATAACCCTACTTTAGTTGCTGATTTTAGGCCAATACCTTGTTGTAATATCATTTATAAAATCATTTCAAAAGTGTTGGCTAATAGACTGCAGTTAGTTCTCCCATCCATTATATCCAATAATCAGGCTGCTTATATTAGTGGAAGATCCATTAGTGATAACATTCTTTTAGCACAAGAACTATTGTTGGGGTATGAAAGGAAAAATATATCTCCTAGATGTATGTTAAAGTTGGACATTAAGAAGGCATTTGATTCTATTGCTTGGAGCTCTATTGTAGCTATTATGTCTAGGATGAACCTTCCTAAACCATTTTTAGCTTGGATTTTCACTTGTATTTCATCACCAATGTACTCAATTTCGAGAGAGGGTGGTACGTATGGGTATTTTAAAGGTGCACAAGGTGTTAGGCGGTGTGATCCTATTTCTGCCTATTTGTTCATTATTGTCATGGAATTGCTCAATTCAATTTTAATGGATCTAGTTTAAAGAAAGCACTTGATTTATATCCTAAATGTAAACATCCTCTCATCACTCATCTTCTTTTTGCCAATGATCTCATCATCTTCACAAAGCCTACTTATAGTAATATTCATAGTATTATGTCTTCTCTGCAATTCTTTTATT
This sequence comes from Allium cepa, assembly GCA_030765085.1. NCBI lineage: Eukaryota > Viridiplantae > Streptophyta > Magnoliopsida > Asparagales > Amaryllidaceae > Allium > Allium cepa. Next base: position 270,469,536 of record CM060944.1, read on the forward strand.
CCATTACTGGCCTCCAAATATATCTCTCAAAATCTAATATACTTGTTGCTTATTTGCCTATTTCTAAGAAGATTGATATTATTAAATGCTCAGGACTTCAGGAATTACCTAAAAATTCATATTATTTGGGTTTACTTCTCATTAGCTCTAGAATTACCAAGCAAAATTGTTTTCCATTTTTTGAAAAAATAATTGCAAGGTTGCAACTATGGCCTTGTAATAAATTGTCACAAGCTGGTAGGCTCACTGTTATTCAATCAATTGTTGTGGCTATGACCACATATTGGACAAGACACTACATTCTTCCAATCAAGCTGATTAATATGATTACAAGTGCTCTAAATAAATTTCTCTGGCATGGTGACCCTTTCTCAAAAAAGCTCATACCCGTATCTTTTTTCAAATTGTTTGATGCTAAAAAGTATGGTGGTCTTGGTATCACAAATATTTTCAAGTGGAATAAAGATGCTATTTCAGTTTACTTCAATAAGATTTTTTTATCTGATCAAAACTTATGGTCTCAATGGGTTAATCAAAATCTTATTGGCAAGAGGAATTTTTGGACTATGAGTATACCCCAAAATTATAGATGGAGTTGGAGATATATACTTAAACTAAGGGAAACTTTCTACCATTCATACAATGTAATTATGCATTGATTAAAGGATTATCTTTTTGGCATACTCCTTGGGCTAAACAGGTTCTGATTTTAAGTTCTTTAGTGGATCACAATTTGAGAAGAAACTCTGGAATTTCAAAAGAAGCTATAGATGATGAATTTATACATGATGGTAGTATTGTATTACCTTACTCCAGCTCCTTTCAGTTAAGAAATTTGTGGAATGTTATTACTAGTAATCCAATTATCAGTAGTGATAATACTCTAATCTGGTCAAGAAAAAGTAAAATCCATTCTATCAGGCTTGTGTATAATTATCTTTGTAAGAGTGATTCTATTTTTCCTTGGCATTCAAGAATTTGGAAAACTGGTTGTTCAGCAAAGGAAAATCTGTTGTTGTGGAAGGTAATGGCAAATGCTTTGAATACAAAGGACAGGCTTTGTAGAATGGGTATTATTTCAGAGGATTTATGTGTACTTTGCAGAGCAGAATCTGAAACTAATACTCATATATTTTTTGAATGTCCTTTTGTTTATCAAATATGGTACAGGCTCTTATCCAATGGTAGTTTTTATAAGCCTTCTACTGTTAGTTCTATTGAATGGTTTAATGTATTCAAAGAAACTAGATGGAAGACACGTACTACCAGACTTTTGCTCAAGCTTCTTAAGAAAATGATTTATGTTGTGTGGTCTGAAAGGAATAACAGAATATTTGGTATTGGAAGCAAGAACTCATCTCAGCTTTACTCTATGGTTCATGGCAGTATTTTGAGGGATTTAAGGATTGATAATTATTGAAGCAACTCTGGAATGTGAGGGAATGCTGACAATGATTTTGCTCTGGAAGTGAGGTTGGTTCGTTACAAAAGATTACTGGCCGCATGGATTGATTAATATACTCTATACTCTGGCATTTATTTTGGTTTTGATTCATGGTCAGTTGAGTTTTGTTCATAATTATTGTAACTAAGTTTGCGTGTTTGGCTTGTATTATAGTGACTGTGTTTGGTCTAACTTGGCTTGTATTGTTGTAATTAAGTTTGGTTTGTATTGTTGTAACTAAAGTTTGGTCAGCAATTTTTTGTTTTGTCATGATAATGGGATTGTGTGAGTTGTAATTTCTTGTAATGGAACATTAGTCAATAAAATGAGCTTATGCTCTTGTTATTCAAAAATAAATTTATTAAAAGAAATTAGTTAAAATATAATTATCAATTTAGAATTAATCACTAGTTTAAAACTAAATTATTAGTTGATTGGATTTTTATTAAAAAGAAAATTTATTTACAAATTTATGATTAGTTTAAATAAATTCTCATTAACGTATAAAAATAAGTTACTATAATAGTTTTTATGCAAACAGTAAAGGAGTTTTATTAAGGTATAAAATAATTTTGTTTTTAACTTGATAAAATCTACATGCATATTCTATTTTAAACACAATAAAAAATCCTTGTTTTAAATCAATATGGAAATTTATTTGTTTGATAAGCTTAGTAAAATTATTTTAAAGGAAATTTAGTCTTAAATTTAATGTTTGGTTAAACAAAGATTTTAATTAAAAGGGAAGTTAGCTTTAAATCAAATTGTTAGTTTATTAAAATTATTTAAAAGGAAATAAATTATTCGATTAGCTCGAGTATTAATGAAATCTTATATAATTATTTATACAAGGTCTAAAACTGTGTGGAAATCAAGCTGGAAAGGAATTGGATCGCATGCACAATAAAAGGTGAGATCTTCTCACTCAAAATTTTAATTGAAAATTCCAGTTATTGATTGGTTGTGGAATTGTAATAGTTAAATTAAATTTGATTGATTGTGTGTTTGGATAATTTATCTATTATTAGTTATATTAGTTTAGATCTTATGCGTCGCATAATAGCGGAGGTTATTATATTAAACCCATATACCGCGATATTCCACCTCGAAGTGGAATTGGTATTATATATGTATTTGGAGTTGATTTCTCGCATTATATAGCGGATGAGACCCTATTGCGCCGCATAATAGCGGATAATATATTATAAATCCCATATACCGTGATATTCCACCTCGAAGTGGAATGAGTATTAATTATTGTGCTAACGTCTGTGGATGCAAGGAAACAGGTTGGAGGGATCCAACTGGATTTCCTCGAATATTTAATTTGTATCGTATGTTGTGTATTGATTATTTTTTATTTGTGTGACTATTTGTGATTGGAACCGTTGAAGGCTGTAATCCAATCGAATAAATTTTTGGTATCGTAGGATACCAGAAATAAATAATTAATTAATTTTAAAATTTAGATAGAAAATTTATAATGAATTCACTCAAAGGAATCGGGTGAATTTTAAAGAAGGAAGTTTAAATAGATAAAGTTTTATCTTTGGAAACTTATTTAATAAGTTCCAGAAATATGGAAAAATATTTTAATAAAGCAATTTCGAGTAATGTTGTTTAATAGTTGAAGGATTTGTTTAAGATACGTATTTTAAATACTTGAAAGAGATAAAGAAATTTATTCAAAAGGAAATAAATTTAGAAATTAAATTTGGAATTTAATTTAAAGTTGAAAATAATTTTAGAAATCGATTTAGGAATTAATTTGGAATTAAAATAAACCTTAGGAATCGATATTTGGAAATTTGGTTAGGTGTTTTGGCAATAACTTGGAAAAATCAAATTTGAAATTGATTTGATATTGGAAAATCAATTTAGGAAATCAAATTGGAATTTGATTTTGTGTTTGAAATAAATTGGAAAACAATTTGAGATTTGATTGGGTTTGAATATGATATTTGAGAATCAATTTAAAATTCGTACATCATTTGATATTTGGAAATGTAAATTCACAACGGGAATTTGTAAAGAAAAGGGAAATTGTTTAAAGATAAATATTGGTTCATTTTTAAAGTGTGGAAAGCAATTCACAAATTGGAATGTAAATTAAAATAAATCAAGAAGATTTATTAGTTTATTTGAATGGACCATTTTGTAATGGGAAAAGAATTCTTCCCTGGAAAGCCGAGTATATTTTTAAAATAGCTTTTAAAATAAAATTAAAAAGTTCTAGATTTGGTTTTAAAATAATATTGTTGGAGAAATTAGTTTTGGAAATTGTTTAAAGTAAAAATTTATTTAATTAATTATATAAGGATTATTTAAAAGATTCAATTGATTTTTGATTTAGAAAATAGGTTTTTAAATTTTTATACTCTATCCACTAATTTTATTTAAATTAGTTTTTGGACATGAATTTTGTATGAGATATTAGTATAATATTTTTCATAACTAATATTTAAGCAAATATTCTAAAATAGTTTATTTTAAATGTTTACAAGTATATTTTGAATAAGTATTTTTAAATTATTTTAATATTTGGAATCGGTAGATTTTCAGTGGAAATGAATAAATGTTTGGGAATTGATTTGAAAGTTATTTTCAAAGGATTGAAGTGTGAAATTTTATTTTGCGAAGATATATTGAAAATAATAATTGGGGGAAAATTATTTGAAATCCAACGACTGTTGTGAAGGATGATTGATAGTTAAATAACCGACTATCAATATTGGCCTTTAATCGGCATTTGAATTTCGATGCGACCGGGAGTCGAATTCCAAATGGATATTCGAAACCCACATCGAACCTTTGTGATTGTGATGGATCTTTTGTTAAAGGATCAAAGTGAAATTGCTGTGATTTGTTTGAATCTGAATAAAACACTTATTTTTAAAATAATCGCTCGTTATTCGGATTAGCCGGGAGAGGACCTTGTGTCATAGATCCCATTCCGAATAACGATACGACGAAATGAGATTGCATTTGAAGATGGTGTTAAAGACCGGGTATTTTCGAAAGCGAAAGGATACCCTTCGAATGTCTCTGCACCAGGTTGCTCCGGTATAGAGATTTTATCACCCTTTGTGATGGGGATTCCGGACATGATTAGTGAATATCCGGATTGCAATGGCTTCTTTTGAAGTGCCTTCGGTTCCATTCGATCCCGGAACGGACTTGTATGGATGTGTGTCGGACGTTACACTTTGAGATGTAAAGCGGGTTTCTATCAAATACATTTCTGTTGGTGGCGGAGAATTTATTCTCTTGGCTTAACACCCTTCTCTGAGACATACGAGCTCAGAGGTTATGTAGTTGATGGTTACTAGTGATATATTCCTAATTTGGTAATGTGGCATACGAAGTGTTGCTGATCATTTGTTGATCTAAGCATGGCTTTTGTGAAAAGCGTAGCTTTATGGACGAGACTTTGTCGGACCTCACACCCCGGAATGGTCAAAACAGGAAGAATGCAGCAAGGTTGTAGGGGGTAGCGCCCCTTAGGGTATATACATTTCCTTCTGGATAGAAATGGTGTCATGGTATGGAGCCCAGATACTTAACTTATGTGAATATCGCAAATATATATTACTTTGTGATTGTTGTTGTTGAGGATCCTTGGATAAAGGTTGTTTACAACCAGGGGATGGCATACACGTGTGAGTTACCTATTTTTGCAGAGGTAACCCGGCCTTGTGTTGGCAGAGATCCGGTTAGGTTCTGGGGCGTCCATCCAGAAGCGTACCCATGTGTCAATGGGAAGTTCCTTAGCCTGACCATTTGTTGGAAATCCAATCACCAATACGAGCCTTGTACGGTTTTAGTTGTAGAACCTGTCATCTAATATGGTAGCTATAGTAGGCATACTATAATGGTATGTATGCTGGCTAAGATTAATATTATATTTTCGAAATTGTTTTTCATACTATGCACTAATACTAATATCAAAAGAGTTTTCTTGTAGTAAGCATACTTGACTATCATAAGGAGAAATCTTCCCTAAGTGTGTGATTGCATTGTGTGTGTGGCGGGAGGCCTTATGGTAGTTTCATTTTCTAAAAAGCATTGTGGATTTCTTTTAAATTCCTTTGTTTTCTTTTTGTTGAAAATAATTGTTTTTAAGATCTCACACCAGTCCCATGACTGACCTGGAGTTTATTGTTCCCTTTCTAAACTCTGGGTGCCAATAATTCTCCACACGGGCAGCCTAGAGTCGGGTTTCAGTTATTCGGGAGAAAAATCAGAAAAAGAGTTGCTGTGGAGAAGAGGAGTTGAAGCTGGACGGCGAGATGTATCTCTTCTTATATAGTGTCCGTTGCGTGTGCTTAGTGCAAGTCAGTTTTTATATAGTCAAGTTACAATAACTGTTAGTGATGTATGATGTCATTGTAAACTCTGGTGTTGTATTGTATTAACAGTTATGAGTCTTTGATTTAAAGATTATTAATTAATCTATTATATATTGTTCCGCTGCGAAATGTGAGATTCTGTTATTGTTTTCTGTTCTTCTTCTACCTTCTTCTTCTTTAACCCTAACGGTTTGGTTTTCCGGCATTCGACTATGCTGCATTCGATACAGTGGACGTATAAATGTCGACTTTCGAAAGTAGTAAAAAATGGGTCGTTACAAATGGCTAGGTTCAATTAAATCAACGAATTGAGGTGTTATTAATTCCAAAAACAATGGTAGACTGAACCGGGAATAAAATCAACTGATGTATATCATTCAATAAATAAAGTTTATCATTCAATCTTTCTTTTTTGGTTACTTCATTCCATTAAATATGATCCCCAGCTACATATATACATAAATTTTTAATTTATTGAAAGAAATGAATCTTTTAATCAAAATATATTTTTGCATATTATTTATATATTTTAAGCTACAAAATTGTGTGAGTTGGAGAAATGTTAGTCAAAAACAAAATGTATTGGTAACCACATTTAGTAACTGCTTTACAATTGATATTTTCTTTGCTAATGCTCCAAAAGATAAAATATAATGTATGGTTAATGTAAGGAGCGGGCTGATCAGAAGTCATCACAGTGACGAGTAATGGTTGTTCTCTGATGAAGAAGAAGATGTTTGTGGAAATGGACCAAGATGATAGGCATTGATATATGTACACAGAGCTATGTTTGTGCACCAGAACAGTGTTTGAATGATTTCTTGCAATTCAAGCAAGAAAACTGAGTATAAGTAATTGTTTTTTCAAAAATGGTTCAATCAAGTACCAGAAATATTGCAAGAATCAACAAATCAACAGCAAGAATAGAATGGTTCCATTGTGAAGCAGCAAAACAATTCGAATAAGGGGTTAATGAAAATTGAACTTGGACTGGATTTGGGAACAATTGGATGAACTAACTGAGAATACTTCTAAATAAGAACAAGAAGAAAAAGAACAATATTATCAAATCTTTTAGAACAACCAGATACTAAGTTGCAAGCTACTGTAATGAACAACAATGGAAATTTTGAGAAAACAGTTAAGAACAGAAAACAAGAACTGGAAACAAAATCAAAAACTGAAAATGGTAAATGCAAGAACAACAAGCAGAAAATCAAAAGTGAAATTAGAACAAGAATTAAGGAACTGGACTAAAATTTAAAGTAACTGTCAAGCTAATCTATGAGCAAGGATTAAAGAAGAAGAAGGACAAATACTAGATTTGCAACAGGAAATGGAAATGAAAAAATGGCAAATAAGATGAACAGATAATTGATATAAAATGGTAACTAACTATTGAGTGAAATTGATGACAAAAATTAAAGGATAAAATTCTGTTCTATGGAACTACAACAGACTGGGAACAAAACAAAAAATTGAAGAACTAAGAAAGAAGAAGAAGATAAATGCTTCAGATTTTTCCACACTCATTACAAATGCCTATACCAGTACATATATAGACATACTCGTGTACAAACTTCACTTGACTCAACTTGGCCCATTTACAACCCAGATAAGAAGTGATCATCATTTGGGTTTCTGCCTGCCAACACAAGGCTAATCTTTTAGGGCTATTACAACTCCCCGCTCCTTCAAAAACAACGTTGTCCTCAGGGTCGGGTGATCAACCAGTCATTGTCCATGACACTTTACATGTAGCTTTTCAGCCAATTCGATAGATCAACAGCCATTATTCTTATAGCTGCTGTGATAGTGTAGCCGACTAATGTTCCCCAAAGTTGTATGTGGATAACTCCAAACAGTTCCTCGGTCAATTAAGAACACTTCAACTTCACCACACCGGCTAATGAATCGCCACCGGGATCAAATATGAAAATAGTCACTTCATTATAATGCTTTCTACAACACACATGCCATTTAAATGCACATTGATTATTGGTCATCGCATTTATCATTAATTTGGTTACATCATGAATTGATTTTAGCTTATCTTGCCCAGACTTTTGATGAAGCTTTACCACCATATGAGAGCACTTAATGTGTTGATCATGAGAGTAGGTGGTGTAACTGAAAAAAGAATTTGACCAACTTTTAAATCCTTGGAAACAACATTTAGCAGTAAATACTACAGAAGACGCAAGTAGAGAAGGTTTGAACTTCAGCATTTCATACTCCACAAGGCAAAGTTCAATCATATAATGAGAAAGTTGTTTCAACTTTTCATCAAACTCTGCTGCCTTAAGAAATCTTTGCAAGAGTACACAAGGAGTTGGCATAGAAAAATTGAACTCCAAATTGTTCGTTATTAGATTTTCCATTGAAAGAGCTTCTTCTTTTGTATAAGCACTATCTGATATCTGTTCCACTTGATCACAAGATTGTGATTTGCTTTATAATGTAGCTGCATATTTCTGAGCAATGGGCCACCTGGCTACCACTGGATTCTTGTCATTTAATTATCGCTTTGCGGTGACAATTGGATGATGAATGCCAATTAGATTTTCAATGTCCTACATTGCTCTCCTATTCCTCATCCCCTTCAAATAACAGACTTGACTACATCTTTGTTTTCACTAGATCCTTCCATTATTCTCAAATTCAACATAGAAGCACCAATTTTAGCATTAGTTTCTTCACTGTTGTCTTTCTTGTTTTTTCGCTTCAGATTAGATTCTTTATTACAACCAGAATATAGTTCATCTCTTCTCCTTTCGAGCAACTTGTCAGTTGTTGGATCATTGCTTTCTGCCAAGATTTCAAGGTTGCTTTTCCTTTCCTTTTTTGTTGATAAGAATTGGGCATCTGAATATATATTTTCGTTGATGCACTGCTATCAAGAATTTAATTGGGCATTGCCGCTTCTTCATTTGCAGTTAGCTTGTTATTCTTCTGATTGTTGAGTCATTCAGCTTCAACGAATCTAGTAAAGAAATTGCTTCTTTGAAATCTACAGGATTGCAAGCCAATACTTCATCTCTATTATCCTCTTTAAATCCATCCAATAATTTCTTTAGTTGTTCTTGGGTCTGATGGATGTTAAGAGTATTATGAGCAACTGTTCTTGGGTTTAGTAAGTGATTCGTTGGATTAAGAGGTGAGGCTGCTGGAATAATAAGTGAAGAATTTGCAATAAATAGATTATGAAGGAGTTCCTGATGATATCTTAGGGCAATTGCAGAAATTCTAGGTTGTAGAGTCTGGACGTAGGAAAGCTAAAAGTCCTTTTTCTGTAGGTTCTGGGGCACTATTTATAGGTGTGGGCTGCAAATATCTCGCTCGTATCTCGTGAGACCTCTTTTGGCACGTGAGTGGGCCCACGCGATCGATTCCATATGATTTGCACTTGGTCCATGATCGATAAGAACCAATTCGTATCTATCAAGATTTGGCCCAATCGAGTCGAAATTTAGCAGGAACATTATTTAAGTTGTACGTAAACTCCTATGAAAATTTGGTAGCATTTGGACTTGTAGATTGTGAGTCATGATCGATGCAAGTTTGGGTTTTATGTAGGCTATCTTGTTCGAATCAATACCTTCGTATCGATCAGTTCAAACCGCTTTTGAGCACGAGCCTGCAAGTTGGCATGGCGCTAGCTCCTCGAATCGATCCACATTTCATGTCGGGCTGACTACTTCCTTATTCGTATCCATAATCTGATCCTTGTTCGTATCGATCTGAATGGTTTCGTTCTCTTCATATCGGTCGCCTTGCTCTATTTTTATCGACTTGTTGCTCCATCATGTTCGTACCGATCGATTGTTCTGTTATATTCATACTAATCGAGTGCTTGGGTTTGTTCGTATCGATGGGAAGTGTCTGCTTCTTATTGATTTGCGGTTGATCGATACAAAGCATGTATGATGTTTGATCGACATGAACTAGACACTCGTATTGAAGTCGGTGGATACGAAATGAGCAATAGCCGATCAATTCGAAGTGAACCTCCATTCTGATGGATGCGAAGAAGGCCATCCTCGATGGATACGAACAAGACAACTGCCGATCGATACGAAGGGGAGTTGTTTGATGATAGAGTAAAATAGATCGATATGAATAAGGCGTATTCCCCTGATGGATACGAACTAATGTGTTTTGATGGATACGAATAGATGGACACGACATGATGGAGATGGCCTAACCGATACGAAATGATGGATGCGATTGAGATGATTTATTTGGCTTGCATTGATCATATCTCGAGCATACGAACTCGTATTAACATGAAATTTGGAACGTTGATTTTCATAGCATTACTTGTCAGTCTTGTCAATTGTAGCTTGATCTGAACTCGGACAAAATTCATCGATATCCATAGTGAGCCTGCGTATAACCGATCTTTGGGACGGACTGTCCTAAGTTTCCAGTTAAGTTCTTAGTATCATGGCATTGCCAAAAGGCGGGATAACATTTGCCCCCAAAGTACGTCTTGTGAGAACACGACGTCTTTGAAAATTTGCAATCTTCATTTTGAATAATTCAATCTGACTTGTTAAACGGTTATCGTCTTTTCGTTGAAAGTTGTAACCTTTGATTGATCCATGTAAACATAAATTGTGAACCGTTGACTGCCAATTATTGTATTGTGTACTGTTGTAATTGATCGATGTATGATTGTAACTTGTCGCACGTTGTTGCAATTATCACCAGACAAGTATTCAATTCGTTCACGAGTCGTTGCCAGGTTTATATATATATATATATATATATATATATATATATATATATTGAATTTTGTGTCGACCCTCTCCTGAGTCAATATGAAATTTGAGTTGTAACAATGTTTGATGGTTGTTATGGAATGTCCCTTCATATCGATCCTCTCCTGGATCAATGTAAAAGGACGAAAGTTTGTTCTCGTGTTGATGTAATTTGCATTGATGGGCACGAAATAAACATTTTGTATCGATGGATGCGAGCTTCGATGGTTACGAAATTGTCATTTCGTCTCTATAGATTTTAGTAGCTCCAACTGGCCTTTGCTGTGTCTCTCGTATCGATGGTATGATGGGTACGAATTGCTTGCGGCTGTAGTTCAGTGGTGAAAGGATACGAAGTAGACTCTTCGCGTCGCTAATGTGGAAAACCGTTCTTACCGTTCATTAACACCGTAAGGCGAATCATTTTTCCATTTTTTTTCATTTCCATATAAATATCGTTGGGACATAGAAAATATTCACTTGCTTTCACTCTCACGAACCGCTTTCGCATCGATCAGGAAAAAAGAAAAAGAAACTGCCTTCATCTCTAAATTGAATAGCCTTTCATTCCTTCTAATATACTACTTAAATTAGGTGGCTAACTGATCAGTCCCACTTTAAAATGATGAGACTCGAGTTTCTATGTCGTTTCGTTCGTGTGTATGGTCGATTCTGATGATGCCAAGGCTGGAGTTAGGCCAGAGCTTGGTAGAGGAAGGTCACGGTGGTGTTTATGTTGGTTGGAGAACATGAAGTATGGAGGGATGCAGAGAAGAAACATTTGTATTGATCTATGACGAAGGAAGAAATCACATCGATCTGGGCATGACGAAGCTTCGTATCAAACAAAAGAAACACTTCATATCGATCGGTGGCAAATTCTTTATATCTACCAACTAACGGTGGCATTCGTACCGATGAATATCCATTGGCATTCGTATCAAAAAAGCCTTGATCGATATGAATTGTAGAATTGGGGATCAATAATTCGATGGATACGAATTACGGTTCAATGATCGATATGAACAGGAGGAAGTTACATCGATACGAAATATCCTTTTGATGATCGTTGCGAATGGACGTACCATGATCGATACGAACTGCTACTTTCTAGATTGATGCGAATTGCTATGTTCGTGATCAATATGAATTGAATCTTTGGTGACCAATCCATGTCTCGACCTTGATGGATACGAAAATTTTGAATAGTTGAACACTTAACTCCAGCGAACTTTAATTTGGTATAATTGGACTTGATCGTTGAACTGCATATTTGACTATCCTTCAAAGCTCGTCGATGGAACTGTAACTCAACAAAATCTTAACAAGCCGTAATTCGGATCGGTCTCTAAAGTATGGATGGAACGGTTGTGACGGTCAGCGATGACGGTCAGCGATGACGGTCACTTCGAATAAATTTTGAAGTCTTGTGTTTGAATATTTTTTCAAACTCTGTAGAATTTTTCAAGTAATATGTAGCACTGCACTGCACAACACATTCATGCACTTCACACTAGGGAACACATGGGCAAACTATCGTCTAATGATGAGTTTTAATAAGTTGGTTAGTTATGGAGTCTACAAGCTCATGACCGCAAGAAACTCAGAGTTCACTTCCCTTAATAATAGAGATACTGGCCATCGTGGCCGCCGAAGTCATCGATCTAGCTCCAGATGAGCTGCCAGGTGCTATTTTCATCAGTAGCCCACAAGATTCCGTTCCGTCAAACGTTTCCAAAGATATTTTGGGACGAATATGCCTAAGACATAGCTTATCGCTAGACGACGTACTATTACCGGGACCGAATGATAGACCGAATGCTCCCCCAAAGGGATTTACTGCTTTTAATCGCCATGCATGCACAGCGGGAACACTACCTCCGTTCAACCAGTACAATAGAGAAGTGCTCTTTCCTCGGAATTTCTCTATCACAGCTACATTCGAATGAATACGCATTGCTGAACAGCCTATCTATTGTATTTATGGAGCATATTTTTCGACCACCGACCTCGATAAAGATCAGATACTTATTTAATGTCAAGTGTCAGGGCGATAGACCTTCTTTTACATTTCTGGAGTCGGTCAAGAATTGTCAAGTGGTAACGGGATCCTGGACCAGGCTAAGTTACATTAAAATGGCAGGGTTCTATGTCCGATGCCATCTAGGATTTGCCAGTCGATGGCTGGTCAGACATAAGTGCTGCAGTCTTTTCTAGTAGTTAACGAGATAATGATAGCTAGTACTAAACTGATGTCTTCTTTCCTTTGCAACTGTAATTCCATGAACCAAGGGTGCACATTTTAAAGACATAGTTCATGTCCTTCAAAAAGTCCTGAGTGAGAGAGGGATATAGAGTCGGTGTTAACAGACCGAAACTTGAAGATCTTTGGGCTAATCGAGCGAAATTAGAGTATAAGGCTCAAAGGAACATTAAGGGTAGCCTCGATGGGGCGAGTGAAGCGTAAGATGCCCAGGGTTGTAATAGTTGAAGAGGGTGATGACGAAAATACACCCACCGATGATGAACCCTTTGCTGGGCCTTCCAACACCTTTCAAGATTCTAAGGGAAGGAGGAAAGGCACGGCTTCAGCGTATAAGCATTCTAAGTCTAGGAGATGTAAATCTATGATCATGTCTCTCCTTGTTCTTGCTATTAGAATTTCAAAGGCTCCTCCCCCGCAAGTGGAGAACCTTTTTGAAGGGCTTGCCGATATCCAAATCATGTATTATGGGTCACTTCAACACGACGCTGGATTGGAGGAGTTTCAGAGTGCCTTATACTTAAGCGAGTCTCTTCCTACAAGCGTGGCAGACATTTTCGGTTGGTCGGGGGGTCGCACATACATACACACTTCACGGTGCTACACGATTTTCGATCGCAAGCTGTTTACTTTAGGAGATTATTAACTTTGTTTCTCTTACTTTGCAGATACAATGTCTGGACGTGGGTCGATGCTAGGGATCCTTCGCTCAGCTCGCTGATCTTCTTCATATTATGACTCACGTATGAGAGAGGTAAAGAGGGATTATGATCGTGGATACTCTAGCCAGGAAAGATATGACAGAGATAAGGATAAGGACTACAGACACCGATCCCGATCCCATTCTCCACCTCCTAGAATCCTTACACACACCTCAAGCTATGGAAAACAAACGGTAGAGCCTTCTCGCCAGAAATCATCTTCCCAAGCCTCTAGGCCTGAATCACACTGTCGTAGACATGAGGCCGAAACCTCGGTTGTCGCTGAACTGGCTATTACTAAGCCTACCGGGGAAGGGGCTATTAGAATCGCACAATTGAAGAAGGATTTTTCGAATATTTTCTTTGATGGCTACATCTTCCCCCCGCACTTAAAGAGAATTCTAGTGTAAGCAGAGAATATGACACACGATTATATTCATGACACCTACACTCAGTATAAGGAGTGGGCGAAAGCTGCAGAGAAAGCATCGAAGCTGGCCTTTGAGCGGGCGACTACCATAGAGAAATTAGAAGCCAAGATCGCTCAAAAGGACCGAATCGTTCAAGTACTAAATGATGAGGCCGAATCCTCCCGAAAGTCAGAAATAGAGGCCACTTAAAAGGCCAACGAGGTGAACTTGGCTTTGGAGAGGATGAGGCAAACACACATTGCCCTGGTGGAGGAGATGGGCCATCGAAACACTACTGTCACAGCCAAGCGGGATGCGGCCCTTAAAGAACATAACGAGATTAAAGCCAAATTTTCCAAAATCGACAAAGAAAGGGATGATGCAAATATCACAGCCCATGAAGCATGTGAACAAGCCATAGTGCTACGAGGTGAACGAGATGCAGCAACTGCTAAAGTCCGTGTGGTGGAGACTGAGGTTAAGGAGAAGCTCCGAATGGCGGAGTCTAGACTAGAGGCTGTTGAAGATCTCCTCATCACCTATAATGCCAATGTCTTAAAGAATAGGAACCTAGCCTGGCTCCATAACTATCTGACACACTTATACAACGCCTGGGGCCATCTAGTTGAGGATGACAAAGCTACCTATCAGGGTGAATCAGTCGACGAATTAGAGCTTGAGAGCTGGGTGCTGAACGAAGATGAAAGAAAATTTCTTCATGATGCTATGATTTCATATGAAAAGGAGAAGCTTGGCGCTTAGCATTTGGAAGTTGAAGAAGGTTCTGGCATCGAGCACTATGATACAATTCCTGAAACTCTTGTTCCGACTCAGCCTGAACCGACCTTTATGGTTGAATCTCAATCCGTTCCTGCTTATAGCCCGGATCAACTGCAGATATCTCAAGCTAACGAGCAACTTTCTAACGCCGTTCAACTGACAACAAGTCAAACTGGGGAAGGTATTTTGAACATTTCGTATACCTTTTCAGGATTGAAAGCTCCACTTGAAATACTTAATAACAGCTCCCTTCGTTTCTTTCCGGTGATTGGAGCTACATCAACTGCGCCTCCTGCCACCACTCAAGAATTGCATCATGCTTTGGAGGCTATCGTAACTGAAGCGGTCGCTACAACAACTACCACGTGTATTGGCGGAACGCAGGGGTGCATACTTTCCTTTGATGAACAGATAATGGAGGAACTTCTCGGTCATCACAGTGACCCCTTTGTGAATCTACCATTTGTCATGAGCGGAAGCGCACCGGCGACTAGTTCCTTAGATTTACCTGTAAACATTCCTAGTGATGCGCAAACACTTCATGAGGAAGAGATTTTAGCTGAGATCAACGCCGAAATGGAAGAAGAAGCTCAAACCAACATTGTTGGAGGAGGAATGGTAGGACCCGGCCTGGATCCGTTAAGGATAATATCTCCCGGTGGTACCGTTGTCGATACCAGCGTGCCTATTCCACCTCCTATAGTGGATCCAACCCCTCTGACTCCGTCTGTTGGAAGTATTCCTATTCATTTGAGCTTGGAGGAGGAGGTGGATATAATGCCAGCCACTGGAGATCAACCACCGAAAGGCAAAGGCTCGAAGAGGAAAATCACTGGCAGCTCCAATGGGTCCATACCGAAGAAGAAACCAAGGAAAAAAGAAATAGTAGATAGGCCTCTTTGGCTGATTTTTGGGTAGATAGGAATTTTCTTTAGTTTTTCTTTTATACGCCGTGCATAGATGCGGGTTCGATCCCTGCTAGTAGGATTTTTGGAGATAACTTGTACATAAATTCCTTCCACAAATAGTTGAAATGAAATTTTGTTTTGACTTCAACTCAATTATTGTTTGTTTGCTTAAGTGTTCCAGTATTTGAATTCCAGTTCAGTGCACTTGTGAAGTTTTAGCTTCCGAGTCAAGGTTGGGCTTATTTTTCAAGTCCTGAAATCACGAACGTGAGTCATGACCGAGGACTAAGTCGAACTTTGATGTTGCACTACTCTAGTCAATGGTTGACACTTAAGTTTTTCCCCCAATTACAGGGACGAATTGTGAAGATCGGCTTGTGATTGCTTTTTAATTTCAACACATCGAGTTTAGCGTCGCTAAATCGATGTTTAAACAAATGAGAATCGAATGGTCGAATCACACCTGCTCACTTGTTGATGATCACATCCGTACTCCAGGGATTTGCATCTGTACGTCGGCGGCCATGCCTGCTTAAGTTTTAAGGATATGTCCATGCTCTAGGGACTTAAGTTATTTTATAGATGGTCAATCACACCCGAGTTACGTTTATACTCCGACCACACTCTGGGGACTTAGAGTTAATTACGGTCGATACTCTGGTTCGCACTTTGGGAATCCGGAGATAGTCGATGTTTGTACTCCAGTTCACACTTTGGAAACATGAAGTTGGTTGATGTTTATACTCCAACTCACACTCTTGGAATTTGGAGTTGACGTTTATACTCCGATTCGCACTCTGGGAATTCGTAATTGATGTTTATACTTCAATTCGCACTCTGGGAATTCGAAGTTGATGTTTATACTCTGATTCACACTCTGGGAATTCGGAGTTGATGTTTATACTCTGATTCGCACTCTGGGAATTCGGAGTTGGCCGATAGAGGTCAATCACCTCTATTTAGGCTTTTGAATTTCGTTCGCACTCCGAGAATGATGGATTTATCAGGATCGTGAATGGTCGATTCATATCCATCCTAAGTTAACAAGTGAGGTCGTTAGATAGATGGGTCCATCCTCCTCGAACTTGGCAAAGATACAGTCAAAGTCATTAAGTGATGGATCCACCCTCTTCGAAATCGTATTCATGAGTTTATATTTCAGCTCGTACCTTGGAAGACTGGAGTTAGTTAAAGGATTGTCGTGTATCAATCCTTTTTTGGCTTCAGCATAGTGACTTGACCCCGAGCTCAGGTTTCACTTAATGAGTGACCGGTCGTATCACAGTCACTCTCAATTTGAATAAATCCCACCGTATGATGGAACTTAGCACTTCGCGCATCATGAGGTGGTATAGCACATTCAATAAATCACAGCACTAGCTCAAAGAGATGACATTTTATTGCTGAAATGAGAAAATATGGCAAAATCAGTTTCCTTATTACAAATTCAGATTTCGAAATGCAGAAAAAATTACAGATGAAAAATAGACCAAATAAATAAAGCCTGTCAGGTGTAGTAGCGATGGAGACTTTCGCTGTTCTAGGCTGTTGGTAAAGTAGGACCGTCAACGGTCGATAGCTTAAATGTGCCATCTCTGAGCTTTCGTCCAATCACATACGGCCCTACCCACTTTGGTTTCATGTGTGAAGGAACCGGGTAGATTCTTTTGAGGATGAGATCTCCGAGTTCAAAGGTTCGGGGTCGGACCTTGGTATAATCGGTGACTCGACTTCGGTGTGCGACTGTCCTCAAATCAGCCTCTTTGCACTTCTCATCCAACAAATCCAAGGATTCAGCAAGTAGTATGGCATTTATCTTTGGACCATAATAAGTCACATGATGATATGGTACTTCCATCTCGACTGGAATAATGGCTTCTGAACTATAGGAATGAGAGAATGGAGTGTGTCCGGTCGTGGACTTGTGGGTTGTTCGGTAAGCCCATAAGCCATAGGAAGTTCATCAACCCACTTGCCCTTGGCCTTTTCTAGTCATTTCCTTATAATAGACTTGATAACCTTATTAACATCTTCGACCTGGCTATTTGCTTTAGGGTGTGCAACTGCAGCCAATTTCCTTTGAATGTGGAATCATTAGCAGAAATCCTTGAATTCAACACTATCGAACTGGGTTCCGTAATCAGTGATGATGGTATGTGGGAGACCAAATCGGCAGATAATTTTGTGTACTACAAAGTTGATCACCTTCTTCATCGTGATTGTAGCAAGAGGTTCAGCTTTGGCCCACTTGGTAAAGTAATCAACTACGATGATGGCGTACTTCGCACCACCTTTGGCCAGAGGTAGAGTGTCATGATATCGATGCCCCATACTACACACGGCCATGGACTGACCATTTGGGTTATCTTAGTAGGTGGGGCTCTAGGAATTCGAGCATGCTTTTGACATATTTCACATTTCCTGTCATAATCTGCTGCATCGCAGTTTACAGTCGGCCAATAATATCCATATCGAAGTACTTTCTGAGTGACAGCTTGCCTTCCGGTGTGATCGCCACATTCTCCTTCGTGTAAAAAATGTAATACTTTCTTAATTCCGTCATGAGCGATACATCGGAGTAAAGGAACGGAATATCCTCTTCTATATATGATTCCATCCTGAATAGTGAACCATGAGGCTTTTTGAAGAATCTGTCTCTTCTCACTCCTGCGCTCAGGTAATGTTCCATGCTCGAGGTAATTTCAAAACGGAGTCATCCACGACTGCTTACCAGGAGTGATTTCAAATATCCAGTCTGTCTCCATCCGATGGATGCTTGGGGAAGATAACCTTTCCATAGGAATGAGTCCCATTTGTTGTGCTTTGCCCGTACTTGCTAACTTCGCTAATGAATCATCTTTTTTATTACGCTCTTAGGGGATGCAGTAGATAGCATAATAATCGAACTTATTCAGTATCTCCTGGACCTGAGATAGGTAGGCAGCCAATCTTCGATCTTTGGCCTGGTATTCCCCCCGAACTTGACACACAACCAATTGTGAATCACAATAGATTTCCACAGTGATGATTCTCAAATCACGAGCGAGTCTCAATCCAGCAAGTAGGGCTTCATACTCAGTTTCATTGTTGGTTGCACGAAAATAAGACTTTAGATCATAACATATGGATCGACCTTCGAGGGTTTCAAGTACAACTCTAGCACCCGTGCACCGGTCGTTTGATGCACTATCAGTATGAAGCTTCCAAATATACTCGGAAGATTCACTAGTTTCGGGCAAGTCCTCTGGGATGGTAAATTCGGATGTGAAATCTGCTAGGATTTGTCCTTGAATAGCTCTCCTCGGAGTGTAAATAATGTCAAACTGGCTCAGTTCAATATTCCATTTGAGTAACCTACTAGATGTCTCAGGCCTTGTACGGACCAGTCGTAATGGTTGATTGGTATACATAGTGATAGGATGGTGTATATAGTGATAGGATGAGCCTGGAAATACAGATGAAGCTTCCTTGAGGCAACAGCGAGGCAATAAGCCAACTTATCTAGCTTCGAAAAATTTCTCTCAGCTTTGGTTAGCTGTTTACTAATATAGTAGACTAGTTTTTGCACTCGGTCTTCCTCCCGAACTAAGGTAGCGCTAATTGTGTTTTCTGATACTGCCAAGTAAAGGTACAACTGCTCATGATCGATAGGCTTTGACAAAATAGGCGGTGTAGAGTGGTGTTGAATTAGTGCTCGGAATGCGCCCTCACATTCCATGGTCCATTCAAAAATTTGTTTCCCTTTTCGAATCAAATCAACGGAAGGATTGCATTTGTTGATGGACTTTGAAATGAACCTGCTCAGTGCTGCTACTTTCCCGTTGAGGCTCTGGACTTGCTTTATGGTTCTTGGAGTCTCAAGATTTCTGATTGTGCAGATCTTTTCGGGATTTGCTTCGATTCCTCAAGCATTGACGATAAACCTAAAGAATTTTCCGGACGCAGCCCCAAAGTGACATTTCAATGGGTTGAGCTTCATTCTGTATTCTCGAAGGATGTTAAACATCGATTCCAAATCTTTAATATGATCAGTGGAGAATCGTGACTTCACCGTCATATCGTCAGCATATACTTCCATAGTTTTCCGAATCTGTTTGGCGAACATCCGGTTAACCAATCGTTGATAAGTTTCCCTACCATTCTTGAGTCCAAAAGGCATGACTTTAAAGAAATAGAGTCCCAGATCGGCCACAAAGCTGGTATGTTCTTGGTCGGCTAAGTGCATGAGTATCTGGTTGTAACTGAAATATGCATCCATGAAGGATAATAATTCGTGTCCAACCATTGAATCTACAAGCTAATCAATTAGAGGAAGTGGAAAACTATCTTTTGGGCAAGCTTTATTCAAGTCTGAGTAGTCAACACACGTTCTCCATTTTCCATTTGGCTTTCGGATAAGTACGGGATTGGATACCCACTCTGGGTATAAGGCATCTCGTATAAACCCATTTGATTTTAACTTATCGACCTCTTCTTTAAGAGTGGTAGATTTCTTTGGATCCATACCACGCCTTTTTTGCTTGATCGGGATGTACCGCGAGCCAATATTCAATGTGCGGCTTGCAATGTCTGGTGAGATTCCACACATGTCAGAATGTGTCCAGGTAAACACATCGAGGTTTGCCTGGAGAAATTCAACCAATTATCATTGCATTTTCTGGCTCAAATGAGACCCAATCTTTATCATTCTAGAATCATCGCTATCATCGATTGGGACATCGATTGTCAGTTCGGCTGGAGAAGCTTGACTGTCTTTACTTTCTTCTTCACTTTCATTATCTCTTGGGTCAAGATCTCTATGAAATTGATTGGGGTGCCCAGGCCTGGGCCCAGGCACCAATTGTTAATTTTCAACAAAACGGGCGCAGAGAGATTCCTCTTCGCCCTTTCCTTTTTCCTTTCGCTGCGCCCCACGTGGCTTAGAAACATAATAGGCTCGTCTAGTAGCCTGATCTCCTTGAATGACTCCAGCCCCACGATCGGTGGAGAATTTTAGAGTCAAGTACCATAGGGCAATGGCTGCCTTGAATTCAGATAGGGCCGGTCGGCCCGAGAAAGCATTATACGGCGAGTCTATATCCAAAACAACAAACTGCAATATCCGAACTCTCCAGCACTCTTCAACTCCCAAATCCACTGGTAGTTCCACTACTCCAATGGGTATAGTAGCGCTTCCATTGAAGCCATGGATTTGAGACTGGCAAGGCTTCAAATCTTTGGCTTCCATTTTAATTTGGTCATGGGCTTGCTTGAACAAGATATTAACAGAATTTCCACTGTTAACTAGGATCCTCTTTATCCAAGCAGTACCTACCTGAGCTGATATGACAAGTGGATCAATAGTGGGAGCTTCGACCTTGTCAGCATCTCTATTTTGGAATACGATGTCGTCAATCATCGTCTTCTGTTGTTTGGATAGACCCCATCATCAAAACTACTACAACACCCGAAGTCCGTATGCCTAACAGAACTGGCATACGACTCCATTTCCCTTCAGCTTCAGTCTGCTGGATCAGGACCACCACTTACAGTATTTATCACTAACCTCCCACCGGTACAAGCGGGTTCCTCCTGTCTCGCCTGATTAGGTACATTATTTTGATTCGATAGGCCCGCACCTCCAGACTGGGGTGCCCACACAAACTGTTCTTACTTCCTCTCACTTATCAACTTCTCAATAAGATCTTGCAAATGACGACACTTATTTGTATTATGGCCATAGCTCTCGTGAAATCTACAAAATTTCCCTATTTGGATCTGCCTTTCCGATGGTGGCTTCGGGGAATGCTTCTTGTATTGGATAGTATTGCAGGTTTGTAGATACACGTTCTCCAGCGACGTATTCGGTGGAGTATAATTATCAAACATAAGAGCCTATGTCGCGGGCCACATTTCTGATCCCGCTTTCTATTCTGATTCCCACTGCCTTTTTGCTGAGTCTGTTTATTCTATACATTCAACTGAACTTTTTCGAAACTCCCCTTGGATTGTTTAACAGCTATATTACTCTAGATTCCTTCATGCTTGGCCCTGCGTCATCCTTCTTCCTAGACTGTTTCACATCCTCCCTTCTCAAGAATTAGGCTTCCTTGGAATAGAAACGGTCTAATTACGTAGGCGGTTTTCCATCCAACCAGTTGTCGAATTCAGAATCGGAGTCGATCCCCTTAGTCAATGTTATAAGAATAGAGTTATCATTAGGGTTGCTGATCTCACCACACACAGCATGGAATCTTTCTAAATAACGTCGGAGTGTCTCTCTAGGAGCTTGAGTGGCACTAGACAGAGTGTTAACATTCTTCGGCCTTGCGACATGCATCTGAAACTTCTCAACAAACTTGGTTGCCAGTTGGTCAAAACAAGAAATAGATCGAGGTGGAAAATGAGTGAACCACATAGTAGCTATGCCCCCTAGAGAGATTGGGAAGCTTCGACATTTAACTACATCATCAGTCTGTGCTACATTCATCAACCACTCGTACTTCAGGATGTGTTGATTGGGACCAAAACTTCCTTCATAGACTGGTAAAGTCGGCTTCCTGAATTGCCAAGGTGGTTCAGCATAGAGTATTTCATCGGGTAAAGGAAGTATGACTCCGGGAGATTCCCCCATCGTCATTTGTGAGGCCTTAACTGTCTTGAATCATCTGACGGATCATTATGGGGATGCTTGGCATCTATACAATTTGTGCATGCTGGGCCAAGGTGTTGTCAGGTTCAACAATGCGAGGCTGGGCCGATCGGGGTCGAGGGTCTGTATTTTGCCTCCTTGGCCTGAAGTTCTTTGGAACACAAGGTTTGGGAGTATGTCCATGTTTATGATGGTTCAGATCTGACTTATTCTGGGCATCAACTCCTGGTTCAATAGTAGTGGTAGTAGCGCAGTTGTCGATGGCGTAATGAGGAACAGTACCTCCCCGAGAGGAGGGTCCAGTTTGGTAGCTGGTTGACAGGCCAACTCTAGGTTTCCCAATGTTCAATGTAGGTTGATGTCCAGTAGCTTGAGTGCAACCCTCGTCCAGCCGTGGGCGTGTAGATCTGTGATGGTAATCCGAAGGGGCTGAACTCTCCATGGATGAATAGGAGGCCTAACCCCTCCTGAATCTCCCACGTCTTTGGCATTTAGCTTATTAGTCAATTCTACGATTGCATGCAACTGTTGAGTGAGTTGCTGATGGCTCTGAGTCAGCTCTTGCATAAGCATCTGGAATACTTCCTTGGTAACAGGGCCTGACGAATATGATCGTCTGGTAGCATTCTAATTGGGTGGAGGCAACTGTACCGGATTCTGTTTGTCCCATCCTTCTTGATCTGCAGCTGTAGAAGCGGTCCTTGTGCTTACCATGATGGATGGTGAAGTTCTTACCTAGATCTGATGCAAATCTGAATAAGATGGAAGAACTCTGAACTTGAGGTCTGGATCTTCTTCTCAGATTTGTGCAATCCGGTGGCGATAGTAGATCCAAAGAGCAGGAGTAAAACTGTGTTTTCTCGATGAAAGCACCAAAGTGTTTGTACCAAAATTGGGAATAACACTCTTCGGAAGTATTTGAAGAGATAAAATGAAGAAAATAAATGGAAAAGTAGGATTATCTAATAAACACTTCAAAAAACAGATAAGAAAAATACGTAGAGACACAATGATTTAGAGTGGTTCGGCCTATGGCCAACATCCACTATGAAATTGATGATTTTATTGATTTTTTCTTGTTTATTACAACAGATTACAGCGAAATATAGCGGTAAATTTCGAGTACAATAGTAGTCTTGGAGTGCAAAAATGGATTCGACAGAGTCTAGATGTAAGAGAGCTAAAAGTCCTTTTTTGTAGGTTCTGGGCGCTATTTATAGGTGTAGACTGCAAATATCTCGCTTAGATCTTAGGAGACCTCTTCTGTCAAGTGGGCGGGCCCACGCAATTGATCCCATGTGATTTTTACTCGACCCGTAAGTGATACGAACAATTTCACATCGATCAAGATTTGGCCTAATTGAGTCGAAATTGAGCAGGAAATTTTTTTAGGTGTACGTAAGCTCCTGTAAAAAATTGGTGGCATTTGGACATGTAGATTGTGAGTTATAATCAATGCATGTTTGGCTTTATGTACGTTGTCTTATTCGAATCGATAACTTCGTAGATCAATTCGAACCGCTTTTGAGCACATGCCTGTAAGTTGACGGGCGCTAGCTCCTCGGATCGATTCACCTTTCGTGCCGTGTTGACTGCTTCCTTGTTTGTATCTATAATCTAAGTCTTGTTCGTGTCGATCTGAATGGTTTCGTTCTTTTCATATTGGTCGCCTTGCTCTATTCGTATCGATCAGTTGCTCTGTCATATTCGTATCGATCGATTGTTCTGTTATATTCATACCAATCGAGTGCTTGGGTTTGTTCGTATCGATGGAAAGTGTCCACTTCGTATCAATCTACGGTTGATCGATACGAAGTATGTATGATGTTTGATCGACATGAACTAGACACTTGTATTGCTTCGATGGATATGAAAGGGGCAATAGCCGATCGATTCGAAGTGGACCTGCCTTTTGATGGATATGAAGAAAGCCATCCTCGATGGATATGAACAAGACAACTAACGATTGATACGAAGTAGAGTTGTTTGATGATGGAGTCGAATAGATCGATACGAATAAGGCATATTCCCCTGATGGATATGAAGTAATGCATTTTGAGGGATACGAATAGATGGACACGAATTAATGGAGAATGCCTTACTGATACGAAATGATGGATGCGATTGAGTTGATTTCTTTGTCTTGCATCGATCATATCTCGAGCAACTCGGATTGGTTTGAAATTTGGAACATTGATTTTCATAGATTTGCTTGTCATGTCTTAACGATTGTAGCTTAATCCGAACTCGGACAAAATTCATCAATATCAATAATAAGCCCGTGTATAACCGATCTTCGAGACGGATTGTCCATGGTTTCCAGTTAAGTTCCTGGTATCACGGCATTGCCAAAAGGCGAGATAACATTCCTCCTTCCTTAAACTTTTTTTGATGGCATCTATAGACTTTTTAAAATTTAGAAACCATAGCTCAATTCACTTTAACTACATGAACATTTTTATTCTCTTGCTTAAAAGTAGCTGTTTCACTTCTTCAATTTTTCTCCCTCTTCTCATGGCCATAATTCTCTCCAAACTATTCCAAATAAATAAATTCTTTTTTTTAATTTAGAAGAATCGAGGCTACTACAATTTTCATTCACTCAATTTCTTCAATTTTGAGTGTTAGTGGGTCAAAAATAATTTCTTTCAAACTAATTTTCGGACCTAGATTTTCAAGTCTGAAAATACCTTTCTTATTTTGATCATATATCCATTGAAAATGATCCAAATTGAGTGATTCATTTTATGAAATTGTAGAGAAACGAATTATTAATAACTTTACTTTTGACAACTTTCCTAAATTACATGAGTAACATATCCAAAAATCATTGGAAGATGGCCAATGTTTGGGTTGATTTTGTGAATCCGATGATAATCTGTAATCCCTCCACCTTTCAATGCTGAGCTCCACTACCTTTGGGCCGTGTGCACCATACCATGGCCCAACCATAAAGCAACCATAAGGCCACCAAATCTTGTTCTGGCCAAAGTCAAAGCATGGATCTAGGCTCGGTCCAAAAGTTAGGAAAGTTCGAATCATTTTGGTAGTTTTTAGGTAAGTATAGCTCACGAATTTTTTTAAAAGTTCCAACTTTAAATATGATGATCACTTTGATAATAAAAACATTATTGATGGTTTTTGTATTGATGTGATTAAATTGTTTACATATATGTTTGATGTGCAGTTTGGTTTGACTTAGAGATCAAAGTTGGAATGAGTGTATGGATGTATAGTTATGTTCTTTATTGGTTATGTAAACCATGACATGTATATGTGTTGTGTTTATATCATATATGTTAAAGTTAGCACTTGAGTATGATGTTATATGTAAAATGAAAAGTTAGTATTTGGAATCGTAGTTGCGACGTCGAAATCCTTTGATTTTCAAAAACTTGTTTTCCTTACTTTTAAAAATGTTATTTTCATTTAATTTCAAAAACTTTACTTTTTTTCCTAAAGAAAGTTTCTAAGTTAAAAAAGTAAGTTAACACAAACCAATAGAGTTTTGGAAGTGATTTAGAACATAAATCAAGTTTCAAAATTATGGATCATTTAGCGATAGTCGCTATAAATGCAATTCGTATGACGAACTCTTTTTGCAAATTAAAAGTGTTTTTAACTTAAGTATATTTTTGAAAAGTGTTTTCAAAACATGTTCTAAGTAAGATTATAAAGTAATTGTTATTTAATGATTATTTAATTAATTTAATTAATAAGGTAATTAGTACTTAAGTATTAATTAAATATGTTAAGTTAGTTCATTAATAAAAGGTTAATTACATTTTTAATTAATTTTTAAGGATTAATTATTATTTAATTATTTATTTGTTATAAAAGGTTTAATTATTTAATTAATTACTAGTTTAGTTATGATTAAAGACATAATTAAGATTTAAATTATTATTTAACGAATTAAATCATTATTTAACAATTAATTAGAGACTAATTATGGTTTAAATATTTATTAAAAGGTTTAATATTATTTAATTAATTATGTACAGGATAATTATTATTTTATTATTTTTTAGTTAACTGTGGTTTAATTATTAATTAAAGGTTTAATTATTTTTAATAAAAACTTTAGATGTTATTTGATTAGTAAATAAAGTTTTAGAAGTTTAGAGCACCTTATTTTCAAAATCGATTTTATTTTCACGAAGCAATTTTCTTTTAAAAGGAGATTTTAATCCAAAGGATTTCTTTGTCATCTATCCTTAAGTAGACCCAATTGAATATGAAACCTAATGACATCTATTTAGTAGAATAAATCATCGTTCTACTCATGTATTTGACATCTGTTTTTCTAGAATAAATCACTGTTCTACCATAGTTCACCAAGTAGATTATGTTGATATCTATTAGGCAGATTAAACTCATTCTCCCATTATACTAACTTAGACATATGGTTAGGAGAAAAAAATCCCCATCTCTATTTTCGTAACTTGGACATTTACTTATATGATTGATTGGTACTGGTTGATTCCTTTATACATATCTTCTTATTATGTAGATACCCATGTTATAACTTGAATATTAAACTTAATTAAAAGAGAACCATTGTGGTCACTAAGCTTCTTTCTAATTTTTAAGGTCAATCATACTTTTAATAATGGTTTCAAGTTAAATAATGATTTTAGTAAAGGTGTTTTAAATGGTTGTTTTATTTATAAAAAGGACTTTATTAAATGAGTTTATTAAAGGATTTTTGTTTTAAATGAGGAATATTTATAAGAAAGTTTAATAAACAATTTTAGAGATTTATAAAGAGATATATAAATGGTTTTTGATATTTATAAAGGAGTTTTGTAAATTTAACTTGGTGATTTATAAAGAGTTTTCAAAATGGGCTTGGAATTTTAAGTAAAGGGGATTCGTAAATAAAAGAGTGTTATTAAGAGGATTTATAGAAGGAAATTTATAAAAGAATTTGTGACTGGATTTCCTTTAACTTACCTTTTTAATTCTTATGGTATGGACACTCGTTCCACAATTAACATCGAAGGAATGTTGTTGAGGTTATCTTTATCACCAATTTAAATAACATTTTGTTTTGATCCTTTGATATGATTTGTAATAATCTTTCACAAATGTTTTGTGAATATACTGATGTCAGTTAGATAAGTATATGAATGTTTTTGATAAATACTTTTGAAAAGAGTTTTGTTGGGTCGGTTTTCTGGCAAGCAAAGGAAGAAGAAGCCTAAGATAAGCAAATCGAGCAAGAGCCAGAGCTCCCAGAGCAGACGTTTGGCTCAGCAAAAATGCAAAACAAATCATTTGGACCGGCATGATGGACCAGATATTTGGTACGGCGCCCTATAGTATGCCGAACAAAGTATCTGACATCCTCAGAAGTACTAGTCCAAATGTTTGGTCCGGCATTCTCTGGTATGTCGGACCAGATATTTGGTCCGGCACGACCCACCATTTACCAAACCAAACATTTGGTTCGGTACAACAGGCACACCGAACCAGATGTTTGGACTGGCAAAGAGGATCCTCCGGAAATGAAGGTTGTCGAACCAAAGGAAGGTGAAGGTTGCCGAACCAAAGGAAGCTGAAGATTGCCGAACTAAAATGAAGACTGCTGAACCAAACAAAGGATGGAGATTGTCGATCCAAGCTTACCGAGCATTCAGTCCCGGACACTAATTCCGAACCAGACCCAGGAAACTATAACCTCTTCTCCACACCTCACAATCCCACTCTATAAATACCGGAGCTTCTCAACAACAATGAGGTGAGAGGTTCTGAAAGAAAGGCAGAAAACTCTGTTGAGATCTATCACCCTAGCTATTATAATTTCTTTAATCATTCCAAGCAATCTTGTACTTGTAACCAAATCTAAGAAAGGATAATAAGATAGGAAGTGGATGTAGGCACATTCTGGCTGAAACACTATAAAAACCCTATGTCACTTGTTCTTTACTTATTTTCTTTTCTGAATCTCGAATTTGCTAATTACTTCGGTATCTGCTAAGGATCATTTCATTATAACTTGAAACGTCAAAAGAATCGCAAGATAAACACAATCCAATAAGGCCAAACTAAAAATTAGATTAACAAGTGTTTGCCCAATTTTTGAGCAAACATTTTTGGTGCTTTCATTGAAAAGGAGCATAGAAAGCCAAACTCTCCTGCCTATTATTCTTCCAAACTTAGCACATCATTAGAACATGGCTCCTTCTAAGCGAAATGCTGACAAGGGCAAGAATGAGCTACTGCAAATGCGCTCAACCCCATCCAGGAAGATCAAGAAAACCCAACTACTCGCTCCTTACATCAAGGCTCAGTTGTTACCCAAGAAGACATAGAAAGGGTTGTGAATGAGATGACTGACCACTTCGCTGCCCAACAAGAAGCTTTGGTGGACAACTCATGACAAACTTAAGGGGCACGGAGGAATCCACTCACAATACTGGAACCCAGGGTGAATCCCAGTCTAAAGAGTCACGTAGAAGGAATAGATCTCCCTTCAATGATGAGTTCAATCAGGAAGATCCAATGGCTCGAAGCCGAGCCAGGACTCAACCTGAAGTTGGTCCAAAGAGGTCATCAAGAGCTGGGCCCAGTCAAGGGGCCTTGGACACGGAGCATCTATTGTTAATCCTATCATGCTTCGAACCAATTATCGTCAGTCCGGCCTCAATCAAGGCGCCAGATGCCATCACTATCAAAGAGAGGGCCTCGCTTCTCCTAGGGCTGCTCTTGAGTCCGAAGAAAGGATGACATGTATCTTCAGGGAGTACCTCAGGCACAAACAACTCGAAAGGGGGATAGGCACCAGAGTATCCAGCCCTTTCACTAGCGACGTAGAGGCAACAACACCTCGAGAATGGAAGATGCCCACCATGGATCCATATAAGGGCACGTCTGACCTAATCATCCACCTATAGTGATACTCTCTACACATGCTCATGAATGGAGCAACTAAAGGTGTGCTATGTAAATGTTTTTCGCCATTCTTGTCAGATTTAGCAACCACATGGTTCTGTTGCCTACCTCACGGATCCATCAGTTTTTGGGAATTGTGATAACCTGGATATTTGGACATCTGATAAGTGAATAACTAACCAGCTTACTCAGTTGAACAGTAAAATTCTGATACCTGCAAATATAAATAAATTTGGAATTTTTATAAATAATGAAATATAATTATCTAGAAATAATAAATTTTACAGTAAATTAACATATATGTAAATAAATATTCGCAAGATTCTATAAAGTTGGAATTTATAAATTTACAAGTATGTGAGTGTATAATATGGTGATTTGAAGCATGGGATTGAATTCAACAAAATAAATTTTCAAAAGTTATTTAAATTTATCTATGAATTTTAAAACTCTAAAGATAGATATTGATTTGTTTAAAAGTGGGATAGTTAAAATAAGATTTAACAAAGGATTTATTTTGCTTTCTTTTAAAATTTACTTAAACTGAAATAGTTTGTAAATATATAAAGAAAAATTTAAAACATAATTCATAATTTAAAACATAAGAAATACTTAGATAAAGGCTTTAAAACATTTGTAAGCCTTACAACACTAGAAATTAACATTTGTAACTGAGGTAAGCATGCAAATTTACATGTGGCATTTTTTTTTTAAAAAAATTTTTATGAATTATCAAAATATTAAGCAAGGCTATAAGTTATCTCTACCCTACTCTTTTCTTTCTTTTATTTGTTCATTCTAAAAACCAAAGCCATGTGAAAATTTAAAGCAAACCAGAAAACAAAATGAAAAAAAGAGAAAGATCAGTTTCAAAAATAAAGATAGAAAAAAAAATGAAGCCTGTAATGTGACGACCACCCATGACTCCCACACCATACAAGGAAATAGTGCGCTGTAAAGTGTGCCAGGCAGCCACGGATGACCGTTAGGATAAGGTAAACACAGAATAGTCCATCGTATTACTCACAGCGCATGGATAAAATACAATAGAAAGTATACATAGTGAAGCTCTATAGAACAGAAGTCTCATCATATAAACTCATAATAGTTTGATACAGCAATCAGCAAAGTCAATACATCAAGCCTCACTACATATCACTCAGAGAATATACAAACAGCGGAACACCCAGTACATATAGTAAGAAAATAATATGCAGAAGCCTCCAGCTCGTCTTCGTCATCAACAGCGTTGACCACTAAGAACAGCACCTGTCACCTGCTACCTAGTCTGTCCATCCCAACATGGATGAACAGCCCAAGGTAATAAGAGTTAAACATAAAACCTTGAGTCAGACAACAGTCTTAGTGAGCAGTAAATCAACTATCAAACATACCAAAAGAGCATAAAGGGTAAAAGGAATAGGAACTCAACCATCCCACTCCACCTCTTTCTACAGTGATAGCCCCCAGACACACTAAGCAGAAGTAAACATAGCAATTCAGACATTTAAAGCAAAGTAAATATCACTCAAGTCAAGGTCGGTGTTTTCCAAATGCAAACCCCCAAGGCCTAAACCAAGATCAGATAAGCACCCTGAAAACATCGCTCCTGACCCAAATGACAATACAACCAAACATCCAAACATCCATGACTCTGGATATCACTGTTATCATTGCCTTGAATTCACCGTTAGTTGAATGACCGCCTGTCAAGGGCTAATGGTAACCTCGGTTCTAGACATAACTCCGCACGTCGTCGCAGCCCGTGCCTAGGAATTTTCGCAACTACCCAGAGTACTAGCACGTCGTCGCAGCCCGTGCTTGGAACGTCATCGTGACCCGTCCCAACGTACTCTTGCTTTGAGCATGCTAGAACCTTCAACAACGATGAAATCTCAGCCTCCTAGTCATCCTCCTCAACGACTATTCTCATACTAGCCCAAGCGCCTCTCGAGCCCACCATTATCAACCAACTCGAACCGCATCATCGAGTTATCAACATGCTTGGGATGATCCCGTCTGGATTAAATCAAGTCTATCTCACATCATGCTTTGCTTCATCGCATCATAGCAAAGTCCATCATCATCGAATCTATCCATATGAACTTTAACATCCGCTTCATATGCCACAAGCTACTTTCACCACTCAAGAGCCTCTCCACTTAGCTTTTGAATCATCTTCGACCAACTTGTCCAAATCAATTATTAGCTAATTTGCAACAATCTATCAATCAAATCAATCATTAATCCAAGCAGTCAAACATTCAAACAAGATCTAATAAGCAATTATACAAGAATGGCAATTTCGTAATTAAAATGTCCAAATCTAACAAGTATGAATTATAAGCAAATATCTCTAAAACTTGATGAATAAACTTATATAAGTTAACATGTAGAAAAATGGGTATCCAAAACTTTATAGACAATGGATCTACATGCAGACTTAAGGAAAATGCAAGAAATCTCTATCTTTAACACATAAACAAGCCACCGATCCAATATACTCATTTGGGTCCGTGTGAGAGATAACTACCACTCACCGAATCACCTAAACACCTCAAAAGATAACAACTTCAGATCTGGACAGCAAAGGATCTAGCTTGATCCGATAATATTTCCCTTCAAACGATGAAATCTCTCTTCGATGGATGTAGACCTTCAACTTTGACTCTTGGATCTTCGATTTGATCTTCAATCTAGATGAATGGAAGCACAAGATTAAAGTGGAGAAAAGAAGTGAAGAAGTGTTGTAGTCGAGCTCTCAAAATGGCAGCACTTCGTCGCTTCAAAATCCGGATTCCAAAAATGAAGATAGGCACTCCTATTTATAGGCTGAAATCCTTAACTTGTATGCCCCCTTAAGTCGGTCACGACTCATCAAGACCCACGACTTACGACTTACGACTTAAGACTTACGACTTAAGACTTACGACTTAAGACTTACGACTTAAACTTACGACTTAAGGCTTACGACTTAAGGCTTACGACTTAAGACTTACGACTTAAGGCTTACGACTTAAGGCTTACGACTTAAGGCTTACGACTTAAGGCTTACGACTTAAGGCTTACGACTTAAGGCTTTCGACTTAAGACTTTCGACTTAAGACTTTCGACTTTCGACTTACGACTTAAGACTTACGACTTAAGACTTACGACTTAAGACTTACGACTTAAACTTACGACTTAAGGCTTACGACTTAAGGCTTACGACTTAAGGCTTACGACTTAAGGCTTACGACTTAAGACTTTCGACTTAAGACTTTCGACTTAAGACTTTCGACTTAAGACTTACGAACAACAATTCTACGATCCTTCGATCCGTAAAAATACGGGTCGTTACATTCTTTCCCCCTTAGGAATTTCACCCCCGAAATTCCAAACAAACAAGAGCAATCAAAACTATTCTGCATGCCTACCATCCATAACAATCAACAAACTATGCATCCAATTACTAGCCTAGCATGCAGAATTCTAAGACTAGAACAAGTTACAAATTCATGAGATGTCACGACACCTTAGGGCCATACCTCGAAGAGTTCAGGATGAGCTGCCTTCATCCTCTCTTCCTCCTCCCATGTACAGTCGTTAATATCATCACTCCATTGTACCTTGAGCAACTTGACTACCTTCCTCCTAAGCTGTTTCGTGTCAGTTTCCACAACACGAAGCGGCTTACGAGGTCTTCTAATAACTGGATCAACTTTCAAATCTTCACAGCTATCAGCAGCAACCACTGTATTTAGGTCGTGCACATACTTCCGTAGATACGACACGTGAAAAACATTGTGCACACCCGACATCTTTTCTGGTAACTCCAACTTATAAGCGAGCTTTCCAATTCGCTCGACGATCGGGAATGGTCCAACAAATCTCGGAGTCAATTTTCCTTTCTTCCGAATCGAATAACATTCTTTAGTGTAGAAATCTTCACAAAAACCATATCGCCTACGTCGAATTCCAAATCTTTTCGACGCTTATCGGCATAACTTTTCTGACGATCTTGGGCTGCCTTCATTCGTCGCTGAATGGTCTCTATACAATCTGAAGTCTGTCGAATCATTTCGGGCCCAAGTATCAGCTTTTCTCCAGTTTCCAACCAACATGTCGGAGAGTTACACGGTCTTCCATACAATGCCTCATATGGTGCCATACCAATACTTGACTGGTAACTGTTATTATATGAAAATTCCACCAAATGAAGATGATCTTCCCATGATCCTCCGAAGTCCAAAACACATGCTCGGAGAAGATCTTCCAAAACTCGGTTGACTCTCTCGGTCTGACCATCTGTTTGGGGGTGATAAGCTGTACTCAAACACAATTCAGTTCCCAAAACTTCCTGGAAGCTCTTCCAGAATCCACTAGTGAACAATGGGTCTCAATCGCTCACTATACTCTTTGGAATACCATGGAATCGAACTATCCACTTAACATACAACTCAGCCAATTTCGATGCAGTCCTAGTTGATCGAACAGGAATAAATCTTGCACTCTTAGTCAAACGATCTGCGATGACCCAAATCCCTTCATTTCCTGCTCTGGTTCTAGGTAGTCCATCGATAAAATCCATCGATATTTGCTCCGACTTCCATGTAGGAACTTCTAATGGCTGAAGCAATCCACTTGGCTTCTTCTGTTCGGCTTTTACTAACTGGCAGTTCATACACTTGGAAATAAAATTTCCAACATCCTTCTTCATACCTTCCCAGTAATAGGTTCTCTTCATATCCCGATACATCTTATTTCCACCTGGATGAATTGTCAACTTTGAGTGATGACTTTCCTTCAAAACTTCATTTCTCAATTCATCTATATCGGGAACAACCAGTCATCCTTGTTTCCGAAGCCAACCCTCTTGATCGACCTTGAATCCTTTATCCTTCTCTGGGTCCAATCCAGATTCCAAATCACGGATAATCTTGACAAGCTTATCGTCTCGCTTTTGGCTCTCGCCAATTCTTTCCACTAGAGTAGGTCTTATCGATAAGTTTGTCAACATCTCAGGTTCCAATTCACATCTAGGCCTGAAGTCAAATCCAGCCAAATACTCAAGACTCTTCCATTCCGAAAACATGGCTCCCAAACCCGCATGTCTTCGACTTAACGCATCTGCCACCGCGTTACCTTTTTCCGGAGTATAGGCTACACCAAAATCATATGATGCTAAAAACTATAACCATCGTTGCTGTCGAAGATTCAAATCCTTTTGGGAGAAAAGATACTTCAATGACTTATGATCTGTAAAAAACTCAAATCGAACTCCCAATAGGTAATGTCTCCACATCTTCAAAGCAAATACAATCGCCGCTAACTCCAAATCATGAGTCGGATAATTCCTTTCATGCGGCTTCAGTTGTCGACTTGCATATGCAACAACTTTATCCTTCTGCATTAGCACTGCTCCAAGTCCAGTACCACATGCATCGGTGTAAACCACCATCTCATCATTTCCACTTGGAATGGCCAAAACAGGAGCACTTGTCAATCGCTCTTTCAGGATTCCGAAAGCTTGCTCACACTTAGCATCCCATCTGAACACTTGGTTCTTTTTCGTCAACCCTGTTAATGGTGCAGCTATCTTGGAAAAGTCTTTGATAAACCGACGATAATATCCTGCTAATCCAAGAAAACTTCTCACATCAGATACATTCTTAGGTCTAACCCAATCCTGGATTGCTGCCACCTTAGCGGGATCAACCGCTATTCCATTTCCAGAGATAACATGGCCTAAGAACCTCACTTCACTCTTCCAGAAGTGACACTTCGAAAACTTAGCCCTCAGCTGTTGTTTTCGCAAGATTTCCAAAACAATACGCAAATGCGTCTTGTGCTCTTCTTCAGTCTTGGAATATATCAAAATATCATCCACAAACACAAGTACAAACTTGTTCAACTGATCCCTGAACACTCTATTCATAAGATCCACAAAATATGCTGGTGCATTGGTCAATCCAAACGGCATTACCAGCCACTCATAGAAACTGGATGGTGTCCTAAAAGCAGTCTTCGACGCACTATCCTTTGCCACTCTCAACTGGTGAAATCCCGTTGCCAAATCCATCTGAGAAAACACCTTAGCTCCGTGAAGCTGATCAAACAAGTCATCTATTCTCGGCAACGGATACTTGTTCTTCTTAGTCACTTTATTCAGCTCACGATAGTCCACACACAACCTCAACGATCCATCCGCTTTGGTTGCGAACACAACTGGTGCACCCCATTCGGACACACTATGCTGAATGAAGCCTTTCTGTAAAAGGTCATCAACTTGCACCTTTAACTCTTGCTGTTCCCTAGGCGCCATTCGCCTAAGCGGCATCACAACAGGTCTGGCTCCTTCAACTAGATCGATACGAAACTCGATCTCTCTATGCGGCGGTAACCCTTTGACCTCGTCAAAGACATCCTCAAATCCATTCACGATAGGCACCGATGACAGTCCATCCCGTGGAACAACCAACGAATACATGAAGCTCATGAAGACGCCTTCTTCATGCTTACATCGTATCACAACCTTTCGACCCTCCACATTCTCGACTGTCACCTCCAGCCTCTTGCAATCAACCCTTGCCGCATACTTCCTAAGTCAGTCCATACCCAAAATAATTCCGAACCCCGCAAAGTTCAGAACAAAACAATCACAAACAAAAGAGCAATCATGACTCGATACAACTAGACCACGGCATATCATACACAAACATGACGAACCCCCAACTAGATTAGTCACAACCAATGGTCTATCAACAATATCCGGTTCCAAACCCAACCGGCCTACAAGTTCACTACAAACAAAGGAATGCGACGCCCCAGTATCAAACAACACTCTAACTGGAACACCACAAATGGAAAGAGTACCTTGAACCACCACACTCTTCCCCTTCTCTTCTGCAGTAGGAGCTTCCAAAGATGATGGAATAGCCCCCAAAGCATAAGCTTGCACAATCTGCTTGTCCTTCCTCGGTTCCGGACAATTCTTCCTGAAATGCCCCGGCTTATCACAGTTGTGGCACTTCGCCGGCGCCTTCTGATTCTTACAATCCCTGGAGAGATGGCCCTTCTGCTGGCAATTGTAGCAGGTCACTTCACCCTTCGGCTTCTTTTGACCATTCTTACCCTTCTGTTGCTGCTGCTTCCTCTTCTTGTTTCCACCTTGCTCAACAACAACAGATCCTTCCTTAGGAAACAGATTCTCATGCCTGAGAGCCTTCTCCACAAGCTTCTCAAACGGATCGTCCAAATGATCCACCAACTGCCTCCCAAGATAATTGTCCAGGCCTGTCACAAACTTCTCATTCTTCTGATAAGGGGATTCAATATATGACCGAGCATACTTGGACAAAGCTTCAAACTCAGAAACATACTCAAGAACTGGTCTTCCACCTTGCTTGAGCTCCACAAACTTCTTAAACAAAACAGATTTCTGAGCTGTAGTAATGAACTTAGCTTCAAATCTGACTTGGAATTGCTCCCAAGTGATCTCTTCCTCTGGAGTATCAATGGTGATAGAGTTCCACCAATCAGAAGCTCTTCCCTGAAGCTGTCTTGATGCAAGCTTCCTCTTAGTCACATCCTCAATTCCCAAGTCACCAAAGATCCTTCTACAAGCATCTATCCATCTCTGGACTTCTATGGTTAATTCTGTTCCCAAGAAAACCTTCCCTCCAAGAGCAGTATAGTCCTTACAAAGCTTAGCAAAATCCACTGGTCTTGGGGCTTGAACCTGAACTCCAACATCTACCGATGGCCCCGGAGCTGGCATCCTTCTCATGATCGAAGTCATCATAGCCTCGAACATAGAAGCATAATCAGCAGCCCACTCAACAGCATGGCCTCCCCTAGCAGCTGGTCTCCCTCTTCGACTCATTCCTAATATCGAAAAGAAATGATTAATATACCCTGAGAAACAACTGCATAAGAAGTTCAAATCCTTCTAAGCTACTATATTATATATATAGTAATCATCCATCAAAATTACAATTACGTCTCTCATACGTAGTTACGTCAGCGAGCGTTGGCTAAAATCGATTAACCAAAGCTCTGATACCAAAAGTGACGACCACCCATGACTCCCACACCATACAAGGAAATAGTGCGCTGTAAAGTGTGCCAGGAAGCCACGGATGATCGTTAGGATAAGGTAAACACAGAATAGTCCATCGTATTACTCACAGCGCATGGATAAAATACAATAGAAAGTATACATAGTGAAGCTCTATAGAACAGAAGTCTCATCATATAAACTCATAATAGTTTGATACAGCAATCAACAAAGTCAATACATCAAGCCTCACTACATATCACTCAGAGAATATACAAACAGCGGAACACCCAGTACATATAGTAAGAAAATAATATGCAGAAGCCTCCAGCTCGTCTTCGTCATCAACAGCGTTGACCACTAAGAACAGCACATGTCACCTGCTACCTAGTCTGTCCATCCCAACATGGATGAACAGCCCAAGGTAATAAGAGTTAAACATAAAACCTTGAGTCAGACAACAGTCTTAGTGAGCAGTAAATCAACTATCAAACATACCAAAAGAGCATAAAGGGTAAAAGGAATAGGAACTCAACCATCCCACTCCACCTCTTTCTACAGTGATAGCCCCCAGACACACTAAGCAGAAGTAAACATAGCAATTCAGACATTTAAAGCAAAGTAAATATCACTCAAGTCAAGGTCGGTGTTTTCCAAATGCAAACCCCCAAGGCCTAAACCAAGATCAGATAAGCACCCTGAAAACATCGCTCCTGACCCAAATGACAATACAACCAAACATCCAAACATCCATGACTCTGGATATCACTGTTATCATTGCCTTGAATTCACCGTTAGTTGAATGACCGCCTGTCAAGGGCTAATGGTAACCTCGGTTCTAGACATAACTCCGCACGTCGTCGCAGCCCGTGCCTAGGAATTTTCGCAACTACCCAGAGTACTAGCACGTCGTCGCAGCCCGTGCTTGGAACGTCATCGTGACCCGTCCCAACGTACTCTTGCTTTGAGCATGCTAGAACCTTCAACAACGATGAAATCTCAGCCTCCTAGTCATCCTCCTCAACGACTATTCTCATACTAGCCCAAGCGCCTCTCGAGCCCACCATTATCAACCAACTCGAACCGCATCATCGAGTTATCAACATGCTTGGGACGATCCCGTCTGGATTAAATCAAGGCTATCTCACATCATGCTTTGCTTCATCGCATCATAGCAAAGTCCATCATCATCGAATCTATCCATATGAACTTTAACATCCGCTTCATATGCCACAAGCTACTTTCACCACTCAAGAGCCTCTCCACTTAGCTTTTGAATCATCTTCGACCAACTTGTCCAAATCAATTATTAGCTAATTTGCAACAATCTATCAATCAAATCAATCATTAATCCAAGCAGTCAAACATTCAAACAAGATCTAATAAGCAATTATACAAGAATGGCAATTTCGTAATTAAAATGTCCAAATCTAACAAGTATGAATTATAAGCAAATATCCCTAAAACTTGATGAATAAACTTATATAAGTTAACATGTAGCAAAATGGTATCCAAAACTTTATAGACAATGGATCTATATGCAGACTTAAGGAAAATGCAAGAAATCTCTATCTTTAACACATAAACAAGCCACCGATCCAATATACTCCTTTGGGTCCGTGTGAGAGATAACTCCCACTCACCGAATCACCTAAACACCTTAAAAGATAACAACTTCAGATCTGGACAGCAAAGGATCTAGCTTGATCCGATAAGACTTCCCTTCAAACGATGAAATCTCTCTTCGATGGATGTAGAGCTTCAACTTTGACTCTTGGATCTTCGATTTGATCTTCAATCTAGATGAATGGAAGCACAAGATTAAAGTGGAGAAAAGAAGTGAAGAAGTGTTGTAGTCGAGCTCTCAAAATGGCAGCACTTCGTCGCTTCAAAATCCGGATTCCAAAAATGAAGATAGGCACTCCTATTTATAGGCTGAAATCCTTAACTTGTATGCCCCCTTAAGTCGGTCACGACTCATCAAGACCCACGACTTACGACTTAAGACTTACGACTTAAGACTTACGACTTAAGACTTACGACTTAAGACTTACGACTTAAACTTACGACTTAAGGCTTACGACTTAAGGCTTACGACTTAAGGCTTTCGACTTAAGAATTACTACTTAAGACTTACGACTTAAGGCTTACGACTTAAGGCTTACGACTTAAGGCTTACGACTTAAGGCTTACGACTTAAGGCTTACGACTTAAGGCTTACGACTTAAGGCTTACGACTTAAGGCTTACGACTTAAGGCTTACGACTTAAGGCTTACGACTTAAGGCTTACGACTTAAGACTTACGACTTAAGTCTTACGACTTAAGACTTTCGACTTAAGACTTTCGACTTAAGACTTTCGACTTAAGACTTTCGACTTAAGACTTACGAACAACAATTCTACGATCCTTCGATCCGTAAAAATACGGGTCGTTACATGTAAGAAGCAGATCATCAGGCAAAGCTGTTATAGATTCAAATTCAAATTGGATCAAGGCAAATTACCAGAACATTGCTTGTCTCAAAGTTGTAATCAACCACCAGTTTCAATAATCAAAAGTAAATTCCAGTTTTGGGCCTCAAGCTACTCCTCTGTCTTCAAATGCAGGTCAGTAACTTAATATTTTCAAAATTTTAAGTATAAAAAATTATGGTTGCTTAATTTATCCATGAAAATAAATAGACCTATACTTATATTGTTAAATGCATTGTTGAGTGCATATTTGGATGTGATGCATGTCTGTTTCACCCAGGATATTGACTGTATACAGCATACACTCAAGTGAGAAATTTTTTTTTCTTCTTTGATTTGGTTATTGTTATGACTTAGTAATTGAATGAAACATGTTTAGTTCATGATAAAGGAAAGTTAAAACATTTTATACAAGTTAAACAAATTTTTTGTATTGCCTGGAAATTAAATAACAGAGCAAATATTAATATAAGAGGAAAATTCAAACTTCTAAATTCATTAAGTCAGTAACATTAGTGAAATCACTGAACCAAAATATTAATTTTAAAACTAAAGCCATGATTTTTAGTGAAGAGGTTAAGGTGCAGCTTTGGTTTGAACATAATATGGAAATTCTTGATTTTCTGATGATCTATGTGGTCTGGAGGGTCAGGATCTTCTGGAGTGTTGTAGTGATGATCGGAGTTAAGTGGAAAAATCCTAGGAAGTTGGACAGATCAGGGTGGCGGCAGGAATTGATAAAATAAGTGTGGAACCCTAGTTCTTATGGGTTTTGAGTTTTTGCTTTGGTACGGTTTCCTCAAGGGATCGAGTGCATCGAGGATTCGGGTACTGGAAGGTGGTGGTTAGTCGAGATCTTCGCCGGAGTTGCAGAGGCAACGGGGGTTGGAGGTGATTGGTTGAAGTGTTGACAGGTTGGAGTGTAGTGGGTACTTCATGTTCTAGGTTTTGATGTTGAGCT
Organism: Allium cepa; assembly: GCA_030765085.1. NCBI lineage: Eukaryota > Viridiplantae > Streptophyta > Magnoliopsida > Asparagales > Amaryllidaceae > Allium > Allium cepa. Next base: position 270,510,154 of record CM060944.1, read on the forward strand.
CGAATGCAAATTCGAGTTGATTTGGGAAATCTGGCGATTGAGGGAAGATGAGGGGTTGTTGGACATTGTGAGACGATGGTCGATGATGATCAGAGGTGGCCAGAGGCTCTGTACATGTGCACAGAGAATTGTGGAATTCTGGTGATGTTTTGAGTCTGTGGGTTTGGTTTACTCGGAATTGTCTCGAGTAAGTTGAGGATTAGCTCGAAGAAAATGAGCTTTGGACTCGAAGTATATTATAAATGGCTCGGGTTAATGTGCTTTGTTTCAGGTTTTTCAATAAATAGAACCAGTTTCCGGTTTTTTTTAAAAAAATTAAAATAAAAGTTTAAACGCAAGCTAGAATTTAAAAATAAGATTTAAAACTGAATTTAATATTATGAATTCAATTAGTTTAAATCTTGACTTTTGAAATAATTTGGATTTTGAAAATTTTAGTTTGGCCTTAAATAAAACATATAACCTATTACTGTTTTTAAAAAAAAAATTAAAAGAAAGGTATCGAATGCAAACTAGAAATTTAAAGTAAGTTTAAAATCTGGAATTTGAATAGGAATTCAAATTTGATTTTCTGAGATTTAAAATCATTTATGTTTTTAAATTTACATTTGATTTTAAAACTATAAGTGTTAAAGCATATGAGTGATTTGGATTTGAATTGGAAGCTTATCTTTTTAAAAATTTGCAATTTAAAATGAGTTTAGATCTGGGTTTTTTTTAAATCTGAATTAAATTTGTACTTCAGTTTTTAAAATAAAATAAGTTAAATTTAAAACATTTAAATATATTGGAAGGTTAAATGATTTGAAGATTATGTAAATAAAGCTTTCAAGGATTGAGTTTAAATCTGAAATAAAGGTTCAAGCTGTATTTCAGTTTGAAATTTAAAAGTAATTTTTTTTTAATTGAATTTGTATTTAAAATAACCTGGAATGTTTAGGTGTGTTTTTAAATTGATTTGAATTTAAATTCAATTGGAATTTAAATTCTTTTAAACTTATTTCATAATTGGATGATTCTTTTAACATATGAGATAATAAGGTTTGAATTGTTTTAAAACCTCGTTTAAGTTAAATTTGTATCTTAAGTTTAAAATGAAACTTAAAGTGAAATTTAAAGTAAATTTGAAAACAAAGTGTTTTTCAAATACTTTAAATAAGTAAGAAATTAGATTCCTTAAATTATTAAGTTAATTTAAATGGATAAATAATTATTTAATTAATTAATAATGTGGATGATTAATTAAGTAATTAATAATTTTTAAATTGATTAATGAAGATTTGAGATTAATTAATTAAGATTAATTAATCTATAATTAGGAATTGTTAAGATTAATTGGTAATCAATTAATTTGTAATTAATATTGGAAAATCTGAGTTAATTACTTAAGTGAAGTAATTAAGGATTGTTAATGAAGGTCATTAACTTAAGATTATTTAACAATTAATTAATGTAATTAATTTTTAATAATTAATGAGATTAATTCATTAATGATAATCATTTGTGAAATTATTTATGGTTAATTACTTGATAAAAGTAATTAATGGATTAATTACTTAATGTAATTAATTGGGTTAAGAAGATTTGTTTAGGTTAATTAATTAAGTTTAATTAATTTAAACACTTGATGATTGATGAATAATTACTTAATGTAATTAATGGGATTGTAATTACTTAGGGAAGTAATTAATTGATATTTACTGATTCAATTAAAGATGTTTTAATAATGGAAGTAATTTGGATTTAATTACTTTGTAATTAATCAAGGGATTAATTAGGGAATAAATTAAGGGTTAATTTATTCAATGAAGTAATTAAGGGTAGTTAAATTCTGGATGTTATTAATCAAGGGTGATTAATAACTATGGTTAATAATTAACTAACGAAGTAATTAAAGGTTAATTACTGTATTTGGTTAAGGATAAATTAGTTGGTGAAATTAATTAAGGGGTAAATAGAATGATATGGGAAGCCTTTGGTTAATTGTTGTCCCTAATATGTGGTTCGTGATGCTATGTGATATGATGAATTACTTTGACATCCTGTATTTAAAAATTTAATTGGATAACTTGGATTTAGATGACATTGGATTCGAAGAGACCGGAGTCGGGTATTAATTAATACCCGAAGCCACTTCGATTCTTTATTGATATGTGAAATCAACAGGATGGTATGGAATGATTTAAATGAATTTGACTGTTAATCTAAGTTCTGGTATTTAGATATTGATGTGTGATATCATGATGTCTATAACAAATTGTGAATCTGAAAATTTAGACGAGTAACCCGGGTTTATATAAGTGTATGCTTTTGTATTCCTTATTAGATGGGTTTACTCACGCTGGTTTCCAGCCTGACCCGGGTGTTACTTTGATGTAATGCTCGGGTCAGACCGAGTATTATAGATTTTCAGGTAAGGACGTTCTGGAGCTCAGGAGGAGAGCTTGATGGCAGGAGCGTATGGAGAGGATTCTGATATAGTATTGTGGTTATCTGGACAAGTTGTTAAACTATCCAGTATTGTATGGGATATTGTAACTTTGATGTATAATAATATAAAAATGTACTGATATAGTCTTCTTTGTAAAACCATTATTTATGTCATATTATATTTTTATCTGCTGCGAATGTGAGATTGCGTGTTTCTTTTCTGTTCTTCTTCTTCTTTCTCTTTCTTCTTTTCACTAACTATCTGCAAATTTTGGGATCGAAATTTTCGGGTCGTTACTTTTGGTATCAGAGCTGAAGGTTAAGTGAGAACCTTGGCTCTGGTGGGTATACTCATCAAGGATAAGGGTAAGTGGTACCCTAGGATGAGTCGAGTATATATGTATGAGAGAGCGTACTTGTTATTTTCTTATATAAAGATTTTAAATGATTTTATAAAATAATATATTTTGAAATATAAAACAATATTTCTTTCTAATAAATATTAAACTAATTGGTTGTTAAATTATTGAGTAAAATTAAGAAGTAATAGAATTACAATAAATTGAAATTAAATAAAGACAAGTTTGAAGTGGATTCAAACTAAAACTTAATTTTTGAAGTTGGAGAAGAATTTCTAAATAAGATGTGATACCCGAAGTGCTAAGTTTTTGAACTTAATAAGTGGGAAGATTATTTATGAGAAGTTCAAAATTTGAAATGGAAGATTCAAATTGGGTAGGATTGACTGGATTTAGTGAATTGAGTTTAATTTGGAAAAAGTTAAATAGTTGGAATGATCAACATGATTTGGGAATTTCAAGATGGAATTGGAATTTAACTTGGAAAGTTAAATGGTTAATTTGAATCTGGGAGTTTGTGTGATCTCAAAATGGGTTTGAGATCTGGAAAATTAGAAAATTGATGGATGTTTTAAGATGAATTGGATGATATCATCCTATTGTTATTAATAATCTTTAAATTGTGAATTGGATTTGTTTGAATGAATGAGAAGTGAAGTGTGGTAATATATCCATTATAGAGATAATTTAAAATGAAATTTTGAGAATTTGACTCGAAATTTAATTGTTCAAAAGATTTCAATAAAGGATAAGTTGGTTTAAAGAGTTAAACCAACCTTTCTAAATTTAACTCGAATTTATATAATTTGAGATGGTTTAAATTTGGAATTTAAATTGAAATTAGTTCAAATTGAATTTGATTTGAATAAATTAAAATTGTGATTGAAGATGTGTAAGTATAAAATTCAAATGGAAAATTCGAATTTGATTAATTTGAAATGGATTGAAATTGAAATGGATTCAATTTAAAATTAGTCCAAATTGATTTGAATAATTTGGAACTGTAATTAAAGTTGAATAATTTTAAATTCAAATGGAATTTGAATTGAATTTGGAAGGAAATCAAGAATAATTCAACTTGTTTTGGGAATGGGGTTTGATATTGGGATTAATTCAAACTGGAGTTGAAATGAATTGAAATTGGAACTAGTTTAATTGAAATTTATTTGAATTAGTAGAATTTGAGATCGAGGTTGAATAAAATTAAATTTGGAAGGAAACTGTGGTTAATTCAACTTGAATTGGGATTGAATCAATTTCAATAGAAATTGAAATTATTTAAATTGGAGTTAAGTCAATTTAAATGAAAAGTGGAATTTAAATTGAATTGATTGGGAATTGAACAGTTTTGACTCTGGACTGTTTTTAATATAAATTGTTTAAATATAAACCTATTTTTCTGAGCTATTCATTATATATATAACCTTCTTTTAAAATCCAAACTAACTTATACTTGTTTTACAATTATTTTTGAAACTGTTTAATAATTTTCCAACTGTTTTATAAATTAATTACTATATTTCAACTGTTTTGCAAAACAAATTACTATCTTACTATTATATTGCAATTATCTAAAATTTCTATAATTATTCAACTATTTTCTAACTATTTTACACCTATTTTACAAACTAATAATTATTTTCCAACTACTGATTTATTTCTAACTTTTCAAGCTATTTTCTAAATTTAAACTGCATAGAGTTTAAACTGTTATTGTTTAGATACCCAATCGAGATAAGAATAGAGGTGATAATCCAAATGGATTGAAGTAATTGTGAGTGAGTGAATAAAAATCAAAGTGAATGTGAATAGAAATGAAATTAATTTGGCTAATAACCAATAAGACAAATACGTAGGGTGTACGTATGTTATTCTATTCGCATAGTGATTTGATCCAGATTCGAGCATAGAATTTCGAGATAGTTATATTGATCCGAGCGGAATTTTTTTCACTCGATTTTCGATGACGAACCTTGATATGGATTGTTGATTGCTTCTGTATGTTCTCTATCATAGTTATGACTGTGCAAGGAGAATGACGGTTTCTGATCAAGAAACCAGATCTGTGTCCGCACTAGGAAGTCGGGTGGACGATACTAGTTCGGAAATGAAATTGTGTGATCGAGTAAGCGATCAGATTGGTATAGCGTACGGATGATATGTGTACATCGTACGGATTTGAATGGAAATGATATTGAAAAGAGTAATCAAATTTGAATATTTGATTTTGAGTAAACAGAGTTAAATATCTTTGTTTTATAAAATGATACTCCCCTTGTTGAATCTTTTGCCAGAAGAAAAGGGTTTTTGGAAATGTTTGATGTATAAAAGGAGTTTATACAAGTTTGAAATGATCCAAAGTTTTAAAAGATTTTATATATCTGAATATATATATATATATATAAAGGATCATGTGAGAATTTTGAAAAAGGTTTTGGGAACCTTTGGATTTGGAAAAGGCCTTTGATTTTTGGGTAAAATCAATAGGAGAATTTGAAAAGCCTATTTTGAGAATTATCGATTTTGGAATAATCGATTTTGTGTAAAGGAGCTTTGTATGAGATCATACTAGGTGTATGATTTAAAAATACTATATATGTATAGTATAAAACGTTTTGATGATGCTCTGGGGAAAAAGGCGCTCCCTTGGAATGGACTTCTCAGGAGTACCACCGGGTGGTGCTGCCTTGAGCCCCAAGGGGGGTTCTAAAGTTGATCCTGTGAGGAGTTCGGACAAAACTTGTTCCTGAGGATTATTGGGTAGCGAAAGTCGATGGCGCTGATGCCTACAGGGGAATTTGAGTTATGCTGTGACGACAGTGTAACTCGATGTCGCTGCGATCTATTGTGGGGACCATAGCGAAAATCATGTGGAGGATGAGTGTCAACGGTCTACACTTGATTTTGCCGGGAAGGCAACGCAACATCGGTAGATTGCGATCTATGGTCGAGTGGAGTGGAGAAGTTTCATTCTTTTGGCAGCGAAATTCGATGGCGCTGATGCCTACAGCTATATAGGTTTTTCCTGAGATAGCTACGTAACCCCAGTTGTAGCTGCGATCTGTAGCGGGTTCCATGGTGTAATCGAGGGGCGCCTACAGTTATCTGTGGATTTTGTCGGGACGACAACGTAACCATCAGGTTAACTACGACCATGGATGGGGGTGATGCTTTCCAGAGCAATATCACCAAAGATATATCCTCTATTTTCAATAATGTTTTCGATATTTTCAATAAAATTATTTTCTAAAAGTATTTTCACCGGATGTTGAAAACGGGTCTGCTAAGTACTTATAGATTTTCAGTCGTACGCCTGATCGACGTATGACCGAATTTCTATGAGAACAAGGATGGACTGGTTGAAACATCGAGTTATAATAAGTATTTTTATAAAACTATTTAGCAGTATTACAGATTTTAAAAAGTGTTTTAAAATGATCAAAGAATATTTTAACTGGTTTTAAAATATTTAATAAATTTTGGCTACGTTCCTTTTCGAGGACGAAAAGATTCAAAGGGGGGAAGAGTGTGATAACGTGGATATTTGGACATCTGATAAGTGAATAGTTAACCAGCTTACTCAGTTGAACAGGTAAAATTCTGATACCTGCAAATATAAATAAATTTGGAATTTTTATAAACATTGAAATATAATTATCTAGAAATAATAAATTTTACAGTAAATTAACATATATGTAAATAAATATTCGCAAGATTCTATAAAGTTGGAATTTATGAATTTACAAGTATGTAAGTGTATAATATTGTGATTTGAAGCATGGGATTGAATTCAACAAAATAAATTTTCAAAAGTTATTTAAATTTATCTATGAATTTTAAAACTCTAAAGATAGATATTGATTTGTTTAAAAGTGGGATAGTTAAAATAAGATTTAACAAGGATTTATTTTGCTTTCTTTTAAAATTTACTTAAACTAAAATAGTTTGTAAATATATAAAGAAAAATTTAAAACATAATTCATAATTTAAAATATAAGAAATACTTAAATAAAGGCTTTAAAACATTTGTAAGCCTTACAACACTAGAAATTAACATTTGTAACTAAGGTAAGCATGCAAATTTACATGTGGAATTTTGTTTTTTTTTTAAATTTGTATGAATTATCAAAAGATTAACCAAGGCTATAAGTTATCTCTACCCTACTCTTTTCTTTCTTTTATTTGTTCATTCTAAAAATCAAAGCCATGTGAAAATTTAAAGCAAACCAGAAAATAAAATGGAAAAAAGAGAAAGATCGGTTTCAAAAATAAAGATAGAAAAAAAAATGAAGCCTGTAAGAAGCAGATCATCAGGCAAAGCTGTTATAGATTCAAATTCAAATTGGATCAAGGCAAATTACCAGAACATTGCTTGTCTCAAAGTTGTAATCAACCACCAGTTTCAATAATCAAAAGTAAATTCCAGTTTTGGGCCTCAAGCTACTCCTCTGTCTTCAAATGCTGGTGAGTAACTTAATATTTTCAAAAATTTAAGTATAAAAAAATTATGGTTGCTTAATTTATCCATGAAAATAAGTAGACCTATACTTATATTGTTAAATGCATTGCTGAGTGTATATTTGGATGTGATGCATGTCTGTTTCACCCAGGATATTGACTGTATACAACATAAGCTCAAGTGAGAAAAATTCTTTTTTTCTTCGATTTGGTTATTGTTATGACTTAGTAATTGAATGAAACATGTTTAGTTCATGATAAAGGAAAGTTAAAACATTTTATACAAGTTAAACAATTTTTTTGTATTGTCTGGAAATTAAATAACAGAGCAAATATTAATATAAGAGGAAAATTCAAACTTCTAAATTCATTAAGTCAGTAACATTAGTGAAATCACTGAACTAAAATATTAATTTTAAAACTAAAGCCATGATTTTTAGTGAAGAGGTTAAGGTGCAGCTTTGGTTTGAAATAATATGGAAATTCTTGATTTTCTGATGATCTATGTGGTCTGGAGGGTCAGGATCTTCTAGAGTGTTGTAGTGATGATCGGAGTTAAGTGGAAAAATCCTAGGAAGTTGGGCAGATCAGGGTGGCGGCAGGGATTGATCAAATAAGTGTGGAACCCTAGTTTTTATGGGTTTTGAGTTTTTGCTTTGGTACGGTTTCCTCAAGGGATCGAGTGCATCGAGGATTCGGGTACTGGAAGGTGGTGGTTAGTCGAGATCTTCGCCGGAGTTGCAGAGGCAACGGGGGTCGGAGGTGATTGGTAGAAGTGTTGACAGGTTGGAGTGTAGTGGGTACTTCATGTTCCAGGTTTTGATGTTGAGCTCGAATGCAAATTCGAGTTGATTTGGGAAATCTAGCGATTGAGGGAAGATGAGGGGTTGTTGGATATTTTGAGGCGATGGTCGATGATGATCAGAGGTGGCCGGAGGCTCTGTACATGTGCACAGAGAATTGTGGAATTCTGGTGATGTTTTGAGTTTGTGGGTTTGGTTTACTCGGAATTGTCTCGAGTGAGTTGAGGATTAGCTCGAAGAAAATGAGCTTTGGACTCGAAGTATATTATAAATGGCTCGGGTTAATATGTTTTGTTTCAGCTTTTTCAATAAACAGAACCAGTTTCCTGTTTTTTTAAAAAAAAAATTAAAAGTAAAAGTTTAAATGCAAACTAGAATTTAAAAATAGGATTTAAAACTGAATTTAATATTATGAATTCAATTAGTTTAAATCTTTACTTTTGAAATAATTTGGATTTTGAAAATTTTAGTTTGGCCTTAAATAAAACATATAACCTGTTACTGTTTTTAAAAAAAAATTAAAAGAAAGGTATCGAATGCAAACTAGAAATTTAAAGTAAGTTTAAAATCTGGAATTTGAATAGGAATTCAAATTTGATTTTCTGAGATTTAAAATCATTTATGTTTTTAAATTTACATTTGATTTTAAAACTATAAGTGTTAAAGCATATGAGTGATTTGGATTTGAATTGGAAGCTTATCTTTTTAAAAATTTGCAATTTAAAATGAGTTTAGATCTGGGTTTTTTTTAAATCTGGAATTAAATTTGAACTTCAGTTTTTAAAATAAAATAAGTTAAATTTAAAACATTTAATTATATTGGAAGGTTAAATGATTTGAAGATTATGTAAATAAAGCTTTCAAGGATTGAGTTTAAATCTGAAATAAAGGTTCAAGCTGTATTTCAGTTTGAAATTTAAAAGTAATTTTTTTCAATTGAATTTGTATTTAAAATAACCTGGAATGTTTAGATGTATTTTTAAATTGATTTGAATTTAAATTCAATTGGAATTTAAATTCTTTTAAACTTATTTCATAATTGGATGATTCTTTTAACATATGAGATAATAAGGTTTGAATTGTTTTAAAACCTTGTTTAAGTTAAATTTGTATCTTAAGTTTAAAATGAAATTTAAAGTGAAATTTAAAGTAAATTTGAAAACAAAGTGTTTTTAAAATACTTTAAATAAGTAAGAAATTGGATTCCTTAAATTATTAAGTTAATTTAAATGGATAAATAATTATTTAATTAATTAATAATGTGGATGATTAATTAAGTAATTAATAATTTTTAAATTGATTAATTAAGATTTGAGATTAAGTAATTAAGAATAATTAATCTATAATTAGGAATTGTTAAGATTAATTGGTAATCAATTAATTTGTAATTAATATTGGAAAATCTGAGTTAATTACTTAAGTGAAGTAATTAAGGATTGTCAATGAAGGTCATTAACTTAAGATTATTTAACAATTAATTAATGTAATTAATTTTTAATAATTAATGAGATTAATTAATTAATGATAATCATTTGTGAAATTATTTATGGTTAATTACTTAATAAAAGTAATTAATGAATTAATTACTTAATGTAATTAATTGGGTTAAGAAGATTTGTTTAGGTTAATTAATTAAGTTTAATTAATTTAAACACTTGATGATTGATGAATAATTACTTAATGTAATTAATGGGATTGTAATTACTTAGGGAAGTAATTAATTGATATTTACTGATGTAATTAAAGATGTTTTAATAATGGAAGTAATTTGGATTTAATTACTTTGTAATTAATCAAGGGATTAATTAGGGAATAAATTAAGGGTTAATTTATTCAGTGAAGTAATTAAGGGTAGTTAAATTTTGGATGTTATTAATCAAGGGTGATTAATAACTATGGTTAATAATTAACTAACGAAGTAATTAAAGGTTAATTACTGTATTCGGTTAAGGATAAATTAATTGGTGAAATTAATTAAGGGGTAAATAGAATGATATGGGAAGCCTTTGGTTAATTGTTGTCCCTAATATGTGGTTCGTGATGCTATGTGATATGATGAATTACTTTGACATCCTGTATTTAAAAATTTAATTGGATAACTTGGATTTAGATGACATTGGATTCGAAGAGACCAGAGTCGGGTATTAGTTAATACCCGAAGCCACTTCGATTCTTTATTGATATGTGAAATCAACAGGATGGTATGGAATGATTTAAATGAATATGACTGTTAATCTAAGTTCTGGTATTTAGATATTGATGTGTGATATCATGATGTCTATAACAAATTGTGAATCTGAAAATTTAGACGAGTAACCCGGGTTTATATAAGTGTATGCTTTTGTATTCCTTATTAGATGGGTTTACTCACGCTGGTTTCCGGCCTGACCCGGGTGTTACTTTGATGTTATGATCGGGTCAGACCGAGTATTGCAGATTTTCAGGTAAGGACGTTCTGGAGCTCAGAAGGAGAGCTTGATGGCAGGAGCGTATGGAGAGGATTCTGATATAGTATTGTGGTTATCTGGACAAGTTGTTAAACTATCCAGTATTGTAAAATGTACTGATATAGTCTTCTTTGTAAAACCATTATTTATGTGATATTATATTTTTATCCGCTGCGAATGTGAGATTGTGTGTTTCTTTTCTGTTCTTCTTCTTCTGTCTCTTTCTTCTTTTCACTAACTATCTGGAAATTTCGGGATCGAAATTTTCGGATCGTTATTGGATTTGTTTTCATAAGCTAGTTCTGAATTCATATGGAACAACCTAGAGACGCTTATTCCTTGTCCGACGTGAAACAGAAAATGGGGGAACATCTATAGTAATACCTTTATTGTTTCAACGCAGCTGCAGAAGTGATGCAAAACGCGGATGAAAGACTTACACTGATGGCACTATGCAGAGGCATCCACCCGGACTCGAAACTTGCAAGAAGACTGACGAAGGAGAAACCTTTAAATCTTTAAGAATTCTCCCATGAAGCAGGAAAATATATGAGATTGGAAGACGCAGCGGCTATCCGGCATGGCGAGCAAGACGCAAGGGGTTTCGGCTCCCATGAAAACATGAGAGTCCCACCTTAAGGAAAAGGGAGCAAGCCAAACAATGATGATAAAAGTAACCATCAAGGCGACCCCCGAACTAAAAAAAGCAAAAAGCGATGATACAGACCAGGACAGAGATTTGATTCCTACACTCTTCTGAATAACACTATAGAAAACATTTACTTGGCCACTCAACACGAATTGAAGTACAAACGCCATCCATATAAGGAGGAATCAGAAGTTGCGGTTAGGACGAGAAAGTACTATCACTTCCATGAGTCTCACGGACATAGCATAGAAGAATGTCAGCATTTGCGAGACCTTATTAAAGAATACATCTGAATAAAGAAACTGGAACGATACGTGCAGCAAAAACATAACTCTCCCGCTCCGACATGGAAATAACAAAGAAGAAGCAAGTGCGAGCTGCTCTAATCGAGAAAAAATAATTGTCCATGCTATATTAGGAGGCACTAGAGAAAATAATTGTCCGCTCTAATGGATAAGGTTATGTTCATTCCATTACAAAAGTGCACATTGCAAAACAAAGAAAAAGGACCAATATAACCTTCAGTGATGAGGATTTGATTGGAAAGCAGTATCCACATACCAATCCCATTGTCATTTTCGCATGGATCAGCCTAGCAGAGGTGTTCCGCATTTGGTCGATACGGGAAGCTCGGTGAATATATTGTTCAAACGTGCCTTCAATAAAATAAAGTTATCAATGAAAGATGTATCGCCATGTAATAATCCCTTACACGGATTCACTAGAGAAGACACAATTCTGCTTAGGCAGTTGGACTTGTTTGTTGAACAAGGAAGTCACCCTCAATCTGTTATCCGAAAGCAGACATTTGTGCTAGTAGATGGACATTCTTCTTATAACGCATTTCTGGGTAGACCTGCATTATCAGATTTCCAGATAGTCATAGCCCAATAGTGCTTCAAAATGAAGTTCCCTGCCAATGGGGGAATAGGAGAAGTAGAAGCCGACCAAGACGCAGCCCGCGATTGTTATGCGACAGAACACCACCATAATAAAAGACCTGTTTAATGAATTAGATCCGAGGAAAGAGAAGAGGAGGCCAGCGCCGAGCCCATGGACGTTTTGGAACATGTTGCAACAAATGATCACGATGGCATAAGGCTTTTCAAGATAGGGTCACAGCTAGACAAAAATCTAAAAATCTAATTGATAGGGTTCTTATGTAGAAATTTGGATGTATTCGCATAGACCCATAAAGACATGGTTGGAATATCCCTTGAGATGGCTTGTCACTACCTAAACATAGACCCAACCAAAATTCCGATCAAGAAGATGAAAAGTAGCATAGGGATGGAACGCTCAACTACCCTCAATGAGGAAGTACAAAATCTACTTTCCAACGGTTTCATTCGCAAGGCTAACTACCCCCAAATGGATCTCCAACCTGGTTCTAGTGAAAGAATCCAATGGGAAATGGCGAACCTGCATCGACTTCTCCAATCTCAATGACGCTTGCCCTAAGGACTGTTTTCTCCTTCCTCAAATCGATCGACTAGTGGACGAAACCGCAGGGCATGAAATACTATCATTTATGGACGCCTATTCGGGGTACAACCAGATTCACATGCATATACCAGACCAAGAGCATACTAGCTTTATCATAGATCTGGGCCTATATTGCTATAAGGTCATGCCCTTCGGGCTTAAGAATGCTGGTGCAACCTATCAATGCTTGGTTAATAGATGTTTGAGCAACAGATTGGTTACTCCATGGAAGTGTATGTCGATGGTATGCTTGTCAAATAAAGAAAAGAAATAGATAATTTACACCACCTAATCGAAATGTTTCATACATTACGCAAATACCAAATGAAGCTGAATCCGTTGAAATGCTCCTTTGGGGTATCCTTGGGAAAATTCTTGGGTTTCATTGTACATGCCAGAGGGATTGAAGCAAGTCTCGAAAAATTCCAAGCCTTGAAGGACATCAAAATACCATGCACATGAAGAGAAATGCGAAGTCTAAACGGGAAGGTAGCTGGTCTAGGCATATTTATATCCAATGCCACAGATAAGTGTGTCCCATTCTTCGAAGCTCTAAAAAAGGAAAAGGGGAAGTTTGAATGGACCGGCGAATGCCATTGGCTTTCCAAAGCCTGCTGGAACACATGTAGAAGCCACCAGTGCTCTCCACCTCAATAGATAGAGAAAGCCTCTACTTGTACTTATCTGTGTCCCCTCATGCATTCATCGCTGCTTTGATACTAGAAGATGAACATATCCAAAAACTAGTGTATTTCATCAGTAAGAGGTTTACAGAGGCGAAGGCTAGATATCCGAAGATTGAAAAATTAGCCTACTGTTTGCTCATAGCATCCAAGAAATTGCGGCATTACTTCCAATCTCACTCCGTAAGGGTCCTAACAAATCAACCATCGTGTCAGGTCCTATATAAACCGAATACATCAGGACGCCTGCTAAAATGGTGCATCGAGCTAAGCCAGTATGACATCACCTACCGTCCATGCACTGCAATCAAAGGGCAGACCCTAGCTGATTTCATAGCTAAATTCACCATTCAGGACAAGGATACGACCATCAGAACTGAAGAAACAATCAAGTGGAATATGTTTGTGGATGAAGCATCCAACAAGCTCATCTCGGGGGTAGGAATAGTAATCATCATGCCCCGAGGAAGAAAGTTAAGTTATGTGCTGAGGCTAGAATTCACCGCAACCAACAACGATGTTGAATACGAAGCGGTAACAGCTGACTTGGAAATCATTAAGGAAATAGGGACCAAATCGATGTGCATAAATAGCGTCTCATAGTTAATCGTAAACCAAATCCTTGGGGAATTCCAGACTCACGAGAAAAGACTTGCATCTTACCTCAGCAAGACTAAAACCCTCCTAAACGAGCTAGGCTACTATGCAATTAAACATATCCCACAGAGGAGAATCGAGAAGCAGATGCCCTCGCCAAAGAAGCTAGCATGAGAAAATGAGCCAATGTTGGGGGCAACCACAGTCATGATGCAAGCTACACCAAGCTTCAAATATCTACAGATCACGCCCATCAATAGTAGCAAAGACACATGGATGACCCCATCATCAAATACTTACAAGAAGGAATCCTACCGGCGAATCGCAATGAGATTAGAAAAATCCTAAGGAAGGCATCCCGCTACACCATCCAGGAGGGCGTCTTGTACCGTAGTTGGTTTTCCAATCACCTACTGAGGTGTGTCGCAAGAAACGAAGCGAAAGATATTCTCAACATCATACACCAAGGAAGTTATGGCGACCACACCGGCGGTCAAACTCTGGCTAGAAAGATCCTACGCTTTGGGTACTTTTGGACCACACTAAACAAAGAGGCAACCGAGTTGACTAGGAAATGAGACAAGTGAAAGAGATTTGCCAAAATCCCACGCCACCTACTGTTCTAACCCAGATGGTTAGTCCTCGGCCCTTCGCCATCTGGGGGATTGATCTAATTGGTGAACTTCCCATAGGTCGAGGAGGAGCGAAATACGCCATTGTGGCAGTGGATTACTTCACCAAATGGGTGGAAGCGGAACCTTTAAACAGGATTTCATCTACCAAAGTGATAAATTTTCTGATACGTAACATCATGTGCAGGTATGGGGTGCCAGAGAAAATCATATCGGACAATGGACTCCAATTCGACGACAAGGAATTCGCTAATTGGCGCCATGAACATGGAATTGCTTGAAGCTTTTCAGTTGTGGCATATCCACGGGCACACAGACAAGTTGAAGTAGTGAACAAGGTGTTGAAAATACTAATCAATAAGAAACTAGAAAAATCCAAGGGGGCATGGGTCGACGAATTGCCTACGGCTTTATGGGCCTACCGAACTTCTTATAAAACCACGACAGGGCACACTCCATTCGCACTGGCATATGGAACCGAAGCCATGCTCTCCGTCAAAACAATTGTCCCCTCACACCGAACACTATAAACCAGAAGAAAATGAGGAGCTATTAAACATATCACTCTACCTGATCGAGGAGAAGAGAGATGATGCCGCCCTCAAAGCTGCCGCTCATAGACAGAAGGTGGCAAGGCAATATAATTTTAAGGTGAAGCCTCGAACACTACAAGAAGGAGACTTGGTTCTCAAACGAGTCTTCCCACGATTAGGAGCGTTGGATCCAATGTGGGAAGGACAATTTGTTGTTCATAAAGATCTTTATAACAGAGCACACATCCTGTCAACGGTAGATGGGGAGGTGTTCGTAAAGGCATGGAATCTCCAACACCTCCGCTGATATTTCGCTAAGTTGTAAAGAAATATGTATTGAACAAAGTAGTAAAAGAAAGGCGGTGGACGTAGGCATATTTCCGTCGAACCACTATAAAAATCTTGATGTCTTGGGTTAATTATATTAATTACGTACTTTTCTATTCAATGACAACCCCTACTGCGAGCGATCGCAGACACTCGCCGGCAGCAATCAAAATGAGATAATCATGATCAAGGGCATGAAATAAGCCTAGGTAATTCATTGCCGATGATTAGCGACCTTAGGTCGGCAATGACAAACTGATTATAAGCCACAGATCAAGAACGATTCATAGCTTAGGCAGTTTCTCATTGGTGTTCGGCTTGCTGGCAACTATGAACCGATTATGAACCCCTCGTTTAAGGCGTGGCTGCAGCCAGGGGTCGTTTGCACTTAATGATCGGCATTACACCAGCAACAACAAATCGAAGAATACTCACGATACAAGCATTAGCTCGAGTAGTTATCATTAGCGATCGGCCATGAAGTAAAGCACACAATTATGATTTTCAATAGGATAATGAATAAACAAGTCGTAAACAATTCATACACAATCTATAAAAGTCATGCATTATAGAAACAATTGCAAGCATGTGAAAAGCATAAATTGAAACGCTAAACATCATAACCTTTTTACATACACAAGTTTTTATTCGTATTTGCAAGAAAAAAATAGCCATAAATTTCTTATAGACCAAAGATAAAAAGTGGAGAACAAGCCTCTTCAAGACAACGCGACATTCTTGCCACTTGGCCAACTTCCTCTAGTAGGCTCCATTAAAGGCTTGACTCGTCCCAAAGATGTCCCTGCAATACGAATGATAAAGATCATGAACTTCTCACTATGGAGTAAATGATGACAAAGTAGGAGGAAGCGATACCTATGGTAGCATGAGGTGGTTTACCAAGCCCATCAAGATCAGAACCATCATCATCACCTTCTTCCTACTCCAATAACTCGTACCCTTTTGCTATGGCTTTGGTTTCCTCCGAAGAAAATAGGATATTCACCGTCATAACATCATAAGCGGCCCCTCCCTCCTACGTAGCTACAGCTTGGGCCTCCTTAATAAGCCAAGCATGAATTCCAACCATCACCTCAGGGTAGTCATCCATCCACTGAATGCACTTTCGCTTCCAGAACATATAATACATATCCTTCAGCATCTGGTTAACAGTGTCGCAAAATTCACCAGCCTTGTTAGCTTTAGTCTGGAGGGATACCACCTTATTCATATATAGCTCTTTATCTTTCTTTGAGTGTACCAGCTCTGCCCTCAGCCAATTAATTTCATCCCAGTAGGAGTCTTTCTTCTTTAGCCATACAACCCTGGATTCTTTCAGCTTAGCAAGGGCTGTTTTTGACTACTTTACTCTACCTTTAAGGGAGAAAAGTCGCTCCATATCTTTTTATCGGGCCTCATCCACGAAGCTGATGGCCAAATCAATCTAGGCTTGACATATAGTGGCAGCCTCCTTCATCGCTTCATCCTTGGCCTCTTTTATGGCTTCTTCTTGGCTTTTCTCATTTCAGACTCATGAGATGCCTCAACCACTGCCAATTCAGCCTCTTTTTCCCTGAGCGCCTTGCGGAGATCCTCCGTCTCTAAACATAACCGCACTTTGGCACTCACAACCTCTTCACTAGCTCTGGCCAAGCGAGTCTGATAGTCAACAATATTGAGAGTCTCATCAGTGAACCATACTAGTTGTTAGGTTAGAAAAATCCAAAGATTAAGCCTCATCTAACATTCGGACCAAGGGGTTGCGAGAAAGAAACTCAGTATCGAGATCCGCAGTACGACGACGCGCATAATTAAGGTTTATACCAGGATGATTTCCGAAAGGATTCCACATGCGCTGTTGATGAGCTAAAGAAGGAGGGTCCGCGATACCTTCTCCCAACTCACTTGGCACTTCATGCACTTTCGTACACATAGGGAAATGACGTCGACAACGCGAGGAGGTTTGAGAGCCTAGGGAGGTGACCTTCTCTAGGGACCTCACATGTTTCAAGGAAGATCCAAGGCTCTCTCCCTTATCTAAACCCAACGAGGCCCTATTAACTTCCTCTACCATGGTTTCTTCCCCTTGAAATGCCACCGAGGGAGGGATGGGCGCTGTCTTCATTCGTTTAAATTGCTCCAGACGCCTAGACACTTTGTTCCTCCTTGGATTCCTCCTTTTCCCTGAAATATACTTAGTCACATTAGAGCTGAGAAGCAGAAAGAATTCAAGAAGCAAAAAAACTTAAGACACTAGGGACACTTCAAGTTGCTACAAACCATTAGAATAAGGTGGATCGTGTGGCCGAGGTGGGATCACACTCTGGTAGGAAAAATTCTAGAATGGAACACTGCTCGACGGAGGGAGACTCTCGGCAACATGGCATGATTGGATTGAGAATCAGGTGAGGGCTGAGACTCGTCAAAAAATAAAGCGTCGTCGAGAAAAATTTCAAAATCCATATAGTAATCGAAAGTACCTAGGGAAAGCCCGAATTCTTCGCCAATGCCAGCTCTACCAGATACCGAAGGAGGCGGCACTTCACTTGTGTCACCTGGAGCCACGTTTTCTTGAGGAGGGACTGCAATAGGAGGCGGTTCGAGAGCTAAGTCAGGGTGTTCCAACTGATCGGACCACCCCCACACAGCCTCCATATCCTTTGAAGGATCCACGCTAGCGCCTTCACTACCCATTATGTCCACATCTGAAGATGCGTGAGCTTCCCTATCGTTTCCTTGGAATCACTCTCTGACCTTTCCTTCGCTTCACTCTCCTTTTCCAAATGTAAGACATCCTCATCTCCAGGAGTGGAGACATCTTGAATGCGCAAGGATTTCCCAGAGCGGGGAGGGCGAACCGCACCCTTCTTATGTCCCAG
The DNA here is from genome assembly GCA_030765085.1 of Allium cepa. Taxonomy (NCBI): domain Eukaryota; kingdom Viridiplantae; phylum Streptophyta; class Magnoliopsida; order Asparagales; family Amaryllidaceae; genus Allium; species Allium cepa. Next base: position 270,528,436 of record CM060944.1, read on the forward strand.
CTTTTTCACGGCCTTGGCTGCATCAACCTCCTTATCCAGACCTCTGCCCTTATCCCCTTTGTCTCCTTCAGCCCTCTTCTCTCTCTCAGTCGAACTCAGCTAATACCGTACATGTATTGCTTGGGTCTAATTAAATTGTTAAATCGTAGGCCTGCATCATGAAGTAGGAACGAGGCCTCTCGCTCGGCCTTTGGAATAGCTAATATCTCCTTGGCCATCTTCTTTAAATCGTCGTCCTCTAACGCTTTCATGAAACCTAGAAGTTATGAAGCGATAAGTAACCAGGGCGAAAGAAAACTTAGAAAGGGAAAAGTAGCTACTTACATCAAGAGAGTTGAGCCACAACGTCGTCACGAACAAAGAAATACTCATTCTTGAACATGCTGAAATTTGAATATAAATCCAGAACGAGCTTGAACTTGTGTGCAGACTCCAAGCTGGTAAAGGGGATACACTTCCTATAGCTCCTCACGTTGTATAAATACCTAGTCTCCCTATGAGTTAAAGGCCTCTGATACCGCTTCACGAATATCAGATAGAGAGACGTCATGATAGCATAAGAATTCAGCTGAAGCTGCATTGGAGCAACCTACAAATAAATGACGAAGCCTGCAATCCAACAATTAAGCGGCGAGATCGATCCACACATGCAATGATATTTGTTGTACACTATATATTCGCTTGGATGGAAGGCAGCTTTGTCATCCGGGCCAGGCAATAGCATATCTCTACGATTTATCCCGAATGCGGTAGCTATGGAGTTTAACTTCTCAGTCATTAGTCCACTGGAATAGCATTCAGAAGGCCTAGCTAACATCTGGTTAGGAGCATAACCTTCCACTAGTGAGTAAGCAGGCTATGAAGCTGTAAACTTAGAATGGGTTTCGTGACCAGAAGACAATTTTATATTAAAAAAGGAGGGAGGTGAACATCAGCAAAAAGGTCCAAAATAGTAATAGAGGTTAAAAATATATTTGGAATCCCTTATCATCAAACCTAACTAAAATTCCACATCCCCGGCCTCACCAAATTCTGCACAGCAAACCCATGGACAAAACGCTCAGTGAACTTGGTCCGGCATTGTCAAGAGCCAATGCCGAACCAGACAGGGCCACACATCGATTGCTGGTCCAGAGTGTACCTTCCCATGGCTTCATTAAGGAAAACCTTAGCTTCCATCAAACAATCATACAAACAAATGTGCTACCTTATGGCCTTTGCCAGTGACAAACCATTCAAGCAATGGATCGAATACTTTATGAACGAATAATTACATGCGCTCACATAACCAATGTGAATCTCCCAACACCTCGAACACCCTTAGTAGAACGAGGACCTAACTACTCCAGTCTCTCAATTATTTAAATCAAGTAACTTAGCATCGAAATCCTAGAATTTTGAAACCTAGTGCTAAGAAGAGAAAAAGTTTACCTTAGGATTGCAAAAAACACGTAAGCACTGAAGGTCGACGGTGATGAAAGAACCTAGAAGCTGTTTACAACTGAACAAGACAGGTTAGGAAATTTCAATCGAGAAAATGGGAAGAAAAATGGAGAAAGAAGGCGGTATTTAAGGAAGAATATGGGAAGACGAATAGTCACAGGATGTGGCATTCGGTGGTAGGAGCTACTGACCGAACCAGAATAGAGCATGCCAAGCAAATGCCCAACATGCTTTGGGGGGCAAGTGTTGGGCCAATATTCTGGCAAGAAAAGGAAGAAGAAGCCCAAGGAAAGAAAATGGAGCAGGAGCCAGAGCTACCCAGACCAGATGCTTGGCTCGGCAAAAATGCCGAACAAATCATTTGGACCGGCATGCTAGACCGGATATTTGGTCTGGTACTTTATAGTATATCGGACCAAGTATCTAGACCGGCATCCTCAGAAGTACCGGACCAAATCTCTGGTCTGTCATTCTCTGGTATGCTAGACCAAATATTTGGTCCAACACGACCCACCATTTACCGAACCAAACATTTGGTTCGGTACAAAATAGGCACACCAAACCAGATGTTTGGACCGGCAAAGAGGAACCTCCGAAAATGAAGGTTGTCGAACCAAAGGAAGGTGAAGGTTCCAGAACCATAGGAAGATAAAGATCACCAAACCAAAATGAAGACTGCTGAACCAAAAAAAGGATGAAGATTGTCGATCCAAGCTTATCGAGCCACCAGTCCTTGATACTAATACCAAAATAGACCTAGGCAGCTATAAGCTCTCCTCGATACCTCACAATCTCACTCTATAAATAATGAAGCTTCTCAACAACAATGAGGTAAGAGGTTCGGCAAAAAAGGGAGAAAATTCTGCTGAGATCTATCATCCTAGTTATTCTAATTTATCTAATCATTCCAAGAAAACTTAACTTGTAACCAAATCTAAGAAGGGATAATAAGATGGAAAGTGGATGTAGGCACATTCTGGCTGAACCACTATAAAAACCCTATGTCACTTGTTCTTCAGTTATCTACCTTTCTGAATCTCGAATTTGCTAACTACTTTGGTAGCTGCTAAGGATCATTTCATTATAACTTGAAACGTCTAAAGGGTCGCAAGATAAACACAATCCAACAAGGCTAAACTAAAAATAAGATTAACAAGTGTTTGCCTAATTTTTAGCAAACAAGTTTTAATAAAAAAAATATTTAGTTTGGGTCTAAGTGGTTGATATAGGTAATTAAATCTTTAAAATGTTGCTTGTTTGTTTCTTTAATAGTTAAATAACCGACTATCAATTCTAGACCAAAATATAACTTCGGAAATATCTCGGAAAAGCATATGATTTATATGGCACAGTCATCTTCGATGATGTTGTACTATGCGTATAAATCTCGTTTTGTGCTTCTAGGACAAATGATGGGGAGATCTTTCCACTTAAACAGTTAGGGGTGATCCCGACTCCTATGTATTGTGTGATTATTTCTAGAAAAATCAAGATTGAGTTTACTGGATATTATCGTCGTTGGTTCGGAGAGACTGGGATCGGATATATTATCTGAAAACCACTTCAAACCAACATATGCATTCGAACTGAAGACATCTTGAAGTTTATTGAAGACAGAGCTTTTGAAGTGCAAGGGCTACTTGCTACTAATCCTAAGGATGATTCCAAAATGAATGTAGTCGAGGTAGTGCCTTCAGTTTCATTCAGACCTTTAACGAACTTGAATAGATGAATGTTTGCACTGCATTACTGCCTAGAGGGAAGTATTAGCATTTCAAGATGGTTGCTATAGAAAAAGATAATCGTAGCCCCAAGCCTCATCAAATGGGAAAATGAATACACAAGGGACATGCGGTAGGGCTACGTTGGTCGCTTCCATTAAGGTATAATCATCCCAAGATCTAGTGTCGATATCTTTATGTATGCTACGAGGCCCATTATAGTTATTTGATCGCAACCAAAGGGTGATCATATTCAACATTATCCAGTAAGGGGTAGGGCTGGTCCTGAGTGGTGGAGGTGTAATGTGTTGTAGCCTCCAGTACATTTTATCTAGAGCTGTATGAATTCGGTGGGTAGACCCTTGCCCTTTCATAGTTGGAATCCATTCTCTTATAAGTGCCTTCGGACTTGATTGTATGCCTATCATGCTGGAATTTAATAATGCAACAATTTCGACAATGATTAACATGTATTTTTATTCTAAACATTATCATAATATCATTGGATTTTATATAAAAAATGGTTTGGTTATCATAAGGTAAAACTTGTCCATGTTTACATGCGGCGTGGTATTACGAGATACCTTTGATTTTAAAAGGTTTTTACAAGTTATAATTAAAAATTTCCTTGTGATTTGAGTTTCTCTTGCTGGTTTTATCAAACTAATCTGAATGTTAATTTTCTTATAATGCATGGGTCAGCCCGAGGTCCAAATTTAACTGGACACTTTGGAGCTTTCGAATGATGCGCTGGGTTCTCCAAGACATATTCACGTATCTTACATACTTCTGCTATTCTGTTCTTGTCTTATTAACAATTGTAAGGACAGATTGATATAACTTTCCAGGCTGATAATATGTTAATTCACTCTGATGTTGTGTATAATAAATATGATTTCTTTTTGTAAAGACTTATCCATATTATACATTACTCGTCATGTTTTTTGAGATTCTATTCTATCTTCTTTTCTCTCCACCCCAAATGACTTATCTTTCGGACACTTAAATGATAGGTATATGAATATCGCGAATGTATTAAGTGTCGTCTTTAGGTGTAAGTAGGGTAAAACATTATAGCCTACATCTCTAATTTACATTATAGGCACAAGAATAGATTTTCAACGATTTAAACCCAATATTATATAAAAATATATAATTTTGCGCTCACCTTTTTAGATTTCCAAATCTCTAGATATAATCCTTGTTATTCCATTTTGACTCCTTACTTGAATACATACGCCGTAAGTGTACATATATTTATAAGAAATCTAAATTAGAAAAGATATTTGGGTTTAGTTTATATTTCATATCCAAATTTTTAATTTACCTTGGCTTTGATGATTTGAATCGACCTTATTCTTCTTCTCAATTATCATCTACTATTCTCCACTTGTATATACATATATGACCTATAACTATTTTAAAGAACTAAAAATTTTGTGGAGAAAAGAAAATGGCAGAGCTTCGCTGTTGCTTTGGAAAATATGAGGAGGAAATTGAAGGAATGGGCCCGTATTTACAGGAGGTCGAATCAATGCCAGTTGTTAGATTCTTTTATTTAAATCCGGACCATTTAGCCACTTCAAAATTCTTGATTCGATAGCACAATCGGTCAACCGCCTACCCCAACCGGCCGGCCGCTAGGGTCGACCAGCCTATATAGGGGTTGACCGGTTGGTATTACTTTTGTTAATTAATTAAGCAATTTTGTTGATTTCTTTCCTTTTATTTCCGACCGAGATAATTTACTTATGTTTTAACTTTTCTTAAACCCTAAACAGCAATTAATGTTACTTTATTAGTGTTAATTACAATTTATTTCCTTAATTATATATATATATATAATTATTTTTGGTTCAAAAACTTCAAACGTTAATAACTATTTCGTTTGAACTCCGATCGGAAAACTTTATATACGAAAAAACCCGATGGTTCAAGTTTCATAGCCAAATTCTAACGTTTGTGAAAACTCTATTTTTTCAACGTTATTATGTATTAATTAATTTCTTTTTAAGTAATTATCGTCAAAATTATGGGGTATAACATTCTCCCCTCTAAAAGAATTTCGTTCTCGAAATTCCTTAAGGGCAGAATCACATAACATAATACGCAACATTCTAAACTATTTCATCAATTAGTGTATAACCAATTTTGCAACAAATCGTATACAATTGCATGGTATATCACAACATATATGATATATATACTAAGAAATTCTAAATTGATGCCTCCTATATTAATGCATCTTTTAAAACAATTTTGAAAATATGTTGCAAACAACTTATATATACTCAGTCCTATATGTATGTAAGATTTGCAAATCAAAATCACGGTTTACACATCCAAATTTTCACCCACTTCGATAAACAGAAGTAGAGTTCAACCAATTTTTCATTCAATTCCTACCATCTAAAATCTTAACACACCATTGCTAACATCCAAATTTTAGAAAATCCAATTTCCTAAACCAATATTCTTATACCGAAAAAGGGTTTAGATGGAGAATTCCATATTTCCCATCCTTCTATTATGTATCCTTTCTCCCGATATCTTGGAACCTTCTCTTTTTCCCCCAATTCTTTTTTCCTACTTTTCCAAGTGCAGTCCGCATAAGTAAATTATTAAAATATTTAAAATTTTAAAACTGAATTATTTTAAAACCATTTTTTGTTCATCCACTGACAAGGTATGGAGAAATAGATTCCATATCTAAGACAACTTTTACCCTTGTCACTAACTATATCTTATTTTACTGTTGCTTCTGCTGCACGGTAAAATCCTATGCTAAGCATGTGGCATTTCAAAAATCAGACATTTTTCACTTTTTTCGGCTCAAAAATCTTTTTATATAAAATTTTTGAAATACTTGGGAAAAAATTTTAAATTCAAATTTTCATTACAAAGTTTTTGAAAGCATTTTATAAAAGTATTTTATTTTCCAAAACCAAGAATTTAAAAAAAAGTTCAAAAGTACATATTTTTCTCAAAACAAATCATCCACATTCCTATACAGTCGGAATTTAATCAATAGTTTAACGTCCGTAATGGACACAACCCTAGCATGCGGTAAATTTTCGATCTTAAAAAACTTTTTCTTTTATCTTAAAATAATAACCAGTACACAAGTTCATTTATAAATTTTAGCTTTTAAGGCATAGGGATACTGACCCATGGCTTCGTAACAAATTTTTCATGTCCTTCGCTTGCCAAAATTTATCTTCTCGAAACTTTAAGGCTTTTGGGACTTAACATTACTTTACTTTTAGTAGCTAATAAATTTCCTAATTTATTTTATAAACTTCCAGTCTTACTTGCATTAGTTAATTATGTTTTCCAAGTAATATAGCGGTCCATCCGTAAGCAATTTTAAAAGGAATATTTCTTATTATATCGTATCCATTTTACAGAAACAACAAAAGCTTACAACCTAAACCTCAAAGAAACAATTGTTGGAAGTTGCCCTTTAACATTAGCTGGCAATAACGATGTTGTGACCTATCAGTTCTTACTTAAATTAAACGGAACTTTCAAACATGCGATTTTATTATAATCCATGTATCTTAACTTCTTTTTGGCTTCTAATCATAAAGGTCCATCCATTACTTCCATTGTCACAGCCAAAAGCGGGATAAACTATGCATCCTCATACTGTAGTAGGTAAAAATACACACATTTAGAGCAACTTATTGGCAAATTGACTTAGCGGAATAACTTTTCCACCATTTACCTTGTTTTTCTTAACCTTGAGTCTACCAGTGTTCTCTATGTATATTTGCCATCCTATTATCCTCTGTTGTTATCTTATCTTAATTCAAATCTCTTGATAGTATTCTCAAATTTTTGGTATTTATTTTCTTTATCCTTAACCTTTCTTGCGAGCTTGTTCTAGAACTCACAGAAGTGTACTTTGATAGTATTCAACATTCTTTTGTGGGTTCTTCTTATGGCTCACACCCATGTCTAATCAAACATCCTTGGTTCTCACTAGCATTTTTACGCTCTATGGGGATTCCTTACTGCTACTCTATGGGAAACCATTGTTATTTTCTTCATAGCCTTATCTTTTACCCCGTCTTACCATTGCAGTCATCTATATCTACTCCATATTAAAATTTTTGCTTGGTTTTTGCCACTTTTTTTCAAAAATTTAAACTTAAAAAAATTCAAACACTTAATCACAAAACTTTCATCTTTAAAAGTACAAACTTAGAAATTTTTTATTAAATTCTAAAATAAGTTGATGTCTTATCTTTTAAAACGATGATTAAATTTTTAAATTTTCTTTTCCTTTTTCTTTTAATCGGCTCTTTATTTAAAGCCCTTTTTCAACAACAAGGATTTCTACTTCCTAAAATTGGGATTTTTAGCTCAAACAATTTATTAAGTTTTTCTTTCAAATACTCACTTCTTATACCAAACCATTTCTTAAAAATTGCACTTTACAATGTTTATAAAACATCCACTCTAACTTTTACCAAAAAATAGAGTCGCCAAGGACAACTTCTATCTTATTATTTTCATATTACACTTTCTATCTCCACTTCCAATCTAAAACCGAGTCTCGAATATCATGTGAGGGGTCTTTTTAAAAGATACTTTCAATAAATGCACATAACAATGGAAAATATCCATTTTACTTTGTTTTCCTTTAATTTCCCACGTTGCTTCTAGTTAGATTACTAGTATTATTTTTAAAATACAATATCCTAAGTTATTTTCAATATTGTTTTTATTTATATTTCATAATACTATTACTATTCAGCCTCCTTCTACCTAAGCTGCTCTTATTTAATTGCTTCTCTCATTTTATTGACTTCTTAGTTGAACCATTTCAGTGTTCACCTACTAATTTCATTTCTGGGATCAAGTCTTCTTTCACGTACTATTTGCCACATTTAAAACTAGTAGCACTTCCCATTATCCACCCTTAAAAAGAATTTTATAATTCACAATTTTTCAATTTAAAAAGATCAATGAGCTATACATACGCTCCATACATTCTTTTTTCCAAAAGAAATAACTATTTATTAAAACCTAATTTAAAGAAATTTCCAATTAAGCTAATTTTGATTTATACTAAAACCTTTTATTTAAATAAAATGTGGATATTTTATTTTTCCAAAAATTTAATGTTTACTTATTTTGAAAAATAGGATTTTTCTACCTTCAAAGAATTCCTTTGAATATCATTTCAGACATATTATTTATATATTTCTCAAGCCTTTATATTAAAATCATTTCAAATTTCATATCAAATTCTTTCATATGAGGTCAGACTAGAGTGGATTTTTACTTGTACCTTCCTTTGGACTTTTATTCTTTCTACTTACTTATGATCTTTTCTTTCAAATACTAAAATCCAGCTATCATCTTGGAGTGACTGTTACACGCCTTCCTTTGAAAACTTATTTCTTCCAGAAATTTACAACATATAGACTCTTACTTTCTCCTTATCTAGACCTAATATACATCATCAATCAGCAATCCTACAAGGATCTACAACCGTTGGGAAATTGAGGGACCAACTAAGGAGTCACATACTATCCAGCTTCAAGGACTTTCACTATGCTACACTTATTCTCTTCTTAAGTCTACGCCTTTCCATATAGCCTATTTCCTATGGGTAATCAAAGTAGGTGCACATCTTCAACATCCATTTTTATCACTCATAATCAACTTATCCCTCTTTTAAGAATATGGTTGCAACTACTTTATAATAGAAATTTATAGGATTTGACGTATAATATATTTATAATTATAGGTAAAATACTAATACGTTCACTCAACGATTCCTATTTTTTTCAAGATCGACTAACCTAAGCTCTAATACCAAATGTAATAACCCACACCAAAATATGCTTGAATTTTCACTAAATCAAAAACCCAAGTCCACCAAGGTACAAATCATTGGTTTGGTTTCCTACAACTAAATAAATAAATGCAATATCGTAGCATTATCGATATAACTCACAATGGAATAGTAAAGTATAATAAATCATATAGTTACTGACCATGATTGACAGTTCCAATATCTAGTGTAGAACATGCATAAGAAAACATGTCCTTCCACTATTCATGTCTTACACTAGTACTTGTGCCTCTAAACTCATCCTATAGGTTGTAATAAGGAAGGGTTAGAACAACGTTTATTGATTGGTAAATTATACACTTTATACATAACAGTAGTTTATTTCGATTTCCTTCTATCACATGTTATGTTTTTTATTTTACGTAGTCATCTTGACTCGACGTACATGTGTGATATGCCTCATCTACCTGAAGTTGACCATAACCGCATATGTGTACACGCACGCACACACACATATGTGTGTGTGTGTGTATACACCATAGTCTACCTTTAGACCAAGATATTATCCCAGCTAGTGTACTTAACCCAGCACCCTATCAGGATCCATCATCAATTCGGTATCACGTCCCATCGTCGTGCAAATGAAGGAACTCCCATAGTTCCTAATAGTGGCATCATGTAATTTAGTTGTATTCTATCACGCATTGTGGATTTTCTACTTATATGCTTCCTATTATGGACTTAGTTCCACGAACTATAGATAACTTAACTCCTCGAGCAATTATGGATTCAGCTCCATGGACTATAGAGGACTCATCTCCTTTGACTATTATGGACTCAGCTCCATGGACTGCCTCATTCATTTTGAAAAACCTTACTTAAGGGTTATCAAGTTTTGCCCCTAACAAACAATCTAGCAAACAACAGTAGTGGTGCATGACGTAACGTGTAACACTCCATAAAAATTAATAAGAAATTATTAATCAAATAAAATAAAGCTTAAAATGAAAATTTAGTAAATTTTGAAATTTAACCACAAAAATTATATCGTTGCGTTCGTGGCAATTTTTTGATCAATTTTCATATATAAAGTTTGAAAACAGAGCTCAAACGAAATAGTTATTGACGTTTGAAGTTTTTAGATTAAAAATAATTTAAATGGAATTCAATTTAAAATTAATAATTAATTCCAAACTTTGAAATTCAAAAATTAACAGCAATTAGATTGGAGCGTAAGTAAATGACAAAATAAGCATTAACGTTAATAGGTTAATTGAGGAATAAAATCAAATGGTAAAAAACAATTAATATTCCCATAGGGCCAGTTGACCACTAGCTTTCAAACGCATAGGTAGGAGTAGTCAACCAGTTATCATAGCGGCGTCTAAAGCTTTTCACACTGTGAATGGTTTAGATTTTATTATTTTAAATCAACTTAAATCCAATGGTTTTGGCGCTTTCTAACCGCTATAAATGACAGCCTAGCCCCTTCACTTTCATTCATATATTATTTTGGAAACTAAGCGAAGCTCCGTTGATCTTTATCTTTAACGATTCAAAAATTTCTCTATGGTTTCAAGTAAGAAATATTAGGTGTTTATTATTCAATTTCTAGTTCTATTCTTCTCCAGCCCCTAAATTTCTAAATCTAATTCATATACAATCCCCTTGTTGTATATTTCTAAAAGGAGATATCTGTAGCAGATTGAAGCAGGAATAAACAAATCATAAAAGGGAGAGCTAAGTACTTTTTATGAGTGAAAATCTTAGTTTTTCTTATTTTAGTAATTGTATAATATAACTTAGATTTGATATATGCCATAAGGAATTTTTTTTATGAAAACATCACATTAAAACCCTAAAATTCCCTTAAAGCAAAATGTCAATTCTTAAGTTAGAATCTCAATTATTTTATATTAAAATAGTGGAATTATGTGGTTATTGCAATTTTAGTGTTTTATGTTTTGCTCCACTTCTTATCATTTTCTTTGGATCTTATTAAGGGTTTTGGAAATAAATAAGTTAGGAAATGGTGTATAAAGTATGGATTCTTTTATTCACGGTTTGCACTACCTATTTCCGTAATATAATTTGGAATTCGCTTTTTTAATTTTATGTAAAGAAGTTGAGTAGATCGTAAAATGATTTGAATTATAAATTACTTTTAATGTTAATTCTATAATTTTAGTATAAAATAAGCTTGGCATGGATTCTATTTTTAAAATCTATTGTTGAACTAAGAATATTTGATATGTGGTATATTTGTTGATATGGAATTGGACTTGTATAAATTTGGAGTTTTGACATTTAAACGATTAGCTTAGGACGTAATCTTCGTGTGCTTTGAAATATTTTAGGAACGTGTGTGCATGTGTGTGTTTATATTAACATATAAATAATGTATAATAATAGCATATTAATTGCATACTACATAGATTATTAATTAATATTAAATCCCCCTTAGGAAAGACATTGATAGGTAAGGTGAAATAAGGGTTTTCCTTAAAGGCCTTAATAGGGAATGCAGTGAGGTGGATGCTAATATGTTAAGTGACTATAGATTATGACTAAGTTATAGGGATGCAAGGTCAGTCAAAAGCATAATGAAGTCTGCTCAGCTAATCTAGCTACCAGTAGTGCGACTTTGGGGTTGATGTGAGACATTACGTATAATAAGTAACCATAGAGGACGCAAGGCAATTCCCAAATTCTATAGGATAAACCTGCCCAGCTAATTTGGCTGCCAGTACCTACGAATAGCTGGATTAATATGAAATGTCATAGTTTGGGTTATGGGTTATAATATGAAGGACTTGCTTCGAGGTCATAGCATAAACATGCCCGCCTCTTCTCTATGTAGGATGTATTAAATAGTCAGGTTTAGCGGTTAGGCATGGTAGAGGATATCCCGAGGAGGGTTTGCTTTGGATTTGAGGTATTAAGTGGCTACTATAGGGTCTGCCTCTCCTATAAAGAAATATTAAGTGGCTCGAGGAGATCTCGTGTAATGTCAGCTAAATAGTACCAAAGAGGAGTCCGCCTTGGGATAGGTATTAAATGTTCAGAGCCTGCCTAGTTCCCATTGAAAAAGCTATTAAGTGGCTTGGTTACTATCTTTTACATTGTTAGGACATTATTGACGATAGATGTGTGGGACTGGAAGTGGCCTTTAGCCTATAGTTAAAGATGGGTTATGGGGTCAAAAAGGGTAATAGCTATAGAACTGGACTGGAATAGCCTTAGCGTTTGTAGTTGGAAAACTTATAGCATAGTTAGGATGCGTAAGAAATATTCTTGTTTAAATTATATTTCCCAAGTGCTATTAAGAAAGGCTCAAGATTCTTATTCACAAAACATTATTGTTTTGACTCCCTCCTCATTACAGTAAAGGTTGGAGAAGATGATGTAGACTTTTGGAGATGGCGACAAAGACACAAAATTGTGGCAGTTTTTTATCTATCTATTTATATTACCTTTATATTTCTAATGTACCCATTAAGACATGATCTATTTTGAGATATTGTATCGCGAATATTTGGAGATGTAATGTGGGATTATGTAGTATGTTTTTGACATTTGAATTTTTAAATAAATGTGTATTGTTTATATGTTATATTCTATCGTTCCGCTATAAGATTCTAAATGTGTAGATAGATATGTGTATTTTTTAAATCAATTTTACCAACGAATAGCCGGCTTTGGGATGGGTCTAAGGTTTGATGGGCCTTTTCTAGGTCGAATTAGGTCCATTTCAGGGAATGTTGTTACATTTGGTATCTGAGCTTAGGTTACCCGGTCAATGGGGATAGGTATAGGTATGAGTGATGTACTTATTATCTTTGAAAGTATTTTCAGTAACCATATTATATATAGAACATATGCCTAAATCTATAAGTTTCAACTATAGAAGTAGTTGCAACCATATTCCAAATTGACAGACGAGGTTACTAAGAGTATGAAAAGAATAAAATAGAGTTAAATTTATACTCCTACCCCAACTAGCCCATGAAGCAGAGGTCGTATCGTAAAGAATGAATCAAGAAGAGCATGATCGTGACATATAAAAGCACCTTGGTACTTGACTCATTTGTTGGGCCTAAACTGCCTTATGATTTTGGATTTCGATCAATTGTCGATTGAAGACATACATTTCATTCAAACAGTTAAAAGATAAGAACCTATATGTCATAAGCATCCAGAGGTAAGGAATGATAGGAGTGAAGCAAGTTGTGAACCATAAGAAGATAATCGGATTTTTATGAAGATTGAGCAGGGAAGAAGGAATTTTCAATAGAAAGGACAATTAAAGTCAATTTCTAAATCTAACCCTATGGGAAAATTTAATAAAAGGTTTCTAGAAATTTCCTTGAAATGTTTAGAATGGATTTTTCAAAGGATTTGTTGGGAAAGTTGTTATTTTGAGAAAATAAGGAAAATTGTAAATTCATAATTTAAAATTTTTATTCGGTCAAAAGTTTTCAATTAAAAGGTTTTTGGTAAGAAGTTTTTTTCATTTTTGAAATACTTAGTTTAAAAATTGGTCGAGTAAAAAAGTTTTCGACTTAAATATTTCCGATAAAGGGATTTTTTTGTTTTTGAAATAAATGTAAAATAGAGCGTAGATTAGACTCGATGAATTTTCCTACTTCATAAATTTAGAGGTTCTTCTTTTAAAATTCTTTCTAAAAGGGAGAATAAATGGAAATGAAAATTAACCTTGATTAAGATGAGGTAGAGAGAATAGAAGGGTAAGAATGCCTAACAGTATAGGTATAAGAAACATTCCCATGTAAGGAAATGCGGAGAATAACAGCTGAAATAGATTTATATAATGAAAAGCCTAAATGACAAAATCAGTAAGTGAATGTATTACGATGAATCAATATTAGGAAATTTAGATAGTAATAGCATTAGGAAGTTATACAAAATAGGATTGTTAATCTAGTTAGAAATAATATAGGAGACAAATAATAGGAATAAGATAGGAAAATAATAGGATAGTAGTTATCCTATCCTTGTCTACTCCATTTCTCATTGTTTGAAGTTATAAAAGATGTTTTTGAAAAAAAATGATTAATTGGTGTGATAATTGAATTTTTGAATGTTTTAGGTTTAAAATCTTACTTTTAAAGAAGTAAATCTTTGAGGTAGAAAGTCTCTGAGAAGGGAATTATTTTACTAAGAAATTTTTGAATTTTGAAAAAAAAAGTGGTTTCTATGTTTACTTTTAAAAGATAAAGGTTTCTGATTAGGTGCTTCATGTAAAACTTTAGTGAGGAATAGATATTTTTTATGGAGTAGATGAGGATAACTATCTAGGTAAGATGGGGTAAAGGTTTTATGAAATGAATAAAATAAGAATAGTATGTACAACTTGATTTGGAAATTTGAAATCAATCCCAAATATTTAATTGTAGATTATTGGTCTAGTTCTAAAGATGTTCCAGATCTATAATTGGGTTGTAAAATAGGTTTTTCTAATTGACTTGGAATGAGAATTTCAATGTTTTGATTTATTTGGAATGAGTTCCGTGTAATTTCCAAAATCATCCAATTCTAAAATATGAATAAAAGCACGTTGTTTAAATTATTATTTCATAAATAATGTTTGGTATGTTTTAAAAAACGATTTTCATAACTTGATGGGACCAATAAGTTTTATATGGCATGCGCTCACTATTTCTGTCATTGCCATAACAGCATATGAAATACAAAGCTCAATTCAACCATTTAATATATATATTATTTATTCATCTACTATAACTGGTTTGTAGTCAAGAATTTCCAAATCAAGTATCTTAAACTCAAACAAATAAATTTTGTAGAAAACAATTTTCTATGTGAAAATACTTTTGGAATATAAGTTATATTTCTTATTCCTTGTTAAGTACCTATTATTATTTTACAATCCTCATTTCCAAAGTCTCTTTATGAAGTAGAAGTGACTATTCAATCTCTTCATCCTAACTGTGCCTTATGTTACATCCACTCCCGTACATTCTTTTTCTTTCTAAATGGTCAAACTATTCAAAAGGAAAGCTTGCTACAATATCATAATGAACCTTTTACATTTGATTTTCTCCAACATTTAAGCATACCAAGTATTGTAAATTGATCAAACTGACATTTTAGTGATTGAGTTCTTATAGCTATCTTCTAGCTTTTGGCACAGTGCTACATTTAACACAACAAGATCATTATTGCAAACTGAATATACGATCTCACACTATGGTTTACTTGCTTATTTTGAATGAGCCAATTTCATTTGGGTTGTGTACCTTACAAATTATGACTGTTCACCTTATAACATCTATATGTGATCGTATATGGATTAAATATCCATATTCAAGTATTGCTTTTAGAGTTCAAAACTCATAAAGGACAATACATAGTCTCGGACAAATAAACACATAAGGAGTCAATATGTATATATTTGGTAGTTGTAAAATTAGGCGCTAGCATGAGTATTGAAACAATAACATGCAAAAAAACATTTATTGGTATGTATATTTCATATTTCTATTTGTCAAAATTAATTTAAGCCATTTGTATATTGTAATTGATAAACATTTTATCAATTATATTAATGGTAAATTTATCGATGTAGAATATTATAGCTTTGTATAGTAGATGTTCTTATAGTATTAGAAAGGTTAAATATTACCATTTTATTTTTATAATAAGGCTCCCATTAGTCTTTTATGTTTCTCCAAACCCTAAGATGAAACATACAAGTTTTTCGACTTCACTAGTGGGTGTCTGCACTCATCTATCTCGGGATTCTGACCTTAAGTTTTTCAACAAGTCATATCCCCACAAATGATAGATAAGTCATTATCGATTATATCATATACAACTCATAACCCCAGGTTCCTTTTCCTAATCTCATTTCAACCTTGAGTTTTCTCAACAAATCAAAAGAAATTATTCACTTGTACCTACCATTTTGCGATGGCCTATGTATAGTATATGTACGTGAGTTTGCTCAACAAATACATATAATTATCTTACCTTGTTTAGTCAATATATTAATAATACTACACATGACATCTCTAGCTTTAGTTTACTCAACAATCAAAAAGTATGCAACCAATTTATTATTATATAAATGGTAAAGGACAACACTTATATTAAAGATTCATAATCTTCAATATATTTAATTGAGTGATATTAACTTATGGAAAATGTATTTCTTATGAAATATCCTCATGACTTAAGTGTCGACCACACTAGAAATCATGGTATAAGTACTTTTACATATGTATTTATTCCCTAAGTCTATATATTTATTCCCTAAGTCTATTTAGCGTTTCTTTAATGTTCCACCTTTAGTTTATACAATTATATTACATAAGTTTATTATTATATAACATTTACAATTTATTTAACTTATATAGTATTTTGTGCATAACATTATATTAATTAAATCTTATTTAATAAATTTAATTAATTAACACTTTAATTAATTATTATATTATTCAAATATAACATATTATATTGAATATATATATACTATAACCTATGTAGTAATATACATATGTCTTATATTTACATATTTTTATTTATTAATAAATTTTTAATTAATTTATTTAGTTAATCAATATTATATAAATTTTATTAATTTTAAATTTTATTTTATACAAACATGTATACTACTATTGTCTTAAAAGATTCAAGACAACATTGCAAAAATCATTATATAATATTATACATGCATACATATTTAATTAATTAAATTATTTAATTAATTCGGTTATTTTATTAATCTAATTAATAATAATATTTTAGAAATCGATTCTATAACATTTTTAAACATTTTGAAAATTTATATTATAACTTATATAATAAGCATCTTATTTTAAATTTTAAAACTTTTATTTTAATTCAAAACAATTTGATAATTTATATTATGACATTTATATATCTTTATTATTTTAAATTTAAAACCTTTATTTTAATTTGAAAATAAATTTGAAATTAGCCCAATTCCTAACTCAAAGTGGGTCTTTTCTATTAGGGACAACCTTTGGGCTCGTTTCACTTTTTGGGCCAGAACGGTAGCCAAGGAGGGTAGGACACTTAATTACCAAAGCCAAAGCTAGCACTACTTTTCTACATATCCTACTAAATTAGTAAGCTTAACTAATTAGTCCTAACATGATTATGAAAGTGTATATGGATCAAATAATATGAATAATTATCTATGTTATAAACTTGTGTGAAATATAAATATAAAAGTAAAGTAATAAAGTAAATAACATCAGAGATTTTTATACTGGTTCGAACTCTCGTTCTACATTCAGTCCCAAACTCCTTCTAGAATTAACTAGCAACGTCCTCACTTAACGAGGAGGAATGCGTATTACAACTGCTTGAGCTACCGAACAGAACTTTGTGCTTGAAATATTCCTAACATGACTTTATCTGCAAAGTAAGTAGAATATTTATGACTTCTTGTGCTCTTGTATAACATGGATAAGCCAATAAGTACAGCCTGTTTATAATCTTCTTATGAGTGGTATATTGGGTATATGTGTGAAGAATATGGAAGTAATATGATCACAAAGAGAATAGAATTGAATGTGCAAGTGATAGTAGTATATGAAAGCAATTGTGAATTCAAAAGAAAAATAGTAGAATGGTAGATATATAATTAGTTTATTGATTTACTAAATTGATTGCTTTATATAGAAGATGTATGATTGCAACCTTTAAGGAAGAGAAATGATTAATAGAAATAGTTGCAGCTATTAACGAAGAGGTGTGACTCTTCGTGGAGAAGAGTACCCTTTCAGAATTTTGAAAATAAAGTTGTTATATAGATTCAGTCGGCGGAATGAATTATAGCAGCCATCTGAAATCTTTCGAGAGAGCCATTTTTAAAACAAAAATAGTGCAATTTTCACTATATTCAACCAGTTGAAACTTGCCACTTAGTCGGCTGAATATTGTTGTGCTCAGAACTTATGTATGTGCACACATTCAACTAGCTGAGTTGTCATTTTCAATCGGCTGAATTTTGTTACTTCATGATTTCTGCTTTGAAATTAATTTGTGCTAAATATGTTTGTGCGTATACCACATAGATATGACTTTAACAAAATTATAAACTATAAAATAAGACCCTATGATCGATATTACATTCTGGCATCATTTTGGTCTTTATTTCATTTCGTTTAAATGATATGATTTCCTGCAAAAATGGTTAGTCTATACATTATATATTTGTATACTCTTCTGTACTGTATATCTTCATGTTGAATTTATTTGTTTGTCTCTTTTTGATACTCATGTACATGCAAGTTAGCTTAGAGATTCTTTGGTATAATTGTATAGTTGTTGTCATTAAATCTAACAAGAGAGGTTCTAACATTCTTCCTCTTTTTGATGATAACGACTACACAATTTCTGAAATTTTGAAAAATATTTTTTCTGTGTAAAATGATATTATAATATAACTAAAGCTCCCACTGAGTATAATATCTCTCTTATCAATATACATATGTATTTCTCCCCTTTTGTCATTATCAAAAAGAACGAGGAATATAAAAATATTGCCTTTTAGGTAATAATAAATTTTATAAAGAGAAAAATACCTAAATCTCTTCTTAAACTACAATATTTCTAAGCATAAGTGAAATTTAAGTAAATATGTCTTTCTTAGAAAATATTGTTAAATAATATATACTTTCAATATATGTTCTCTTTATATCCATATAAAAATGTAGACATTTCAAAATGGTTCAAGTTATGCTATGCTCAAAATATGAGTATTATTTTTCAGAAATAGCTTAACATTCCTCAGAATTAAAATATTAACCCAATATTAATTATGGAGAAAATAAGTTAGATTTTACCAAATTTGTTGAAGTCTTTATTTCATTGTAGGCACATAATTCCATCAAATGTATGGAACATCCTTAAAATTCAGAATCTATGCTTTTTCTTTCGTTTCTCCAAGTACCTACAATAAATAATAATCATTTTTTGGAACCCACTTACTATGTTAGGGTCCAGGGGTTAAACAAATGGTGAAAACATTACCAAAATTGATATGGTTGTATCCACTAAAAGAATAAAAGTAATGAAGCAATTTTATCAAATAGTAATTACTTTACAGTACTTTTGATTGCATTAAAACAATAGTATTTTGATCAAAGTGCTGTAGAAAATCCTATTTTTTTATTGTATTTCACAGTAAATTACTATGTTTTAGCCTATGGTTTAGACTGCTAATAAATAACTACTACTTATAAACTAGGGTATTAGTAAAAAAATTAACATTTAAAGCATGCGATACCCAAGATTCTTATAATTTCCTAAGTTTTAGGAAACCATCCCCATTTGGGTGTGGTTAAACCTTTATGAATATAGTTTTCATTACATAGCGCATTCTTATAATATATGCTAATACAAAGTTGTTTATCATGATCAATCATATTAGCTGGAGTCCATATTCTAATATTATTGGTTATTAGCTTGGTATTTGAAAATATTTTCTACCATTTCTAAACAAAGTACTATTATAACTTTAAGCGATTTTAGGATTATCTTGGTTACTAGTACTAGCACTAAAATTAGTATACATGAATGCATATCAAGGACTATTTTTACTTTTAGCTCGTTTATAGCCTAAACCGCTTTTATCATTGTGAGTTTTCGAATTTGTAACTAAGGAAGATAAGATATCTTTAGCTTTGTTAAAATTTATGATTTTTTCATTTATTCTTTCAAAATTAGCTTTAGAATCACAAAATTCTTTTTGCAAAATATTACAGTTATCTTTTAAAATCTCACATTCATTAGATAATTCTAAATTCTTTTTAATTAAAACTTCATTATCTTTTTCAAGAGACAAATTTAAAAAGCTAGAATTATTTAAAGAATTTTCCAAAATATATTCTTTTTACAAAACATCGATTTTCTCCAAAAGATCATTGTTTTTAACTTCTAACTGCTAATTTTCTTTTTGTAGAAAATCTTTTTGTAAAACAAGTTCTTATACCGTATTTTCAAAAAAATTAGTTTGTCTTACTAAAAAATTTATTTTCCACTTTTAAATTGAAAATTTCTTGCTCACAATCTTTTAAAAAAAATTCTTCCTCACAATCTTTTAACTTAATTATTGCAACTCTATTAACTCTATTCTAAGTTTTACAATTTTTTAATAATTCATTATGTGATAACTAAAGTTCTTTATATAAAGAATCTAAGCATATCGATTGTGATCTGAGTTTAGCCATGAAATCTTTGCTTGTTTGCTCCTTTGATTCTTCTTTATTGCTCTTCCACTTTCTATTGCCATGACTAGATCTCTTTATGGCCATTTATTATAGGATGTTGCTACAATCTTTAGAATCCCAGGCTCTGGTACTAAATATAAGTATATGCGGATCGAGTAATTTGAATAATTATCTAAGCTATAAATTTGTGTGAAATATAAATATAAAAGTAAAGCAATAAAGTAAATAACATCGGAGGTTTTTATTTTGGTCCATACTCCCGTTCTATGTCCACAGACTCCTTTTGAAATTAACTAGCAATGTCCTTGCTTAATTCGAAGGAATAGGTATTACAACCGCTTGAGCTACAAACGGGACATCGTGCCTAAAATACTCCTAATAAGACTTCATCTACAAAGTAAGTAGAATTGTTCATGACTTATTATGCTCTTGTATAACACGGATTAGCCAGATAAGTACAGCCTTCCTATAGTCTTCTTCTAAGTGGTATATTGAGTGTATATGTGAAGAATATGGAAGTGATAAGATCACAAAGAGAATAGAATTGAATGTGCAAGTGGTATTAATATATGAAAGCAATTGTGAATTCAAAATCAAGATAGTAGAATAATAGAGATAGAATTAATTCACTAATTTACCAATTTGATTATTTATATAGAAGATGTACGGTTGCAACCTTTAATGAAGAAAAACGATTAATGGAAATGGTTATAGCCATTAATGAAAAGGAGTGACTCTTTGTGGAGAAGAGTACCCTTTCAAAAATTTGAAAAATATAGTTGTTATACAGATTCAGTCGGCTAAATGAATTATAATAGCGATCTAAATCTGTCAAAGAGAGCCATTTTTAAAACAAAATTCAAATAGTGAAATTTTCGCTACATTCAGCCGGTTGACATTTGCCGCTTTGTCGGTTGAATATTGTTGTGCTTCAGAACTTGTGTACGTGCACCCATTCAGTCGGTTGAGTGGTTATATTCAGTCGGCTGAATTTTAATACTTACGCTTTCTGCTTTGAATTGATTTGTGCTAAATGTGTTTGTGTGTATATCACATGGAAGATATTTTAACAATATTTAGAACGATACAATAAAACACTATGATCGATATTACATTGTGGTGTCATTTTAGTCTTTATTTCGTCAAGTTTGTCTCTTCGTTCAAATGATAGGATTTCCTGCAAAAATGGTTAGTGTATACGATATATACTTTATACTCTTTGTACTATATATCTTTATGTTGAACCTATCTGTTTGTCTCTTTTTGATACTCATGTGCATAAAAGTTAGCTTAGAGTTTCTTTGGCATAATTGTATAGTTGTTTTCATTAAAATCCAACAAGTGAAGTTCTAACAGATTAATTTAGACCATATGGACTATTCGGTTCTGATACCATTATTGGAACCGAGGCAGTCGGATGCAGGTTAAATAGATATATTTCAAAAAGGTTTATAGTTTTGGATCTATTGAGCATATAAAGTCTAGTACTTTATTAGATCCAATATAATTCTTGTTTTAAATAAATCTTATTTTATTTCAATTGTTTAAAATGAAGCTTTAATTTAATTTATACTAACATATTATTATAATGAGTGTATCAAATACACTCATGTCTAAATAGTGCAAATGCAACATAACATATGGTGTACATTGCTAATGTTTATGTATATAAATGCTGGAATTTGCATCTAAGACATATACACAGTTCATTTGCATAATCAATGGTTATCATAAAGCATTTTAAATTTAAATATGAAAGTTTTTACATGTGTGTAGGTCATAGTCTACATATGCACTAAATGCATTAAAGGAATCAAATTATGAATGGGTAATTGTGCATTTAAGTGGCATTAAAAGAATGAGTAAAATGCATTTATGAAACAAATAATGAGACTTAAAGAAGGATCTTTTGGCGTTCTTTTAACCTTTCTTTAGCTTATTTTCAAACATTTTAACCTGATGTGTAGTTTTATTTTAAACATATATGCAAATGTGTGTGTGTACGTACGTACGTACTTATGTATGTATGTATATGAAAATTAACTTACGCGGTGTATGAAATAAATGATTTAAAACATTTGAATATATTTGACTATATTAATAAAAGTAATCAAATTTGGGTAAGTAATGGTGCATTTTAGTGGTTATTAAAAGAAAGAGTAAAAGAAATTTGTGTGGAAATTAAGAAAATGAATAGATGGAAAAAATTTAGCCTTAATTTAATCTTATCTTGCATTCAGAACATCTTAAACTTCTATATGTGTGTGTGTTTTAAGGTTATTTAATTTATTAAATAAAATAAACACTTCAAAATTATTGAATAGATTTGACTAAGCCTATATAATAGATTCAAATTTAAAAACTATAACACCTAATTTTGCTAAGTAAATAGTTTTAAAATCAAATTAGGAACTATAAAATAATTAAAGGTATTTTCAATATGCAAAATGAATACACACACATATTTTTGTAAAAATAAAAGAGTGGTCGAAAATAATTTTATTACTATCTAAAATACGTAAACCACTTAAAATACTTAAGTTTGAAATTTACATACAATTATAAAGTTAACAATAGTTAAAGTATATGTGTGTGTATACATACATACACAGACATATATATATATATTAAATTATTTCGACAAATTAACTTTTTTGATACAAAAATTCAACCATAAAATTTACAACACATAAGAGATTCAAAGGTACATATATATATGTATGTAGACTCAAATGGTTATAGGTGACAGCATTTGCATATATAAAGTTGTTGTAAAATATAAGGGATCTAATCTATGCTAACAAGATCTGATATATATATAATTAGAATTAAGATTGGATAATTACCATAAGAAGTAGCCTAAGAAACATACCTTAAATGTATAAAGACTCCAAGATCTACTTGAATTGTCTCTAGAAATTGCAATGAGCTAAAGAATCATCTTTGTATTTATTTTATGTGATGTTTGAATTGTTTATGGAGTTTTTTTTCATTTATAGAGACATGCATTTTCAGCTATTAGAAGAGATTAGGAAAGCAAGAGAAAGGAAATGTATTTTTTGTCAGGAAGAATGAATCTCTCTAGGAAATGAATTAGTGGTATGTTTTAATTGAAATAATCCAATTCTTAAATTAAAACTACACTAATCAATTTCCCAAATTATCTCTATCCCTACTCCTTACTTTTAATATGTAACGCCAAAATTACTTGCCAACGAATGACATAAAATTTCTATAAATCCATTTATGCAACTGTCTTTTATTTAAACCCATTTTGAAATACATCGATATCATATATCTATGCATGCAAATGAAACTTTTATATATGCATTCAGATTATTACAAACAACTCCCAAACATCGAATGAATCAAATAATAATCAATATTTCTCAAATATTATAACAACCTGCCTTTTTGGACGCTTTAAGCTGACACATGTGCCAACTCAAACCATACAGAAGGGCGGATTGTTATTGGGGTGAATAAAAAAAAGAAATAAATAAAACAAAATAGAATCTCACAGCGGAATGACAAAATATAATAATCAAATAACAGTTCATGAAGCTGTTTACAAAACATTTGATTATACTTATACAACACAGTATCAGGGTCACACATATCAGAGATAAATAAATAATAATGCAGCGGAAGACTATGATGCAGTGGAATAATATAGTAAATAGTAGCCATACACATCTTTGTCTCCGTCCTCCGGAATAAGTCTTCAAATTCTGAAATGATCAGGCTGACCCGAGTGAATAGAAAAGACAAAACACTTAAGTCGGAACTAAAAGATCTTATGTAAGTTAAATCAACTGTAAATATGCGTGTGACGGCGTCGGAGAGATTTACGGGGTTTGACATCTTCTATCCAGTGTCTAATGTGAGTGTAGTAACTTAAGAGATGCTTGGAATTCATACCTCTTAAGGATCCGCTAAACGATCTACTATGTAGTAATATACGCTATTATAATAATATCTATATTAAAGTAAACTATTAAAATAGCGTTAAGTCTTTACCCATATCCTCCTTAACACATTCTATATATTCCTCTATACAATACCATAATCTCCTCCGTACTGCACGTCGTCAAAGGGTACTCCATGGGTATGGTACAAAAAAAACTCGTAGAATGCGCGCTAGGGTAGGTGACATGGCACAACTAGGCAATGTCAGGTAGACATACCAATTACGCATCCGGGCTGGTGGTAACGCATAGCAGCTACTACCGTCCACCTTGAAACACACTTCCGAGTAAAAATCGATGGGTGGCCACCAAATAAATCAAAAGTCAGAATATAGTATCGATAAAGTGTGCCCGATCGAAGGAATGACCTTACTTGGCGTGGAATCGCTCCTGTTTTAGCAACCTTATGCCAACTCACGGGAGTCGGTTCCACGTATATACCTCATATAGGATCGTCTTCGCCATCCTACTTCATTCTAGAATCTCCACCACATACACAGTTGTCAAATTGGTTTTCTGTATTGGCAGAGAGTATGACAACATCCGATCCTGGTCTCTTTGACAACTAATCGCTTATTACACACCGGATGGTTCTTTTGTATTTCAAAAGTCAATTCGTAATTTATATCAAAATATCATATTCTCAAAACCATCACTTTCAAAAATATATCCACCTTCAAATCATATTCACTTTAAAATTATATCGTTTCCAAAAATCATAATTTCTACCAAAAATCATATTTCCAAAATAGGTTAAGTCCTTGCTTCAAAATCATCATTTCGATTTACTATAACATTCAAAATTCCAACTTAGGTTATAACGTCGTTTAACCTTATTCGCTTTTTAACTAATTGAAATGAATATAAACTCTTTCACGTACTTAGTTTGGAAATTTAGAAATTAGTTTAAATAGTTCTAAATAGTTAAAATGCTCAAAAATAGCTTAATTATAGGTAAAATACGTAAATGGATTTAAGATAGTTAAATAGATTTAAATTAGATTAAATATAATTAAAATAGATTAAATAGCTTTAAAATAGATTAATTAGATTTAAAATAAATTAAAAGTGGTTTAATTAGTTTAAAATAAATTAAATTGGTTTAAATAGATCAAAATAATTTATATAGTTAGTTAAATAGTTTAATGAATTTGAAAACCATAATAATTAGAAATTTTAAATAATATATCTTTAAAATGGTTTATATTAAAATATGAGTTTGAAATTAATATCAAATTAAACTATTCATTTCATTTCAATATATTTGAACCATTTCAAATTTCCAAATCGACAGACCAAATTTCAATAAACTATCGAATTTCATATCATTTCAATTCATGTTCAAACATCAATACAGGTTACTCTAATCTCAAAATATTTCAAATTTATTTTCAAACAAATTCAATAACTCAATTTCAATAGAATTTCATTTATACATAAAAGTTTAACTTTAAACTTCTGATTTAATTTCTTAAAGAAATTCCTTTTTAAACCAATTCGCATTTCAACACAAAACCTGATTTTTCTATAATACTTCAATTTATATAAATCAAATTTTATTTCAAAACATCAATTGATTAGATTCAAAAATTTAAGGATTTTAAAATCATTTAATTCAACCAATCCGGTGTCCGTATATAATTTTCTACCCTAGGGTCAAGTGATACGAATATTTATCATTTCAATATGCAATTTAAATATTTTATGGTTGTATATCATTTCAAACTGCAATCTCGAATTAATAATAAAAATCCATAACGAACTTGCAGTTTATAACGAAATAAAATACAATGTCCATTCAACCAATATCAACAATCAACATCCATCACAATCATCGTCCAAATCAATCAATCAATATCAATATAGAACTGATAATCAAAAACAGGTATTTAACTATAATTTATATTCAATACTAAATTAAATAAAGATTTAATTCAAAATAACTGAGATAATGATTAAAATATACCAAACAGTCATAAATAAATTCATAATCACATCATAAATTAAATTTAACGAATATAAGAAATTTTAGAAGTTGTGAGTGGGTTAAAACACTCACCTTTGGTTTTAAATCGAATTTAAATTCAATTTAAGCCCAAAATTTGAACGGTCTTAGAATTCATCCAAACCAGCGTCAAAATATTCATAATTTCGATACAATCCCAGTGGAGGAAACCGCGCATGAATCGAGCCTCGTATGCAAAAGTTATGATGATTAGAAGTTTAAACGATTTAAAATATGAAATCACTAAAATAATAAATAAAAAACTAAAACATGTGACCTCCTCCATCATTTCACACGAGCACGACAACCCTAGTACGCAACCTATAGCCGCCGTCACAACTCCACGAACGCGTGCCTCCTCGGTCGATCGTAGCCGCACCAACCACCTCAACTAGGTCACCATCGCCTACGCATCCCCCCCACAAGTCGCCAATCGTCACCATGAAGTACCAGTCGCCACCGCCTTTCGTAAACCTAAACATCGATTTCCGACTGCCTCCTACCTCCATAGGTGATGCGACCACCTCGGATCGACTTCCTACACCACTCTCCATAGTGCCCCTTAATCAATTTTGACGATCGGTCAAAATTGGTCGACACGCGATGAATGGCCGAGAATAAATCGTCCATTTCTGGCCACATAGAAAACCAGATCGAAGAACAGACTACAAATTTGACTTGCGCTCGTCGAGAGCTTCAAATCAATATATAATTCGATATAGTTTGAGGAGTTCGAATTTTTGATTTTCCTTTTGTTTTGAAATTGCAATTGGGAATTAGGTTTTGTCTACCATTGGAATGAGGAGGAGCAAATGGAATTGTACGTATAGAAATAAGGAATAATGAATGACATAGGGTTTATAATGACATATATATAGGCAGAACGAAATAGAAAGGACTGGGCTCGATTAGTTTGGAATGTTGAACGATACATGACCCGAAAAGCCCGTTTCGACTCCGAAACGAAAATGGGTCATCCCATATATCAAAATAAATGTTTTCAAATATTTAAAATTCGATGGAATGGGTTTCAAGTCCTAATTCCATCGTATAAAGAATTTATGTTAAAATCAACTTATTTCAAATTGATTTCAATTGATTTCAATTAACTTGAATTTCTAGGCGTTTCGAGCCCGTACGATCAACGACAAGTCTGATCGCTACGAAACTTGAAATCCTACAATAATTCACTGTTATGGATCCGATGAAACTGCTTTGGTCGAAATCCGAGTTAGTGGCCAAAATGGCTATTTTCCCATTAATTAAATAAATAAATAATTAATTAATTAAATCACTTTTCGTTCAAATTTAATAGCTTACCATTTCTATCACTTTGGATTTACTTAGTAATTTATAATCTTTTAAAACAAATTTCTATATCAATTCAATGTAAATTATTTTACCCATTTACAGTGTTAAATTTCAATTGTGATTAAATCGAATTATTTATAATTAATTCCAAATAAACTGATTTGGTTCAATTTCAGTACTTTTATTAAATCCATTATTACTCTATAAACATTTATTACTCTATAAACATAATTAACATTTTTTTTTTCATTTCATTACATTAATACATTCCAATTCCATTTTTAGTTTGTATTAATTACTATATTTCAAGTATCTTGAATTTTGTCAAATTTACACATTAATTATAGCTTAAATTCCCAATTAATTATTTGTCTTGGTTTTCTTCTTTTATTACATCAATTATTACTTTATGAATAAAATTAGCATTTCTTATTCATTTTGTTACATTCATAAACAAATATTTACAATTCTTATATAATTCTGATTTTATTCAGTGGTCACTTATTTCATACTATTTCATTTATTAATTCAATGTTTACATTTGTCTTCTCATATCAATTTATATCCAAATGTAACATTTACATTATTTCATTCATTAGAATTTCATTCAAGTTATCAACAATTAACTTACATTTATAATGTTACACTTTGTTTTAGTGTTCATTTCATTATTGAATCACAGATTTTTATTTCTTCACTATTAATTACCAAAATCTTATCAAATTAACAAATTTAATTATTGAAAATTACAGGTCATTACAAATATTAATTAATTTATATCATTTTATAAATTAATTAAATCGTGTGGATTTTTAGAGAATTCACTACGGTTGTGCGACTCAAAGATGTAAATTCAGTCAGCAATTACTATCGAACAATTCAAAAATTAACGTTCACATGTCACCTTAGCTAGTGCTGTGACATTTTGGCTGAATTTATCACCATGCTTCTTTTAGGTAAAATTTAATTTGTAGTAAACGTGGTACCTGGTAGTGATGATTATTTACAACAATTTTTTTTGTCAAAACTATGGACTTATGGAATTTTCTTTTAGTCGAAATTCCAACATTGCCCATATTCAACTTTGCAAGTGCAAACGTTAAATCATTGGTTCAATAATAACAATTATTATTAACTATACTGCTCTGGACAAAGACTTTGACTTTGAGTTGACTTAGGTTGAGTCTGTGATACTTCCCCGACATAACCGAGGAGATGAATTCTCCCTTGAATAGTGTTTCAATTCCAATGCTTCCACTTGACCCAACTATAGTCGTTTGATAGACGTCATGCCATGATTTAACTGTAATCAAAGGAAATTTTTCACATTGAACCTCCACGGTACTCTCAAGTTGAGGGAATTTGTAAAATTGTCACATCGATATTTTATGTTTGACCTTAGCTATATTAACCTTTAGAAAATTATCGAGTGTGTAACGCCACCTCCTTTATACCATTACTAGAGTACTACAGAGTAATACTGTCGGATAATACGAAGAACAAGGCGATATAAAGTACACACGTAAATGTTCCCTTGGGCTAACGCTGGTACATATTAAAATATCGAATGAGTAACTCACCTATACGTACACTATATCGACACAAAGTAATAAATACATGTGCCTTTAGGATAAAATAATACACGATATGCAATATATTATAGAGAATATAGAGTTAAAATTATAACGATAATATATAATATATAAACATACAAGTATGTCCAATATACAAAATCGGAATATACATACAAGAGACAATACAATACTTAGATGATATACAACGCTACTACATCCTAGTCTGCTCTATTCCTAGAAAATACAAGCTGGTCCCATAGTCCTTGTACTTGGAATATCTCAGACTGATCCTAGTATTATATAAATAATAAACGGATCAGATTATATCTAAATCCAAGGTAAATAAACTTATGGAATTATATATATACTGGGCATAAATAAATATAATAATAATGATATCTAAAACATAGTATATGTAGAATACCACAAAACCCAATATAATGCCATCATCCATATAAAATCTCATCAAATCAGGAACTATAAAACGACATCAAATGGGTGAATCATCTATATCTAGAAATCATTATCAAATCCCAGAAATAAATAAAAGGTTTGGACTAGCCATGGCAATGCCTAAGTAAATCAATAATGAGTAGGCCGTCTGCCTGAGTAGTATAGGCTGTTTGCCAGAAGAGAATAGGGCGTCTGACCAGAATGGATAGGTCATCTACTCATCAATCATGTAAAGACAAGACATGGGGATTTACTATATCCTGGACATAGTCTCAAGTAGGAACATAAATAGTATATATTTATCTACCATACACACCGGTACCAGATGAGAGACTGATAGCACGTCTGCCTGCTCCAGGAGCCTCACATATGTCTGTCTAGCACTGCTCCTATAGTCATCCATTAGCTCCTCCTCGGTATCGTGATGATATCCACTGCATGTCGCTAATACGCTACAACACTACGTTATGCATCAATCGCGACCCGACACATTTCCCCTATATGTAACCTACTGGCCCAGGGGACACGGGGGAAACGCACACAGCCAAGGCATACAACAATATATGCCGACACATGGCAAGATGCCAACACATGGCTAAAATATATAAAATGTTGTCATGGATCCAGGGTGGAACCACCACAATAAGGCCGCTAAAGTGGATAATGGCTAATCTAATTCGCTTTCGAAACAGATAGGAAGTTGGACAAGGTAGATAAACACATAGTATCAACACTCAAAAGCTAACACATAGCACTCAAAAATGCCAACATATGGCATTGCTGCCACACAACTTGATACCACTGCCAACATAAGGCTATAAATATTGCTGCCACACAGCTTGATGGTATTGCCGACACACGGCTATAAACATTGCTGTACACAGCTTGATAATATTAATGACACATGGCTATAAGTATTGTTGCCACACATCTTGATAATATTGCTAACACATGGAAATGCATGTAATTCAACGTAGTGAGTCTCCACAAATCTCCATCACGTGAGTATCATATACTTACAATGAATAACCAGATAATTATCACAACACTATTCCATACCACCGCATGATACTTAAGCGCTTATTCGCTGCTCATAAACTACACTCAATCTCCACAATATTTATATAAATAGTCCAAAGAATAACCAAAGAAATATTACCGAATGTCTCATCCCAAACGATATATAACTCCGTTTATTCAAATTTCTCGTCACACAAAATGAAACATCACAAAATCAAATAAAAGTATGTCATCAGTGTATAAAATCACATCAACATCAACAAACCGAAATAGATGCAGCGAATCACTCATGTAATCACACTCAATATATAAGAAAAGAGATATTAATATAGAATTATATTTATATAAATCCTAATTTAATTCGAAAATGAAATAAAATAAGCTTCAACAAATCCTGCTTTAATGATTTAAAATAGGTGTCGAATATATATATATATAAAACATTTAAATTTCCTTAATGAATCAAATATAATTTATAAAATTTACTATATAATTTGGCATAGTTAAATTGTATTTTGGAATAATTTATAACTTTCAAAATCACTTTATACATCAAAAATAATTATAGAAACTATTTCATAAATTTCTATAACTAAGTAATACTATAAAATAAATTTATAAATCTTCAAAATAATTCTTTTCATTTCAAACCATAATTTATACTTCAAACCTTCACTATATATTCAAAATCTCAAATAGCCCATGCGAAAAATCAATAGATCTTGCTTTAAATTCATTTCATAATCTTCTATAATAAAACGTTGTTTCAAAACAACTTTATAAGTTACCAATAAATTATATTTATTTCAAACAATAGAATATATCAATAAATCAATTTCAAACCACTATATATACGTGTGTATATATATACACACACATACAAAAAGGGTTTCATATTATAATACTCTTATAACCATTCAACAATATATTTCAAAATTGGTTTATCATTACAAATACTCAAATATCCCTTTTCGTAGTTATCTCATAAATCCTATCTATCAAACATATACCTTACAAAATAAATTACATTTCAAAATATTATTAAAACCGTTCAATTATACAAAATCATAAAATAAACTAACTCCATATACTTATTGCTTTTGAAAATCTCAGTTTTCATTTTTAAATAACAATTTCCAACAACTCGTTTTATTTCTCAACACCTTTTATTTATTTATAAATATACTTCAAACTAATTTTAAAATACGAAAAATAATTTATAGAAGCTTTCAAAAATATTTTAAAACCAGAAAATCAATCGAACGTTCAAAATATGAGCTATGGAGAAAATTCCTCCAAAATCATCAATCAAATTATCAACATAAACTCATCGTATGGCTGAGTCGAATTCCATCGAATTTCGGCCATCCGTATATTATACGTATGATAATAAATTACACGAATTAAAATGCATACAGACATCGTCTCCTTTGCAATTTGGACATCCAACAAACACAAAACTCCACTATTAAACCAAATAACATTCA
Organism: Allium cepa; assembly: GCA_030765085.1. NCBI lineage: Eukaryota > Viridiplantae > Streptophyta > Magnoliopsida > Asparagales > Amaryllidaceae > Allium > Allium cepa. The sequence continues at coordinate 270,560,470 of CM060944.1, forward strand.
ATATTACAACAACCAATCAAATATCCCGATCAAACAATATAGATGTGGCTGTGGATGAACGAAGGAGAAAGATGAAGAGAGAAATGGAGAAGAATGGGTTTTGAGGGAAAGATCGAAGAAGGTTTTGTCGGGTTTGAAGGTAGAGGTAGTGAGAGAGGCTCGAATTCCTAAACAACAAATAATTAATCAAATCCCAAATAAATAATTCAATATTCTCAATTAATCAAATCCCAAATAACCAATTCAACCAAGCAATTAAATTAATAATCGAAATAATATTACAAATGTAATACGTGAATGGAATTAAATATAGTTGTGAGTGATAAATACTCACTAAATCGAAGCTCGAATTCCTAAACAACAAATATCAACAACTCAGCACAAACGCTAATCTCAGCCATCTTCATCATCACCAAACTCACATGCATTGCCTTCCATCACTACTAACTATGCGTACTGTGCACCAACCTCCCACTGCCTGAGCTGATGACATCGCACCTCCCACACAACCAAGATTCACCGTCACAGCCTTCATCTACCAACTGCAAATGCCACATGTCAACCCAGGTAGTGACTCTCTGCTTAAATCATGGTTCTGTGATGTCATCCAAAAATCGAATGCACGCTGCTCGAAATCGCATCAGGTTTTCGCTCCTCCTTCCATTGATCGTCGATCACTACAGCCTTGCCCTTGCTCGCCGTCCCAGGCATCACCCTAAACTGCAACTTCGATTTCATATATATATTTTTTTTTAACTGATGTGATTTTGTGAAAGTGGAAATTACGGCTAGGGCATGGGTCTAAACGGGCAGGGGTCAGGTTTGAAGACTTGAAGCGGTAAGAAAAATCTGAAAGTAAAGGGAAAGAAAATGGGCTTGAATGGATTTGGACTTTAGTTTGGGCCTTGTATTCTAATTTACTTTAGTTAATTAATTTTTATTTTTACAACTTTGTAACATAAATTTATACTTATAAAAGCATTTTGTATTTAATTAAAATAATTTATTCAATTAAAACAGCTTAAACATTTTCAATATATTATTTGAAAAGATTAATACAATTCAATTTATTAAATCAAAATCTTTTATTGGATGGAATGTAATTTTTTTAAAAAAAAAATCTAAATGTAAATTATCACAAATCGAATTCAAACATTTTTATTTTAATTAAATTTATTTGTTTACACAGCGTAGAAAGCATGGTTGTTACAGAGTGAGTCATTTCATCGTTATCTAATAACTATCGATATGTAACCCCTTAGTGCCTCTAACAGCCATGAGTAATACACTATCCAACATTTGGAGAGTGTTACGTACTATGGTCTCAATTGATGTATCGATATCCGGCCTTGATGCATCTTGATTAGGAATATTTAAAACATTATGTTTATTTTATTGTTATAAATCACTCGTTATCACAACACATTGTAACTACTATCACAAAACATACCATTTGTAGATTTTCTATATTAAATATGCTTTAATTAAATAATATTTAATATAACATAATATATCAAGTATATAAGAGAAAGAAAAACACCTTTTATTTGAACAGGTTTGGTTATCGAGAGATATATATGTAACAAATAACATAATTGCCTCTAGAGCATACACCTAACTCTATTACCACTGCCTCCATGTCACATAGGCCAGTAGTCTATTACAATTAGGGCACTTTGCAGGGTTATGACCATTGCATAGGTAGACTTGCATCCGACGGATAATGGGTCATGGTAGTCATCGAGGTAATAAAATACTGTAGGAGTAGAGTTGAGAGCATGTGAAAAAGGCTCTTAGAGCAAGCTGAGAGTTGTCAGTCTTCCGTCTGGTAATGGTGGGAAATGATACTTTGATTATATCTCTATTGTATTATTATTATGTGTTGCTAAGAGTCACTATGTGGATTCATGTGATTGAGAGTCGCGTAACTAAATGTGTGGCTGGAAGCCTAGATGAGTACATATGTGATTGAGGCTATTCATGAGATTGGGAGTTTACGAATTAGTGTGGCCCTGGTTATTTGAGAGATAACACGACTGTTCAGAATACACCTTGATCGTATTTGATGTATGTTTGGCTTGGATGTTTGTTAGTTGCTTTTTTGATATGCTGAGCATGATGGATCCTAGGTATGTCTACTTCATAATGATAATCTTGGGCATAGCTGTGTGCACGCCCATATGTTACTTGATGATTTCGTGTATTGAAGATAGTTGGATAAGTTAATATTTCACCCATTTGTTATTATACTTCTTGATGTGTTATTTGACGATTTAGCGATTGGGTGATGATATGCGCATGGTATGTGATATGATGTCATACATATATTGAGTTTTCAACATGCCACATTGGATATACTTGATTGTACCAAGCCAGTTATTATCATATATTATCATCCATATTCTAGACATAGTCTACCTATGTTACTTATACAACACACATGTCAGTCCAAGACATATCAGATTCAAGGACAAAGTGACTAGCTTGTGATTTTTGGCTATAGTTGGATGCTAGATTATCGGTTGATTAGTATATCATTATGCATTTATGTAGCCCTATTTATGTTGATGATGTCGAGATGAATGGAATAGACACATGTTTGATATTTTTGAGAGATATTAGGCATTCAACTTTTTGTATACCCGTTGAGACTAATGTGATGTATTATATTTTATCGCTGCATTATGACTTTGTGTTCTCTATTATTCATTTTTATATTTTGTATCGTTAGAAACGCACGTGTTTATTGCTTTGTGCCGACACTGAGTACATATAGGTGACTTTTAAATGATTTTGAAAATACATACAATGTTAGCCCAAGGGAACATTTACGTGTAATAGTCCAATATTGCCTTTAACGACCCTGACTCGACATTCGAAAATCGACACCCAAATACATCACCCGTATTCGAATGTCGTAGATTCAAACGTCGAATTTAGTTCGTCGGAGCTTACAACACATTAAGTACAACAACACGGCGGAAACAGAAATGGATGATTTTATTGATACACAATGGATACAACAATCTGATACAAATGAATTATCAATATCAGAGACAAGATACAACAGCGGAATAACAGCAGTGAAAATATAGTACCAAATGGTCTTCCAAAAGAAACACAATAACTGCATCACCAATTGCCAAAGCTCTAAACTTCAAGCTCGAACCACCATCATGTTGAATTAAGCAAGGTCGGTCTGGATATTGAAGAGAAGCACAATGCTATCGCCAAACCACTGTTCGAACCTCAATTATTGGATTTTAATGACAACAACTACATAATTATGCTAAAAAACTCTAAGCAAATTTGCAGGTACATGAGCATCAAAAAGAAATAAAAAATACATTCAAAATGAATATACGCGGTACAAAAAAGGATGAAAGTATGTATGTGAAGATACAAGAAGAGATATACATGATAGAGACAAGACGAAGGTGACAAACAAAGTATTATTAGTCATATAGTGTCGTGTCTAGAGTTTACAAATGTTAAAATCTTCTCCAAATGGCATACACACATATATACATTCATATTTTTAAATGAAAAATCAAGTTTTCAAAAATTGCATGAAGCAGGACTCGAACTCGGGTCTTTAGTTTAAAAGGCAAGTGCTCTAACCAAATGAGCTATTATACTTTTTATTATAGGCTAAACTCAGACGTCTGAAATGCTTCATTCAGAGATATGAATGTTGAAACAAAATTATTGTTCCACAATATTCAATTGTCGAAATAAAATTATTCAGACGGTTGAATTAGGCCAAAAACAGCCTATATCTTTGTTGTTTGCGTTTCAACTTAATTCAGAAGTCTAAATTATTTTATTCAGATTTTTGTATATTTATCAACAGTTTTTTCATGAATAGACACTTCTCTTCATCGAAGAGAAACGTTTTCAAAATCAACGGTTGTGCCTGTTCTTTTCAATATAACTTTTCATATATGGTTGCAGCTCTTTATACATTATAAATAGATTACATAATTCAACAAACAATTAACCGAAACCGAATTTACTTTTAGCGTTCTTGAATTCTCATCTATTCTCAAGCTTTCAAATTACACTCAAACTGCTTACCTACTTTGATCATTAATCACTTTATCTTCCACAATTCTCAAAGCACATCACACTATATATCATAAAGGAGAAGATTATAGGAAGATTGTACTTAATTGACTATCGGTGTTATTTAAGAATACACTACAGTCAGATACATTTGTTATTCGTAAAGAAGTCATGTTCGATTGTTTAGGCAGATTGAATTCCTATTCAGTTGCTTAGGCGGGTGAAGTCATGTTTGGTTGTAGGCAGTGTAAACCTGTTCCTCCGGGTTAAGTGAGGGTTGTTGTAGTTGAAATTCCAGAAGGAGTTTAGGACTCAACGTAGAATGGGAAGCTCGAACCAGTATAAAAATTTCTGGTGTGCTTGTTTTATTTTACTTATTCACATTGCTATAGTAACTTAGTTTATTTCCACACTAGTATAATATAATTCCATGTAGCACGATCTGCACTGCCCTTTTCATTTGGTACCAGAGCATGAAATTCTATCGCTCGTCACAACATCATAGAATAATGGCCAGAAAACGATCCGGTCAAAATTCAATAGGCAAAATCCCTGTCAAAGCCAACGGTGAGGACTACAAAAAGGTACTTTCTGATTTACGAATTTCAGTAAAAGATAATAATAAATTAGTTAGTATAAGCAATAAAATTTCAAAGCTTAATTTATTATTTTAGAAAAGATGAAATCTGTTGAACATGAAAATGAGAAATTGAAAAATGAGAAGTTAAATTTAGAAAATCAACTTGGTGTTTTAAAGAATAATTTTATAAGTGTTAAAGATTTTCTCGATGAACAAAACACAATATTTGAAAAAGAGAGGGAAAAAATTTCAAAAGAAATTTTTGATTTGAAAAGACAAAATGATTTATTACAATCCACTTTAGATAATTCAGAATCTCAAAATTTCCTTCTCAAAAATGAGAACCGTACGTTAAAAAACGAGAATTCTAAATTAAATGTGAAAATTGATATTTTGAATAATAGTAATATTTCTTTTGAAAATAATAGTTGTGACTTTAAAGCTAAATTTGATAAACTTAACACTTAAGTCACAAAATTTAATAAAGGTCAAAACGATTTAAATATGATTTTATCTAGTTCTAGATCTTTACATGATAAAAGTGGTTTAGGATATAATAAAACTGATCGTAGAAATATTACTAGATACGCATTCATGTATGGCGAAAATGTTAGTGCTAGTACTAAATTTCGATTAATGCTTAAATCCAGTTTTTATAAAAATTCAAATACTGCTATGAACTATAATGTTAATAATTTCTCTAGAAGTACAAAATTATTAACTGGAAATATGAATAAAAATTATCTATGTATTTGGGTTCCTGTTAATTGGAAAAATAAAGAAAAATATACTAATGATTATTCTGATACAGCAGCTAATAATGAAAATTATATTTGTAAAGGTTCAACCACACCCAAATGGGATAGTTTCCAAAAACCTAACCCCCTAGACCCTAGCATAATAAGAGGGTGCCGAAAACGATCATTATTTATTGTAGGTATTCGGAGAAACAAAAGAAAAAAGGATAGATTTTGGAATTTTAAAGAATGTTCCATACGTTTAATAGAATTACGTGCTTACAATGAAATATGGACTTCAGCAAATATGGTAAAATCTATTTTATTTTTTCTCCATAATTAATATTGAGTTTATCTCACTATATTTATTATATTCCCTCATTCATTTTTATAATGACAAAGGGGGAGAAATTCATATGCATATTGGTAGAGGGAGACATTATACTTAGGAGGAGATGTTATACTTAGGAGGAGCTTTAAACATATTAATATTATTTTATATATAGAATGAATATTTGTTAAAAATTGTATAGTTGTCATCATCAAAAAGGGTTAGAGAATGTTAGAACCTCAATTATTGGATTTTAATGACAACAACTATATAATTATACCAAAAAATCTCAAAGCTAATTTGCAGGTACATGAGCATCAAAAACAGATTAAAAAAATACATTCAAAATGAAGATACATAGTACAAAAAAGGATGAAAGTATGTATATAGAGATACAAGAAGAGATATACATGATAGAGAAAAGACGAAGGTGACAAACAAAGTATTATTAGTCATATAGTGTCGTGTCTAGGGTTTACAAATGTTAAAATCTTCTCCAAATGGTATACACACATATACATTCATATTTTTAAATGAAAAATCCAGTTTTCAAAAATTGCATGAAGCAGGACTCAAACCTGGGTCTTTAGTTTAGAAGGCAAGTGGTCTAACCAAATGTGCTATGATACTTTTTGTTACAAGCTAAATTCATACGCGTGAAATATTTCATTCAGATGTCTGAATGCTAAAACAAAATTATTATTCCACAATATTCAGACGTTTGAATAAAATTATTCAGACGACTGAATTAGGCCAAAAACAGCCAATATCTTTGCTTTTTGTGTCTCAACTTAATTCAGAAGTCTGAATTATTTTATTCAGACTTCTGAATATTTCTCAACAGCTTTTTCATGAATAGACACTTCTCTTCATCGAAGAGAAACATTTTCAAAATCAATGGTTGCGCCTGTTCTTTTCAATATAGCTTTTCATAATTGGTTGCAACTCTTTATACACTATAAATAGATTTACAGAATTCAACAAACAATTAACCGAAACCGAATTTACTTTTAGTTTCTTGACTTCTCATCTATTCTCAAGCTTTGAAATTGCACTCAAACTGCTTGCATACTTTGATCATTAATCACTTTATCTTCCACAATTCTCAAAGCACATCACACTATATATCATAAAGGAGAAGATTATAGGAAGATTGTACTTAATTGACTATCGGTGTTATTTAAGAATACACTACAGTCAGATACATTTGTTATTCGTAAAGAAGTCATGTTTGGTTGCTCGGGCAGATTGACGTCCTATTCGGTTGCTTAGGCGGGTGAAGTCATGTTTGGTTTCTCAGGCAGTGTAAACTTGTTCCTTCGGGTTAAGTAAGGGTTGTTGTAGTTGAAATTCCAGAAGGAGTCTAGGACTGGACGTAGAACGGAAAGTTCGAACCAATATAAAAATTCCTAGTGTGCTTGTTTTATTTTACTTGTTCACATTGCTATAGTAACTTAGTTTATTTCCGCACTAGTATAATATAATTCCATATAGCACGATCCGCAAAGTCCTTTTCAACCACAGATTCCAAAGATTTCCAAAAATGATGTTTACTAGCTAATTATTTGAAAATATGACTCTAGGCTGCCCGTGTGGAAAATTGTGGGCACACAGAATTTAGAAAAGGAACAATAAACTATAGGTCAGTCATGGGACTGGTATGAGCAAACAAAAACAGTTTTATTTAAACAAAACAAACAAAAAGAAATTAAAAGAAATCCACTATGCTTTTTGAAAAATAAAACTACCATAAGGCCTCCCCATATACACACAATGCAAGCGCACAATTGGAGGCTCCTTATGATAGTCAAGCATGCTTGATACGCAAAAATCCTTTTAATACTATTACTAGTGCATAGTGCAGAAAACCTTTTGAAAGTATAATATTTATCTTAGCCAGCATACCGCCATTATGGTATACCTACTATAGCTACCAATTAAATGGCAGGTCGTCACCATAAGTAAAAGGCAAGTTATACAACTAAAACCTTACAGGGCTCCTATTATTTCTTTGGATTTCCAACAAATGGTCAGGCTATGGAACTTCTTATGCCACATGGGTACGCCTCTAGAGGGACGCTCCGAGAACCTAACTGAATCTCTACCAACACGAGGTTGGGTTACCTCTGTAACTAGGTAGCTACTGACATGAGTATGCCATCCTCCGGTCGTCACCGACCTTTATCCAAGGGCCCTCAACACCAACAACCACAAAGCAAAAAATTTGCAACAACCACATAAGTTTAGTATCTAGGCTTCATACCATGATACCACTTTTATCTAGAAGGAAATGGGCATAGCCTAAAGGGCGCGACCCTCATAACCTTGCCGCATCATTCCTATTTCGACCATTTTCGGGTTGTGAGGTCTAACGAGGTCTCATCCACAAAGATATGCTTTTTACAAAAGCCATGCTTTGATCAACAAATGATCACCAACACTTAGTATGCCACATTACCAAATTGAGAATGTATCACTAGTAAATATCAACTACATAACCTCTAAGCTCGTACGTCTCAGAGAAGGGTGTTAAGCTAAGAGGATAATTCTCCCCCATGAAACAGAAATGTATTTGATAGAAAGCAGCTATATATCTCAGAGTGTAATGACAGACATACATCCATACAAGTATGTTCCGGGTTCGAACAGAACCGAAGGCACTTCAGAGAAGCCCTTGCAATCCGGGTATTCACAATTCCGATCGGACTCCCCATCACATATGGAGATCTTTATACCGGCGTGACTCAGTGTAGAGACATTCGACAGGTAATCCTTTCGTTCTCGAAAATACCCAGTCTTCACTACCAGTCTTCAAATGTTATCCATTTCATCGTATCATTATTCGGAATGGGTTTTATGACATAAAGTCCTCTCCCAGCTAAACCAAATAATGAGCGCTTAATTTTAAAATCATATGGATATATTGGGATGTTAGTTAAGTCACAATTTAAGGCCCAAAACCTTTCTTTTGAATGGTTTAAACAAATTTCCACTTTTAATATTTTAACCAAAAAGATTCACTTCGCTTTGAAAACAAAGTTCAACAATCTTTCACAAAGATTCATTCATAGCTTTCAAAACTATTTACGATCCAAATCACACAGTTTGAAATCCTTTCAACAAAAACTGGAAATCTTTCGTTATATGAAAGCCATTACCCTTTGAAAACAAATACTTTTCGTTTTGGAAAAATCCGATCAAATATGCACAAGTTATAGCCTTTCAAAGTATACATTGAAAAAACAACGAACTATCGTATACTCGGCAAGGTCCACTTAAAATCCCAAAATAGTTCATTTAATATACTTCAAAAATGGTTTAAAATCCATATATATATATATATATATATATATATATATATATATTGTATAACTTGTATAACCCTTTCAAACCATAAGCTCCAAAATAATTTCAAAACTTTAATAAGATATAGTATATTCAAACTAAATTTCAATTTCAAAACTTCTTTTTCAAAAGCTTTCCATATTCAATCCAATTCCATTTCCAAAACCATCTGGATTAAAAATTCATTTTTTAACTTTTCACCATTTGAATTAAAATAATATTAAATTCAAACTATCTATGACTTAACCAATTCCTTGTGAAACCCATACTTTTGTGTGTGGTGTAGTCCAGGGATTTTACACACAACAACATATCACAACCATCATCAATTCAAGCATAATAATATCGATAAGCGGTATAATCTTATAACGCTTATCTTTCATTCACAGATTCACAGATAAATATGTAAATTCATCACAGATGAATAAATCACAGTTCACAACTCAATCATTACACAAAACATCACATATTAAGGATATTAAACAATTAAATATTCAATAGAATCCAAACATTCATAAGCAAGATCAATTAACATCTAATTATAATTAATTTAAACCAGATTAATTACTTTATGAATAAATTACAAATCCTGGTTAATTAACATTAATTAATTACAAACAATTTTGATTAATTATCCTTTAATCATTTATTAATTAACCTTTAATCATTTATTAATTAACATTTAATCATTTATTAATTAAACTTTAATTATTAATTAATCAACCTTTAATTATTAATTGATCGACCTTAATAAATCAATCAATCTTAATAATTATCCTTAATTATATTAATTAAATAACCCTTAATTAATTACTATTTAATTAATTAATAAGTGATTATCCTAATCACTTATATTAATAAATAACAAATTAATTACATTGAGTAATTATCCTTTAATCACTTGATTAACCAACTTTAATTACTAATTAACTATCCTTAATTACTTTCATTAAGTAATCATCTTTAAGTAATTAATTACCCTTAATTACTTCATTAATTAACCTTAATTAATTTTCCTTTGATGTAATTACACAAAGTACCTACCCCTTAATTAAGTGATAAAATTTTATTAATTACATTAAGTAATTATACTTAATTAATCTTCGTTAAGTAATTGCTCTTTAATTACTTATCATTAATTAATCACCCTTTTATTAAGTAATTAACCTATAAAAAATTGATTAATTAACCATTAATTAATCACATATATTAGTCAACCATAAATTTATTATGTAATTATTATCATCTTTAAATTATTTACATTAAGAAATTACTCAAGACCCTAATAAATCAAAGATAAATCATTTATCTTTACTGATCACTTAATTTTAATATTTAAATCTCGTTAAATAAACCTTTAAAATAAATTATCATTATCATATAATTTAACTTAAAACTTTTAAGTTAACTAAGCATTTAAAATATTATTTTAAGATAAACTATTTATCTATTTAATCAACTTGTTAATTAAGTTATTTAATTCCTTATTTAAAAATAGGCTTAAGAATTAATTAGTAAAAGCGCACACACACACAGATATATATATATATATATATATATATATAAAAATATTTCAAGCTTGATTAATTAAAATAATTTAAATATAAAACCTTTAATTAATCCAAAATTAAACACATATTGTATAAAATCATTAATTTAACAAAATTTGTTAAAACTCGATTTAAACTTTTTAAAACTTGTTTAATTTAAAATTTTAAAAATATAAAATTACAAACCCAAGACGAACACTTGTTTTACTCGTGGCTTACTTCGAGTATCTTGCTCTCGTTCCTGCTTCGAGTCACACGCGCAATATTATCGAAATTGACCCGAGCAAACACGTTCTTCTCCAATCCCAAACTACCCATATACACAAGCACAGGCATGCACGTGTATAGATGATCGGAATCACTCCGATCAACCTCGTCGTTGCCAACAAGTCACTAATAACCCAGTTGAGCATCACGACCACGTAGAAAAATCAACAACGTCGGAAATCAAAATTCGAGCAATCGAGCATCACCTGAAAACCCAAACCATCGACCGAAATTGCCTCGCATTGCCAATCCCAACCACCATAGTTCACGCGGCCATGACCAGAGCTACACCGATAACCCACGCTCCTATCCCCTACGGTCCAATCGCCTCTAGATCACCCCCGATGACGTACGAATCCGAGAACCAACTTCAACTAAATTTGCTCCTAAAACCCTATCTCAACGTCGACCAGCGACCTTGACGACTAATAAAATCTACCACCACTTTTCTGATGATCCCTGACCTCTGAGCTAGCTATGGCCATGATCCCGAGACCCTCCTCCATTTCAATCATCAGAATTTTCCAAAAACCCAATTTCAGTTCATCTTGAAATTTCTAACAAATCATAAGCTTAAAAAATTAGATTAGATTATTAAAATTCATAGATTTGCAATACGAATGAGATTGTAAATTCAAATCATGAATTCCAGACCTTTGATTTTTGTCTTATATTTAATTATTACTGTGATTCGTTATTTTTGAAATAAATACTTAACATAAACATTTGAAATTGTTTTTAAAATTTAAATCAGCTAAATACAAATGCTTTTCTTTTAAAGATCACTACTAATCCTTTTGGATTTTGAGATATGAATTTCTTTTTTTATAAGTTGTTCTTAGGTCTGGAAATACAACATGGTATATACATATATACACAGACATGCATATCTCAATCCAGACAAAAATATATGTATACAAGCACATATATTTATCATTTTTCACAACAACTACAAAGCATCAAGATATATCATAGGTTCATTATTTCAAATGGGTCAGTTTTCTCACCTGATCGAATACAGAGAACCTAGAAACTTGAAACTGGAAAAGTTTTGAGTTTGATCTATTACTTGATTTGTTTGAGTTGATTTCTAGATTCACTCAAGTTGAAGTATTTGAATTTACTTTGCAGGCTTTGATCCAGTGTTTGTTTGCTTCCAGATGAATTGAATTTTGAAAAACTGGAATTTGAAGAAAAAAAAATTGATCTATGATTCTTTATATTTTGATTTTGCTTTGTTATCTTTGCTTTGTGTTGAATTTAAACTTTAAATCTTTGTTTTCTTTTGATCTGGTTTGTGATTTTTTTTGCTTTGTCTGCTAGGTTTTAGATTTGAATTAACTTAAGAAAATGAGAGAAGGGAGAAGTATGGATATATACATAGCCTGGTTTCTTTTCCTTAAGCCTATATTTATGTTTTTAAATTTTCATAAATGAAATCATTTTTCCACTTGTTAACTAAGCCTACAAGTGTTTATTGCTTATATTCATACTTCTACAAATGTCAATTATTTGCATTTTTATGTTGAAACCCTTTTCTTTAATCTATTTATAAATTATGTTTTAAAACCTTGTTTATAAATTACTTATAAATTTATTTACATATGTGCTATGTATTTTTAAATCTTTATGTACATACAATTTATACTTATGCTTTCAAAAGATATATACATATTAAAAATTTTATATTTATTTACATATATACTAACTATACTTATTTCCAAGTATATAAAAAAACGTACTTTAAATCTTTTATTAAATCACATTTAAATTTTTTTAACTTAAGTTAAAATATCCTTATTCATGTACAAACCATTTTTATTCCAAAAGATATATATGTATGCTAAAGCTTTTATTTATTCTTGCTTTATATTTGTATACATTTTTCAATTATTTATATTTATACAACTTAATAAGAAAATGATTTGAAATTCAAATTATACATTACTAATAAATATTCATATACAATTAGTTCCTTGGAAATATAAAGTCAATAAATCCAATTTTATTTCTAAAATATTTATTCTTGAATTTCAAAAACCAAAATTCTATTTATAATAAAACTTATTTTTAAATTTCCAATTCAAATCTATTAAAAATCTACTTTCATATGTATAATAAATACACATTTTATTATTCCTGGGAAATTTCAAATAATTTACCTATTAATTCACAAATAAATCCAAAATTTAATATTAATTATCAAATTAAATTTGACTTAAAACTAGAATCGTTACAAATTCCCCCCTTAAGAAAATTTATTCCCCGAAATTCTCTAGACAGGGAGATAAAGAAAGAGTAGGCGAATACACAAAATTAGAGAAATAGCTTTCCAAATCAAATTGAACATTTATTCTATATTTGGCTTACCAAATTAGAAAATCATTAATAAATATGAGAATGAACTCATTCAATTCTCATAAGATGCCTGGGTCACTCCGTCTACGAAATATGCATGGACATTGGTTAGTTCGAAGGGATAACTAACCGTTCATAGAATATACATGGACCCCAAAGAATAGAAAAATGGATACAATTCAATTTAACTTCTTATTTTATTAACCAATTTATTTTAAATAAAATTTCAAATTTATTAAAGGTAAAAACAAAAAGTAGATGAGAAACTGATGAAGAGAATACGAAATAGGAACATTTCTATAACGATTCGCAGGGCCACCATTACACCAAAGCTTCTCCTTGTAGCTGCCAGGAAGTCGTCAAGGAATTGATATCCGAAGATCAAAGAGAATTGATAGAGAAAGTTTCTCCTTGTTGTTATAGGGTATCGACCATTTCTAGTGGTACTTCCCTGTCCTCTACCTCGTCCTCTTCTTGCACTCATACTCACTATCAGTGGATAGTAAGAGAATTTACTGAGGCATACGTACGGATATCTTAGGAATATACTCATTCTAGGGCATTTTGATCCCTATCTCTAATGAGTCACCTAATGTGTTATGCTCCTGAGCTAAAGTTCTTACTCAACCTTTAGTTTTGATACCACTTTAACGACCCTGACTCAACCTTCGAAAATCGACACCTAAACACATCACTCGTATTCGAATGCCGCAGATTCAAACGTCGAATCTGGTTCGCTGGAGCTTATAACACATTAAGTACAACAACATAGCGAATACAGAAATGAATTATTTTATTGATACACAATGGATACAACAATCTGATACAAATGAATTATCAATATCAGAGACAAGATACAACAGCAGAATAACAACAGCGGAAATATAGTACCAAATGGTCTTCCAAAAGAAACACAATAACTGCATCACCAATTGCCAAAGATCTAAACTTCAAGCTCGAACCACCATCATGTTGTATTAAGCAAGGTCAGTCCAGATATTGAAGAGAAGCACAATGCGATATCCAAACCATAGATTCCAAAGTTTGCCAAAAACGATGTTTACTAGCTGATTATCTGAAAATATGACTCTAGGCCGTCCGTTGGAAAATTATGGGCACATAGAGTTCAGAAAGGAAACAATAAATCTAGGTCAATCATGGGACTGGTGTGAGCAAACAAAAACAGTTTTATGAATAAAACAAACAAAAAGAAATCTGCTATGCTTTTTGGAAAATGAAACTACTATAAAGCCTCCCCGCAGACACACAATGCAAGCGCACAATTGGAGGAGATTTCTCCTTATGATAGTCAAACACGCTTGATACGCAAAAATCCTTTTAATATTATTATTAGTGCATAGTACAGAAAACCTTTCGAAGGTATAATATTAATCTTAGCCAGCATACCACCATTATGGTATACTTACTATAGCTACTAATTAAACGACAGGTCACCACCATAAGTAAAAGGCAGGTTATACAACTAAAACCATACAGGGCTCGTATTGTTTCTTTAGATTTCCAACAAATGGTCAGGCTAAGGAACTTCCTATGCCACATGGGTATGCCTATGGAGGCCCCGAGAACCTAACCGGATCTCTACCAATAGAAGGCCGGGTTACCTCTGTAACTAGGTAACTACTGGCACGAGTATGCCATCCCCTAGTCGTCACCGACCTTTATCCGAGGGCCCTCGGCACCAACAACCACAAAGCAACAAATTTGCAACAACCACATAATTTAAGTATCTGGGCTCCATACTACGATACCACTTTTATCCAGAAGGAAATGGACATACCCTAAAGGGCGCGACCCTTATAACCTTGCCGCATCATTCCTATTTTGGCCATTTTCGAGTTGTGATGTCCGACGAGGTCTCGTCCACAAAGTTACACTTTTCAAAAAATCCATGCTTTGATCAACAAATGATCAACAGAACTTAGTATGCCATATTACCAAATTGGGAATGTAAATATCAACTACATAACCTTTGAGCTTGTACGTCTCAAGAAGGGTGTTAAGCTAAGAGAATAAATTCTCCACCACTAAACAGAAATGTATTTGATAGAAACCAGCTATACATCTCAAAGTGTAATGTCAGACATACATCCATACAAGTCAGTTCCGGGTTCGAACAGAACCGAAGGCACTTCAAAGAAGCCCTTGCAATTCGGGTATTAACAATCCCGATCGGACTCCCCATCACATACGAGATCTCTATACGGGCGCGACTCAGTGCAGAGACATTCGACAGGTAATCCTTTCATTCTTGAGAATACCCAGTCTTCACCACCAGTCTTAAATGCTATCCATTTCGTCGTATCATTATTCGGAATGGGTTTTATGACATAAAGTCCTCTCCTGGTTAAGCCAAATAATGAGCGCTTAATTTAAAACTATATGGTTATATTGGGATGTTAGTTAAGTCATAACTTAAAGCCCAAAACCTTTCTTTTGAATGGTTTAAACAAATTTCCACTTTTAATCTTTTAAACAAAAAAATTCACTTCACTTTGAAAACAAAATTCACCAATCTTTCACAAAGATTCATTCATTGCTTTCAAAACTAATCACACAGTTTGAAATCCTTTCAACAAAAATTGAAAATCTTTCGTTATTTGAAAGCCATTATCATTTGAAAACAAATACTTTCCGTTTCGGAAAAACCCGAACAAATATGCACATGTTATAGCCTTTCAAAGTATACATTGAAAAATCAATGAACCGCCGTATACTCGGCAAGTTCCATTTAAAATCCCAAATAGTTCATTTAATATACTTCAAAAATGGTTTAAAATCCATATATATATATATATATAATATGTATGTATGTATGTATGTATGTATGTATTTATATATATTGTATAACTTGTATAACTCTTTCAAACCATAAGTTCCAAAATAATTTCAAAACTTTAACAAGATATAGTATATTCAAACTAAATTTCAATTTCAAAACTTCTTTTACAAAAGCTTTCCATATTCAATCCAATTCCATTTCCAAAACCATTTGGATTAAAAATTCATTTTTTAACTTTTCACCATTTGAATTAAAATAATATTAAATTTAAAATATCTATGACTTAACCAATTCCTCATGAAATCCATATTTGTGTGTGTGGTGTAGTCCAGGGGTTTTACACATAACAACATATCACAACTATCATCAATTCAGGCACAATAATATCGATAAGCGGTATAATCTTATAATGCTTATCTTTCATTCATAGATTCACAGATAAATATGTAAATTCATCACAGATAAATAAATCATAGTTCACAGCTCAATCATAACATAGAACATCACATATCATGGATATCAAACAATTCAATATCCAATAGAACCCAAACATTCATAAGTAAGATCAATTAACATCTGATTATAATTAACTTAAACCAGATTAAGTACTTATGAATAAATTACAAATCCTGGTTAATAACATTAATTAATTACAAACCATTTTGATTAATTATCCTTTAATCATTTATTAATTGACATTCAATCATTTATTAATTAACCTTTAATCATTTATTATTTAACCTTTAATTATTAATTAATCAACCTTTAATTAATCAACCTTAATAAATCAATCAATCTTAATAATTATCCTTAATTACATTAATTAAATAACCCTTAATTAATTACTATTTAATTAATTAATAAGTGGTTATCCTAATCACATATATTAATAAATCATAAATTAATTACATTGAGTAATTATCCTTTAATCACTTGATTAATCAACTTTAATTATTAATTAACTATCCTTAATTACTTTCATTAAGTAATTAATTACCCTTAATTACTTACATTAATTAACCTTAATTAATTCTCCTTTGATATAATTACACAAAGTAACTACCCCTTAATTAAGTGATAATCTTTTATTAATTACATTAAGTAATTATACTTGATTAATCTTCATTAAATAATTGCTGTTTAATTACTTATCATTAGTTAATCACCCTTTTATTAAGTAATTAACTTACAAACAATTGATTAGTTAACCTTTAATTAATCATATAAATTAGTCAACCATAAATTTATTAAGTAATAATTATCATCTTTTAAATTATTTACATTAAGAAATTACTCAAGACCCTAATAAATCAAAGATAAATCATTTATCTTTATTGATCACTGAATTACAATATTTAAATCTCGTTCAACAAACCTTTAAAATAAATTATCATTATCATATAATTTTACTTAAAACTTTTATGTTAACTAAGGATTTAAAATATTGTTTTAAGATAAACTATTTATCTATTTAATCAACATCTTAATTAAGTTATTTAATTCCTTATTCAAAAATAGGCTTAAGAATTAATTAATGAAAATGCGTGCGCACACACACACACATATATATTTCAAAATATTTCAAGCTTGATTAATTAAAATAATTTAAATTTAAACCTTTAATTAATCCAAAATTAAACACATATTATATAAAATCATTAATTTAACAAAACTTGTTAAAACTCGATTTAAACTTTTTAAAACTTGTTTAATTTAAATTTTTTAAAACTGTAAAATTAGAACCTGAGATGAACACTTGTTTTACCTAGCCTTACTTCGAGTATCTCATTCTCATTTCTGCTTCGAGTCACACGCGTAATATTATCGAAATTGACCCAAGTAAACACGTTCTTCTCCGATCCCAAATTACCCAGATACACAAGCACACGCATGCATGTGTACAGATGATCGGAATCACTCCGATCAACCTCGCCGTTGCTTACAAGTACTAACGACCCACCTGACATCGTGACCACCAGAAAAAGCAACAACGTCGAAAAATAAAATTCGAGCAATCGAGCATCACTTGAAAACCAAAACCATCGACCAAAATCACCTCGCATTGCCAATCCCGACCACCAAAGTTAACGCCGTCACGACCTGAGCTACACCGATAACCCACGCTCCTATCCTCCTCAGTCTGATCGCCACTAGATCACCCCCAATGACGTACGAATCTGAGAACCAACTTCAACTAAATTTTCTACTAAAACCCTATCTCAACGTCGACCAGCCACCTTGACCACTAATAAAATCTACCACCATTTTTCTGATGACCCTTGACCTTTGAGGTAGATATGGCTATGCTCCTGAGACCCTCCTCCATTCTGATCATCAGAATTTTCCACAAACCCAATTTCAATTCATCTTGAAATTTCTATCAAATCCTAAGCTTAAAAATTTAGATTAGATTATTAAAACTCATAGATTTGCAATACGAATCAGATTGTAAATTCAAATCATGAATTCCAGACCTTTGATTTTATTTCCTATATTTAATTATTACTGTGATTCATTATTTTTGAAATAAATACTTAACATAAACATTTAAAAATTATTTTTAAAATTTAAATCAGGTAAATACAAATGCTTTTCTTTTAAATATCATCACCTAATCCTTTTGGATTTTGAGATATGAATTTCTTTTTTTATAAGTTGTTCTTGGGTCTGGAAATACAACAAAGTATATACATATGTACACAGACATGCATATCTCAATCCACACAAATTTATATATATACATATAAAAGCAGATATATTTATCATTTTTCACAACAACTACAAATCATCAAGATATATCATAGATTCAATATTTCAAATGGGTCAGTTTGCTCACTTGATTGAAGACAGAGAACCTGGAAACTGGAAGCGTTTTAAATTTGATCTGTTACTTGATTTGTTTGAGTTGATTTCTGGATTCACTAAAGTTGAAATAGTTGAATTTACTTTACAGACTTTGGTTCAGTTGTTTATTTGCTTCCATTTGAATTGAACTTTGAAAAACTGGAATTTTAATTTTCTTTTTTGATCTGAGCTTTTTTATGTTTTAATTTTGCTTTCTTATCTTTGCTTTGTGTTGAATTTAAACTTTGAATCTTTGTTTTCTTTTAATCTGGTTGGTGAGTTTTTTTCTGTTTGCTAGGTTTTACATTTGAATTAACTTAAGAAAATGAGAAAAGGGAGAAGTATGGATATATACATAGCCTGGTTTCTTTTTCTTAAGCCTATATTTATGTTTTCATATTTTCTTAAATGAAATCATTTTGTCACTTGTTAACTAAGCCTACAAGTGTTTATTGCTTATATTCATACTTTTACAAATGTCAGTTATTTGTATTTTTATGTTGAAACTCTTTTCTTTAATTTATTTATAAATTATGTTTTAAACCCTTGTTTATAAATTACTTATAAACTTGTTTACATACATGCTATGTATTTTTAAATCTTTATGTATATACCATTTATACTTATATTTTTGAAAGATATATACATATATCAAAGCTTTTATATTTATTTACATATATACTAACTATACTTATTTCCAAGTATATAAAAGAAAAGTATTTTTAATCTTTTATTAAATGTCATTTTAATTTTTTTTAAACTTAAGTTAAAATATCCTTATTCATATACAAACCATTTTTATTCCAAAATATATATATGTATGTTAAAGCATTTATTTATTCTAGCTTTATATTTGTACACATTTTTCAATTATTTATATTGATACAACATAATAAAAAAATGATATGAAATTCAAACTATACATTACTAATAAATAATCATATACAATTAGTTCCTTGGAAATATAAAGTTAATAAATCCAATTTTATTTCTAAAATATTTTTCTTGAATTTCAAAAACCAAAATTCTATTTATAATAAAATTTATTCTTAAATTTCCAATTCAAATCTATTAAAAATATACTTTCATATGTATAACAAATACACATTTTATTTGTTCCTAGAAAATTTCAAATTAATTTACAATTAATTCACAAATAAATCCAACATTGAATATTAATTATCAAATTGAATTTGACTTAGAACCGGGATCGTTACATTGCCACATTCTCTGTTTTATCAGGCAGCATACCTAGTAATACTCTTTGATAGTACGGGTATAGAGGAGGGGTGTTACGCAATAACTCTACATGCTACGTGGATAATAGTACAATTCATTTTCAACCTAGCAAGAGCATAAGAATAAATTTTATCAGAACTTTAACTCAACTTTCCAAAAGATTACAGGGGATTACATTCAAAGGTCAAAGAGAAAAAGATTTGTTCAAATGCAAAGACTCTTTTAACTTCTATCCATAAATTAATGAGATATAGAAATTTTTTACATTGAGTTTATAAAAGGCCCTTGGCATAATTTTTTCTCTCTCTTGTCGAATAACAAATACTGTAACGACCCATTATTTTGGACCAGGTCAATGAATAGTGAATCAATAATTGAATTTTTCCAATAAAAATAAATAGGAAACTTAAGATTAAGATGCTTCGAAATGGAAATGAGGGAATGTCCACAATACCTGGATTTAGTCAGATACAATCTGAGGGATTTTGTAGGTTCATTAATCAGTGTCAAATCGACAATAATCCACACATGTCGGACTTGAATAATTCAAAATAACAGATTGTAATAAATTTTAGAGCAAATAAAATCAACACAGAATCACAGACATAGGATATCAGAATAACTCGCAACGGAAATAAAATAACATAGTAGTTCATGAAGCTACTATATACATACTCTCAAAACATATACAAAATATCATAGTTTAAAAATGGATACAGTAGAAATCTGGATACATATATCACTATACAGAAGCAATACCGAATAGGAAATAACTGGATCAAAATAGACGAATAGATAGTCAAATAAGCTCCAACAATTCTCTAGCTCCAGAAGGTGAATCCAAAGCTGTGACTCTCAGGCCGATCCGAGCGTAAAGTAAACACAAACACTCGAGTCAGGATATACATACTTATGCAATGTAAACCAACTCAAGTGAACTGTAATAGAAATGCACAATAACTTAAAGGATGCTTGGGATTGCCCATCCTTTAAGGATCCGGTAAACCATCAATTAAGCAGAAATAAACATTATCACATAAATACCCATATTAAAGTGATTAATGCAAATAACAGTGTAAATGTGGCTAGGGTAGCGCAGAGCTGCAGTAATCGGTCACCTCTAGCCACACTCTCAAATTCAAGTTGTGTATCAAAACAATCACAAGGAAATCAAATGGCATATAAAGAAGTGTACCCGTGGTTATAAATTTTAAAATGGTATTTTATACTTCAAAAATAAAATATCATTTCAAATTCAAATCTTAATCAAAATAAGGATCAAATGATTTCCAAACCAATTCAATATATCAAAATATCATATTCTTCCAAAATCTCATTTTCAAATCACTATTTGAATTCAAATTCAACTATTCAAATTTAATTACATTTTAAAAATGGTTTATATTATAATAAAAAATAATTCATTTAAACCATTTAAAAGTGAAGTTATTATACTTTCAAATAATTAAATCCAAATTTTCCAATAATTCATTTATTAAATTCCAATTTATTTTCATTAACTTAAATCCTTATTTTACACCAAATCTCAAATTCCAGGTTAGGTCATATTTCAAGTTACACTCTTAAGCATACATTTATTTAACATTTTATATTCATAGAAAAATCAATAACACTTCAATAAATCATTTTAAATTCAAATTTAAATCAAAATATCATAATTTACATTTTAAGATACTTAAAACTATCCAGAAAAGTATATAAAATAACCACGGGTCGGCATAAAATTTTCTAGCCTAAATCAAGTGATACGGATAATATATCATTTCAACTTTTAATTTACCAAGAAAAATCCGGGTTTTATCATTTCAAAACCGAAAATCCCAAGTTAAATAAAATAAATAAATAAAAAGAATCGGTCAGGCCTATCATTTCAGCCCATAATGATTTTTCCCTATTCTAAAGTCCGTTCGGGTATGTATCATTTCAATCCACAGTGATTCTATTCTACAGAGAACTTGCAGTGTGAGAACAAAATAAAATAAACAATATAGCACCATATAGCAGTAGTAGATGATATGACAGGTTTATAAACAAGGTTAACATCATATGATTCATATCACAGGCAGGAATAACATGATATAATATTCTACACATTTACTTGTTGTCAATTCACTAATTATATAAGTATATATGTCATGAGTGAATACTTACCTTTTTACGCTGGAGATAGCAAATCAAAACACACGAATAAAACTCAGAAAGCATGATAGCACGACTTTTGATTTGAGTGGAGTGGAGGGCCAAGGTGATATTCTTGTATTCAACAACAAAACAAAGAAAAATATAAATATAAATACAATACTAAAATTATTGGAACAAAAATGGAAATATAGTTTACAAAAGACAACACCAAGTTTTCAATTGATTTTGCTCGGCTACAAAGCTATATAGGTTCGGTCTTGGTGATGTTTTGGCTAGGGTATGGATTTGGTTTGGACTCATATAGGCATGGCTACAAGTAAAAGTGATGGGATAGGAGTTACTAGTGAAGGAAGATCAAAGGTTAAGGCAAAAATAGGAGTTTTGGTACAACTTTAGGCTTGGCCATGCGTGACTTGGGCTCGGCCTTTGCATGTACAGACCTGCGGGTGGCTAGAGTGAAGGCCAAATGTGGTGAACTTGATGGTAGTGGTGGCTAAGGGGTGGCCAAGGCAACATATGAAGGGGATGGTGGAAACTAGCTTGGTTATGCATGGTTTCAAGAGGTTTGTTTGCAATTTTTGGAGGTGTTTGCGTCATTTGATGGTCATGGCCAGTCATGGTCAGAGGAGGAGGGATTTAGGTCGTGTATGGTGATGGAAAGGAGGTGATGTGGTGGTCGGTGAAGGTGGTGAGGGGTTTAGCCGAGCAAAGCTAGAGATGAACAAGCAAAAATAAATGAAAAAAAAAAGAAGAAAGGAGAGAAAAATAGAGACCATTGCTTAATTTTTTTTCAGATCTGAAGTACCGTGAGAAATGAAGATGAAAAGAAATTTTCTCACATGAAATTAGGGATATAGGTGGCTAGGGATTAAGGAATGAACGACACAAATTGTGGAGAAGTTATAGTAGAAAATCAAGGGATGGAAAGATAAAAAGGTAAGAAATCAAAGTAACGTTTGCCTAAAATTAAAAACAGGTAACATATCTTAATTGATACGTTTCCCATAAATTAAAGAAAGGTTTATACAAGATGCTTTCACAAACAAATAAATACAATAACGTTAAATAAATACATTTCAAAGATATGCCTTTTAAAGCAATAACGTGTGTGTGTGTGTGTGTGTGTGTATATATATATATATATATTTGAAATTTCTTTCCAAGAAATAAATAAGGATCTAAACACTTACCATTTAATTAATGAATGAATGTATAAATAGAAAAATAAGATAGAGATAGATATTATGAAAAATAAATAAATAGTTTTAGCAAAAGTAGGAAATAAATAAAGAAAATAGTTTATTTAATGGAAACTAGAATTAAAAATTGTAAATAAAATTCAACTAACTTTGGAAAATTTCAACAACACTTCCAAATAAATAAAATCAAGTAAATAAAATAAATGCTGAACAAAATAAAGTGTAAATTAAAATAAATAATTCTTTTAAGGAAAAAAAAAGAAAATAAATAAAGAAATAGCTATTTAATTGAAACAAGAATTTAAAAGTTGAAAACAATATACAATCAACATTTGAAAATTATAACTATACTTTAAAAATGTTTTAAAAAATAAAATATACACATAACATATCATGTTACATAAATTATAAAATGATTTTACAAAAAAAAATATTATTTATATAAATTAAAATAAACAAATTTGTTAACTAAAACAATTTACACATAATATTGTAAAAAGCGTAACTTTCACAATATTAATCCAATTTCAGCGAAACGAAAAGCAGTATTCTTGAAATTAAATATATTTTCATAATAAAATATAAATTTCAATAATTAAAATTTGTAAATTTTAAATTTAAAAGTCAAAGTTTGGTCATTTTGACCAAAATCCACTTTTTTGGAAATATTCCACTTATTCAGTTTTGGATTTATAATTCACACAAAAATCAAAATGTATGTTAAAAATAACAAAATTTATCCATTTTAATAAATAAAATAAAGTTTTTAAATCAAGAATTTCAGTTAAAATGATTAAAATACAAAATTAAAATAATCACAAAATACATGGTTGTTACACTCTCCCCATCATTTATGATTTTGAAACTGAATTGATATTGAAATGATTTGAAATTGAGAACCTTTTATTATTAAGTACTTGATTTGGGAGTTGTCGAACTTATATAAAATGGATTTGTATATGTATGAAGTTGATTTGAAAACTATTAATTTAAAAGGTACTCAATTTGGAAAGAGAAATCTTATATAATCGAAGTCTATATAAGTGTGATTTGATATACTATTGATTTGGAAAGTATTCAATTTGAAAATAAAATCTTATATATAATGGACTTTATATAAGTATGATATTTGAAAGTGATTTGAAAAAGGTACTATATGATACATATTTTCGAAGTAAAGATATGGAAAGTGCCTTCTGCTTGATATCCACTTTGTGGCCACATTGTGGATTCATTCTATCGATATTATTCTCTTTGATTTTTGATTTTTCGGATGTGATACTCGAGTGTCTTACCATGGCGTAACCCATGGTCTTTTGAGCCTGAGTGCATAATGTAATTCGCAGGGGCTGCGGGAGCCTACGGGTACGGATGTTTTCTGGGGGATCCAAGCGTAACCATTGTGTATATGCGATTTATTGGGTCGCTTGGTAGCGTAATCAGCAGGGGCTGTGAGAGCCTATGGGTATGGATGTTTCCTGCGGGATCCAGGCATAACCATTGTGTATCTGCGATACTACCAGTCTTCATGGCGCAATTGCAGGGCTGCGGTAGCTAGCCTATGGGTACGGATGTTTCCTGGGGGATCCAGCGTAACCATTGTGTATCCGCGATCCATGATCGACATGTTTTGGTTTGGTTGTTTTGTTTGGATTGTACTTTCCATATCTTTTTTTAAAAGTTTTTCCAGTATTTTCACTGGGTGTTGAACAAGTCTACTTAGTACCTAAGAATTCTAGCTTTGCGCCTGATCAATGCATAGCCAGAGCCTACAGGAAAGAGGATAAACTTGTTAAGACACCGAGTTATAAAAGTATTTTGATAAAGTATTATATAAAGGATATTTCGATCATTTATTTTATCCTTCCAAACAATTGAAATTTATATAGCTTTAAAATAATGGTTCATCCTTGTCTTTCAACCTGTTTTTCCCTTCTAGTTATTCCTATTCTCTACCTTGTTAAACTTACCTATAACAACAGTTATCAGGTATAATTTTAATCCTCTTGTCATCTTGTCTTAATCCTATTTCATTTTATCTTTTTCTGTGTTTTCCGTACCTCGTTCCTTTTCGAGGACGAAAAGATTTGATTGGGGAAGAGTGTAACAACCCTGTATTTTATTATTATTTTAATTTTGTATTTTAATTATTTTAACTAAAATTCCTGATTTAAAAACTTCATTTTATTTATCAAAATGGATAAATTTTGCTACTTTAAATATAAATTTTGATTTTTGTGTGCATTATAATTCCAAACCTGAATAAATGGAATATTTCCAAAAAAGTGGATTTTGGTCAAAATGGTCAAACTTTGACTTTTAAATTTAAAATTCAAATATTTGAATTTTTGAGTTTTATCTTTTATTATGAAAATAGATTTAATTTTAGGAATAGTGCTTTTTGTTTAGTTGAAATTGGATTAATATTGTGAAAATTATGCTTTTTACAATATTGTGTGTAAATTGTTTTATTTAACAAATTTGTTTGTTTTAATTTATATAAATAATTTTGTTTGTAAAATAATTTTCTAATTTGTGTAACATGATATGTTATGCATATATTTTATTTTTAAAATATTTTTAAGTATAATTATAATTTTCGCATGTTGATTGTATATTGTTTTCAACTTTTAAATTCTAGTTTCAATTAAATAGCTATTTCTTTATTTATTTTCTATTTTTCCTTAAAAGAATTATTTATTTTCATTTAAACTTTATTTTGTTCAAAATTTATTTTATTTACTTGACTTTTATTTATTTAGAAGTGTTGTTGAAATTTTCCAAAGTCAGTTGAATTTTATTTACAATTTTTAATTCTAGTTTCCATTAAATAGAGTATTTTCTTTATGTATTTCCTACTTTTCCTAAAACTATTTATTTATTTTTCCTAATATCTATCTCTACCTTATTTTTATATTTATACATTCATTTATTAATTAAATGGTAAGTGTTTAGATCCTTATTTATTTCTTGGAAAGAAATTTCGAATATATACGTTATTGCTTTAAAAGGCATATCTTTAAAATGTATGTATTTAACGTTATCGTATTTGTTTGTTTGTGAAAGCTTCTTGTATACACCTTTCTTTAGTTTATAGGAAACGTATTGATTAAGATACATTACCTATTTTTAATTTTAGGCAAACGTTACCTTGATTTCTTACCTTTTTATCTTTCCATCCCTTGATTTTCTATCATAACTTCTCCACAATTTGTGCCGTTGATTCCTTGATCCCTAGCCGCCTATATCCCTATTTTCATGTGAGAAAATTTCTTCCCATCTTCGTTTCTCATGGCACTTCAGATCTGAAAAAAAACAAGTAAGCAATGGCCTCTCTTTTTCTCTCCTTTCTTCTTCTTTTTTTTCATTTGTTTTTCCTTGTTCATCTCTAGCTTTGCTCGGCTAAACCCCTCACCACCTTCACCGACCACCACATCACCTCCTTCCCATCAACATATACGGCCTAAACCCCTCCTCCTCTGACCAAGACTGGCCATGACCATCAAATAATGCAAACACCTCCAAAAATTGCAAAAAAAACCCTTGAAACCTTGCATAGCCAAGCTAGTTTCCACCATCCCCTTCATATGTTGCCTTGTCCAACCCTTAGCCACCACCACCATCAAGTTCACCACCCTTGGCCTTCACTCCAGCCACCATCAGGTCTGTACATGCCAAGGCCGATCCCAATTCATGCATGGCCAAGCCTAAAGTTGCACCAAAACTCCTCTTTTTGCCTTAACCTTTGATCTTCCTTCGCTAGTAACTCCTATCCCTTCACTTTCACTTGTATCCATGCCTATATGAGTCCAAACCAGATCCATACCCTAGCCTAAACATCACCAAGGACGAACCTATATAGCTTTGTGGCTAAGCAAATGTGGTTTGTGGTCGAGCAAAATCAATTGAAAACTTGGTGTTGTCTTTTGTAAACTCTATTTCCATTTTTATTCCAATAATTTTAGTATTGTATTTATATTTATATTTTGCTTTGTTTTGTTTTTAAATACAAGAATAATGTTATCCCGCCTTTTGGCAAGGTCGAGATACCAAGGAGCTGAGTGGAAAAACGGGATCGCACGTCCTCGACATTGGATGATTGCCGGATAACTACAAATACCGATGAGTTTTGCCCGAGTCCGGATCGGGCTATAATTTTTAAGGCACGTCAAGCAAAGCCATAGAAGCCAACATTCTGAATTTCGAGGCAATCCTAATTCGTATGCTCAAGTCATCGCCATTGGAAAGTGGAAGGAATAGCCCTGATTCGAACCCAACAGGACCAAGCCTTGGGTTCGAATCCATCATCCTTGCATTAGTTCGAACCCATGAGATGTAGCCGTGCCTCGAATCCATCAAGATAGCAATGGTTCGAATCCACCCTCGTATGATTTGGTTCGAATCCATCAGACGCATATTGCTCTGAATCCATGAGGAGTACCTTTACTTCGACTCCATCGAGCAAACCCTCAGATAGCCATGCGTCAAATCCATACTCGTATGCCCTAGTTCGAATCTATGAAACCATCTTCCACCTTCGAATCCATCAAGGAAAAGTCCTTCGAATCCATGCAATTGAGGGAGCTCCAACCCCATTCCCTGCTTATCTTCGAACCCCTACATCGAGACAACTTCGAATCGATCCACAATACCATATTTTATTCGATTCGAATGAGTACCGGTTCCATCAATTCGAAGGTAGCGCACCTTCGAATCCAACATCTCGAATCCACCAAGTAAACGCGGCTAAAACCTAGGGTATGACCCAGAAAACTCGGAGGAAAAGGAGGATTGACCCGAAGCATGCGCACAACGTCATCGCCTTCACGTGCAGAAGCATGGATTCGACCCTATGGATTCGAACCATATCGATTCGAACAAATCCATAGAGCGAAACACACCATCTTGAATCGATCATAACTCGAGATCTACAAATCCAAATGCTATGAAATTTTCATAGGAGCTTGCATATACATAGAAGGATGTCCACGCCAAGTTTCATCACTATTGGACACTTTTTTGATCTATTCGAACCAAGGGTCGAATCGATACCAAAGTGGGCCCGGATCTCCAGAATTCGGCCATGTGGGCCCCCCTCACGTGCAAGAAGCGTTCTCCCCTGATTTTAGGCGAAATATCAGCCTCCTACACCTATAAATAGAGCTCCTGTTCATTCAGAAAAGGGATCGGAGAATTTTAGAGAAAAAGCACGCCCGGACGCTGCTAGAATTGCTTCAGAGCACCACCGCTGCCTTTGATTTCGAATTTTGGCTTACTACCTGCTGTACTTTGACATCAAAAAGTTGTACTCTCCGAATACCAAGCAATAAAATAACAAAACTTCATAGTGGACGTAGGCAATACGCCGAACCACTCTAAATCATTGTCTCTTGAGCAATTTACTTCCTATTATTTGGAGTTTTTGTTAGATAATCCACATTTTAATTTACTTTCTTCATTTATTATCTCTTCAAAAACTTTCGACGAGTGTTGTGCCCAATTTTGACACAAACACTTTGGTGCTTTCACTGAGAGAAACACAGTTCTTCTCCTACTCCTTGGATCTATCTTCGATACCGGATTGCATAAATCTAAGAGAGAGATCCAGACCTCATATTAAGATTCCTTCCGTTCTATTCGGATTTGTTCAAAGTCTAGGAAAGGATTCAACACTTCAAGATGGTGAGTACAAGAACCACTTCTAACGTTGGTGATCAAGAAGGTCGGGATAGGCAAAATCCCACACAGTTACAGTCTACCAATCAAGATGCTGCTGGGCATACAGATCAGTCAGGTCCGGTCACAAGACAAGAGTTCCAGGTGCTACTCCAGGAACTAACCCAAAGCCAACAACAGCTAACTGAGCAGTTGCGCGCTAACGCTGAGTTGACCAATCAACTAAATCGCCAAAAGCGAAGAAGATCCAGAAGGGATCAAGCTCCTCATTCTTCCACCGAAAGCTCTGCTTCATCTGACTACAATAACAGATCTACCCGTCCCAGGCTAAACGGAAACCATGCGCAAGCTGCTGAATATCAACAGGCGTTAACCGTTAGGCAAATAAGAGTTGGCCCATCTACCAGCTTCCATACTGGACCCTCCTTCCGAGGAGGCACAATTCCACAATACACTACAGATGATCGAGCTGCCACAGCCGCTGCAGTTGACATAGGAGTTGATACCCGAGATCACTCCAATCAAAATTATCATCAGCAAGGACATGCTCCAGAGCCATATATCCCAGAAGACGTCGAGCCATGGAGGCGAGATACGGATCGTCGACAGCGCCCGATCCCACCTCGCATTATGAAACCCGACCACACTTTGGCCCACCACACACAGAATGTTCCAATGCCAGACTTCTCAGCCATGGTACGACAAATGATTCGCGAGAGTCAAGGCCTAGCAAATGATGATTGGGGAATCTCCCGAAGTCATACCCCGTTTACTGATGACATATTGTATGTCGAACCTCCTCGGCGATTCAGGATGCCAACCCTGCCCATTTATGAAGGAAATTCCGACCCAAATCAACATATTTTGAAATACGAATGGTCATGCGAGAGCTGATGACGCAGTAAAGTGCCGCAGTTTTCCCATTTCCTTAGGGGGAATTGCGACGATGTGGTTTATACGATTACTGCCACGGTCTATTTCTTCATTTGATCAGTTAGCTACCAAATTTGTTGAGTAGTTTCGCATGCATATTGCCCAACCTAAAGATGTTAATACGTTATCAAGTGTCACTCAAGCTCCCGGAGAGACACTTAGACGATATTTGGAGAGGTTCAATGCTGCATGCGTAGAGATCACCAACCCCAATGATAATTCTATTTTAATGGCTTTGACTAGAGGAATCGATCCTGATTCCGAATTTGGAAATTGGTTAGCTGGAAAGCCTCCCGCATCGTTGGACCGTTTCTATTCAAAAGCCGCTCAATTCTTGAGGCGAGAGGATGCGAAACAGTCTAGGAAGCAGGACGATGCAAGGCCCAGTAGTGAAGGCATTCAAAGTAATGTTGCGGTTAAACAGTCTGGCGAAAGTTTAGGAAAAGTCTAGTTGAATATTCAAAATAAGCAGATTCAACAACCGAGGAACGGTGATAACCGAAGCAAGAAGCAAGACCAGAATCGTGGTCCGAGGCGTAGAATCGCAATGTTTGACAATTATACACCACTTAACACGTCACTGGAAAATGTATACCTACAAACTTGTAATACTGTGCAATACAAAAAGCCTGCTCCGAAGCCATCATCGGAAAGGCAGATTCAAACAGGAAAATTCTGTAGATTCCATGAAAGTTATGGACATAACACCAATGAGTATAGACATTTGCAAGACCTCATTGAAAAATTGATCAGAGAAAGAAAGTTGGATCAGTTTGTTCGGGCACCGCAGTCTGGTGAGGCGGGCCCATCTAATCAAAATCGAATGCAGAATCAGGAAAGGCAAGGTGAACCCGCTCGTACGGGCGGAAGATTGGTTATCAATACAATAAGTGGTGGTCCCCATCCAGCAGACAGAAGCTGGAGAGAAATGGAGTCATATGCTAGCTCGATCAGGCATGTGGACTTTGAATGCTATATAACTCTGAAGACGGAACACCGGCCAAACAACAAAAGACGATGGCTGATGAAATCGTATTTAGAAATCGAGATGCCGATAAAGTCGAAGCCCCCACAATTGACCCGTTGGTCATATCCGCTCAAGTTGGTCCTGCTTGGATGAAGAGGATCTTGGGTGGACAGTGGGAGTTCTGTGAACATATTGTTTAAAAAAGCATATGATTTAATGAAAATGGAAGCTAAGGACTTAAAACCTTGTCAATCACGAGTCCACGGCTTCAACGGGAGTGCGACGATACCAACCGGAATAGTTGAATTGCCGGTGGAGTTGGGAGTGGGAGAATGCCGAAGAGTTCGGATGTTGCAAGTTGTTGTCCTGGATATTCCTTCTCCATACAATGCCTTTTTGGGCCGACTGGCCCTTGCTGAATTTAGGGCTGCTATTGCCCCATGGTGTTTAACTCTGAAGTTCCCTACTGACCACGGGATAGGAGTTTTACAAGGAGATCAGGCTGCTGGAAGAGCCTGTTATGTTGCTGAGCTGCGGGAGGCGCAGCGAAAAGAAAAGGGAAAGGGCGTAGAGGAATCTCTCTGCGTCCGTTTCACTGACGATTGACAATTAGCGCCTGAGCCTCGGCCTGGGCACCATAACCAATTCCAAAAGGATCTTGATCCAAGGGACAATGATAATAAAGAAGAATCTACGGAAAATCAAGCTTCTCCGGCCGAGCTAACCATCTATGTCCCGATTGACGATGATCATAATGACTCGAGAATGTTGAAGATTGGGTCTCAGCTTAACCAAGAGACATAACAGGAATTGGTTGATTTTCTCCGGATGAATCTCGACGTATTCGCCTGAACGCACTCTGATATGTGTGGAATCTCGCCGGACATCGCGAGCCACACTTTGAACATTGACCCGCGGTATATCCCGGTCAAACAGAAAAGACGTGGTATGGATCCAGAGAGATCTGTCGCCCTTAAGGAAGAGGTCGACAAATTGAAGATGAATGGGTTCATTAGAGATGCTTTATACCCAGAGCGGGTGTCCAATCCCGTGCTTGTCCGGAAACCAAACGGGAAATGGAGAACGTGTATCGATTACTCTGACCTGAATAAAGCCTGCCCGAAAGACAGCTTTCCACTTCCCCGAATCGATCAACTGGTAGATTCAACCGCCGGACATGAATTATTATCCTTCATGGATGCTTACTCAGGTTACAATCAGATACCCATGCATGTACCCGACCAAGAGCACACAAGCTTCGTAACCGACCTGGGATTGTACTACTACAAGGTCATGCCTTTTGGATTAAAGAATGCTGGCGCATCTTATCAACGCTTAGTCAATCGGATGTTTGCCGATCAAATTGGGAAGACTATGGAGGTTTATGTAGATGACATGTTGATGAAATCACGATACTCCGATGATCATGTCAAAGACTTGGAGTCAATGTTCAATATCCTCCGGAAATACGGGATGAAGCTTAACCCACTAAAGTGTCATTTCGGAGTCGCATTCGGAAAATTCCTTGGGTTCATTGTCAATGCCCGAGGAATAGAGGCCAACCCCGAGAAGGTCTGGGCTATCAGAAATCTTTAAACTCCGAGAACCATAAAGCAAGTTCAGAGTCTTAATGGGAAAGTCGCAGCACTGAGCAGGTTTATCTCAAAGTCGACCGACAAATGCATTCCCTTCTTCGATTTGATTCGAAAAGGGAAACGAAACTTCGAATGGACTGCAGAATGTGAGGGCGCATTTCAATCGCTAATCCAACATCTTTCCGTACCTGATGTGCACGTAAATGTGCATATTTTTACCACCATATTTAATCTATTTGAATTAAATAAATGATCATATCGGGTATTTTAACTTGTTTAAACCAAAAATTCAAATTAATCCAAATTGTCACATATTCATCTTCATATATGGGCAAAACGGTCATTTGTGTGCATATATTTCTTTGAGAAAAATTAATTGAAAATTTGTATATATTTTTGTAGGATTTTGATCTCAAATAGAAGTGGTTTCATGAAGATATGCATGCACAAAATTAATACAAAGGAATGAAGATGGAAATAATTCAAAGTGAAGAACATGGAGGACCCCACCTACCCACCTACCTTAATGTACAAATTAAAGGCTAATGCACATGCTTATGGAGCTAATGGTTTCATGTACATTTAATGGGGGATTAAGACATGTTAATGTTTACTTGGCCTCACTTCCTAAGGGGCATTTTGGGTACTCCCCAAAAATATGCATTAGGGTTTCTAACTTGTATAAATACCCCTTATGTTTCATGTAGCCATCTTCCTCTTAGTTAGTTAGTTTTAGTTGAGAAAATAAAAGAAAGCTCTCTTTCTCTTTTCATGGCTACTTAGCCATTTTTCTTCATGTATTTTTCTTTTTTTTATGCAATGTTATTTAATGTTTTCTTTTAATTACATGTTCATTTTCTTTTCTTGTTTTTTTCTTTCATGTTCTAGTATAGATCTCTTTTATTTTATGCAAGTAGAATAATTTTTCTTTTCATTTTGCTCTCTTTCTCTCTTCTTGTTTAATGTTGTTTTCTACATTTGTTAATATGATAACAAATATGAGAGCTTAATCCCTTCAATTTAGGGGTAATGAAGCTCTCTAGTATGTAGATCCAACATTTTGATGTTTATGCTCTCTTTTTGTGCTTAATGAGAATGATTGAAGTGGTTTAATGATGTTGTTTAGCTTTGAATTTGATAGTCTATGTTGTTCATAACAAATAGGCTATACTTAAACAAACAAAACACAAATTGCCTCTTCATTTACATATGATTATGGCAAGGAAGTGATTGTTGAAATTAAAATTTGATGGCTTATATTTCTAATTAATAGTTAATAAGCCATGCTTAAAATAGATTTTGCTTTCAACTTTGTTGTCATATTTTATGAAATTTAAAAGTGTATTAGTGGTTGTGTTATAGTTTGATGGTTTATATTGAGCTAATTAATAGCACAAATATACCATACTTATGATAAACACATCAACTAATTCACTAATGACTAGAAAAGAGAGATCATAACTTCAAATTGTTGATTTATGTGATATAGAGAGTGGAAATTGCCTCTAAATTGTCTTAACACTCTCATATTTTTATCAATTTTCTTTTGCTTGTTTTTATCATTTTTTTTAGCTAATCACTCTCGACTTTGGTTTAATTTGATTGAATAGAATTTTAAAATCAACAATTCCCTGTGGATCGACCCGTATTCGCCACGTGCTATATTCGCATACCGTGCGCTTGCGGTTATTTTTATTACTAAATTCGTTCGACGGTTTTCTAAACCGATAGAATTTCCGTCGACCAATCCTTTCAAAGCCTGTAGATCATGAACAGTTATATCTCTACCTGGCGGTATTTGAAAATGCAATCAGTGCTGCATTAATTTGGGAGGAAGACCGAGTGCAAAAACCGGTCTACTACGTAAGTAAACGATTGACCGGAGCCGAGAGAAATTACCCAAAGCTTGAAAAGTTGGCATATTGCCTAGTCATTGTCTCGAGGAAGCTCCGTCCATATTTCCAGGCTCATCCTATTACTGTCTACATCGATCAGCCGTTGCGACAGGTCCTCACGTGGCCTGAGACGTCTGGTAGGTTACTAAAATGGAACATCGAACTGTGTCAATTCGACATCACTTATACTCCAAGAAGAGCCATTCATGGTCAAGTCCTAGCAGATTTTATAGCCGAATTCACTGTTTCTGAAGACTTGCCCGAGACCAGCAAATCTCCCAAATACATCTGGAAGCTGTACACCGATGGTGCGTCAAACGATCGGTGCTCAGGAGCTGGGGTAGTGCTTGAAACCCCCGAGGGATGATCCATATGTTACGCTTTAAAATTCGAGTTCCGCGCAACCAACAATGAAGCCGAGTATGAAGCTCTACTTACCGGACTAAAGCTTGCCCGTGATCTTAAAATCATCGCTGTAGAGATATACTGTGATTCCCAGTTAATAGTATGTCAGGTTCGAGGGGAATATCAGGCCAAAGACCGAAGATTGGCCGCTTATCTAACTCGAGTTCTGGAGATGCTTGATCAGTTTGATTACTATGCCATTTTCTACATACCCCGAGAGCACAATCAGAAAGCTGATTCGTTGGCGAAGTTAGCAAGTACGGGTGAAGCTCAGCAGTTGGGGGTCGTTCCGGTAGAAACCCTATCCTCCCCGAGCATTGATCGAAGGGAGACCAATTTCACATTTGAAGTTACCTCCAATAGGGAGTCGTGGATGACTCCTTATCGAGATTATATCGAACGTGGTGTATTGCCCGAGCGTCGAAGCGAGAAAAGACAAGTTCTACGAAAGGCCTCACGATTTGTTATTCAAAATGGAGTCATGTACCGGAGAGGATACTCTGTTCCTCTCCTCCGGTGTATCGCGCACGATGAAGTCAAACGAGTGTTACACGATGTACACGAGGGAGAATGTGGCGATCACACTGGGGGGCAAGCACTTGCTAAGAAAATACTTCGATATGGGTATTATTGGCTGCTGTTAATCGTGATGCTGCAGACTATGCTAGAAAATGTGACAAATGCCAGAAACACGCTCGAATTCCTAGAGCCCCGCCTACTGAGATAACCCAAATGGTCTGTCCTTGGCCATTTGCGGTATGGGGAATAGATATCATCGGCATATTGCCTCTGGCCAAAGGTGGCGCGAAGTACGCCATCGTCGCAATTGATTATTTCACCAAATGGGCTGAAGCTGAACCCCTTGCGACAATTACGACAAAGAAAGTAATCAACTTTGTAGTACGTAACATCATCTGCCGCTTTGGTCTCCCACATACTATCATCACCGATAACGGAACCCAATTCGACAGTGCTGAATTCAAGAATTTCTGTCAACGATTCCACATCCGTAAGAAATTCTCTGCAGTAGCGCACCCTCAAGCAAATGGTCAAGTTGAAGCTGTTAATAAAGTTATCAAGTCCATTCTAAAGAAGCGGCTGGAAAAAGCTGGGGGCAAATGGGTCGACGAACTTCCTATGGCATTATGGGCCTATCGAACGAATCATAAAACCGCAACCGGTCATACCCCGTTTTCTCTATCTTACGGCTCTGAAGCCGTTATTCCAGTCGAAATGGAAGTGCACTCTCATCGTGTAACATATTATGATCCGAAAACGAATGCCATACTACTCGCTAAATCTTTGGATTTACTCGATGAGAAGCGCAAAGAGGCTGACTTGAGGGCAGCTGCATATCGAAGTCAAGTCGCCCGACTGTACAACGCCAAGGTCCGTCCGTGAATCTTCGAACTCGGCGATCTCATACTCAAAAGGATCTATCCGGTTCCTTCGCACATGAAGCCAAATTGGGAAGGGCCGTATGTGATTTCACAAAAGCTCGGAGATGGCACGTTTAAATTATCGATCGTTGACGGTCTTACTTTGCCGAGGGCATGGAATAGTGAAAGTCTTCATCGCTACTACATATAAAAGACTTTACTTATTTATTTTCTGCCAATTTATCCC
The DNA here is from genome assembly GCA_030765085.1 of Allium cepa. Taxonomy (NCBI): domain Eukaryota; kingdom Viridiplantae; phylum Streptophyta; class Magnoliopsida; order Asparagales; family Amaryllidaceae; genus Allium; species Allium cepa. Next base: position 270,597,045 of record CM060944.1, read on the forward strand.
TTTGCATTTTATTCTAGCATTTCGAGATTTAAATTTGTAATAAGGCAACTAACTTTGCCATATTTTCTCATTTCAGCAATAAAATGCCATCTCTTCGAGCCAGAGCTGTGATTTACTGAATATGACGTCCAATATCACGATGCACAGAGAGTTAAGTTCCATCACGCGGTGGGATTTATTCAAATAGGGAGTGACTGTGATAGGACCGGTCACTCGCTAAGTGAAACCCGAGCTCGGGGGCAGAACACTACATCAATATAAACGGGGATTGATACACGACAATCCCTCTTCCAACTCCAAATTCCCAGAGTGCGAATTGGAGTATAAACTTTAACTCTCGGTTCCCGGAGCGCGAACCGGAGTATAATCCATCGCTCCCAGAGTGTGAGCCAACTCCAAATTCCGAGAGTGCGAATTGGAGTATAAACTTCAACTCTCGGTTCCCGGAGCGCGAACCGGGATATAAATCCATCGCTTCCAGAGTATGAGCCAACTCCAAACTCCCAGAGTGCTAATTGGAGTATAAACTTCAACTCTCGATTCCCGGAGCGCGAACCGGGATATAAATCCATCGCTCCCAGAGTGTGAGCCAACTCCAAATTCCCAGAGTGCGAATTGGGGTATAAACTTCAACTCTCGGTTCCCGGAGCGCGAACCAGGATATAAATTCATCGCTCCCAGAGTGTGAGCTAACTCCAATTCCCAGAGTGCGAATCGGAGTATAAACTTCAACCTTTGGTTCTCGAAGTGCGAGCCAGAATATAAAACTCTATTTCCAAACTCCCAGAATGTGAATTGGAGCATAAACACCGACTCTTGGTTCCCGAAGCGCGAACCGGAGTATAAATCATTAACTCCAAATTCCCGGAATGCGAATTGAGGTATAAACATCAATTACAGGTTCCCGGAGAGCGAAATAAGTCATAAACATTGATAATTAATAAGTTCCCATAATATGGGCCGAACTGTTAGTTGCAAATTGTGTTAAGTCCCCAAAGTGTGGACATGTATTCAAGGCTTATGACATATGTGAGCACGAGCTAATCAACGCAATACTTAAGCAAAAGAGAAAATAGTTGTTTTTCATTTTATCAACAAACAAAAAAGGGGTTTGATTACATGACAAAACAAAAACAGTCCATAAAGTGGGTGCCGAATCCACACTTATACACGGCCTAAAAAAGGAAAAGTAAAAAGAATTACCATTTCACAACCGCATGACAAAACGAGAAGTTCACTCCTTCTTCTTCCGGGGTCTCTTTTTCGGAGTTGAACCGCTAAACCCACTACCCAACTTCTTGCGAGATTTTTTGTCCTTCTTTGGAGCATCCTCAGGATCTGGCATAATATCAACGTCTTCCTCAGAGCTGGAAGGGATAGAGATCCTTTTGTGAGGACAAACCGGAGGCAGAGAAGCCGTAACAGGTGGTGGAGCTTCGACACTAGAAGTTATAGCTGTGCCGGCGGGAGAAGTAACCATTAAAGGAGTTAAGCTTGGTGGAGCAACATCACTTCCGGAACCACCGACCGTCATCACCGCAGCCATTTCAACGCTTATTTCGGCAAGGATTTCTTCTTCTCGGGAAGATCGAGCAGCGCTGGACACACTGATAGTCGGCATAAACGAGCTAAAAGTTGGGGCAACTCCACCCATTGCAAAGGAAGGATCGGTAAAAGGTTCACATGGCTTCTTGAGAAGTTCGTCAATCATCTGAACATCAAACGACATTAAACTCCCCTCTCCCATCTCGCCGGTTACGGCGGTAGTTGTAGTAGCCTCAGTAATGACAGCTCCTCGCATTGGCTGCGAAATTTGTGGTACTGGAAGTGCTGGCGCGTCACTTTCAGTCATTGGTCGAAAAGAAATGAAAATAATTAGTCAAACGATCTGTTCCAAGTTCGTCATTCTAAAAACACTTAAGGAACATTTGAAATACCTTCTTTGTCTCGGCTCGGTGATGAGACGAGTTCGGAAACAGTAGTTGTACCAAGAGACAGTTCCGGTTGATCCGGGTTATAAGCAGGAACAACATGTGGACCAACTGTAGCAGTAACTCCAGACGAGGTCGGGGCATCAACTGAAACATCCTCACTACAATGTGCAGCTCCAGAACCCTCGCCAGTCTCCACATGGTGAAAACCAAGTCTCTCTCTCTCAGCAGAAATCATCGCTTCATGGGGAAGTTTCCTTTCCTCCTCGCTCAACAAGCGAGACTCGAGTTCAAATTCATCCACAGCACCTTCAGGGAGAGATGCTTTCTTGTTCGCCACCAATTTTCTCCAAGCATTGAGTAGAAGCGTAAAATAATCTCCGAGCCACGTGAGATTCCTGTGCTCAAGCACATTAGCATTGTAAGTGTCAAGAAGCTCATCAAACTCGGCTTCTACCCTAAATATCTCTACTTGAACTCTCCCTTCCTCTTCTGCCTCCACCGCTTCAAATTTAGCAACCGCCGCATCACGCTCAGCTCGGAGACACAGCTTGCTCACACGCTTCTTGTGCGGCTATGTTAGCATCATCTTTTTCCTTGTTCAAGTCGGCAAACTTAGCCTTTAATTCCTCAAGTTCTTTGACCACCGCATCCCGCTTGGCTTAAACATTTTTGTACCGATGGCCCAAATCTTCAACTAAAGTGCAATGCGCATGTTGCATCTTCGCCATCTCAACTAATGTCTCATCAACCTTTTTCAGCGACTCAACCTCGGCCTTACGAGAGGATTCCGTTTCAAACTGAAGTATATCAACTATGCGGTTCTTCTGAGCCAAGTCGGCTTCCAGTTTCTCAATAATTTTGGCTCGATCGAAGGCTAATTTCGATGCTTTGACAGCCGCCTTGTACCATTCTTTATACTGAGCATAAAAATCATGGGTATAGCTGAGGGCGGTGTTCACAGCCTCTTCAGGAATCCTTTTGAGATTGGGTGGAAAGATATAAGCGTCGAAGCAAATTTCTGAAAAATCTTTCTTCAGTTGAGCAATTTTTATAGCCCCTTCACCAGATGGCTCGAGAGGGGCCTCCTCCACAGTTACGGTCGTAGCCGTATCAGTCTTTGAACGATGTGGACTAGGTTTTGAGATCTGTAGATATGGCTGTTGCCGCGAAGGTTCAACTGCAGGTGCCTGGCTTCTGGGTGGTGGAGGAGAACGAGAGGGTGAACGGTACCTTTAGTCCCTATCAGAACGCTCCTGGCTAGAATAATATCGAGAATGGTCCATTTCACGATGCTCTTGCTCATAATGCCTCCGCTCATGATCACGGTCAGAATCCCTACGGCGAGATTCGTAATAAGATGAAGAATGATGCACTCGCCGAAGTCTATCAAGTGTAGAAGGACGATCCGACATGGCACCTGTAAAGAAGAAACAATTCAGTTAAGTACCAAGAAAAAGCACTGCAATGCATGTGGAAGTCGTGAAGTGTTGTGAAAAGTGTATAAATGCGCAAACCCCCCGACCAACCAGAAGCGTCGATTACACTAACGGGTAAAGGTTCGCTTATATCAAGCACTCCCTGGAGCTCTTCCAACCCGGACCCATGGTGGAGAGATACGTAGTCCAGAATGGGAATATCGTCCGGCCCTGTGAAAAAGTCTCCAGACTGACGAGGAGAGGCGTCGGAGACAGTAACCCCAGGTTTGGAACGAGTTACGGCTACAAACTTCCATCTCTTAAACTTAGGTACAGCAGCCTTGCCTTTCTGACCCTCTTCTATTCGGGAAAGGTCGGCTGCTATCTCAGTGTCCGTGGGCGTTCTTTCATCATCGCTCGCTTCTCTTATCACAATGCCAGGTTTTCTTTTTTCCACTTTCTTCTTCTTCCTCGAGGCCGATTTTGCCAACCCTTCAATTACAATACTCTGGCTCATCCCAATCAAACCCAGTGTCCTTAAGTTATCATCGGTCAATAGCAAGTCGATGTGCCTCGAGTCGCTTGGGACCCTTTGCAAGCTTTGAATGATGCCTCTATAATGCCCACCGGTAGGTCTCGAAATGATGGCTGTAAGAGTAACAGAGTATTAGTACAAGTATTAAGAGTGGCCATTCAAAGATGACTTATGATACTTACGTCTAGATAACCATCTCCTGGCAAACCCTGGGGGGCATCGAACAAAAAACCACTCATTCTTGAAATAGCTAAGCCTGGTCCAGGCCCCAGTCACAACCTGACAGTTTCTGACCGCTTCCAGAAAAGTGAAAGACGGGCTATCACCCCTACTCTTGAAATTGAATATGTGTCTGATCTCGTTTGGCCTTGGCGGGCGAAAAAGGCAATCCATAAATATGACAAAGATGTTATTCAGCCGTGCATGCCCGTTGGGATGGAGTTGTGAAGGAGCGATTCCTAAGTACGACAGCATTTCTCTGATATATTGGTTAAAAGGAGGGAGAGATCCAGCCGCGCAGGTATGGCGGTAAAAGGCAGTATATCCTTCAGGTGGGTTATGTGGTCTGTCACAAGCACTAGGTAATAAAACATCGTCCACGGATATGTTATGTTTCTAACATATCCGGCCCAACAGAGACTCCGAGATATTGGACTGGACAGAATCGACAGGATCTTCGATGAATATGGCCTCCGGCAACTCATCCGGAGCCGGATCTGTAACTTCAGGAGGGATTTTCGGAATCTCAAGCACTGGAGGAGGCGAACCTTTTGTTGTTGACAACTCGAAGATTCCATAACTAACTAACTCACCAGAAAGCGGCGTTAAATACATAAAAAGCCCATGCATTCCCCCAGTGTAAAGTGTATGAATATGTCATGCAGTGCAAGTGCTATGCATAACTTAAGCAGATTTCAAAAGTTGAAACAAGATGTCCGAACGACGAAACTTTGGAATTTGGGAATGAAAATGACCGTCATCGCTGACCGTCACTTCCACGCCATCCAGATGCTACTGACCAATTCAAGTATAAAAACATTATATTTTGGTTAAGTTATGGTGCCATCGACGAGCTCCAAAAGAGAGGTCAAGTCATATTCGATTATGCAAGGCCGAAGCTCGCCGGAATCAAGTATGCTAAAGTTCAGTGAGTTTGTTAAAGTTCAACTTGAAATTGGTCGTAGTTCAGATGTTGGAGCAAATCAGAGGAGTGGGAGACCCAGAAGCAAGGATGTTCGAATCGATCGACTAGAACCGATGCGAGTCGAATCAATGAACTTCGAATCGATACGAGTCGAATTGACGAACTTCGAATCGATGCACCCCGACTCCGTGTAATTCGACTCGATGAGGCCTGGGGACAGAGAAGCAATTCGAATCCATGAGTTCTGCTTAACTTTGAATCGATTAATATTGAACACCTTCGAACCCATCAGAATACCATTACTTCGAATCGATCAGCACAAGACCCTTCTTCCTTTACAACCATCGATTCGAAGCCTTGCATTCAAGATCGATTCGAACTGCTCATTCCTGGATCGATGTGAAGACATGAAGGAAGATAGCGTCCATCGATATCTACGTTCCTCCAAGACAACATTCTACGATCGATACGAATTGAATGGTTTCGTCCCTCAGGCCCATCGAGTCGACCCATTCCAGATCTCACAACCCTTCGTGATTTTCAGAAGAAAGGATTGAATCGATGCTAGAAACCCCTTTTATTATTCCCTACGCTCGAATCGATCCCTTGGTTACCTGAATGGATTCGATTGCAAATAAAGACTTGGAGGAATTTTATCAATTCATGCAGAGACACGATAGTTTCCTACTTTGAAGGGTCGAGTCGAAGAAATAGCTACAGTGAATGATAAAAAGGTGAAAGTGAAGATGGCCCTGCGTATTTATATGGGTTCAAGAAATGAGTTGTGGCTCTTCGTCTCCCGGTCGTACTGACCTTTTACCACCGGTCACTCGCCATGCTCCATCGATTCGAACGACCGCTCAATCACCCACTACATTCGAATCCATCCTAGCGTCAAGCCGTTGCTCCGAATCCATCACACGGCCGAGTCCATACATCGTTTCGAATCCATTGCCTTCCTATCCATTGCATGTTCGAATCCATCCCTGCAGGATCGATGCGAGACGTTATCGATTCGAAGGAGCCATCGAGCAAAGGTTGGATTGAAAATCCAATCGATTCGAAGCACGAAGACTAATCGAACCATAGATTCGAAAGCTGTCGCTTCGAACCTACATGTCTTCGAATCCATCAAAATCCACCGATGAGAATGGACGAATCGCTTCAATTTGAAAAATTACTTGTCTGCCTTTTATATCGATTCAGGAGAGGATCGATACAAGAGGACAATTATAGACAATCATAAAACAGTGTCTCAAGTCGAATCTCAAGATCGGTTCAGGAGAGGACCGATGCAGAATTCGATAACGAACCGAACTGACAACCTTTGGCAATTGCGCAACGTTAACCAAAACCAAAGTGGTACATATATGCGCATGTGTATGACTAACACTTGGTCTTTAACATTTACAGGGATCAAATGTTCATCTCGTCATGGTTTCAACGACTAACAGTCAAATCACAATCATACGACGGTTAATTGCAGCAATAAAGAATACAACTTTCAGAAGAGCATGTCCCGATTGTCCAACGTGAGACTGCAACTTTTCAAAGCACGTCATGTTTACACAAGACGTACTTTGGGGGGCAAATGTTATCCCTCCTTTTGGCATGGCCGAGATACCAAGGAGCTGACTGGAAAAACGGGATCACACGTCCTCGACATTGGATGATTGCCAGATAACTACAAATACCGATGAATTTTGCCCGAGTCCGGATCGGGCTATAATTGTTAAGGCACGTCAAGCAAAGCCATAGAAGCCAACGTTCCGAATTTTGAGGCAATCCAAATTCGTATGCTCAAGTCATCGTCATTGGAAAGTGGAAGGAATAGCCCTGGTTCGAACCCAATAGGACCAAGCCTTGGGTTTGAATCCATCATCCTTGCATTAGTTCGAACCCATGAGATGTAGTCGTGCCTCGAATCCATCAAGATAGCAATGGTTCGAATCCACCCTCGTATGATTTGGTTCGAATCCATCAGACGCATATTGCTACGAATCCATGAGGAGTACCTTTACTTCGACTCCATCGAGCAAACCCTCAGATAGCCATGCGTCGAATCCATACTCGTATGCCCTAGTTCGAATCCATGAAACCATCTTCCACCTTCGAATCCATCAAGGAAGAGTCCTTCGAATCCATGCAATTGAGGGAGCTCTGACCCCATTCCCTGCTTATCTTCGAACCCCCACATTGAGACAACTTCGAATCGATCCACAGTACCATATTTTATTCGATTCGAATGAGTACCGGTTCCATCGATTCGAAGGTAGCGCACCTTCAAATCCAACATCTCGAATCCACCAAGTAAACGCGGCTAAAACCTAGGGTATGACCCAGAAAACTCGGAGGAAAAGGAGGATTGACCCAAAGCATGCGCACCACGTCATCGCCTTCACGTGCAGAAGCATGGATTCGACCCTATGGATTCGAACCATATCGATTCGACAAATCCATAGGGCGAAACACACCATCTTGAATCGATCATAACTCGAGATCTACAAATCCAAATGCTATGAAATTTTCAAAGGAGCTTGCATATACATAGAAGGATGTCCACGCCAAGTTTCATCAATTGGACACTTTTTTGATCGATTCGAACCATGGGTCGAATCGATCCCAAAGTGGGCCTGGATCTCCAGAATTCGGCCATGTGGGCCCCCCTCACATGCAAGAAGCGTTCTCCACTGATTTTAGGCGAAATATCAGCCTCCTACACCTATAAATAGAACCCCTGGTCATTTAGGGAAGGGATCGGAGAATTTTAGAGAAAAAGCACGCCCGGACGCTGCCAGAATTGCTTCAGAGCACCACCGCTGCCTTTGATTTCGAATTGTGGCTTACTACCTGCTGTACTTTGACATCAAAAAGTTGTACTCTCTGAATATCAAGCAATAAAATAACAAAACTTTATAGTGGACGTAGGCAATACGCCGAACCACTCTAAATCGTTGTCTCTTGAGCAGTTTACTTCCTGTTATTTGGAGTTTTTGTTAGATAATTCACATTTTAATTTACTTTCTTCATTTATTATCTCTTCAAAAACTTCTGACGAGTGTTGTGCCCAATTTTGACACAAACAAATAACATCTTGGCCCTCCACTCTACTCAATTCAAAATTCGTGCTATCATGCTTTCTTAATTTTATTCGTGTGTTTTGATTTGCTATCACCAGCGTAAAAAGGTGAGTATTCACTCATGACATTTATACCTATATAATTAGTGAATTGACAATAGTGAATGTGTAGAATATTATGTCGTGTTATACCTGCCTGTAATATGAATCATCTGATGTTAACCTTGTTTATAAACCTGTCATATCATCCATTACTACTATTTGATGCTATATTGTTTATTTTATTCTGTTCTCACACTGCAAGTTCCATGTAGAATAAAATCACTATGGATTGAAATGATACATACCCGAACAGACTTTAGAATAGGAAAAAATCGTTATGGGCTGAAATGATAGGCCTGAGCGATTTTTTTTATTTTTTTTAACTTGGGATTTATAGGTTTGAAATGATAAAACCCGGATTTTCTATGTAAATTACGGGTTGAAATGATATATTATCCGTATCACTTGATTTAGGCTAGAAAATTTTATACCGACCCATGGTTATTTTATATACTTTTCTAGATAGTTTTATGTATTTTAAAATGTAAATTATGATATTTTGATTTAAATTTGAATTTAAAATGATTTATTAAAGTGTTATTGATTTTTCTGTGAATATAAAATGTTAAATAAATGTATGTTTAAGTGTGTAACTTGAAATATAACCTAACCTAGAATTTGAGATTTGGTGTAAAATGAGGATTTAAGTTAAAGAAAATAAATTGGAATTTAATAAATGAATTATTGGAAAATGAAAGTATAATAACTTTAGTTTTAAATGGTTTAAATGAATTATTTTTTATTATAATATAAACCATTTTTAAAAGGTAATTAAATTTGAATAGTTGAATTTGAATTCAAATAGTGATTTGAAAATGAGATTCTAGAAGAATATGATATTTTGATATATTGAAATGGTTTGGAAATGATTTGACTCTTATTTTGATTAAGATTTGAATTTGAAATGATATTTTATTTTTGAAGTATAAAATACCACTTTGAAATTTATAACCACGGGTACACTTCTTTGTGTGCCATTTGATTTCCTTGTGACTGTTTTGATACACACCTTGAATTTGAGAGTGTGGCTAGAGGTGAGTGATTGCTGCAGCTCTGCGCTACCATAGTCACATTTACACTGTTATTTGCATTAATTACTTTAATATAGGTATGTATGTGATAGTGTTTATTTCTGCTTAGTTGATGGTTTACCAGAACCTTAAAGGATGGGCAATCCCAAGCATCCTTTAAGTTATTGTGCATTGCTATTACAGTTCACTTGAGTTGGTTTATATTGTATAAGTATGTATGTCCTGACTCGAGTGTTTGTGTTTACTTTACGCTCGGGTCAGCCTGAGAGTCACAACTTTGGATTCGCCTTTTGGAGCTAGAGAATTGTTGGAGCTTATCTGACTATCTTTTCGTCTATTTTGATCCAGTTATTTCCTATTGGGTATTGCTTCAGTATTGTGATTTATGTATCCAGACTTCTACTGTATCCATTTTTAAACTATGATATTTTGTATATGTTTTGAGAGTATGTATATAGTAGCTTCATGAACTACTATGGTATTTTATTTCTGCTGTGAGTTATTCTGATATCCTATGTCTGTGATTCTGTGTTGATTTTATTTGCTCCAAAATTTATTACAATCTGTTATTTTAAATTATTCAAGTCCGACATGTGTAGATTATTGTTGATTTGAATGGTCCAAAATAGTGGGTCATTACAAATACTCTAACTGAGCATACTTTAATTTCCTATTCACGTAATCTTTGAATACTCACTCGATCAACACTTCAGAGTGATCAACACAAATAGGTTGCTCATAATTACATCATCATCTCCTTCATTTGTTCATTAACCAGCAGCAGATACAACACCACCTGAGCTGAGCTCATCATCTTTAGCAACTCTCAATCACAACTGTCTTAACACTGCAGCATGGTTCATCTCTTTAATACCACTATAGTTTCTAAACCATATAAACATCCAGATTTTCATCACTATAGCTAGGAAATGCAAGCACCTTGCTCAATAGAAAACTTCGACAACAAATCATATTTAAATGCCAAGCATCAATTCAAGACATAACATGATCTCTCTAATCCAAAACACACACAAAGTTAGTCATTAACAAAGTAGCAACAAGCTTGGCAATCCAATATCAACATCCACCCGACCAGATAATTTGCCACCCAAAACCACATGGCATTTTCAAAAACACTAGGAAGAACAGTCCTGCAAAGTTTGAATGCTACAACAATATTCCTTAAGCTACTACACATAACTTAATCTGCAAAAGTTAGAGAAACCAACCATCATCCAAACACTATTGCTTATCAGGCTCCAACAACAGAAACTTCACCATCGCATTTTGATCTGAGTCAAGCAACATTTCCAGATCTAGGCATGGGATTATTATATTCAAGTTAATTGGGAATACTAGTTTATAGGTGTTGTAAGTATTCAAATATATAGTTCAAGTTGTAATTTTGGGGACAGTAGCATGCACTACAACATTAGTTGTGTGTGTACATATATATTCATATACATTTCACATTTATCTTTCCATGTTATTTACTGTTTATCTATGAAATATTTTAAACACCCTATTCACCCCATCCCTTCAGGATATATCATATGATCCTAACAAGTGTTATCTAACAGGTTGTTAGGAAAAATCTAATATCATGTCTTACTCTAGTTGTAATGAACATTCTTATCTCTTTGATTAATAGAGCTGTATTTAAGTATATCTCTCATTGTTTAACTGCACATGAAATCCAGAACATTCTTGATGAAAAATATGGTTAAAAAGTCAACAGTGATGAAGAACTCTTCAAAGTTAATTCAATAACAGCACTGTGTTTGACAAGATTTATAAAAGGTGATTCGGACGATGATAGTAATGGCGGCGACTCAACGAATAATGAGATAAACTATATTTCATTTAAAGTTTTAATTCACATGTGTCATAAATTAACTAAAACTTTTGTCGATCTAGAACAGAAAAATAACAAGTTGAAAATTGGAAAATCTAAAATGTGTCAGAAAAATGATAAAGTAGAAAAGGAGTTGAAAAAATTAGGAAAATTAAAAATTTTGAGTGCCAAATACGTTTGAACTACGAAAAAATTTGGTTCGCTTCTATGGAAATTTTCAAAAGCTTGAAAAGGGAATTCTGATTTTGAAGGAAAATGCAACTGAGCTGATTTACAAAAACAAAATTGTACAAAAGGAGCTGGAAAATTTTAAGAAGTTTAGAAATTCCAAATGTAAAAAATGTAATAATTTTGAAAAAGAAAACCTTGTGAAAATTAAGATGATCTTGGATGGGATAGAAAAAGAAATCGAAAAGGTTAAAATGGTTAGGAATTTTGAATGCAGGAAATGTGCAATTTTTGAAAAGGAATTGAATGATGTTACAACAGCTTTCAAAATTCTTGAAAACCAAAACGTGATTTTAAAAAATTAAGCTGAGATTATTTATGCAAATCCTGAATTGAAAAATAAAATTAAAAAATCGAGGATTTCAAAAAACTTGGATTTGGAAAACTTGAACTTTTCGAAAAACAAATGCTTGAAATTAAGATGAAAATAAAAGAGCTCGATCTTAAAAAGAAATGATTTTAAAAAGAGAGAGAATACAATTAGTCATTTTTCTAAGTTAATAAATGAGAATAATCTTTCATAATCCAGAGTTAAATAAACTCGAGTTGATTCTTCAAAAACAAATCCATTGGAGAAAATAGTTTAACACGTTTTTTTAAGAGAAATGGGTGATCCTCTGTTAGAAGAGGAGAGGAATCATAAAAATAGTTTAACATGTTATTAATAAATCAACACTTTGTGAATAATAGAAAAGGACTTGGATTTGAAAAGTGTTAGATAACAAATAAACGACTTGTAACACCACTAGAGGGAGGAGTGTGTTTCCCGAATGCGTAAAATGCGGCAATCTTAGACATAGTTATAATAATTATCGAAATAGGAGCATAAATAAACGGGTCAAACAAATTAGGATTCCTGAGGGTACAGTTGTTAATTCAAACCAGTTTGCTGTGCAAACAAATTTGGATACCAAAGATTTTAGAAGTAAACAAATGTAGTTCTACATCTTTTTTTAAGCCACTTCTTCTAACATGTAGGTACAAAGATAGGCTGAGGAGCAACTATGGTAGAAGAAGATTTGAGCTGTTCTACATTTTTGTAAGCGATAATTGCAATATTCCTTAGCCTAGAAAAACGAAGTAGAGATCCACGCACTTTGGATAACAATGGTGAATACGAATGTAACTTCAAAGTTAGACGGAGGTATGATCTCTAAACTCTACTTTTCAATTTTCTCTCCTTATTTTGAGTTCTGGTTTTCTAAAATTATTATAGTAAAATTGTCATAACTTAAGCTCTGGAACTATGATTTGAAAAATTAAACATGTTTTGAAAAATAGATAGAAAATCTTACAAGTTTTATTTTTTGATTTTTTTCTAGATTATGATCTTAAATGACTAAAAATAATTTCAAATAATTAGGTCAGTATTTGAAACATGTCGTAGAACTTTCTAACACAACCGTAGTATTTTGACCATAACTTTTGCTCTGATATTATGATATATAAAATTGTATATGCTTTGAAAAACTTACAATAACTGCTACAATTTTCATTCCTTGAGATCTAGATGATTTATTCTAGAAATTCTTGATAAAATGCATTCAAGTTGATACTATGATTAATAAACATCATTGGATTAATTTAACACAGCTGTAGTTAATTGATCATAACTTGAACATTGTAGCTCTAATTTATATGATTCTTGATGTTATGGAAAGAACGCATATAACATTATAACTTTCATTTTTGAATTTTTGCCAATTCATTGCATAAAACCTTGAAAAAGGGTAATCAAGTCAACATATTGCTTGAAAAGTGCTTCTGAGTTATTCAAACAAACTGTAGTATTTTGAACATAACTTTTAATCCGTTTGTCTTTTTGACTTGAAACCAATTTTTTTATTATAAATGTTGAATATTTATTTTCATGTGTGTTACATCAAAATTTTGGACTTAAATTTCCAAATAATGATTTCAAAACAGATTGGTAGCAAAACAGCAATGACTGCTGTTGAAAAAAGAGGATAATATTTTTGACATACATATAATTGCGATATTCATATTTTTGTGATGATACTTTGTTTTTCACTTTGAATGATGACTAACAAATCACATGTTCAATATTTTTTCTACTTTTGTGCTTCATATTTTGATATGGATGATTGTTGAGAAATTCAAATGTTGGAGCCAATTCGATTGACATTATGGAGTATGCAGTACGCTTGTTTGATGAAGCTTATTTGTTCTCATGATTGATATTAATGATGAGAGTTCAAGTGGCCAGACGTAAAATCAGTGCCTGAGATACCATTGGTCGGCACCACCGGCACGTTTAGATTAACTAGTGGTATCATTATTAACCACTGTAGGCAACCAAAATAGCAAGTGGTATCACGATGTGTAACATCCCATGCCTGAGGCCAAAAGCTAAGTGCTACAGATGCTGCAGTCATCCATAATATCAACTTCTGGTGACAAAATTTAGTAATGATAATGGTACCCATAATATCAGAAGCACTTGAATATGAACAAAATCATATATTCCAAAAACAACATTTTACTGATTACGTTTCAAAACAAATTCATATCCAAGTTACATAATCTCATATCGTTTCCCAGGTAAAGATTAATTATAATCATTACAAAATACGCTAAGAGCAACATATGACGATGCCCCCTTCGTCGATCAAAGAAATATAGTCATATCTGACTAAATACATAGTGGAAATAACAAGACAATCGGTAACTCCTAATTAGCTATCCGTCAGCCACCTGATCGACTCCAAAAGCTTTATTCGTCAAAATTTCTAAACCTAAAAAAATTAACCCTGGCCTACTTAAATAAATTTTGAGCGCCCGAGAGTTTATAGGAAAATAATAACTTCGAGTTAGACATAAAGCCTAGTGTGAATAATTCTATTACATCATGGTTTGCTGATATTAAGTGAGACTATGCCGCTTGGCGGAATGTATTTCCCCTCACTAATATCCTCTTTAAAACGTATATTTTGCAAATCCTTTCTTGCAACCAAGCTGGTTAATCAAACTGATTATATCAAAACAACAATATCCTTTATGCTAATAAATGGACTATCCGTCCATAAAACAGGTAATAAGCAGACTATCTGTCCATAACATAATAACAAGGTCCGCTATGCTAACAAATTGACTATTTGTCCATTAAACTAGGCTGTCTGCCCGCAAACTGGACTAACTGTCCTGACAAAATAGACAAACTATCCGAATTATTTTCTTAGGGTTAACTACCCTTCACTTTTTTCCTTGAAAACCTTTTCAAAATGATTTATCCTTTTAAATCATAGTTATAAAAGGAAAATATATTCTTAGCTTTACTCTAAGCTATTTTGCCATGATATATATACTTCACCCAAAATAATATTGATGAATTTTAATGAGGATTAACTATCCTTCCAAAACAATTTTGAAACATTTTTAACTTAAAAAAATACTTAGGCTATATTTCCTATTTAATACATTCGAAACCTTTCTTAAAACCTTTTAAACAACACTTTCCAAATCATTCAAGGTAACCTCTTCGAAATCATTGAAAGTGACCCTTTTGAAACTATTAAAAGACTTTCGAAAACATTGGAGAAATCTTTCCTTTCTTTTCTCCGAAAGATTCAAAAAATTAGACATCCTCCTTTAAAACCTTTAAATACTGCCTTTCGAAATATAGGAAAAACCCTTCCTTTCAACCTTTTCGAAACCCTGGGAAACAGCCCCTTTCGAAACCATTAATCAAAAACTTTCAAAATAATCAAAACTCGATCCATTCGAAAGCACTTTGGGTTCAATTTAAAACATGTGGAAACTTTTCAAAACCATTTTAAAATTTACTCCTTTGAAAACTTTGAAAGTAATCTCGGTCGAAACTATTTGGATTATGACTTCAAGTAGAGCAAAAGGATCATAAACCCATTAAAGTCATAAGCAACTGTTTCGAAACCATTTAAAACTATCTCTTTCGAAACGACTTAGATTTTACTCAAATCATAAAAAAGGGTCTTTAAAACATTTAAGTCGAAAGCTTCTGTTTCGAAACCATATCCTAAGCAAAGAAGTGACTGTGTTGAAACCATCCCTTTGAAAGCATTAGAGAAGTGGCCAAAATTTTAGAAAACAAGGTAAACAATCCTTTCGAAACCAGGGTCAAAAGGTAGATAGCGGCAGTAAAGGCTTCTACTTAGTCAAAAGCGACTATTTAAAACAAAAACGCAACTCAGTTGAAACCATTTCTTTAAATCCACTAAACCCTGTCGAATGCTAGCTGATTCGAAAGCTACTCAGTCAAAAGCATTTGGTCAAAAGCAATTTAGTCGAAAGCAAGCAGGCGCATTTTTAATTTAAAAGCAAAGTAATGCCTCAGCCCCTTCGGAACCCCTGGTTTCGACTCCATACAATCCGCCTACATCCAATCATTACGTATCAGTTCTCTGATATCATGTGCTTTGGTTTCGAATGTGTTAGAAGCGAAGAAGAGGAGGCGGAACCTACTGCCAAAAATATCAAAGCAGTGCATGTAGCAAATAGTTCTTTTCACCTAACCTGCTTTACGTGTCAAAATTTTGACTTGCTGCCTTTTTCTTTACCAATAAAAAGTACTACAACTTTCAGAACTAATATTTTTGAATTATTTGCAAAAAGCCCATTCTCCTTCATTAATGATATAAAACATTTAATCTCATACCTTAAAAAAATTTATATACCCATTAAAACACTTAGGAAAAATCTACAAAATTCCTAAAAAACTCTTCTGATATTTTTTTCCAACATATAAAATTTTCAGACCCAAAATTTTTATTATTTAACCGCGAATAATTATTAACCCAAATTAACGTTTTCTTTACTAGAAAATTCATATAAATTCCATAATTATTTAGAAAATTCTGAAAACTAAAAATCATCTCTAAAATATCATTTAGGATCTTCATAGAAATTCGCAAGGCATTTGGATGTCATTTTATAGGGTTTTCACCTTAAAACATATCATAAATTCAATATGAACAACCATAATTCATCAAAAAGTGTATATATAATCATTTCCATCGTTCAAAAACATGGCAAATCAATGCAAAATATTCGAAATTCATCTTAAAACCGAATATAATAAGAATTTGAGATGTAAAACATTATTCACCTTAGCTTTAGAGATTAAAGGGATTGAGACGTGAATGGATTTGATTTGCTTAAGCTTCTTCCTAGCTTTTCTCTATCTTCTTCCTCTTTCTCTTATTAATGGTGGCCGACCTCTTATTTTAAAAATTTTGATGAAGTGAAATGGACGTATAGAGGTACATGACGAAGAGTTTAGGGATATAGAAATGGCCTCTTTCCTATTTTACCCCTCCTCAATTTCAATTTAACTCTTATTTTAATTTATAAGTTAAATAACACAGCTATCCTTTGATTAAATCAAATCTCAATCGCCCATTCAACACATTATTTTATTCCATTTAACTAATTAAATATTTTAAATAATGTTACCAAAAATATGAGGTGTTACAAACTCTCTTCCTTAAAGAATTTCATCATCGAAATTATGGTAAGGTACACAACAAATCAAACAAGAAGGTTAAACATACCATCAGACAAGTCAGGATAAGCATCTCTAATCCTGCTCTCAATCTCCCAAGTACAGTCCCTATCATCGTCGCTCTACTGGACTTTGAATAGTCTGACCGTCTTGATTCTAAGCCTCTTCTCATCTCTCGCAGCAATACAATAGGCTTCCTCACTATATTCATATACGGCTCTACCACTAAATCGTTTAGCACAGTCGGTGCAATAGTAGTTTCATGGTCTCTAACACACTTTCTGAGATGAGAAACATGGAAAACATTGTGGACTTCTACCAAACTGCTCGGTAGCTCAATTCTATACACGAGCTTCTCGATCCTCTCCACAATAGGAAAAGGTCCAACGAATTTCAGTGCTAACTTTCTTGATTTCTCAAATCTAATCACACCTTTGATCGGTGATACTTTGATGAAAACCAGGTCTCCAACTGAAAACTCTAAATGTTTCTGTCTCTTATCTGCATAACTCTTCTGCCTAGATTGAGACTCCTTCATTCTAGCCTTAATGACCTCAATCTTTTCTACAGATTCTCTCACAAAATCTAGACCACAAACCAACCTATCCCTGGTTTCTAACCAACATACGGGAGATTTGCATGGCCTTCCATACAAAGATTCAAACAATGCCACCCCAATACTAGTCCGATAACTATCGTTATATGAAAACTCGACTAAATGTAGATGGTCTTCCCATGATCTCCCAAAATCTAACACACAAGCTCTTAAAAAATCTTCCAAGAATCGTTAACTCTTTCCATTTACCCATCTGTCTACGGAAGGTAAGCGATACTCATTTTGAGCTTGGTTCCCAAAACTTCCTACAGACACTTCCAAAACTCGCTAGTGAATAAGGGATCTCTATTATTAAATATGCTAATAGTAACCCCATGCAATCTAAACACATTCTTCATAAACAACTTTTCCAAAACAATTGCCGTTCTGGTTGACTTAACTGGAATGAAATGGACACTCTTGGTCAATCTATCCAATATGACCCATGTACTATCATTTCCCCAAATTGACCTAGGCAACCCGTCAATAAAATCCATAGGAATAGAATTCCATTTCCATACCGGAATATCTAATGGCTGAAGCAACCTACTTAGCTTTTGGTGTTCGGCCTTTCCCTATTGGCAAATCAAGCACTGCTTTACCCATAAACCAATATCTCGCTTCATACCTTCCTAAAAGAGGCTTCTCTTTGTATCCCGATACATTTTGGTACCTCTCGGATAATAGAGAACTTCGAACAATGGCATTCCTCTAAGACTTCTTTCCTTATGTTTCCTACACTAGGAACACATAACCTTCTTTTCTTTCTCAATCTCCTATTTCTAGATAAGACTGAAATCTTTCAAGTCATCGCTCTCGGTTCCATCACTTAACTTCCTGATCTTCTCAGCTAATACCGTATCTTCTTCCTGCTTAGAAGCAATCTTTTCGATCGTCACTGGTCGAACTTCCAAACAAGATAACACTGTGGTTTCTCCGCTAGATCCAGCCTAAGATCTCCACTACACTCTGCAATCTGCTAATGCTTCCAAATCTTTCCACTCAACAATCATTGTCAACACTGCATTCTGATGTTTCCTACTAAGCGCATCCACAACCTTATTGCCTTTCCCTGCTGTGTACTCAATCCTAAAATTATAAGCAGTGATAACTCTAACCACCTCTGCTGTCTCTTGTTCAACTCCTTTTGAGAGAGAAAATACTTTAGCGACTTATGATCAGTATATAACTCAAACCTCTCTCTGAAAAGGTAACGTCTCCACACCTTCAATTTGAAAATCACTGCAGCTAAATCCAAATCATGTGTCGGATACATAACCTCATGTGGTCCAAGCTGTCTAGAAGCATAGGCAATCACTTTACCTCTCTACATCAGCACAGCTCATAATCCTGTTCCATATGCATCTGTATAAACCACCAAATCCTGATTCCCTTCCGAAATAACCAAAACCATTGCATAGGTCAATAAGTGATTTAAACTCTGAAATGCTTCCTCACATTTATCGGTCCACACAAACTTTACATTCTTTTTGTTAGCTTGGTCATCGATGCCGCTATCCGCAAAGAATCCTTAATGAGCCTCCGATTATAACCATCCAACCCAAGGAAACACTTTATCTCCGTCATTATCTTGGGTCTCTTAAAACTATTCACCGCTTCAATCTCAATCGGATCTATTGACAACCCTTCCTCTACGACTTCATGACTAAGAAACTTCACTTCCTTCTACTAGAAATGACACTTTGAAAACTTCGCCTTCAGTTGATGTAGCCTCAGCGTCTTAAACACCACTCTACGATGAAATTCATGCTCTCTTTCATCCTTAGAGTATAACAAGATATCATTTGTGAAAACCAATACAAATCTATCCAAATGCTCTCAGAAAACTTGGTTCGTCAAATCCATAAAGAAAGCTGGCGCATTAGTCAGTCTGAACAGCATAACTAACCATTCATACAACCCATATCCGGTCCTAAATGCCATCAAATGTATACTATCCTGTGCTACTCTAAGCTGATGGTTGTCACTAAATCCACCTACAAGAATACCATGGCTCCAATCAATTGGTCGAACAAATCATTAATTCTTGGAAATGGATATCGATTCTTTATCGTCCTCTCATTCAACTTACAATAATCGACACATAGCCTTAACAATCCATCCGGCTTCTTAGAAAACACTACGGCTGCTCCCAAGGTAAACTACTCGGCCATAAAACTCTTGCCTTCTAAATCCACCAACTGCACCTTTAATTCCCTCGTCTCTGTAGGGGTCATCCTGCTCGGCGATCTACTCACTGGATCTGCTCTCGGGACCAAATCTATCCGAAACTCAATGGTGCATTTCGATGGCAATCCAACTACAGGCTCAAAAACATCTGCGAATTATCTAACCGTGAAAACTCAATTCAACTCACCATCAAATTCTATAACAACCAACAAAGCATTCACTTCACCGTTAGAACCTTCTACGTTATGAATAATCTGGTCACTACAATCATAGTGCCTCAGAGATATTTTCATATCTTGGCAAAAATATCCTAGCATCGTACTCACTTAATCAATTCATCCCAAGAATAATCCTGATCCCCACAAAATCAAACACATGCAAACTACAAACAAAAGTATGACCTATCAAGTCAAACTCTAACTGGTCACATCTCAACCCTAAAGTCGCATACCCTCCTATTGGATTCGCATCCCGTAAGAAAGTAACTAAATATATGGGTTGTTGGTTAAGTTTATATATCAAACATCTAGGTATAAAAGAATGCGAAGCACCAGTATCATATAGAATGCTAACAGACATACCATGAATCTGAAGCATACCTCCAAAAACTGCCTTTCCGTTTTTCTGAGCTATTGGCTTCGAAGTAGCAAGCTCCAATGCATACACCTTGCCCATTCCACCCTTAGCGGGCTACTTGCACTAGCTATTATAATGGCCAATCTAGTCACAATTGAAGCACCTGACATTCTTCTTCCCTATCACCTCCTTAGCCTTTCCAGCATGATGCTCGTTAGCAAAGTACCTCTTCTTGTCGCACTTGAAGCAAACAATCTCTGACTACCATTTCTTAGCTGCTCCACCCTTTTGACCACCTTTCTTAGGAAAGAATTGGCTCTTCTAATACTGCCTAACCTGGACTTCTTCAGCCTTACTCTTCTCTAGAGAATCAAGAATCTCCTCATTCCTTAAGGTCATCTCCACTACAAAGTCAGAAGGATCTCTAGTATGAGGTAACGTAGCCCTTGCAAACTCAGACTTCAATCCTCTGATAAACCTCTCGTTCTTCTTCATCACTGTATCCATTAAAGCATACCCATATCTGGCCAACTCCTCAAACTTTCTGGCATACTCCAAAATAGGCATCTCTCCTTGCTCTAACTCAACAAACTTTCTAATCGAAGCAGACTATGCCATTGCAAACATAAACCTCCCTTGGACCCTTCCCTTATAATCTACCCATGACAATGATTCCTCGTCCACACCAGCCGTCACACTGTTCCACCAAAACAAAGCTTCTTCCTAAAGCTGTCTCAAAGTAAGCCTCCTCTTCTGCTCATCATTAAGCCCCAAGTTTGCAAAGATTCTCTCATAGTGCAACAACCAATTTTCTACCTCTATAGCATCCACTGTTCCCAAAAATGGATTCCTCCCAGCTTAGCGTAATCTCCGCTCAGCTTAGCATAATGGTTAACTACCGAAACTTCTAAAACTCCTGTCCCTGCAATATCTCCTGCCACTCCAACTGCAACTCCAGCTTGCATCATATCCACAAAAAACTGAAACATAGCTCCCATGTCCACTTGCGGGACTCTAGCACCGACATTCTCTTCTTGTGCCTGACCTTGACCTCTCCTCACATTACGTCTAGCATTCCCATTGGTGCCCTCCCCTCCGTGGTTAATTCTTCATCTTATACCTTCCATGTCTGTATTCAAACCTTATGAGATACAAAAAAATAACCTAACAAGGACAGAAGACTAGAGATAAAGCGTATACTTATATATAGAAAATACAAGTACGTTGCTATAGCATTAACTCATACCCCAATCTTACTCTAATTCCTTAGGATTACATTTTAAAAATCATTTTTAGTTTAAAAAAATTCATAAACCGTGCTCTTATACCAAGTTGGAACATCCCGTATATGGAGGCTACAAGCTAAGCGCTATAGATGCTACAGTCATCCATAGTATTAACTTCTAATAATAAAATACGATAATGATAATAGTATCCATAATATCAAAAGCACTTAACTATGAAAAAAATCACATATTTTCAAAAATAACATTTTGCTTATTACATTTCAAAACAAATTCATATCGAAGTTACATAATCTCATATTATTTTCCAGGTAAAGATTTATTATAATCATTACAAAATATGTCAAGAGCGATACATGATGACGCCATTTGGTTGATCAAGCAATATAGTCAAATATGACTTAATACACAGAAAAAATAACAAAAAAATATGTAACTCCTAATTAGCTATCCATCAGCCACCTGCTCGTCTTCGGAAGCTTTATACGTCAAAATTTATAAACCTTAACCCTCAACCTACTCAAATTAATTTTGAGCACCAGATAGTTTAAGGGGAAATAAAAACTTCAAGTCAAACATAAATCCTAGTGTGAATAATTTTGTTACATCTCGGTTTACTAATATTAAGTGAGACCATGCCGCTTAATAGAACGGGCTTTCCTTCACTAATATCCTCTTTAAAACGTATATTTTGCAATTCCTTTACTGCAACCAAACTGGTTAATCAAACTGGGTATATCAAAATAACAATATCCTTTATGCTAATAAATGGACTATCTATTCATAAAACAGGTAGTAAGCGGACTATCTGTCGTAACATTATAGCAAGGTTTATTATGCTAAGAAATGGACTATCTGTTCATTAAACTAGGCTGACTACCTGCAAACTTGACTAACTGTCCAGATCAAAATGGACTGGCTGCTGGAATTATTTTCTAGGGGTTAACTACCCTTCATCTTTTTCCTTGAAAACCTTTTCAAAATGATTTATCCATTTAAATCATACTTATACAAGGAAAATATATTCTTAGCTTTACTCTAAGCTATTTTGCCATGATATACTCAAAATAATGGATGAATTTTAATGAGAATTGGCTGTCCTCCCAAAACAAGATAAAACCCTTTTTAACGTAAAAATACTTAGGCTATATTGTCTATTTAATACATTCGAAACATTTGTTTAAAACATTTTAAACAACCCTTTCGAAATCACTGAAGGTAACCCCTTCGACACAAATGAAAGTGACCCTTTTGAAATCATTAAAAGCCTTTCAAAAAAATTGAAGAAACCTTTCCTTTCTTGTCTCCAAAAGATTCAAAACATTAGACATCCTCCTTTAAAACCTTTAAGTACAGGCTTTCGAAAACATAGCAAAAACTCTTCCTTTTAACCCTTTCAAAACCCTATGAAACCACCCATTTCGAAACCATTAATTAAAACCTTTCAAAATAGTCAAAACTCGATCCTTTTAGGTCAAATTAAAACATGTGGAAACTTTTCAAACATTGGAAAATTTACTCCTTCAAAAACTTTGAAAGTCGTCCCAGTTGAAACTATTTGGATTATGCCTTCAAGTAAAGAAAAAGGATCATAAACCCATTAAAGTCGAAAGCATCTGTTTCGAAACCATTTAAAACTATTTTTTTCGAAACCATTTAGGTTTTACTTCAATCGTAGAAAAAGGGTCTTTAAAACATTTAAGTCGAAAGCATCTATTTCAAAATTATTTTCTAAGTACAAAAGTGATGGTATCGAAACCATCCCTTCGAAAGCATTAGATAAGTGGCCAAATTTTTAGCAAACAAGGTAAACAATCCTTTCGAAACCATCTAGGTAGAAAGCGGCAGTAAAGGCTTCGACTTAGTCGAAAGTGATTATTTAAAACAAAAGCGCAACCCAATCAAAACCATTTCTTTAAATCCATTAAACCCTGTCGAATGCTAACTATTTCGAAAGCTACTAAATCGAAAGCCATTTAGTCGAAAGCAATTTAGTCGAAAGCAAGCAGGCACATTTTTAATTTAAAAGAAAAGTAATGCGTCAACCCCTTCGGAACCCCTGGTTTCGACTCCATACCTTCCGCCTACATCCAATTCACTATGTACCAGTTCCCTAACATCGTGGTTCCGACTATGTCATAAGTGAAGACGAGGAGGTGGAACCTGGTGTCGAAAGCGTCAAAATAGTGAAAACCATGTAGCAAATAGTTCTTTTCACCTAACTTGCTTTACGTGTCAAATTTTGATTGGTTGCCTCTTTCTTTGCCAATAAAATGTACTATAATTTTCAGAACTAATCTTTTTGAATTATTTGCAAAAAGCCCATTCTCCTTCATTTATTATGTAAAACATTTAAGTTTCATACCTTAAATAATTTTATATACCCATTAAAACACTTAGGAAAAATCTACAGAAATTTCAGAAAATCTCTTTGAATATTTCTTCCAACAAATAAAATTTTCAGACCCAAATATTTTATTATTTAGCCGTAATAATTAATAACCCAAATTAACATTTTCTTTACTACAAAATTCATGTAAATTTCATAATTATTTAGAAAATTCTAAAAATTAAAACCCATCTCTAAAATATCATTTAGGATCTTCATAAAAATCTACAAGGCATTTGGATGTCATTTTATATGGTTTTCACCTTAAAACATATCATAAATTCAATATAAACAACCATGATTTATCAACGAGTATATATAATCATTCCATCATTCAAAAACCTGGCAAATCAATTCAAAATATTCGAAGTTCATCTTAAAACCGAAAATAATAAGAATTTGAGATGTAAAACATTATTCAACTTAGCTTTAGAGATTAAAGAGAATGAGATGTGAATAGATTTGATTTGCTTAAGCTTCTTCCTAGTTTTTCTCTATCTTCTTCCTCTTTCTCTTGTTAATGGCGGTCGGCCTCTTATTTTAAAAAGTTTAACGAAGTGAAGTGGATGTGTAGGGTTACACGTCTAAGGGTTTAGGGATATAGGGATGGCCTCTTTTCAATTTTACCCCTCCTCTATTTCAATTTAACTCTTATTTTAATTTATAGGTTAAATGACATGGCTACCCTTTGATTAAATCAAATCTCAATCCCCTAATAAATATATTATTTTATTTAATTAATTAAATATTTTAAATAATGTTACCAAAAATATGGGGTGTTACATGATGAGATAATTCGTTCTTTCTTGTCAAAACATATGGTATGACTTTTAACATTTTTGATTACTCCAGTCTGATATTTTTGGTATCTTATATGTTTCACAAATTGACTTATATTTCGTACATTATTTTTCATGCATATGTGGATGACTACGTTTTTTTTTCATTTTATTGTTTTTTCTTAAAAAAAGGAACAATCCCAAAATGTATTTTTTATTTTCATAAATATTTCATTTTGCAAAATTTGAAAAATCCAAAATTTTGTTTTGCTTTTTTAGGATTTTTTGTTTGCTCTCTATATTTATCCATGATGCGAGTATTTTTAAATCAGATATTTTAACTAAATCTTTGACATGGATTTTCAATAAGATATTTTTTGATGGAAAATTTTGACTATAGAAATCTTTGGCTTGAAACTCCTTGAGATGATTTGTTTTAAAAGCTTGAAATGACTTTTCGAAACAAGTTTGTGAAATGAAAATTTTGAAAATTTGAAATGAAACTTCTTGAGATGGGTCTTTGGTTATCTTATAATAAAATCATTTAAAATGAGTCTTTGGCCTTTTTATTTTGATATATTGATGTATATATCCATAGATCATGTGCTGCTCTTTGTATAAATAGCTCTAAACAAAATTCATATATTTTATTCAATATTAGAATATAAAACTGAAGATATTTGTGAGATATTCATAACGAATGTACTTTGATATTATATCACGATCGATTGAACTTTCTTATATGATTTTTCAAAAGTATTGGTATTGATTACATAGATGATTAAATATGTTGCATTTTGTACTTGATTGAATAATGATATTATGTTATTTTTTTGATAAACATGCATGATTTAAAATTATTAATTTTTACTATTGCATATTCGACTTTACCTCTGAATCTACATTTGATAATCATATTTTATCGAATCATATTTTGCAGTTTGATGCTTGTGTTGGCTAAAACAACATAAACCAAAATACATTAAAGATTAGTTGGCTTAAAAATGAGTATAAGGGATAAATCATGTACGCGCTCCATATGAAAAGTAAAACACATAATATATTATTATTATTATATAATTTAAATTAAAATGGCTAAAGCGCTACTACGCATGAAAAAGGTATGCGGTATGAACATGTAGAGTTATATCACCTATGGTTATCTTGCATATGTTGAAAATTCTTTAAGGTCGATGTATATGCATCCACCAACCAAAGCTTCCCCCTCATCTAACAGACTTTACGGCAACGCATGGTTACAAGTATCTCGATCTCATTTATAATGAGATAGGGAATAACTGTACTCACATAAATACTTCATTCGGATTATTATTTGGATTGTGGGTAGAATGGTTGAGTTATTGTCATTTGAACCTCACTATATATACCTATACTTGTTTTTGTCACCCTCCTTCCACTCAAACGATATAACATAAATCAATATAGCTACTATGATCTATGGGTGAACTTTTGTATTAATTTTCATATTTTGATTTATTTTCATCCTTAATTTTTACTTTTTCACTATATCAACTTGATATTTATATTTTTTGATGAAAACAAATAAAGGGGAGTGCGTTTAAGATTTGGTGATATTATGAATTCATTGTTAATGGTGAAAGAAATATTATTGATTTAATATCTTATTCTCAAACACATGTCACATATGTAGGGGGGCATGTTGTTGATATTGAGACATTGTGCTATGATTTTAATTTTATGATATCGAGTACACACTCAACATGTGTTACACTTATCAAATCTTAACTTGTTGTTTGTTATAATAAAAAAGGGAGATTGTGGAGTATAAGAATTGTTTGGTGATAACAAATATATATTTTTTTGATTTTTTTTAGTGTGTCATAGTTAAAAAATCATCAAAACGCAATTTTGTCTTTAATCAACTTCTCACATGCTTGACGTCCACGTATGACATATCAAACAAAAGCACTTTTTTGTAAATCATAACATACGTTTGTTGTTATCAAAACGGAAAGACGGTGATGTATTCCAATCAATTTGTTTGATGTTAATAAAACATATGTTTGTAATGCCAACATGGTTGGCTCGGTTGATTGGTAATTTAGACTACGAGATTAAACCTCATGAGTTCAATCTTCGAAATTTGACACTTGTTGACTATTGACGTTAATGAACCATGTTTATAAAAACAATATTTATATTTAACATGTTTGTCTAATGTTGTATATTCGTAGGATAACAAGAGATTTTGATTTCAAAGAGGTTTGAAATACAAATGAATGGATATAAGCATGAACTTACATACCGCTTGTTCAACGGCATTTTGAATCAAAAAAAATTCAAAAACAAAGGTCTCCATGAAGTAACAACTCGACATGCTACATGCATAATAGTACGATTCATTTTTAACCAACAAGTACGCAAGAATAAATTATACAAAACTTCAGCTCAAGTTTCCAAAAGATTACATGGGCCTACATTCAAAGTTCAAACTAAAAGAAAAGGACTTGCCTAAATGCAAAGGCTCTTTCAACTTTTATCCATAAATTAATGGGATGTAGAAATTTTTACACTAAGTTTAAAAAAGACCCTGGGACATCATTTTTTCTCTCTCTTATCGGATAACAAATACTCTAAATGAACGTACTTTCAATTTCCTATTCACGCAGTCACTCAATCCTCATCTGATAAACACTTCAGAGTGATCACCACAAATAAGCTACTCATAATTACATCATCATCTCCATCGTTTGTTTATCAACTAGCAACAGATGTTATGTCTCAAGAGCAGAATTTATCTCCGATGTAATGATGCGAAATATTTACACTTCGCTTAGCACAAATTCCAGAACAATATTCCTAATCATGGACAAAACATCCAACTTATCATTTATTTTGCCCCAATGACTTTTTATCAGTTGTCGATAACCTTGAAATTTAACAGTAGATCCATCTATAAATGAAATATTTATTTTCATAGTCTATTTAAATGAAAATATTTGCACTAAATACTTCGACTTGCAATTTGTGGCGTACAGAACAGACAAAAAGATAGGAAAACAACGTGCTTCATGGTGAAGGCTAACTTTTGAACTTCAATTCGAAGAGAGGACAAAAAATTAGCGACCATGACAAACACGCAAATGAGTCTGAAACAACGTCAAACTTACGCGGCGTTCTCGACGAATGTGATTGGTTCGACGGTGGATGGTAACGGTTAGGGCATTGAAGTAACTCGATTTGAAGTCATCTGATGGAAAATTGATGGCTCTGGTGGCAGAGACGCCGTGGTGAAGTGGTATTTTAGAAGAAACAACAATTTGAGGAAGAAGAAGAGCAAGCCATGTAAAAATTAATGGAAAAGATGCGGTATCAACTGTTAGGTGTCAGTTTTCCGGTTTGTATGTACCATTTTCGAAAACATTCGTTATTTCTGAATTTGTGATTTATGTTGAATAATAAAATTATTACACTGTAATAAATTCACTTTTAAAGCGAACATTTTTTAATTGTTATTTTGTTTTTTTGCATTCATATTGCTTTGATTGATAATATGTTGTTGTGTTGAGTTTAGTAAGGATCAGTTTTTAGATATCATATTTCTTTTTTCTGTGTGTCATTTTTTAAAATAACGCTACGTGGAAGTTTTTTACTGTTTTATTTGTTTGATTATATAAAAAAGATTAAGTTGTTATATAGTAAATATGATGATCATTGAGTGGAATTAGTATTTCATTGGTATCAAATATTTAATGAATTTTGTTTGATTATCAGTTTTACTATTAATTTGATGATCGGTTTTTAGATATCAGTTTCAGTGACAGTAGATATCATTTTTGAAAAACGGTTTTATTTATTACCTACAGATAAACCGTTGTCGTGCTTGTCATTATGCACACTATCTTAGTTGGATGGAATTCATGCTTATGCTGGGGTGGAGCCACTTGATCTGGCTTGCATCGGAGAATGGAGATGCTTGAGTCAAAGCATCGTTATATGAGACAACGATGCAATTTCATGAGCTCGATAGATGTTGATTATGGGTGGTCTATTTGTGCTTTAAATATAATGATGAACTGATTTTTGACAAGGATGATTGTTATGATTGAAATGCTTGTTCGAGAATGAATTGTAAACTTAGATAATAGCGTCTGAATTTGATAAATTTGAGAACCTAGAAGATTATGAGTGGTTTGTTTGAGTATCAGCGGTTAGATATCAGTTTTAGTCGTCGGTGGCAATTTTTAAGCACTAGGTTTTAGATGGCAGTTTTTAGATATCAGTTTTTAAGTTAAGACTTATCGGTAGCATGTGATGGCGGTTGGTGGTGTTGGAGGTGGTGGTGAGACTGATGGTGCAAGTGGTGGCAGTGCGACGAGTGATGGTTAACAATTTTGATGGTTTGTCCTTATGACTAATTTTGAAAGAATATTTGTCTTTATCACTAATTTTGCAAGAATGTTTATTCTTATTCCTAAAACATTGAAATTATATTCTTGAGACTAAAAAATACAAATTTTTGTCCTTTACACGAAAAACCCCGCAAAAAAATTACTAATTTACATTATTTATTCAATCATGCATTTGCAGATATTATATCGCACATGGCGAATTACTTGCGTATTTTGACTATCTTTGTATACGATGTAATCTTTTATTAAAAGACCACAAAATTTGCAATTTTACAACAAAAATGAAGTTTGTTTCCACTCTTTCGTATAACGATATTTAGAATTTCGCATAGTAACATCGTATGATATGGTAAATTAAAAGCATAGAGGTGCGCCATTAGATCGAAGGTCAACGGAAATTTGAAGCAAACTTCCCATTGCTTCATATTGCAACATCTTCCGTATTTCTCATTGACAAATTGCACGTAGTATCGCAATAGGACTTTACAGCTTATGAAATAAATGGTAAAAATAGCATAACTAAAATTTCTCATGTTGCATCTCTGAAACAAAAAATGGCAATTCTCTACCGAACTGGATGCAGAATAAAACTTACAATCACCGTCTTCTTATCTTGATTAACAAACTCTAATCTCTGGGATGAATAATGAAAATGAAAAAAAAAAAAAAGTTATCTAACCATGACACATTATATTGCTTATCATGGGGCGTGTGAAAAATAATAAAGGAAACAAATAAATTATACATCCATATGTTACATTGAGACACATATTTGGAAGATGAAAGTGCTTTCAAGGAAGTGTAATGTGATAAAAACAACTGAATTAATTGTTTGAGCCAAGGTGGAAAACTTGGCAACCTGGTTTGTAGGAATTCTTGGCTGCCGCCTGATCAAATTTCTTCATTACAGCTTCGTTTTCTTCTAGCCCGGTTTGGAAAAAATATTTTATCCACCATGAAGCACTACGGAATTTCGCCTGCAAACATGAAAACCAGCAGAAATTAGATTCTAACCGACAAATTGGACAACTAACACGAAAATTCAAACATGCAAACTAAAAACAAAATTTGCTATTCAGTTTACATAAATATATAAAACGTAACTAATAATAATGGTAAGGTTTAAAAATAAATAAATAATAACTCTAAGAAATGAAAAAGGTTTAGAACAATGGTTCAAACATTAAACCAGATTTAATATTAAAAAATTCATTCAAAACAACGAATTAATCATAAATCGGATGAAGAACCAAAGATCGGAACATATAAAATAGTCAGATATCAAATAGGGGAATTTCAATCAAAGGGCTAATTAGTTAAGGGTAATAAATTTTAAGCTTCTGAAAAATTAGTTTTAAGAATAATTTACAGAAAAAAGATAAACAAAGTTATCATTTTCAGTTATAGAGAAAAAATGATATACGAATTTATCATTTTCCTGTATAATTTAAAAGATAAATGAAGTTATCATTTTTCTGTAAATTGTCATTGAAACTAATTATTCAAAAGTGTTGTCCTTAAAACTTACTATCCTAAAATGAGAAGGCCATCAACCTAATTTCCACTATCAAATATATATATTTCTTTTGAAGTTTCCAAATCCAAACTATCAGATTTTGAGCATAACAAATTCAATTTCTTTTGAAGTTTTATAATAATGAACTAGTTCCAAAAAAGTTCAAATGTTTCCCGTGAAAAAAAAAATTATATTTCTATTTTAAGGTGGACAGCTAAAAAAGTCAATATTCTTGCAAAATACAATAGTTTAAGGACCACTTCTATAAAACGCGGGCATAAAATAAAAATAAAAAATAATAGAAAAAAAAAAGTTATTCATGCTTCTTTCTAATTCACTATATACACACATATGTATGTACACACACCCCTAGATACATACATATACGAACGCATATATATGTATACATATTTATGTATGTTCGTGTATGTGTGTATATACACGTACATACATATATACAGATATATGTATGCATGTTCGTATCTATGTGTACGTGTACACACACACACAAACACACATAGATACAAAGATATACACACACGGTTGTACGGATTATAATGTATATACATATGTATGTGCGTACGTATGTGTGCGCGTATATACATGCATACACATAAACATACCATTATTAGTTACGTTTTATGTATATATAGTTGTACGGTAAGTAAGCTTAAAATTTTAATAATCAATTATTTGCTGTACTGGTATTTAATATGTACAATAAAATATTAACACTAATCGCTCTTCCATGCAAAACGTAAAACACGGTGTTTAATAACGCTTCAAAAAGTACAATTTTCCTACAGATCAGGATATTTCATAAAACAAAAATATTTTAAGAAATCAAAACTTTTTCCAAAAACACTAAATAACAGTTAGAACTCACTTTTTTATAAATAATAAACAAAATGTTTACTTTTTTATTCTTCTATAATGTAACTTTCTACATCCTTTGTTTTTTTTGGGATTCGTTGTTCAAATCGAACTAAGAATCCAAAATTTATCAACATGCTTATCATTAAAAGTAATTACAAAAGTATAACTACAACAGGTTTTTTTAAATGATTTATTTTAGTATTATTATTATTGATCTCATCTCAAAAGTGAAGTAGATTTGGTTCTTGATGGCCGCATACCTATTCTTTTATGATTTTATTTATAGCACGTGCTATTTATGTATTATACTGCATATTAAATAAGACTGTGCAGATTGGTTCTCTCGGTATACCAATCAGATTAATTTTGAGGGTTACTGATGATACAACTATTCTAATACATGCAAAATAAAATATAAGCAACATAGAGAAAAATTCTATGGATTTTTTTCTCTTAAATAAACTCAACAAAGTTGACCGGTTACAATCTTCTTCTTTTTTTTCTTTTTTTTTCTTTTTTCAGAAAAGAAGAAGACAACTTCAAGCATTTAAAAATAATACAATTGGCAAAAAAACTGAAATTTTATGGCTGCTCATATCCAATTTTGCCTACATCGAGACAATGGTGCCCATCTTAGATTATTTGTTAAGGCCTCCTTATATCACTTGCAACATAAATTTTTCACATGTATCGTCCAGTGTATTTACACACAGGCACATAAAAACATTATGTGTGTATCAAGCTAAGATAAAATGTACATGCAGTAAACTCCTTAGTATTTGCAGGGTAAGTTGCATCATTACCAATGTTCCAAGCTTAAAACACAGGTTGAAACACGTTAAAAAATACAATGATTAAACGCAGGTTTTTTCTTATTCTTAGAAGTAAGATTACAGATAAAAAGGACATCACTAAGACTGCCATTAAACCAACATATATTGAGTTCTAGACATACCGGTCTTCCAAATTTTGATAGCTCAGATAGTTTGGCTCTGTGTTTACCTGGAAACCCTGCAATATAATTGAAGAAGGATGAATATGGAGACATTTACTGACTCATATTTGTCACGTTGTTCCAGTTGTTAATAACAGGTAAAAGTTTTCAGTGACAATTAAATGATAGGAAAAAGAAAAGGAAAAAGAAAAAGAAAAATTAAGGACCCGTTTGATTTATTTTGTATTTTGAGTTTTCAACGTTAATTACAAATTATAAGAACTCTGGAGCGATGACGGAAGGGGTGGAAGGAAGATGGAAGGGACGACGGAGAGGATGGAGGGACGACGAAACAACGAATTGTTTCTCATGCTTCCGTTGTTTCCCAAAGCACGAAAAATAAAAATAAAAGTTTTTTTCTATTGTGTATGTTAACTTCGTTTTCTAAATTGATTATTTTTCACAATATGCATACATCGTGTGCATTTTTCAATGGAGGGAAACTCAAAACTAAAAAGGACAAACCAACCGCAGCCTAAAATACCGCCCCATAAGGGATAGGACATGATTTATATATTAGCAGCTATGGAAGCATAAACACTAAACAGAAGTACATGGAACAGAAAGCTACTTAATGGATTTGAAGTTTTGAACCATGGATGGAAGGTGCTGGCACATGGACGCAAAACATATAGCAATGAAGCTTGACAGCAAAATTGCACATTCAATGCACGAATCAGGTTTGCATGAGCGTGGACATTAAATGGTCACCACATCGTGTTGCATGTAAAAGAGTGTATGTGTATACATACCCCCTCCCCCCACCCCCCACCCCCCCCCACAAAAACCCCAAAACCAAAATTCTACCATTGTCTGTGTGCGCGCGCGCGTGTGGGTGGGGGTTTGTGGGTTTTGTTTGTTTGTTTTTTTTTTTGGGGGGGTGGGGGGGGGGGGGGGGTTGGTGTTGTTTGTGTGTAATATAGTGATAGAAAAGTAATAAGAGTGGTAGAAAGAGAGAAAAAGTGGATTGTACCTGTCACTTCTCTTTGCAATAACTCTTTTTTTATTGTATACACAAATTTAATTCATAAAATTATACATAGTAACTGACACTTGCTAGTGTTATGTTTGTTGCTACAAAAGATACAGAAAATTTCTTTTAACAAAGAATGGAATGGTTGAATTGTTATTAGTATTTATACGTATTTTTCATTTAAATCAATATTAGCTTGCTCTTAATTCTTTTTGTGACCATCTTTGTCATAGTTATACACAGCACAGAAAGATAAAAAGTCATTAGAGCCTTGGTGCACGGCACGCTTTTTTTAGCACTAACAAAATGTGCATGTGTGTAGAACATCGTAATGAATTAAATAAGACTAGGATAATTTATATATTTTTTACTAATAAATATCAGGTTTTTAACTCATTTTGTAGAAATATCATCAACATAACGTCATAAGCATAGAATGTCAATTAACTATGTGTGAAACAAAATGAAGAGATGATATTTCATTATATTTTTTCTTTGTATGGTGTTATTTTAGTAAATTATTTTGTTTCATGTTACTTAGATATGTCTATTTTATATTGTATTTTTTATTTATAACCTTTTACCAGTTATTTAGTATATTTTGATCACATCGAACCACAAAAATCTACAAATCAGATCATCCATTAATTTATCATTTCATCGTACGAATAAATATATGATACATTCAAACATCAAAATTAGTATGTGCATACATGACCAATGTGGTATCTTAATTTGTCTTAAGAATATTACATATAGAAAAATAGTTTTTCGATATCAATAACTACATGTGTTTGTCTTCAAGCAAAACGAATTCACTATAAAATAATCGTTAGAATATAAACTAACAAACGAAATTGTAAATACAATTATATAATGAATACATATTTTTATACATTTTCAGATAGTGAAAAAGGAATAAAAAGGAAAAAAACTATATGTAAAAAAAAAGTAGCGGAAAAGAAAATGTACATCTTTTTGCACCGTGCACTATGTGTGCATTGCACCATACACACCATTTAGTGCGCCTTCTTAGGTGCGCTGCACCCTGGAGCCAAAAGGTGCAATCGATGTCTTTCATAACCATCCTCTTTGCTACATTATTTCATTATAATCCTTTGAATTTGATTACTATCATTCTCTTCGTTTAATAACTGGCTTTATATTCAATTGTCCTCCCTTCTACATTCTCTTTGTTATCATTCATTGGCGATTAAACATGATAATGGAAATGCAAGATGAATTCTTAAGTCATCAAATTTCTACAACAAATATCAATTACAATTCAACCGATTCTATTCCATGTAAAAAATTGTTGACCTACATTTTAATGAATCAATTGATATACACAACATATTTCTACGGATGATATATATACATACATATATAGAGAGAGAAACTGCAACATATAATTTTATGAATTAAAATTTATCCACACAATTACAAATGAGCTTTGTCTAAGTAGTGAAATCAACAAATAACTTGGGTCCTTCAAATATAACTTCAGGGAAGAGCAATCCCCAATTTGGCCTTTACTATTTCGATGATTGGAAGAGTTTTGGGATTGGATGAAATTGTGTTTTGTAATGAGATTTTTGATGAAAAAATATATCTTAGAAATGAAATTAAGTCTTGAAATGGCAGAACGACAATGAAAACCATCTGAAATTGTAAAATGAGAAGGAGATACTGGACACGGTTTCAAAATTCCAGTTGAATAGTAATCAAGATTGATAGGGTAAAACAGATAATTTTATAAGGATGTTTTGGTCCAAAGTCGGTATACTAACACTACATATAAGTTTGCGTTTTGCTCATCAATATACATACATACATATGTGTGTGTTTCAATGCAAAATAAAAGTCCAAGCATTCTAACTCGTTCTGTTGTCTCATCTAACATTTGCCAACTACAAGCTAGCCAAATAACAAAAACAGAAGACCCTTGGGGCATGTTTGGTTCGAAAATAAGTTGTATTTTGCATTTTCAACGATGTATGTAAAAATGCCCGGAAGATAGGAAGGGGTGGAAAACAATCAATTAGAAAAAATGGCTTTAACATATAAAATGGAGAACTTTTTCTTCTTTTCTGATTTTTGGATAATACTAAAAAGTATCATCTTCCCTCCTCTCCTCCGCTTTGTTGTAAGGATTAGGATTTCATCTTTTTCTTCCTCTCTTACGCCTTTGAAGTACATATTGAAAATGCAAAACTCAAAACATTACAAGAAACTTTATACGAGACATGTTACTCAATGTGTATTTTAAGTTGGATGATCATGAAGCAACTATTTGACATCTGCATTCTTGCACAACTGTAGGGATTAAACAAGAGCAAATTCAGTAATCATCCACGAAATCTGGTAGCTGTATTTCCAAACCACTCATTCTTTTGGTTAAACTTCTAAATTGGCAACCCTATATCAACTATATGCTTGCAGGTTAACTGAAAGTTCACTCAAATTCACTGCATCATGATTAAATTATGTTTGTTGTGCATTTTCACAAAAACATCATCAAAATAACTAAATCATGCATGTTGTATATTTTTATGAGTTTTGCATATATAAAAATCATTATTTTATTAATATACATGAAAGCAGCCAATGTAAAACATTATATTTTTACTATTAAACTGTCAATATGATACAAAATCAAATAATTTTGTTCAAGCAAAACAAAACAAAACAAAAATTAAACAAACAACCCTAATTAACCAAAATGTTTTGGTTCGATCGGTTTATTGGCTTCTAACTTGTAACATGACTTTTAAGCAGAACAAAAGATGACGAGTAAAATAGCAAATTTACGAGAAGACCATATAAGAATGTCATTATTTTATTATTTTAAAAAAAAAAGATGCAGGACATTACCAGTAAAAATAACAAGGCCATCCGTCGATACCCTAGCCAGATCAGGTAGTGTTTTGTTGAGATATTTTGGAGACAAATAATCCAGGGCATCAGACACTATAACAAGCGAAAACGATTTTGGTCGATAAGGAAGAGGGAACTTTATGTCAGCTACACGCACAATGCCTTTGCGCACAAGGCTTTTGCAACTACTGTCAGCATCCTCTAAGTCATATGGTTCCACACCCCAAGCTTCTATATTTTCCTCCTTCAACAATGTAGACACCACAGCACATGTTTCTGGTCCCACATGCAATACTTTATTCATGCTGTCACCATATGCCTTCTTCAAAATAGGTATTGTCCGTTGAACTTCATAGGTGCAAGAAACGCCTGGAAAATAATAAATCAAGTGAAAATGTTTTTTAAAGAACATTATATACTCATAACAGTAGATATAGTAGCTATTTGACCAGGCTGATTTATTTTTTTAAGTTTATAAACCAATGAGACCTTTAATGCTATTTAAAATTTCAACAACTGAAAGATTGTGAGAGTTGAATAGAGTTTGTTAACGTTTTATAAAAACTCCTCTTCTTTCCCCCGTCTTTTTATAATAATAAAAAAGTCAGATTGAAATGATTTTTCTATGGATATGTGCTATTTGTTAGTGAGATTATCTATGCAAAAATTTGAATCATTTCAAAACATTTAGCGATCCACGTGTGTTTAAAAAAATTAATTTAAAACACAATACATACGTTTAATTGAAATAATTTACCTTTGAAAGTAGTTAATAGTAATTTGACGAAAAATAATTGATAGAAAATATACACATAGAATGATTCTAAAATATTGAATTCTGAATTAAAAAAGCGTAAAAGTACATATATATAATCTTGATTTTCAATTGTATTGATTTTCTAGATAGCTTAGCCTAAGTGTAAAAAAATTGAATTTCATACAAAATATTATTCAAAAATACAATTTCATTTATGCTTAGATGAAATTGTCTATTATTGTACATATTTAAAAAGGTATTCTTTGTCACAAAGTAAGCTAGATATACGCAAAAATTAAAGTAAATAGTGTATTTGACATAACCTGAAACATACGAATAGTGGATTGTGATTTATTGATAAGAGTACACCATATATTAACAAAAAATGAAAGTGGAAAGAAAAAATATGTAAAAATTTGCCATCATCGGAATTCAAACATTTTGACTTTTTTTTTTAACATTGGTACTTTATTTACTTCAGAAAAATTACAAAGATTTATCTATTAGCATCCCAAACACATGTAGGAGGAAAACAACACAAACTTCTCAAAAACAGGAACATTTTGACCTTAAAAATATTCCAAACTTTCAAATAGAAATAGAAATTAAGTCTTTGGAATAATCACGATTCGAACTTGTGACATTGTCCATACAAAATAACGGCATTTTGCAAAGTTTAGGACCGTATCACGAACCTATTACAACTATTAATAAAGATAAAGGTTTTATGTATATGTACAACATTCATTCAGTAACTACAAACATATCAAAACTCATCGATGACAATTCTCCTCATGCTTATTAATCCGATACGCTATAATGATATGGTACAGATAGAAATTCCATCGTATAAGAACACTGCAAGTCACTAGTAGAATCCTTACCAGCAGCAACACATGATACTAAATTTGAGAACTTATTTACCCAGACAGTTAACGAGTACATTAATTTTCTACATACTCTGCTAAAAAGCCTCAAATTTCCACAAATTAACACCGATGGCCAAATTTATCTTTCAGTTTTGTGAAAAATATTAAAATTAAAAAATAAGGTCCACTGTAAAAGTGATGGTCCAAATTGAAGAACAAATAAATTAAGAGACTAAAAAGCCAAAAACAACAGAAATAAACAGTGGCTCAAACAAGGTTTGAGATCTTGACCGAAACGCCGAGATTCCGGTGATTCCATCCCGGTTTCAGTAGAGATCGAAACCAAACCAAACCAAAACTCTGATTCAATAAGAGAAAAGTATTGAAATTCAAATTTTATAAAAGAAAATTAAAAAAAGAATTAATTTGAGTTTTAAATATATTACAACAACAATGGCAACAACTAAGCCATTATTCTCAAACAAGTTGGGGTCGACTAGAGATGGAACCCAAAACTAGATATATTAATATTCAAAAAAAAATTGAAATTTTAGCTTTGAAAACATGCAAAATCACAAAATATATAAATAGTGTAACCAAAAAAGTTAATACGCAATAATAAATAATTGTTAGTGCTATAATAAATAAATAGTTGTTAACAAGCTAATTAATAAAGAAGGTGATAGCACTTCGATCGAGATAGACGACTCTTTTGATGACAACAGTAGGCATTTTGTTCGGAGAATTTAAGAATCTGAGGTAAAAAAGACGCTAAACGAATGAAAGTAGGCAAGACATTGGGGCCTAATGGCATCTCCATTGAGGTGTAGAGATGCCTTGGAGATGCAAGGATAGCCTGGCTAACTAAGTTGTTCAATAATATTTTCAAATCAAATAAGATGTCAGATGGGTGGAGGAGAAGCATATTAGTTCCAATTTTCAAGAATAAATGAGATATACAAAGTTGCACAAACTATAGAGAAATTACGCTTATGAGTCATAACATGAAGCTATGAGAGAGAGTCATCGAACATCGATTAAGAAGAATGACAAACGTTTCAAAAACCAATTTGGTTTCATGCCTAAGAGGTCGACCACGGAGGCTACTTTCTTGATAAGACAACTTATGGGGAGGTTTAAGGAGCAAAAGAAGGATTTACATATGGTTTTTATCGATGTGGAGAGAGCTTATGACGAAGTACCACAAAAGGTGATGTGGTGGGCTCTGCAAAAGAAGAGAGTTTCAACAAAATACATTACATTTATTAAGAATATATACGATGATGTTGTGACTAGTGTCACTGCATGCGATGGTGTAATCAGTAAATTCCCCATTAACATAGGATTATAACAAGGGTAAGCTTTGGGCTCCTACATTTTTGCCCTAATGATGGATGAGATTATGAAGAGTATACAATGAGAGATTCCTTAGTGTATGCTATTTGCTGATGATGTTGTGCTAATTGATGATAGCAGGATTGGGCTTGATAGACAAATCGAGCTGTGTAGACAGACTTTAGAATCTAAGATATTTAGGCTTAGCAGAACTAAAACAGAGTATATGAAGTGCAAGTTCAGCGATGTCAGGTCAGAGGACGAGATGTTATTCTGGCCGGACAAATAGTTTCTAAAAATGAATCATTTCGATATCTAAGATCAATGTTGTAGTGTAATGGTGAGATTGATGAAGATGTTATTTGTCGAATTCGAGAGGGATGGGTGAAGTAGCGACAATCATCTGGCATTCTCTGTGACAAGAAAGTCTCACGAAAGCTTAAAGGAAAGTTCTATA
The DNA here is from genome assembly GCA_030765085.1 of Allium cepa. NCBI lineage: Eukaryota > Viridiplantae > Streptophyta > Magnoliopsida > Asparagales > Amaryllidaceae > Allium > Allium cepa. The sequence continues at coordinate 270,636,689 of CM060944.1, forward strand.
AAACCGCAATTAGGCCTGCGATGTTGTACGGTACAGAATGTTAGCCTACTAAAAACCAACAAGTCCAAAAGATAAGCGTAGCAGAGATGTGTATGATGCGATGGAGTTGCGGTCATACAAGAAGAGACCGAATTAAAAATGATGATATACGTGAAAAACTTGAAGTAGCACCAATTAAGGAGAAACTAATTCAACATCGCTTAAGATAGTTTTGACATCTCCAACGAAGGTCGTCCGAGGACCTGTGCACGTTGGAATCATAGGCCATGTCGTTTGTTCAGAGAAGTAGAGGTCGACCAAAGTTGACATGGGAGGAAGTTGTTAAAAGGGACTTGAAGGGTTGGAATATAGCCGAAGAGCTGGTAACGGATAAGAGCGCTGGAAGTTAGCAATCCACGTACCAGAACCCTGAGTTATGAGTCTTATAAATTTTGGATTATAGGATTAAAGAAAAAAAGCCCAAGACGTAGCGTTTGATCTTTGATCAATGTTACTATCAACACCATTATTACTATATGTATTGTTATCATCATTTTTATTTTTTATTTTATTTTGTTGTATTTATTTATTATTATTATTACTATATTTTTTATTTTTTTATTTGTTATTTTTTTTACTTTTTTTTACATACATATGCATTTCTATCTTTATTTTACTTAGTTACTATTATTATTAATTTACCTATTTGACTTAATTTTATCATTGTTATTGTTATTGTTATAACCTTTAAATTACTTTTGTCATTTAGTTTCGGATTCCATCTCTAGCCGACCATAACTTGTTTGGGAATAATGGCTCTGTTGTGCTTGTTGTTGTTGTTGTGGTGTTCATTCATATCATATCTTTCAGTTAAAGGTAAATTAACATTGTGTTTCATATGCGTAATTATATAAAAATAAATGATGAAATCGAAAATCGAAACCTGAACCAAAATGCTCGAAATTTACGAATTAGATTGAAATTCCTAAAATTATGAAAGATCGAAACCGAGATCTCGAACCTTGGACTCAAATACTAAAAAAGGATTCAAATTATGAAAAACATAAGCTTCATATAAACAATGACAAAAATTATAAAACAACCGAAAACAGTCCAGAAGTCAAAACATATAAAAAAAAAGTCTATATCCAAACAAATATATGTTAATTTTTAATAGTATATGCATCCAAACCGTCAAATACGAAACACTAACAAATTCATTTATTTCGATATGTTTCTAATAATTAACTTATTGACAAAATATCAGATATGTCAAAGGTATTTTCTAAAAAATATATTAAAAATAGGATTAAAAACAAACATTTCGTTGAGGACCATTAGCTCAACTGGTTAATTGTATGACGCTCTAGACATAGGTTCTAGAGGTCATGTGTTCGAACCCCTAGGACATCAAAATAGTGTTCTGCTTGAATAAAGTATCACTCTTACTATAAAAAACCAAATATTTCTTATATGAGATGACGATCTAATATAGATAGAAATTTCATGCTTTAAATAATAATGCAAGTCTTATGGGTATATAATCCTCGCTAAGAGCATCATATGATGATAAATTCGAATAATTATTTGCCCAATGAGTTAAGGAGGACAATAAATTCACCACGTCTTTATTAAATAGCCTCAGGCATCCAAATTAATCTTTTAATTTGGTGAAAATATGAAATGGCGTCCAAATAAAAAATAACGTCCATGGTAAAAATGATGGTATGAACTAAAAAATATAAATATTAAAAACTCAAAAGCCAAAAATAATATAAAAAAAAGATGGTTCAAATACTAAAAAGATTCAAATTTAAGAGAATAACATAAGTTCAATAAAAACAATGACTAAAATTATAAAAACGAATGAAGAAATCCAAAACTTATAAGAAAAACTAAATTCAAAAAATCTACATTAATTTCTAAAAGTGCATACATCCAAACCATCAAACGTGAAAAACTAACAAATTCAGTTATCTCTATATATGTTTCAAATACTGATTTATTCAAAAAAATCAAACATTTTAAACGTATTTTTCCAAAATATATATTATTAAATAGGGAAAAAGAACATTTCTCCTAAAACGAACAAAAAACTAAAATTCATCATAACATCAAAGTTTAATTATAAGAAAATGAATTTAAATATAAAAGAATATGGAAATAGCATCAAGAAATTGAAATTTAACATTTTCTCAACTGAACTATAAATTGAAATTTGGCAACATATTCGTATTAAACATAAAATTGAAAAAAAAAAGATTTGTTTCCCATTTTTGAATTAATCATGTAAAAAAAAAAAAAAAAATTTAAACTTTCAGAAATGTCTTTTCCATAAGATTAAGTTTATATTTATGTACTTATTTTCTTTATGATATCCAACTCTTTTATGAAAATTCAAGTATTTGCATTTATTTATGTGTTGAACTGTACATTAAATAAAAAAATTCATCACTTCACGCCATTAGGCAATAGCACTTAATCAAATATAACACGAATTAGTGTTGCACAACAAAACAGATCCAACAAATTTTGACCAAATATAACTAGTTATCATTGCATTCCAAAATTTAGATCTACATTTAATAAGCATAATTTGTTTCTATCCAATCTAATTCAATCATTGGCAGATTGTGTTGTATTTAATTAGTTAGTACTTAAGTTTAGTCTTTTTTAATTTACCTAAATCTTGTCAAATATGATAACTCGCATCTAGACTAAAACTTAATCTAAACTACACAGATAACATTGTATATTTGAAGAGATCTATAATTGTAAAAGTCAAATAATAATTGATAATCATTCAACATAAATGTAGAACAAAAAAATATTACCGTGTAATTATATGTACATCAACTAAATCACTTTTATGTCATGATGATTAAATAAATTGTATTCATTTATTTATAAGAACCAACTAACGAGAATATAATGTACATTGTTTTAGGGACATTATAAAAGTTGAATAATTGAATGTTATAAGGAAAAAGAAATTAACTACTATTTTCTTCTCGCGTAAATGGTGGAAAAATAAAATTTTATCATTGTCTAATTTTACTTTGCTTTTACTAATATTCTTGTTCTTTGGTTCATCGCTTCGAAAAAATTCTTCATCTTTATCTCTTTCAACCCCTTATCCTATATTCAATACATGTAAATTTAATTTCAAACAAAGAGTCTTTAAAGCTTATAATGAAAGATGGGAATACTACTAAATTCCAGTTTCCACCGTTTACAGTATGATTGTTGATGACTTTATTTCAATTCAAGATTCCAGTGATTCTTTTAGAGGGTATTTGTCAGAAAAAGGGGAACCCGTGCACCTTGGGGGTGCTAACAGAGTTAGCCTACACATTATCACTTTCGTCACCAACGTCACAAAAAAGAAAACATCTTCTTCTTTTTTTCCCCAAATGCTGCATTTGCTTACCTTCCAATCTGCTAACAACCGAAGCATCCCCACCACCACCTATTTAACAAAAAGTTAAAAGATAATATTTCAAGTCCTAATATAATGTTATCAAAACAAGTATTACAAAAAACACTTCAACAAACCTGATCCACTATAAAAATATCCAATTATCAAAAACGATCCCTGCCAACAAATAGCAACTCAATCAATCCAAATGCCCAAAATCCCAAAAAACGAAATAATAAACAAATAAAATATTATCAGATTTGACCACTAGAACGAGTGCGACTGAAAGCAACGGGGAAGTCTTAGATTTGTCCTTCAAGGATCCGACCAATGGAATGCTCCCGCCGTCTCCCAATCTTCTAGAAGGCACTGGTCTTCTTGACATCGCTGCAAATGGCTAAATGGACGCCAAGATTAGATGCAAAGTCGTGTTTGGAAATCTGAGCTGAAATAACTAATTTTGGAATTGCGATATGTAACCTAATAATTGAGATCTGAAGCTTTTCGGACTGAAATAATTCCTCTTTGAGAATAATTACAACTACTGTGTATTTAGTGAAAAACAATGATGTGGAGGAGAATTAACTCTACATGGAATATGTCACGTGCTTCTCTGGAAATAAATGGTAATGTTGGTAATGTTGGTAATGTTGCACTTAAGCACTTTCAATGAACACGATCCACACTCAGTTTTTTCCCTTTAAAATGTCCGAATACGGCCTATTCGTCACTACAGTATGTATTTATATAACACTGAAATCATTCACTTCATTCTTTACACGTCAAGATTGGTTTTACTCGCATTTGAACCCAAAAGCAGAAATAAAAAATGGACTTAATTTTCAAAAAACAAATGTATCATCTACGCTTTACTAGAAAGATAAAGTACCACATAATTTTTACTAACAATTTATAACGCATAACCAAAAAAAGAACATATTTTCAATATCTTGAGCGTATGCTTTGAGCTTTGAGCACATATAACCAAACAAATATGGTTAGGGCAAGTGTTAATAAATATAATAGCACATGAACTTTGTCTTTCCATCTATAAAAACTTATAATTTGGTGAATAACGAACTTTTTTTGGGCAATATCTTCATGAGTTCACAACTAATGGTAAAACAACTCATGCGTGTCTGAAAAATTAGAATTTGCACGAGTAAACCATTCCATTAAATAAGATTTTGCGTAGGCAACTATGTCTTTTGACAACTCGGTTTGAAGATTATGAATACATCATAGGTAAATAGTATCTTAATATATTTGTAGTTTTTTACGTTTGATGACTTGATGATATTGAAATCTGAAAAGACGAAGAATGGGTGAAGAACTCATGGATGGTCAAGTACGAGAATTGGCAAATACGTGACAACGAAAGAAAAAGCCAAAATGGCCAAGTATTGAAACCACCATCGATCTGTACAAGCATTGACCAGTTCGACAAGCTTTTAAATCTCATACTTCATATGAAATCTTAGGCTGACATTTTGCTACGTATGTCGTGTTGAAATTCTAACATCTCAGCGAGATTAGTGTTTAACAAGTTGAAAATTATATTTAAAACCTTGTCTTCACTCAAGTGCAAAGGGAGGCCGTGTGGGAGATAACGGGTGAGATAAAGGAGAAATAAAACCTTAGGCATTGATCTATATAATTAATTGATTTTGCAAATTGATGATGGAAATGGGTTTGGAACTATAATAGGAAATATGCTTTGAAACAACATGGATGAATCAATCAACAAGCAAGGTGTGTTGAAGATAAGGCATCGGTTGGTACTAATCCATGTATGGATCTATACTGACCCATAAGATAGGAATTGTACTCGAAGCTAAGTCTCAAGATGCAGCAAAGCTTCAAACTACATATTACAAAAGTTGATCAAATCGGCACTCATCGATAGAAATAAATCGAGCATTGATCGATATGAACACAACCATACAAGTTGAGTCAACTTTTACTTATTCTTCAGCTTGTCTCCATGGAGCTGAACCTATTCTTTCTCTACCGAATATATGGAGATATTTTGAATGAATTGAGGGTTCCAGGAGCCTTTAGTAGATTTAGGGATATGCACTGGGGACAATTCAGCAATTTACTGTAATTATTAACTCTGTAGTAAAATATCGTTCTAAATAAAATGTGTTTTTCTTTCTGTTATAAACCATTTGTAATATGTTATAATTAATTGGTTAATTTAAGTATATTTAATAGAAATCCATAAATATTGTGTTTGTGATAGTAGCTGCAATTGTTGTAATCATGATTAATTTATCATCATAATATAATGAATACATCATGTTTTAAATATTCATAGTCGGGATGTATCGAGATTGGGTATCGATGCATCCGTCGAGACTAGAATATGTAACGCTCTCCAAAGGTGGGGCAATGTAATATTCACGACTGTCGGGGCACAAAGGGTTGTGTACCAATAGTTATTGGATAAATATAGACCAACTAACTCGATAGTTTTCTGTTGCTTCGTATAACGAAGGCCAAATTGAAAATATCGACATGATGGTATTACACAATTCTCTTGACTTGAGAATAATATGGAGCTTTGATATGGAAATTCTATTTTGATTATAGTTAAATCATGGCACGGTTTTCAATGACTATAGTTGGGTCCAGTGGAAGTATTAGAAGTGAAACACTATTCAATAGAGTATTCATCTTCTCAGTTGTATGAGACTGGTACCACGATTAACCGAAGTCAACTCAATTAAAAAGCTCTAACCAAAGTAGTTCGTTTAATAATAATTTTTATTATTGAACCAATGACTTTGTGTTTGGACTATAAAGTTTAATACAGACGATATTGGAACTTTAACCGTTACAAAATTCTATAAGTCCTAATGTGATATAGTTTTGATAAAAAGAATTGGTGTAAATAATTGTCACTGTCCGAATACGCACGATATTGGAATTTTGACCATTATAAAACTCCATAAGTTCTAACATTATATATTTTTGATGAAAAGAAATGGTGTACATAATTTTCACTATGTAATGCTTAAAATAAGTAAAATTGAATTTTAGCGAAGCTATGTGAGCGATAAATTTTCCATAATATCACACCACTAGCTAAGGTGACATTTTAATGTTAATATTCGAATTGTTCGATATTAATCGTTAACCTAATTTACACTTAAGAGTCACAGAACCATAACGTTGAATACTCCTGGTGCCACTTGAATTAATTAATTATAATTGTTATTAATTAATTAATGTTTACGAAGTATTAATTATAAAATTTTATTTAATCTATGTTGATTGGTATTAAAATAGTGCATATATAAAAGTTGTATACACACATATCGATATACAATATTGATATGCGTTTGAGTTAGATTTAAATGCATATTTATTGATCAGGCTTGAAGCATTTCAAAGGCCTAAGTATGATCTATGATAGCATGCCATAGGAGGTGTAAATGGGGTTGAATACTGATTTGAAAGGTGTGAAAAAGCAGGAGGAAAATATGGATCTGGATCCAATTTTTACTTCTTTATGTCTTAACTATTTAAACACCTTAAACCACACTTTTGTCACTTCAAATTTTAGTCTCCACCTTCATCATTTTTGGTTGTCCTTCCCGTTTATCGTCCCCTATATTTTCAAGAAAATTAAAACAAATTTAAATACATGTAATAGATTGGTGGTTGACGTTTTCAGTCTGGTAGATCTTTTGGAAGTTATGGATCCAGATTCAAGGAGTTCATCGATTTAATGTTTTAACATGTTACAATTAGGCATTAGTCAAGGTAAATCTTTTATCTACACTTACACATACATACATATACATACATACATACATATAATTGTTCATTATGTCATTTGTGTGCCTTGGATAATATATGAATTATCATGAATCCACATATGTATGATCTGTCTTCATTGGATGAGTATGTGTAATAGAAATTTTATATATATATATATATATATATATATATATTCTTATACTATTCAGCCAATAACTTTAATAAAAGGTTCAACATTTAATTAATAATTCAAAATCCATTAAACGAAATCGATTTTTTAAAACACGCACACACACACATGTTAGTATGTGAAATCAATATAAATATTTTTTTTTAATCCATACACATGATATGCTTTTTGAAAAAAAAAATTAAATTATAATCGAATATATTACTATAATTGGTATTAGAATGCAATATATCGCTTATATAATATATATACATATACATACATATATATATATATATATATATATATGTTGTAAAATATACATATACGTATCTAATAAAAATTATGCGTATGCCTTAAAAAAATTCGAAAAAAGATTACATTTTTTAAAGATTTTCTTATGGAAATCTTAACTAAAAAACAAATTTATAATTGTAAGTTTTTAATAGAAAATTAATTTTGTTAAATATAATTATGGCCGAATATATACATGTGTGTGTGTGTGTGTCTATGTATATATATATGTATATGTATATATATTTATCTTAGAAATTTTTATTTTTATTTTTGAAAAATATAATATATATTTAGGAAATTAATTGATTTGATTTTGAAATTAATAGATATTTATTATGCAGATCTAAATTTTAAATTTAAATTTAAATTATTATAGTTATAATGTCAAATATATATATACATACACATATATTATGTATTACAAATATTATTTTATATTATATCAAGACTTTATAGATACATACATCACAAATATATATTTATTTATATATTAGACAACACATATATATAAAGGGGCCAATATATTCATTGTGGTGTAAATCCCATGACTTATATACATGTAGATTAAACCATGTACTCTGTATATATTGCACTTGCACTTACACAAATTACAACAAAAAGTGTCTTTTATAACGCCATTTAATAACGCATTATTCTAAAGCGTTATTGTTTAGCTTTAATTATTTGTTTTTTTACTTTATTAGTTTTATACTGTTAACATGTAACGCATTGGCCCAAAATTTTGGTCTCCCTCCCAAAACCGCTTAAACCAGATTCGTCACCCTCCCAAATACAGTTAACAATTTTCGTCTCCCTCCTAAAATTTTCGTCTCCCTCCCAAAGTTCGCCGTTCTACTCCATCTTCGATCTAAACTGATACAGTGTGCCTGCTCCATCAAAGAAGAAACTACGCCCCTTCTCAAACCCTAATTTCCCGCGTCCCCCTCTCTTTGTCGCTTCGCCATCGTTCCACTTTTTCTAGGTTTACTGCTTCCCACGCCTTTTTCTAGCAGCTCCTCCACCTCGTTCTTGCACCGTCTCTATCACGTTCTAGCAATGCCTTCGCTTCGCTTAGGTAATTTTCATTTTTTCTCTTAAATTACAACTGGGTTTTCGATTATTTCAAAATTAATAGTAATTTTGAAGATTGGTAAGTTTCTTTTATTAAATGTTGATGGTTGCAACTAAATTGGTAGTTAATATTCTACAGATGAAGAAAGATATTTAACAATAATGAATAACGAGGTTCACAAAAAAGTTAACACATTTAGCTGGAAACAAAGATGCACAAATATTATAACAGTATTTTTTATTATCAGTTGGCTATATTTTGATAAAGAACACAACTTGAAACCTCCTATGCACCTGACAATTGAGTAATAACGATCTTAAAATTGGCAAAATGTAGTTCGGATATGTGAATGATGAAGAAATTGCAGCTTTGTACCCATCATCCAAGTAATAATGATTTGGTGTTCGGGCATTTATTTAATACCCTTAGAAGCTAGACATACATTAAATACTCGCCCGACTATTGGACTTTTTTTTATGTTCACCTCTTGAATTTACATACTATTAAGGAAAGTAAAATTTTAGAGATACCCTAAAAATACTGACTGATATTAAGGAAGTTGACCTTCCAACAAAATATAACAATGTCATTTATATTTTTCTAGTGTCATAGTGATGTTAGCGTGAATGACCAGTGACCATCATTCGCATTACCGTTAAGAATTAAGTAGATGGACAGTTATATCTTTGCTTCCTTTTGTCACGTTCCATTTTGAAAATATTTGTTATTTACTGCAATTTGTTATTGATTATTCTTATATCAAACTATTTAATTTATCACTCAGTTGTGTGGAATTGTGTTCATTTGTTTGATGTTTTAAATATACATGGAGAAATTAATTTCCTGTGAAATTGCTAAAGCGCATGGTGGATGACCATGGTGACCTGTATTTCATGTGTGCTTCTTTAACTTGAATAATTTATTGACATCATCTTTTAATTTTTTTTAACATGATGACCTTTACTCTATATTTTTTTTATTGAACGACGCCTTCTTTGTTTTCACCCAATAACAAAACAAATTTAACTTAATTAAGCTACTCTTTCATCCTCAATTAGGTCAGTTTCGAGAAATTGCTTCACTTTTAGAGTTATTTGCTTCAAATATAGTTTATTAATTAGTTTCATACTTATTTGGTGTGTGCTTTTCAGTTTAAGTTTATTTATTGTGTAATTTTAATCAGTGCATTGATGGGGAAAATAATATTTTATATGGTGATTGCTTTTCATTTTCATATTATATGTATTTTAACATAATAGAGCAGGTTATGTTGATATAGGTCTGCACTGGGAGCATTTAAGGGACGAGTTGTATATGCAAATGTTGGCTATGACCGTATCCATTGTACTATGTTGTTTTGTTTGGTCAAGTTGGTTAGGTGTATTAATATTTAACTGGTGTAAACACACTCTCATCATACTGTTTTCCTTCATTTAACTAAGATGTTGTGGGATGGACAACATCGTCTATCAGACGCCATTCAGAACTGCCTGTGATAATGCTGTATTACAAAACTTATACTCGTAGATTTGTAATATCTTGCCTATACATGCTAAATCAACAGGGGCTAGCTTTGGATTTCATTAGAGAGATAAACTTATAAGAGTACATATATGTCTTCTTATGCAGTGGGATGCATCTATTAGTGAAAAAAAATCCTCATGTGGTACATGAAGAATATGCAAAAGGTTTCAGTGTGCATAACCGTGGACATAACGCTGAATCAATAGAATACAGTGTTGATTCTAATGTAACAGAAGGTGACTGTTTTACTTGATCTTTTATGGATTCTAAATAGTGATTAGAAGGTCCATTTATCTTTACAGACATATACCCTTAATGTAATCTATGAATTTTGGATTCAATTGTCAGATTTTAGTTATCCCATGAGTTATGCTACTAGAAGCATTAACTTGTAAATCGAAATGAAATTATCTGATAGTCAACCATTGCATGCAGAGGAACTAGTGAAAGCTCTTTCTAGATTATCATGGGAAAAAGTGGATGTTAGCTTCCACAGTAGTAGTTTGCAGAAATATGCTGCGCACAGCGTCATCCAGGTGAGAATGCTGGTTTTTTAAACTTTTAATTTAGAAATTATATAAGTACGCTAATCTGCATTACGGATTATGTGATGGGATGCTCCTTTCTTTTCATCCTTCTTTTTTTTCCACTACCATTATCTCTAAATATATTCTTAAAGTACAGGTTAAATATCCTTCTCTCTACTCAGAAGGAGCCGATGTTATCCAGCACATGATTGATCATTTTCTTGTTTGAGGTAGCATTTATATGCGTGATATTGATTTATTCTAGATCAGCGACCATACTACACGTATATATAAATCATTCGAGTATGACAGAGGAAGAACAAGTATTCAATTTTTGCAATTACATATCATTGTATACGACTAAGTGTGATGTTGTTCTGGGTAATATACTCATTATGTCAAATGGAGATTGTATTTAATATATTTATGTCTAATTTTCTAATGAATGGGAATTTAAATTGCATCAAGGTCAAACCTAAGTAGTTAATAGCTTTGGGATTTTGCAATCGAATAAGATTCTCCTGCAGGTAATTCTTCATTTCCCTTTACATCAGTAATTTTTTTTATCAAGGTCCGTAAATTTTTAGTGATATTTTCATATTCCTCTTGTATATCAAAATCATTGTTTACTAAAGTAGAAAAAGCATTAGATAGATGTATTTCCATGTTTGAAATTTGTTGTTTAGGGATTTTATTGTTTATAACCATATTGCGATCCTCCACATCCATATTGTCTTTAGAAAAATTAGCTAGTACCCATTTTTCCTTTCTCAAACAATTATCTTCCCGCTCATTTGCGACCATATCAGTAGAAATGTTCAAGTTAGATACTGAATTAGTTTACTCATCTATTATTTGCAGAATCACCTCCTTTATTTCCATGCTAGAGTCTTTAACAACAATAACCTTTTGTTTCCAAAAAATATTTTGCATTGAAATTAAGCTGTTTATATATGTCATATCGCTTCATTACAATTTACCAATTCAAAACCCTAGATCTGACGCAATCGCTGCAATTCTTCTTCTTTTCATTGAAATTAAGCTGTTTATATATCTGTCAATCCAAAATTATATACCAAAACATGCAACCTAATATATATAATTTATGTATCTTTATCAAAATGATTTCACCTAGGATGCAATAGACCAAAGCTAAAGCAACGACTACCCTATTTAAAACTCATTTTCAGCTTTGGTCACATTTACATATGCACGCGTCCATTGGACGTGCATGTATATTGGTAGTAATAATAACAATAAACAAACCAATTTTTTAAAATTTACCTAATTTTAATAATAGTTCACTAAGTTTAGAATAATAATAATAACAACAAATTATAAAGTAATGACCAAGTTAACTATGTTTTATAAAAATTTACTAAGCATATAATAATAATATATTAACTTTAGGTTTTATAAAAATTAATCAAGCGTATAATAATAATAGATTATATAATATTAACCAAATTAACTAAGTTTTATAAAAATTAACTAAACTTATATAATAATATTATCATTATTAATAAATCATAAAATATTAACCAAGTTAACAAAATTTTATAAAAATTAACTATATATATATATATATATATATAAACAACAATAATAATAAATTAACTAATTTTATAAAATTTAACTTTATTTATATAAACTAATAAATTATTAACCAAGTTAACTAAGTTTTAAATTTTAAATTTTAACTAAATTTATAAAAATTTAAACAAGATTGATAAAAATTAAATAGATTTTATAACAATAATAATAGTAATGATTCATCTAATGCTTATGATAAATCAATAAATTGATAATATAATAATTTCACTAATGTTTTTGAAAATTAACTATAATAATGATATTACTAATAATAAAAAAATCATAATAGCAATATTAACAATTAATAAACTAAGCTTTTAAAAATAAACAAGTTTCATATTGCACAGTTTTGCATCAACAGCAGTAATAATAATAATGGCTGACATAATGCATTCGATGCACGGTAGTTTCATATTGCGTAGTTTTGCATCAATCCCTTACATATTTTGCCCTTTCTTGATAGTACGATGGCCAAGTGCATTTTTGGTTACAACCATGATGTGGGCAATTTCCAAAACATATACACTTGATTTCTATAACCTAAGAGGCAAGCATCACCAAACTTGGGTGGTCCCTCGCTGTGGTTGCGATTGATTTTGGTGGTGAAGAGGGTCGCGTGGTGAGTTCTGGAAGTTGCTTAGAGGTGATTGTGGAAGAGATGGTTCGGACTTTAAGTTGAGGGTGGAAGGCAGATGTTCGGTGAAGGGAAGTGTACATATGTGATGGTGAGTAAGAAATGTTAGCACTGTGTGGTGATAATTGGTTGGTGTAGATGTTTCTTGCAGGTGTGTTTGACAGTCGACAGTTGCATATGGTAGGTTTTTTATTTTGTGAAGTGATATGGTATGGGATGATAGTTGCTGTGGGAAGTGTGATGGGGATGAATATAGGGCATAGAAGTAGGAAGCTGTTGTTGTATGCAGCAGTGATCGATGGAATAGTTTGGCAGTGGTGGTGATGGTGAATGGGTGGCTGAAGTTTGAGTATGTTGATGATGATTTGGTTGTTTGCAATGTTGGCCAGTGGCAGGTGGCAGTCTTGGGGTATTTGGAGACAATGAGTGGAATGTGCAAGTATTGGCTGGGCTTGTAGGAAATTTGTTGAGAGCAGGTGGGAGCAGTTGTTTGTGGTGGAGGGAGAATGTTGCTAAATGAAGTGGTGAAGTGATTAAGTGAATGGTTGATAGAAGAAGATTGTGAACTGTGGTGGTTGTTGAAGATGCTGGCAGTAGTGTATTGTTGTTGAAAGGAATCGACAGAGGTGCTGTTGTCTATACTGGCAACTGGTGGAATGAAATAGTCAAGCTATTAAAACAGTGATGTTAATGAAACATTGAAGGAATGGTTAATGATGTAGTACTGGTGCTATTTGATTAGGACGTGTCTTGTAAAAATGATATTGTAAAATGGAATGGATTTTTTTTTTTTTTGGAAATGATGTTTGTAAAATGATGTTTGTAACAAGTCATTCTGAGTATGCTCTTGTGTTATATTTGTTGATTATAATCTTTATTCGTTTATGAAGATTTAGTTTGATTGCTATTATTAAAATGTAATATATAGGCATAGCTTTTGAAAAGTGTATCTACGATTTTTATAGCAGCAAAATGGCGTTATAAAGATTTCCAATTTCGTTGAGATTTAGATGTATTATAACGGCTATAATGAGCTATTGAATTAACGTACCATAGCGGCAAATTTGCATTATAAAACTAAGCTCAACCATAGCGGCATATTTTGTGTTATAAATATTCAACAGTTTTTTATAACATGTCGATATACAACGCTTATCAAACTATGGTTGTGATTAATAGCGGTTATATGCCGCTATAAAAGACACTTTTTGTTGTAGTGACATATGTTTATATGATATGCAAGTTACCTTTAATAATAGTTGTAGTACCTTTGGTGTCACACTTTTTTTGTGTCAGTGTGAACTACCAAAAAAGCCCCTAATACCAAATCTTAATATCACTTGAAAATAGGATCTAACAACCAAATTTCTTTTAGAAATTCAAAACGTCCGTCTACAAATATTATCTAATCTTAATATCATGGATCTAACAAATAAAATCCTTTTACAAATTTAAAACATCCATCAATAACTACTATCAAATCTTAATATCACATATAAATATGATCTAAAAATAAATTATTAAGTAATAATATAAACAAAATTTCAAACTTAATATAAAATCGATGTTGCAACTTAGAAATAAAATTTAAACTTAAAAAAATGATTTCATGTTATATACAATTTGCAGAAAAATAATTCACGCGCTTCATGCGTGAACTACAAATTGTATATGTTTAGCGCATTCAGATAAAAATGATTGCACAAATATTTAGTCATATTTTACGTTGAAATCATGTGTAGTTAATTTAAATTTAAATTTCTACATCTAATTATTTTTGTTAATTTGAATTTTTATTTGTGTTATTAATTAATAAAAAATTTGTAAAAAAATTTATTTGTTAGATCCTATTTTTAAGTGATATTAAGAGTTGATAATACTTATAGAGGCGTTTTGAATTTGCAAAAGAGTTTGATGTTAGATCCTAATTTTAAGCGATATTAAAATTTGATAATATCCGCTGATTGCATTTTTGGTAGTTCACAATGCTACCAAAAAAGTGTGACACCAAAGGTATTACAACTACTATTGAAGATAATAAATAAATTTGTAAAAAAATTATTTGTTAGATCCTATTTTAAGTGATATTAAGACTTGATAATATTTACGGAGAGACATTTGAATTTGTAAATGAGTTTAATGTTAGATATTATGTCTAAGTGATATTAAAATTTGGTAATATATATAGATGGACATATTTGTAGTACACGTTAATACCAAAAAAGTGTGACACCAAAGGTATTATAATTATTTATTAAAGATAACATAAAATAAAACTTTGTAACAATTCAAATAAAATATTAATTTTATTTAAAATTAGTTTAGATCAGATCTAAGTAAATTTAGATTAGATCTAAATAAATTTAGATTTCATGGGCCCAATAATATCCAAAATGGAATAACGTTTTTGAAATTCATCCATTTAACCAGCTGCGTATTGGTCCAAATCCAATAATGTGTTAGAGCCCAATAACCTATGTGGTCTAAACTAGTCATGTTAGGGCTAACAAATTAAGCTTGCCCATTTAGTAATGTGTCTATAAAAGTGGCGTCTAGGCTAAGTTTGGGTAATTAAGTATCCTGCCCAACCTGGCTACCAACCCTGTCCGAAAGTTGAAGCTAGTCCAAAGGTAGCACCTAATAGAAAATGCCTAATTTGACTTGGATCTTAGGCCAATTTTCAAAATTGTTTTGAAATTAAAATTCTTTTAAATAATATATATATATATATATTATAAATGTTATAATCTAGTTTTTAGAAGTGTTTCGAAATTATAGTAAACAAATTTCAAAAAATTTAATATTAATAAGATGAATAAATTAATTAAACACACACACACATATATATAAGATATATTAAGATATATGTTACATTGACTTGAATTGTTTAAGGCAATGTAAGTGTGTGAGTGTGTATATATAATAAGAATTTCTTAAACTAAAAATATTTTATTAAAATTGTTTAATTAAAAATTAATTAAAAGTATACATATACAATATAAACTATTTATTTGTATATTATAAAATTAATTTAAATATTAATAAATTAAATTGATTAAATAATATTTAATTAATATAATATTATATATAAGAAAATCATATAAGTTAACTAAATTATAAAAGTTGCATAATAATTGAAAGTTATATGATATGAATATGTAAATTAAATGTGGAATATTAAGAAACCCTAAATGGACTTAAGGGATAAACGCATAAGTATGATACATATACCGTGATTTCTAATGCGTCCGACACTTGAATCACAAGGGTATTTCATAAGTAATACTTTATTCCATAAGTCGATATTGTTCAATATAATATATTAAAGATTATGAATCTTTAATGTAAAGTTGTCCTCTATCATTTTTATATTAACAGATTACTTTCATACTGCTTAGTTGTAGCTTTCCTTAAGCTAGGGATGTTATATGTAATACATAGACTAAATGAGGTAAGATAAACGCATTGGTTTGTTGAGATTTTCTTAAGATATGTGCATTATACTTTAGCCATCACGAAATTGTAGGAACAAGTTAATAATCTCTCTTTGTTAGTTGAGCTTTCTGCGAAATGGTAGGATAAGTGAATAGTCTCTCTTTATCTGTTGAGCTTTCCTTATGGTAAAGATGATATTAGGATAAGAAATCATGAGTTAGAAGTTGTATATGATACAATCGATAAGAAGTTATCTGTCGTATATGATTTCTAAAGCTTTCCTTAAGGTCATAATTCCAAGGCATAAAAGTCTTAATACCCACTAGTGAAGTCAAAAGACTTCTATGATTCATCCGAGGGTTTGAGAAATATAAAAAACTAATGGGAGCTCATTGATAAAATGAAATCTAATGTTTGACCTTGCTAATATTATAAGAATATCTACTATGAAATTGTCCTAGTCTACTAAGTTGAACTTGCAGAACAATATCCACACCCAAACTATTTTCTAAAAATGACAAACTCATTAGTCCTAGTGTGTTGATTAGCTAAGAGTGATAAAGATGGCATTAACTTATGGAGATCTTTGGTCGTCGATAATTACACTTCCAAAAGAACAACACGTTGATGATTATAATAACCCGTCCTTTTTGACCCTTAAAAGTTCACACTAATACATCCACAATATTCACGTGCCGAGCATCACAGAAAGATAGATTGTAGGGGTGAAAGAAAGAAAAGAAAGAACAAAATCTCACATTGTGATGAGTAATATATAGTATACAACAAAACTTTACAAAAGAAAAGTTTTATATACATACATCAACTGGAGTAAACTAACTTATCATCGGCCTGAATAAGTATAACAACATATCCTTACAATTTTTGATAAATACAAAACAATTGGTGGCATCCGGCTCGTCTCCTAAAGCTCCAAAGCACCCAAAACTAAATTTGGAAATTTGCTCGGACTAACTCGAGCATTATAAAAAATAACCGTGACGACCCAACGTTCGAATCCTTGGGGACGCCACTGAATACATCCACCGTATTCGTGTGTCACCGTTCAAGCATCCAAAAGGAGAGACACTATGACATAAACTAAAATAAATAGAACAGAAAAACTCATAATGGAATGGTTAAATATAACATAAAAATAAGATAGTTCATAAAGTCACTTCCCAACATGGAGTTATCAAAGTTACAACAAAAGTACTACTACTTTATACCTAGGCGGTTATAATAACTTGCCTTTACACTTGCTAATACAGAGTACACATACATAAAACAAAAATGTCATGACAACAGAAATAGATAACTAGATAGATAAGGAGCCTCCTGCTTATCCATCATCTTCAAAAGAGCCTAAAGAATCATGTCACTCCTGGACTACTCAAATAGAAATGACTATTCGAGGGTTAAGCGAAAACAAACAACTCGGGTCAGACAATAAGTCTAGTATGAGTAAACTCCAAATAAAAGTGGCTATGCAATAATAACATATGAGACCATGCCACAGAATATGAAACCAGTTTCCTCTCATAAGAACAACATCCAGCATAAAAGAGTGGACACAAATAATTAAACATCGTGAAGAGTGTAAGAACTTCCCGATGCAATTAAGAAAGAATCAATTCAAAGGTTTGAATCAAAAACAAGGAAAATGAAATTTACCAACAATGACTAGGAGGGTGCGCCCCTCTTAGTGAAAGCATACCCATAGAAAATATGCTTAAGTGGGTCATTTAATCTGTGGCTCTCTCGAAAAATGTACAAGTCGGACCTCATCAACCTTACCGAGAATCCGAGTATTTCACATCTCCACGCACATACAACCGAATCCAATCTAGAGTAGACGTGAAGAAACCCTAATAGGAGCTACTAAACATAGTTTGACGTCAACTCCCTCTTTGGTTTTAGTCATTTCCGACAAAGAATATCAACACTCAAATGAGCAACAAACAATCTTCAATATACAAAGAAAATAGGAGAATTAAAAGTCAATAAATCAACTATCGGGAATAATCAAAATGATCGTATATGAAAATTAAATCTCATTCCTTTCCACGACACTTTTAACCATCAAGATAGAAAGGTGTTTTCACGCCTGATGTTTAGCGCTAAGAATACGACTATATCCTTTCCATATAAGCGATATCATTTATGGAA
This sequence comes from Allium cepa, assembly GCA_030765085.1. Classification (NCBI taxonomy): domain Eukaryota; kingdom Viridiplantae; phylum Streptophyta; class Magnoliopsida; order Asparagales; family Amaryllidaceae; genus Allium; species Allium cepa. Next base: position 270,655,274 of record CM060944.1, read on the forward strand.
ATTTAATTTCTTATCCTTTTCATAACCGAATCAAACTTTTAAACTTTTAAAAACCGAAGTTGTGCTTTGTTTTCACATCACAAACATTTATAAAACACATTTAAAATCCTTTAAATAATTTAAAAATACCCATATTGAATTTCAAGAAGAGAAAAATAAGTTAGAACCATTCTATAAAAATTAGAAAAAAAAACGTCACAAAAAGTGTCGCTAAATAGTATTGAAAATTTATATAAATCAATCTCTTTTTAAAATATAAATTTCTACAAAAATATTCAAAGCATGAATGTTCTATTTTATTTTTAGAACCACATACCATAGATCTAGTATGTATTCACAATAACTTAAAGTGTTATGAAATCAAATATACACCTTCGAAAATTCTTTTAAAACTTGACTTTCTACAGAATCAACAAAGTTAATTCTTTTCTAACTTTTGAAGACTTTAGTTTTTGGGGTTCTAACTTTTTTTTTCTTAGCATCATGCTTTTGCACTAAAAGTGCAAAAACATAACTAAATGTTGTTTTATAAAACCCAAGCATGAGATTAACACAAAGATTTTTCAAACAAAAGCTATTTCCAAAGTGCTAATATAGTGATAGTCGCTATAACGATACTTCCATAAAATATTTTATAAATCTAAACATCTCACAATCAACATAAATACGAATGTAAATTAACATTGCAAGAACTCCTTAGGGTCTCTCTGCAAAAGTTTCATGTGAATTACCTAAGTGTATATGCTTTTCAAAGTGCTCTATAGCAACTTATTCGCTACAAAGACACTTCGACTTCCTCTTTATGTCCCCTGCAAAACAATGGTTACTTACGTCATCCGCTTTCAAGTGAGAATCAAATCTAAACATGCAAACATACACTAGTAAAATAGTAAAATCAACATTATTATGTTTTACAAAATTTGTTGATCTTTAAACTATTTTAAAGTGAGTTTAACTCACCTTAAAGCAAGCTACGACCAAACCATAGTAACATAAGCCTTCCTTAACCTAACAACACCCCAAGACACCACCCCTTGTGCTCGACTACAACACAAAACTCCGATAAACCTTCTTATTTGCTCATGCAACTAACTAGATGGGAAATTGGGCTTCAAAGCTTGCGACTTTGGAATGGGTATGATGTTTATAATATTTTTCTAGGTTTATTTTCTAATTTAGAGGAGAAATGAGTAGGTTTTGATATGGTTGTAGTTAAGAAAGCAAGAAGGAAGAAAGGAAAGACTTGATAGGAAAAAAAGAGAATGAAAAGTAGGAAATGAAAATAAAGTGAAGAAATGGGAAGGTGATAATGTTTTATTAAAATGGTAAATTACCAACGTATCCTTTTCTACTACCCTCCATTATAATTTAGACAACACACTACTTTCAACATCATGCCATCACTTCTTTCTTATTTTGCATGCATTGTCTTAGGTTTGTGCTTTAATTCTTTTTAAATTATAAATGAAAAGTCAAACTTAACTCTATTAACTTAAGTAATCTTTTAAATTTGCTTTTAACTTAAATTATTTCATTAGTAAAAGAGGTTGTTACTGGCATATATGTGTACATATGTACACTAATGTGCATAAGTTTATTCAACAACTTTTGATCGATGAAGCATCGAATATCTGAGAAACGATTTTTGGTCACATTTTTGATTTTTCTCCGAACTACTTATTTATGTTAAAAAATTCAAAACAAGTTTTCCTCTCTTATTTATTACGCAAAACATGTTTATTTGTAGTATAAAATCCATTATTTAAAAAAAATATTCCAGTTCAATATGATTAAATTATGGATCGTTACATTCTCCCTTCCTTAAAGGAAATTTCGTACTTGAAATTAATCATATAAAAACAAGATATCACAAAACAAAAACGATATGATAAATTCCATATATAGATATAAGGAAAGTGACTTCACCACATTCGGTGAGTACATTAAAAAACAACAAAATACAAATAACAACTACGTCAACTCGAGATAAGAATCCCCATTATAGTCCTCGATTTCCCAAGTGCAATCTCCAACATCTCCGCTCCACCGAACTGTAACTGATTCACATCCTTTATCCCCAATCTCTTTATATCTCGAGTGATGATACAAGTAGGCCGCCTAAGGTTGGCTACGTTAGGATGAACCTCTAAATCAACTTGTTGTGCTGATTCCACTGTCATCAAAGGGTAGTGTACATACGTAACGATCCTGATTTTTATTTTGTCAAATTTTAATTAATAATTAATATAAATTTTGAGTTAAAATTGTGAATTAAACTAAATTTTTTCCAAATAAATAAGATATTTGGTTATATGTTTAAATATATGCATATAGATTGATTTTAAATAGAATTTGGATTTTTTTTCAAAATAAATATTTAAATAATAAATTTGGATTTGAAAAACTACATAATTTTATAGAAATTTGTTTTCAAAAGTTGTTTAAAGTTAGGTTTATACATAAATATAATCTATATATGTGCAATTAAACCTTGAAATCAATTTCTTTAAAGTTATGATTTATATAACGACTTGAATTTAAAATTTAAAACAAGAATGAATACAAAGTTCTAATATGTATTTATCTTTTAAAAGTAAATGTATATAGATAAATATTTTTAATAAAATAATAATAATAATAATAATAGTAAGAATATTTATTAGTGTATAATTTTATTTCAAATCATTTTCAAAAGTAAATAAGAAACTTTAAATATATATATATATATATATATATAAAGATAAATTGAAAATATAAAAGAAAATACTATAAAATCACATTTAAACCTGTAAATGCATGCAAATGACAAGTGCAACCCTTTTAAATTATATTATACCATTTATAGCCAAAATACAACATATGATAAACAAATGTAAATAAGATAATGTGCAAAGATAACAAGCGGCACAAATTTTCTTTTAAATTTGAAAAGTATAAAGTTTAAAACTAGGCTTCACTTTCATTCTCTCTATATTCTTTGTTGATCAAAACCAGAAACAAAAGAATTAGCAATTATAATTTTTTACAATTTAAAAACTTGGAAAACAAGCAAAGCTTCAAATTTGAAGCATTTCAACCTGAAAACAAATCCTCATCAATTTTCAAGTCTGAAAACAATTCAAAGCAAACCAATGAAGTAACTCAAGGATGAAAACAAACTGAAATTATAAATTCAAATCAAAGATCAGAAAACAACCAAGCAAACCTGGAAACACTTCCAGTTTCAAAAGCTTTCAAAAATCTCAAACCTGATAAAGAACAAGTGCAAAATAATCTTCACAGTCTGAAAGCAAACCTGGAAGTTCAAGTTCAAAGTCTTGAAGTAAGCAAGTCAACCTGAGTAACAAATCAGGTTCAAGTAATGCAAAGCTTTAAATCAAACCTGGAATAGGCTTTAGTTTTCAAAAATGACAGATCGGATTCAAGTTTTAAATTCGGGAATTAAAGCAATCAAACTGAAAGCATTTCAAACTTAAGTAACAGATCAAAGTTCAGGGCCAGTTGTAAATTTCTAGAATTTAAATCAATTCCAGATCAAACTCAAGATCAAGTTCCAGGTTTCCAAGCTTCTCCTCTGCCTTCAATCCAAGGTGAGCAAACCACATTTTATTAAAAAAAATTAAAATCTGGTTCAAATATTGATCTGCACATATATGGGTGATCAAACGAGGCGGTTCTTTCGATCAAATTTTTTTCCAGTCGGTCCTTTTTTACTCGATTTTGATTCTAGACGAATCAGCCGGAACTGGGTGATGGAGTTCATCGACGTGATTAGGAGTGACTTGTGGGTGGTTATGGCTCTAGTCGGAGGTGACCAGAATAGTTGTACACGTGCATAAGTATCAGCACATATATGGGTTGGTTAGTACTTTGGGGAAGAAGCGAAGTCATCGGGTTCGACTCGAAATAATTAGCGTGATAACTCGGGGAAAAGAAGGTGAGGGAAGACTCGAAGCGAAGTTCGGGTAAAATAAGTGTTTGTCTCGGGTAGTAATAAAGCAGGCTTAAAATTTTAAATTAAACAAGTTTTTGAAAGTTAAATAATTTCTTACTTAAATTCTTTTTATATAATGAAAGTCTATTCTAGTTTGGGATGTATTAAAGGTTTAAAAATAAATTATTTAAGTTTTAAAAACATTTTAAATTTTATATATAACCTTGTATTTTAAAATAAACTTGATATTGTAATTAAACAGATGAAGTGTCTTTAATCCTTACTTTGACTTAAAGGTCTTAGGTTAATGTGTTAATAATAATTTATTTCCAAAGGTAATTAAATACAATCTTAAATGATTTTTTTAAAATATAATTTCAAGTATTTACCTTAATAAGATTTAATGGACGTAATCCGGTGATTAAAGATTCATTAATGTAAGTGGTTAAAGGTCAATTACTCAATATGATTACTTAAAAGTTTATTTACTTAATTATTTAAAGAATAATTAATTAATTTGATTAATTAATTAATGTGATTAATTTAAGGTTAATTAATTAATGAAAAATAATTAAAGGTAATTAATTATTTAAAGATAATTACTTAATAAAAGTAATTAAGGTTAATTAATTGGTGTGATTAATTTATTAAGGTAATTCATTTGAAGCTAATTAATTAATTAAAGATTAATCAATGAAAGTGATTAAGGATAATCACTTATTGTAATTAATTAAGGATAATTAATTTAATGGTAATTAATTAAAAATTAATTTATTAATTAATCAATTAAGGGTAATTAGATTAAAGGATAATTAAATAATTAAAGGTTAATTAATTTACGATTAAAGATTAATTGATTTATTAATTAAGGTTTATTAATTAATAATTAAATGTCGATCAACATATTAGGTTAATCAATAAATGATTAACGATTAATTAATTAAGATGGTTTATAATTATTAATATTAATTAACCAAGATTAATAATTTATTCATACGTGATTAATTTGATTTAAATTAACCAAATAATTAATTAATCTTACTTATGGATGGCTGTATTCTATTGAATGCCGTGAATTGTTTGATATCTCTGCTATGTGATGCTTTGTGATATGAATTGTTTTGGTGTGATCTGTGATGAATGTCATTTATTTATCTGTGATAAATTTTATTATCTATGAATTTATGAATGGAAGATAAGCGTTATAAGAATATACCGCTTATCGATATTGATATGCTTGAATCTATGATGATTTATGATGTTGCACTAATGTGTAAAACCCCTGGACTACACCCCACACAAATATGGATTGCACGGGGAAATTGGTTAAGTCATCGATTTTTGAAATAGTTTTAAAAGTTGAATTATTTTGAATCCAAATGGTTTTGAAAATGAAATTGGGTTAAATATGAAAAGCTTTAGGAAAGAGGTTTTGAAGATAAAAGTTATTTTGAATAACTTGTTAAAGTTTGGAAAATTTAATTAATTTGATTTGAATTTAAATTCAAGATTTAAAATTGAATTCTGTTTGGAAATTTTGGTTTAAAATGGTTGTACAAGTTATAAATGTGTTTATATGGGTTTTAAACCATTTTAAAAAGTATTGATTTGGGAATCTAACCCAACGGCTTTATCTTGTATAAATGTAATTGGTTTTTTCCGAAATGAAAATTATTTTTTTTCAAATAATAATAGCTTTCATATAAGGAAAGAATTTCCAAATTGTGTTGAAAGTATTTCAAGTTTGAAATGAAAATGGTTTTCCAAGTTACGAATGAATCTTTGATAATGGTTTTGAAAGCTATGAACTAAATCTTTGATTTAAAGATTGAATGAGTTAATCCTATTTAAAAGGGAAATTATTTTGAAAAAATATGAATGAATCTTTGTGAAAGTTGGTGGAACCTTGTTTTGAAATCAAAGAAGATTTTAAATGGTGTATCTTTTATATAAAAGATTTGAAATGGGGATTGTTTTGAAAGGCTATGAATGAATCTTTGTAAAAGATTGGTGATCTTTGTGAAATGAATCTTTTTTGTTTAAAGATTTGAAAATGGTAATTTGTTAAACCATTTAAAGAAAGGTTTTGGGTAATAAGTTGTGACTTAACTGAGATCCCATATCCATATGTTTTTAAAATATTGCGCTCATTATTCGGTTTAGCCGGGAGAGGACCTTGTGTCATATAACTCATTCCGAATAATGATATGACGTTATGGATAGCATTTGAAGATCGGTGGTGAAGACCAGATATTTCCGAAAGCGAAAGGATAACTCGTCGAATGTCTCTGAACCGCCTGATCCCCAGTATAGAGATTTGATCACCCTTTATGATGGAAAGTCCGAACGTGATTAGGGATTATCCGAATTTGCAAGGGCTTCTTTGTAAGTGAGTTCGGTTCTGCTCGAACCCGGAACAGACTTGTATGGATGTGTGTCTGACATTATACTTTGAAATGTAAAACCAGTTTCTATCAAATACATTTCTGTTTGGTTGCGGAGATTTATTCTCTTAGCTTAACACCCTTCTCTGAGATGTAGGAGCTCAGAGGTTATGTAGTTGATGCTTACTAGTGATATATTCCCAATTTGGTAATGTAGCATACGAAGTGCTGCTGATCATTTGTTAATCAAAGCATGACTTTGTGAAAAGCGTAGTTTTGTGGACGTGACCTCGTCGAGCCTCACAACCCAGAATGGTTGAAACAAGAAAGATGCGGCAAGGTTATTTGGGGGTAGCGCCCTCTGAGGGTATGTCCATTTCCTTCTGGATATAGGTGGTATCATGGTATGGAGCCCATATACTTAACCTATGTGGTTACTGCAAGTACATTACTTTGTGATTGTTGGTGTCGAGCGCTCGGATAAAGGTTGGTTACGACCGAGGGATGACATATTCGTTTCAGTAGTTACCTAGTTACAGAGGTAACCCAGCCTTGTGTTGGCAGAGATCCGGTTAGGTTCTCGGGGCGTCCCTCTATAGGCGTAACCATGTGGCCCAGGAAGTTTCTCAGCCTGACCATTTGTTGGAAATCCAATCACCAATACGCGCCCTATACGATTTTAGTTGTAGAATCTGCCATTCAATATGGTAGCTATAGTAGGCATACTATAATGGTACGTATGTTGGCTAAGATTAATATTATACTTTTGAAATGTTTTCTACACTATGCACTAATAATAATATCAAATGATTTTCGCGTATCAAGCATTTTGACTGTCATAAGGAGAAATCTCCTCCAAGTGTGCGCTTGCATTGTGTGTGTGGTGGGAGGCCTTATGGCTGTTTCATTTTCTAAAAAGCATTGCGGTTTTCAACTTTTAATCTTTTGTTGTTTGTTTTAAAGATAAAACTGTTTTTTTTTGCTCATACCAGTCCCATGACTGACTTGGAGTTTATTGTTCCCTTCCTAAATCTAGGTCCCCACAATTTTCCACACAAGCAGTTTAGAGTTGGGTTTTTTAGATAACTGAATAGTAGGTGTAGATTCGATAACGTTCAATCTCTAGATATTGGCAATTGCATCTGGATCGAGTTGCTTCACTTCAATGTTGATGGTGTTTCGAGCTTTTGGAATAAGCTATCTTTGGTGTTGGATTCTTTTGGAGATACACTCTATTGATGGTTATCTCTCCGCTGTTGATGGTCGCAAAGCCTAGGCCATCTACTTGTGTTATTTCTGCTATATCGTGTATCTCTGATTGTATTTGATATTCGATTGTATCTATATGTTGTATCAACTGTTATATATCAATGATATATTATTCATTCTTCCATTGTGATTGTTGGACTTAATGTGTTATAAGCTCCAATACGAGTCAGATTTCAACGGTTGAATATGTGGCATTCGAGTACAAGTGAAGTACGGGTGTCGATTTTCGAATGCTGAAATTTGGATCGTGACAACATACTTACATAATGTGATGAAATACATTGTGCACATTTGATATTTTGTCTAATAACTCCATTTTATATGCAAGTATACTAATCTGGTCCAATATGGGAAAGGAGCCAATATATCGAGGCCTAACTTCCCTATCTTTCCATGCCTCACAACAATTCTATGAGAAGAGACTTTACAAACACCAAATCTCCCACTGAGAACTCTAGATCCTTAAGCCTTCGGTCTGCATAGCACTTCTGCTGATCTTGTATTTCCTTCATCTTCCTTCTAATATCGGCTACCTTCTCGTTGGATTCTAAGATCATGTGGGATCGAAGAACAAGTCTATCTTCAGATTCAACCCAACATGAAGGAGAACGACATGGATGGCCATAAAGATCTTTGAAAGAGGCCATACCAATGTTTTCTTGATAGCCGTAGTTGTAAGTGAATTCAACAAAGGGTAAATGATCTTCCCTAGAACCCCCGAAGCATAGAATGCATGCTCAAAATAAATCCTCCAAGATCTGGTTCACTCTTTCTGTCTTCCCATCTGTTTAGGGATGATAAGCTGTACTTAGATTTATCTTCTTCCCTAAAGCAGTTTACAGTTCGTCCCAAAACCTACCAGTGAATATTGGGTCTCGATCACTTACAATACTACAAAGAATCCCATGGAGTCTCACATCTCCTTCACATATGAACTTACTAGACTTATAGCAGTCTTAGTTGGCTTAACAGGAATGAAATTGGCACCCTTGATCAGTCGATTGACTATAACTTAAATGCCTTCATTACCTCTTCTCGACTTAGAAAGCCTATCATAAAGTCCATGGAGATCTGCTCCCACTTCCACTTCAGAATCTCAAGTGGCTGAAGTAGTCCAACTGACTTCTGCTAGTAACTCTTAATTTGCTGGCAGTTTGCACAACGACTCACAAAGATCAAAATGTATCACTTCATACCATTCCACCAAAATATTCTCTTCATATCCTTAAACATCTTAGTCACTCCTGGATAAAAAGACAACTTTGAACAATGGCATTCGGCTAACACATCTTGCCTAAGTCCATCAAAGTATAGAACATAAATATACATATTCATTGTCAATATACCTCGAGGATCAATCTTAAAGCTAAAAAGAACACCTTCTTCGACATCCTTCTCAAATCGAGCTAAAATAGGATCTACCTCTTGAATAGATGCAGTCCTTTCCATCATAACTGACTTAACTTCTAAGTTTGCAACCATTGCTACATTTCTACTCACCTCATCAACAATGGCATTTACTTTCCCAAAGGGTATAAAGAATCTCTAGATCATAAGAATCAAGAAACTCCAGCCATCTCTACTACATCAAATTCAAATCTTTTTGGGTAAAGATGTATTTTAAGGATTCGTGGTCCATCTACAACTCAAGCTTTTCACCCAAAAGATAATGCATCCACATCTTAAGTGTGAAGACAACATCTAGAAGCTCCAAATCGTGCGTAGCATAATTTTTCTCACATGGCTTTAGCTGTCGACTCACATAGGCAATAACTTTCTCATGTTGCACCTCTCCTAATATGGTTCCACAAGCATCCGTATATGTGGTAAACCTTCTCTCCCATCTGGAATGGTTAAAACGGGTCGATAGTATACTTCTCCTTTAATTCATTGAATGCTTGATCATACTTAGAAGTCCAAACGAACTTAACATCTCTCTTTATCAACTTTGTCAGTTGAGAAGCAATCTTTGAGAAATATTTGATAAACCTATAGTAAAAACCCGTTAATCCGAAGAAATTTCTTACTTCCATCACACTTTCGAGCTTCATCCAGTCTTGAACTGTAATAAATTTAGCTAAATTCACTAATATGCCTTCCTTTGAAACAACATGCCCTAGAAACCTAACTTTAAATTTTCAAAAATAGCACTTATAAAACTTAACTTTCAACATATGGCTTCTTAAGATATTGAATAGGTCACAGAGATGTTATTTATGCTCCTACTTTGTCGTCAAATAGATAATGATTTCATCAATAAAGACGAGTACAAATTCATTAAGAATTGTTAGTCCCTGAGAAGATGGTTTTGATGACAACAACCTTAGAATAAGATTATAAAATATAAATACTAACATTATAGTTTAGATATATATGTATATGCAGGATTTAACTATGCAGGTACCAAGAATGAAGACGTAGAGTATAGAGATTCAAGATATTAAGATTGAAGACTCATGAGTATCAAAACTATCAAAAGTTCAAGAGTTCAATAATAAGTAATTTAATTAGGAATTTTGTTAAAACTCCTAAAAAAGCACGAGCATCTTAAAATTCAATTTATTCATGGAATGGAATCCACTTCGAGCCTGTTAAAGGGATGGAACCCTAAGTAGGGTGGAACCTACGAAAAATCTAGTGGAACATTGTTTTGTATCCACTAACTTTTATTCAAATGTTTTTAGAAAATTATATCTTATTTTCAAAATGATTTTGAAACCTTCCTTTTAAAAGAATCAAAAATATCTATCCTGGTTTTAAAATACTTTTAGCCTCAAAATAATCTTTATCTTCAAAATAAAATTATCCTTGGTTTTAAACTGTCTTTTAATAATAATATATTTAACTTTTAATATTTATACTTAGATTTAAATATAAAATTATAGTAAAATTATATATATATATATATATCAAAATATTATTCTATATATTTATTTATGTATGTTAACTGTAGTTAAGTATATTTATAAAGTTTAAAATAGTTTTAATAGAAGATAGAAGTTATTTTCAAAGAAAAATAAAGTACCAAAAATACCCTAGGCTTGTCGACAACCCCTGTCGACAAGATGGCAGTTGATTTCAAAATTTTGAATTTCAAAAGAAGTGTCTATTCATCATATCCTTCCATGAATGGACATGGCTGTTGTTCTACTATAAATAGGGGCAGTTTTAAACGAATTTAGATACATATTTTCTCTGATTTCACTCCTCTTCTTCTTCCACGTTTCTTTATATGTATATATTCTTACCATTACTCTACTGAAATCACCATTGAATCTAACTAGATCATCTCTGGTTTGATCTCTATCACTATCTCAACAAGATCTCAGTGCTATTCAGAGTTATAGGCTTCTTTGTAATAAATTGAGTGAGAAAAGGAGTGATTGTAGCATGTGAAATCAATCAAGCAAGAAAAGGTGTGATTGTAGCGTGTGAAATCAATTGGATGAATTTGTTGCCTGTAAAATCAAGTATCTCTAGCCAGAGGATTATGAATCTGGAGTGGTGTACCTCATGGCCTAGAAATCGAGGGTGTAATTGTAACAATTGCTTTTGAAAGGAAATTCATACTTGTGTGCGGTACTGGATGTAGGGTAACTCTGAACCAATATAAAATCCGGTGTGTTCTTTCCTTTATTGCTTTTACTTTATTTCTGCATTTGTGTTTGATTCTGTGATCAAATCTGTGTCTAAATATTGCATACATTTATGTTCAAATTAACGTAGACTCAAAAAGATTTAGTAATTCCTTAAAAACACTATTCACCCCCCTTTAGTATTAATTCTAGTCTTAAGATCCGTAATCCGCATTTCTCACATTTGGTATCAAAGCTAGGTTTTCAAATTTTTCATAATCTGAATTTTGAAAAATTTTAAAATGGCAATTTTTTTGATAAAATTATTAACACTATTTTCATATGAATATGTCATAGAATCATCATGATATTGTTGTTTAAAACTATATTTAGTTATTTTGAAAGGTCGCTTGATTCTTTAAAAAGTTATGTTGTTTTGCAGGAGAAGAGTTATGTCCAATGACCGTTGGTTAAAAGATACCAGATAATCATTCATTGATCAAGAAGAACAAATGGATATATAATGGCAATCGATAATGAAATGAGTACCAGATCAATAAAAAAATTTTGATTCTCATCTACAACTTGATTTGATACTGTACTTCTCTCCATCTGCTTTGCAATGCCACTGGTTTCATATGAATCCATTAAGAAATGACCAAGTTATGGTCAAGTGAAGTTTTGGTGAACAAAGAGTAAAATGAAAGCAGAATTGTCAATGGTATTCTTGAACTTGTATCCAGAGATTTGATTATTTTATCCCAACTCCTTTTTTAGACCGTAGTTCTTATTCTCATGGTCGCTGGGTGGATCATCAAATTTCGATCAAAATTGAGTGAGATATGACAGTTTGAAGTTGGCTATCCAAAACTGAAAAACTGTGTATGGGATTTTCTATATTTTTGCTACTGATTGGCTTGTTTCACCACAATACTGTCCAAATTCATCACCAAACTATTACTAGATCGTATCATTTACCTTCCTCTTTGATTTGCCGCTAGTTTCATCCAGTTTCGTTAAGAAACGAAGGAGATATGCCTTCTAGAAGTTTGATAGTATATAGAAAAATGAGAAGAAGAAGAGGAATTTTTATGAAAATTGGTGACTATTGGGCCTATTTATAGTGGTTGAAGTGTCCATTCATTCAAAATTCAAATTCAAAGTTTTGGCGCCAAGTTAGTCAATCTATTAAATCATCTGCATCTTTCTCATACGGTCTTCAAATTCAGCAAATGAACATACTACGCTGATCAAAAAAACGAGCCCGTCACAATAGAACAGATCTTGTCGTCAAATTTTGAAAGATATAAATGTGTGGTTCATGGCAATGGAAGAACAACAAAGTTAGAAAGATGGGGGAGTGCAAAAAGTTGTATGCTTTACTATTATTTCATCTTTATTGTTGCATTTAGGAATATATACTTATGCATTTAGCTAGGTGTAGAAATTTATCTCTTTTATAAGGTTTGATATTTTGGTCCATATACCGGTACACCATAATCAAGTCTTTTAAAATGTGTTCCTTTCAAATAAAATTTTACAACGAATTTATTACAACTATACTAAGTAGAAAAGCATACCTTTATTCATGATTTCAACTTTCCTAATGTTATTTTTTTTTACTTCTCATAATCTATTCCTTTTAAGATACTAATTTTATATCTTTAAAAAATTAACAGAATGAATTTAGAATGTTAGAATAAGGCTTTATTTATATATTTCTTCAATTAATAAGATTGCACCACATCATATGACACTTGTCATATAAATAGATAGCATACATGCAAACTGGCATGTGTCATTATACTTGTTCTTTAATAAAAGCATGTTTACATGCATAATGCCAAGTGTATTTACACATGTTTTCTCATTAATTTTTTATATGTTTTTTTAGGTACTTTAATTATATTAAATACTATAAAAGATTGGGTAAAAAAATCAATTATTTACATGTCAATATCTAGTCGTAAAATTGATGCAAAATCATGTTAAAATCAGGCCCAGAACTTTAGATAGCATTTCTGAAATGTTGTCTTTGCTTCTGTTACGCTGCAAATACGTTTTTATAGCATTTCTGTGTTTTAAAATGCTATAGTGTTTCAAAAAAAATTCACAGCATTTCATAGATGTTGCAGATTCTGTTTTTATGATGTTTTGAATATATTTTATTGCTAAAACTTTCTATAGCATTCTGTGAATTCTATCTTTTCTGTTTGAAACTTTAAATTATAAAAAAAGGATATTTAAACTAAGTATTTTTCTCTATTCTTTTTAGAGTTATTTTCTAACTTATATTAGAATATTTTTAAATTAATTTCATGTTTAAATATTTTTTAATAATTAATTAAATTTTTTAATGTAAGAGGCCTTAATGTAACATATGTTTATTTTAGTTTTTTCAGTCTTTTATATATCATATTTCATTATGATATTTTTTTAACTCAAAGTGTTTAAACATGTTTCTAAATATTTAAAACAATAATAATTTAATATATATGTTTTAATTAGTAAGTTAAGTATTTATAAACATAGAAGTTTGGATTCTTAAAAAACAATTAAGTTAAAAAAAATATTTTAAAAGAATTAAATAAGGAGGTTATTAATTTTTATAAAAATCATATTTGATCGTATATAGTTTAAGTCCATATTTCTTAGCATTTTATTTTGACATTAAGTTTAATTACTACCTTTCATGATTATGTTATAGTTTTAATACCATTTATTACCTTTAAACTCTTGTCTTTACTACTCTTTCAATCCTATTCATTAGTTTCCTTAACCTAAGTCTAGTAATTGGTGTGTATTACCTTTGTTTTGTTAAAGAGATAAATAGTTTAACATATGTAAACACACACACATATATATGCCTGTCAATTAGATATTACTTACCACTCATGTTTATCTTATAATCTGAATATCTCTTACTGCAGTGTATATATATCATCATATCATTCTGCATATTATAATTTCTTTTACTTCGTTATCATTTTATTTCATATTACATATCATTGTGCATCCTATTTCATATCACATTTCATTGCATATTACATCATAAATTACTATGCATGAAATATCATAATCATTTGCATCACAAGTTGCACTTCATTCTGCATATCATCTCATGTTACGTTGCATATGTCATACATTTCATACTGCATTACAAACTACATTTTGCATACATGTATACATAATGAGTGTATTTTATTTAGAGGGAGTTTGTAGTATTGTCTTATAGTTTAGGATTACTAGTTTTTGATTTGTTAGGTATGTTTTGATTGACTTAATTGTCTTGTTTGACTTGATTGACTTGTTTGACTTATTTGACTTGATTACTTGATTGACTTGTTTGACTTGATTGATTTGTTTGACCTTTGATTTGTTTGATTTTTTTACATGATTAGATTTGATGTGTGTGTCGATTGGATTGTCTGAGATATACTTATACATATTTATATATTGAATAATTATAATATAATTATGTTAATGTCTTTCACATTCCATTCACTATACTTTGTTCTAGTATTAGTTTAAGGGGGAGTTGTATAGTTTTATGGTTTTAGGATGGTTTTTGTTGATGACAAAGGGAGAGAAATATAAAATACGATAGTTAGGCATAGATTAAGGGGGAGTTATTAGTTTTAGAGGGAGCTATTAGGATAGAAATAACATTTTATAAACAAAGGTTGTCATCATCAAAAAGGGGGAGAGTTTAATCCCTGAGAAGATGGTTTTGATGACAACCTTAGAATAAGATTATAAAATATAAATACTAACATTATAGTTTAGATATATATGTATATCTAGGATTTAACCATGCAGGTACCAAGAATGAAGATTGTATAATATAGAGATTCAAGATATCAAGATTGAATACTCATGAGTACCAAGATTATCAAGAGTTCAAGATTTCAATAATAAATAATTTAATTAGGATTTTTGTTAAAACTCCTAGAAAAGCACTAGCATCTTAAAATCCAATTTATTCGTGGAATGGAATCCACTTCGAGCCTGTTAAAGGGATGGAATCCTAAATAAGATGGAACCTACGAAAAATCTAGTGGAACATTGTTTTGTATCCACTAACTTTTATTCAAATGTTTTTACAAAATTATATCTTGTTTTCAAAATGATTTTGAAACCTTCCTTTTAAAAGAATCAAAAACATCTATCCTGGTTTTAAAATACTTTTACCTCAAAATAATCTTTATCTTTAAAATAAAATTATCCTTGGTTTTAAACTATCTTTTAATAATAATATGTTTAACTTTTAATATTTATACTTAGATTTTAAATGTAAAATTACAGTAAAATTTTATATATATCAAAATATTATTCTCTATATTTATTTGTGTATGTTGACTATAGTTAAGTATATTTATAAAGTTTAAAATAGTTTTAATACAAGATAGAAGTTATTTTCAAAGAAAAATAAATTACCAAAAATACCATAGGCTTGTCGACAACCCCTAAGGACCCCTGTCGACAAGGAGGCAATTGATTTCAAAATTTTGAATTTCAAAAGAAGTGTATATTCGTCATATCCTTTCACGAATGGACATAGCTGTTGTTCTACTATAAATAGGGGCAGTTTTAAATGAATTTAGATATATATTTTCTCTGATTTCACTCCTATTCTTCTTCCACATTTCTTTATATATATTTTTACCATTACTCTGTCGAAATCACCATTGAATCTAACTAGATCATCTCTGGTTTGATTCTCTATCACTATCTCAACAAAATCTCGGTGCTATTCAGTGTTATAGGCTTCTTTGTAATAAATTGAGTGAGAAAAGGTGTGATTATAGCCTGTGAAATCAATCAAGCGAGAAAAGGTGTGACTGTAGCTTGAGAAATCAATTGGGTGAACTTGTTGTCCATAAAATCAAGTATCTCTACCCAGAGGATTGTGAATCTAGAGTGGTGTACCTCATAGCCTTGAAATCGAGGGTGTAATTATAACAATTGCTTTTGAAAGGAAATCCTTACTTGTGTGCGGGACTGGATGTAGGGTAATTCCGAAGCAGTATAAAATCCGGTGTGTTCTTTCCTTTATTACTTTTACTTTATTTCCGCATCTGTGTTTGATTCTGTGATCATATTTGTGTCTGTATATTTCATACATTTGTGTTCAAATTAACATAACTCAAAAAGATTGAGTAATTCCTTAAAAACACTATTCACCCCCTCTAATGTTAATTCTAGACTTAAGATCCGTAATCCGCATTTCTTACAAGAATATCTTGAAATACTCGATTCATTAAGTCCATAAAATAAGTAGGTGCAATAGTAAGTCCAAATGACGTCACTAACCACTCATAGAAATGTTCCTGAGTCCAAAATGTTGTTAAGGGAACACTCTCCTCTACTACTCTTAATTGGTGCAAATCGGTGGCAAGATCTAATTGAGAAAATATCAAAGCACCGTGGAGTTGGTCAAACTTATCATCAATCCTTGGCAAAGGATATTTGTTTTTGATAGTTCTTTTGTTCAAGTCCTAGTAGTCTACGCATAACCTTAGAGAACCTTCACCTTTGTAACAAAGATGGCCAGCGATCCTCAAATCGAGCTACTACATCAGATCAAACCTTTCTACCACAAGGCATAAGTTTGTCCTTCTAACTCTTTCTTCTCTTTTGGAGCCATCCTTTGTAAAGGTCGTATAATAGGTCTGGTTCCCAAAACTAAATCAATACGGAACTCCACTTTACAGTGAGGAGATAAACCTTGCATCTCATCAAAAATATCAGTGAAATCCTAAATAACTGATACATCTTCTAGCTCATCCCTAGCCACTTCGAGTGATTAAAAAGACTACTCATTAACTTGTTAGAATCTTCAAAAAACACATCAATGCTTCTTTCTACTACATCCATTGTCATGACCCTTCTTCTACCATAATCCAAAATAGCTTTAAACTCATGTAACTAATCCATTCCCAACAACACTCCAAAATCCATGAACCTAAGAACCCAAGAATACAACAAATCAAAAGGAAGGAGATGATTTTGATAAGTAATAGGTATTTTTGAACAAACAGTGTTAAGCTTAGTTGAACCCTCAATGGGGTTTGACACACAAAGAGGATTACCTACAAGGATAGGTTTAAGGTTAAGTTTATCAACAAGTTCAACATAGGAAACACCCGTATCAAATATTACTCTTATAGAAATATTGTAGATGGATAATGTACCTTGCAATACCCGCTTACCCCTCTGACCCGAAGAAGTGGATAGTTAGCAAAAGCCTGTCCTTGAGACCATTCTTTGGAAAAGGGCACTCATTCTTTATGTGTCCTTATTGTAGCAGATTAATTCACTAGGGGTGTTAGTGCACTGATTTGCAAAGTGGCCCATTTTGTTGCACCTATAACAAAGAATATAGGCCAATTTGAGCTGCTTCTTTTGTGCTGGAACACACCTCCCGGTTTCTTCCCTATCGAATGCTTCTTTCCCTTGAACTTACAGTTGAACTTCGGCTTGCCTCCAACTAGTATAACTGATCAAAGCTTGTCACTAACTATAGACACTACTCCCTTCTGGACTCCTTCCTTAATATCAAGAACATCAAACCTTAAAACCATGCTGATAATGCTGGTGAATGTACCTATAAGATGATTGGTCATTTCACGATGGAACTCTGCCACTTTCCATTCATAAACATTTCATTTTTATTGAGCGGCATGTCTATCGATCCAAGTCCAAAACAGGACGAAGCATTAAACTTATGTTTATACTGCAACACCATCCCCCCACTTTAAATCAATGAAACTCCTAAACAAAATGAGTTCTTTCGGCTTTTGGAATAAACCAACGTTAACTAAGTTTTTATCCTGGTAGAAGTAAGAAGGAGTTAGAACATTCAAACTAAGCCCGAACGACTCGAAGCTTGTTCGAAAGCCTAAAGAACATAAAAATGAACTCTAAAAATTTAGGATGAAAATAAGACAAACATTTGGATCGACACCGATCCAATCTAATTGGATCGGTATTAATCCCAGTTATTGGCTCCTTAGCACTTCAAACCACTTACATTATGTCCCAACATCACTTCTAAGTTTATCTACTAAATTTGATAACATTTCGAGCATCTGAGTTGAAGAAGTCAGGACTTGTCCTATGTAAGTTACAATTCAATCTAATCTACTAATGATTCATCGTCAAAACAAGTCATGAAATTTCAAGGGAAGCCTCATTAGCAGATAAAGAGGTTACGGGATGAAAGTTGTGTGAGAATTGCTCAACTATTTGGATCGATACCGATCCAAATAGTTAGTGCAGGTTACTTCAAAAATTTACATGCTGCCTCATAGCGATTATTAGAATAGTATGGTGCTTTGGTTTCGATCCAAGTGCTCTCAGAATTCTAGAGATACCATCCTACCATCAACAAGAATGAGGCTGGCTACTCTGATCACCGGAGAAACTCTACTACAAAGATTCTTCAACCTTCTTCTTCCTCACAATGGCTGCCAAGGGACAATTGAGATCCTTCCTATTGTCTTCTTCAATGGTAGCTTGATTTCCTTGAATTCAAACATACAAATTGTAATCAACTTGTACATGTGATCAACAGTCAATACATCAATAAAATCCATAAAGTGGACGCAGGCTTCGTTAACAGCCAAATCACTATAAAAATCTATTATTCCTTTATCTTTTCTACAATTTATCATTTCTTTTTCTATCAGATTTTCCTTGATAAACAGGACTGGAGCTTTCACACTTAATCCAGGGTGTTGATCCATTTTTTGGATTAACATTTTGGTTCTTTCATTAAGAGTTGAACTCAAGCATAGATCTAGCTATCTACTTAGGATCAATCAGATTCAGAAGTCAGATCTTTAATCTCTGTTTGAAAGATCTGCTGCTACATATAATATATACACTACTATATATAATATCACATTCAACTAATAATAATTTATAAATTCAATCAATCAATTAATAATTATTTTTAACTATTTAAAATTAATGCCAATCATCCAAATGAGTGAGATTTACTCACTTTGATTTTTTGTCACTTTCGCTTCTGGTTTCGATTAAATTAGAATGCATTTGAATTTGGATAAAAATTCTAGAAGCTCGAAGTTGTTCCAATCTAATTCCAACATGTAGAATTTGCAGACACGAGTGTAATGCAACTTGTTTCGTTTAATTCTGACATCGTATGTAAAAGATATACAATTTATACGATTAATGATTTTTAAAAGGGTATAAAATTTCAATTTCCATTCTAAATATTATACCCTAATTAACAGAGCCATTCGATTTATAACTTTAGATCCATGCTACAAAACCCTTTCTCCTTCCCTTACGTATGCGTGCCTTCGTTCGCTCCAGGCTTTGAAAACCATAGCCGCCTTCATAGATCTATTTATCGCGACCTGCACGCAACCCTAGAAGATGATCGACGGCCACCATTCCCTTCATCGTCATGAAACCACCCACGAACGGAAGCTCGACGAGCTCGGTCGCCTACAACCCTTAAAAATTGTGCTCGAACGCCCAGCCTTTACCCACGATTTGCCACTTCCTCGAGTCACCGTTGCCCAAATCCATCGTTCATCTCGTAGATCTCAACAAGACGTTCGACTCGCTACACCAAAAAGTACTTTTGGTGGCACACAAAAAATGCACATAACTTATGGTGGCATTTTAGGGAACACCGCCATATGACATGCAACTAAAAAACTAATATTTTTGGTTGCGTTTTTGTAAACGCCGTTATAATGTGCCTTATTGCGGAGGCAAAAAAAGGCCACCGTAAATCTTTTTTGTAACATGTTGAAACGCCACCAAAAGTGATATTTTTTTTGACATATTTTTTCCGTAGCGTTTCTAAATGCCACTAAATAGACGATGTTGTAGATTTATCATTTTAAAGGCTGTATATTTCACCGCAGCATTATTTTTTTGTTGCTTTTTTTTCTGCCATTATATTTTTTCCGTAGCTCGTTCACTCTACAATTCACTTTATTCATAATTATATTAAACAGTAATAATAAATGTTCAATAATAAACAAAAAATGCACGAACAAATGAACTACCATAAACACAAGTAGTACATTACCATACACTAATACAGAAGTAGTACATAATTGTACATAGTCACACAACTGGTGCTAACAAAACAATTGTTTACCCATAATTCTTTATTGCATGCACAAGTGAAAGCTAGCACCATAAAAGTCCAACCTTGCTCTCCTCGAAAATCCAATGCCTGCACAAATGAAATTACAACATATAGCCAAACATCTCCAAATAGTTACGATCATAGTTCCCAAGGAAAAACTACTAACTGTACATATTATGATTATACCTTTGGATACATTCATCATTGCCTTCTGGATAAACTCGATGTAACAGCATCATTACATTTCCATATTATATACTTTGTGTTGTTAAGTTCAGGTTTATAAATATGTTGTCAGTTTCCATTAGTAGCTCAATTAAATGTTTTATGTAAAATACCGTAAGTAAATGTATGATTTTTGTCCAATTCCAAACACGTGAATCTTATAAATCGTATCACATCATAATATGATGCATCAAACAAAAATTTATAAATAGTAATAATATAACTAGTTTAACAAAGTTTTATAAATAAAGACGATGATAACGAATTAACTAAGTTTATAATAATAATAATAATAATAATAATAATAATAAATTAACTAAGTTAACCAAGTTAATAAAAATTAACTAAGTTTTCTTAAAATTAAATAAGTTTTATAAAATTAACTAAGTTTAAGATAACTAAATTTTATAAGAAATAATAATTACTAATTTAAAAAGGTTTAAGTAATAATAATGACGATGAAGAATTAACTAAGTTTTTAAAAATTAATTAAGTTTATAATATTAATAATAATAATACAATTAAGTTAACTAAGTTTTAATAATAGTAGTAGTAATAATAGTAATAATAATAAATTAACCAAGTTAATTGAGTTAATAAAAATTAACTAAGTTTTGTTAAAATTAACAAGTTTTATAAAATTAACTAAGTTTAAATTAATTAAATTTTATAAATAATAATAATATAACTAATTTAACCGTTTTATAAATAATAATGATGATGAATTAACCAATTTATTTTAAAAATTAACTAAGTTTATAATAATAATATAATTAATTTAACCAAGTTCTAATAATAATAATAATAATAATAATAATAATAATAATAATAATAATAATAATAAATTATCTAAGTTAACCAAGTTAATAAAAATTAACTAAGTTTTGTTAAAATTAAAGAAGTTTTATAAAATTAACTAAGTTTAAGTTAACTAAATTTTGTAAATAATAATATGATATACTTGTACAATGTTGTAGTTGTTTGATATTAAATTTAAAGTCTTACGAATTAACATAATTGTTCCATGTACCACTTCACTATTTCCTAGATCTGTAATTATTACCCATGAAACAATCATGGCTTTTCCATCATAATCGCCTTGAGTAATGTGCACCTATAAAACAATTAGAAAAAGTAAATTATATATAGGAGAATTATTAGGCAGCAGTGTTCTTGCATAAGCTAGAGATGAGAAAATATCAACTATAAACATGTTTATTGGAATATTATAAGCTTACTGTGCATATTTGTTGATAAATTAATAAAACAGACCAACTAAATTAATTTACCCGCCGTGTTGAAAACTGATTTTTGGGAACTACAAATTCTTTACTGTCTATAGGAATATCAACTATTGAAAACTCTCAAAGCACAAAGGAACTTGTTTGTTTACATAAGGTTTTGTCAATAGAGCACAAAAGAATGATATGAAAAGGAAGATGATTAAAACAAGATACCGAAATAAAGATTGGCATTTTTGTTCCTTGTCAAAGATATATATTAGAAAATCATGACATAAACTATTAAACTATTTTGATGTGTTCATAAAAGGCTAAGTGCTATTTATATGCATGATTGCTGAACTGTTTTGATGCTAGTATTTGGAGTTATGACACTATTTTTCATATTTTATGTATATGACTAAGTGCACTATTTTATAAATATGAGTCTAATAAGAATTATATGACACTTAACTTTGTGTTTCATGCAGCACATCCATAGGGCATATTGGTTTCAACTTCTTCACCATGTCTTTATCTATCGTTTTCTATTTATAAGTAGCAACAACTAGCAAAATTATGGAACAGAGACACTTTCTTCTTTACAATTTAATTTACCAAGGATTTGGATTTTTGAGTAAAATACTCAAGAGTGTAAGTAAATAACTTAAATGATCCACGATTCCCCTTTTTCTTTAAATCAAAGTTTTAAAAGAGCAAAATTAAAAATAAGTGATGATTAACTTGCATCATAATAATAAAATCAAATGAATTCTAAAATTCTACTGACGTATTAATTTTACATTGCATCATTTAACGTGATGACTACTGATGGATAAACACTTCTCTCGTGTACACATTGCATTTTCTTTTTTTTTTACTAATGATTGGTACTGAATTGCATCTGTAAATTTCAATGCGGAAAAAAATTCATTGCAAGTAGAGTAAAAGATGTAGAAGATGACAACAATCTTAACGGATGTCAATGACCTTACCGAATGTCTTTGCATTATCTGGATGCAGTTGCTAAGTATGTTGGAAGCACATGACGGCTTCCCGAGGCATACCCAAATCCCAAAAAACAAAAAGAAAGATCCATAATTTGTACACTAAAACCATCTAGAACATTAAAAAATCTATGTCACAATCATGAATGCTTGCTTACCTTGTATGCATTCCTTTGGTTCAGGTCAGCATTAATAAATCCGGGCATGTATTTAATGTCTTCATGCAAATGGAAAACAGGTTCACAAAAAAGTAGATATGGGATGATGCATTATGCATTACAACAGCCTGAAACAATGGAAATATAAGGCTTCCCATGCATTGAGGATACATTATGTGAGGAGGAAGGTAATAATAAAAGGAGTTCTTTCTTTTATCACCTTTTAGAAGCTATGTGAGATGCACGTTTATGCATTATGTAGCAATAATAGAAGATAGTTTTGGAGTAGGCATTCTCATATTGGATATATGAACATGTTGTACATGTTTATGAACAAGTAGTACATCAGCAAGCTTTGAGATGCAAAATGATGTAAGCACCATAGAAAATGTGTAAGTTTGAATCCAATATAAATGCTGAAATGCATAATCATAAACAAAGACATAATCCAATATAAATTTAGCACTTCACTTGTATTGCAGAAGGAATTTTTTATATGTAATAACCAAGTTATATTGGTGAACAAAGGAATAATATGAACGTAGATGTGTACGTTCGTAGAGTTTGGACCACAAATTTCAAGATTACACATGTAAATCACATTTAATTTTAATATGTATAAACAAACAACATATATTATCAAAACAAGTTAGATTTTTCCCAACACAAATAGTAATTATACAAGAATAGTACGTGACTATATTCTCAACACGTACGACAAATTGCAGCTAGGGTTGGACTAAGAAATCAACTAAGGGCGTGCTTGATTTTGCACTATATATTGGTCATAATTATATAGCGGTATAATACCTGCAAATTTTACAAATTAAGGCATTCGATTTTAGTACTATATAGAGGAAATATGTATACGATATATCTCCATGAAGTGCATCGCGAATCCATCAAATAGCCTCGTCACTGCTAGAAAACTACATCGTGAATCCCTCAAATCACCTCATCACTGCCAGCAAACTACACCACGAATCCCCCAAATCGTGAATTAGTATATAGTATACCTCCATCGCTGCCAGCAAACTACATCATGAATCCCCAAAATTGCCTTATCGCCATGTCGAAGTTTATTTGGGGTGAAGCCGGAGATAAGCAATTTTAGAAGATGAAGATGAGGGATTTTATTGATGGTTGATAAAATATGAGGAGAAAGGAAAGGCATCAAATCAGATCGAAGATTACTTTAATTGGGGTTTTCATTGATCTTTTGAGAGGAGGAGAAAATCGATAGGTGGTAAAAAAATGAGCGGCATGTAAAATTTCAGCAACATTTTAGTGAGCTATCGACGGGAAACATTTGGCCACGTTTATTTCTTAATTTTCATATTATAAAATGGTTAATGGTTGAATATAGCAATAAACGCTACCAATAAATGCAATTGATAGCAATTTTTCTTGTAGTGACTTTATAGTTGAGAGTTTTTGCTAAAAGCTGATAGATGGATCAGAAATTGAGGGAGAACGAGGTGAACTATCGACCATTAATTTGTCAATTGTTGCCGCGTTTAAGAAACTAAGGTTTTCAGAGAGATACGAGTAATATATATTATTTTATTATTATCTCGATTATTCACATGCTTTTTCGAACGAACTCCAAATTAAACGTGCCGCCTAGCATTTATAGTGTTATATCCTTATTCCGAACACAATGGAAAAGCTTTCAAGTCCTAGATCGTATGGAGGAGATAGCTTTTTAAACCTAATTAATATTAAATTTTCAATATTAATTTCAATGCATTTATACACCGTACAATCAAACAATAACTCCAAATGCTATAAAATTTGAAGTCAGATAATAATATGCTATTACGGATCCAATATGTTTCGTCGAATTTCGAGACTGTGCCCCGGAAGGCTATTTTTATACGTTAATTTAAACAAGTTATTTTTAAAATCGAACAAATCACTTTTAAATTCATTTTAAAATTATACTTATCTTCATTCTTATTAGTATAAATTTAATAATCCTTTAAATTATTTTTATCAAGCTTAAAACTCAAAATTTTACTATTTAACCATTTTTCATATAATAAATTCAATAACTAAATTATCAAATAAATAGTTATATTTGAAATTCAAGTTAAAAATTAACTTTTAAATATTTAAAATCAATTAAATATTATAATTTCAAATAATCAAAATTCTGGTTCGTCGCATTTTGAATAATGGTACCCAGAAAAGTTCACTATGCTAACTAACTTGTCCTATGATGGAAGGAGAGACTCGAATCCCCATCTATACAAGTACATTTGGTACATGGACGGAGTGAATGCTTCAGATGCCATTCAATGTTGATGTTTCCCAATTTTTCTTGAGGGAATTACTTCCATGCGGTTTACTAGGCTTCCGTTAAGATCCATCTCCATTTTCGACCAACTGGCAACAAGATTCCTTGATCGATTTAGACTTCACACGACATAGCCTAAAATTTTAATGTCCTTATAGGGTCTATTCCAGAGGCAAAATGAATCTCTGAAGTCTTTCATGAATTGGTTTAACACCGCAGTGACAATGGTAAGCAATCCGAATGAGGATATTGTTTTTATGTCCTTGGTCTACGCCATTCACCTCAAAACTGAATTTGGAAAGTGGATCAAAATAAACAATCTACCACTAGGAAAGACTTCAACCATAAGACAAGTTAATACTTAAGATTGGATGAGGCATAGAAGCTAAAAAGAAATCTACTAGCTTACAACCGATGAACATGGGCCAGAGTGCATAGCGATGAACCAGGACCTAAATACCTCAGGGATCGTTATAGGACGTATGGGAAAAGGCGAAAACCAGAAAAGGAAAAATTAGAATTCTAATAAATGAAATGGTAACAAAAAGCGGCTTAAAGGCTTCAGGCTCGAAGATTAAACCCCGCTCAATGATACTCCGGGAAATACCTATGCCGTAACACAAGGGACAAAGGAGTACAGGAAACCTCCTAAAAAGGAAGCAACTGAAGAGCAAAAGCATTCCGGGAAGTACCATCGCTTCCACGAAATGCATGGCCACAATATGGAGTGCCATTACCTAAAGAACTTGATTGTGGAGCTGATCCGGGAAAACATGCTACATCAATATGTGAGAAAATTGCAAAATCATGACCAACCCGCAACTCCACAAGCTTCTATGGATCGAAGAAACCAAGTTGGAACTAGCAAAGAGGGATCTAGACGAATTGACCAGAGACTTGTCAATGGTATGATATTTCAAGGACCTCATCCCGCATAGAGGAGTTTGGGAGAAATGGAGTGGTATACGAGCTCATTAAAACATGCTTCGAAGGATTTATGCCTTGCGATAGAAGATGGAGCCCTGCTAAGCAGCAGAGAACTCTGAATGATGATATAATATTCAAAAATAGAGACACCAAAGGGATTGAAGCTCTAATGCTCGATCCCATGGTCGTGACTATAGGTATCAGACCTACCATGGTTCGACGAGTATTGGTTGACAGCGGTAGTTCTTTGAATATCCTTTTCAAATGCACCTTTGATCAGAAGAAGATCAACATTACAGACGTATCTGCCTACCAAATAAAAATTCAAGGATTTACTGGCAAACCCAATTAACCCGTCGGGGTGGTTAACTTGCCTATAGAACTTGGGGAAGGTGACTGAAGAGTCACCCTCATCCAAACTTTCGTTATCGTAGATGAAATTTCTACATGTAATGCCTTCTTGGGACGGCCCATGTTGGCAGATTTCAGAAATTCTTTAGCCCAGTGGTGCCTGACCATGAAATTCCCAACGACGAATGGAACTAGAGTGATTAAAGGAGACCAATGTGCCGCCAAATAATGTTACATCATAGAACTGCATGAATATAAAATAAAAGAAAAGGGGTAGAATATGAGGAGAACTTTCAACAATCGCAAACCTACCGAATAGCAACTATAGAGCCGACCCTGGCTTAGGGACAATAGCCAATTCTACAAGGCTTTGGACGTTGGAAAGAAGATTTCAGGGAAGAATCAAGAAGCAGCAGTAGAATTGACGACATCTTTTCCAATCGACATGGATGACCAAACATGAATCTTGAAAATTGAATCGCACCTTGGAAACAAGATGTGATTAGAACTCGCTAAATATCTTCATGCCAACTTGGACATGTTCGCTTGGACACATTCCAATATGTGTGGGGTATCAGTGGAATTGCATGCCACACACTCAACAGTGATCCCAGGTTTTTACCGAAAAAGCGGAAAAGGCGCAGCCTGGGCCCCGAATGATCCAAGGCATTTAGAGAAGAGTTAAACAGGCTAATAGCCATTGGTTTTATCCGTGATGCGACCTGCCCTGAATCGGTATCTAACCTGGTTTTGGTCAAGAAGTCCAATGGGGAATGGTGAACTTGTATCGACTATTTAGACTTAAAAAACTGCTCGAAAGATAGTTTTCCTCTACGCAGAATCCACCAGCTTGTGGACAACACAGTTGGACATGAATTGCTACCATTTATGGATGCGTACTCGGGGGTACAACCAGATCATCATGCACGAACTGGACTAAGAAAGTACCAATTTTATTAGGCTACAAATTAATTGCTTTTGGCTTAAAGAATGCTGGGGTAACTTACCAACGATTGGTAAATGCTATGTTCAAGTGTCAGATTGGAAAAATCATATAAGTCTACATAGATGACTTGTTGGTTAAATCGCGAATAGCTGCCTATCACTTAGATAATCCTTTCGAAATGTTTGATATACTTTGAAAATATGGGATGAAGATCAATCCACTTAAATGTCACTTTGGGGTTGCCTTTGGAATGTTCTTAGGATTTATAGTGAGTTCTAGAGGCATCGAAGCAAATCTAGAACAAACCTTACGAGATGTTGAAGCGCTGATGAACAAGAAGTAGTTACGAAGCCTGAATGGGAAAGCCGTGACGCTACGTCGGTTTAATTCGAAAGCCATCGACAAATGTATACCATCTTTGATGCACTAAAGAAAGGAAAGAAGAATTTTGAATGGAACGAGGCTTGTCAAACCGCATTTGACGAGTTGCTATGACATATGGAAACCCTGCCTATCCTAGCAAAGCTAGTAAACAGAGAGGACTTGTTCATCTACTTAACAATCTCACTTCATGCGTTAAGTGCTGCTCTTGTACGTGAAGAATCTAGAATCCAACGACTCGTATATTACATTAGTAAAAAGTTCACTGGAGTCGAGAAAAATTATTCGAAACTGGAAAAGCTAGCGTATTGCCTCTTGATCACATCTAGGAATTTATGACCATATATCTAGACACATCCAATTAAATTATTAATCGATAAACCCTTAAAGTAAGTATTGTACCACCTCGAGACTTCTAGGCGGCTCAACAAATAGTTGAGTCAATATGAAATCACTTACCATCCTAGAAGGGCAATAACGGGCAAGCATTGGCAGATTTCATCATCGAATTTACTATGCAGGATGATGAAGAAGAAATTACACTAGAAGTGAAACATGATGGAAACTCTTCATCGATGGTGCGTCTAATAACTTCCGCTCAAGGGAAGGGGTAGTGTTTGAAACTCTCGAAGGATGAGCCATTTGCTATGTCTAGCGATTAGAGTTCCCAACGACAAATAACAAAGTAGAATATGTTAGGATAAAAATTATGAAAGAGATGGAGATAAAATCCATAGACATCTATAGAGACTCTTCGTTAGTCGACTGTTAGGTGAAAGGCGAATACCAGGCTCGAGGGAAGAACCTTTCCCCATATTTATCTAAAGTGCAAGAGTTGCTAAATGACATCGAACATTACACCATAACTAACATCCCGGGGGAGCTGAGCATGAAGATTAACTACCTAGCTAAACTGGCTAGTTCTGGAGAAGCTCAATCATTGGGACTAGTCCCAGTTGAAACCCTGACCACTCCAAACATAAGAGAAATGGATATCAATCGGATTTTTGAAACCACCATTGAACTTAAAATGTGGATAATGCCAATCAAAGACTACTTGCTTACAGGAACTCTTCCGTAAAAAGGAACCAATGGAAAAGGCTTCTCCAGAAGGTACCATGATTCATAGTATAGGATGGGATACTCTAATAAAGGGAGTTCTCTACCACCTTTCTCAGATGTATGACCAACGACAAAGCTCAACGACTCCTGAGAGAAGTTCACAAAGGCGACCGTGGAAACCATGCACGGGGGAAAACCCTTGCAAAGAAAATCCTCCGATGTGAGCATTTGTTGCCAACAGCGAACGATGATGCAATATATTACGCCAGACGGTGCGACCGATACCAAAGATTCAGCAAGATGAAAAGAACACCCTCAACAGAGATAACATAGATGGCCAACCCATGGCCATTCGTAATATGGGGAATTGATTTGATTGGTGTATTGCCAATGACAAAAGGAGGGGCTAAATATGCTATAGTTGCCGTTGACAATTTCACCAAAAGGGCCATAGCAGAATCGCTGGCTACTATTACCATAAAGAAAGTCATTAATTTGTTACTAAAAACATTATTTGCAGGTTTGGTGTACCATAGAAAATCATCATTGATAATGTGACCCAACTCGAAAGCGTGGAGTTTAAAAACTTTTACAAATGATTTCGAAGCGAGAAGAGATTTTCCATGGACGATCATCCGCAAGCCAACAGGCAAGTGGAAGCAATAAACAAGATCATCAAGTCCACCGTCAAAAAGAGGCTAACTAAAGCAAAAGGAAATTGGGTTGTCTAACCTCCACTCGCACTATGGTCTCGCAGAATAACAAACAAAGCAGTAACCTGGCATACCTCGTTCGCCTTGGCATATGGTTCAGAAGCAATGATACCCATCGAACTAGAATTCCCTTCTCATTGAAGGAAGAATTTCAATCTGAGGCAAAACAAGTAGCTACTACTCAATTCGCTTGACATGATCGATGGGAAAAGGGAAGAAACCGAGCTAAGGGACACTGCTCACCAAAAAGGGTCGCACGACACTTCAACTCCAAAATTCACAACCAAACCTTTAAAGTTAGAGACCTCATCCTCAAATGAGTCTGTATCATACCGGGAACCTTTAGACCAAATTGGAAAGGAGTGTATGTAATCAGCCAAAAGTTAGAGGATGGAACATTCAAACTGACAATTCCGTCGACGGAATCCAAATTATTCGAGAATGGAACAACGAATCGCTGCGGTCATTACTCTATATGAAACTATCTTATGTACTTCTTATTTTTCATCAAATAAGCCATCCCGGGATAACCAAAGGCATTGTAAAGAGGTAGAATTGCCCAACTTTTCTTAATAAAATTGCTTTGCTTTTTGAAACAATAAAACCATGTTCATAAAAGTAACCTGCCGAGTTGACGAGGTCAAGCCAGCTCAAAACCATCCAATTGCTGCTTGAGATAGTGGAATCATGATCAAGTACACCCCATGTACTCACTGGGTCGATAGAAGTAAATCGAATCAAACCATTGGATCAGCGGAAGTTGGTCCCTACCTTCTAAGAATCGGTGTTGCTCTGGTAACGCCGGGAAGGCCCAAATTGAAGTCGTGCATCCATAAGCTGCGTACCTTTGAGCAGTGGAACCACGCTCTCGAAGCATAAAATCCTCACGTTAGCCAAAGATTGGCAACATCGAGAAGGTCCAAACCATTCCAGATCAACGAGTCATATCGATCCCCAAAAGCCGGGCATTCCATAAGTCACGCACACTTCCAAAAGCTGCGCATCCCATAATCCGCACAAATTCTCAAAAGCCACGCAGTTTATAAACTGCGCATATTTCTTAAGCACCAATATTGCCTTGGCAATACCTTAAAATTGTCCATTGTAGGAATAACAAGAATCAACCCATCTCACTATTCGAAGAACCGGGTATGAAGCCAATAATGTCAAACAACTACAAGTCAGCAAAGAATTCCAATTGTTGAAAGACAATATATCTGAAATCAAGCCATTAAAATCATAAGTTCCTGAAGATAGGAACCACAAAATAGGTTCGATTACAAATATCCAGAAGATCACTCGGATCAACTGTTCATTTGTTAAGCGTTCGAAGTAAGCAGCCCCATGAAATTGGGGCACACTAATACTCAATTAAAAAATACTCAAAAACAAAAACCAAGTACTTCATAGTTCTGTTACTCCAAATAAATAATTTTAACGGTAATTACAGGACTAGATAAAATTATAGTAAATAAAATTGACATAAATGCATGAAACGTATATAAGTAACAAGTAAAGTTACAATCAAATTGTCAACATTGTATTACTCATAGCATTTTCAATATAAAGTCAAAATGTGAGGGCCGTACCCACATAATATTGGCTAACAAAAAGGAAAATACTAAGTTTCTCCATGACAACATTAAAAAGAATAGTGAGCGTAGACTCTGCACTTGTACAGAGGGTAATAAAAAACAAAACAACAAGAGGAAGACAGGTCAGATCAAGGCATCTACTCATTGCTACCCTGGTCTCCTTTCGCGCCTCTAATTTGCAGTTTCTCGGGCCTATCTTTGCCCGGGGCACCCTCACTCTCCAAAGCATGACCACCGGAGGAGCCTCCTTTCCCCTTATGCTTGGAGGCCGGTGAGAGCTTTAAGATGACTTTCTCTGTGCCTCAACCTTCTCCTTTTTTTACCACAACCATCTGTTCCTCAGTCTTCGGTTGCTCTATCATTGTTTTCTCAGGTTGGCTGCCACGTTCTGCCTGCTCTTGCATACAAGTAGCCGCCGAGCTCTCCTCATGAGAAATAAAGTGGTCATCCAAACAATGCAGAGCTTCAATTTGCTCAGAATACAGAACAGGCTACTAGCCATAAGCAAAGACAATGGTTGATGCTGTTAAAATAACCAGACCCAGTGTCATGATGAGAAGGAAATCGGCAGGCCGAGGAGGTTGATCTACAATACCAGAATAAAGGTCGGTTATCTCATCGATTTCATCAAGCATGAATTGAAAATATTTAAGTATGAGAAAGAGGAGGAGTGGGGGTTTGGTCCCTTGGAAAGATTTTAAAGCCTTTGCAGTTGCCTTCCTTCGATGGCTGCAGGTTCATGGGAGAAGTGATAATAATCCTGCGACGATGACTCGCCCGACCCTAAGGGAAAGTGTTTGGCGACAGCTGCAGTGGTGATCATAGCAGTGGTGGATCCACGTTCCCTCTCCAGTTTTAAGATTCTCTGGCCTTCCACTAAAGCTTGGCTGGATTCCTCATTCAGGTATGCCTGAACGAGCTCCTCCTCGGAATAACAGCCACATATGTCATCAAACCGAGATAGAATTTCCTCCCAAACCACAGCGAGCGTGCGAGGGAACGATGGACCCAAATAACCAAGGCTACTTTGATGAAGCATGGTGTTAACATAGAAGCCAAGAATCATAGCGTCCAAGTCTTTCATTTTTCTTGTAAAAGTATCTTAGAACTCTGAAATGCTTGTCTCCGTGCTAGCCTTGTCCACGGCTAGTTGATTTTTCTTGGCTTCCAAAACCAAAATTTGAGTGTGTAGAGAGGCAATTTCTTTGGATTGTTCAGCTATGACTCTCTTCTCCGCCTCGATTGTCGCCTCATTTTCACTTAACTTCTCTTTCATAGCTGCCTTGTCGGCGTGGTACATTTTTATCTCGTTTCTGAATATGATCTTGGCTCATTCATTCACTTGCTTCAACTGCTCGAACGAAGAATCACTTTTACTTTCCCTCTTCAAGGCATCATCTCTCTCCTTCTTTAATCTTTCAATTTTTGAGTCGCGTTCGGCTAGCTGCTTTTCAAATTCAACTTTCTCGGTCTCAAATAAGAAGATCTTCTAGTAATTATTTTGGTTAATGGTAGAAAGTTGCATGCACAATTTCTTCCACCCATCAGCCGCTCCAAGCCGCTTTGGATTGCCTGAAGATGGGTGAGTAATATTCTACTTGGACCAACTTTAGATTGGGCTCGTTGAAAAAATCCTCCTCAAGAATAAGTGGGGAAATGTAGCCTGCAAGAGAAGGGTCCAGTAGAGAGACTGTAAGGAACTCTCCTTAAAATTGGAAGAGGAGCGGTAGCAGCATGAGTGGAGGTGGTCATGGCCCTGAAAGTGGAAGTAGGAAGACGTTCTTGATCTTTCTTTGACTTTTTAGATGGGTCTCCCCGCTCAATCGGGCTTTTCCTTTTTTCTTGGCCACTCCTGCTATCACGGTCTAGATCCTTCCTAGTCCATCAGTGCTCCTCTTCCTCATTTTATTTTCTCCTCCATCGCTCTTCATCGGTCTCACGGGAGGAGTAATATTGGGAGAAATGTCTTTGCAAATATTGAGACTTTAGCGCTTGGTTAAGATCATTATCGAAGCTTCGAGACATGATTCCTGCAGTAGATAACAAAACGATTTTAGGAAAAAAGACATTTGATGGATACAAATTTAAGATGAATAATGATGTAATGCACAGTCCTCTGCAGTTTAACGACCCCAACATAATAACACAAACCATCTTGTTCGCCAAATAATGTCAGGATATATATTTCAATGGAAATGATTTAGAAAGGCTATGAAGGCAACCCTTCTGAAGTAGAATCCCCCATCAGATCCTTCACATCCACATAAGTGTCACTCGCATCTCCAAAGTAAATTCGGCGTCTTTCGACGAATGATTGGGAGCAGGTTCATCTTTAGGAGGGACTTCCTCATAATGTTCTTTTAGAGGGGCCGATAGAATGTGCCTAAGACCTAACTACGGGGACTTGTCACCCGAATCGACATCGCCTTCATCGATATCTGTATCCAAGTTTTCTTCTTCGTTGATTAAAGGTAATCCAACATCGGCTCCTCCTTTCTCATAATTACCAGAGCATTTGCATCCTGATGAGCCTAGTCCTCTTCCTTCTCCTCCAATCGAAGGCATCTTGGGTGGACCGACGGTTTTAATTTTGATTTAGGTTTACTCAGAAGATTCTACTGACTTGCCAGACGATTCGCTATCTTTCACTTCGTCATCGTCTTCTCCGTCAAAATCATGGGAGGTAGAGATTGAGTGGGCCCGAAATTTGGAGCTAGAGGGGCCATTAATAAACCCAACCGATCTTCTGGGATGTAAAAGCCCACATCAGCGGAGATTCTCGTCGGTGAGCAGAAGTTTGATTGTGCGCTCTCGGGCATTGACTGCCTTAAGGGCACTGAGAACAGGCACGATTGATGGATCCTTATTAATTGTTGAGAGGACTGCAAAAGAATAGACGATCGCTTAGAAGACTTTTTAGCAGCTAAAGGAAATTTTATGCCTATAAGAGAAACTTACCGCCCATGGTCCATAGACGAGTGAATCGCTCGGAGCACTTGACAAAGAAAAATTGATTTTTGAATGAGGGGAAGTTTCTAGGAGAATTCTATAAATTCCATCCTACCATCAATAGTAAGGAGGCTGGCTACTTTGATCACTAGAGAAACTCTGCTATGAAGATTCTTCAACCTTCTTCTTCCTTATGATGGCTGCCATGGGACAATTGAGATCCTTCCTTTTGTCTCCTCTAATGGCAGCTTGATTTTCTTGAACTCAAACATACAAATTGTAATCAACTTTACTTGTGATCAGTTAATACATCAATAAAATCCATAAAGTGGACGTAGGCTTCGTTAACAGCCGAACCACTATAAAATCTCTTGTTTGTTTATTTTTTCTGCGATTTATTATTGCTTTTTCTAGTTTATTTGCTTTGATAAACGGGACTGATGCTTTCACACTTAATATAGGACGTTAATCCTTTTTTTGGGTTAACAACCGGGCTTCAAAAACTTCCTTGAAATGGGCTCAAGAAAAGTCCTACTTTGATGTATTAGCTGTTACTGAATCCCATCAATCCATCATCGACTTTTGAAGTTGTCAGGATGCCAACAACCATTTCTCTGCATCTTCTAACTAAAGATCTCCAAATATTATTTCACAAGATCAGAGCCACATCTACACTCCAAGAATATCTTCAGTCCTACAGAACAATTTCTTGCCTAAAGTGGTGAAATTCTTACACAAAGTTGTAATTGGGCTGCACATGCACTACCACTGCCTTTACGGGATCTACAACTGGCGTAATGGCATTTTTAGGTACCCTACCATTGGTAGCTACACTAGTTCCAGATCCTTTCCTTCCTTCTCTTCTTGTATTCATTTCTAATACCAAAACAAATAGTAGGTATCTTTAGAATACAAAAGTAGGATTAAACTGGTTTAAGGAAACAACACAAAAGGATCTAAATTGAGACTTTAGAGGATAAATATTATTATTATAAAATTAAAAATACGCTTTCTAAAGATTAACTTATTCTAGGGCATTACTTATCCTCTCTCTAATGGGTTATGCCCTAATTAGGCTAAGATGTTCGCTCAACCAAAGCTCTAATACCAACTGCGATGACCCAACATTCGGACCCCTAGAAACACCACTAAATACATCCTCGGTATTCATGTGTCATAGCCCAAGAATCCAAAAGTTAAGACATAATGGGGGTAAAATAAAAGAAACAGAAAAGAAAATCTCTCAACAGAACGGTTAAATATAATATAACCATAACGTAGTTCATAAAGTTACTTCCAACCTGGGGTTATCAGAGTTACAACAAAAGTACTACTACTATCATCTAACGCAGTTGTAACAACTTGCCTTTACACTTGCTAATACAAAATACACATACATATGCAAACATCGCATAACGGCCGGAATAGATAACTAGATAGATACGGAGCCACATTCTCGTCAATCATCTTCAAAAGAGCCTAAAGAATCCTGTCACTCCTGGACTATTCAAATAGAAATGAGTACACAAGAGTTTAGAAAAAAAAACAACTTGGGTTAGACAATAAGTCTTGTATGAATAACTCCAAATGAAAGTGGAATACGCGAAAACAACATGTGAGACCATACCGCAAAACACGTAACGGGTTTCCTCTCGCAAGAACGACATCCAAGCATAAAAAAGGGCATAAATAATTAAACATCGTAAAAAGTAATAGACGCTTCCCAATGAAATTAAGAAAGAATCAACTCAAAGGTTCGAATCAAAAACAATGGAAAGGAAATTTTCCAACAATGACTTGGAGGGTGCACCCCTTCGCTGAAAGTATACCCCTTGAAATATACTTGAGAAGGTCATTTACTCTGTGTCTGTCTTGAAAAATGTACAAGCCAAACCCTGCCAATCTTACTGAGAATTCAAATATTTCATATCTTTATAGGCATACAAACAAATCCAATCTAGAGTAAATGTGAGGGTGCCTTAATGGGAGCAGCCCCACAAAGCTTGCCATCCACTTACTCTTTAGTTTTAGTCATTTCTAATAAAGGATATCAACAAATCAAATAACCAACATATCATCTTAGATTGACGATATACAAAGAAGATAGTGGAATCGATGATCAATAAATCAATTATCGAGAATAATCAAAATGAACGTATATGAATATTAAATCTCATAGCCTTCCCACTACTCGTCGATTTCAAACTTGTTCCAACCCTCGGTAGAAAATAAAGTCGGGCAAGTTAAGATAGTGTTATCTCTAAGCCTTGCCTTGACAATATTTTTAACCTTCAAGAGAGAATGTATACCTTAACGTCTAATGCTAAGAATATGACTAAATCATTTCCGTATAAGCGATATCGTTTACGGAAATTTTATCTCTTATCCTTTCCATAACCAAATCAAACTTTTAAAAACCAAACTTGTGCTCGGTTTTCATGTCTTAAACATTTGTAAAACTAATTTAAGATCCTTTGAAATTAGTTAAAAATATCCATATTGAATCTCAGGAAGAGAAAAATAAGTTAGAACCATTCTTATAAAATAAGAAAAAACGTCGCAAAAAGTGCCGCTAAGTAGTATTGAAAATTTCTTTAATAAGTCTGTTTTTAAAATGCATGATTTTACAAAATTTTCGAAGTATGAGTACTCTATTTTATTTTAAGAACAACATACTATGGATCAAGTATGCATTCAAAGAAACTTAGAGAGTTTAGAAATCAAATAAACACCTTGGAAAATTCTTTAAAAATTTGAATTTTCTAAAAAAAAGGTACTTTCAAAGTGTCGATATAACGATAGTCTCTAAAATGACACTTCTATAAAACATTTATATGTCATACATACTCATCCAAATATTTCACAACCAGCATAAATATGAAAGTGAATGAACATCGGCGAGAAACCCCTTAAGGTCTCTCTACAAACGAAGCATGTGAATTACCTATGTTTATATGTTTTTCGAAGTGCTCTGTAGCGAATTATTCGTTATAAAGACACTTAAATTTCTTCTTTTATCCCCTACAAAACAATGGTTACTTATATCATCTGCTTTCAAGCAGGAATCAAATCCAAACATGCAAACATACACTAGTAAAACAATGAAATCAACATTTTTATGTTTTACAAAATTTGTTGATTTGTAAACTATTTTGATGTAACATCCCACCTTTTTATACGCTTTAAATCGACGATAAACCACACACGTCAGACTTAAATCATACAGAAGGGCGGATTGTTATAGGGCAAATAAGAAAAGCAGAGTAAGAAAAAGAACAAAACAGAATCTTGCAGCGGAACGATAAAATATAATAATCAAATATACAGTTCGTGAAGCTGTTTTACAAAAATATCGATTATATTTATACAATACATATCAGAGTTTCACATACCAGAGAACAATAAATAATGTAGTGGAACAGTATGGATGTAGTGGAATACTATATAAATAATAATAAATCTTCGTCTTCGTCCTCCAAAATACGGTCTTCCAAATCCTGAAATGCTCAGGCTGACCCGAGCGAATTGAAAAGACAAAACACTCAAGTCAGAACTAAAAGATATTATGTAAGCTAAATAAACAATAAATAATATGAGTGGAACGGCGTCATAGATGTTTACGGGATTTGACATTTCCTTTCTAGTGTCTAATGTGAGTGCAGTAACTTAAGAGATGCTCGGAATTCACATCTCCTAAGGATCCGTTAAACTATTTGCTATGTAGTAATATTTCATTATTATAATAATTTCTACAGTAAAATAAACTTACTTTTAAATAGCATTAAGGCTTCAAATTTTCCACCTTAACACGTAATAGTCCAGTAGTCCATCCAGTATCATGGTCCCTCCTGATCGGGAAGTCACCAGAGGATACCACGGGGCTACGGGAGAAAACCAAACTCATATAAGGCACGCTAGGGTAGGTGACATGGCACAACTAGGCAATGCCATGGTAGATATACCAATTACGCTTTCGGGACGGTGGTAACGCATAGCCGCAGCTGCCGCCCACCTCGAGCCACACCCTCAATAAAAAGTCAAAAGTGGCCACCGAATCAATCCAAAAGTCAAACTATAATATCGAATGGATGTGTCCGATCAAAGGAGCTACCTCATTAGCCCATTAATCGCTCCTGTTTTAGCCACCTTATGCCAACTCATGGGAGTCAGGTCCAAGTATATACCTCAAAGGAATGCCTCCGCCATCCTACTTCATTCTGGAATCTCCACTGCGTACACAGTTGTTAAAGTGGTTTTTCGGAGTTGGCAGAGAGTATGACAACTTCCGATCCCGGTCTCTTTAACAACCAAACGTTATTATAACACCGCGGTCTTTTCAAAATATATAGTTTTAAAACCATAATATAATATCCATTTCAAAACCATATAAATACGATATCATTTCCGTTTCAACAACCAATCAATATGATATCATTTTTATAAAAACCAAAACAAATATACTATCATTTTTATCTCAAAATATATCCTTTTTTCAAAATCATAGCACTTTCGAAGTTATAACGCTTCGAAACCAAAACACTTGAAATATAACACTTTCAAATCATAATAATTTGAAAGTCAAACTTTGAACATACTTCCACCACTTAAATGGTTTATATACTGAAATATTTTATTAGACAAAATAACTTCTTCAATTTCACAAATCAATTCCAAAATAACTCGATTTTCTAAATTTTAGATTTAACCAAATCCCGAATCACAATTTCCCTTCAATTCAGTTTTCACATAACCCATTTCAAATTATATTGATTTCAAAACTGATTGATTCACCAAGTAAACCATTTTAAATTCAGTTTATTTCAAGCTTTAAGTATTCAAAAATTCCAAAACTAAGTTCAATAGTTACAATTCAGCAATTCAATTTTCTATTGTTTTGTTTTGAAATATTTTACTTAATAAATCCATTATCATTTAAACAAAACCCAAATTTCAAAACTGAATATTTCCTTAAATTTATTTACTTGAAATATTTATTTACTTCACCTTAACCCAAAATCAAATGATAAAATCATACCTTCTAAAATTTCAAATTTAATAGATTTCGCCTCAAACCTATTAGAGTTTAATTCTGTAACAACCCGCATATTTATCGATTTTATATTTAAATATTTTATTTAAATATTTCATCATTAGTCGGATTTTAGTCCGAAAAGCTACTTTTGCATACGGTCGAATTAGGACTCGGGACCGCTCCCATTGAGTTTAAAATGCCATTTGCGACCTTTTTGAGTATAAGCTTCGATATGTTTAGAGAAAGTTGATTTTTGCTACTTTTCACTTTGGGTTTGGTTTGGGCTCAGCCCTATGTTAACTTATGCTCAAATCTGAGCCACTCTTCTCCACTCACCCTCATTCTCTTCTCATTTCAGTTTTTAGAGTATTAATGGTGGGAGAGATTGGAAATTAAAACTCCAAAACCCTAGTTTCTCTTGCAAATCAAATTCCTAGCTCCAAACTCAATAAGAACCCATTGGTAAGCTTCTCTCCTTCTTCTCCAACTTATTCTCTTACCAATTTCAGAAATTCCTAAACCTAATTTTGGGAATGTTCTTGTTTTGAGCTTAGATTCAAGCTCATTTGGGTTGTGTTGAAGAGAGGTTGATTCTCCATTTGCTTTCAAGCTTCTTCTTGTTCGATTTTGTAAAAAAGTGAGATTTTTATCTCACATCTTAGTCTATAATTATCTTCGATTGTTAGGTATGAATTCCTAACACTTATTCTTGTGCAATTGATTTTGGTTTGGATTGATTTGGTGTATATTCCAATTTTTGGTGTTTTGGTCTAATTTATGAAAATCCTTTTATGGATATTTGGACATTGATATTTGTGTTGAGTCACAAGTTCTATGAAGGTTTTGATTTCTGACAAAGAAATAAAGGCGATCGACAAAACAAGGTCATTATGGCTATAAAGAGCTACATATGGTACTCTAGATTATAGGTTGATTATTTGATATTGTAATAGTGATAAACTTGTTAAAATCTATCCTCAAATAATCATGCATTTCAAGGAAATCAATATATATACGACTAAATTGCAGTTGCACATTTAGTGTGCAACTTTACAGGGACCGGTCGACCGGTCATAAAATATGCGGTTGACCGTTCCTGTATAATTTGCACATTGAACGTGCACACATGCACATAACGACTATATATTTAAATTCCTGTCTACTGGTCATTTTTTGACCTGTCGACCGTTTTTAAACAGAAAGCAATTTTTCCAAATGACACTTCTTTCTCCAAAGGTTGCATCTCTTACCTTTCATCAAAGATCATATATCTTAATGGCAACTGCTCACAAAGAGTTACAACCATTCTTCTCTATATAAACTCATCTAAATCATTGATTAAAACAACATGATTATATATGCTTTTTACTCTAATCTCTGATCTTACTTTCTACATACTCCTGCATTCTAAAAGCTCTCAATTATTTATTGAATCATTGAAACTATTTCATATCTTTTGATTCAATAAGTAATATACTTTCCTTAATCTTTTCAAAACATCATTCGCATACTTTGAGGATAAGATTATAGGAAGGGTGTACTACTAGTGACAAATCCGTGTTTTCAAGAGCACAAGTTGTCAACAACAATTGTATTTCTTCTTTTGTTGAAGTCCTCTGTGTTGTAAGAGGCAAGTGTTGAAGTCCTCAGTGTATTAGAGGCGTGAAATCCTGTTCGTTTGCTCGGGTGTTGTAAACCTGTTCCTCCGGGTGAAGCGAGGTAGTTAATAGTGAAAATCTAAATAGAAGTCTGGGACTGGACGTAGGACGGTGCTCCGAACAAGTATAAAAATCTCTGGTGTGATTTTTCTATTTTTATTTACTATGCTATTATCATCTATTTCCGCATTTATATTATAGTCCATATTACACGATCCGTGTGTACTATACTAGCACGTGCACGATCACACACTTTTCATTTTGTATCAGAACAAGGTTATCACATAACCGTAACACAGTTATTTGATATATTCTTGTAATATGGCAAATAACGCAAGTACTAGCACTCAGAACACAACGTACATGGAAGGTCAATCGACACAAAGACCTCCATTTTTCAATGGTCTTAACTATAGTTATTGGGCACACGTATGTCATTCTTTATGCAATCAAATAGCTATGATGCTTGGAATGCCACTCAAAGAGAAATAGTGAATCCAACAACTGATTATTCAGAATGGACTGCGGCTGAGAAAACGGCAGCAGCCGTAAATGCAAGAGCAATAAATATGTTGTTCTGTGCATTAGACCAAAATGAATATAACCGTGTTAGTATC
Organism: Allium cepa; assembly: GCA_030765085.1. Taxonomy (NCBI): domain Eukaryota; kingdom Viridiplantae; phylum Streptophyta; class Magnoliopsida; order Asparagales; family Amaryllidaceae; genus Allium; species Allium cepa. Next base: position 270,696,712 of record CM060944.1, read on the forward strand.
TGCACTACTGCATATCAAATTTGGGAAACGCTAAAAACCACTCATGAAGGTACTAACAAGGTTAAACAAGCCAAAATAGCCATGCTGAAAAGTCAATTTCAAAATGAAACCAAATGAGACAATCAATGATATGTATTCACGATTTCAAACTATCCACCATGCACTTATTGGCTTAGGACAAAAATATTCTGATTTTGATGTTGTTTCAACAGTCCTACATTCTCTGACTAGTGAATGGGAAGGAAAAGTATTAGCAATTGAAGAAGCTAATGACCTTTCCGTCATGAAGCCAGATGAATTGATAGGAAATTTAATGTCCTATGAAGCAAATTTGCAGGCTAGAAAAGAACAGAAAGAAGAAAAGAAAAATGTAGCATTTCATGTTGAGAAAGATGAAAATGAATCAGATTCTGAAGACGAAGATTTGGCATTTATTGCGAAAGGATTCAAAAAATTCCTAAAATATCGAAAAGCCAGTCGTTACAATAAAAGGAAACCTGGATCAAATAAACCATCTTCATCTGCTATAGAATGTTTTAACTGCCACAAAAAGGGACACATGCAGAAGGATTGTCCAGAACAAAAGAAGAAGTCAGAAAATGACAAATTCAAATATAAGAAGGACAAATCAAAGAAACGAGCCTTCTCAGTAACATGGGATGATTCAGAGTCATCTTCATCAGAAAGTGAAAGTGATTCGGAAAATGAACAAGCTAATGTTTGTTTTATGGCAACAGAAGATGAGGTACAAATTCCTACATTTGATGAATTACTTGATATTAATGCTGAATTGATAGTCAAATATAAAGACATAAAATGTCAATTAAAAGTAGTCAAAGCAGATTTAAGTAGAGTAGAGTTTGAACGAGATATGTTAACAAATGAGAAGAAAATATTAGAAAAGGAACTTGAAAAAATTCAAGAATCATCATCTAATGTTGACTCTCAACTATCTCTTTTGAGTCAAGAAATAGAAGCTCAAAAAGAAAAAAATAATGCTCTCACTACTGAAAATCATGAGCTTAAGGCAAAAGTCAAAATTCTAGACCTAGAAAAGCTAGTTTACAAACGAAGTTTGATGACATTACTCAAAATGTTTCTAACTTTAACAAAGGTCGAGAAAATTTGACAAAAATCATTGAAAGTTCACAATCTATTTCGGATAAACAAGGTTTGGGATATAAGAAACAAGAAACCAAGAAACATCTTGGTAATAAAAGGAAGAAGAAAGTACAAAAAACTGAAGCTAAGAAAAATCTTAGTTTATTATATTCCAAACCAAAACCAGTTGTGAAACTTCAAAAGAAAAATGTCAAGACTATCAAAATATGGGTTCCTAAAACAAATAATAATTTGATTAGGAACAAATATATTCAGAATTTCATGAATACTGTGCATCTTAATAGTAATTATGTATATAAAGGGGATACCAGACCCGTATGGGTTTGGACTCCTAAGACCTAACTCTTAGGACCCCATAAAAAGTGGGTACCATGGACTTAATTTTATTTTTTGCAGGTCCCACTTAAGAAAAGAGGAAAGTGGATATTGGACAGTGGTTGCTCGAAGCACATGACGGGAGACAAGAGCTTATTAACAAATATTACACACTCAGATGGTGGCTCTGTCACTTTTGGAGACAATTCGAAAGGCTATATCATCGGCAAAGGCGATGTGAGCAATTGCGGTACATCTAACTTACCTCTTATTACAAATGTCATGCTAGTTAAAAATTTAAAACACAATTTACTTAGTATTAGTCAGTTATGTGACAAAGGTTTTATAATCTCTTTTTCGAATAATAAATGTAATATCTTAGATAGAGACCACAATTTAGTTTTCAAAGGCTATAGAGACAGAAATATATATATTCTGAATATGAATATTAATCATAATTCAGATATGTGTCTTGTGGCTAATGATAATGATCCATGGCTATGGCACAAACGCTTCTGTCATATAAACTTCAGAACTATTGACAAGCTGGCCAAAAACAATCTAGTTAGAGGTCTACGCAAAATTAGTTATAAAAATGATAGTTTTTGTGATGCCTGTCAGTTAGGAAAATTGACAAAATCGTCATTCAAGTCAAAAAGGGTCATATCAACATTACAACCACTTGAACTACTACATATGGATTTATTCGGACCAACACAGGTTCAGTCAATAAACCATAATAGATATGTATTTGTAATAGTTGATGACTATTCTCGTTATACATGGACTATTTTTTTGAAGAACAAGAGTGACACTTTTGACCATTTCAAATCTTTCGTCAAAAGAATTCAAAAATCAAAAGGGCTAAAAGTTAAAAACATAAGAAGTGATCATGGTGGTGAATTCGAAAATAACAAATTTGAAAATTTTTGTACAAAAAAAGGTATTAACCATAATTTTTCGTTTCCTAGAACTCCACAACAAAATGGAGTTGTAGAACGGAAAAATCGAACATTACAAGAATGTGCAAGAACGTTATTAAATGGATTCGCTTTACCAAAACATTTCTGGGCAGAAGCCGTCGCTACAGCGTGTTATGTTTTAAATCGTGTGTCTATTCGACCACTTACCAAAAACACGTCTTATGAATTATTTAACGAAAGGAAGCCAAATATATCTTACTTCAAAGTATTTGGTTCAAAATGTTTTATTTTAAATACAAAAGACCATCTCGGAAAGTTCGATCGGAAAGCTGATGAAGGTATATTTGTCGGTTATTCGGAAAGAAGCAAAGCGTATCGTATTTTCAATAAACGAACCAAAACTATTGAAGAATCTCTTCATGTTTCTTTCGATGAATTCTTTAAACCTTCTCAGTCAAAAACAGATAATGTCGAAACTATATTTACTGACACTCCTCTCACCACAAATTATGACTCTGACTTTGAAAATCTTATTGACAATATTTCCCAACAACAACCAGTTTGTGAGATACGTTCCCCTCCAAGATTATTGAGACACCATCCAGTTCAAAATATAATTGGCGAGGTTAACTCACAAGTAAGAACTAGGAATCAATTACATCAAATGGGTCATGTTGCGTTTCTATCAAATATTGAACCTAAGAATCCAAAAGAAGCTGCTACAGACGATTACTGGATCATTGCCATGCAGGAACAACTAAATCAGTTCGAGCGCAATGACGTTTGGGAACTTGTTCCAAGGCCAACTGATCAGTCAGTTATTGGTACTAAATGGGTTTATAAAAATAAGGCCGACGAACAAGGAAATATCACCAAAAACAAAGCAAGATTAGTAGCACAAGGATATAATCAGGAAGAAGGTATCGATTATGAAGAAACTTTTGCACCAGTTGCTCGACTAGAAGCTATTAGAATTCTATTATCTTTTGCTTGTCACCATAATTTCAAACTTTATCAGATGGATATCAAAAGTGTTTTTCTCAATGGATTTATCAAAGAGAATGTCTATGTCGAACAACCTCCTTTGTTCCTACATGAAAAATATCCTGACCATGTGTTCAGACTTAAGAAAGCTCTGTATGGCTTAAAACAAGCACCTCGTGCTTGGTATGAACGATTATGTAGCTATCTTATTAACTCAGGATTTCAAATAGGCAAAGTCGATCAAACCTTGTTTATTAAACATTCACAAAAGGATATTCTAGTTATCCAGATATATGTAGACGACATCATCTTTGGTTCAACAAACGATAAACTCTGCAAAGAATTTGCAAGTATTATGACCAAAGAGTTCAAAATGTCTCATATGGGAGAACTATCATATTTTCTTGGACTTCAAATCAAGCAACTTCCGAATGGTATCTTTATCAATCAAGAAAAATATTGCAGAAATCTTATCAAACGCTTCGGATTACAAAATACATCTGGTAAACCAACTCCTATAAGTACAACTACACATCTTGAAAAAGTTGAAAATGGTAGGAGTGTTGACCAGAAATTATATCGAAGCATGATTGGTTCTCTTCTTTATCTTACAGCTAGTCATCCAGATATAATGATGAGTGTTTGTCTATGTGCACGCTTTCAAGCAGATCCAAAAGAATCACATCTACGAGCAGTGAAACGTATAATTCGTTATCTTAATAATACCAAAGATTTCGGTCTTTTTTATCCAAAGGAATGTCCATTTGAATTAGTATCATATAGTGATGCTGATTTTGGCGGATCACGAACGGATAGAAAAAGTACAAGTGGTACGTGCCATTTTATTGGAAAATCACTTGTCTCTTGGTTTAGTAAGAAACAAAATTGTGTTACACTATCAACATGTGAAGCCAAATATATATCAGCGGCTCTTGCTTGTACTCAAGTGCTATACATGCAACAAACTCTTCAAGATTTTGATATTCATTTATCAAATTCAATTATATACTGTGATAACACAAGTGCTATAAATCTCTCTAAGAATCCGGTAAATCATTCTAGAACCAAACATATTGATATCCGTCATCATTTCCTTCGAGATAATATTGAAAAAGGAAATATATGTCTTGAATATGTCCAAACTGACAATCAATTAGCAGACATCTTTACTAAGTCTCTGCTCGAATCTAGCTTTATTAGATTACGAAGGGAGCTTGGTTTAATCTCAAGAAATGGTCTAAACTAATAAATACTAACGATCATCCTTTCTTTTAATGATCGTCCTTTCCTTTCCTATTTTTATAACTTCAGAGAACTATTTTTAGAGTTAACTTAAGCCTCTGCTTGTTTTCATGGTTAAAATTTTCTGTTCACTCACATCCATACGTTTATACATAAGAAACTTGTATATAAGCTTGTCCAAATTTCTTACTTTATTCATCTTTTCTTATCCGACCATAAGATTCTATACAAAATTCTCTATGGCTCACATTTGTGATAAATGTGCTCAAGAATCACACATTTCCATTACGAGTTCTGAGTCGGAGGAATATTATTCTCCCAAAACACCAAAACAAAAACCAAGTTATCATCATCAATGCTCTTGTATTTCTGGTAATACACCAAACTCAAAACGGGTTAAAAAGACGCTGTTTTGTTCTCCTCGTACCAAAGCACAGATCGACGAGATTCATCACTATCAGAAACATCAGATAGATCTTCAGAGACAACTCCATTATGGGCAAAGCCAACTTTATCATGAGCAACAACGGACATCGGCACGTTTATCCGTTTTAGAGAAGGTGGCATCATTCTTCTGTAGTTCTAACAAGCATGACGTGCATGAACCAATGCCATCTAGGCCATCAACATCTAAAAGTCCTAAATCTTGGGATCGGAATTATGAGATGAATGAAGGTGCTCATAAAAACTGGAGTCCATGGGCAAAACGTATTAAAGAAAACAAAGATAATTCTAATGACGAACCTACCACTTCTCATTAGATTTATATATACTTATTGTATCGTTTTCCATCTATCACTCTTGTAATAACGTTTATATTTTATAATAAGAGTGAAATATAGTTTATATAACTTGATATATTCAAAAAACTTGCAAAACAAACTGCATTTCTTCAGCAAGCAAAACCGGTCGACCATCCAAAATATGACCGGTCGACCATTTGGCCTCTGTTTGAAAACGGTCGACCGGCCATAATCCATAGGTCGACCGGTACGCGTTATTTCAGTTTTTATATATATCGTCCGTCCTTTTATTCCTCTAGCTTCCTCATTTTATTACTTCCAGTAACTTTTTCACCAAAACCCTAAATCCACTCCCCAAAATTTCAAAGTTCCTATTCTCCAAATTCTCCAACAATGGCTCCTCCGCAAAAGAAATCCAATAAAGGAACATCCTCCGAAACTTCATCTCTCAATATCTCCGCCAAGAAATGGCTTCAAAGTCCGGTAGCCATAACAAGATGGAATCAAATGACTAACTACAAGTTTCATCCGGGCTCTTTCATCAAGTTTGATAATTTCACGTCTTATGGAATTCGTAGGTTAGCTAATAACTCCAACATTTCTCCATTGATAGATTTTTCAGAAAATAATGTGGAAATAAATCATTTGATGATAAAATTGTTCTACGCCAACATGAACCTCGACGAGTATCAACCTGATAATCCGAACGGAGTCATTTGGTCTGTCGTCTGTGGCAAACAAATTTTTATTACTCATGATAGGATTGCCTCTATACTTGGTATACCAAATCGAGGCGATGAGTTTTCATCTACTTTCTGTGAAGTCTTCACTCGCGATAGCATCAGTCATCAGTTCATAGAGGACAATAGTGATGGCACAAAGTCTATTGGACTTCGACCCACCGCCAGACTACTACATCGCGTCTTGATGCATTCCCTGTTTCCTAGACTTGGAAATTATGATGCGGTATATAAAGAAAACTTCAAGGCTCTCTATGCTATTTATGGCGAAATCCAAATCAATTGGGTTCATATGCTTTTTGACGAAATTCTCAAGGTAAATAACTCTACAAGACCTCATTTCTTCTACAATGAATATATCATGCGTCTTTTGTTAGCTTGTGGGGTGAAGCCTCCTAACTCTGCCACCTCGAAACCAAAATGTATTGATTCCATAACCATCAAACGCATGAAGCTCCCTCTACCTTATCTTGAGATTATGCCTTCTGAAGAATGGCAACAAAGAGGTCCAAGAAAACAAAAAGCAACTTCCTCTCAACCTCGTTCCGATGAAGTGAAACTGTTAAAATCAAAATCATCCACAAAAGAATCACTTGAAACTATTGCGCGTAACCAATTTTTGCTTGAATCACGTCTCAAGCGCATGGACTCTAAAATTGATAAACGTTTCAATAAGGTCAAGTCATTCTTTGGTATGCTATGTGATGCTATATCATGTACCATATCCACCTCCGTTCAAGCACAAGACCCAGGAAAACGTCCTGCTCCTCCTGTTTTCAACTGGACATCATCTGAGGAGTCTACTGGTATGAGTGGACATGGACATGGCGAATCATCTAGAGGGAACAATGATGAAGAAGAAGAAGAAGATGACGACGACGACGACGACGATGATGATGAAGAGGAGATAGGATCTGCCTCGTCTTAGATTCTATTGTCTATTATGGTTAAGTACTTTAAAAACATCAATCGACACTTGTACTAAATAGTGTCGTTATTTTTATTTTTCATTTGACATTATGGTCTGTATTATACTCTGGTATGTTTTGGATGTGTTAAGTTTTATTTTGCTATGCACATTATGGTGAGTACACTCCTATATTATTCCAGTATCTGTTACTCCTTTTTTGTCGATGACAAAGGGGGAGAAAGGGCTAACAATTTATTGCAGGAACATACATATATATATATAAATTCAAAGAGGGAGATCACATACTCAGGGGGAGATTCAGATTTTCAGATATATATTGTCATCAATCAAAAAGGGGGAGAATGTTGAGTCACAAGTTCTATGAAGGTTTTGATTTCTGACAAAGAAATAAAGGCGATCGACAAAACAAGGTCATTATGGCTATAAAGAGCTATATATGGTACTCTAGATTATAGGTTGATTATTTGATATTGTAATAGTGATAAACTTGTTAAAATCTATCCTCAAATAATCATGCATTTCAAGGAAATCAATATATATACGACTAAATTGCAGTTGCACATTTAGTGTGCAACTTTACAGGGACCGGTCGACCGGTCATAAAATATGCGGTCGACCGTTCCTGTATAATTTGCACACTGAACGTGCACACATGCACATAACGACTATATATTTAAATTCCTGTCTACTGGTCATTTTTTGACCTGTCGACCGTTTTTAAACAGAAAGCAATTTTTCCAAAAGACACTTCTTTCTCCAAAGGTTGCATCTCTTACCATTCATCAAAGATCATATATCTTAATGGCAACTGCTCACAAAGAGTTACAACCATTCTTCTCTATATAAACTCATCTAAATCATTGATTAAAACAACATGATTATATATGCTTTTTACTCTAATCTCTGATCTTACTTTCTACATACTCCTGCATTCTAAAAGCTCTCAATTATTTATTGAATCATTGAAACTATTTCATATCTTTTGATTCAATAAGTAATATACTTTCCTTAATCTTTTCAAAACATCATTCGCATACTTTGAGGATAAGATTATAGGAAGGGTGTACTACTAGTGACAAATCCGTGTTTTCAAGAGCACAAGTTGTCAACAACAATTGTATTTCTTCTTTTGTTGAAGTCCTCTGTGTTGTAAGAGGCAAGTGTTGAAGTCCTCAGTGTATTAGAGGCGTGAAATCCCGTTCGTTTGCTCGGGTGTTGTAAACCTGTTCCTCCGGGTGAAGCGAGGTAGTTAATAGTGAAAATCCAGATAGAAGTCTGGGACTGGACGTAGGACGGTGCTCCGAACCAGTATAAAAATCTCTGGTGTGATTTTTCTATTTTTATTTACTATGCTATTATCATCTATTTCCGCATTTATATTATAGTCCATATTACACGATCCGTGTGTACTATACTAGCACGTGCACGATCACACACTTTTCAATTTGAAGCGTATCGAAGAGCCGTTTAGGCTGGGTTGTCGTTCGACGTAATTCCTTAGTCATCGCCATTTGCTCGATTGGTCGTTTCCGATATTCGTTTGGCCATTTATGGCCTAGGTTCAGGGAATGCCCTGAACCCCAGATTCAGACGTCTGAAACGTGATATTCAGACGTCTGAACATTGTCTGGGAAGTTTTCTATTCCCAGATTCAGACGTCTGAGTTTGGGATTTCAGACGTCTGAATTGGCTTATTTTCAAACAGAAAGAAAATAGGCTAAAATATGCCTATTTCAGACGTCTGAAACATTTGGTTCAGACGTCTGAATCGTGTTCTGGAAATTTTTATATTTTCAGATTCAGACGTCTGAACCATTTGTTTCAGACGTCTGAAACTGTTGTGATTTTTCCTTCTTGCCTTTTTGTTTGAGAATTCCAATTTAAATCGATTCGTGATAATCCTATTTGTTGTTATCATTTATTATGACTTTGATGACTCTTTTTAGGGATTTTTGAATATCCATTTCGATGGATTCTTTATCGGTTTCTTTGGATATTAGTCACGTCTTCGAATGTGAATTTTAGTGATTGATTGTCCTTACAATCTTCTTTGTGATTTGTCACTTTAAAAATATAAAGGTTTTCTATACTAGTAGTAAATATCAAAAAACTCTTTCCTCAAACGATTTCAATACTATTTTAATACCAAATTCGTTTATAAAACCGTTTTCCAATCTATTAGTATATACAAACCTTTACCTCACTCGTATGAGAAATCTAATTAAACGACTTAGTAAAACGAGTGGTATGAAACGCTTGCGTTTACTTTGTTGGTTAATTCTTGGACTTGTTCGATTGAAACTCTTGTGACAATTTTCTAGTGGAGATCTACAATTTGTTCGTAAATATTTAAGTTAAGCAAGTGGTTATGGGACATGAAGCTAAACTCATATATTTACTAGCTTAGTGTAATTGACACTTCTCGTTGATCATGACGATCATCTTTGTGATTTAGACTAGCAATGTGCGATGTCTCTTTGTCTGCGAGGGAGACTAAACCCCGTTTTGTGGAGTTTCGACTCAATTTGGTGGGGTAGCAACCCATGGTCTTCGGGCCGTTTGTGGAGCTTCGGCTCAATTTGTGATGGTTAGCAACCATGGAATTAGCGTTCCGTTTGTGATACACGTCTTGGTGGGCTTTATGCTCCCGTTTGTGATAGGCCTCCCCCCCTTTGTGATTTCTGGATTTCTTGAGATGATTTCTAGAATTTGTGTTTCACCAATTTTCGTGATTTCCATTGATAAGTTTTATCAATATTTGTGCATTGGTGAATTTGTGTGTCATTGACTTTTGTGATATCTGGATTTCGTGTATTGAATTCTGGAATTCGTGTGTCATTGACTTTTGAGATTGACATTGATATTATCGTCAATATTTGTGGTTTGATGAACGAAATAAGGAGTATGGCATTTCTTTGATTCTTGTGTAGATTTGGTGATATTGATTAATCTCTCGTTGATTTTCAATTACTTTTATATATCACAGCTTGGGATTGTGATTATTATGTGTTTAGTCATATCTCTTATTCTATATTGTTTCATCTGATATTTATAGTTAGACTGATCCGTTTATTATTTTCTTATTAAATAATACTCGGGTCAGACCGAGATGTTACAGGTGCTTCAGCTTGACCTCTCACTTGGGATTCATTACTCTGACTTTTGGTTAACTACTTAGATTAGTAGTTTTTGTTGTATACATTTGAGATATAGACTCCATTATGTATACTTATTCTTTTGTGTAGTTCGTGTAACTATTCTTTTGTGATATTGTGGATCTTTCTGACCACTACTCTGATGTACACTTTTATGTGTAATATTCATATCTTATTCCGCCTTTGTGATATGAATTGTCTGTGACTGATTTATGTTATGTTTGTTTCTACATTTGTTTCCGAAGATATTATGGCCACTGTGTAGTAGCTTTGAGTTTGTGTCGGCATGTCGGATTTCCACTTGAAAAGATTTGCATGTTATACTATCTGACATATCGATGCTCGCACAAAGCAATTACACGGATGGTCGCTCCTCAACAGCCTTATTCTCCGTGCTAGTTGACAGCATTCACCGTAATGTTCTTGGCTAGCGTGGGTATAGAGGTGGGGCGTCACAAATTCTTAAATAAATTCAATTTCAAAAATAAATTAAATTTATCAGCCAACCTTAATTTATTTAAATCATTATACCCTCTATATCAAAATATAATTTAAATACTTACCCATATTATATTTTAATAAATTCAAACACTATTATTAAACTTATTTTTATTTAACAAATTTATACATAGCTTAAATTCAAGAATTTAATTAAATATAAAATAACATTTATAAAATATCCAAATCAATATCTCATAAAACCATATATTTCTTTCAAAACTATAGAAAATCATTTAAATATATATATATATATATATATATATATATATATATATATATATAACACACCACGATGTCTGTATATAATTTTCTACCCTATGGTCAAGTGATACAGATACTTATCATTTCAATCCGTAATTTAAAATAAAAATTACGGTTATATCATTTCAAACCGCAATCCCGGATGAAATAAAATGCATATCAACTTGAAGTGTATAACAATATAAAATACAACATCCATTCATCCAATATCAACCATCAACCATTTATCACAATCATCATCCAATTCAAACAATATATAATCAGTAAATAAATAACAGGCATTTGCTGGCAGATTATATTCAAAAATAAATCAAATAACTATTTAACTGGCAGTTTATATGCAATAATAACATAAATGACTATTTAGTTCAATAAATTCAATTTAACTGAGATGATGAATAAAAATATGCCAAACAGTCATAAATAAATTTCTAATCTCATCAAAAATTTAATTTAACACACATAAGAAATTTTAAAAGTTGTGAGTGGGTTAAAACACTCACCTTTTGAATTTAAGTTGAATTTAAATCCAATTTAAATCCAAAAATCGAACATCTTCATAATTCATCCTAGCTAGCGCCATAATGTCCAGAATTCCAATATGAACCTAGTGGAGAAAACCGCGTGTGAATTGGATCTCGTATGTGAAAGTTACAGCATTTAGAACGAATGAATTTTGAAATTAAAATAAAAGAAAACAAAATAAACATCTACCTACCCTCCAATGCCACGTCACCTACTTCTCTCTGACCTTGATTGATGCATACAGCAGCATCACACGACTAAACAAGTTGAGCCGTCGATCACCATAATACCATCTCATGCCTCCACGCTGCCGTGAGGCATGTCGCAATCACGTCGTTCGTCGTCGAATGCTCGCCACACCAGGCTCCACTGCGCCAACGTCGAACCGAGGCTGACAACCCAGCCGCCGCCATAAAGAACGGAATCCTAATCAATTATTGACGATGATCTGACCATCATTCGACTTCGCGAACACCACCGATGCACGGTGCGCGACACTCTCTACCCAATGGTACCCGCGATTTATCGATCCGTTAAAGTTCATCGACGGTCAACGAATGACTGAGATTTGTTCCTCGAATTCCGGCCACACAAAAATCCAGATTGAATGACGGACAGCAGAATTGACACGCACTCTTCGAGAGCTTCGAATCCATATAAAATTTGATATTATTTGAGGAGTTTGAATTTTTGGCTTCGAAATTGCATTTTGGGAATTAGGGTTTGCAGCCATTGAAAAGAGAAGCTAATAGAACATACAGAAATGAGGAATAAGAAATGAATTAGGGTTTATAACAGGGTATATATAGGCAAGCTGAAATTAGAATGGACCAGATCGATTGGATATACACGTTGAACGACAAAATGGCCCGAAAAGCCCGTTCTGACTTCGGAATGAAATTCGGTCAACCCATATATCAAAATAGATGTTTTTAAATATTTTAAATGCAATGGAACAGATTTCAAGTCCAAATTCCATCGTATGAAGAAGTTATGCTAAAATCAAGTTATTTCAAATTGATTTCAATTTAATCGATTTCTGAGCGTTTCGCGTCCGTACGATCAAACGACAAGCCCGATCGTTATGAAACTTGAAATCCTACAATAATTCACCGTTACATATCCGATGAAACTGGTTTCGTCGAAATCCGGGTCAGTGGCCAAAATGGCTATTTTTACGTTAATTAATTAAATAAATAAACATTAAATTAATTAAATCAAATTTCAATTCAAATTTAATAAATCACAATTCCTCTCATTTTAAATTACTTAGACATTTACCAAAATTTAATACAAATTTAAATGTCACTTTAATGTTGATTCATAGATAAATTTCAGCGTTAAATTCGATTTTCACTAAATTCAGGAATTAAAAATTAAATTTTTAATAATTCCATCAAATTTAATTTTCATTCTTATTATTCAATTCATCATGGTCAAATGGATAAAATTAACATTGGGTCCATGAACAATTTCATTATATTCTCAAATTCCATCTTGATTTCAATTAACGTAATAATTAAATATTTAATTTCATTTAATTGTAATTATTCCAATTATTATAGTTCAAATCCTTATAAATTGATAAATCTTTATTCCCATTCTTATAATTCAACAAATTGTCCAATTATGAATAACATTAACATTATTTCCAAATATTACCTTAATTAACATTAACATAATATTAAATTAAAATTATTGTAATTGATTTCCAACTTTAAATTAACAAGCTACATAAATAGGTAACATACAAATATCATTACCGTTAACCTTTAGTCACATTAATAAGCTTTTATTACTTACCAATCAATGTTACCATTTATTTTCATAATACTAATTTCATCAAATTTCCATTAACTATCTATTATTTCCTTGGTAAATCCAATATTCCATTTATTCGCTTATGTTCCATTTATAGTCAAGTATAACATATTTTCATTAATTGGCATTCCATTCAACCCATTAATTATTAACTTTAGTTAGCATTGTTTTCTCGTTATTATTTCATAAATATGATTCCCAATTTTATGTCTTTCAGTATTAATTACACAACCATATTAAATTAATAAATTTCAAGTTTTTATTTATTCCAGATTTAATTACCAAAATCTTATTAAATTAAAATTTTTAATTATCGAAAATAACGGGTCGTTACACTCTCCCTCACTCAAAACTTTTCGTCCTCGAAAAGGAAAAAGGAGGGAAAGAAGGAATTAAGTAAACAATATATCTTATTCAAAAATACTAACTTTATAAACAAATAAATTTACAAAATTAATTAATTTGAATAAAATATACCAATTTATAATCACTAAATCTTTTTATACTCAAATTAATAAATTTTGGAAACATTTTCAAAAAATTTCTATGTCTAAAGTTTACGGAAAATTTCGGCAGAGTCTCCTTTGTACGGAGAGGCTCGGGAGAAAATATAATATCAAATATGACAATATACAACATATATTTCCAAAATAATATATATCCCAACACGGGAAAAACAATATAAAATGCTATAAACCGTAATCCAAAACCGTACCTATTTGTCGGGCAATTAACGCTTATTTTATGAAACGAAAAGCAGTAGCAATTGCTTCCATAACCTGTATTTCACTTATATAATCAAAAAGGTTAACAATTATATAAAATGAAATATTTAAAGTGGTTTCAACCATAAACAAACAAATCAATACAAACATCAATCACTTGCAACAAGGCATACAACCATCCTGTAGAATCAACACAAATCCATCATTTATTCATATCAAACAAAACAAATAGTAGTTCGGGTTCAAACTTACTTAGTGCACCATTTACTCAACTGTCTTAGATGAAACTAATTAGATTATTCATACATCCAGATAAATTTAAAGTATCCTTGCCCAAACAACCATAAACCAAACAAACAATAATTTCAAACAATAGATCGAGTTCATTCTTATTAATTTCATGTCATAACATTTGTTATTTGATTTCCTTTTCATTCATTTAATTATTTGTCCTTTATATTTTACTTACTTCTAGCAAACTTTTACTCTTATTCATTGATTTCAATGTTTATTTCATTTATTTTCATTTATAACTTACAAATATTCGTTTTCATCCATTTTTTTGTTGTATTCTTTTTTTTAATTCAATTTCTTTGCATATTAATTCATTTACTTAAGTTTTTATTTATTTACTTATAACACTAACTTACTATTACCCTTATTACAACAACATTTCAATTATACTTAAGTTCTCAACAATTACAGCATCAAGTCTTTACTTATAAAAGAATTTCACTAAATACTTTCATTACCACAAGTTTATTACATGTATAATATCCATTACATTTTCTTATCAGACATTTCAACTTTTAAATCTTTTGGTAAGTTATGTATATGCTTTTAAAAATGCAATTGAAAACTATGCAAGTTCATTCTATAATTAACGTTTAATAATCGCATCTTAAGTTCACAGGTTACGTATTTCAACTTTCTAGAAATTTCCTTTATAACCTAGTATTTAATCTTCTATTTATCAATGGTTTCAAATACTAACTTAAACTCAAGGTGTTTTACTTACTATCCATCCTTCTACTTATTTAGTTATAAATAGCTTTAAACATTAACTTAATTCTTATTTTAATTAAAGGTTCCAAATATTAATTAGTTACTTTCCATTTCACTATAATAATTGAACTATTAATTAACAGAAACTTAAGAACTAAATACCGGGTTTAATTTCAAATTATTTTAAAGTAATAGATAAATATATACTTACAACTTATATATCTAATTATATTTAAAATAATTAAAAGTTTATATTTGGTTATCAAAATAAATCCGTAGTAAAACTACTACAGTGGCCTTCCCACTTTGAAACTCGAAAATGAATATCGATGATGCGTGGACTCATCACTGAAATTATTTTCCAGCGATAGAGAGGGTAGTACAAGACTTATTACTTCCAAAATTTCTTTAAAGCAGTTCTTTCAAATCATATTGAAATATTTATATTAGAAAATACTTCTAAATAATATCATTATTATATTCCAAAATCATTCCAAAGAAAGTTTCAAAACCCCAGAACTTAAGTTCTAAATTCCCAATTTTTATTTATTTTATTTTCAATCTCATTTCAACCATTATTTATAAATTTTATTACCTAACAACCAATATATTGCAACTAAGTATATATATTATTTATAAAAAAGTTATTTTATACATATAGAAAATATAATAGGCAAAATTATTTCATTCACCTATATTTAAAACAAATATTGCGTCGGTCTGTCCTATTAAGTGTTTAGAAATCCCTATTGATGTCATAGCATCCCATGCGACAACCAGAATCTATAAATATAAAACGGAATAAATTAACACAATATTAAAACCATTTTATAGCACTAACAAATACGCTCTCTCATATATATACACTCAACGACTCATCATAGGGTATTACTAACCTATTAATAAAGAGTCAGACCGCACAAAGCTAAGTTTTATCGCTAAACCAAAGCTCGATACCAGATGTAACCTCCCGCATTTTTATATGTTTTAAGTCGACGATAAACCACACACGTCAGACTTAAACCATACAAAAGGGCGGATTGTTATGGGGGTAAATAAGAAAAGCAGAGAAAGAAAAAGAACAAAACAGAATCTTGCAGTGGAACGATAAAATATAATAATCAAATATATAGTTCATGAAGCTGTTTTACAAAATATTCGATTATACTTATACAATACATATTAGAGTTTCACATACCAGAGAACAATAAATAATGTAGTGCTACCCAGCGGCTTGATTGGGCAACCAAAGACTTGACGAAGAGACTTCGTTCGGCATATGTTCCCGTTCGGCATGACCAAGCCGTTCGGCATCTATGGTCATTTGGCATTGAGGGCCGTTTGTTATTGTATATCGTTCGGCATTGATGGCCGTTCGGCATGACAAAGTTGTTCGGCATTCCACATTACTCGGCATCCAGACCTCGTTCGGCATTGAGGGCCGTTCGACATGTCAGAGTCGTTTCGGCATTCAACATTGCTCGACATCTAGACCTCGTTCGGCATTGAGGGCCGTTTGGCATGTCAGAGTCGTTCGACATTCAATCTTGACGGGCATGAAACTCGTTCGGCATTCCAGCCTCGTTCGGCATCTCCCTCGACCAGCATCGGTTCTCGTTCGGCTTGCACTCTTCACTCAACACATCGGCTTGTTCGGCGTTAAGGAAATGCTCGACATTTGCCGATCAGCTTTTGTGGTTCGGTACACAGAGTTCACTCATTTTAGGCCAAACTGTCTAACTACTAGGCCCACCAGGGAAGTCTAACCCATCTTCGTCTATAAATAGAGAGGCAGGGGCACAGTGAAAGGGACCTTTTTTCGAGAACACGGGGAGACTCTGCCGCATTCAAGACTCATTCAAGACTTATCTTCTTTGCTTAACAATTGTAATCAAATAATTAGTGTATGGATTGTATCTGTAACCAGTTGATAAGTAAAGCAATAAAGATTAACCCCAAAGTGGACGTAGGCAATTACGCCGAACCACTATAAATCTGGTGTTCTTATTTTCTGCATTTAGTTTAGCATTCCGTTCACCGTTTACATTTAATTTCTTTATTAATCTCTCTACATAATCTTTTTAAGGGTTTTGGTGACCAATTCTGGTGCTAACATTTTGGTCCTTTCACTGAGAATCGAATTCTCAGGTCGACAGGATCTTCTTGTAGCTACTAGATTGAAAAATCTCCCGAAGGAGATCCGACTTATTCATTGGACGCCCATTGAATCTATTCAGAGTTCCAACCGACAACTCTACTATGAGAAGACCACACACCAGATCAGCCTCTCACAATGCGGACGTCCATGAGACTGCTAGTGTGTAACAAGTTGGACCTAGCAACCATCAAGCAATTCAAGGCGTAGGGCCCTCCTCCTAAAATCAAACGGTAGTCGTTTCCCGAACATAGTTCAACGACATGATAAGAGAACTCAAGTAAAGTAGAAGGCAACTGGCTGAGCAGATTTAAGCCAACACTAATCTCATGATTCAGCTTTCCCAACAGCAGCATCAGAATGCTGGAAGTAGTCCTGCTCCTTATTCTTCATCCGATAGCTCGACTTCAGCTGATGAACCTCCTAGACGTAGACGCCGTAAGACTGAAGCTGCACAGGCAGGTGCCACTGATTGATCCGCTAGGGATCAGACACGTGAGGAGACCGGATGCCCGGCTCACCAAGACCCAAACCAAGCTGGCCTTCAGGACGCACGTTTGCCCGATCACCAGCAGGCGGGACATCAACCCGCACAGTCCCGTGGAACGGAACCTGTAACGACCCGTAAATTTCCGATAATTAAAATAGCTAATTTAGTAAGATTTCGTATTTTAGTGTTAGGAAAATTTTGTAATTCGTTTGGAATAATAATAACTGGAATGAATTGCAACAATAATTATCCAAGTAATGAAAAATAAAAGTTACTTAGTGAATGCCTTTGCAATCAAAAGTTGAATAGGATAATAAATGTTGAATTCATTGGGTATAATAGAGTAATTGATTGATAAGAAAATCTATTTAAATCAAATATTGAATATTGAGCAGGTAAATTGTTTAAATTAGATATTTAAAACTTGTTGAATAATTAAATAACTGTAAAATGAAAATAGTGTTCTAAATTGTGAATTGTTTTAAAGGTTGAATCTTATAAGTTCAATTTCAATATTTCAAGAGATAATGAATTATTGGATAAGCGAAATTGTTTAAATTGAATATTTGGAATTTATCGAATAATTTAATAATGGGAATTGAATAACCGTATAATGGAAATGGTTGTTCTATAATTTGAATTTGTTAAATTTTATAAGTTCATTTGAATATTTCAAAAGATAGTGATTTAAGAATAATCAAATTTGTTTAAATTTAATATTACAAATGTTTGAATAATTAAATTCCGAATTTGATACGATTAATTTAATATTGAAATTAAATATATGAAAATAGAGTGAATAATTGAAATTTGATTTAATATGATTCAAATTGGTTTCCAAAGTGTATGTAAGTTATATTGGGATTAAAATAGAGTTAATAAGATTTTAAAATTGAAATTATTGGATAATTGAATAACGGGTTTAATATGATTAAAAATGATTTGTAAAATTTTATTTTATCATATTGGAGTTATAGTGATGTTATAGAACTTTTAAAACAGAATTTAAAATTTATTTGTGAAAATTGAATATTTTAATATTTAATTATCGACTGGAAAATAGCCCAATTTTGAACAGTCTCAGAATTGGACGAAAATAATTCCATTGGATCCATAATAGTTAGTTATTATCGGATTTCAATTTTCGTAGCAATCGGAGTTATCGTTTGACCGTGGCAGCTCGAAACGCGTTGAAATTGTTTTAATATTAATTTGGCGAGTTAAAATAGTCATTGTTCAAACGGTCTCGGATTTCGACGAAACCAGTTTCATCCGATCCGTAATGTGATATTATTGTATGGTTTCAAATTTCAAGTCAATCGGATTTATCGTTTGTCCGGGGCGAGCCCAAACGCATAGAAATTCGTTTAATCGGTTTAATTTAAATCGATCGTTTATTGCCGTAACTCACACATACGATCGAATTAGCTTCCGAAACTTATTCCATTGTGTCCGGAACGTGGGGTAAACCCTAATAACGCCTAGCGGCACGTCTGGATAGGAGTTTGAAATAAATATCTAGATATTTTAGTTTTAAAATAATAAAAAATTAATATACTGATTTGACCATACCCTTCACATCTGTCTGTTCTTCTTATCAGCCGATACCCTAGTACCTATTCCTATTCAAACACGCATACTCTCCTTTAATAACCCACTCACGCATGCTTCAGGCAGAAGAAGATAATAAATCAAACTTCAAAAATCTCTTTCTCCTCAAATACTCGATTAAAAATCACGAAACCTTCTCTAAAAATCCTATTTCATCGTTTGCTTCGATCCTATATGCTTTTGGCCTGGTGAGACTTGGAGTTTGAGAATGCGACAGTGAAGACGTGAGGGGTTTGAAGCTAGGTTAAGCCTCGCTTTGTTTTCATTCACCGATTCGAGAAATAAAGCTCGTATTTGGATTCTCCTCGTCGAATAGCATCTGGATGCACATTTTGGTGGAGCTCGGTGGTGTCTTGGGGCGTGCGACCTGCACGTGGTCGAGCGGGAGATGCACGTGATGCGTTTTGATACTGGTGGCCGAGCTTGCAATTTTTTTGTGGAGATGATGGAGGCTTCGAAGAGAAGAAGATTGGCGAAGACGGATTCGAGTTTCGTAAACCGGAGCTCCGTATCAGTGAAGGATGGTGCACGGCAATGGTGGGTTGTGCACAGGTTGGCTACAGGCTTCGTTTGGGGAAGATGGAGTTAGTGGGCTGGGCTTTATTTTCTTTGGGTATGAATTCATTTAAATATAATATAAATTGTTTTATAAATTCAAATGTCGATAACTTATAAAATGTATAACTCTCACATACGAGGTCCGTTTAAGACGAGACATTTTGCGTTGCGATCGTGATGACGAGAGCTTCGAAATGAAATTGGTTTGATGAATTTGGAGATAGTTGAAATTTGGGCTAAAATTGGAAGTCGTCCGGTTTAGTTCCAAACCGGAACGTCTCGGCGACAACGGGAAATCAAGGTGAGTGTTTTATAACGCTCGCAACATACTAAATATTTTACGCTAGTTAAATTTGACATTATGAAGTGTTATGATTTTACTTGGCGTTGTTTGATAAAAATTTGATTGTCATATAGCTTGTCATTTGAATTAACCGTTGAAAAATTAAATTGACAGTTAAATTGAAATTAAAATTGAATTGCGATTAAATTACCTGACATTGATAACTATGAAATTGCCATGAATTGTATTGCCTATTGGATGATGTATGTCGATGGATGTTATTGGTTGATAGTTAAATGTTTGGATGTTTATTTGCTTATATATATATACCGTTATGCATACATATGACACTGTGATTTGATTTAAGTGATATATATTCATCCTTGACATCTAACTGAAATAAATAATTACTTGGCCATAGGATAGAAAATTATATACGGACACCGAATTGGCTAAATTAATAATTTTTAAAATCGTCGATTTGAAATTTATTTAAATGTTTTGTTTTAAAATTTATAAATAGAAATAAATTTATAGAAATCGAATTTATCGAAAAAGTGAGTTTTGGAATGTTGAAATAAATTTTGGTTAAAAGAAATTGTTAAATAATATGAGTCGAGACTTTGAAATTTAAAAATTGGGATTTGATTGAATTTGAAAATTGATTTGTTTAAAGATTTAACCTTAATTCGAGCTTTGAATATTACCAAGTAAAAGTGATATAAAAATGATATTTTGAAATCGAGCTTGAAATTGAATCATATTTGAAATTTGGATTTAAACTTGAATATTGATGGATAATTTTATTAAGTGTTATAAATGGATATTTAAAAAAAATCAAGCTCCAAATCGATATAAATTGAAATTGAATTAATTGAAAGTGAATATAAAATTGAATAGATTTGAAATCAAAGATTGACGTTGATTGAATCGAAATCGAAATCGAATCGGTA
Source organism: Allium cepa (assembly GCA_030765085.1). Classification (NCBI taxonomy): domain Eukaryota; kingdom Viridiplantae; phylum Streptophyta; class Magnoliopsida; order Asparagales; family Amaryllidaceae; genus Allium; species Allium cepa. The sequence goes on from CM060944.1 coordinate 270,717,755, forward strand.
GAAGGGAAATTGAAATTGTTTTGAATTGGGAAGTTATAATTGAAATGGTTTGGTTTTGAAGCTGTTTTATTTTGTTTTCCAAATTACTCAGTTATATAAACCATTTTGAATACTTAAACTATTTTAATCTATTTTAAATCTACTTAACCAAATTTAAATTATTTTAAACTAATTTATCTATTTTAAATCCATTTTAAGACTTTAAGTATTTTTAACTATTTTAATTATTTAAAACTACTTTTTAAACTACTTAAAACCATTTTCTAAAATTCCAAACTGGTTAATAGAGTGAAATGTTTATGTTTAAATCTTGAATTTGAACACGAATTGGATTAAATGAAGTTGCAACCTAAATTGAAATTCGAAATGATTTTGAAATCGAAATGAGATATTGATGCGAAAAATGATTTTTGAAACGAAATCTTACATTTGAATAGATACGATGATATTTGAAATGGATTTGATTTTTGAAACGAATATGATATTTTGATATCAATTATGAATCGATTTGAAATGTAAAAGAGCCAACGGTGTAATAATACGTAGTTATTAAAGAGACCGGGATCGGATATGGACATACTCTCTGTCGATACCGAACACCACTTTAATAACTATTATACGTGGAGTGTTGATCCAGAATGAAGTGGATGATTTGGTGAACGCATTGACTGAAGAAAGAGAACGATATTGGATGACCCCTGACATGACTAAAACAGGAGCCACGCCGGGCCATTGAGGTTCGCCACCTCTAGCGGACACACTTCTTCGATACCATATCTATTACATTTGTGATGCGATTTGGGTGCACCTCTTGATTTGGGAGTGTTGTTTCGCGGTGTTGGGGTAGCTGCTGGCTATGCTCAACATCAGTCCGGATCACACAACTACTAGTATCCTAGTTGGTATCGCCTCATGTACCTTGTCATACTGATTATCCTATTCGCGACCACTACGTTTTGATTTGTACCTTGAGTATATGGATTGCCCTCTGGTGACTTCCGATTTTGGGGAAACTACGGTCTTGTATATGCTTTTGGGAATATAAAATGTGTTAAGGGGGATTATGGTAACGCCTTAACGCTATTTTGATACTTTATATTACTGATAGGCATTATCTACTTAGCGTATATTACTACATAGTAGATAGTTTCACGGATCCTTGAGAGATGGAAAATCCCGTAACATCTTTTGAGTTATTGCACGCACGTTGACACTGGATATGAGATGTCAAACCCCGTAAACATCTTTGACGCCGTTACACTCATATTTATTTACGATTGATTTAACTTTCATAAGGATATTTTAGTCCTGACTCGAGTGTTCTGTCTTTTCATTACGCTTGGGTCAGTCCTGAGTTTTTCATATTTTTGAAGATCTATTCTGGAGGATGAAGACGAAGATTTGGTATACTATTACTATTATTACCCTTGCATCATGCTATCTGCTGCATCATTTTAATTGTTCTGTTGTATATGTATAACTCTGATAAATGTTGTATAAATAATTGTCAAAGTATAGTAAACAGCTTCATGAACTGTTTATTTGACTATTATATTTTATCGTTCCGCTGCGAGATTCTGTGTTGGTTCATTTTCTTTATTTCTCTTTCTTTTCTTTTCTTATTTACCCCAATAATTATCTGCCCTTTTGAATGGTTTGGAATCGACATGTGTATTTGATCGTCTGTTTAAACTGTCCAAAAAGGCGGGTCGTTACAGTTGGTATCAGAGCTTTGGTTTAGCGATAAACCTTGGCTCTAGTGGGGAATAACTCATTGAAATAGAGGTAAACTATATGAATGAGTTGAGTGTATATGAGAGAGCGTACTTGTTAGTGATATAAAATGTTTTATATTGTGTCGGTTGATTTGTTGAGTGGCTTATGGATTGTGGTCAATACGAGTAATTAACGTCATTGACAGGGATCTCTAAACACTTAAACAGAACAACTCGACATAGTATTGTTTTGAAATTGGGTAAATGAAATAATTTTGCCCTAATTATATTTTGTATATAAAGAATTTATTTCAAAAATTTATTGTGATCAATCTAGCTTATTTGGTTGTTGGAAATGAAATATTGGCTATTAACATTAATCGGATATTGTAATTTAAATAAATAAGGTGAATTACAAAATGAACAATGATAAAACACTTGTGGGATGTTTTAAGAAAGAAAATCCTATAAGAATATTTTATAAAGGCGACTTATGAATTAAAAATGGGATTAAATTGGGAAAAAATAATTGAATTTAAGACCTGGAGATTTTGAAAATGGTTCTCATAGTTTGAAGAAATATATGGTAATATTAGTTGGAAATTGTTTAAGGAAATATTTTGAAAGGATTTTTAAGAAGGAATGAATATAGTACTCCTCTCTTATGTCGCTGGAAAATAATTTCGGTGATGACTGCGCAGCATCATCGACGTTCATTTTCGAGTCTCAAAGTGGGGGAGACTTCTAAGAAGCTTTGCTTTTCTTCGAAATTATTTTGGGTAAATGGGTTTTGGTTTAAACTCCAAAGGTATGATTTGATAATTTAAAAAGATATAAGTATATATGTTTATTTGAAACGATTTGGAAAGAACCGGGCATTTAAAATTCTAAGTTCTGTTAATTAATAATTTTTAAATTATTTGAATGAAACGTGAATAACCAGAATTTATAAAATAAAAGGATTGAGATATCTAAGCTATTGTATGGGAAAACTTTAAAGTTGAAAGGTAAAGAGGATTTTTACAAATTAAATTTGTGAACATTCTAATTAAGTAAAATGAAATTCTATAAATTTGTATAATACCAAAATTACATTCTGATAACATATAACAAGACTTACCAAATGTTAAAAGTTAAAATGATGTTTTTGATATGTAATGAGATATTGTACAAATAAACAGGACTTGAAAGTAAGTGAAATATACAGGTGAGGGAAAAAAAAACTCTAAAAGAATTAAAATGTATATAAATGGAAAATTTGGTTGTGATAAAAATGTTATATACTTAAATATAACATGAAATGATGAATGGATAAATGGTACAAGTAAGTGAACTTAAGAATGAAGACAAATGAATTGTATAATATCTTTTGTAAATTGGTTATAGAAAATAAATAAAAATTGAAAAGGGATTGTAACCTTTAAGATAACTGTAACTAAGAAAAGTCATTTATGAGATATTAGACTTTTATAGGATGATCAATAAACTAAAGTGCTGGTTAATAAAATATTCCATAAATAAATTTGTTATTAACTAAAATAATGAAATTGAATTAAATTAAATTATATAGAATGTTTAAAACGAACTTGAGTAAGCAAATTCTATGATATGATGTTTAAGAAAAGATAATGTTAAAGAACATGCTATGTAAAGAAATGAATATACTGACTGAATAATAGATTGTGAATAATTAATTGGAAAAAAAAAGAAGTCAATAAAATAATTTAGTGTAGATAAATTGGATAGAAACCCATGGGAACGTAATATGTGAGATCGTACGTATATTATTTTATTTGCATAACGATTTGATCCCAAATTCGAGCACAAAATTTCGAGATGATTTATATCGATCCAAATTAGGATTTTTCGCTCGATTTTCGACAGCGAACCCTAGATATGGATTTTTAATTTGATTCTGGAATTCTCTATCATAGTATATGGCTATGCAAGGAGGGTAACAGTTTCCAATCAAGGAACCAAATCTGAGTCCGCACTAGAGAGTCGTGTGAACGATACTAGTTTGGAAGCGAAATTGTGTGATCGAATAAGCGATTAGATTGGTATTGCTCACGGATGATATGTGTATGGATTACGGACTTAATTAAAGTTAATATTGGAAATTTAAGATGCCAAATATAAAATGTTTTTTAAAATTATATAACAATATATATATGTAAAAGAGATAAACCAAATTGAATGTAAAATTAATAATTTGGTTATGTTGGGTATGGTTTGGTTGTTATATGATTGTTAGTTGATTGTATGTAATTCATTAAGTGTTAATGAAATTGAAAGCTATAAGTTATTGAAATCAAATTGGAAGTTAAATGAATTTAAATAGAATTTAATTTGATTCAAAATTGGAAGTGAACTAATGTAAATATAAATTAGTGAATGTTAACTAATCGAATTGAGAATGAATGTTAGTAAAATCCAACGTTAATGAATCAACTATGATTAAAATTGAAATCCAAGTCCATAAATATTAATGAGAAGTGAATTTATATTGATTGGTTATGGATTTGTTGGATGATACTTGATTGTTGGATGCATTTGTTGTTTGTTGCATTTGCTATGTTGGCACATGTAGTTGTTATGTTGCTATATGATGTGTATTGATATTATTTTCATATATGCATGTTTCTCATGGTTTGTTGAGTGTTTAGTAGGTGCGGATTGCGCTTGCTTCGCATTTGGAGCTCGCTTTCGCGCTATATTAGTCGTATATGCTCGCTAATAAAATATAAGGTACATGTTTATTTTGTCATTGGAATTGGTGATTTTTGATGAGCCACTTGGCTTTTGTTTTTCTTTTGTTGGTTTGGGGCCCGTAGAGGCGTTTTGTGGTTGTACCGATCGAGCCGCACAAAGGAGACTCTGCCAAAATTTTCAATAAAATCAGGGTGTTAGAATTTTTTTTAAGTTTTAAAATTTTTATAACTTGTTTTGATAACTAACTTTTAAAGTTAGAAAGCCGTTTGGAATAACTTAGTGAAAGTGTAGTAAAGACTTTATAAATGGAATTTCATTGTTTATAAGTTGGTAACTTTGAGATAAATATACCTAAGGTTGAATTCTATACTTAGTTCCTTTTCCCTTCTTTTTCCTTTTCGGGGACGAAAAGTTTTGATTGGGGGAGAGTGTAACGACCCGTAAATTTCCGATAATTAAAATAGCTAATTTAGTAAGATTTCGTGTTTTAGTGTTAGGAAAATTTTGTAATTCGTTTGGAATAATAATAACTGGGATGAATTGCAACAATAATTATCCAAGTAATGAAAAATAAAGTTACTTAGTGAATGCCTTTGCAATCAAAAGTTGAATAGGATAATAAATGTTGAATTCATTGGGTATAATAGAGTAATTGATTGATAAGAAAATCTATTTAAATCAAATATTGAATATTGAGCAGGTAAATTGTTTAAATTAAATATTTAAAACTTATTGAATAATTGAATAACTGTAAAATGAAAATAGTGTTCTAAATTGTGAATTGTTTTAAAGGTTGAATCTTATAAGTTCAATTTCAATATTTCAGGAGATAATGAATTATTGGATAAGCGAAATTGTTTAAATTGAATATTTGGAATTTATTGAATAATTTAATAATGGGAATTGAATAACCGTATAATGGAAATGGTTGTTCTATAATTTGAATTTGTTAAATTTTATAAGTTCGTTTGAATATTTCAAAAGATAGTGATTTAAGAATAATCAAATTTGTTTAAATTTAATATTACAAATGTTTGAATAATTAAATTCCGAATTTGATACGATTAATTTGATATTGAAATTTAATATATGAAAATAGAGTGAATAATTGAAATTTGATTTAATATGATTCAAATTGGTTTCCAAAGTGAATGTAAGTTATATTGGGATTAAAATAGAGTTAATAAGATTTTAAAATTGAAATTATTGGATAATTGAATAAAGGGTTTAATATGATTAAAAATGATTTGTAAAATTTTATTTTATCATATTGGAGTTATAGTGATGTTATAGAACTTTTAAAATGGAATTTAAAATTTATTTGTGAAAATTGAATATTTTAATATTTAATTATCGACTGGAAAATAGCCCAATTTTGAACAGTCTCAGAATTGGACAAAAATAATTCCATTGGATCCGTAATAGTTAGTTATTATCGGATTTCAATTTTCGTAGCAATCGGAGTTGTCGTTTGATCGTGGCAGCTCGAAACGCGTTGAAATTGTTTTAATATTAATTTGGCGAGTTAAAATAGTCATTTTTCAAACGGTCTCGGATTTCGACGAAACCAGTTTCATCCGATCCGTAATGTGATATTATTGTACGGTTTCAAATTTCAAGTCAATCGGATTTATCGTTTGTCCGGGGAGAGCCCAAACGCATAGAAATTCGTTTAATCGGTTTAATTTAAATCGATCGTTTATTGCCGTAACTCACACATACGATCGAATTAGCTTCCGAAACTTATTCCATTGTGTCCGAAACGTGGGGTAAACCCTAATAACGCCTAGCGGCACGTCTGGATAGGAGTTTGAAATAAATATCTAGATATTTTAATTTTAAAATAATAAAAAATTAATATACTGATTTGACCATACCCTTCACATCTGTCTGTTCTTCTTATCAGCCGATATCCTAGTACCTATTCCTATTCAAACACGCATACTCTCCTTTAATAACCCACTCACGCAAGCTTCAGGCAGAAGAAGATAATAAATCAAACTTCAAAAATCTCTTTCTCCTCAAATACTCGATTAAAAATCACGAAACCTTCTTTAAAAATCCTATTTTATCGTTTGCTTCAATCCTATATGCTTTTGGCCTGGTGCGACTTGGAGTTTGGGAATGCAACAGTGAAGACGTGAGGGGTTTGAAGCTAGGGTTAAGCCTCGCTTTATTTTCATTCACCGATTCAAGAAATAAAGCTCGTATTTGGATTCTCCTCGTTGAATAGCATCTGGACGCACGTTTTGGTGGAGCTCGGTGGTGTCTTGGGGCGTGCGACCTGCGCGTGGTCGAGGGGGAGATGCACGTGACGCGTTTTGATACTGGGGGCCGAGCTTGCAATTTTGTCGTGGAGATGATGGAGGCTTCGAAGAGAAGAAGATTGGCGAAGACGGATTCGAGTTTCGTAAACCGGAGCTCCGTATCAGTGAAGGATGGTGCACGACAATGGTGGGTTGTGCACAGGTTGGCTACAGGCTTCGTTTGGGGAAGATGGAGTTAGTGGGCTGGGCTTTATTTTCTTTGGGTATGAATTCATTTAAATATAATATAAATTGTTTTATAAATTCAAATGTCGATAACTTATAAAATGTATAACTCTCACATACGAGGTCCGTTTGAGACGAGACATTTTGCATTGCGATCGTGATGACGAGAGCTTCGAAATGAAATTGGTTTGATGAATTTGGAGATAGTTGAAATTTGGGCTAAAATTGGAAGTCGTCCGGTTTAGTTCCAAACCGGAACGTCTCGGCGACAACGGGAAATCAAGGTGAGTGTTTTAGAACGCTCACAACGTACTAAATATTTTATGCTAGTTAAATTTGACATTATGAAGTGTTATGATTTTACTTGTCGTTGTTTGATAAAAATTTGATTGTCATATAGCTTGTCATTTGAATTAACCATTGAAAAATTAAATTGACAGTTAAATTGAAATTAAAATTGAATTTCGATTAAATTACCTGACATTGATAACTATGAAATTGCCATGAATTGTATTGCCTATTGGATGATGTATGTCGATGGATGTTATTGGTTGATAGTTAAATGTTTGGATGTTTATTTGCTTATATATATACCGTTATGCATACATATGACACTGTGATTTGATTTAAGTGATATATATTCATCCTTGACATCTAATTGAAATAAATAATTACTTGGCCATAGGATAGAAAATTATATACGGACACCGAATTGGCTAAATTAATAATTTTTAAAATCGTCGATTTGAAATTTATTTAAATGTTTTGTTTTAAAATTTATAAATAGAAATAAATTTATAGAAATCAAATTTATCGGAAAAGTGAGTTTTGGAATGTTGAAATAAATTTTGGTTAAAAGAAATTGTTAAATAATATGAGTCGAGACTTTGAAATTTAAAAATTGGGATTTGATTGAATTTCGAAAATTGATTTGTTTAAAGATTTAACCTTAATTCGAGCTTTGAATATTACCAAGTAAAAGTGATATAAAAATGATATTTTGAAATCGAGCTTGAAATTGAATCATATTTGAAATTTGGATTTAAACTTGAATATTGATGGATAATTTTATTAAGTGTTATAAATGGATATTTTAAAAAAATCAAGCTCCAAATTGATATAAATTGAAATTGAATTAATTGAAAGTGAATATAAAATTGAATAGATTTGAAATCAAAGATTGACGTTGATTGAATCGAAACCGAAATCGAATCGGTAGAAGGGAAATTGAAATTGTTTTGAATTGGGAAGTTATAATTGAAATGGTTTGGTTTTGAAGCTGTTTTATTTTGTTTTCCAAATTACTCAGTTATATAAACCATTTTGAATACTTAAACTATTTTAATCTATTTTAAATCTACTTAACCCAATTTAAATTATTTTAAACTAATTTATCTATTTTAAATCCATTTTAAGACTTTAAGTATTTTTAACTATTTTAATTATTGAAAACTACTTTTTAAACTACTTAAAACCATTTTCTAAAATTCCAAACTGGTTAATAGAGTGAAATGTTTATGTTTAAATCTTGAATTTAAACACGAATTGGATTAAATGAAGTTGCAACCTAAATTGAAATTCGAAATGATTTTGAAATCGAAATGAGATATTGATGCGAAAAATGATTTTTGAAACGAAATCTTACATTTGAATAGATACGATGATATTTGAAATGGATTTGATTTTTGAAACGAATATGATATTTTGATATCAATTATGAATCGATTTGAAATGTAAAAGAGCCAACGGTGTAATAATACGTAGTTATTAAAGAGACCGGGATCGGATATGGACATACTCTCTGTCGATACCGAACACCACTTTAATAACTATTATACGCGGAGTGTTGATCCAGAATGAAGTGGATGATTTGGTGAACGCGTTGACTGAAGAAAGAGAACGATATTGGATGACCCCTGACATGACTAAAACAGGAGCCGCGCCGGGCCATTGAGGTTCGCCACCTCTAGCGGACACACTTCTTCGATACCATATCTATTACATTTGTGATGCGATTTGGGTGCACCCCTTGATTTGGGAGTGTTGTTTCGCGGTGTTGGGGTAGCTGTTGGCTATGCTCAACATCAGTCCGGATCACGCAACTACTAGTATCCTAGTTGGTATCGCCTCATGTACCTTGTATACTGATTATCCTATTCGCGACCACTACGTTTTGATTTGTACCTTGAGTATATGGATTGCCCTCTGGTGACTTCCGATTTTGGGGAAACTACGGTCTTGTATATGCTTTTGGGAATATAAAATGTGTTAAGGGGGATTATGGTAACCCCTTAACGCTATTTTTATACTTTATATTACTGATAGGCATTATCTACTTAGCGTATATTACTACATAGTAGATAGTTTCACGGATCCTTGAGAGATGGAAAATCCCGTAACATCTTTTGAGTTATTGCACGCACGTTGACACTGGATATGAGATGTCAAACCCCGTAAACATCTTTGACGCCGTTACACTCATATTTATTTACGATTGATTTAACTTTCATAAGGATATTTTAGTCCTGACTCGAGTGTTTTGTCTTTTCATTACGCTCGAGTCAGTCCTGAGTTTTTCAGATTTTTGAAGATCTATTCTGGAGGATGAAGACGAAGATTTGGTATGCTATTACTATTATTACCCTTGCATCATGGTATCTGCTGCATTATTTTAATTGTTCTGTTGTATATGTATAACTCTGATAAATGTTGTATAAATAATTGTCAAAGTATAGTAAACAGCTTCATGAACTTTTTATTTGACTATTATATTTTATCGTTCCGCTGCGAGATTCTGTGTTGTTTCATTTTCTTTATTTCTCTTTCTTTTCTTTTCTTATTTACCCCAATAACTATCTGCCCTTTTGAATGGTTTGGAATCGACATGTGTATTTGATCGTCTGTTTAAACTGTCCAAAAAGGCGGGTCGTTACAGATTCCAAACTTCCATCCTCCATACAAACTCCAGACTTATCAGCCATGGTCAGGTAGTTAATGAGAGAAAACCAAGGCTTGACCAACAAAGATTGGGGAGTGTCCAGGATTCATACTCCCTTCACAGATATTATTCTACAAGCCGAGTATCCCAAGAAATTCAGTATGCCGACTATCCTAGCCTATGAAGAGAAAACCGACCCTAGGAAACACGTGATGAGGTACGAATGGATGATGGATTCTGCAAGGGCAAAAATGATGCAACTAAGTGTAGGTACTTCCTAATCACTTTGTCCGGGATCGCCACTATGTGGTTTACTCGACTTCCTCCACGATCTATATCCAGCTTCGATGAGTTGGCGATGAAATTTGTTGAACAATTAAGGATACATGCTACTCGTCCAAAGGACATGATGTCCTTAGCAAGCGTGATCCAAGCTCCGGGAGAGTCTTTGAAAGCATACTTGCAGAGGTTTCATGTTGCCGCAACTGAAGTTAGCAACCCTAACGACCATGCAATCTTGATGGCGGTAATGCGAGGTGTAGATCCAGACTCGAAGTTTGAAGATTGGTTGGCAGGAAAGCCCCCAACTACGTTGGAATGATTCTATTCCAAAGCTCACCAGTTCAAAAGGAAGGAGGAAGCTTGATGGACGAGATGAGATAAGGCATCAGGGCCTGTTTAGGACATTATGAAAAGTAACATCGCGTGAAGCAATCTGGCGACAGTTCGGGAAAAGTTCAAGTCACATCCAGAACAAGCCTGGGTAGTCTAAAGGTTCCGAGGTAGAAATCCCAGAAAGAAAAAAGAGACAGGGAAATGGAAGTCGAGGATTCTGACCTACAACGAATACACCCCCTGAAACGTCTCTTGAAAACATTTACCTATCTACCTGTAACACCTTCCAATACAGAAAGCCATGCCCAAAGGAGTCCACTGAGGAACATAAACAGACGGGGAAGTACTGTCGCTTCCATGATACCTACGGGCATAATACCGAGGAGTGTAGACACCTCCATGATGCCATAGAAAGGTTGATTAGGTAGAAAAAGCTGCTGGAGTGTGTTAAGAACCCACCAGAGGGTAGGCAAGGAACATCAGACCCCGGACGTGGGCCGGCTCCATGCCACCCAGAGGAACCTGCCCGGACCGTAGGTAGGTTGACCGTAAACACAATAGTCGGAGGACCTCATCCCGTAGACAAGTATTGGCAGGAGATGGAATGATATGCTACCTCCTTGAGGCATGTGAATTATGAATGTTGTTTGAATGTGGAAGATGGAACCCCCGCAAAACAACAACGCATGATGACAGACGATATAATGTTTAGGAGTCGAGATGCAGACAGGGTAGAGGCTCCTATTATCGACCCGATGGTCATATCTGCAATGATCGGGCCAGCTTACGTCAAAATGATTTTGATTGATTGTGGAAGCTCTGTCAACATCATCTTCAAGAAGGCTTATGACCAAATGAAGATGGAGACAAAAGATTTAAAACCATGCAAAGCCCGTATCCACGGCTTTAATGGTGCTGCAACCGACGTGATGGGGTATATTGAGTTACCAGTTGAACTGGGGGAAGGTGAGCGTAAGAGGGTGCGAATCCTACCGTTCATAGTAATGGATGTTGACTCTCCATACAATGTATTTTTGGGTCATTCGGCCCTGGCAGAGTTTAGGGCCGCTTTGGCCCCAAGGTGTTTGACGTTAAAGTTTTCGACAGGCAAAGGAGTCGGTGTAGTACATGGCGATCAGGCGTTCGATCGTGCATGTTATGTGGCAGAGCCGAGAGAAGCTCAGCAGAGAGAAAAAGGGAAGGTTGCAGACAGCTCCGTCCACATCCTAAATACTGATGGTTGAGAAGTAGTGCCCGAGCCCGGGCTCGGGCGACATTCTCGGATCCTTAGAGACATAGATCCGAGAGATAATGATGGGGAACCCAGGGAAATGAATACATCACCGGATGAGCTGACGATTGACATTCTAGTCAGCCGGGATGCCCATCACGAGTTCTTAAGATTGGATCACAACTCGACCCTTCAGTGGCCGAGGACCTCACTGATTTTCTCCGAGCGAATCTGGATATGTTCGCTTGGACACATTCTAATATGTGCGGGATTTCTCCTACTATTGCGAGTCATATGTTGAACATAGACCCAAAATATGTTCCTGTGAAATAGAAAAGGAGAGGCGTGGACCCAGAGAGGTCCGCTTCTCTTAAAGAGGAGGTGGACAAACTCAAAGCCAATGGATTCGTCCGCGACGCCCTCTACACCAAATGGGTATCTAACCCTGTGCTGGTAAGAAAAGCGAATGGGAAGTGGAGAACTTGTGTTGATTACTCCGATCTAAATAAAGCATGCCCGAAGGATAGTTTCCCTTTACCTAGATTCGACCAGCTCGTTGACTCTACCGTCGGACACGAATTATTGTCATTTATGGATGCGTATTCGGGATACGATCAGATCCCGATGCACATTCCAGACCAAGAACACACCAGCTTTGTCACAGATGTTGGGCTATGTTGCTATGTAGTAATGCCTTTTGAATTGAAAAACGCGGGAGCAACTTATCAGCGTCTGGTGAATTGAATGTTTAAAAACCAGATTGGTAGAATGATGGAAGTCTATGTGGATGACATGCTCGTGAAGTCATGATAGTCAAACGACCACATCCGAGACTTAGCAGAGATGTTTGATATACTCAGGCATTACGGGATGAAGATCAACCCTTTAAAGTGTTCTTTTGGCGTTGCATCAGGGAAGTTCTTGGGTTTCATTGTGAACGCACATGGAATCGAAGCTAACTCGAAAAATATTCAGGCTGTTCGGGACATACAAGTGCCCAGAACTATAAAGCAAGTACAAAGCTTGAACAGAAAGGTGGCCGCGCTGAGTCGATTCATATCCAAAGCCACGGATTAGTGCATTCCTTTCTTTGATGTGATAAAGAAAGGAAAGAGGAATTTCGAGTGGACGTCTGACTGCGAGGAAGCATTCCGAGCTCTGTTAGACATCTAGAAAGTCCTCCGGTGCTATCAAAACCAATTAACCATGAAATGCTGTATGTATACCTGACAGTATCCCAGCATGCTATCAGTACGGCTTTGGTTCACGAGGAGGATCGAGTTCAAAAGCCGGTATATTATGTCAGTAAACGTTTGATGGGGGCAGAAAGAAACTATCACAGGATTGAGAAACTAGCTTATTGCTTGGTGATTGCATCACGCAAGCTTCGCCCATACTTCCAGGCACACTCGTTCGGTGTTTACACCGATCAACCCTAGCGACAGGTACTCCAACGACCGAAAACTTCTGGAAGGATGTTAAAATGAAATATCGAGTTGAGTCAGCTCGATATTACCTACCTGCCACGAAGTGCCGTACATGGGCAAGCACTAGCAGATTTCATTTCTGAATTCACCGTGACAGACGAATCAAACGGCCGCAATGTCATACCTCCCGTTCGATGGAAGACATACACTGATGGGGCATCTAACGACCGTTGTTCGGGGGTTGGCATAGTTATCGTAACTCCTGAGAACCGATCAGTTTGCTACACTTTGAAGCTCAAATTCACAACAATGTATAACGAAGCCGAGTATGAAGCATTGATTGCCGGCTTAAGACTTATCAAAGAACTGGGAGTAAGATCGGTTGAAATCTTTTGCGACTCGCAACTGGTGGTGTACCAAGTGCAAGGAGACTATCAAGCAAAGGGGCGGAGACTTGCCCCGTATTTGGTCCGAGTTCAAGTGCTGCTAGCGAATCTCGAGTATTATGATATTTCACATGTCCTGCGTGAGCAAAACAGAGCAGCCGATTTATTGGCAAAATTTGCAAGCACTGGCGATGCACAGCATATGGGATTGTTTCCTGTTGAAACCTTACATGTTCCGAGCATAAATACGATGAAGGTAGATTTCATTTTAGAAACAGAAATCGAGTAGGAATCATGGATGACCCCATTCAAGCAGTACTTGTTACAAGGGGTCGTGCCCGAAAGAAAGAGCGAAAGAGGATAAGTCATTCGTAAGGCTTCACGTTATGTAATGCATGATGGAGTAATGTATCGAAGAGGATTCTCGACCCCCTTACTCTAGTGCATTGCCCATGATGAGATAAAACGAGTACCGAAGGATGTCCATGAAGGTGAATGTGGCGACTATACCGGGGGGCAGACGTTAGCAAAGAAAATCCTCCGCTATGGATGCTACTGGCCGACTGTAAATCGGGATGCCGCAGACTATGTGAGAAGATGTGACAAATGTTAGAAATATACGAAAATCCTGAGAGCTCCGCCGACGGAACTCACACAAATGGTTAGTCCTTGGCCATTTGCAATGTGGGGGATCGATATAGTCGGTTCTTTATCCCTATCCAAAGGTGGCGCAAAATATGCAATAGTAGCGGTCGATTACTTTACCAAGTGGGTAGAAGCAGAGCCTTTGGCCACTATCACCACCAAAAAGGTCATCAATTTCGTTGTACGAAATATTATATGCCGTTTTGGCCTTCCACAAACCATCATTATAGATAACGGAACTAAATTCAAAAGCAAAGAGTTCAAGGAATTTTGTTAAAAATATGGTATTGAGAAAAATTTCGCAGCAGTTTCTCATCCGAAAGCCAATGGACTAGTGGAAGCCGTAAACAAAATAATCAAATCCATATTGAAAAAACATTTGGAAAAGGCTAGAGGCAAGTGGGTGGAAGAGCTTCCAACACCGCTTTGGGCTTACAAAACCACCCACAAGTCCACGACTGGCCACACTCCATTCGCATTGGCATATGGCACAAAAGCTGTCACACCCGTAGAACTTGAAGTTCCATCACATCGGATAACTTATTACGGCCATGAGTCAAATCAAGATCATTTGCTAAAATCATTGGAATTCATAGATGAAAAGCGTGAAGAAGCTAATTTAAGAGGGCCACATATAGGCATTGAGTCGCTCGATATTATAATGAAAAAGTCCGACCGAGAATCTTTGGTGTGGGTGATCTCATTTTGAAACGGGTTTTCCCGGTACCATCACATATGATCCCCGCATGGGAAGGTCCATACGTTATTGAACGGAAGCTTGGAGAAGGGACTTTCAGGCTAGCGACCGTTGATGGTGCGACACTCCCCTGAGCATGGAATAGCGAGCATTTGCGGCATTATTACACTTAGTTCGTTTCTTTTATATTTTAGTTGCATTTATTTCCAGCAAGTTTTTATTCCTAGTTTACGGCATGTAATAGACAATTTAGCTTGTTTGCATTAATAAAGGCTTGAAGCCATTTTCTCCATCAATTATCAATGTTTCTGTGTATGATAATGCTGTGACGAATAATTAAGAGATACATTATGCTATCTGACGTACGAATGCGCACGGGCACTCAAAATATCCAAGTCCCCAGAGTGCGGACTGGAGTACTCTGAGTCCTCAGAGTGCAGACTAGAGTATAAAAGACTCAAAATATCCAAGTCCCCGGAGTGCGGACTGGAGTGCTCCGAGTCCCCAGTGTACGGACCATAGTATAAACGACTCAAAATCTCCAAGTCCCCGGAGTGCGGACTGGAGTACTCTGAGTCCCCAGAGTGCTGACCAGAGTATAAATGACTCGAAACTCCAAGTCTTTCGAGTGCAGACTGGAGTATTCTGAGTCTCCAGAGTGCGGACCAGAGTATAAATGACTCAAAATCTCCAAGTCCCCGTGTGCGGACTGGAGTACCCTGAGTCCCCAAGTGCGGGCCAGAGTCTAAACGACTCAAAACCTCCAAGTCCCCGGAGTGCGGACTGGAGTACTCTGAGTCCCCAAAGTGCGGACCAGATTATAAACGACTCAAAATCTCCAAGTCCTCGGAGTGCGGACCGCAGTACTCTGAGTCCCCAAAGTGCGGACCAGAGTATAAACGACTCAAAATCTCTAAGTCCCCAGAGTGCGGACTGGAGTACTGAGTCCCCAGAGTGCGGACCAGAGTATAAACGACTTAAAACCTCCAAGTCCCCGGAGTGCAGACTGGAGTTCTCTGAGTCCCTAGAGTGCGGACTGTAGTATAAACGACTCAAAATCTCCAAGACCCCAGAGTGTGGACTGGAGTACTCTGAGTCCCCAGAGTGCGGACTAGAGTATAAACAACTCAAAATCTCCAAGTCCCCGAAGTGCGGACTGGAGTACTCTGAGTCCCCAGAGTGTGGATCAGAGTATAAACGACTCAAAATCTCCAAGTCCCCGGAGTGTGGACTGGAGTACTCTGAGTCCCCAGAGTGCGGACCAGAGTATAAACGACTCAAAATCTCCAAGTCCCCGGAGTGTGGACTGGAGTACTCTGAGTCCCCAGAGTGCGGACCAGAGTATAAACGACTCAAAATCTCCAAGTCCCCAGAGTGCAGACCAGAGTATAAACGACTCGTAATCTCCAAGTCCCGGAGTGCGGACTGGAGTACTCTGAGCCCTTGGAATGCGGGCCAGAGTATAAATGACTTAAAACCTCCAAGTCTCCTAAGTGTGGACTGGAATACTCTAAGTCTCCAAAGTGTGGACTAGAGGATAGATGATTTAAATGCCCAAGTCCCCTGAGGGCGGACTGGATACAAGTGACTTGAAGTCATCGAACCCCTGACGTGCGGATTGGAAATTATTCTAAGTACCCGGAGCGTGGAATAAAGAATGAGCAATGCCAAAAAATTATCAACTTATTTGAAGATGAATCAAGAAGTTCATGTAACTCGCAATAGCTTGGGTTTTGACCACGGTTATGTAGAAAATCAAACAACGGAAGTCTTATGAAAGGCAAAAGAACTAAGTTTTATTCATCAAAAATAAGTTTCTACTACAACTCCTCCAAAGCTTAGAGTCAAAAGTTTATTTACATGAACTACAAAAATAAATAAAAATAATTACATAATCTAAACTAACTTTCGTTGAACGAGAGCGACGACTACTTCTTTGACTTCTTCGACCTTTTTCCAGATGACTCCTCTCCCGTGCGTTTGCCCTTGATAACTTCCTTTGACGGGGAGTGACAACTGAAGAAGTACGGGGAACTTCAATGGGCTTGGACCCGCCAGCATACTCGAAGGATCGTCCAAGTTCACAGCTTGAGGCTCAACTTTGATCTCGAGCGTCTTTTCCTTCTCCTTCTCAAGCTGCTCTTTCATGCTCAGTTTAGATGTGTGTTCAGAGGTGCTTGTAATTTTGATTTCATAACTCCCATCGATGGGAGAGGAAGTCTCGGACTTATCCTCATCAAGCGCTCCGATCACCTGAGCATCTGGACCAGGAGCCTCTCCTGCATGAGTGGCTTCACTTGTCTTTTCCTTCACCTCCTTGGCGTCATTGCTCCTTGGAGTGGGATCGGGATCAGAACGGCCTGCACAAAATCATGAAAAACAACCATTATAATATGATAGCTCCTGGTGGAAAACGACGACTTTTGGAATGTTAAAGTGAAGAGTTATCTACCAGGTTCCGGCTGATTCTCAGT
The DNA here is from genome assembly GCA_030765085.1 of Allium cepa. Classification (NCBI taxonomy): domain Eukaryota; kingdom Viridiplantae; phylum Streptophyta; class Magnoliopsida; order Asparagales; family Amaryllidaceae; genus Allium; species Allium cepa. The sequence goes on from CM060944.1 coordinate 270,735,087, forward strand.
CGTCAGAGGGGTCTCACCCTTTGGAATAGGAGACAAAATGTGAAAACCGAGGACGGGATCCTCCGAATCATAACCAACATGCTGCTCAAAGGGATCAAGTATTGGCCAATCTGCCGGTTGCGTAGGCACATGAGCTTGAGACTCGATCCTGGATGGACCGGCAATAACCTCCTTCCCTTTTGTTGTGGAGGAGCCTTTGCAGTAAGAGCTTTTGCCGCAGACAGGTCCGAAGGCTCGTTTCCCTTAAGAAATTCTTTTATCAAAGCACCTTCATCAACCTCCTCAGCACCATGTTCGGCCTTCCTGATTTCTATTAAGGTCTCCCACGCCTCAGCTAAAGATTCGAGGTTGCCCACATCCAGAAAAGTTAAGTCTCAGTGCATGAAGACGCGAGCATTGAACTCTGCAATAGTGGGTCGAACATGCTTTTGACCTCCTTCCTACCTACTTCTTTAGCCGCCTCAAGGCAAGATTCGACCTCCGCAGACGCTAGTTTCTTGCCCTCTTCACGAGCTTCATTCTTTAGCATCTCAACTTTAGAAACTTCATCCTCGAGTTTCACCTTTAGAAGTCGTGTAGCAACGCCCCATAGCACTGGACCGCCTCGTTGATTTATTTTTTATAGGTTGATTCCAGACGAGTTATGGCATCGACAGTATCTTTGGCCCTCTGTTGGGCGGCTTCTAGCTGAGACTTGTAAGAAGCAAGCTCTTTGTCCTGAGCTTTAATAATATCTTTGTTATGGACGGCCTCAAGCTTCAAGCGATTAATCTCATGCTGGCGCTCTATGGAGACTTTCGAAACTTTCTCAGCTAAGTGCACGAATGCATCATGCTGTACATAGACATCATTGGTACAAGCGATAACACTTTGCTTCACATGGCCTGGAATATGGTGGATCATTGGAAGAAACTTTAAGCCGTCAAAGCATATCTTCAAAAATGAGGCTTTAAGTTCAGAAAGCCGCTCAGCAACCGTTAGATCGGTGAGTAAGAGGAGTCTGCTTGGAGACCGTGGGCGATTTATGGGGATCTCGAGATTGCCTGGTACTTGACGAACCAGAGTGTTGATCCCGATGTGCCTCAGGCTGAGATCCATTATGTCCAGATTTCTCTTTGCTCTGCTCAGATTGAGAGGGAGGATCGTGAGGATATGAGGGATGATTATAAGTTTTTCTTCGGTGTGATGACTCCCGGCAGTGGTAGTCGTGGTCGCTAAATTCATCTCTATCTCGGCACCTGCTGGAGCCCGAATCCCGGCCAGATTGTTGGAAAATCGATGACCCGCGAAGGCGGTTAAGTCCATGCATGCTCCCCATGTCACCTACACAAAGTTTAAATAACGGTGAGTTAGCAAAGAATAGGGTGACAGCGGAAATTTAATTGCAAGGTGGAGTGCATGTGTTTGTGTGTGTGTCCTAGTGTTTCCCCTCAGCGGACCAATTTCTTTACTAATAGGAGTTTTTTCTCCTTGGTTTTGAGCTTGAACACTTGTATCACCTCTTGCAAGCGAAGGAAGCTTAAGGGCCTCTCGATCGTCGAAGTTGTAGTTGAGTAGATCGTTAGGTATGGGCAGGTTCGACAGGCCTTTTAGTGAAATTTCTAAATGTTGTAAGGAAGCTTCTTTTTCCACTGGAACAAGAGTAACTTTATAAGTTCCACCGATTGTTTTCCTCCTTAGCCTGTATGTTAGTTTCTTCTTCCCCTTTGAAGGGGAACACGACGTCTCGATGTCGTGAACTTCGACTATCGGATCCCGAGTGGGAATAGCGTTCTCATCTTGTGCCTCAGACGTTTCAGTTTCTTTAATTTCCCCCTCTTCTAGTGTGTCAGGGGCGTTACGTGTTGAAGACTCAGCTTGTTATTTCCCTTTGCCGAAAGCAGGCCTAGGTATTGTAATTCCCTGAGGGAGGCTTATCTGGCGACCTTCTGCCAACAGCCCGAACTTTGTAAGAATCTCATTTGAAATAAGAGTTCTGATATCCCGGTCTTCGGCGGGAATGGCTCGAAAAGCTTCGATGGCTTCAGAATATCCGAGGGCCCTCGGGATGCAGATTGATACCTAAAAAGATGGAAGAGAGTTAGAATGGGTACAGCTTCGACCAAACATGAGCATCGACCCAGGAAAAGACTTACTTCCTTCCACCCATCTCCTCGCAAAACCGAGAGGACAACGTATGTAAAACCATTCCTGTTTGTACAGGGCAAACTTGCTCCATGCCCCAGTTAAGATTTGGCATTTGTTGTACGGCTCGAGAAACATGAAAGATGGGCTATCCTTTCGTCTCTTGATGTAATATATGTATTGAATATCGCTCGGAGTTGGAAGCCTAGAGAGGATATTCATAAAGAGGATACAAGTGCCGTAGATGAATGCGTGGCTGTTCGGATGCAGTTGTGATGGAGCAATGTCGCTGTACTGCAACACATCTCGGAGAAATGAGTTGAACAGTGGCACGCTGCCAACCCAACACATGAATTTTTTGCAACCTGTGTATCCGAATGGGGGCAAGTGTGGACAATCATTCCCCGATGGAACTAATACATCGTCAAAGGGGATTTCGTGGACAGAACAGATCCGACGGAGCGTACTTTCGTCAATTTTTGAAGCTTGAGAATAGATTGGGTCATCTAGAAAAATTGCTGCCTCCAAAACGTCCGGAGCCAAGTCGACGGATGTAGTCACAGGGTTCGGAAAGTCTTGAGCATGGGTAGTTGACGGATGCGAAGTATCTTTGACTTCTTGTCGAGAGGATGACCGGGGTCTATCTGAGATCATAGCAGAGCTAGATTTCCTAGTCCTTGTCCTTGTTTTTGTCATATAATTAAGCATGGGAAATAAGTGAATTCAATGAGGGTTATGTTCAAGTTGGAATGATTTCGACTATTGTTATCCATTCATCGAAGGTCAAGGCCGAGCGACACTTGAAATACATGGCCTAAAAACCCGCTTGGCATAAATGCCGTTCGACCTAAATGCCACTCGGCATAAATGCCATTCGGCCTAAATGGCGCTCGGCCTAAATGCCGTTCGGCCTAAATTTTTATCGGCCTCATCCTAGTTCGGCCTAAATACCATCTGAGCCAAGTCCATTGCTCGACATCCCATGCTTCCATTTGTCTTCTCCGCCGTTCGGCATAAAGAAGTCATGCCGAACCACTACATGCATAGCCGCATTGCTCGGCATTCCATATTTCCATCTGTCCTCTCCACCGTTCGAGATAAGGTGATCATGCCGAACCACCCTCATGCCGAGCCGCATCGCTCGACATTCTACTCTCAACAACGACACCCTTCCACTTATCCACTCCACTGTTTGGCATACGGCGAATCGTGCCGAACCAAAGTTACGCCGAGCCACAACGCTCGGCACTCCGTCCTTAATAACAATTTTATTCTTTTCCTCTATCCCTACTGAACAACATGGTCGAATCCTTCGCCACGTCATACCGAGCCAATCGGCATTCAAACCAATCCCTACTCCTCTATTTTTCCCTCCTTCACATGCCTCTGACCTCTCCTTTTTTCTCACACTGCTTAGCCTTAATATGTGTCCAGATCACAATCTGATTCCCTTATCCACATGATACTACTAGCCACGGTTCTACACACAAACTTGAATCTCGTGCTAAGTTTATTAGCCAAGGGGTAGCGGTCAAAGAGAGCGGTCAGTACCTAGCAAACGACTCGAAAACTTGGGAGTATTCTGAAATAAGGAGAGCGGTTTTAATTAGTTTCGATTGATTTGGGAAAGGAGTGAAGTAACATACGATGTTTGAGGAGGGAAGAGTGGTTAATTATTTGGAGTTTGTTAAAAAGAAAAGTTCGCAAATACATGATAGTGGAGGTAAAAATGAAAAAGAGAAGAAGAAGCGAAGTGCCGAACTTTATAGGGTGAAGAAAGGAAGTCGAAGGGACAATGACCAGTAGAACCGGTCAGTGCGCATCCCTCGCTCAGCATCAGCTAAATCGTTTGGCATTTATATGATGTTCGGCATCGGCATGTCGTTCGGCATGCGCTGACTCGTTCAGCATTCAAAAGAAAGTACCATCGAGGAGACGAAACCAAGGGTTGAAGCAAAATAGGGAGGACTCATGGCTCAAAGCGTATCATGTTTATCCACATAATACACTTTGGGGGGGCAAGTGTTACCTAGCGGCTTGACCGAGCAACCAAAGACTTGATGAAGAGACTTCGTTCGACATCTGTCCCCGTTCGGCACGACCAGCCGTTCGGCATCTATGGTCGTTCGACATTGAGGGCCATTCGGTATTGTATATCATTCGGCATTGAGGGCCGTTTGGCATAACAGAGTCATTCGACATTCCACATTTCTCGAAATCCAGACCTCATTCGGCATATCGGAGTCGTTCGGTATTTAACACTGCTCGGCATCCAGACCTCGTTCGACATTGAGGGTCGTTCGGCATGTCAGAGTCGTTCGGCATTCAATCTCGACCGGCATGAAACTCGTACGGCATTCCAGCTCGTTCGGCATCTCCCCTCCACCGACATCGATTCTCGTTTGGCTTGCACTCTTCACTCAACACATCGTCTCGTTCGGCATTAAGGAAGCGCTCGGCATTTGCCGATCGACATTTGTGGTTCGGTATATAGAGTTCACTCAATTTGGGCCGAACTATCTAACTACTAGGCCCACCAGGGAAGTCCAACCCATCTTTGTCTATAAATAGAGAGGCAGGTGCACAGTGAAAGGGACCTTTTTTCGAGAACATCGAGGAGACTCTACCGCATTCAAGACTCATTCAAGACTTATCTTCTTTGCTTAACAATTGTAATCAAATAGTTGGTGTACGGAAATATCTGTCACCAGTTGATAAGTAAGCAATAAAGATTAACCCCAAAGTGGACGTAGGCAATTATGCCAAACCACTATAAATCCGATGTTCTTATTTTCTGCATTTAGTTTAGCATTCTTTTTACCGTTTACATTTACTTTCTTCATTAATCTCTCTACATAATCTTTCTTAAGGATGTTAGTGACAAAATTCTAGTGCTAACATGAAGCGGAACAGTGTGGATGTAGTGGAATAATATAATAAATAATTATAAATCTGCGTCTTCGTCCTCCAGAATACCGTATTCCAAATCCTGAAATGCTCAGGCTGACCCGAGCGAATTGAAAAGACAAAACACTCGAGTTAGAACTAAAAGATCATATGTAAGTTAAATCAACAGTAAATAATATGTGTGGAATGGCGTCAGAGATGTTTACGGGATTTGACATCTCCTATCCAGTGTCTAACGTGAGTTCAGTAATTTAAGAGATGCTCGGGATTCACATCTCCTAAGGATACGTTAAACTATTTACTATGTAGTAATATTTCGCTATTATAATAATGTCTACAGTAAAATAAACTTACTTTGAAATAGCATTAAGGCTTTACGTTTTCCATCTTAACACGTAATAGTCCCAGTGGTCCATCTAGTATCATGGTCCCTCCTGATCGGGAAGCCACCAGAGGATACCACACGGGCTACGGGAGAAAACCAAACTCGTACAAGGCGCGCTAGGGTAGGTGACACGACACAATTAGGCAATGCCAAGGTAGATACACCAATTACGCTTCCAGGCTGGTGGTAACGCATAGCCGTAGCTACTGCCCACCTCGAGCCACACCCCCGATAGAAAATCAAAAATGGCCACCAAATCAATCCAAAAGTCAAAGCATAATATCGAAGGGATGTGTTGCTACCTCATTAGCAAGTCAATCGCTTTTGTTTTAGCCACCTTATCAACTCATGGGAGTCGGGTCCATGTATATACCTCAAAGGAACGCCGCCGCCATCTTACTTCATTCTGGAATCTCCACCGCGTACACAGTTGTTAAAGTGGTTTTCGGAGTTGGCAGAGAGTATGACAACTTCCGATCCCGGTCTCTTTAACAACCAAACGTTATTATAACACCGCGGTCTTTTCAAAATAGTTTATACTTTTAAAACCAGAATATAATATCCATTTCAAAACCATATAAATACGATATCATTTCCGTTTCAAAAACCAATCAATATGATATCATTTTTATAAAAACCCAAACAAATATACTATCATTTTTATATCAAATATATCCTTTTTTCAAAATCATAGCACTTTCAAGGTTATAATGCTTTGAAACCAAAACACTTGAAATATAACACTTTCAAATCATAATAATTTGAAACTCAAACTTTGAACATACTTCCACCACTTAAATGGTTTATATACTAAAATACTTTATATAATAAAATAACTTCTTAAATTTCACAAATCAATTCCAAAATAACTTGAATTTCTAAATTTTAGATTTAACCAAATACCGAATCACAATTTCCCTTCAATTTAGTTTCCAAATAACCCATTTCAAATTATATTGATTTCAAAACTGATTGATTCACCAAATAAACCATTTCAAATTCAGTTTATTTTAAGCTTTAAGTATTCAAAAATTCCAAAAATAAGTTTGATAGTTACAATTCAGCAATTCAATTTTCTATTTTTAGTTTTGAAATATTTTACTTAATAAATCCATTATCATTTAAACACAACCCAAATTTCAAATAACTAAATATTTTCTTAAATTTATTTACTTAAAATATTTAGTTAATCAACCTTAACCCAAAATCAAATGATAAAATCATACATTTTAAAATTTCAAATTTAATATATTTCACATCAAACCTATTACAGTTAATTCTTAAATAATTCAATTTCAAAAAAAATTCAAATTTATCAACCAACCTTAATATATTTAAATCATTATACCCTCTACATCAAAATATAATTTAAATACTTACCCATATTATATTTTAATAAAATCAAACTCTGTTACTAAACTTATTTTTATTTAACAAATTTATACATAGCTTAAATTCAAGAATTTAACTAAATATAAAATAACATTTATAAAATATCCAAATCAATATCTCATAAAACCATATATTTCTTTCAAAACCATAGAAAATCATTTAAAAATATTTACACATATAGACCACCGCGTCTGTATATAATTTTCTATACTATGGTCAAGTGATACGGATATTTATCATTTCAATCCGTAATTTAAAATAAAAATTACGGTTGTATCATTTCAAACCGCAATCCCGAATGAAATATAATGGATATCAACTTGCAGTTTATAACAATATAAAATACAACATCCATTCATTCAATATCAACCATCAACCATTTATCACAATCATCATCTAATTCAAACAATATATAATCAGAAAATAAATAACAGGCATTTACTGGCAGTTTATATTCAAAAATAAATTAAATAACTATTTAACTGGAAGTTTATATGCAAATATAACTTAAATAACAATTTAATTCAATAAATTCAATTTAACGGAGATGATGAATAAAAATATGCCAAACAGTCATAAATTTCTAATCTCATCAAAAAATTATTTTAACACACATAAGAAATGTTAGAAGTTGTGAGTGGGTTAAAACACTCACCTTTTGAATTTAAATTGAATTTAAACCCCAAAATCAAACATCCTCAGAATTCGTCCAAACTAGTACCTAAATGTCCGGAATTCCAATACGAACCTAGCGGAGAAAACCACGTGTGAATTGGATCTCGTATGTGAAAGTTACAGCATTTAGAACGAATGAATTTTGAAATTAAAATAAAAGAAAACAAACATCTACCTACCCACCAACGCCACGTCACCTACTTCTCTCTGACCTTGATTGATGCATACAACAGCATTAAGCGACCAAACAAGTTGAGCCGCTGATCACCTCAATACCATCTCACGCCTCCACGCTGCCGCGAGGCATGTCGCAATCACATCGTTCGTCACCGAACGCTCGTCGCACCAGGCTCCGCCACGCCAACTTCGAAGCGAGTCCGACAACCTAGCCACCGCCATAAAGAACGGAACCCTAATCAATTATTGATGATGATCTGACCATCATTCGACTTCGCGAACACCACCGATGCACAGCGCGCGACACTCTCTACCTAATGGTACCCGCGATTTGTCAATCCGTTAAAGTTCATCGACGATCAACAGACGGTTGAGATTTATTCCTCGAATTCCCGCCACACAAAAATCCAGATTGAAAAACGGACAGCGAAATTGACATATGCTGTTCGAGAGCTTCGAATCCATATAAAATTTGATATTATTTGAGGAGTTTGAATTTTTGGCTTTGAATTTGATTTGAAACTGCATTTTGGGAATTAGGGTTTGCAGCCATTGGAAAGAGGAGCTAATAGAACTTACAGAAATGAGGAATACGAAATGAATTAGGGTTTATAACATGGTATATATATAGGCAAGCTGAAATTAGAATGGAGCAGATCGATTGGATATACGCGTTGAACGAGAAAATGGCCCAAAAAGCCCATTCTGACTCCGGAAGGAAATTGGGTCAATCCATGTATCTAGATGTTTTTAAATATTTTAAATGTAATGGAACAAGTTTCAAGTCCAAATTCCATCATATGAAGAAGTTATGCTAAAATCAAGTTATTTCAAATTGATTTCAATTTAATTGATTTCTGGGCGTTTCGAGTCCGTACAATCAAACGACAAGCCCGATCGTTATGAAACTTGAAATCCTACAATAATTCACCATTATAGATCCGATGAAACTAGTTTTGTCGAAACCCGAGTCAGTGGCCAAAATGGCTATTTTTACATTAATTAATTAATTAAATAAATATTAAATTAATTAAGTCAAATTTCAATTCGAATTTAATAAATCACAATTCCTCCCATTTTAAATTACTTGGACATTTACCGAAATTTAACACAAATTTAAATGTCACTTTAATGTTGATTCATAGATAAATTTCAGCGTTAAATTTCATTTTCACTAAATTCAGGAATTAAAAATTAATTTTTTCAATAATTCCATCGAATTCAATTTTCATTCTTATTATTCAATTCATCATGGTCAAATGGATAAATTAACATTGGATCCATGATCTATTACATTATGTTCTCAAATTCCATCTTAATTTCAATTAACGTAATAATTAAATATTTAATTTCATTTAATTGTAATTACTCCAATTATTATAGTTCAAATCCCAATAAATTGATAAATCTTTATTCCCATTCTTATAATCCAACAAATTGTCCAGTTATGAATAACGTTAACATTATTTCCAAATATTACCTTAATTAACATTAACGTAATACTAAATTAAAATTATTGTAATTGATTTCCAACTTTAAATTAACAAGCTACATAAATAGATAACATACAATAATCATTACAGTTAACGTTTAGTCACATTAATAAGCTTTTATTACTTACCAATCAGTGTTACCATTTATTTTCATAATACTAATTTCATCAAATTTCCATTAACTATCTATTATTTCCTTGGTAAATCCAATATTCCATTTATTCGCTTATGTTCCATTTATAGTCAAGTATTACATATTTCATTAATTGGCATTTCATTCACCCATTAATTATTAACCTTAATTAGCATTGTTTACCTTGCATTCTCGTTATTATTTCATAAATATGATTCCCAATTTTATTTCTTTCAGTATTAATTACACAACCGTATTAAATTATTAAATTTCAAGTTTTTATTTATTCCAGATTTAATTACCAAAATCTTATTAAATTAAATTTTTTAATTAACGAAAATAACGGGTCGTTACATTTAAAGTGAGTTTAGCTCACCTTAAAGAAAGATACGACCAAAACACAGCAACACAATCCTTCTTTGACCTAGCAACATCCCAAGACACTACCCGTTGTGCTCAACTTCAATACAAAACTTCAGCAAACCTCCGTATTTTCTCATGCAACTAGCTAAAGGGGGAGAGGACTTCAAAGGTTGCAACTTTGGAATGGTTATGATGCTTGCAATATTTTTCTAGGTTTATATTATAATTTATAGGAGAAATGAGTAGGTTTTAATTTTTTTTTTAGTTAAAAAGAAAGAAGGAAGAAGGTGAATAAATGAGAGCAAAAGGAGAGAATGAAAAGTGGGAAATGAAAATAAAGTGAAAAAATGAAAAGGTGATAATGTTTCATAGAATTGGAAGATGATAAATTACTAACCTATTTTTTCTAATATCCATCATTATAATTTAGAAAACACACCACTTAAAACATCATGTCATCACTTCTTTCTTATTTTGTGCGCTTTGTCTTAGATTTTGTGCGCTTTGTCTTAGATTTTGTGCTTCAATTCTTTTTAAATTGTAAAAGAAAAGTCAAACCTAACCTTATTAACTTAAGTAATCTTTTAAACTCGTTTTAAGCTTGAACTATTTCATTGGTAAGAGCACTTGTTATTGGTATGCATGTATGCATATGTATACTAGTTCGCATGACTTATTCTAACAACTTTTGACCCATGAAACATTGAAAATTCGAAAAACAATTTTCGATCGCATTTTCCATTTTTCTCCGAACTACTTATTTATATAAACATACTTTAGAAACAAGTTTTCATCTATTATTTTCTACAAAAAAACATGCTTATTTATGTTATAAAATCCATTAATTAAATATTTTAAAAAAATATTGAATATTCTAATTCAAAGTAATTAAATTATGGGTAGTTACAATAACGACTAGACCAGTCTGGTAAACCATTGTGTGAAATACAAATCAATGGATTTCTAAATCCTAAAACCTTTCAAAATAGAGGTATCTCGTGAGACCATGCCGCATATAAAAATGAAAGATTTTTTACCTTACAATATATAAACCATTTTTATTAGAAAATCCAGTGATATTATAGTAATGTCTACGGTTTAAAATAAATATTTCACATAGCCGAAATGGTCATATTAATTACATTCCAGTATATTTAGTTGACAACCAAGTTTGTAAAAGCACGTATTAGTAAATGGATTTCATCAATGATAGGGCCAATAGGGGTACCGCTTGTTACAATATATCTCTGGAAAAATGTATCGAGGGCCTCACATAGACCCCCTATGAATTAAGAATAGCCTACCCCTTCCCGAATAGTACCAAATATGTCACCACCCCGTTTGTCTATGGCAAACTGTTTCGGTGGCCATAATGATACAAAATCTGAGAATATCGATCTAGGTATAGGTGGTAATCATACCCTAGTGGTAGCAAACCACATAGCCCTGTAGCATATCCCTTGTTTTGGTCATTCCAAGTGTGTGGCTTGACACTACGTTTTATGTTTTTAGCAAATCCCACTTGAAATGCTAACACTACTCTCCAAGTGAAATGTAACGCCAGCATTGATCCATATAAGTTGTTCAAGATGTGAACAAACGAAAGGTGCTACTTCTACTACATCCACTTGGAATCACCCTCAGGATTAGTAGCAAGTAACCATTGCACTTCAAAGAACTCCATCTTTGATTTCGATCACCTTCAAGATGTCCCAATTCGAACGCTTATGTCAGTTCGAAGTGGTTTTCAGATAACTCACGTTTATCCTATCTCGGTCTCTCCAAACCGACAATCGATGATTTCAAAACTGGCCAATATTTGATAACTGGTTATTTAACTATCAAATAAGTAAACAATCCAACCAATGATTTAATTCCATATGGAAACCAACCCCGTTAAACACTTAAGCAACCACTAAGCCTCTTAATTAATCCTTTCATTAATTAAAGTCTCCTTTCAACTATTCATATTAAAATACCTTTTTCAAAAGATACATCCACAAACCCTATCTACTTTTTTCAATACTTGAAAAAGTGTTTATATACTTATCTCAATGGTATAAATATATTCACAAACCTTTTCACTTTCAATACTTCATAAAACATCTCTGTATACTTATATCAATTGTATAAGGGTATTCATAATCTGAAGGAAGATATCACTTTTTCAAAATCACATTTAATGCATCAAAAAAATGTCATTTAGAAAAATTATTTACTATAAACCAAACAAATCATCCTTTGGTGTAAGACGGGTCATATGGAAACTAAAACAAATATACTTATCAGCACTGTCCAATTTCAAACTTGTACTGTCCCTCGATCAACGATGTAGTTGGACAAGTTAGTGTCTATCTTTGCCTTGACGTACATTCTTAATTCTCACGATAGGGATGAGTTTCCCTACCTCGAAATTTGGTATTAAGTATGAAAATAATACTTTCTATACCACCATAATTTAAAATGATCAATTATAGAAAACAAACCCCATTTCCTTTTATAATTGTTTTTTATATTAAAACACCTTTTATAAATCTCCTTATAAAATTTCTTTTATAAATCTCCTTTCTAATTATAATTTTTTTTGATAAAACTACTTATAAAACTTATTTTATAAATCTCCTTTCAATTTATAAAAATACTTTAACAAAACTCCTTTCTATTTATGATTTTTTTTATAAATCTCCTTTTTATTTAAATCTCATCTACTTTCCATAAAAAGATTATTCCACATATCAGTATAAATTCACAAATGTGATTTATTATTCCAATTTATCAACATGATATCATATCCCTTTTTTTTAAATAATTTATAAATATTTTTATTTATTTATAAAATATCATTTATAATTCTATCTTTCCTTGTAACATTTTATGTAAAGCATTTCATAAATATTTATTCTAAAATATTTATACGTATTTTTTAAAAAACGGAATCACTTTATTATAAAACAAACAAACCCCTTTTTTCTTTATAATAATTACCTGTTATATATTAACTATTCTGTAAAGTAAATACTTCTTGAAATACTTTTAAAACATTTCTATTTAAATTAGAAAAGACTGATAAAGATGTTGAAATAAAATAAAGAAGTTCAAAAACCTTATCTAAATAAAATGCCATAGAGAATTCCCGAAATAGCATTTTAAAATCATTCTCTAGATCACAACCAATTTCAAATCCAAACAGCAAATAAAAGTATTTCCAACTACAATAATGAGATCAGTAGCTACCACAACACTTAATCAATGCTACTACTACCTTTATTACTAAAATGATTCAAATTTTAACACATATCAATGTCATATCCAATATGCCAACTACCAAACCTTTAGCATTCAATAATTCATAAAACAAGTATATAACTGAAATTCAAAATTATCGATAAGGACTCTGGATTTCTCTACAAAATTGCCTGTATTAAAATTCATATGTCATTCGCTTTTCAAAGTGGAAATTTAACCAAACCAAATTAATAAATCATTCAAGCATACAATTTAATTATATCTACTATATGTCACATAGTATTTGATGAAAGGCGAGATAACTCACCAAAATTTTAGTTGATGCTTACACGTTTCGTTCCAATCTAAAATCGAACGATATCCCCGATGCATAAATAACACTCCTACGAGTTCAAGAAAAAGACCACGTTCGATTTGGACCCAGTTAGAAAAGATATTGATTTATAAGTTTTTTGAGATTAATTATAATTAATTAAACTAACAATTAAGTTAATCGCCTACCCCTTAATCGTCTTCCTCCCTTAAATCCATCTCCTTGTTCATGCACAAACGCACCTACCCTCCACCCTGCATGTCTCCACCTTTGTCTCGACCGTTTCTCAATGAGATCACAAACTACTACCACTAACGAACTTTTCTTCACATGTGCTACACCTGACTCAAAATCAAGCAACCCGATCCCCTAAAGCCCAACCGACCTGCTCCCATCCAACCCAAAACCCTAGCGGTGCAATTCACCCTAGTCGATTGGTCATCCCCCAACCAATGCCAAACCCTTCCACTCTGAACCAATTTTACAACAGCGACATCCACTTTTCTAACCACGTCCCTTACCTCCATCACATCATCACCATAGTTCTGTCCTAGACCTTTTCTTACCACCATCCACCACCGCAAGCGACCAAAACTAGCATGGATTCGAAGCTTTGGCCTCTATGAGTTCAATGGATTTGATGATTTTGATTTTCGTTGAGCGAAGCTCCAGGAATAAATTTGGAAAGGAAGTGGTTTGATTTTAAATTTACAAGAGGGGAAAAATGAAAAGTAAGAGGGAAAAGGGAAATGAAAAATGAAAAATGTAAAATGGTGGAGTTTTGTTTGTTTTATAATTTCCAGCATTATGCTACGCAATATCTTGTTTACGTATGAATTGCGAATGATAGAAATAAATATACAATCACACACAATAATGCGACACGATCACAAAACAACAATAAAATACACTGGTTATCAAATTTCAAAAATACCAACGTTTGCTGCAAAAGGCATAAAACGACAATTTAACAATTTTTCGAATTAAAAATTATGGAAAAATCCTATAATTTCACTTAATTTACATCACTAAATATCATTTGATTGTATTAATAATTGATTCTTATTATTTATTATCTTCAAATAAATTTGAATATTAAAATAAATTAAATATTTTTATTCGAAACGTTAAAAATTATGGGTCATTATAATGATGTAGACCCTAACTAAAACTAGCTTACGATAAATAGGTTTTTAATCTAGAAATCACACGAGTTTTCTTGTTGTTTATGTAACACAAGCCGTTGCAGAAACAACATGAAAACATGTATGTCCATGAGATTTTTGATAGTCTCAAAGCTCTATTTGATGGACAGTCTCATTCCATAAGGTACGAACTTATGAAGATACTATTTAATTCCAAAATAACTAAGGGACAAGGAGTGGACAATTATGTTTTGATGATGAAATGTTGTGTTTATATACTTTTTCAATCAGAAGTGAGGATAAGCAATGATTTGCATGTAAAGCTGAACCTTGGGTCTCTTAATCCCTAGTACAAGCCGTTCATATTAAATTTTAATATAAACAGTTGAACATAAGTTTCGTCGAGCTCCTCAAATACGTTGAGAGAGGCTGAGTCTTCGTTTAAGGATCAAGAGTTTTGTACTTGATGTTAAGGGGAATGTGGCATCTTTAAAAGGTTCCAAGAAGCAGGAAAGTGTTAATAAGAAAAATAGGAAGATGCCTGATGTTGACAAGGGTGAATGCCATCACTGTCACTAGAAGGGCCATTGGAAATGGAATAATTCGGAGTAGGTGAATATTGTTAATGAGAAGAAACATAATGGTTTTGTTGCTCTGTTAGGTATATTTATGATTTAAATTGTTTTGCAATCAATAAGTTATCTTAGATTTTAGATACTGGATCTAGAACTCACATTGATAATTCATTACATTGGATTAGAAACTAGCGTCATATGGCAATGAAAGAAATATAAGGCTTCAAGTTTCTAATGGACTATTGTAGACGCAATAGCAATTGGAGTTTTTCATTTGAGTTTGCCGAGTGGATTTGTTTTGATATTGAATAATTTTTATTATTTAAAAGACGTTATTTGTGTGATTATTTCTGTGTCTTATTGTCTAAGATTGGTTATATTTTTCACTGTGCCGATAATGTTATAAACATTATTTTAGATGGTTATAAAGTCTGTGAGAGTATTTAGATAACGATATTTATGTGATCAATACAAATTATGTCTATTATGTGAGTAGCTCTTCGATTGACAATATAGACAAAAAATATCTTTGGCATTTTAGGCTTGGTCACATAAGCGAGACAAGACCACAAATTAAAAATTGAAATTTTCTACCATCATTTGATTTTGAACCATTTGATGTGTACAAGCCATATCTTAAAGGTAAGTTGCCTAAGCACCCCTTTGGTGGGAGCAATGAAAGAGTTGATGAACTCTTTGTTCTCGTACATACTAATATATATGGCCTGATGCCTATAGTTACTAAAGATAAATGTTCTTATTTCATAACCTTTACTGACGACTCCTTAAGACTGGTATTTTTATCTTATGAAGAAAAATATATATGATGTCAGTGAGAAATTTATTGAATATAGGATTGAGCTTGAAAATCAAATGAACCAAAAGATTAAAATACATCGATCCGATCGAGTAGGTAAGTACGTTGAACAGAAACTTCAACAGTACTTAAAAGATAATAGGATTTTCTCTTAGGTTACTTCACCATATACTCTGCAACATAACAGTGTTACAGAGCAAAGGAATGGTAATAGATATGGTTTATTCCATGATGAGTAAGGCTTACCTTTATCCAATTAGGAATATGAACTAAAAACTGCAGCACATATGTTGAATTTGTTGCCCACTAAATTTGTGCATAAGACGCCATATGAGATATGGCACAGAAAGAAACCCCACTTCAATTATTTGAAGGTGTGGGGTTGTCCAGCCTATATTAAGAATGTTGGTCCCAATGAGCTTGAGGCAAGATCAGCCTTGTGTAAGTTTATGGGATATCCTAAGAATTTTAGAGCATTTATTTTCTACATCACAGAGGAACAAAAATTTATTACTTCCATATATGTTGTCTTTTTAGAAAATGAATTTTTATCAAAATATATTAATAATGAAGTTGTAGACTTGGAAGAGATCCGAGAAAGCAACAAAGAGACTAAACTAGTGGGAGAACCGAGTTCAGACGTATACGGAAACATGCAACCTATTAGAAAGTCTAATAGGAAATATCATGCACTAAAAAGATGCTACAGTTTTCTCGTGGATGGAGAAAAAGAGGACCGTTTTAAATGACGACACGCCTTTATCATTCCAACAAGCACTGTAGAATTAAGATTCTGCACGTTGGATTGAAGAAATAAAATCCGAGATGGATTTCATGTATGAAAAAAAAGTGTGGTCTTTATCCGACATACCTAGGGGATAGAACCATTGTTGCAAATGGATTTTTATGGAAATACCAAATACAGATGGATAAATGGAGACTTATAAGGCAAGGCTAATTATAAAATAATTTATCAGATCCAAGGTGTTGACTATGATGAGATCTTTTCACTCGTAGCAATGCTTAAGTCCATTTGGATAATGCTAGCTACTGTTGCATTATATGACTATAAAATATGACAAATGGATGTAAAGACAATATTTCTAAATGGTGATTTAGAAGACGCGGTCTATAAGTCATATCCTATGGTTTTGAGGTCAGTGGGAGTGAGCGCAAGGCTCGCAAGTTGTTAAGGTCTATTTATGTACTCAAAAAGCTTCAAGAAGTGGGAATTAATGTTTCGGTAAACTAATCAAATAGTTTGGTTTTAATCAAAATACAGAGAAGCGTGCGTATACTGAAAGGAACAGGGTAATGCTACTTGTTCTTAATGCTGTTGATAAAATTCCATTGACTGTCAATAACATTTCGTTACTGCAGTTAGCGAAAGCTTGGATTTTCAAGAACTTCTCCATGAAGGATATAGAACAGCAGTCTATTATATTGGGTATAAAGATCTATAGGGATAGATCTAAGAGTCTAACAACTTGGCTTTTCGACCCTCGAATGTCGATACTAATACATCCATATTCATGTACCATGCAACCAAGTGCAGAAAAGATAAATAGTTAGTATAAAATAAAAGAAAATGAATAGAACAAGAAAGAAAGAACAAAACATCAGAATATCACAGTGGAACGATAATATATTATATCAAAAGAACGCTACAAGGGTTACTCCGAACACAGAAATTTTAGAGTTATAAAACCTGGGTACTATCATTAGCGTGGGTGGTTATAACGGTTGGTTCCCATAATGTTGATATACATACATACATACATAATATATTGCAACAAAAATAGATAGATAATGAAAGCCTCCGACTCATCTTCTGAACTCGAAAGCATCCAAAGTAAAACCTGCTTTACTTAGCATATTTGAAAGAGTATGCAAGGAAATTAGGAAAAACATAAACCACACGTTACATAAAATTCTACTATGAGAGAACCCAAGATACATGAATACTTGTAACAGTAAAAGATGAGACCATATAGATTCCCATAAGGATTTTCCCCTTAAAAGAAACCAGTCATTCATTAAGTTTAATACAGTGATATGATAGTCATGTTTAGGGTGCGGCGTATGAATCTTATCAAATAGTTTTGATGCTTACATTTGTCGCAGCATAACATATTTAGGGTATAATCAAAACCGCTAAGGTATGTACGCTTATAGAATTTTCCATGGAGATAATTTGGTCAAACCGGGTCTTATCTCCTGCACAACGGTCAGAAACTATCTTTTAGCATCGTATATCTCTAGATAAAATATACCTCTAGATAAACATAGCTGGTCCATGCCCTAACACATGATCCTATGTATCATCAACTCCTAGTACCAACATCGACAAGCATACTCTAGATTTGGAGTTGATATATCCTATCGTGGGTTAGCTAAACCCAAGGCTATGAGGCCTACTCTGTTTTTAGTCAATATCGATGTCAAGGTTATGTTCGGAACCTTTCACATGAGTCTACATCTCTCGTACAAAAGACGAGTCCCCAAATGGACTCTTGCATCTCGAACAGATCACGAATCATAATATGGATCCGAGCATCTCAAACTTATCTCAAATCTCCACATAAATTTCAACATAAGTCTTCCGACAAATGCTAATGCTAACCTCTCCCTCGGTCTTAACCTTAGGATAGATAGCTAAACTCTATAGCATTTTACTTCACATTTGCTTCCAAAATGTTGACTCATATTCTTGTTCCAAAGTGGTATTTGGTAAATAAAACACTTACTGGTCCCAGCCTTTTCAAGATTAATTCGATGAATTTCTGGTAAACTAACTTCTGGTTTAGAAGTAAATGAACTATATAAAGAGGAGTCCCCATGGGGGATCTCGTTTATATAAGTTCTTAAAGCTAGAGATATTTCATACCAATGCTTCCTAGGGATTCTCAAAGGGTGTGATGCCGCAAAGCTTTTAGATAGTTCTTAAGTTATATTTGGTCAAGTTTGATAGTCGACTAACCGACTATCTAGTCAAAAGCAATCGCTTATACCAATATGGGTTCTTATACTTAACATGTTTCCGACATTCCAACTTATACTATCCCTTGGTCAAGAGTGAAGCTAGGGAAGTTAGAGCACTAGTTGCATATCAAAGCCTTGCATAGACACTTCATTCTTGACTCTTACAGATGGATATATCTACCTCGTCGGCTTTTAGTGTTAAGTTAGCATTAATGACTTCCATAAGCGAGTAAGTAATCAACAAGATTAACACGTTTTCAACATTTCAATTTAAATATTCCTCATTCAAAAGGAAATTTTGTAGATTAGAGCACTACTTCTTCCATCCCTACTTGAACATCAATCTTAATTCTCACAAATAGAGAAGTTTACCTCATCGACTTTTAGTGTTAAGTATCAATTAATTACTTTTCAAATAAGTAATAGAACACGATTTAGCCACTAAGCAATTCCTAAATCCTTTGAAAATCATTTATTTATACTTTTTAAAATGCTTTCAAAATACTTTTAATAGGTTTTAATTTAGTTTCTCAAAATATTACTGTAATATAACAAGTTTATAAAATGCTTTGAAACTTTGAAAACCTATGTCCTTATATTTTAAAAGGAAATCCTCTTCTTTAAAAATTCATAACTAATTATTAAATAGTTAAAAATCTCAAACCACTTTTAAAATACTCTAATATGAGTTAGTAAAAAATTGTAAAAGGAATGAATTACAATACTTAAATTTAAATATATTTTCAAAATTTTAAAGTCCAAAACAAAGGCTAAAATGAGGCAGTTTTGCACAAGTGTAAGTTTGGCCATTTTTCGATACTATACTCAACTTTCTACATTCAAAACCTTTATAGCAGCAAGCATACATATAAAAGATCACAAATATGGGGAGAAACCCTTAAGGATCTCACTATAATGTTCTATAGAAATTGCCGAACATAAGGCAATTCCTAAGTGCATCTATTGCGACTATCGCTACAAGAACACTTCCAAATCCAAGTCCAGTTCAAACCTATGTTCAACTACAACCTATGTGCTTTGTTCCAAGGCTAAGCTGTAAGTACACAATTCCATTAAATTCCATACATATGGATTACATACGTCATTTTTTTTCAAAACAAGAATTGAAAGAATATTATAAACATATATCAATATTACAACATATATTAATATCCATTCATGCATCATATTTATTCAAACAAAAGCACACATATATAATTATTTACATTCAAGGTTGTGAGTTAGATCACTTTGAAGCAAGTGAATAAGAAAGTCCAAGCAACCGCTTCCTCCTCTTTCTTACGACACCTAACTTCCTACCTTCTTTCTAGCCTTGCACCCGATTCTAGGCTATTCATAGCCCTTATATGCTCATAGTTATGCTTTGAGGGGAGAGTTGTGCATTGTTTCTTCCAAACCCAAGTATCTAGGAGTTCTTTTGATGTTTTCATAAGCCCCTAGTCCAAGTTTGAGTAGAATTGAAGTAGTTTTAAAATTATTTTCTTTTAGGAATTTATGCAGAGAAAGAGTGTTAACTTTTGGTTAAAAATTATGAAATGGATTCAAGGGGTATGCCCTTCGTTTTATAGGCCCAAAAGGGTATTTTATAACCTTTCTCTCACCCCACCATGTTAGAGAAGACTCACCCCTCTAGGTGCCCATCACCTTCCCTTTACCCTCTTACCATCAGTAAAGACTAAACTACCCCTTTCATTCAAATATCTTACATCCATTAGAAGCTTCTAGGATGTTTAACTTGCTCATGAAGAAAGTGTGTTAATTAGTTCGTAATGTCTTTATATGTTCATTAGCTAAGTGCAAAAGAGTTCGAATAACTTATAGCGATTAAAAAGCTATTTATCGATAAACCTAGTCTCGGTCATATCATTGCTATTTCTTCGAAGAATATATTTTTGTAAAAAATTTCAAAAACATGTTTCTTATCATTATTCATTGATTATAATGTTTAACAAGTGTATAAAATCACATTTATTACACTTGACTATATTTCAAAAAGTTACGATTTGAAGAGGAAGTGTTCGAATTTACGGGTCGCTACGTTTCCCGCACTAACGTCATTTCATCTTCGAAATTTAAATAAGAACGCTAATTAAAGAAGATAGAAGAACATGATACATATATAGCACACTACTAAAACTATGTATAACTAAACTGCAAAACAATGCATACTAACTCACTCCACCTCAAATGGTGAGAACACTACAAAAAATATATGGTTTAAGATAAGAAACCACTAGTCTGAGAACAATTCTGGACAGGACACCCTCATACCATCCTCCGTCTTCCACGTAGAATCCAGAGCACCCTCGCTCCACTATTCTATAATAATGCTAATTTTAATTAACATTACTTAGGAGATTTGATTGGACAAATTAAATAAAATAATGTAAATGGTTAAGGAGATTGAGATTTGATAATTAGTATGGGTCGACTCTTAATTAATGAACAAATGGAATTGATTTAAACATTAATAAGGAGGATACATGAGGGAGGAAAAATAAGAAGAGAGGGTGACTCCTAAATATAACCCTTCCCATTCTTATTTCCTTCCTCAATATTATTCATAAATAAAGTCAAAGGGTTAAGGCCGGCCATAAACAAAGAAACTAAGGGAAGAAAAGCTAGGAAAATACAGGGAAGCTTAGGGGAATCTTATAAAAGTACAAATCTCAACATTCTTTAGCCATTCAAGGTGAATTAATAGCTATGCATATCAAGTTTTATTATTGTTTTCAGTTTCAAGTATAAAGTTGAAATGTTTGATAACTATTATGTCATGTTTTAGTATTTGGATGATTATATGCTTGTTGGTGAATTTATATAATTTATTCATGAAATTTATTGATACGTTTTAGTTAGAAAACCTATCATGTGACACCTAAATGACTTGAAATTAGGATAAGATGTTAGAAACATTATTTTAGTAATGGGTATTAAATTTCATAATTTTCTAATAATGTATGAATATTTTTTGATTTTCTCAAAGGAGGAAAATTGGTTATTTCGGGTTTTACTCATTAAAAATAATTATTTAAAGTTTTGGTCCTGAAATTTTTATATTTGAAGAACATAATTAATTTTATTCTATGTGATTTTTGGAGATTTTTCAACGAGTTTATGATTTTATATAAATTTATTGGCCTAGAAAAGCTTAATATTTATATCAAAATATTAATATAAGTTAATGATTTGCAAATATATTTGGGAACAATAAATCTGCACTATGGCGATTTTCTAGAAAAGAATTTTGACAAAGTAATTATTAACTAGCAAGATTTTGAAAAACAATAGGGGATGGTGAAATGAAATTACTTTTAATGGTATAAAAGCAGTTTTCTTATGAATTACGTTTATGCCACTCCAATAGTCATGATATCGCACTTCATCATTCCGCCTTTATAGTCTTTGACGTTGATCAAGAGTAATGCATAGAGTATCGAGTTCGTTTAACGTGGAAGCCATTGGCTTGGTCGAAATGGGAAGCCAAGCATCAAGGTTGACATTGTGAACTTCGAAGTGGATGAGGCGGATTTCTTTATCTTAGTGACTCTGCACTTTTTACTATGCACATGTTTTCTACAATGTTTCCAATCCGATTAGTTTCGAAGTGACTTATAGCGGAAATAATGATGCTACATGTTTTACCCAAATTGACTTCGACAATATAGGCAACTATGCTGCTTTTATTCATATTGACATCAACAATGACGATGCCTCCATATACAGTGTCCTATATTTTCATAGACGGCTATAGTACCGCTTTACTGGCTTTGGCCTTAATGATGTCACTTATTTTCTTAAGGCAATGATGCAGAGTTTTACCTATATCGACTCTATTTTTTATGGCTTATTCCTGTGCAAACCAACTATTACACCTTAGATGCCGACATTTTATGATGTGCAATGTCATGTTATTAGCCTTATAGCCTTATGGTCTTATGTTTTAGAAGTTAAAGGCTTTAGCATATTTTTATATCAAAGAAGGTTGAAGACCATTAATGGTAATGAGGTCGCCTAGCTTTATCACTATATAAGGTTTATTGTTTTGGCTTATAACTTATGGTTTTATGAGGCGATGACCTCTAAGTGATTTTGAATTTCATTAATATCATTTTATAAAAAGT
Organism: Allium cepa; assembly: GCA_030765085.1. Classification (NCBI taxonomy): domain Eukaryota; kingdom Viridiplantae; phylum Streptophyta; class Magnoliopsida; order Asparagales; family Amaryllidaceae; genus Allium; species Allium cepa. Next base: position 270,757,959 of record CM060944.1, read on the forward strand.
ATACCATTGCATAAATATTTTACGATAAAGTAAAGGACTATAATTTCCTTATTTTAGAAAGTATGATTTCAAGTTTTAAATCATTTGCAAATGTTTTGTTTTCAAGAAAATAGAAAAGGGTATTTTACCAAGGATTTTTACTAAAAGATTATTGTTCTTATCGCATTTGCATAGATTGTGAAAGGATAAATTTTACTCAAAGATTAGAAAGCCAGATGGGACTTTTGTAGGGTAGAGCCCATTGCGTCAACTGTTAGCCCCTAGTTGATATAAGTCCATAATTCCAGTTCGTAGGGCTTTGTCAAGGGTAAAACTAAAAGTAGGTGTATGCGTAGTAAGGAATACATAAAGACAGATAGTTTATAGGTTGGTCTACAAATTTTTTGGTTCATAGTAAGCCTACCCTATGAGATTTATAGATAGTCTGGTAAATAAGTGTACTTGGATAAATCGTCCGGTATTCTTCTAACAGTCAATTAGAAAAGTATATCTGGCAGGTCTTTGTCAGCCATGTAGATTAGTTGTTACCCCGTGAAAATAAACATTAGGTTAAATAGTCCCCTGATGTGATGGATTGTCAAGATTACCCATGTAGCATGCAAGCACATTATTGTTTATATTATCTATTTTAACCAGTTTGGTTGCAGGAATTTGATTTGCAAAAGATATATTTTGAAAGTGATATCTGTGAGGGGAAAACTCATTCTTCTCAACGGCGTGGTCACACTGAATTCCTATAAAACCGAGATGATATATTATTATTCACACCAGGCCTTTTTTCTGACTAGAAGTTTATATTTACCCCTTAAACTCTCAGATGCTCAAAATTTGAGTAGGTTAGGAGTAAGGCTCTTCACGTTAAATAGGTTTTGGTGAATAAAGCTTTCAACGACGTGCAGAAGCCAAAACTAAGTATGCAGGAGTCTATCTATATTATTAATCCGTTGTGTTGAAGTTGTTTGGTTAAAGTATATGTAAAGAATGATGTTATAACTATCTATTAATAACCATGCTCAACTAAGTGGGAGTCTTTATATGTTTCTCTTGGAGTATTTTGTAATAATTATATTTCATCTGAACTTGGGCAAGGTTTGGAATTACGTAACGAATATGGAATATTATTGTTGAAATGAAATGTGAAAGTTTTTTTTTTAAAATTGTGTTTAAAAATATTTCATATTTTTATGCTTCTGAATATTATGGGTAACATTAACATAACCACATTTTGCCATCGAAAATTAATACTATAGATGACTGCAACATTTGTAGCACTTAGTTTCAGACCTCAAAATGTGGGTTGTTACAACTGGTATCAAAACATATGTTTATGTAAAACTAAGGAAAATTTAAACTTTAAAAAGAGTTTTGAAAGCATAATCCAATTGAATCAGGGCATACGATTAGGGTATGGGATAATGCTATAGAAAGGTACTTGTATTTGCTATATATAAATATGCGCTTTATCTCTATTCTTCCTCTCTCTTAGACCGTTCTTCTGTATCTTACTAATATTCGAATGCAAATTATTGGAAGTAAGGTATGGAGGTAGGAAATAGGAGAATGGATTTCAGTGGAGGAAGCATTGCTACTAATGGAAATATCACATCCATTACTAAAAGAAACTCGAGTCGACAAATAACTGCTAATGTAGGAACTGGAACACCATCGGTAGATATGGAAGCAATGCATTAGTTCTTTGTCAACAAGATGCAAGTAAGAGCTGCTACTAAATTAGTTGGAGGAAATGCTGGAGTAGCTAATCAAGAAGTTTTGATTGTCAACAACTATGCTATTCTAAGTAGAGACTATGCAAGGCTTGGGAGGAAGGCATTTATTAGAATGGAGGATGCAATTGAAGTAGAGAACTAGTTGCTTCACTGTGAGAGGATTTTCATTGATCTTGGTTTGGATGACGAGCAGAAGAGGAGATTGGCATCCAGGCAATTGCTAGGAGCTACGTTGTATAGGTGGAATAGTGTGACTAGCAGAGGAGACTTTGACTTGGGCTGAGGTCAAAAGGAGGTTTGAAGAAATATTTATGTCTGAAAGTGCTAAGTTAACTCTATTAAAAAAGTTTGTTGAGTTGGTGCAAGGTGATACGACAGTGCTTGACGATGCAACCAGATTTGAGGAGTTGTCAAGATATGGATATGCTACCGTTGACATAGTTATAAAAAAGAATGAGAGATTGTTTGTAGACCGAGACTTGAGCTTGCTAGGGAAAATTCACCACATTTTAGGTAGTCTTGGAGGTGGCTTTAAGAAATTAAGAGATGCTTTCTTTGCTCAGTAACAACAAGCCAATAGAAGCTCAAAGTCAACAAAATTAGAAGAGGAAGTTTTACTGGATAAATGGAGCTCAGAAGGGTGGAGCTCCAAGAAAGAAAAGTCTGAGGTCGAGTGTTACAAATGTGATAAGAAGGGACATTATGCTCATGAGTGTCGAACCGATAAGGGAAAGGAAGTCGTTGAGAAGAAGAACATTAAGAGATTTGACTATGACCAAATGGGACATTACAAGAACAAATTCCGATAGTGGCCAAGGCAGAAAAAGGAAAAGTATTTGCTTTGGTACCGGCTACCTCGAGACCGACAGTCAAGGAGAAAGGAAAAGCTATGGTGGGAGATATGCTTTTCATTCATGGCTTACCTTTTAGAGTACTATTTGATTCTGGCTCATCACATTCTTTTATATCTCATCATTTGGTAGGTAAGCTTAACCTAAAACCCACATATCTAGTTACTTCCTTAATGGTTGTGAATCCAATAGAAGGATATGTAACTCTAGGGATGAGATGTGACCATTTAGAGTTGCACTATTAGGTTATATATTTGCCTAAAGTTTGCATGTGTTTAGTTTTGTAGGCTTTGGGTTCATTTTGGTTATGGACTGGTTAATTAAATATGATGTTAGGTTATTTTGCCAAGGTATGATAATATCATTAAGCCACCCAATAGCAATGACTAAATTATATGTTCGGTAGAGAATCTAACTTGTGATGTTTGTTCTTGGTTGGGTCAATAGAGAAGGAAGATGACTTGAGCTGGGTTTTCGTGGTAAGAGAATTTGCAAATGTCTTCGAGCTTGTTACAAGACTACTATCAAAATTAGCTATTGAATTTTGAATAGATAGTGTACCTAAAGTTGAATCCGTAAGTAAACCACCTAGCAGAATGACACTTGCCAAGATGAAGGGGTTAAAGGTGCAATAGGTGAATTTAGAAGGGAAATTTTTTATTAGACTAAGCAGTTCGCCTTAGGGAGCAGTTGTGGTGATTGTGAAGAAACTAGATGGATCGTTAAGGATGTGTATCGATTATCGTAAGTTGAATGAAAAGATTATAAAGAACCTATATCCTTTGCCGAGCATCGACGACTTATTTGATTAGTTGAGTGGAGCCAAAGCATTTTCTCTATTAGATTTCAATAGGATTCCATTAACCATAGGGTGGTGGAAGACAGTACTACATTGACGGCGTTTAGAACAAGATATGGTTCGTACGAGTGGTTAGTAATGCCATTCAGATTAACTAATGCTCCAGCTTTCTTTGTGAATTTGATGAACCGAATTTTCCTAGAGAACTTGGATAGGTTCATATTAGTATTCAAAGATGACAAATTGATATATTTCGAGGATGAAAAAGATCATGAGATTTATCTTAGGATAGTGCTTGATACACTGAGGCAGCACTAGTTAAAAGTGTAGTTTCTAAAATGTCATTTTTGGAAGAAGAAGTTGAAGTTTATTGGTCACGTAGTTTACGAAAATAGGTTGTCAGACGATCTAACAAAGATCAAAACTGTTGATAATTGGAAGAGGCCCAAGATGGTGCTCGAGATAAGAAGTTTTATTGGACTAGCTGGCTATTACCGAAGATTCATTAAGGATTTCTTGTGGATAGCAGCATCTTTGACTAAGCTAACCAGAAAAGACATGAAGTTCATTTGATCTGAAAAATGTGAGGAAGCATTCCTTAAGTAAAATCAATTGTTGACTAATGAGCCCGTAATAGTTATTCCAGATAGGAATTTGGATCTAGTGGTGTATATAGATGCATGTAGAACAGGGTTAGGAGCTGTATTGATGCAAATAGGTAAAGTGATTGCCTACGCTTCTCGATAGCTCAGACCACATGAAGTTAGATATCCGACTATGGTTTGGAGTTGGCAGAGGTGATTTTTGTATCGAGAGCATGGAGACACTAACTTTTGGGAGAAAGATTTGAATTATACATGGATCATTAGTCTTTAATATATTTATTCTCTCAAAAAGAGTTGAATATGAGACAACAGAGTTGGCTGGATTTTTGAGCAACTTATTATTTTAGTATTGAGCATGCACTAGGAAAAGGAAATTAGGTTGCCGATTCCCTTAGTAGAAAACATTAGAATGTGGTGTTTGCTATGTTGGTTGAATGGAAGGATCTAGAGCATTGACTACCTACAGTATGCTGTTAAGATCAAAAATTGGTTCTTGTAAGAGTACCACAATGTTATCTTATTTGGAAGTTTGGCCAAAATTGATCGAAATAATTGGTTCTTGACTGAAATGGATGGTTGAGAAAGAAAGGATGATTGTGTGTTCTAGATGTGGGTGACCTAAGGAAAGAAGTACTTAGGGAATGTCAACGATCAAAGTTTACTATTTATCCTAGAGGGACTAAGATGTATCAGGATCTTAAGAGAAGTTTCTACTACGAAGGTATGAAAATGGATGTAGGTTTATGGGTAAAGCAGCGTCTAAGTTGTCAGTAAGTAAAAGCCAAGCATCAAAAGCCAAATGGATTGCTTCAACCTTTGAATATACCAATATGGATATATGTTTCCATATCTATGGATTTCGTAAACAAGCTGCCAAAGTCGAATGAGGAAAATGAAAGTATTGGGTTATAGTGGACAGACTGACTAAGAGTGACACTTTATACTCATTAAGTCGACAAGGACTGCACTGTTTCAGTTAAATTATTTATTAAGAATATAGTTAGACTACATGGGATTTATAGTAGTATAGTCGGTAACAGAGATTCTTTACTTACTAGCGAATTCCAGAATAGTCTACAAGAGGTTTTATGTACCAGGCTTAAGATGAGTACCGCTTATCACCTATAATAGATAGGAAGACAAAGAGAGTCAATAAGGTACTTGAAGATTTGTTGAGAGCTTGTGTACTAGATTTTGATGGGTCGTGGGAAGACCATTTGAACTTGATTGAGTTTTTTTTATAATAATTGTTATCAGGCTAGTATAGGAATGTCACCTTTTCAAGCTTTATACGGAAGGCCATGTAAATCACATGTATGTTGGTAAAATACTGGAGATAGATTAGTTCTTGATCCAAATATGGTAAGAGAAGCTGCAGAAAAGATTTAGTTCATTCGAGCTAGAATGAAGGAAGATCGGTCTATGTAGAAAAGTTACGCAGATAATAGACAAAAGAACTTAGAGTTCTGAGATAAAGATCATGTTTTCATTAAAATATCATCGATGAATAATGCAAGAAAATTAGAAAATCAGGAAAGTTGGCACCTAGGTTGGTTGGACCATTCCCTATTATAGAAAGGATCGAGAAAATCACTTATAGGAAAGAGATACTGAATAGTTTGGTGGGAGTCCACAATGTTTTCCGTATTTCTAGTCTATGACCCAATCGAGCTGAAACTTGGCAGGAACGATCTTTACCTTGTATGGAAGCTTCTGTGAAAGTTTCGTTGCATTTGGATCAGCGGTTTGTGAGATATGATCGATACGAATTGCATTTTTGTGAGTGCTGTTGCGTTCGTATCCATTGATTCGAAAAGATCTGTTCGGATCGATCGTTGCACGTGCTCATGAGATGAAGATGCGTGCTTCCTTTGGATCGATCCATTTATTATGCCAAGTTGATCGAGCTATTCCTCGAATTTCGCCTTGTTCGTATCCAAACCCGTTGCCTCATTCGAGTTGATAATCGTTGCTAATTTGTATCATCAGTGTTGACATGCATCCATTCATACAGCTCTGCTCGCATCAGTAATTGAGGCGCGTTTCGTATCGATTATTTTAATGAGGATCGATACGAAACACGAGCGTGTTCATGGATACGAAGCAGGGCATTCCATGGATACGAATCAACATATTCGATGGCTATGATTAGGGCTTATTTTCAGGGTGGACTCGAACAGGACGGTGTCAAGTGGATCGACACGAAGCAAAATCGATATGAAATGGCATTTCAGATGGATGCGAAGTAAGACGGGCAACGATCGATACGAAGTAAGCGAGCTCAATCGATACGAATTATATATCGTTGATGGATACAGAACGCACCAACCTGATGGATACGAACTGTGGATGGTTGATGGATACTAAACGCATCAACCTGATGGATACAAACTTGCTGAGCCGATGCCTATTTTATCGATTCGAAATCGATCGATTCGAACTGACCGATATCACGTTACTGATCGATTCGAACTCGATCGATTCGAAGCATGTGTAAACCGAGGGATTCGAACAAGACAAATAGTGATGGATACGAATCTGATGGATTCGAAATGGGCATCTCCTCAATTTTTTGATGGATTCGAACAGCGTACTTTGGCTAACTTGCATCGATCATATCTCATTCATACGAACTCTGATTAACATGAAATTTGAAACACTGACTTTCATGGCTTTGCTTGTCATGTCCTATCAGTTGTAGCCTGATCCGGGCTTGGAGAAAATTCATCGATATCCATGGTTATCCTACATTACATAGTTGATATTCAGGACTAGCTATTATTGATTTTCAGTCAGTTTTGGGTATCTCAGCTTTGCTAAAAGTTAGGATAACAAAGCAAACCAATCGAAACCTTTTTCTTTCAAAACCATTTGACAATGTCGAAAACTCTTTGTCGAAAGCTAGCAGGTGTATTTTCTTTAAAACCAAAACAAAGTTTCATCTCCTTCGAAAGCTCAAACTTTTCATCCCAAAACCTTTGACCCTTTTCAATCCACTACGTACCAGTCACCTAATACAATGTGCATTGATTTTTGACCTAGTCGACAGGTTTGATACCTTTCGACCTTGTCGAAAGGTTTCGAATGGAGGCGGAAGCTCTTGCCGAAAGAGTTGAAATAGTGAAGATTGCGCTAAAAATAGTTCTTTTGTACACCACCTACCTTGTTTATCTAAATCTAATTGGTCGCTAGAATTTATATTCAAAATTTGCTGCTGACTTTCCTTATTTGGAAATTTGAATAAATTTGAAAAAGCCCATTTCTCCTTTATAATTATACAAAACATGTAAGTTCCATTCCTTAAAATGTTTTATATAACTATTAAAACATCATGAATATTTTTGGAAAAATTCTAGAAAATCAATTAATATGTTCTCTTTAACATATTAAAATTTTAAAACAAGATCAAAACAACTCGAAATTTAGCTAAAGCCGAATAAAAACGTGTAAATTAGCCCATTAACATTTAAAACACCTATGTCTTATCCAAACAAAGGTTTAAATGGTTATATCCTTACCAAAACGCAAACATGAATAGGGTATAGCCCACATCTGATCCAAACAGAGAAAATGAGACGATAAGCATGATTATTCACCTTGATTAGTTGATTGGAGAATGAGATAATTTCCTAGGTTTAATTCCTTAGCTTTTATCTTCAATTTATTCTTCCTGGAGCTTTAATTAGCTGGTTGAAAGTTGGTAAGGAGTTATGAATGAGAAAATGAAAGTTTATTAAGGTGAAGGAAGATACACACACACACACACTAGGAAATGTTGCCCCATTTTCAAATTTATCCTATAGGAAAATTCCTCCTTCTAAATTTAGTTAAGTATTATTTTAGTTCATTCATTAAGATGCGAACATTATATTTATTAATCTCATCTCCTTAATTGTTCATATTATTCTACTTAATTTATCCAATTAAATATCTTGAATAATGTTAATTAAAATTCAGGGGCATTATATAAGTTCTTTCTGAAGTAGGGAGTCTAGAAGGGTGGAACCGTGAAGAAGAGAAAGTCGAAAGTTGTCTATTTTAAGTGCGGTGAGAAAGGGCATTTTGCGAATGAATATTGTTTTAGAGAGGCAAAGAAGTTGACTGGGAAGAAGAACATCATGTTCTTCTACTTTGATTAGATTGGTAACTACAAGTACCAGTGCGAAGAGCCTACTAAGGTAGGGAGAGGAAAAGTATTTGCATTAGAACCAGCAACCTCGAGGCCAACGGCATGGCAAAAAGGGAAAGCAGTGTTGGGAGGTATGCTTATGATTCTTGGTATGGCAGTTAGTGTTCTGTTTGATACCGGTGCATTACATTCCTTTATACCTCGATGTTTGGTAGATAAACTTAACTTAGGACCCTCATACTTAGTTATTTCCTTAAGGGTTGCGAATCTGATAAAAGGGTATACAACACTTAGGATGAGATGTGACCACCCAGAGTTTGACTTGTTAGGTCATATCTTTGTTTGTAGTTTTCATGTATTTGATTTCATAGGGTTTGGAATTATTCTGTGGATGGATTTGTTAAGTAAATACGCTGCTTGGATATTTCTCCATGATAGGAAAATATTGCTTAGGCACCTAGACTGTAGGAAGCAGATTGCATATACCGTAGAAAACCCTAGTTGTTAAGTGAATGCTTTATTAGGTGTTTTGGAGGTAGAAGACGAGTTGAATCGAGTTTTTGCGATTAGAGAATTCGTAGATATTTTTGAACAGTAATTGGATTGCCACTAAAACGTGCCATTGATTTTCGAATAGATTTGGTGCCCAAAGCAGATGAGTAGCCCACCAAGCAGGATGACACCTACAGATTTGAGAGAGTTAGAGGTGCATCTGGTGGATTTGAACACCTAAAAAATGACCGATTGAACTGAGCATTTGTTTATTATTGTCTTCTTTATTACCGGGCTTGCTTTATGGTTCCTATCCTTGAGAACTTATGATTTGAATGGCTTAATTACATATTTATTATTGGCCAACAATTGGAATTTTCTGCCAATTTTTAGCACTTTGATTTTGTTGGATTCATGCCCATTACTTCTGATAATGGGAGCGGATTAACCCTTGTTATTCCTACAATGGACGAGTTTCCTGGTATCGCCGAGGCAATTCTGATACTTAAAAATATGCACGGCTTATTAAGTGCATGGATTTTGGGACTGATATGACCCGTTGATATAGAACTGTACGTTGCCAATCTTCGAGCAATGTGAGGAGTTTATGCTTTGACAGCATGATTCCATGGCTTGAAAAGGTAATGTGCGTCTTATGGGATGCACAATTTTTAGGACCGATATGACCCATCAATCCAGATTGGATTCGGAACTTCTGGACATTGCCAATCTTTGAGTAATGAAAGGAGTTTATGCTTTGATAACGTGATTCCATAGCTCAAAAAGGTATTTCACTACTTATGGGATGCGCAGCTTTTATTCGAGCCTTCCCGATGTTGCCGGAGCAACACTGATTCTTAGAAAGCGGGGATCGGGTTCCGCCGATCAAATGGCTTGAGTCGATTTGTTTTCACAAACTGACGGGTAAGTGGATCATACTTGAGTGTGATTCCATTATCTCAAGTAGCAATTGAATGGTTTTGATCCAATTTGACCCCGTCGACTAAGCAGGCTACTATTATGAACGCAGTATTATTGGTTCAGAAAGCAAATCAATTTTACTAAGAAAAGTTGGGCAAGTGATACATATTTACAGTGCCCTTGGTATCCTTGGGTGGCTCATTTGCTGAAAAATAGGAACTACATAAGATATTTTAGATAAAGTAAAAATGTAGTGATTCGCAGTTCCATGCTTGAGGAATTTGTACTCCGTCAGTGGTTATTAGTTTGAAAGTTCCTTCCCTTAGCTTTTGATTGATCACATACGACCTCTCCCAATTTGGTCCAAATGCATCAGTACTTGGTAGACTCCTTTGAGGATGAGGTCTCCACTTTAAAAGTTTGGTTGCAAACTCTGGAGTTGAAGTACCGTGCAACCCTTTTATGCTGAGAGGCGGTCCTCAATTCGGCTTCTTCCATCTTCTCGTCAATCGTATCAAATGACTCGAGCAGGAGTTTCTCATTTTGTTTTTGATTGAAAATTTTCCTTCGGTGAGAGGGACTTCTAGTTCGATGGCAATTATTTCTCCCAAACCATATGCCAAGACGAACAGAGTATGCCCGATTGCCGCTATGTGCATTGTTCTATAGGCTCTTAGTGCGAGTTAAAGTTCATCAACCCAGCTTCCTTTTGCTTTAGTTAGTCACTTTTTGATGGTAGACTTGATAATCTTATTTATTGCTTCCAGTTGTCCTTTTGCCTATGGATGAATGATCGCGGAAAATGCCCCTCTCGATTCGGAAGCGTTTATAGAAGTGTTTGAACCCGATGCTTTCGAATTAGGTTCCGCTATCAATGATGATTTTCTAGGGCACACCAAACCTAAAAATAATGTTTTTAGTAACAAAATTAATGTTTTCTTTATGGTAATCTTGGATAGCGGTTCCGCTTCGGTCCATTTCGTGAAATAGTCAACTACAACTATAACATATTTGACTTCTTGTTTAGCTATTGACAATAAGCCAATCAATTAAATTCCCCATACTGCAAACGCTCATGGGCAGACCATTGCGTTAGCTCTATTGAGGGAGTTCTTTTAATCTTGTTGAATCTTTGGCATCGATCATATTGTCTAGCATAGTCAGCTGCATCATTGTTTGTTGTTGCCAAAAGTATCTGTATTGGAGGACTTTCTTTGCAAGGGTTTACCCCCTAGTATGGTTTCCGCATTCACCTTTGCGAACTTCCTTCAGGATTCGTTGAACTTTGTCATCGGTCACCCATGTAAGCAGGTGGATAGAGAATCCCCCTTGGTAGCATATTCCATGTTGTATTATGAATAGCGACGCCTAGGAGAAGCTTTTTCCGTTGATTGCTGTCAGTCGGAAGAGTTCTTATAAGTAAGTAGTCTTTGATTGGTGTCATCCATGTTTATGGTTAGACGATGGTTTCAAAAATCTAATCAAACATCCGTTTTGTTTATACTTGGAGAAGTCAGGGTCACAACCGAAACAAGTCCCAACAATTGAGCTTCTCCGGAGCTTGCCAGTTTAGCTATGTAGTCAGCCTTCGTGTTTTGCTCCCACGGGAAGTGATTTATGGTATAGTGTTCGATGTCGTTCGTAACTCTTATACTTTGGATATATATGGTGCAAGGTTCTCCCTTTAGGTGTGGTATTCGCCTTTCACTTTGTAGATGACGAGTTGAGAGTCGCTGTAGATGTGCATGGATTTTATTTTAAGTTCTTTCATAATTTTCAGTCCTACTATTAGTGCTTCGTATTCCACTTTGATATTTGTTGTAGGGAATTCCAGGCGTAAGACATAGAAATTGGCTCATCCTTTGGGGGTTTCAAGCACTATCTTTACCCCGAGCAGAGGTTGTTAAATGCATCATCAATGAAGAGTTTCTTTCGTGTTTCTACTTCCAACGGTGTTCTTCTTCGTCATCCCATATGGTAAACTCGACGATGAAATCTGCTTGTGCTTGCCCATCCATTGCCTTTCTCGAATGGCAAGTGATATCATATTGGCTCAGTTCAATGTTCATTTAAGGAGTTGCTTGAAAGTTTTGGGTCGGTTCAATACTTGCTTTAGAGGCTGATTAGTAAGTACTCCGACCGGATGTGCTTGAAAATATGGTCGTAACTTCCTAAATGCGATCAAGAAGCAATACGCTCCAGCCTCGAGTAATTTTTCTCAGGCTCCAGTGAACCGCTTACTAATGTAGTATACGAGTCGCTGAATTTTCGCTTCTTCATTCCCAAGGGCAGCACTCAAAGCATGAGGTAAGACTGCTAAGTTGACGAACAGGTCATCTCCGTCCATTGGCGTTGATAGGATTGGCAAAGCTTCCATATGTCGCAGTAATTCTTTAAATGCGGTTTGACAAGCCTCATTCCATTCGAAGTTCTTCTTTCCTTTCTTTAATGAATTAAAGAACGATATGCACTTATCGTTGGCTTTCGAGATAAATCTGCTTAGTGCCGTGAATTTCCCAATCAAGCTTTGTAATTCATTCTTGTTCTTTGGGGCTTGGACTTCTCATAGGGAGTTATTTGCTCTAGATTTGCTTCAATGCCTCTGGCACTTACTATGAATCCTAAAAAAATTTCGAAGGCTACACCAAAGTGACATTTGAGTGGATTGAGTTTTATTCCATATTTTTGGTGTATTTCAAACATCTCAGTTAAAGTATCTAGGTGGTTGGTAGAAACTCGCGATTTGACCAACATGTCATCCATATAGACCTCTATGGTTTTCCTGATCCGACGCTTGAACATGGTGTTACTAATCATTGGTAAGTTGCCCCAGCATTCTTTAAACCGAATGACATTACCCTGTAGCAGTATAATCCTAGATTGGTGATGAAGCTGCTTTTTTACTGATCATGTTCGTGCATCAGGATCTAGTTGTACCTCGAGTATGCATCTACAAATGACAGCAGTTCATGTCCCACCATCCCATCCACAAGCTGGTCAATTCTGGGCAAAGGGAAGCTATCTTTGGGGCAAGCTTCGTTTAAGTCCGAGTAGTCGATACATGTTCTCCACTTCCCATTGGACTTTTTGACCAAGACCGAGTTAGATACCCATTCAAGGTAAGTCATGTCACGGATAAAAACGTTGGCCATCAACTTGTCTATTTCTTCTCTTAAAGCCTTGGATCGCTTAGGGCATAGGCTGTGCCTCTTTTGCTTTACCAGTGTAAACCTTGGGTCAACGTTGGGTGTGTGGCAAGCAATTTGTAGCGATTCTCCGCACATATCGAAATGTGTCTAAGCGAACACATCTAAGTTGGCATGAAGAAATTTGTTGAGTTCCGATCGCATCTTGTTTCCAAGGTGCGATCCAATTTTCAAGACCCATGTTGGGTCATCCATGTCAACTAGGACAGACACCGTCAATTCTGCCTGTGCTGCCCGATCCTTCCCTGAACTTATCTTTCTAAGGTTCAAAGTGTAAAACAAACCCTACTTGGAGGCCCAAAACTAGTGGCTAAGGATGCTGCAGTCATCCATAGTTATTAATCCTCGACCACCAAATACAGTAATGTTAGGTACATCGATAAAACAGAAACACATGGATATGAGATCTTTTTTTAAAATCATAAAACAACTTTCACATTCCATTTCAAATTATTTCAATATTCATTACATAATCCCATATTTGAGAACCAAGTTTAAAGAATATATAATTATTGCAACATACGCTAAGAGCGACATATGAAGATGCCCCCTTGGATGATCACAGTATATATAACCAGGTAATTAAACAGCTTGCCTTTGCAATAAAACACAACGAAACAAAAATAGAAAAGAACGTCTAATAGCTAGTTTGCTTCCTGCACATCTCTAAAAGCTTATTCGTCTAAGGAGAACCTAAAAGCCTCAACTTTTAAACTACTCAAAATCAATTGAGTACCCAGGAGCTTAAGGGGAAAAACGAAAACATTGAGTCTGACGTAAAACCTGATGTGAATAATAATCTATCATCTCAAACAACTTAGATATCTAGTGAGACCATGCCGCTTAGCGGAACGGGTTTTCCCTAACTAGTATCTTATCCAAAACTTTATAAAAATCATATACTGTGCTCCTGCATTTACAATAGTTAAAACATAGCAATTTAAAATATTTAGATGATGTGCAAACAAGTAAATCAATTCTACATTACCATCCCTATTCATTTTTACAATTTGTCTTAGTTATAGTTTCTAGGGTCACTATTAACCTATTAGTTTATATGGGCTTAAAAATAACCTGTTTAAAGCTTATTGAGTCCCTGGTTGGTTACATAGTTTTCATGGGATCACTAAGAATCTATTGGCCCCTGCCAATAACTTCCCAATTTCATGGGTCCTCCTTAAACCTATTAGTATCTCCAATAACTTCCCTCATATCCTAGTTTTCATGGGTTAACCAGGAACCCACATACTTCAATCGATAACTTAATCCAAATTTAGTTTTCATCGGTTCACTACAAACCTATTGCCCCTGCCAATAACTCTAATCATAGTTTTCATGGGTTTACTATAAACCTATCTATCTGACAGCTTCTTTAATTAGTATTTAAGCATCCAATATTCTAGTTTACCTGACCTCTTAGATGGAACTCTACTCATTCAGGAGCTAACTCAATTTATATTCACTACTGGGCCAACCTAACTGGTTATTCTGCCCTATTTCTTCCTAAAATTCAGTTACGGGTGCATTACAATGTGAAAATACATATCAAAAGAAGCAAACATAAAAACATAATAACACCAACATCTGTGTTTAAAGGTCCTCGAAACATATGAACCATAGTCAATCCATTTAACCTTTTTTTATCAAGGAAAGCTTCTTCAAAAACTCCATACTTTAAAGTCCTTTAAAACTCCTTTATTTACGCCATTGTTTTTCCTTTAAAAATGAGATTGATTTATTTGTTTTGAAAACTAAGGCTTTCAAAACCTTAAACTTTTACTTTTGAAACCATTGGATAACCTCCTTCGAAAGCATTCAAATCTTCTTTTCAAAACATTAGGAATATGCCTTTCAAAACAGTTTAAAACATCTCTTTCGAAACTCCCAATTATACCTTTCGAAAGTGTCGAAGTATTGCTTATTAACTCTTAGAAGCATATCCAAAACCATTGAAAGTACCCCTTTTGTAACCACTTAAAAGCACCCCTTTCGAAACTATTAACCTTGATATAAAAGAATTTGGGGAAAATTGATGGCTTCGAAACCATCCTTTCGAAAGCTTAAATCATTTAAGAAAAACATTTTAAGGATTGCTTCGAAACCCCTTTCCGAGCCATTGCCTTTGAAACCATTAACCCATTCAAAAGCTGTAGGAAGTGGCTTACTTTATTTATAAAACAAAGGCTACCTTTCGATCAAGTTGATAACTTCAATCCATTCGAAAGGCATATGGTTGGCAGTAGGGTTTCGATTGGGTTGAAACTACCCTTTCAAAGCTTTGATTTAAAACAAGGCAACTCATTCGAAAGCTATCCTTCGAAACAAAAAGGCAGGAACATTTTCAAAATCCATTTAAATAGGTTTCGACCCCTTCGAAAGCATCCTTTTGGAAATAAGGCTGTCGCATATCTTTGGAGAGTAAAACAAAGGTTCTGACCCTATCAAAACATTGGTTTCGACACCATGCCTTCCGCCTTTCTCTAGTCCACTACGTACCAACATATTGATACCTTGCGTATTTGTTCCACTTTGGTTGCTTTCGACTTGGTTGAGGCAGATGCACAGTTTCGAAAGGTAGCATCTAAAAGAGGCGAAACATAATTGATGGGTAAAGACTGTTTTAATGCCATTTTATAAGTAATTGCTTTTTAACCAACCTGCCTATTTGTGAACATTTATGCCATAAACTTTTCAAATTCTTTCCAAAATAAAACTGCCGCAACTACTTCAGATCTAGTTAAAATAATTTAACAAATAAGACCTTGCATTAAGCAATCAATTAAAACAATTAAGCCCTCTATCTAAAATATTTTAATTTCCATAACATATTACTTAGGAAAGATCCCCAAAAATCACCGAAATTCATTTTTAATATGTTGTCTAACATATGTAAATTTTAGACCCAAATTGTTCCATATATTGCTGGAGTAATTTTAAACCCAAATTATTCATTTTCTCCTTTCAAAATTCATAACATATTTTCTATATCTTGGAAAATTATAAAAATTAAAACCCATCTCCAAATAATGTTTTACATAACATATAAATTTCTCATGACATTCAAAATCCAAAATTAACTATTTTAGCCTTAAAGTCGTATAAAACAATTATCAAACAAACTTGTTTTAATATATCATATCATGAAATCCAAGCATATCATCACCAAAAATAATCATAATGAATTTAAACTTATACCCGAAATCAAATGATAATTAAAAAAAAAGAGATGTCTTTTGATTATTATTTACCTTATAAGGAATTTGAGATTTGAATTTTGATTAATTCCCTTGGCTTGCTTCTTTAGCTTTAGTTGAATTTCTCTTCTTTTCCTCCTAAGTAATGGCCGTCTTAAGCTTTGGGTTTTAAATTTTTGAGTTTTTTAAAATGAACGTGTAAAGGAATGAAAATAAGGTCTTAAGTATAATGGGAATATGGGTGCGGTTATTACCCATAAGGCTCGTGTTTTATTCACTTACTAATTAACCTGTAAAACTGTCCATAACTCATTCTTCATTTTTTTATCAATTAAGCATGGCCTCTAATTAAATTTTCGAATCTCAATCCCCTTATCACTTTAATATTTATATTATTCTATTTAATTTATATAATCAATTCTCTTGAATAATGTTATTAAAAATTAGGGGTGTTATAGGCTCCCCTCCATAAAGAATTCCTCCTTGAAATTCAGTAAGGACTAAATACTAACATAACAATAATTTGTAATAGCTCCTAGCCTACCTGACTAGCAACTATCTATATAAAGCTAATATAGGCATAACATCATAGTAGATCAGGATTAGTATCTCTAACCTGTCTTCTATCTCCCAAGTACAGTCCTTCTCATTTTCGCTCCACTGAACTTTCAGCAACTTGACTGTCTTGTTCGTCAATCTTTTCTCATCTCTTGTTATAACCCAAATTGGTTTCTAACAAAAGTCAAATTAGGATATACGGTCAAATCTTCCAACCTGTCGAAGGAATAATAGTACCTGGATCATGCACATACTTGTGAAGATGAGACATATGAAACACATTATGGACACTTGCTACACTGCTTGGCAAATCTACTCTGTATGCGAGCTTCTCGATCCTCTCTGCAACTTGGAACAGACCAACATATCTCGGTGCCAGTTTCCTTGTCTTTCCAAATCATACCACACCCTTTATCAGTGATACTTTAATGAAAACCTTATCTCCAACTGAGAATTCTAGGTCTTTACACCTCCTATCTGCGTAACTCTTCTATTTGGACTATGCTTCTTTCATTCTTTCTCAGATCAACTCAATCTTCTCTGTCTCCTCTCTAACCAGATCCGGACCTAAGACTAATCTGTCTCCAGTTTCCAACCAACATACTAGTGATTTTCATGGCCTTCCATACAAAGCTTCAAAAGGCGTCATTCCTATACTAGTTTGATAACTATTATTATAGGAAAACTCCACTAAGTGTAGATGATCTTCCAAGATCCACTAAAGTCCAATACAAAAGCTCTCAATAAATCCTCGAGTACCTTATTGACTCTCTCTGTTTCCCCATCCGTCTGAAGGTGATACGCAGTACTCATCTTAAGCTTGGTACCTAGCACATCCTGTAGACTCTTCTAGAATTCATTAGTGAACAAATCATCTCCGTCACTGACTATACTACTAGGAATTCCATGTGGTCTAACTATTTCTTCATGAACAACTTGGCTAGAATAGATGTCGTCCTGGTTGACTTAACTGGAATGAAATGGACACTCTCGTTAAACCCGTCCAGTAAGACCCATATACTTTTGTTTCCTCTATTTGATCTTGGCGATTCTTCTATAAAATCGATGGACATCGAGTCTCATTTCCAAACTAGAATCTTTAAAGGTTGAAGTAATTCACTCGGTTTCTGATGTTCACCATTCACTTGTTGACGATTCGCGCACTGCCTGACCCACTAGTCAACATCCCTCTTCATACCTTCCCAATAGAAGCTCATCTTCATATCTTGATACATCTTGGTCTCTTCAAAAATAATCTTAAGCTCGGATCAATGACATTCCTTCAGAACTTCTTTCTTTAAGTCCTCAACTTTGAAACACACAACCATTCTTTCTTTCTTAACCATCCTTGCAGGTCAAGACTAAAATCTCTTAAATCATTGATCTCAGTTCCCACCTCAAGCCTTCTAATCTTCTTGGCTAATACTTGATCCTCTTTCTGCTTAAAAGAAATCCTTTCGATCAACACCGATCGAACTTCCAAACAGGACAAATGGTGGTGGTCTGACAAGAACTAGCAGTCGATCTTAACAGCACATGACAAGTAGTCAAAGCTTCTAAATCCTTCCATTCCACCAACATAGCTAGCACCACATTCTAATGTCTTCTGCTAAGAGCCCGCTACTTTATTTCCTTTCCTAGGAGTATACTCTATACCAAAACCAGAAGTAGCTAAAAACTCCAACGACCTCTGCTGTCTCATATCAACTCCTTTCGAGAGAATAAATACTTTAAGACTTATGATCTGTGTATAGCTCAAATCTCTCTCTTAAGCGATCATGTCTCCATATCTTTAGTGCGAAGATCACTGCAGCTAACTCCAAATCATGAGTAAGATATCTCACTTCATGTGGTCTAAGTTGCCGTGAAGCGTAGGCAATGACTTTACTCTTCTGCATCTACATAGCTCCTAATCAATTCCAACATGCATCGGTATACACCATCAATCCTTGGTTTCCATCTAGAACTACTAACACGGTGCGTTGGTCAAAAAATGCATTAACTTAAGCAATGTTTCCTCACATTTGTTGGAACATACAAACTTCACATCCTTTCTGGTTAATTTAGTCAAAGGCATTGTTATCTGCGTGAAATCCTTGATGAATCTCCAATAATAGCCGATAAGTCCAAAAAAACTATGACGACCCGCCATTCATCTCCACAGAAATGACACATCATCTTTAAGAAAGAAAGGGATAGAAAAGAGAAAAGAAAGAATAGAAAGAAGAAACAACATCAGAATCTCAACAGCGGAACGAATAAATTATATTAATAACATAAGTAATACATATTATACAACAACTACCAGAGTTACACAGACAATACAACACATACTAGACAGTTTTAAACACCTTTCTAGTTATTACAACTCAATACAACATCAACAAAGAAACCACTCAGAGATACCAACACAGCGGAACACTATATATCTACAACGCAGAAGCCTCGTGCTCCATTGCTCCTCCACAATCGTCAAAGCTAACCTGAATCCCTTGGCTACTCGTAAAAATTTGAGTACCCAAGAGTTTAAGAAAAACAGAAATAAACTCCGGGTCATACATGGGTCTGGTGTGAGTAACAAGTTAAAGTTGCTTAACTTTCAAAAACCTTTGAAAAGAAAAGGTATCAGTAAGATTTCCCACACATAAACATGGAAAAGTTTTTACCTTACGCTAACCAAAACATTTGATAGGAAATATGGTGATATTATAATAGGGTCTAGGGTTTCCAAGTAAAATACAGAAATAGCTGGAATGCTTACATCTCACGTTACAACATAGTTGGGCACAACTAATACATACGACACTTATTGGATTTTGGATTCCATACAATGGCAGGGCTACCGCCTGTCACAGTACGTGGCCTAGATCAACGTACCGAGGATCATTCCCAATCCCCTGCAAGACAAAGCCGGAACCGTTCCTTACTGAACAGTTCCGAACAAGACCACCCCGCAGTTGTGATCAGCAACCGCACCACACAACCGAAATAAAAGGGACATCTAGACAGGGGTAATTCTCGTCCTACTTGGGCATGACCCATTAGCCTTGCTGCACCTCCCCTGTTTTAGCCATTCCCGGTTGATGAGGCTTGAGGCTATGATTACCTTTATATAACACATCACTTAGAATGCTCATCGTCCACCTGACGATGTTCTGAAAGCATTCAATTCATACAAGTTCATTCCGGGTTCGAACGAAACCGAAGGCATTATATCGTTACACTCATTTTGGAATCACCCTCAGAATTAACGACGATAACCCTTGCACTCTGAATCTCCATCTTCACTTCAGATTCACGTCCTATCGTTAATTTGGATCGATGTGGTTTCCGGATATCCAAATATGGAAACCCGGTCTCATCGAATCCAAAACGTGTCTTTTAAGGCCAAGTTGTTTTAAAGTTAATTTCAATTCATTATCTATATACACACAGATAGATAATTCATAGATTCACAATAGATAATCAACATTACCATCATAACAGATAATCCACATTATCATCACAAACAGATAATTCATATTATCTTCTCAATGCAACTAAAACATCCATAACACACAGCATTACTCATCTCATAGCTGAGATTACAAACCATTCAAGGCAACCAATACCATCCATCAAACATAAGCAATGATCTAATGATCACACCATCTATAATAAATTTAAAGTGAATTAAATTAATTACTTTATCTCCAATTAATTTAAAGTGAATTAAATTAATCCCATCATTCTTAATTAATTTAAAATAAATTAAATTAATTACTTCATCATTAAAACCTGCTTAACTTAACCACTAATTGATTGCAAATCAATTAATTACCATCTCATTATTAATTTCATTTAATCATTCCTGATTAACAATTTTCTAATTACTATAAGTAATTAGCCTTTGAATTTATTACACTAGTTAATTATACTTAACCTTTTACAATAATTAACTCTTAATTACTTAATCAATCAATTAACTAAAATTAATTATATTAATTCTTTATTAATTAATTACTTCATTTATTAATTATTCCTTAATTAATCAATTCTAAATTTACATCATTAATTTATTAATTAATGATTTCTAATTACATTATCAATTAATCTCTCTATTTAAATTAATTACATTAAGTAATTAATCTTCAATTAAACCACATATATTAATTACCCTTGGTTAATAACATCTAGTAATTAACTACGTTTAATTACTTCATTAAATAAATTACTCCTTAATTTATTCTCTAATTAATCCCCTGATTAATACCATTCAGTAATTAACTACCCTTAATTACTTCATTCCATAAATTAATTATACTTAATTAATTATCTTAATTAATCCCTTGATTAATAACACAATAATTTATTCCAAATTACTTCCATTATTAAAACATCTTTAATTACATTCAGTAACTACCAGTAAATTACTTCCCTGAGTAATTACAATTCCATTAATTACATTAAGTAATTATTTTTAAATCATCAAGTGTTAAAATTAATTAAACTAAATTAATTAATCTAAACTAATCACATTAACCCAATTAATTACATTAAGTAATTAATTCATTAATTACTTCTTCTAAGTAATTAAACTTAAATAATTACATAATGATTATTATTAATTAATTAATCTAATTAATCACTAAAATTAATCACATTAATTAATTGTTAAATAATCTTAGTTAATGACATTCATTAACTATTCTTTAATTTCTTTCTTAAGAAATTAACTCAGATTAACCATTATTAATTACAAATAAAATAATATTTAATTACAAATTAATTAACCTTAATTAATTAATCTCAAGTCTTAACTAATTAATTTAAAAACTCTTAATTATTTAATTAATCATCCATATTATTAATTAATTAAATAATTAATTAGCCATTTAAATTAACTTAATAATTTAAATGAATCCAAATAATAAAAATTCTAATTTAATATAAGAAAACATTTCTTACTTAATCAAAGCATCTAAAAACAAATTTGCTTTTAAATTTAATTTAAATTCCATTTTAAACTTCATTTTAAATTTAAGATTTTAAATTGAATGCAAATTTATCTAAAAAAGGTTTTAAAAATAATTCAAAACCTTTTATCTCATATGTTAAAGAAATATCCATTTATAAAGAAGTTTCAAAAGAATTTAAACCCAACTCATTTTTAAATTGTAATAAATTTAAAAATACATTTCAAACACTCCAAGTTATTTAAAAACAATTTCAATTCAAAAATTTCCTTTAATTTCAAAACTGAAATACAGATTTAATCTTTATTCTAGATTTAAACTTAAATCTTTAAAACTTTACTTACATTTTTCATCTTCATTTTAAAATTCAAATCATTTACCATTTCTAAAATAGTTAAAACAAATTAAGTTTAAAAACTTATTTTATTTTAAAAACTGAAATTCAAACCAAATTCCAGATTTTAAATTTCAGATTCAACTTATTTTAAAGCTTATATTTTACAATTTAAACTTCCAGTTTAAATTCAAAACCAATATTCTTTTATACTTTAAGAGTTGTTAAAACTAAATTTAAATTTCAAAATTTAAATTATTTCAAAACTCAGATTCAAACTAATTTGAAATCAGATTTCAAACACAAGTTTTAAACTTATTTTAAATTTTAGTTTACATTTAAAATTTTACTTTTAATTTTTAAAACAGAAACAGGTTTCTATTTTTATGAAAACCTGTAACAATACATTATACTCAAGCCTTCCCTAACATGACTTCGAGTCAGAACCATTAGTGCTTCGAGCTAATCACTCCGAACACCCGAGAAAACCCGAGTCAATTAAATCCCAACCCAAATTCCACTACCATATCCCAAGTACACTGTGCACATGTACAGTACCTCCGGCCACCGCTAATCAACTATGCGACCACTCCATAGTCGACAATCATCACCTCAGACCATCCAAACAACATCCCAGTCCACACATGCTCGAATTCAAAAACGCGATTAAAATTCCCAAACCTGGAACAAGTGCTGGAACAGGAAATACCCACTCAACCAAAACCTGAAAACTCTCGTTCACGCGCCACCGGCCACCGTTGCCTCTAAAACTCCGGCGAAGTCTTCGACAACTCACCATCTTCCAATGCCCAAGAAATAGTTAAACTCGATCAACTGAGGAAATCGCACCAAAGAAAAAACTGTAACCCAGTAAAACTAGGGTTCCAAAGCTTCAAATCATTATCATCATCACCAAAATGCAATTCACCTAAAACTGATAATTTTCTCATCCTCACTGATCACCTCTCCACCTCCAGGAGGAAAATCAAACCATTCGAACCCATGAATCATCAGTTAGAACCCAAAAAGCAAAATACAGTAAATTTTAAACTACTCTTTGATTCTAACTCTAAAAATTATGAATTTAGGTTTAAAATTCATGATTTTGTATTATGACTTGATTCATAACCCTGAAACATAGAATCATAACATTTGAATTCTTCACTTATACTAATTCTGCTCTGTTATTTTTTTATTTCCAGGCAATACAAACATTTATTTAACTTGTATAAATTTTTAAGTTTTATTTTATCATGTAATAAACAAATTTCATTCAAATACTAAGTCATAACAACAACCAGATCAAAAGAAAAGAAATTTTGATCAATTTGAACTTGTACTGTGCAGACAGTAACTTAGGTAAATAAACATGCATCACATTCATACTTTTATATACACAACAATATATTTAACAATATATATACAATTCTACTTGTTTCTATAGATAAATCAAATAACCATATTTAATACTTAAATTCTAAAATGTAAAGTTACTCACCTGTTTTTGATGAGCAGAGCACAATTTTTTTGAATAACCCTTGTGAAAATCTTTAGAAAACTTGCTTGAATGTTTGTTGATGTTTTCAACTTGCATGTAGAGATGAGTTCCAGATTTTGAAAAATGAATGCAAGTTTGCTTCAGATTGAAAAAGATGCAGATTTCAGATTATTGCATGCAGGTAGCTTAACTTCCAGATTTTAGAAGAATGCAGGTTTTTGTATGCATGCTGGTTACAGATTTGAGGAATGCAGTTTGAATTGATGAACATGCTTCAATTTTGAGGAGAAAAGGATTTTGATTTTTCAGATTTGGTTTTGAAGATAGTTTTTTTTATGGTGGAATGTTTTTCAGCTGGAAATTTCTTAGTTATGAATTGAAAATGAGAAAAGAATAGGAAAGGAAGAAGGCATGAGTTTATATAACTTATTTTATGATTTATTTAAAAATCAAAGAAAAATAAAATTTAAAACATGTCACCTGTCTTTAATTACTAACACTTGTAAATTTCTTGATTAATCACTTAACACATGTAATAATAAGTCCTAAGATGTTTACACATGTTCTTTTAATTAGTTAGTATTTTTAATTAAAGTTAATGAAAGCTTTTAACTAAATTAATTAGTTTTTAAATACTTAGTTATATATGTAAATAATTTTAAAAAATAAATAAAACCAAGTATAATTATAAATAAAATAATACATATATTTATTATTTGAAAATAATATTTTTAATCATTTTAAATAAATTTGTAAAAGAGGTTGTAAATTACTTATTATTTAAATGTATAAATGTTTCATTTATAAGTTGTATTTTAAACTCTCATATTTAATTTACAAATCATAATTATTAAACAATAAATTTTAAAAAGGAAATAAAACAAACATTTTTATAACTTTATTTTAATCTAAATTAATATTCAAACTTAAGTTAAAATATATTTTAAACAAATAAAACATTTATCTTATTATTTAAAATCATATAGTTATTTATAAAATAGTTTTGAAAAGCTTAATCATTAAATAAAAATCATAATTTCCCAATTACCAAAATATAGTAGAACTAGAAAATAAAATTTATTTATTTATTAAATTTAAAACAAAACTCATCCATTTAATATATATATATATATATTTACATTATAAATAGAAAACAATTTATTAGCTTATAAAAAGATAAAATCACTAATCAAATATTTAATAAAAGAAGCTTATTAAATCAATTCAAATTTATTTACAAAAATTATCAAATCAATTTAATTTTAAATACAGATGATTAAATTGATATTGTCAAAAAATTTGGGATATCACAAAAACTTCCAATATCTGTCACCATTTTTGGTCTCTTCCAATTATAAACAGCTTCAATCTTATCTGGATCGACTGATAAGCCCTTCTTTGAAATAACATGACCAAGAAACTTAACCCCTTTTTTCCAAAAATGACACTTGTTAAAGTTCGCTTTAAGCTGATGCTGCCTCAACGTCTCTCTCATCCTTAGAGTATACTAAAATACCATCTATAAGCACTAACATAAACCTATACAAATACGCTTGGAAAACTTGGTTCAAATCCACGAAGAAAGCAGATGCATACGTTAACCCATATGGCATTACTAACCACTCATATGAGCCATACCTAGTTCGAAATGCTATCAATGGAATATTGTCCTCTACCACTTTTAACTGATGGAAACCTATCAATAAATCCAACTGGGGAAACACTCTAGTTCGATACAACTGTTCAAATAGATCATCTATTCATGGAAAAAGATATTTATTCTTAATCGTCTTCTTGTTCAACTTATGATAGTCGATACACATCCTCAATGACCCATTTGGCTTCTTCATGAACACTGCCGTCGCTCCCCGAGGTGAACTTCTTGGTCTAATAAAATTTCTCTCTTTTAGATCCACTAGCTACACCATCAATTCCTTCATCTCAGTCGGCGTAATTTTTCTTGGTGGTTTACTTACAGGTTTAGCTCCTGGCAAAATCTGAAACTCAATAGCTCATTTCGGTGACAGTCCTGTAACCAGCTCAAAAACATCTACAAACTCTCTTGCTACACGAATCCAACTCAATTCCTCTTCCAATTCCATAGCTCTTAATAAAGCATGAGCACTCCTGTCAGAATTCTCTACTGAGAAAATGATTCGGTTATGTCTATCAGGGTGTCTCAACGATATTTTCCTATCTTGGCAAAATATTCTAGCCTCATATCTACCTAACCAATTCATATCCAAAATGATTCCTAAATCTATGAAATAAAATACATGCAGACTGCATGCATATTTATGACGTATAAAATCAAATTCTAACTGGTCACATCTCATCCCTACAGTTGCATGCCCTCCTATAAGATTTACAACCCTTAAAGAAGTAATAAGGTATGTGGGTTCTAATCATACCTATCAAACAAACATTGAGATATAAATGAATGTGATGCACCAGTATCAAATAGTACCCAAACTTGTATACTCTGAATCAAAAGCATACCTTCTACCACACTCTTCCCATTTTCAACTGCAGTTGGCCTAGCAGATGATGGTCCAATAGCAAAAACCTTTCCCTTGTCCACCCTGACTGGTTCTAGACACTGATTCTTATAAAATCCAACTCAGTCGCGGGTAAAGCACTTCACATTCTTCTTTTTTGTAGCCTTCTTCCCCTTGCCTATCCGGCATTCATGTGCATAATGACCTTTCTTATCACACATGAAGCAATCTAAATCAGCCTTTGCCTTCTTGGAGCCTCTCCCTTTTGGGCTCCCTTCTTCTTAAAGAAATTTCTCTTCTTTCGCTGAGAACCCTAGGTTTAAACATCTTATCTTTTGCACAAATAGCAAGCATCTCCCCATGTCGGATTTATACCTTCACAATTACATTACAAGGATCATAGAGATGTGTCAGGGTCACCCTAGTAATCTCGAGCCTCAATCCCTGAATAAACTTCTCATTCCTCCTGATGACAGTGTCTATGGTAGCATTTTCATATCTGGACAATTCATCAAACTTAGTAGCGTACTCAATTACTAACATCTCTCCCTTCACCAAATCCACAAACTTTCTCAACAATGCCGACTTGGTAACTTCAGACAAAAACTTCTGCTCGAATCTCCTTCGAAACTCTCCCCAATTCAACTCTTCCTTTAGTACTCTAGTAGTAACACTATTCCATCAATAGAGAGCTACCCCCGCAACTGCCTAGAGGCTAGTCCCCACTTTTACTCATCACCCAATCCCAAACCATGGAAGATTCTCTCATAGTGCAATAGCCAATTCTCAACTTCTATGGCATTCTTTATTCCCACAAATGGCTTTCCATGAAGACTGGTGTAGTCTCTGGTCAACGTAGTATAATTATTCCTAACTAGAGCCACTAGATTAGATCCTCTAACATTCCCAACAACTCCAACAACTGCTCCTGCTTGCATCAGATTAATGAAGAACTGATACATCATCCCCATATCCACTAGTGGATTTCCAACACCTACATTGGCAAATGCATTTTAGTTTGCATTAGCTTGTTGACCCGGGTTCCTCCTGATGGGTGGAACATTCCCATTGGTTATGGCACTTCCTCCACCAAGATTTCCTCTTCTTGTTCCTCCCTCCATATCCTCTTTCTCATAAATCCAAATACGAGCTTTAGTAAGATACAAAAAAACGGTCTAACAGACAAGGGAATATGTACTTATATATACATATATAAAATACAAGTACATTACTATAGCATTATCCTAAACTCCGATCTTTCTTTCTGATTCATTAGATTTTGTTATGAAAAATATTTAGGTTAAAATTATTTTAAGTTTTCATAAACCTATGCTCTGATACCAACTTGTAACGTCCCCCGCTTGGAGGCCCAAAACTAACGACAATGGATGCTATAGCCATCCACAGTTATTAATCCTCGGCGACCAAACACGATAATGTTAGGTACATTGATATAACAGAAACACATGGATATGGAAAAAATTTTAAAATCATAAAACTACTTTCACATTCCATTTCAAATTATCTCAACATTCATTACATAATCCCATATTCGAAAACCATGTTCAGAGAAAAAATAATCATTATAACATACGCAAAGAGCGACATATGAAGATGCCCCCCGTAGATGATCAAAGTATATATAACTAGGCAATTAAACTACTTGCCTTTACAACAAAGCACAGTGGGACACAAAGAGAAAAGAAATCCTACTTGCTAGATAGCCTCCAACACTTATCCAGAAGATTATTCCTCTAAGAAGCACTTGAAAACCTCAACTTTTGAACTACTCAAAATCAATTGAGTACCCGAGAGTTTAAGGGGAAAACAAAAACTTCGAGTCAGACAAGCCTGGTGAGTATAATAATCTACCATCTCAAACCATTTAGATATTTAGTAAGACTATGCCGCTTAGAGAAATGGGTTTTCCCTAACTAGTATCTGATCCAAAACTTTATAAAAACCATATAATATGCTCCTACATCCACGTTGGTTAAAACATAACAATTCAAAGTATTATGATGATATGTAAACAAGTAAATCAATTTTGGATTGCCCATCCTCATTCATTTTGACTATTTGTTTCATTTATAGTTTCTAGGGTCACTATTAACCCATTATTTTTCATGGGCTTACTGATAACCTGTTTAAAGCTTATGGACTCCATGTTCAGTTACATAGTTTCTTATAGGATCACTAAGAACCTATTGGCCCCTGCCAATAATTCCATTGTTTTATTGGTTCTGACAGAACCTATTGGTATCTCCAATAACTTTCCTCAAATCCTAGTTTTCATGGGTTAAGTAGGAACCTATCCACTTTTGTCAATAACTTAATCCGAATATAGTTTTCACGAGTTCACTATAAACCTATTGTCCTATGCCAATAACTCTTTCTAAACATAGATTTCATAGGTTTACTATGAACCTTTCTATTTGACAACTTCTTTAGTTTGTATTTAAGCATCCTTAATTCTGGATGCAATTCTACACATTTAGGAGTTACTCAATTTATATTCACTACTAGGTCAACCTTACTAGTTATTTTGTCCTATTTCTACCCAAAATACAGTTATAGGTCCATTACAATGTGAATTACATATTAGAAGAAGCAAACATATAAACATAATAATAGCATCATCTGCTGCTTAATATCCATGAAAACATTTTCATATGCATCATGGTTAATCCCTGTAAGATATATATTTTCTTTATCAAGGAAAGCTTCTTCAAAAACTCCATACTTAAAACTCCTTTATTTATACCATGGTTTTTCCTTTAAAAATGAGGCTAATTTCTTTGTTTTGAAAACTAAGGTGTTCGAAACCTTAAATTTTTACTATCGAAACCATTGGATAACCTACTTTGAAAGCATTCAAATATTCTTTTCAAAATATTAAGCATATGCCTTTCAAAACACTTTAAAACATCTCTTTCGAGACCCTTAAAACATACCTTTCGAAAGTATTAAAGTATTACTTTTAAACTCTTAGAAGCATAGCTTCGAAGCCATTGAAAGTACCCCTTCCGAAACCATTAGAAAGTACACTTTTCGAAAGTACACTTTCGAAACCAATTGAAAGTGCCCCTTTTGAAACCATTGGGCTTATTCTAAAATATCTTTTGGGTCTTAGTGAATATAAATGAAAGTACACCTTTTGAAACCACTAACCTTCATATAAAAGAATTTGAGGAAAACTAATAGCTTCAGAACCATCTTTTCGAAAGCTTAAATCATTTAAGCAAAACATTTGAAGGATAGCTTCGAAACCCCTTTCGAAGACATTTCCTTTGAAACCATTAACCCATTCGAAAGCTATAGGAAGTGACTTACTTTATTTATAAAACAAAGGCTACCTTTCAATCTAGTTATAGCTTCAATCCATTCGAATGGCATGAGGTCGGCAATAGAGTTTCGACTGGGTTGAAACTACCCTATCTAAAGCTTTGATTTAAAAACAAGGCAACTCATTCGAAAGCTATCACTTCTAAAAAAATGGCAGAAACATTGTCAAAACCATTTAAATAGGTTTCGACCCTTTCGAAAGCATCCTTTTGAAAACATGGTAGGAGCATATATTTGGAGAGTAAAACAAAGGTTTTGACCCTTTTGAAAGCATTGACTTCGACGCCATGCCTTCCACCTTTCTCTATTCCACTACGTACCAACATACTAATACCTTGTATATTGGTTTCGGCTTGGTTGGTTTCAACCTAGTCGAGGTGGAAGCACAGGGTCGAAAGGTAGCATCTAAAAGAGGTAAAACACAATTTGTGGATAAAGACTGTTTTAATGCCCTTTTAAGTAATTCCTTTTAACTAACTTGCCTATTTATAAACATTTAACTGTTTGCCATAAACTTTCAAATTCTTTCCAAAATAAAACTATCGCAATTACTTCCGATCTAATTAAAATAATTTAACAAATAAGCCCTTTCATTAAGCAAACAATTAAATCCTCTATCTAAATAATTTAATTTTCATAGCATATTACTTACCAAAAATCCCCAAAAATCACAGAAATTCACTTTTAACATGTTATCTAACACATTGAAATTTCGGACCCAAATTCTTCCATATACCGGCCGAAATAATTTTACAGTCAAGTTATTTATTTTCTTCTTTGAAAATTCATAACAAATTTTTCGTAGTTTGGAAAATTATAAAAATTAAAATCTATCTCCAAATTAATATTTTACATAACATATAAATTTCTCATGGCATTAGAATCCAAAATAAACGTATTTAGCCTTAAAACCGTATGAAACAATTTTCAATCAAACTTGCTTGAATATATCATATCATAAAATCCAAGCATATCATCATCAAAAATCATCATATGGATTAAAACATAAACCTTGAAATCAAATGATCGTTAAAAACAAAAAAAGAGACGGTTTTGATTATTATTCACCTTGATTAGGATAAGGAATTTGAGATTTGATCCTTATTAATTCCCTTGGCTAGTTTCCTTAGTTTTAGATGAATTTCTCTTCTTTCCTCCTAAGTAATGCTATCTTAAGCTTTAGGTTTTACATTTTTGAGTTTTGTAAAATGAACATGTAAAGGAATGGAAATTAGGTTTTATGGATACTGGGATTATGGGTGCAGCTATTACCCATAAGGCCCGTGTTTTATGCTCTTACTAATTAACCTATAAAATCGTCCATAACTCATTCTTCATTTTTTTATTAATTAAGCACGACCTCTAATTAAATTTTCAAATCTCAGCCCCCTTAACACTCTAATATTTACATTATTCTATTTAATTTATCTATTAAATATCTTGAATAATGTTATTAAAAATTAGGGGTGCTACATAAAGCCTTATTGAATGGGCTATAGTCCCCAACCCAGAGGCAGCTCTGTAATTGCTATTCGGCAGGTCCACGAATGTGGAGGGTTCTCCCCACATCCTTCCATTTTCCCTTCTATTATATTCGCGTAGCTCTACAATGTAGTGTTCCATGGCCGCACATTGATTTCCTTTGACCACCGATTCCGCTTGCCGTTGGGAACTTCATTGTGAGGCACTGCTGGGCTAGAGCGATTCTGAAATCTACTAGCGTTGTCCGTCCCAAGAAGGCGTTGTATGCGGAAGTTTCATCAACAAGTACAAAAATAAGAATGATGGTGACTCTTTGGTCACCCTCCATAAGTTCTATTGGCAAGTCAATCATCCTTATAGGTTGTTTGGGTTCACCGATGAACCCTTATGTTTTTGTTTGGCATGGAGTTATGCTTTTCCTGTTGATTTTCATCTTTTCAAAGGTACATTTAAAAAGAATATTCATAGAACCGCCATTGTCAACTAATACTCGTTGGACTACAATAGGACCAGTTCTCACTGTCTCCACCAACGGATCAAGGGTTGGAGCTTCGATCCCTTTGGTATCCTGATTTAGGAATATTATATCATCATTTAAAGTTTTCCACTACTCGGTTAGAGCCTTTTCCTTCAGTGCGTGCATTAACGAACTTACGTACCGCTCCATCTCTCCCCAACTTCTCTGCGCGAGATATGGCCCTCTAGATATCGTTCCAATGACGAGTCTCTAGTCAGTTCGCTTTGATCCCTCTTCACTGGTTGCGGCTTAGTTTCTCTGATCCCTTAGAGCTTGGGGAGCCGCAGGCTTGTCAGGATTTTTTGATTTCCTTACATATTATTGAAGCTTATTTTCACGGATCTGCTCATCGGTCAAATTCTTTAGATAACGACACTCGTTTGTGCTATGACTATGTGTCTCGTGTAAGCAACAGAACTTCCTCGACGCTTGTTGTTTAGTTGCTTCATTCTTAGGGTTTTTTTTATATTCCTCTGTCCCCTGTGTCGCAAGATAGATGTTTTCTAGAGTATCACTGAGTGGGGTATAATCCTCGGGACTGAAACTTTTAAGTCATTTGTTGTTACCATTTCTTTTGTTGGAGTTCTGGTTCTTTCTTTTTTGGTATCCATCTTTACCTATGCTTCATTCAGCGATCCCGTAGGCGTTTATGTTCTGGTTCATTGCAAGGTCACTGTGCTCGACGTTCATCGATTGCATGCTAGCAGACCTCCTTTCTAACTCCTGCACCTCTTCCATTTTCAAGTATTGACTTGCTTTGCGATTGAAGTCCTTTCTTATGGTGGGTTGTTTCATTTTGATCCACTTCTCGAATTCAATTTCAGGGTGGATGGCATGGACCAAAACCATAAAAACCATGTCCTTGTTTGGATTGCTTACTTCTATCCCTGCGATATTTAACCAGTCCATGAATGACTTTACCGATTCATTTTATCTATGGAATAGTTCGGACAGTGGCATTACATCCTTATGTTGCGCGGTGTGAAGCTTGAATTGATCGAGGACTGTTGCTGCTAGCTGGTCAAAAGTGGAGATGGATCTCGACGCCTGGTGAACCATATGGAAGCAATTCCTTTTAGAAAAATGTGAAAACATCTACACCAAACAACATTCGAAGCATTTTCTCCATCCATGTACCAACCGTACTTGTAAAGATAAGGATTCAGGGCTATTGTTCCACCATAGGATTGAATAGTTGGCATCGTGAACTTTTATGGACATCGCACATTTAAGATCTAATCATTAAAGGGATTCCGACTTAGAGCGGATCCCAATTCTTCATCTCTCCTATTATTATTCTTGTCCATCAACCGCTTGACCATATCCGTGACAAATGCCTCTGACGTCCAGTAGTCCTTGGGTCGGCTGTTAGTCATCACGCTAAGTGTTTGGCTTTGCAAACGGTCTTGGCAAGTGGGCTGAGGCCTAGGCTCTCCTGTCTTTGGAAGAGCCACTCCCATGGGATACTGTTGGCTTGCAATTATCCTAATTGGGGCAGTTTGGACATTCCAGGTGTTATTGATCGCATT
Source organism: Allium cepa (assembly GCA_030765085.1). NCBI lineage: Eukaryota > Viridiplantae > Streptophyta > Magnoliopsida > Asparagales > Amaryllidaceae > Allium > Allium cepa. The sequence continues at coordinate 270,790,599 of CM060944.1, forward strand.
GGTATTTTCTTCCAACTTGCTATCATTAAATTGCTCTCCATCTTCTGAGTCGGAGAGGTCCATGGTGATATCTTCTAGTGAGATCTTCGCCCCTTGATTCAAGTTCATAGATGGTTGCCTTATCGTTGGTGAGGTACTAGTATTTCCTCCAACATTCACTCCTATAGTTCTAGTTGTCATCGGTCTTTGGATTTCTTTCCGTTTCTTTTGTTTAGACCAGTAACGGAAGAATTTTCTTATTCTACGGCAACTGCAGGTTCGAGCATAGTTCTTGGAATAGGATGTTACTGCAAGGTCAAGAGGGCGTTAAGCTTATCAGAGCTCTTTGACTATTTTCCATTTTCTGATTGATTTCATCAACCATTTTATTCAAGTCATCTCTTGTAACGATCTTGCATTGATTGGAGGATCCTGACACCTGATCTCCTACATTGGAACCATTTACTTTGGTTTGCTAATGATTTATCTCTTCTTTGGCTATTACCGGCCATATGGATCTTCCAGAGGCAGTTCTTTTCCTTCCCGGAGTTATTGATTCCAAGTAACAGATTTTTTAAGCAAAGACTGCAGATTTAACTTCTGGACCTATCTCATCCAAAGTAGATAGCAAGTCTAAACCCTGAGTTGGATTTTCAATGAAAGTACCAAAATGTTAACCCAAAAAGTGGATCAACACCCTAGATTGAGTGTGAAAGCACCATCCCTGGAAAGATGAATTTTATAGTGGTTTGGCTGTTAATGAAGCCTACGTCCACTTTATAGTATTTATTATTAACCGATTGATGTTTCAAGGTGAATTGGATTACAAAATTATTGAATACCGTTGATTAAACTAAGCCCCAATGTTGGATTTTCATTGGAGAATCACAGTAAACTCCTTGGATCAACTTTTTGAAGGAAAAGAAGAGTAAAGAAGGTTTCCTGCAGAGCTTCAGTAGCTAATCCCCGAGATCCTCTTTATGTTGCAAGTAGGAAAGTATTTATAGAGGTTGGAGAGCTACTGGGCCAAGACTTTTGGCAAATGCTTGCAAATGACCATAGAAAGGCACATTGTGAATTTCATCGCGAATCGAGCTAAACCGATGGATCGCTAGCAATCCATTACTCTCGGCTTGATTACGGCTCAATGACTTGGAACACATCCCTTTGCCTTGTTCCTTAAAGACCATAGCAACCTGGTGAGAATGCATGAATCGCTAGCAATCAATAGTATGTTGATCGTTAGCGATCCATATACTTAGCCAGCTTTTGGATTTTGTCTTATGGGTAGCATTTGTTGTCTTCAGTTGATGCTGTCCTGTAGTCTCGTAGCATGCTGCTTTGCCTTGATGACGGCCTGCTTAAGCTGTTAATTGAATTGGATGGATGTTTGCCTCTTGATTTAACTAGCTCGAAATCCCATCAAACTTAGCCATTGTTCTTAGAACACATATTTGAACATGATGCGAGAAGATCAATGGACCCATGAGTTAATACCATGGATCTCTAGCATTTCATGAGATATGGATCGCTAGCGATCCATATCCTTAGCATGTCTTAGATTTCTCCTTTTCTGACTTCTCCTGGCTTGTTATTCTAGTCCTTTTGGTTAGCTCTTGAGCTACTCTGACTCGACTAATTTGTTCCTACTTCCTTTGGATTCTGCTGGGTTGAAAACCCAGACAACACACACATATACTTATTTCCATTCAAGGTTGTGAGTCGGTTCACTCTTAAGCAAATGAATAAGTAGGTCTAAGCAACCACATCCTACATCTTCCTAGCAACACCTAATTTCCTACATTCTTTCTAGCCATGCACTTGATTCTAGGCTATTTATAGCCGTTATAGCCTCACGGCTATGCTTTGAGGGAGGAGTTGTGCTTTGTTTCTTCAAATCCAGGTAGCTAGGAGTTGTTGAGATGTTGTCCTAAGGTTCTAGTCCAAGGTTGAGTTGAACAAGAGTCGTTTTGAAATTATTTTCTTTTAGGAATTTATAATGAGAAAGAGTGTTAACTATTTGGATAAAAATTATGAAATGGATTCAAGAGGCATGCCACTCCTTTTATAGGCTTCGGAATGTGTTCTCGAACCTTGATCGCAGCCCCACATTATGCTATGGAAGGCTCACTCCTCCACATGCCTATCACTTCTCATTTAAACCTCTTAGCATTAATAAAAGACTAAACTGTCCCTTTCATTCAAATATCTCTTATTTATTAGAAACTTCTAGAATGTTCCACTTGCTTCACAAAGCACTATGTGTTAGTTAGTTCCTAATGCCTTCATATGCAAAAGAGTTTGAACAACTTATATCAATTGAAAAATTATTTATCGATGAACCGATTTTCGGTCACATTATCCATATTTCTTCAAAGAATATATTTTTGTAAAAAATTTCAAAAACATTTTATAATTATTTTTTAAATTAAAAGAAGTTTAACATAGTTATAAAATTATATTTATAACACTTAAATATATTTCAAAATGTTACGATATTTGAAGATGAAGTGTTCGAATTACAGGTCGCTACAAAGAGTGTTGGGATTGTCCCAAACCATACACATAGATATCATATTGAAAAGGTTTGATATGGAGAATTCCAAGCATGTAAATGTTTCAATGCAATCTGAATTCATCCTTTTTTTAGAAGGATACTCCTCAGATTTATAAGGAAAAAGAGAATATGAAGAGGATACCATATGCTTCGACAATTTGTCCTATATTGTATGCTATGCTATGTACAAGACCAGATGTGGCATATGCATTGGGAAGCATAAGCCGATATCAGTCTACTCCTTGAGAAAAGAATTGGAAAACTGTAAAATACATATTGAAGTATTAGAGAAATATTAAGGATTTATTCATAATATATTGGAATGAAGATCTTTTTATGAAGAGGTATACTGATTCTAGCTTTCGGAGTGATATTGACCATAGTAAATCAGTGTTAGCTTATGTTTTTACTATTAGCAGTTAGGCCGTTAGTTGGAAAATTCCAAATAGGAAATGGTAGCTGATTCCATAATGGAGGCCAAGTACATCAACCTTAATGAAGCATCTAAAGAAGTGGTTTTGGATATGCAAATTTTTAATTGATCTCGGAGTGATTCTTGACATAGAGAATCCACTGGAATTTTTTGTGACAACAATACGAAAATGTAGATTGCAAAGGAGCTTATGGCACACAAGAAATCATGGCATATTCTTCGAAATTTCTACCTCATCAGAGAATTCGTTGAGAAGAAAGAAGTTGTGATATAAAGAGTAGATATTAAGGACAACATAGCTGATCTATTCACAAAGGGTCTAGCTTAATCGGTTTTTGTCAAGTTGATCAATGGGATGTGATTGAGATTTCACAATTGGTCTCAAGTGCAAGTAGGATATTGATAGAGTTAGGGGTATGCCCTTATGGTAACTCTATAATTTGTTGTAATTTAATAATCTGTAGTAAAGTATCTTTTGAAATAAAAGGTCTTTTTCTTTATTTTACAGACTTGTTGTAATATGGTATAATTAATTAATTAATTTAAGTAAAATGGTTTGTTTTATGATAGTAATTATAATTGTTGTAACCATGAGTAATTTATCATAATATAATAAACATATTTTTAAATACTCCTAGTCAAAATTTATTAAGACTAGATATCGATGCATCCACTAAGATTGGATTACATAACGCTCTCCAAAGGTTGGATGCCCCATTACTCATGATTGATTGGGCACCAAGGGTTACATATTGATAGTTACTGGATATCCATGGAATGACTCACTCGATAGTTTGCTCTTTGTTAATATAACTTAGGTCGAACAAAAATATCGATATGACAACATTACACTGTTCTCTTGGCTTAAGAATACTGTTAAGCTTCAATGTAGAAACTCTGCTTTGATTGTAGTTGAATCATGGCACAACATCCATCGAATGACTATATTTAGCTTAAACAGAAGTATTGAAAGTGAAACACTATTCAATAGAGGATTCATCTTCTTAACTATATCGATTAGTATCACAGTCAACTAAATCAACTCAATGATAAAATATCTAACCAGAAATTTTCAGTTAATAATAATTTTATTATTGAACAAAGGACTTTGTTCTTGGACTATAAACTTGAATATTGACGATATTGGAATTTTGACCATTACCAAATTTCATATGTCCTAATATGATATAGTTTTGAAAAGAGAAATGATGTGAATAATTTTCACTACTGAGAAACACTTAAAGTAAGTAAAATTGGATATTATTGAAGCTATGTAAGTGATAAATTTAGCCATAATGTCACGACACTAGAAAAGGTGACATGTAGACATTAATATTCGAATTGTCCAATACTAATCGATGACTGAATTTACAAGTAAGAGTCGCATAACCGAAACATTGAATACTCCTACTACCAATAAATTTAAATAAATGTTATAAATTATTTAAATCAATTAATATTTATGAAATATTAATTATAAATTTTTATTTGATCTGTGTTAATCAATAGTACAATAGTGGATATATAAAAATTGTATACGCAGGTATCGATAATTCATATCGATGTGTGTTTGAATTAGATTTAAATGAATATTTATTTGGTCGGGCTTGAGGCACTTTGGAGGCCTAAATATATGTTATATAATCGGCTATGTGGTTATAAATAGGGTTGAATGTTGATCCAAAAGATGTGAAATAGGAAGGGGAAATGTGGATCTGAATCCACTTTTTTACTTCTCTGCATCTCCGGTATATAAACACCTTAAACCCTACATTTTCCACTTCTAATTTTAGCCTCCACCTTCATCATTTTTGACTGGCTCCATTTTAGCCTTCTTCATAGTTTCAAGCAATTTAAATAAATATTTAATTAAAAATAATATATTGGTGGTTGGGGCTTTTAATTTGGTATCTCTTTTAGGAAGTTCTAGGTATAGATTCAAGCAGTTCAATCATTCAACATTTCAACGTGTTTCAACTAAGCTTTAGTAAAAATTAATCTTTCATCTACATTTATACATATAATTGTTCATTATGTCGTTTATGTGCTTTAGACAGTATATAAATTATCATGAATCAAGATATATTTGTGTTGCCTTCATCGGATGAATGTATATATGTACATGTAATACTAATAAAAAATTATTAGCTCGTGAAGCCATACGGTGGATAAGGCTAAGGAGTGGATTCTTTCTATTCCAATGTGGTTGCACTTCAGTCACATTCCTTCCATATTGTAGCCTATGATTGGGCTAACTTGGTTAGCTATTATTGTCGAGAAGATTAAATGTTTTGATGTGAATACTGTTGCTTATAGTAGGCTCGTGTATGTGGAGGCACTTATTGATGTTACGCCTGACAAGCCTTTACCGTCCAGGATTCCTATTCGTATTGCTGAGGGGAATTTATCTATGTTAATGTCCGCTATAGTTGGAAACTAGATATTTGTACGTCCTATCACTCTTTTGGTCACCTTTTGGAAGCTTGTTCTGTTCAGCCACAGGTGCTCCTATTTCGCTTTCTGGCAGGATCCCTCTTCCTTGACCTCCTGCTATAAAGTGGGTTTCGAAGACTATTCACCAACATATTATTGTTGCCACTTCTTCTAAATTTATTACTACACTCATTATTTTGGCGCTTCTATGGTTATTATTGATGCTACCATCACTGCTTCTGTCGTGGTTACTCCTTCCTCTGGCATCTCATAGGATCCATCTGACTTGGCTTAGCTTCATGGCCTATCTGAATTGCGGCTTTACCCAAAAGATGGAAGCTTTTATAAGTTTGTTGGTTTGGCCTAGCCATATTCGAACTGACTAGATAAGTTAGATTCGACATCATCAGACCAACAAGTTGGATTAACAATCATAAAGCCTAGAGATCAAGCATAGATGATAATATGAAGCAGTGGCAAAACGAAGAAGAAGATAAAATTAATAGTATGCTAAAAATATGAAAATATATCATTTACTAAAAATGGATCAGGTACGATCCATATTCACCAATTAAGGATCGTATCATATCGATATTATAGTTCAACTCGGTAGAAAATGATCGATATCTCAAAACTACAAGTTGAATACATACGAAACTTTGGAAACATCAATATACTGAAGGGTGGAGCCCACAATATCGATCGCATGTCAAATGGAGCCAATAATATAATCGACGCCAACCATTATTACAATTGTTGTGGAACTCGCGATCGATGCTATGACATTAATCTGGATCTGCAGACTCCACTGCCAAAATTTCAAGAAGATATTTCGCCAACTTCCCCTATAAATAAAAATTTGATTATTCCTTTTAAGGATCTAGAGGCTTCTTATTACTTTGTAACTAAGGATTCTAATACTATTCCTATTGTACTTGGTTCATAAAGTGATTAATAAAACTATCTCTTCAAAGTGGATGTAGGCAAACGATGCCGAACCACTATAAATTGCCGAGTCTCTATTATTAACTTGTTTCTGATCACTTTATTGTTATATTCTCTCTGTTTACAGTTATAGTTCTTCATTTATACCTCTACAAAATCTTTATTGGGTGTTCACGCCAATTTTTGGTGTAAACATTTTGTTGCTTTCATTGATAGGGGCAAATTCTCAGCTCGACTGGATCTCATCATCTACTTATGAATTCCCTTATTTGCGAGATAGATCCATCTTCCTACCAATAAGCTTCTGTCTCAACTCAGATTTGAAGAAGAGATCTATAAGGAGACTATCGGCCATGGTTAGGAACATCAAATCTACCGCTCAAAATGCAATAGGAAATTAGAACGCCAGCATCCAACAAGAAGGCCAGAGCATTCTAACAGTAGATGTTAATGCTTCCAAATAGATTGACGTTGTAACGACTCAGTATTTTCAACCATTCGCATCCATTATAAGTGCATAGGCAGACACTCATGCCGGAATTGAATTGCTCAAAATACCGTGTTGTAAATAAAATTTTGGCAAACCTCAGAATATACAGTAAATAAAAATCACAGACCACAGACACAGAGTATATAAAAATGCAGCGGAAGAAAAAGAAATAGTAGTTCATGAAGCTACTATATAAAATATAAGATACATCGGAGTTAAATAAGATACAACAGAAGAGTAACAGGATACATCAGGTACAAATCAGATACATCACTGAACCACTGGATACTGAAACAAAATAGATGGCTGGATCTTCAAGGAAAGCTCCAACGCCGAAGGTGAATCTTGAATGCTAACTCAATCAATCTGACCCAAGCGTAAAGCTAAATACAAAACCCTCGAGTCAGGACGTAAATACTTATAAACTGTAAATCAACTCAAGTGAACAGTAACAAAATGCATCAGTAACTTAAAGGATGCTTGGGACCGCCCATCCTCTAAGGATCCGTTAAACTATTTACTATGTAGTAATATACGCTATATACGGTAGTGTCTAATCAGTAAAGTATAATCATATAGAAAATAGCGTTAAGGGGATGGTGAACCTTAACGCGGTCGGATCTTTAAAACCAAAATCGTAGTGGGCTCGATATAAGGATATGACACGGCACGCAAGGCAATGCCAGGGTGGATACACCGTTTGCACTCCCGGACCGGTGGTGACGGCAAGCCAGCAGCTTCCGCCCAACTCGAACAATACCCCCGAATCAAAGTGGCGCCACCGAATCGAATCACAACAGTAATAGAATGTTTTCCGATGGAGAATGCTCGATGAAAGGGTGCGATCCTTTGTGTAGCCCGGTATAGCTCCTGTTTTAGTCATATATGCCAACTCACGGGAGTTGGGTCCACATAATATATACCTCGAGAACGTCGCCACCATCCTACTTCATTCTGGAATCTCCACCGGGTACACGGTTGTTAAAGTGGTTTTCGGTATTGGCCGGCCATAAGACAATATCCGATCCCGGTCTCTTTAATAACCCATCGTTATTATAACCCGTAGTTATAACTTTAAAAATATTTTTATACTTCAAAATAAAATATCCTTTTCAATCCAAATCTTTATCAAAATAAAGATTAAATCATTTCCAAAACCATTTCAATATATCATCGTAAAATATCTTTCAATTCAAATATTTATCAAAATAAATATCAAGTCATTTCTAACCATTTCAATATATTAAATTTTCATACCCATTCAACACTACCTTTCAGTTCCAAAATATCATATCTTTCAGAACTTCTTTTTAAATCATGTTAATATCAAAATGTCCTATCTTTCAAACTCCGTTTTTCAAATCATTTAATATCAAAAATATCATATCTTTCAAAACTTCGTTTCAAATCATTTTAATATATCAAAATATCATATCCTTTCAAAACTTCATTTTCAAATCATTTTAATATATCAAAATATCGTATCTTTTCAAAACTTCATTCATTTCAAATCATTATTCATTTTATTCAATCTAAAATACCATTTCAATTCATATTTTAAAACAGTTTATATTCCAATTTTTTTTTTCATTTCAATGAAGTTATTATGCTTAATAATTAAATTATTAAATTTCCAAAAATTTCAACTTTCAAAGTTCATTTATTCACTTAAGTTTATCAAAACAGTGAAAATTCACTTTTCGCATCATTTAGAAAACTCTACGGAAAGTTACATTCAAAACAGTTCAATTTAACAAAAGACAACGTTTAAAAATGTTGTAATAGAGTTTTCTTAAATTTCAAATAAACTTAGTTAAATTCAAAAATCATAGTACTTACAACAATTTCTATAATAGTTTTTTTCAATAGCTTTTTTTTTAGTTCATTATCATCAACTACAGTATTTACAATTGCTGTAATATCATTTACATTGTAATTAATATCATTTCAAAAATGCAGTCAATTAACTTCAAGTATTCAATAAAATTTCTCAACCAGTTATATTTTTATTAAAAAAAATTTAACTTATAAAGTCATACATTTTCACATTTATAACATCATTTAATTTTTCTCAAGTTCATGATTTTACAGGGTTAAATTTCCATTCAAAAATCAAGATTTAATAATAATCCACTTATTAAAATGCAATGTTCAATTTTAAAATCCATTACATTAAATTTCAACTTAACACTTAAGTTTAAATTCTCAAATATAACTTAGTTTTATTTTTATTTGCTTAACTAAAAGTTCACTTTACGTCAATTTCATAAATTTCCAATTCTAGTTATATTTCAAAGTTTCAACTTAAAATATTTATTCATTTCACATTACTTTATTAAAAAATCATAAATATGATAAAAATCATTTTAAATTCATTTAAATTCAAATTATCATAAATTTATCATAATTTCATACTCAATTAAATTTCTAATTAAAATTAAATCAAAATTTCCAAAATAACTTACGTTCAAAATTTCTAACTTTTTCATTAATTCATTTCACTTACAATTATTCAGAAAATCAATAATATTTTACAAAAATTTTATTTTTATTAAATTTCAAATCAAAATATTATAATAATTAAATTTCTAAAATATTTTAAATTTTTTAGAAAAGCATATTTTAACTACGGGCCTGTATAAAATTTTCTACGCTAGGTAAAGTGATACGGGTAATTTATCATTTCAACCCGTAATTTACATAGAAAATCCAGGTTTTATCATTTCAAACCCGCAATCCCAAGTTAAAATAAATTAAATAAAATAAATCAGGCCTATCATTTCAGCCCGTAATGATTCTATTCTAACATGGAACTTGCAGTGTAATCATATACAGGAATAATATAAACAAGGTCAATATCACAATATACAGTCATATATCAGATGTCAGGTGAAAATTAACAGTTTTAACATGGTAATAATATGGTAATAACATGGCATAGCATATCATATGATCATCATTAACTTGCATAAACATTTTTTATTACTAAACACTTGTCATCAATTCACTTTTCATAAGTATAAATGTCAGAGTGAGAAAGACTCACTTTTTCAAGCTCAAGACCAAAACAACAAACACAAGAGCGGTTCCAAAAGTATAACAAGCACGATACAACACGACTTTTGATTTGAATGAATGGAGAGCCTTGATATTTATCTTGTAAACAATAACCAAAACAAGACAATACACACATAAATATTCAACGCAAAACAATGTTGAAACAATGAAAATACGAAGCAACAAAGGAATAGATTACTTGACCTTGCTTTAACCATTCAAATGCTTGGCCTAGGAGGTTCTTGGGTTCAGTGATGATGATGATATAGCTCAGGTTTGGCACCATAACTCATGGCTAGAAGGAGTATGGAGTGGTAGGGTTATAACTTGAAGCATACAATTGGTCAAGGCAACATATATGAAGTTTTTGAGCACAACAAGGCTCGGCCTTGGGTCAAGTGGGGCTTGGCCATACTTGTACAGGTTTGGACAATAGATGGAGGGGTGTGGGGAGGTCTAGAAAAGGTGGTGGCGGCAGCCTATGGTGGTGGCCAAGGTGGTGGATGAAGATATGAAGTGATAAGGTGGCTATCATGAATGTTTCAAGGCTTTATGCATTGTTTTTGTGGAGTTTTGGTTCATGGAGTCTTGGCCATGTCAATTTCAGATCGGGAAAGAGGCTAAGATAAATTGTAGTGGTGGTAGAAAGGTGGTGGTCGTGGCTAGAGGTGGTGGCCATGGTGAAGTATGAAGGTGGTGAAGTAATAGTGGTGGCTAATGCATTGTTTTGGACATTATTTGCAATTTTGTGGAGTTTTGTCACCAAGGGAGGTGTGGATGGATCTGAAATGATGGCTGGAGATGATGCCAAGGAAGAGTGGTAGGGGATGGTGGAGAGTATGGTGGTGATGGTGGGTGGTAGAGGCCAATCCAGAAAGCATAGAAAACTAGGCAAAATACATAGAAAATGAGAAGAAAAAGGTAGAAAAAAAGATGTAGCCATTACCAGATTTTTTTTTTCTCAAGATGGAGGCCGTGATTTTTAGGGTTTTGGAGCTTGAAAATTCGTGAATAATATGAGGGAGTCGGCTGCAAAGGATGAGGAAAGGAATGGCTAAGATAAATTGATGTATTAATTGCAAAAAGAAACAGATAAAACGTCTTTACGTTTCAGGCTTTTAAGATCTCTTAACTTTCTAAACCTTTTTCATTTCCTTTTCTTTTTAATTTTATAAAAACAAAATAAACTCAAAAATATTATTTAAAACCGAAACTAAGTAAGAATAAAATAAATAATTTATTTTAAGTAAAATAGAAAAAGGAAATAAGAAATTGCTTAAAAATAGCAACCCTGACATAAAAATTACAAGAAAATCTCCAATGACTTTGGAAAATTTATTACTTCACAAAAAAATATTTTAACACAAAATTTGAATTAAAAATGGTTTTAAAACATTTTCAAGGTAAAATAATAATTTAATTTTTATTAAATAGAAAGTTAAATAAAGAAAAATGTAGTAAATACCAACTAGGCTTTATAAATTGAAATAAATTCAAATAAACTTTAGAAAAATTATATTATCATTTTAAAAATACTTAAAAGTCAAAATATACATAATATAACATATTATCACATATTAAAATAAAATATAACCAAGAAGAAGTAACTTATACAATTTAAAATAATCATTGTTAAATAACCCTATAGACGCACAATATTGTAAAGGGTATAACTTTCACAATTTACATCCAAATTCAACGAAATGAAAAGTGGTGTTTTTAGAATTTTATGTACTTTCATAATAAAAGAAAAAAAATTAAAATTTTAAACTTTTAAAATTTTAAGTTGAAAGTCGTAGTTTGACTATTTTGACTAAAATCAGCATTTCAGGCAAATATTCAACTTACACAAGTTTGGAATTATAACTCATATAAAAAAATCAAGATTATATTTAAATAATAAATTTAATCATTTCAAATAAGTAAAATAAGTTTTTAAATCAAAATCTTACATTAAAAAATAATTAAAATATACAATAAAATAATTACAAAATACAGGGTTGTTACACTTTCCCCCACTCAAAACTTTTCGTCCCCGAAAAGAAATGAGGTATGGAAGGGCACAGAAAAGATAGAGTGAAATAGGATTAAGATAAGATGACAAGAAGATTGAAGTTATACCTGATAACTGTTGTTATAGGTAAGTTTAACAAGGTGGAGGTGATCTTTCCAAGATCCTCCAGAATCAAGAACACAAGCACGAAAAAGGTGGATTCAAAATGATTACCAAAGGTCTATCAAAGATTATAGAAAGATTTCTAAACAGAAAGATTATAGAAAGATGCCTATACCGGTCTATAGAAAGATAAGGATGATAAGGACAACCAAAAGATAGTTTGAAAAACAAAATAAGGAAATGAATTTGAAAGCATGGAGATTTCAACTTAAACAGAGAATAAATCTTTACACAAGTTAAATAAATCTTAACTATCTCAAATTTCATTATCTTATTATCCAATCATCTTAAATTAACAATTTTTAAAACCATGGGTTTGAAAAATAATCATTTATTACACTCACATTGTACTTAATAAATTTAATTCTTCTTTATTCCTAATTAAACTTAAATTTATTCCTCTCTATATATTCATCACTGATGTTAAATATACTTACACTTATTATAACTACTTTATTTTATTCTTAGTTCTTCTAACATTGTTTTATTGTAAGTTATTCAATTACCCTTTATTATTCTTTAACTCTGTTAATCGTTTTATAACTTAAAATTTAAGTGTATAGCATTTATTATAACCACTCAAATTTTATTTATACATCTTTTTTATATTGTATATTATCCAATTACATTTTTAACTTCTGAAATTTTGGTAAGTTATATTTGAATGCAATTGTATTATACAAATAAACCTTCCAATTAAATCATTTCATGCTTGATATTCATCCAAAATTTTGATAGATTGATTTTCTTTTTTGGGAATTATTTTTTAAAATAAAATTTAAGAATTAAATTTCAGATTTCTTCAAACCATTTAGAGATAAGTAATAATATATGTCAAATCAAATTTCAATCATATATATATATATATATTATAAATCAAGTCATATTTTAGAAATTCAAATCAATTTAATTTCCCAAAACAAAGTTGTAGCAAGACTACAGAACAGTCTCCTAACTTCGAAACTCGAAAATGAACGTCGATGATGTCGCGATCATCACCGAAGTTATTTTCCAGCGACAAAGAGAAAAGCACTAATTTTAAACCTTTAAAAATTCTTTGAAAACAAATTGGATTCAAAATACTTTAAATAATATAACCTTTTAAAACTTTAAACCAAAGTTCGAAATAATCGAGATTTAAATCCTCAAATTCTTGTTTTAAATTCATTTCATTAAGTTCCATAAATTTACTTATATATCAAAATTTATTTCATTAACCAATTTTTTTTTAAAATATATTATGTCCGTTTGTTCTGTCAAAGTGTTTTGGAAATCTTATCGATAGCGTTGATCAGACGTATCGATCAGAAACCCAACTCAACATCAACAACTCAAACAACACAATATATAAGACATTTTAAATTTTAAATACTAGTTTACAAATACACTATACATGAATAGATTTTCAAAGAAGGATAGAGATTCAAATTTTTTTGATTAACACAAACCAAAGGAGATTATGATTTAAAAATAAGTTGGAAACAAGGATGACATGATTAAATAACAGAATAGGAAGATGGATAAGCTTATATAAATCACGGGCAACCTTAACCGGGTCATCCGGGACTCAGAGAATAAGATCGATGTGGATTTTCTAGGGTAAATCTACATTTGATCTCAAGAGTTAGAGTTTGGAATAACAAAAGATATTAGCATCTAAACCAAGGATAGATAAGAATCTCTGGTGAATCGATGCTAACTGCAAAGGAGTTTTCCCCCTTTTCAATTAAATTTGAAATTGGCTTGACCGCCGACTCACCAGAAAGATCATTCGAAGCGGAGTTATGGAATGCTCCAGAGTCAAAAGAAGATGAATAGTGAGGGATACGAATGGATTTTGGAACCGTAGGGAATGTTCCAAAATTCAAAGGAATCGAGTCAAAAGAGAGAGATTCAAACTCGAATGAAAGTGATTCTGTAATTACATCTACTCCATATGCTGAGTTTTGCCTAGAGCTACCAAAGCTCTGATACCAACTGTAACGACTCAGTATTTTCAACCATTCGCATCCATTATAAGTGCATAGGAAGACACTCATGCCGAAATTGAATTGCTCAAAATACCGTGTTGTAAATAAAATTTTGGCAAACCTCAGAATATACAGTAAATAAAAATCACAGACCACAGACACAGAGTATATAAAAATGCAGCGGAAGAAAAAGAGATAGTAGTTCATGAAGCTACTATATAAAATATAAGATACATAAGAGTTAAATAAGATACAACAGAAGAGTAACAGGATACATCAGGTACAAATCAGATACATCACTGAACCACTGGATACTGAAAAAAATAGACGGCTGGATCTTCAAGGAAAGCTCCAACGCCGAAGGTGAATCTTGAATGCTAACTCAATCAATCTGACCCGAGCGTAAAGCTAAATACAAAACCCTCGAGTCAGGACGTAAATACTTATAAACTGTAAATCAACTCAAGTGAACAGTAACAAAATGCATCAGTAACTTAAAGGATGCTTGGGACCGCCCATCCTCTAAGGATCCGTTAAACTATTTACTATGTAGTAATATACGCTATATACGGTAGTGTCTAATCAGTAAAGTATAATCATATAGAAAATAGCGTTAAGGGGATGGTGAACCTTAACGCGGTCGGATCTTTAAAACCAAAATCGTAGTGGGCTCGATATAAGGATATGACACGGCACGCAAGGCAATGCCAGGGTGGATACACCGTTTGCACTCCCGGACCGGTGGTGACGGCAAGCCAGCAGCTTCCTCCCACCTCGAACAATACCCCCGAATCACAGTGGCGCCACCGAATCGAATCACAACAGTAATAGAATGGTTTCCGATGGAGCATGCTCGATGAAAGGGTGCGACCCTTTGTGTAGCCTGGTATAGCTCCTGTTTTAGTCATATATGCCAACTCACGGGAGTTGGGTCCACGTAATATATACCTCGAGAACGTCGCCACCATCCTACTTCATTCTGGAATCTCCACCGCGTACACGGTTGTTAAAGTGGTTTTCGGTATTGGCCGGCGAAAAGACAATATCCGATCCCGGTCTCTTTAATAACCCATCGTTATTATAACCCGTAGTTATAACTTTAAAAATATTTTATACTTCAAAATAAAATATCCTTTTCAATCCAAATCTTTATCAGAATAAAGATTAAATCATTTCCAAAACCATTTCAATATATCATCGTAAAATATCTTTCAATTCAAATATTTATCAAAATAAATATCAAGTCATTTCTAACCATTTCAATATATTAAATTTTCATACCCTTTCAACACTACCTTTCAGTTCCAAAATATCATATCTTTCAGAACTTCTTTTTAAATCATGTTAATATCAAAATGTCCTATCTTTCAAACTCCGTTTTTCAAATCATTTAATATCAAAAATATCATATCTTTCAAAACTTCGTTTCAAATCATTTTAATATATCAAAATATCATATACTTTCAAAACTTCATTTTAAAATCATTTTAATATATCAAAATATCGTATCTTTTCAAAACTTCATTCATTTCAAATCATTATTCATTTTATTCATTCTAAAATACCATTTCAATTCATATTTTAAAACAGTTTATATTCCAAAAATTCTCTTTTTTTCATTTCAATGAAGTTATTATGCTTAATAATTAAATTATTAAATTTACAAAAATTTCAACTTCCAAAGTTCATTTATTCACTTAAGTTTATCAAAACAGTGAAAATTCACTTTTCGCACCATTTAGAAAACTCTACGGAAAGTTACATTCAAAACAGTTCAATTTAACAAAAGACAACGTTTAAAAATGTTGTAATAGAGTTTTCTTAAATTTCAAATAAACTTAGTTAAATTCAAAAATCATAGTACTTACAACAATTTCTATAATAGTTTTTTTCAATAGCTTTTTTTTAGTTCATTATCATCAACTACAGTATTTACAATTGCTGTAATATTATTACATTGTAATTAATATCATTTCAAAAATGCAGTCAATTAACTTCAAGTATTCAATAAAATTTCTCAACCAGTTATATTTTTATTAAAAAAATTTTAACTTATAAAGTCATACATTTTCACATTTATAACATCATTTAATTTTCCTCAAGTTCATGATTTTACAGGATTAAATTTCCATTCAAAAATCAAGATTTAATAATAATCCACTTATTAAAATGCAATGTTCAATTATAAATCCATTACGTTAAATTTCAACTTAACACTTAAGTTTAAATTCTCAAATATAACTTAGTTTTATTTTTATTTGCTTAACTAAAAGTTCACTTTACGTCAATTTCATAAATTTCCAATTCTAGTTATATTTCAAAGTTTCAACTTAAAATATTTATTCATTTCACATTTCAACTTTATTAAAAAATCATAAATATGATAAAAATCATTTTAAATTCGTTTAAATTCAAATTATCATAAATTTATCATAATTTCATACTCAATTAAATTTCCAATTAAAATTAAATCAAAATTTTCAAAATAACTTACGTTCAAAATTTCTAACTTTTTCATTAATTCATTTCACTTACAATTATTCAGAAAATCAATAATATTTTACAAAAAATTTATTTTTATTAAATTTCAAATCAAAATATTATAATAATTAAATTTCTAAAATATTTTAAAATTTTTAGAAAAGCATATTTTAACTACGGGCCTGTATAAAATTTTCTACGCTAGGTAAAGTGATACGGGTAATTTATCATTTCAACCCGTAATTTACAAAGAAAATCCGGGTTTTATCATTTCAAACCCGCAATCCCAAGTTAAAATAAATTAAATAAAATAAATCAGGCCTATCATTTCACCCCGTAATGATTCTATTCTAACAGGAAACTTGCAGTGTAATCATATACAGGAATAATATAAACTAGGTCAATATCACAATATACAGTCATATATCAGATGTCAGGTGAAAATTAACAGTTTTAATATGGTAATAATATGGTAATAACACGGCATAGCATATCATATGATCATCATTAACTTGCACAAACATTTTTTATTACTAAACACTTGTCATCAATTCACTTTTCATAAGTATAAATGTCAGAGTGAGAAAGACTCACTTTTTCAAGCTGAAGACCAAAACAACAAACACAAGAGCGGTTCCAAATGTATGACAAGCACGATACAGCACGACTTTTGATTTGAATGAATGGAGAGCCTTGATATTTGTCTTGTAAACAATAACCAAAACAAGACAATACACACATAAATATTCAACGCAAAACAATGTTGAAACAATGAAAATACGAAGCAACAAAGGAATAGATTACTTGACCTTGCTTTAACCATTCAAATGCTTGGCCTAGGAGGTTCTTGGGTTCAGTGATGATGATGATATAGCTCAGATTTGGCACCATAACTCACGGCTAGAAGGAGTATGGAGTGGTAGGGTTATAACATGAAGCATACAATTGGTCAAGGCAACATATATGAAGTTTTTGAGCACAATAAGGCTCGGCCTTGGGTCAAGTGGGGCTTGGCCATACTTGTACAGGTTTGGACAGTAGATGGAGGGGTGTGGGGAGGTCTGGAAAAGGTGGTGGCGGCGGCCTATGGTGGTGGCCAAGGTGGTGGATGAAGATATGAAGCGATAAGGTGGCTATCATGAATGTTTCAAGGCTTTATGCATTGTTTTTGTGGAGTTTTGGTTCATGGAGTCTTGGCCATGTCAATTTCAGATCTATAAAGAGGCTAAGATGAAGTGTAGTGGTGGTAGAAAGGTGGTGGTCGTGGCTAGAGGTGCTGGCCATGGTGAAGTATGAAGGCGGTGAAGTAATAGTGGTGGCTAGGGCATTGTTTTGGACATTATTTGCAATTTTGTGGAGTTTTGTCACCAAGGGAGGTGTGGCCATGGATGGATCTGAAATGATGGCTGGAGATGATGCCAAGGAAGAGTGGTAGGGGATGGTGGAGAGTATGGTGGTGATGGTGGGTGGTAGAGGCCAATCCAGAAAGCATAGAGAAATAGGCAAAATACATAGAAAATGAGAAGAAAAAGGTATAAAAAAAAAGTAGCCATTACCAGATTTTTTTTCTCAAGATGGAGGCCATGATTTTTAGGGTTTTGGAGCTTGAAAATTCATGAATAATATGAGGGAGTCGGCTGCAAAGGATGAGGAAAGGAATGGCTAAGATAAATTGATGTATTAATTGCAAAAAGAAACGGATAAAACGTCTTTACGTTTCAGGCTTTTAAGATCTCTTAACTTTCTAAACCTTTTGCATTTCCTTTTCTTTTTAATTTTATAAAAACAAAATAAACTCAGAAATATTATTTAAAACCGAAACTAAGTAAGAATAAAATAAAATAAATAATTTATTTTAAGTAAAATAGAAAAAGGAACTAAGAAATTGCTTAAAAGTAGCAACCCTGACATAAAAATTACAAGAAAATCTCCAATGACTTTGGAAAATTTATTACTTCACAAAAAAATATTTTAACACAAAATTTGAATTAAAAATGGTTTTAAAACATTTTCAAGGTAAAATAATAATTTAATTTTTATTAAATAGAAAGTTAAATAAAGAAAAATGCAGTAAATACCAACTAGGCTTTATAAATTGAAATAAATTCAAATAAACTTTAGAAAAATTATATTATCATTTTAAAAATACTTAAAAGTCAAAATATACATAATATAACATATTATCACATATTAAAATAAAATATAACCAAGAAGAAGTAACTTATACAATTTAAAATAGTCATTGTTAAATAACCCTATAGACGCACAATATTGTAAAGGGTATAACTTTCACAATTTACATCCAAATTGAACGAAACGAAAAGTGATGTTCTTAGAATTTTATTTACTTTCATAATAAAATAAAAAAATTAAAATATTAAACTTTTAAAATTTTAAGTTGAAAGTCATAGTTTGACTATTTTGACCAAAATCAGCATTTCAGGCAAATATTCAACTTACACAAGTTTGGAATTATAACTAATATAAAAAAAATCAAGATTATATTTAAATAATAAATTTAATCATTTCAAATAAGTAAAATAAGTTTTTAAATCAAAATCTTACATTAAAATAATTAAAATATACAATAAAATAATTACAAAATACAGGGTTGTTACAGACGTCTAAAATCCAGTCGATTCCATCACAAGAGCTGATTTCTAGAACCTGATGAGATAGCTCATGGATAACCATCGACAATTGAACTAGTAGATTTAAGCCAATATTGATCTAACGAAGCAAATTAGGGGTCAACAACGTGGGAAAACTAGAAGGTAGCCAACTCCCTATTCTGCAACGGAGAGCTCAACTTTATCAGATGACCAGTGCAGGTGCAGACGTTGTAGAACTGACAGATATCATGCAGAAGCCTCAAGACATCAACACACAATTAATCCCAGGCTACCATGATCGATTGGGCCTGATCCTTCTATAGGGATCTAGATCAATTTCTCCTTCAAGGGAGGAGCCTTACCTTTTTCTAATGGAACTCAAACTGGTGTCGTTGCGGTTGATTTAGATGCTGGAATTAGTGTAGATCAATTACCTCTCTAGAATGAAGATGATGTGAATGCACATTAAGGGGATGTTGATCCAAGAAGGCATAGAATGACCCATAGACATCGATCAGAACATTCATGTGAGGTGGAGCATGACCACCGCTTGGCTCAACTATCTAAATGTCGGACTTGACGGCTATGACCAAGCGGCTAGTAAGGGAGAGCCAAGGCTTGACCAATGACGATCGGGGGATCTCAAGAAGAAATACTCTGTTCACAGATAATATTTTACATGTCGAATATTTTAGAGATTTAGCAATGCCTGGCTCGAGGGAAAACCGACCACAGACAGCACACTATAAGATACATATGGCTGATGAACTCAACACAAGCAGATGATGCAATAAAATGCAGATGTTTTCCCATTAATTTTTTTGGCATAGAAACGATGTGGTTCATGATATTGCCCCATAAGGTCAATCCCTAGATTTGATGATTTAGCAATAAAATTTATGGAATAGTTCCATATGCATGCAACTTACCCCAAAGTTTATTGTCCTTATCAAGTAAAGAATTGCTGAAAGTCCACCTTGAGAGATTTTATACAATCATCATAGAAGTTAGTAATTCTACTGACCATTCAATATTGATGGCAGTAATAAGAGGGATTGGCCCATAATCTGACTTTGGTGATTGGTTAGCTAGACCACACGTAATGCTAAAGCATTTCTATGCAAAAGAAGCTCATTATTTGAAGTAAGAGGAAGCTAGAAGCTCTAGGAAGAATAATGTTGTAGGACTGAGTGGAAAGGGAATGCATAGTAACATTGTAATGAAACGGTTTGGAGAGAATTCTGAAAAGTTCAAGTAAGTGCCCAAAATAATCCGAATCAGCAAAAGAAAGGCGGTGATAGGAACCATGAACGAAAGAGGGATTTTGGAAGTGGAAAGTCTAGGTTCCAATGTATGATACCTACATACCACTGAATACATCTTTAGAGAATGCCTACTTGTCTACATGCAATCACATGCAACATAGGAAGTCATTTAAGAAAGAATCGATGAAGAAGTAAATGCAAACTGAAAAATAATGCCTGTCTTTCGAATGCTATGCTCACAACATGAGTGAATGTAGGCATCTCTAGGATGTTATCGAGAAACTGATTCGGGAAAGAACACTACAACGGTTTGTTAAAGGCCCATAGGATGGCGGGCAGGAGACATCCGACCCCAACCGAGGACAAGCATCGCATAGGGCTCGGTTGAGGAGCTTGCACGGATTCGTGATGATTAGTGATCAATACGATTGTTGGAGGACCATATCCAGCTGATAAGAACTGGCACGAGATGAAGTGCTATGCTAGCACAATCAAGCATATGCATTTTTAGTGTTGTTAAAATAACAAAGATGGGGCACCAGCCAAATAGCAGCGTACAATGGCAGACGATATTGTATTCAAAAATAGAGACGCAGATAAGGTAGAAGCACCGACGATCGACCCGATAGCCATTTTAGCTATGATCAGCCCTACCTTAGTGAGGAAGATCTTGATGGATTATGGTCGTTCCATGAATATGATTTTCAAAACGGTTTACGATCAGATGAGGATGGAAGATAAGGACTTGAAACCATCTAATGCCCGTGTTCTTGGCTTTGGTAGTGCTACGATTGAAGCTAGCAGTTATGTTGAATTGCTCGTGAAATTGGAAGAAGGCGACTGCAGCAGAGTGTGAACGTTTCCATTTTTGTCTTCGACCTTAACTCTCTGTTTAATGCTTTTTTAGACCGACCGGTCCTAGCTGAATTCTGGTAGCTCTTGCCTAATGGTATTTGACTTTGAAGTTCCCAACTGATAATGGGGTTAGAGTTATGCATGGTAATCAGCCAGTCGGATGTACCTGCTATGTAGTTGAGTAGAGAGAGGCCCAACGAAGACAGAAAGTAGGGTATGGACAATTTTTCTGCATCCAAGCCACTAAAGATTGACAACCATCACCTGGGCCTTGGCCTGAGCGCCATATTTTGTTCTATAAAGACATAGATCCGAGGGATGATGATGGTGAGTCCAAAGAAACCAAGGTTGCATCGACTGACCTAATGATTGACATCACAGTCAGCCACGATGACCCATTGCGGAACCTAAAGATCGGATCACAGCTCAGCCTACTGATGATGAAAGAACTTGCTGGTTTTCTTCGAGCGAATCCCAATGTGTTCGCTTAGACTCTTTCTGATATGTATGGTATCTCTCCCTTTCCATTGTGAACCATGCATTAAATATCGACCCGGGGCATGTTTCGGTGAAATAGAAAAGGCGCGATAGAAATCCAAAAAGAGATCTGTCGCCCTTAAAGAGGAGGTGGATAGGCTCAAATGTAATTGGTTTATTTGTGACACCCTCTACCCGAAATGGGTATCAAATCCTATACTTTGAGAAAGGCGAATGGAAAGTGGTGAATATGCATTGACTATTCTAACTTACGTAAGGTGTGTGTGAAAGACAGTTTTCCCCTTCCTTGGATCAACTAGCCAGTGGACTCAACCGTCGGACACGAGTTGCTATCTTTCATGGATGCATACTCTAGATATAATCTAATCCCGATGCACATCCCCAATCAGAAGAACACAAGCTTTATTACCGGTGTGGGATTATACTGCTATGTGGAAGTGTTATTTGGATTGAAGAATGCTGGAGCAACTTATCAGCACTTGGTCAATCGAATGTTAAAGATCAGATTGGAAAGACGATGGTGGTATATATGGATGATATGCTTGTGAAGTCACGACGACCAAGTGACCACATTAGAAACTTAATAGAAACGTTTGATATCCTTTGATATTATAAAATGAGGATCAATCCTCTAAAATGTTCTTTTGGCTTGCATTAGGAAAATTATTGTGTTTCATTATCAATGCTTATGGAATCGAAGCTAAACCTGAAAATAATCGAGAAATTTGCAACATCCAAGTGCCAAAGACTATCTAATAAGTACAGAGCCTAAATGGAAAGGTTGCCATCCTAAGCTGGTTTATATCCGAAGTCACTGACAAATGTATTCCTTTCTTTGACCTGGTAAGAAGAGGGAGGAGGAACTTTGAATGGACGTAGGAGTGTGAAGATGCATTCAAAGCATTGGTGAACCATGTAGAGAGACTTTCCATCTTGTCAAAGCCAGTGGATCATGAAGATTTATATATCTACCGATCCGTGTTGGTACACGCTATAAGTGCTGCACTGCTTTGCGAGGAAAATCAATCCAGTGACCAGTCTATTATGTTAGCAAGTGATTATAGGAGCTGAAGGGAACTATCCAAAGATAGAGAAATTGGCGTACTGCTTGTTAATTGCTTCACGAAAGCTCCATCCTTATTTTCAGGCTTATCCCATCAATGTTTACACCAATCAGCCATTATGACAGGTCTTATATGAAAGAGAGTACGGATTAAGGATCTTAAGGCTAATTTAAAACTAGAGGGGGGGGGGGGGTTGAGTAGTGTTTAATGGATTCTAAGACTTATATGGACTAAATTAAAATCATGACACAAACAAATGCAAAACTTAATCATAGAACAATCACAGAATCAAACATAGATGCAGAAAGTAAATAAAAAGCAGTAAAAGGAAAGAACACACTGGATTTCATACTAGTTTGGAGTTACCCTACATCCAGTCCTACACCAAGGAAAACACTTCGTATAGATTTTTATTATATCAATGTCGATATTATAATCCTCAATTTCTAAAGGCCTTGAGGTACCCTCCTGTCTTCGAATCCGAGGCAAACTCTCTTGATTTATGGGACACAAGATCACCCAAATCAACCACACCTTATAGAGAGACTCGATAAACTATTGATTATAAATTGATCCTATAACTTTGAATAGCACTTTGATCTTCGAGAGAGGGCAGAGAATCAAACAAGAATGAGATTCTAACTTGATTCACTTGAGAATTGGATAGAATTTCGACATGATCTTAAAAATATTAAAATTTTAGAATATGGATTTATGGAGAAGAAGGAGTGAAGAAATAAGAAAATAGTTAGTTAAAAATTTTATTTGTGAAGGCTATTTATAGACTAGTAACGGTCATAACCATTCATGAAGAAATTTAAATGAATAGACACCTCTTTTGAAAATTTAAACTTTTGAATTTAATGGCCACCAGGTCGACATGGGGTATCCCATGATGTCGACATCCCTTAGTTAAAAACAATGTAAAATTTGTTTTGAAAATGGTATTGAAAGGAAAACAAGATGAAATGATTCTGGAGTAAAATAAACTAATTTTCCTATATTTTAAAATAAAGAAGAGTAGAAAAATATATTTTTAGAATGTATATAAATTTGATTTTAAATCTCAAGTATATATATTATAACGAATATTTAAAAATCATAAGATAGTTTTAAAAACAAATGAAGCTTAAAACAAGGGTTTATTTAAAAACAAAAACAAAGAATATTTTAAGGCTAACACATCTTTTTGAAAATCATTTGAAAAGATAATTTTCAAAGCTAAAAAATTTTGAAAAGCAGTTTTGAAAATCATTTTGAAAAACCATTTTAAAGTAGTTTTGCAAGCTTCTTCCTGCAAAATATTTCGTTACATCAGGACTCGAGAACTTGTAAAAAAACCAGGATGTTCGTGGGTTTGTAAGCCACTAATCGTAGGTTAAGCTACTTGTCGTGGGTTTGTAAGCCATTAAGAAGGTAGAAATAGACTCTATCCCAAATGAAATTTGGAATGAAGATTTCCATGCTAATACGAAGGTTTAACAAACTAGACACTTATCTTGAAATCTTAATCTTGATATACATGAGTCTTCAAACTTGATTTCTTCATTCTTGATCTTTATACTGTACAGTCTTTAATAATCAGTACTTGCCTTATATATATATATCCTGCATAATAACATTCATATATATCTAGACAATGGTGTTAGTATATAAGTTATAATAAAATAAGTTACAAAGGTTGTTGTCGTCAAAACCACTATCTCCAAGTCCTAACAGTCTCCCCCTTTTTTATGATGACAACCTCATAAAATATACTTACCACTTCGATCATACCATAACCCCCTTTACACCAACAACTCCCCCTTACTCCCTACTATTTTATATAACTTCTCTCCTTTATCATCAACAAACATAACCTATAAACCTTGAAATTAATAGAAAATGAGATAAACAAACATATGACATAATAATAACAACTATGCGTGAGTGAAATATAGCATCCTAAGTTAAATGGAATTCAAGATTTTATACACCAAAGATTGTTTCTAGAAGAATATTAATTAAGATAACACTTATATACAAATTAACAAACCAATATACAATCAAGAAAGAGAAAAACAAAAAACGCTTTAACGAGGACCCTTAACTGTTGGTTATTTATGGACTAAACAATTCTGATAGTGGAGACAAAAGTTTTCACGTTTTTCAACCAAGTTCCCATTATCATCAAAAAGGACCTCTTCAACGCAAATCACGCCATCGTCTTCGTCCACATGAACATCCAGATTCGGCAGAGGATGTTCTTCTTCTTGATCCTCTTATGGTTCATCTAGAGGCTCTTCTTCTTCAGAATCCATGGCTTTTGATGATTCTTCAATGACAATGGGATTGGCATGGTTATCCATAAGGAAGTTTTGTAAATTCCTAAGGATTCTACCTTGCCTATCTTGTTCTCTAGCCATTCATAGTTGACTCACTTGAATTTCCATCATCATTTGAAGCAAATCTTCCATCTTCTCTTGTAATTGGATGACTCATATGTGTGTGGAATGTTGAATAGAACCAGAATGAGGAGAAGTAGGTGAAGAAGGTTCATTATTAGAAGAGGAAGCCATTAATTTCTTATTTTAGAAGTTTATTACAGATAATAGAACATAGAAAATGAGTAAAAATCGAAATATATAAATATATAACCAAATAACTTCTTTTAGAGGGAAATTTAAATTTGAAAATCTCGGCCTGTATGTCGACATAGGGGGATAGGTCATGTCGACATGCCTAGTTCAATTTTTGAGAAATTTTTATTTATATTAATTATTTAGTATACTTGTATTATTTATAATTTATATTTCAATTAATGAACATATAACTAATTCTCTTCTAAATTTAGTAAAATTTTGTTCGTTTAATGGTTTAGTTAATATATCTGCAATTTGTTTTTCAGTATTAATATATTCAAGAGTTATGACTTCTTTACTTATATTATCTCTAAGCAAATGATGTCTAATATCAATATGTTTTGTTCTAGCATGATGAGTTGGATTTTAGATAGGTTTATTGCACTAGTATTATCACAATAAATTGGTGACTTAGTTATAGTTAATCCAAAATGTTTTAAAGTTTGTTGCATATATATAACTTGAGAACAAGCCAAAGTAGCAGATATATATTATGCTTCATTTGCTGACAAGGATACAGTGTTTTGCTTCTTACTAAACCAGAAAACCAGAGAATGTCCTAGAAAGTGACAAGTTCCACTTGTACTTTTTCAGTCTGATTTACAACCAGCGTAATCAACATCACAAAATCAAATGCATCATTTTTAAGGTAAAATAAACCATAATCTAAAGTATATTTTATATATCTTAAAATTCTTTTAACATCTTTTAAGTGAGTTTCTTTAGGTTGATATTGGTATCTTGCACAGAGACAGACATTGTGCATGATATCAGGACAACTTGCTGTTATATAAAGCAGCGAACCAATCATTCCCCTACATAATTTTTGATCAACATCTTTTGATTTATCTTCTTTACTTAAAGCTAATTAATTGTCATTGGAGTTGATGTCCCACTAGAAGTGGTCAATCCAAATTTATTAATTAAATCCTTAGCATATTTTTCTTGACTAATGAAAATTTCTTTATCTAGTTGTTTGATTTGAAGTCCTAAGAAGAAACTTAGTTCTCCCATATGATCATTTCAAATTCTTTAGTCATTACATCTGATTTTTTTTATTCATTATGTTATTAGTTGACCCAAATATTATATCATCTACCTATACTTGTACTAATTGAATATCATTTTTGTTTCTTTTAATAAAAAGAGTTGTATTTATTTTACCAATTTCAAAACCATATTGTAGTAAATAAGATCTTAGTTTTTCATACCAAGCTCTAGGCGCTTGTTTCAGACCATATAATGCTTTCTTTAATTTATATACATGATTTGAAAATTTGTTATCTTCAAAAAGTGGAGGTTGTTCAACATAAACATCTTCTTTTACAAAACCATTTAGAAAAGCACTTTTAACATCCATTTGATATAACTTGAAATTATTGTAGTTTGCGAAAGCATGTAGAATCTTGATAGCTTCTAGTCTTGCTACGGGTGCAAAGGTTTCGTCATAATCAATTCCTTCTTCTTGATAATAACCTTGTGCGACTAAACGAGCTATATTTCTCACGACCTCACCAAGTTCATTCATTTTATTTTTATAAACCCATTTTGTTCCATTTATACTTTTATCCTCAGGTCTATAAACAAGTTCCCAAACATCACTTCTGGTGAACCTAATTCTTTCTTCGAATTTTTAGGTTCAATAGTTGATATAAAAGCTACATCGCTCATACTGTTTAGTTAATTTCTTATTTTAACTATAGATTCAATATTTCCTATTACATTTTGTATAGGATGATCTTTTAGTAACCTAATTCTTTTATTAGGTTAAATGATTTCACAATTAGTTTCATTAGGTTCATTATTTAAAGTTATAAAATCTTCTTCATCTTCTATTTGTACAGTATCTTTAAAATTTTCATTAAAAGACACATGCATTGTTTCTTCGATAGTGTTAGTGCTTAAATTACAAACTCTAAATGCTTTACTTCTATTAGAATATCCGACAAAAGATACCTTTATCGGATTTAGGTTCAAATTTATCTAAATTGTCTTTTGTATTAAGAATAAAACACTTACTACCAAAAACTTTAAAATAAGCTACTATGGGTTTCTTATTGTAAAGTAATTCATATGGTGTTTTATTAATTAATAGTCTAATTAAAATCCTATTTAATATATAACAAGCTGTAGCGACTGCTTCAGCCCAAAAGTTTTAGGTACGTTACTATCAGAAAGCATTGTTCTAGCACACTCTTGAATCGTTCTATTCTTACGTTTTACTACTCCGTTTTATTGTGGAGTTCTTGGAAAAGAGAAACTATAAGTAATTCCTATTTGATTACAGAAATTCTCAAAATTTCCGTTTTCAAATTCTCCACCGTGATCACTACGAATAGTTTTTATTTTTGAAGAAAGTTGATTTTGAATTCTTTTAGCAAAATTCTTAAAAAATTCAAAAGCATCACTTTTAAGTTTAAGAAAAATTGTCCAAGTATATCAAGAATAATAATCTATAATTACAAAAACATATTTATTGTAATAAACTGATTGAACTTGAGATGGACCAAACAAATATAAATGAAGTAATTCTAGAGGTTTAGAAGTAGAAATCATATCTTTTAATTTAAATGAATTTTTCTTAAGTTTTCCTAATTGGCAAGCATCACATATACTATTTACTTTAAAGTTTAATTTGAGAAAAGTCAAGTTTTGATGACCTAGATAATAGTTTGAAATTTAAATGACCAAATTTTTTATGCCAAATCTAAGGGTCACTTGTATTAGCCTAAAGACATAAGTTATTATTTGAAACTTTAATACTAAGGATGTAAATATTTTTCTTCATAATTTCTTCAAAGATAATATTTGACTTTTTATCTTCGATGTGACACTTATCTTTTCCAAATTTAATTTTAAATCCTTTATCACATAGTGGACTTATACTTAGAAAATTATGTTTTAAATTTCTAACTAGCAAAGCATCAGAAATAAGAGGAGTTTTAGAATTACCGACTTTGCCGATGCCAATCACATATCCTTTTGAGTTATCTCCAAAGTTGACCAATCGGCCATCTTGATACATAATGTCATTGAGTATCTCAAGATTTCCAGTCCTATGCCTTGAACAGCCACTATCAAGTATCCATTTATACTTCTCAATTTGCACAGTTTGTCCATTCGTTGTTGATTCTTCAAAAGCCATGTAACATGTCTGTTCCTGCATAACAAACCAATTCGGTAAATAATTTGATTTTTCATAAAAACTATATGTAGATTTATGATACTTTGATGATATGCATCAATTGAAACTAATATTAACAAAATTTCCTAAAATGCCATTTTTAAATTTTCAAGTTTCAGATTATGAAATTATGAAAACCTATGCTCTGATACCAATTGAAAAGGAGTGCAGGTTAAGGATCTTAAGGCTAATTTAACACTAGAGGGGGGTGAGTAGTTTTTAATGGATTGAATTAAAATTATGACACAAACAAATGCAGAATTTAATCATAGAACAATCACTGAATCAAACACAGATGTAGAAAGTAAATAAAAAGCAGTAAAAGGAAAGAACACATCGAATTTTATACTGATTCGGAGTTACCCTACATCTAGTCCTGCACCAAGGCAAAACACTTCGTACATATTTTTATTATACCAATGTCAAGATTACAATCCTCAATTTCTAAAGGCCTTGAGGTAACCTCCTATCTTCGAGTCCAGGGCAAACTCTCTTGATTTACGGGACACAAGATCACCCAATTGATTTCCATGCACAATCACACCCTGTAGAGAGGTTCGATAACTTTTGATTACGAATTGATCCTATAACTCTAAATAGCACTTTGATCTACGAGACAGGGCAGAGAATTAAACAAGAATGAGATTCTAATTTGGTTCAGTTGAAAATTCGACAGAATTTCGGCACGATCTTAAAAATATGAAAATTTTAGAATATGGATTTGTAGAGAAGGAGTGAAGTAAATAAGAAAATAATTAGTTAAAAAATTCGTTTGTGGAGGCTATGTATAGACCAGTAACGGTCATAACCACTCGTGAAGAGATTTAAACGAATAGACAGTTCTTTTGAAAATTGAAACTTTTGAATTTAACAGCCACCATGTCGACATGTGGTATCCCATGATGTCGACATCACTTAGTTAAAACAATGTAAAATTTGTTTTGAAAATGGTATTGAAAGGAAAACAAGATGAAATGATTTTCGAGTAAAATAAACTAATTTTCCTATGTTTTAAAATAAAGAAGAGTAGAAAAATAAATTTTTAGAATGTATATATAAATTTGATTTTAAATCTCTAGTATATGTATTATAAAGAATATTTAAAAATCAGAAGATAGTTTTAAAAACAAACGAAGTTTAAAACAAGAGTTAATTTAAAAACAAAAAAAAGAATATATTAAGGCTAAAACATCTTTTTAAAAATCATTTGAAAAGACAATTTTTAGAGCCAAAACATTTTGAAAAGCAGTTTTGAAAATCATTTCGAAAAACCATTTTGAAGTAGTTTTGCATGCTTCTTCCTGTAGAATATTTCATCACATCAAGACTCGAGAACTTGTACAAAACCAGGATGTTCGTGGGTTTGTAAGCAGTTGTCGTGGGTTTGTAAGCTACTTGTCATGGATTTGTAAGCCACTAAGAAGGTAGAAACGTGTTCCATCCCAAATGAAATTTTGGATGAAGATTTCCATGCTATTATGAAGTTTTAACAAAACTATACACTTATCTTGAAACCTTGATCTTGATACTCATGAGTCTTCAAACTTGATTTCTTCATTCTTGATCTTTATACCATATAGTATTCAATAAGCAGTACCTGCTTATATATATCATGCATAATAACATTCATATATATCTAGATAATAGTGTTAGTATATAAGTTATAATAAAATAAGTTACAAAGGTTGTTGTCATCAAAACCACTATCATCAGTTCCTAACATTATAGCGAGACATCTGGAAGGTTACTAAAGTGGAACCTTGAACCGAGCAAATTTGACATAACTTGTCTCCCTCGGAGAGCCATCCAGGGACAGATTGTAGTAGAGTTTATATTAGAGTTCGGTGCACAAGATGATATCCCAGAGAGCGGTAAGGCCTCTACCATTTGGCGGTAAATGTATATGGATGGAGCATCTAATTCGTTTCTGGAGCCAGAGTTGTGCCAGTAATTCTAGATGATCGATTAATTTGCTACAATTTGAAGCTTGACTTCCCTACAATGAACAACAAAGCTGAGTATGAAGCTCGGATTGCTGGACTCAAACTTGCCAGAGAACTGGGAATAAAATCTCTTAAAATCTTTTGCGATATCCAGCTGATGGTATACCAAGGCATAGGAGATTACCAGGCTAAAGGACAAAAACTCGCTCCATACCTTATCCAAGTCAAAGAGCTATTGACCGACCGTGTGTTTTATGACATCATGCACATTACTCGGGATCAAAACAAAGACGCCGACTCATCGGCAAAGTTTGCTAGCACTGGGAATATACAACAATTGGGCTTGGTTTTAGTTGAAGTGCCAGATGTTCCAAGCGTAAACCAGATATAAATCGACTAGGTACTAGAGACGGGGCCTAAGGAGTCATAGATGACTTTGATTAAAAATTATTTGCTAGAAGGGGTCCTTCTCTAATGAAGGAATGAAAGATGAAAAATCCTCCGCAATGTTTCATGATATATCATTCAAGAAGGAGTCATGTATGGAAGGGTTTTTTTGTTCCCCTGCTTCGGTATATCATCATGATGAAATAAAATGAGTCATAAAAGAAGTCAAGAAGGGAAATATGGCAATCACACCGAGAGGCAATCTCTATAAAAGAAAATACTTTGTTGTGGGCATTACCGGTCAACTGTCAACCGAGATGCTGCTAATTATGCTAAGAAATGCGACAAATGATAGATATATGCAATATTTCTGAGAGCTACGCCAATGAAAATCACTAAAATGGCTAGCCCATAGCAATTTGCCACATTGGGCAAAGATATTATCGGTTCTTTACTGCTCTCTAAAGGTGGTGTGAAGTACTATATTATAGCAATTGATTACTTCACCAAATAGGTCGAAGTTGAACATTTAACCATGATCATAATGAAGAAAGTAATCAAGTTCATTGTCCAAAACATCATTTATCGTTTTGGCCTTCCATGAACCACTGTAACTAATAATGTTACCTAATTCGAAAGCACAGAATTTAAAGATTTCTGCCATTGACATCATAATGAAAAGAGATTTGGAGTAGTTGCTCACCCAAAAGAAATTGACATGTTGAAGCGGTGAACAAAATCATGAATTCCATTCTAAAAAAGTATGAAAAAAGCTAAAGGAAAGTGGGTAGATGAAATCATAACCGCATTACGAGCTTACAAAACTACCCACAAGTCCACAATTGGCCATACTCTATTAGTCCTTGCTTATGGCTCTAAAGCCATCACTCCTATTGAACTCGAATTCCATTCTCATTGAGTGACCTATTACAACCCCAGAATGAATAGGGATCTCCTTTTAAAATCTCTAGACTTGGTAGTTGAGAAGCGCGAAGAAGTTGTTTTGAGGGCAGTTGCACATTGATATTGAGTTACCTGATACTACAACACTAAAGTATGACCTAGAACCTTTGAAATCAGAGATCTCATCTTAGAATGGGTTTTTCCTATCCTATCATGCATAAATCCTACGTGGGAGGTACCGTATGTCATTGAAGAAAGGTTTGGAGAATGAACTTTCAAGCTAGTGACTGTTGATGGAGTCACATTCCTAAGGGCATGGAATAGCTAGTACTTATGATGTTATTTCACTTAGTTTATTCTTTTGCATTCGGTTGTATTTAATTTCTGAAAAAGCTTTTGCACTTGATTTTCCAAATATGTAATAAGACAAATTATCTCATTTCTTTCCATTTAGGCAATTTTTTTTGGAATTTCCTTCATATTTGTGATATTGTAGCATTACATATTGGTTACGATACCCAACTAACTAATACCGACATGTACGAGCATGTTCCCAGAGTTTAGAGCCAACCAATTACACTAGTTCATGATTGACTAAACAAAATGAACATTGTCTAACTGTTGGTTTGATGATTCTTGCTCACAACCTGATAGGCAAAGTACCTAACGAGAAATGGATGTGAGTTGACCATTCGATAATCAAATTAACCTATCAAGCAATGGGATTAGAAGTGAATCAAAAAGCGACCGTAACATGAATGATTGCTCTACAAGTTAAATCCTAGGCTTGGGGCAAGTCAATCAATCAAGGATAATATTGTTTGACTATTTTTTCAAATAAGTCTAAGTCTCTAGAGTGAGGACTATAGTATAAACACAAATTGGGTGCAATCCGACCATCCGCCAACGAACTCTTACCCTTAGGGAGTGGATATGAGTATAAAAACAATATATGAGTGTAATCGACCACTCACTATTCCTTAACTTCGACTTACAATCAACAAGAGGAGTATAAGTTTGCTAAAGAAGGAATTCGACCATCCACTATGTAACTCCTTTAACCCAAGAATTGGTGGCAGGAGTATAATCGCTTAAACCGCTGAGTCTGACTATGCAACACTAGGGATTGAGCCCTGTGTCTAGTACGACTTGAGGGCCACAGCCATATGGACGCCTTGGGATAAAATTAACGGATTATCATCCAAATAAATAAGCGATGAATCACAAGTCCATTGAATGGAAAATTTAATAGCTCAACTACTTAAGAAACTTCACACGAAAGTTCGGCGAAAGTAAAAGAACTTTTTTACATAAGCATGGAAAGTCAAGTACAAGCATTCACAGCAAAAGAATCAAAAAATGTGGGCTGATCCCATAGAAACTCAGCTAATAAACCCAAAAGACTTGGGAGCATGAGTACATGCAAAGAATCACTTCCTCCTCAACTTCTTCTTCTTCTTCTTGGAATCGGGAGAGATTTCACATGAACTTTCCCCATTCCTCTTCTCTCCTCTCTTTCCACTTCCTTGGCCTTTCATCGGAGTGTTTTGGGTTGATCCAATAGGTGAATCTTGAGGAGGTTATGGTTGAGTAGTGGAAGCATACACAGTTTCTCTAGGCAAATGATAGAGATGGGAGGGGGAACAAGATCCATTTTCTCCTGCTTGACTCTCGTCTTAGGGGTAATGTCTGTCCTGATTTTTGTGCCATTTCTTCCATAAAGGAGTCTGACAAGGATTGGGAAGCTCCAATAATAATAAAATTGTCATCAATAAGGATCTCTGACACATATCGCTTTCTTCTCTCAACAAAGCATCCACCAAGTGCTCGTCGATCATAAAAGCTTCCTCTTTTGGGATATCTTTGCCGTGACAATAATGAACCCGTCCCAGACACCTGATGTCCGGGTTGAGATTCTTGGGGAAGAGGTGGAACTGCTGTTGGTAGACCTAGAGATATATCGATTGGAGACATTCTAGCTTTCTTAAGGATGAGTGAGGTTAATGAAAAACCTTCTCTAGATTTGTAACGACCCGATTTTTCAACTTCTGAAAGTCGAAATCAATATGTCCACTGTATCAAATGCCGCACAATCGAATGCCTGAAAACTGAACCGTTAGGGTTAAAGAAGAAAAAGATAGAAGAAGAAATAGAAAAACAATATCAGAATCTCACATCCATAGTAGAACAATATATAATGGATGAATGAATAATCTTTAAACAAAGGACTATATCAGTTTATACGTACATCATCAGAGTTTACAACAACATAACTATGGAAAAGAATATATCATATACAAGTGATACACCTCGCCATCCATCTTGCCTCCATATCTCCATAGCATATTTTCTGACTTCGCTCCAGAACAACTAATAACCTGACTCCAGGCTGCCTCTGTGGAAAATTATGGGGACGCAGAGTTTAGAAAGGGAACAATAAACTCCAGGTCAGTCATGGGACTGGTGTGAGATCTTAAAACAGTTATTTTCACAAAGAAAATAAAAAAAATACGCTATTCTTTTGGAAAATGAAACTACCATAAGGCCTCCTGCCACACACACAATGCAAACGCAGAATTGGAGGAGATTTCTCCTTATGATAGTCAAACATGCTTGATACGCAAAATCTTTTTAATATAATTATTAGTGCATAGTGCGAAAAACATTTCGAAAGTATAATATCAATCTTAGCCAGCATACCACCAGTATGGTATACCTACTATAGCAACCAATTAAACGGCGGGTCACCACCATAAGTAAAAGGCAGGTTATACAACTAAAACCATACAGGGCGTGTATTGTTTCTTCAGATTTCCAACAAATGGTCAGGCTAAGGAACTTCCTATGCCACATGGGTATGCCTCTGACGGGGCGCCTCGAGAACCTAAACGGATCTCTGCCAACATAAGGTCAGGTTACCTCTGTAACTAGGTAACTACTGATACGAGTATGCCATCCCCTGGTCGTTACCGACCTGTATCCGAGGATCCTCAATGCCAACAACCACAAAGCACAAATTTGCAGTAACCACTTAGGTTAAATATATGGGCTCTATACCATGATACCGCCCTTTTTCAGATGGAAATGGATATCCTAAGGGACGCTACCCCCAATAACCTTGCTGCATCCTTCCTGTTTCGACCATTTTCGGGTTGTGAGGTTTGACGATATCTCGTCCACAAAGCTACGTTTTCACAAAAGCCATGCTTCGACCAACAAATGATCAGCAGCACTTTGAATGCCACATTACCAAATTGGGAATGCATCACTAGTAATCATCAACTACATAAACTCTTAGCTCATACGTCTTGGAGAAGGGTGTTAATCTAAGAGAATAAATTCTCTGCCACCAACAGAAATGTATTTGATAGAAACCAGCTTTACATCTCAAAGTGTAACGTAAGACACACATAAGTCTGTTCAAGGATCGAATGGAACCGAAGGCACTTTAAAGAAGCCCTTGCAAATCCAGTATTCACTAATCACGTCCGGACTCCCCATCACAAAGGGTGATGTAATCTCTATACCGGAGCAACTCAGTGTAGAGAATTCGATCGATAATCCTTTCGCTTTCGAAAATATCCGGTCTTCAACACCGTCTTCAAATGCAATCCCATTTCTTTGTATCATTATTCGAAATGGGTTTTATGACACAAAGTCCTTTCCCGGCTAATCCGAATAATTAGCGCTTATTTTAAAAATAAGTGTTACATTCAGATTTCAAGTAAATCACAACAAATTTCCACTTTGATGTTTTAAACAAAAGATCCAGCACAAAGATTCGATGTGGTTTTCAAATATCCATTTGGAATCCAACCCCCGGTCGCATCGAAATTCAAATGCCATTTAAAGGCCAATATTGATAGTCGGTTATTTAACTATCAATTAACATTCACAACCGTCACCAGATTTTAAATAATTTTCCGCGGTTATTTATTTATTTTCAAAATATCTTCGTAAGATATATTTTTTACACTTCAACACTTTGAATACAAATTTCAAATCACTTTCCTCACGCAGAATAAATTTTCAAATATTTATTTCCACTGCAAATTTGCCGAGTCCGAATACTTTAAAATAATTTAAATTACTTATCCAAAAATATATACTTGGAAACATTTAAAACAAAAACTATTTTAAAACATTTATTTGAAACATTAGTTATGAAATTTTATATCAATATCTCATATAAAAATCAAGTTCAAATAATTGTAAAAATAAAATTATTCAATAAGACGCAATTATTAAAATAACCATTTTCTAAATCAAATACCAATTCAATCTTTAAAATAACCACTTCCTTAATTTACTAAATAAATCTTTACTTTAAAGATTTAAAAACAACCTACGAGCACAATTTCTCCAAAGTATCCTTTATAAAAGCATCCTTAAAACTTTCAATTTATATTCATAAGCTACTTGGAAAACATACTCGGTTTTCCAGGGAAAATACACTTTCCATTTCAAAATGGTCCATTTAAATCAATTAATAAATCTTTCTTGATTTATTTCAGATTTACACTCCAAATCCATAAATTTCTTTCCACACTTTTAAAAATAAACCAATATTTATTTTTAAAACAAATTTCCCTTTCCTTTATAAATTCTCATTAGGAATTTAAATTTCCAAATATCCACTGATATACGATTTTCAAATCGATTTCCAAATATTCACTTCGAAACAACAAATCAATTTCCAAATTGATATCCAAATTGATTTTAAAAACATCAAATCAAATTCCAAATTGATTCTCTAAATTTATTTCAAACATCAAATCAAATACCCAAATCAATTTCTAAAATTTATTTCAACACCAATCAAATTCCAAATTTATTTCCAAATTTATTTCAAACACCAAATAAAACTCCAAATTTGATTTCTAAGTTTATTTCCTTTTAAAATAAATTCCTTTATCTCTTCCCAACTATTTAAAATCTAAATTTTAAATAAATTCTTCAACTATTAAACAATAATACTTAAAACCCCTTTAATAAAAACTTTTCCCATATTTTGGAATTAATTCGACATGATTACAAAAATCACTTTTATACTTTTTAAATTCCTTCTTTTAAATTTATACAATTCTCTAAAATGATTTTACTTAAAAATTTCTACTTCAATTTCTAAAAAATCCAATTGTATATTTCTGGTATCCTACGATATCAAAAATATATTCGGCCAAACATAGCCTTCAACGATTTAAATCACAAATATAATCATACACAGATTATAAATAATCACATCACAACATGTACAAATAAATTCAACAATGTGAGGAATCCAATTGAATCCCTCCAACCTGTTTCCCTACATCCACAGATATTAGCACAGCAATTAAATACCAATTCCACTTCGAGGCGGAATATCGCGGTATATGGGATTAAATAATATCATCAGCTATTATGTGGCGCATGGGGTCTCATCCGCGATGTAATGTGGGAAATCAATTACACTAATATATTTATATATACTATCATATATACTATCAAAATCAAACAATCAATCAATAACTGAAATTTTCAATTATTATAAATTGAGTGAGAAGATCTCACCTTTGCTTTTATTTTGCAATCCATTTCCATCATGACTTATTTTCTTCGCTGTTTTAGACCTTGTATAAACATTTATACAATTTATTAATATCGAAATAAACAAATAATAAATTTTCATTTGATAATCTTAATTCACCAGTGATTTTATTTTAACTAATACTTTTAATTTTAAACCAATTCTTTTTAATAAATTTATTTAACAAAAATTAAACTTAAAACTAAATTTCATTTAAATAAAATATTTTTAGCGACTAAAATAATTAAATTAGACAATTTAATCTCCAAGCTTGTTATTAAAATTAAACTAGTAGATTTAAAAATCTAATTTTTTTATATAATCTTTCAAATATTTTCAAACTTATTTAACTAATGATTTAATAACCTTATTTATCATTTTGAAATTAAATTGTAAGTTTAAAATAAGGTATATATTTTCAGTAAATATCAAGATAAGAATTTACTTTACTGTCTTATATACTTACAGCTGATTCTATTTTCAAACTAACTGTTTTGAAATCAACAAAACTTTAAAACTTACTGTTTCACAACAACATTTTAAAAAAATTGCTGTTAATATTCATTACTACAACTATATTTTCAATCTATATATATTTAGATACTTTTAATCGAAATAAATAAATTGAATATCTTACTGAGTTGATCGATGTTCCAGCCCTAGCTCGAGACGAAACGCTCGACTTCGAACCTACCTCGCTCGCATGCACTCGAGGGAACCACCATCGAACTCGATCTTGACTTACGTGCCACCCAAATCAAAGACGGAATCCCTTAGCTTGACCTCGCGCAAACCCCTACCTTGATTACCAGGCCGTCGCCTCGAGCCTGACATCTCCACTCAAACGATCACGCCACACCGTGACTCCTTCTGTCGCGACCACAACAACAGCTTCCCATCGATCCATCGGCCGATGCGCACGATTACCTCTACCCCAAATCGATAGACACCCTTTGAAACTCTCATGCGTGATGACTTGACTTACCCTTATTTTTTTCTTCGAATTGATTTAACTCTACCATTATCAAACAATTTGATGTTGATTCCTTCAGCCTTTTTATTTATTTTGTTTTGATTTGAATCAGCTATTTCTTTACGAAGAGGATAGTTTAGTTTTTTTTCTTTTTTTTTAAAAAAAACTAACGCGCGTAAAAAATATTATGACGCGTATTACCAGAGAATTGCCAAATGAAAGATGAAGAGAACGTACAAATTTTTTATTTATGAAACATTATTATATTTAGATTTAAATTTGAATTCAAATCACTCCGATAAACGCAACTCAAAGTCTCAACCTCCAATTGAGGCATGCCACTTGGCATTTATAATGTTATACCCCTATTTCGAACGCAATGGAAAAAGTTTCGAGTCCAAATTCGATCGTATGGAGAAGATAGCTTTTTGGACCAATTAAAACATTGAATTTTCAATTTAAATTTCAGTGAGTTTGCTAGTTGTATGGCCACACAACAACTTCGAATGCTACGAAAATTGAAATCCGATAATAACACATTATTACGGATCCAATGGTACTTGTTTCGTTGAATTCTGAGACTATGTCTCGGAAGGCTATTTTTAAATATCGATTTAAACGATATAAATTGAAAATTGAATAAATCATTTTTGAATTCAATTCTGAAGCTACCATTATCTTTAGTATTATCAATATAAATTTTCCAAGCCTTCAAAATATTTTTAACAAGCTTAAAAATCAAGATTCAATATTTAACCCAATTGCATTTGTTAAATTCAATAATTTGATTACCCAAATAAACTCTGATATTTGAAATTCAAGTTTAAAATAAATTCTAAATATATAAATTCAATTAAATGTATCAATTTCAAATGTCAAAATTTCCAGGTCGTCACATTCTTCCCCCCTTAAAAGAATTTCGTCCCGAAATTACTAGTTAAGAAGAATTCTCCAAACCCGTCTATCATTTTCGCAAAGCCAAACAGTTTTATCAACTTACCAAAGCAAATCTTTTATTAAAGATCCATTATCACTTCAATCAACTTCCCAAAATCTTTCATAGTTTTCAAACAGCATTATTTACTTGACAATTCAAATTTAAATTCAAATTTTGAATTATCAAAATTTTCAAAATTTTCTAACTCCCTAAATTTTTAAAAGTTTCGCCAGCGTCTCCTTTGCGTGGCTAGCTCGGTAGGACTACAAAATGCCATAACGGTCCCCCATATTTCAAAATAAAATAAATCCAAAAATGGATTTTTTTTTCAAGAATGAAATCTTATTGGAACTGTTCATATCTGGCTCATCCTTCGGAACCATATCACATCCCGGATCTGATGAAATAGGATGAATTAAGATGGTATTTTGTAAATACGTAATTATCTTGAATATATCAACCATTTCTTTATTTTCCGATCGCCTGGAAGGGACAAAAGAAACATCTTGTTTTTTATTCAAAAATTTCTGATCTCTATTGGACCTCTCAGTAGGATTCGAACCCAGATGAAGTTCTGACCATCTATCAGAGAAAAAAGAACGAATTGATCTTGTAGGATTCCCAAGAAATACTTCGATTTCTTTCGGAAGCAGATGAAAAACAAAACGCTAAGTGGCTAGACAAGAAAGTCGTCAAATTTCATACTAAAATTTAAATACATACCTTTGTTGAGCAAATTCAAATTTATCTTCTGAAATCAAATCCCAATTCCATTTTCCTTTATGACACCTGTATATCCTACTAGCAATAATTTCCGATTACAGCATTCAAAATCATTTTATTCAATTTTATTACAAACTTTTCAATATTTATTGTATTTAACCCGTATGATGTACATATTCCATTCGTACGCAATACCAAATTTGATCGCTCGCTCGGTCACACAATTTCACTTCCGAACTAGTATCGTCCACATGACGTCCTAGTGCAGACTCAAATATGGTTTCTTGATCAGAAACTGTCATTCTCCTTGCATAGACTAAAACTATGAGAGAGAATTTCCAGAATCAACCAAAAATCCATATCCAGGTTCGTCGTCGAAAATCGAGTGAAAAATTCCAACTCGGATCGATATAATTATCTCGAAATTCTATGCTCGAATTTCTGGATCGAATCGTTATGTGAATAAAATAATATACATATATCCTACGTATTTATATCAATTGATTAATAGCCAAATCAATTCTCTTTTTATTCACACTTATCTGATATTTATCCACCTAATCACAATTATCATTTCACATGCCCTTATTAAATCTTCATTCACATATTAACTTGGAATATTTCCTAATACCAAATTTACTTAAGAATTTCACCATCCATTTCTTAAGTTAAATATAAATATGTTATACTGCTCCTTGTATTTGTTTTCAATTTACCATTAAGCTTCCGTATCTATTTTATTTAATCTTAAATCTCCAATTCCATTATGAATTCAATTTACCTTCATTTTTAGATATTGAATTCAATTCATTTCAAACCATATTTAAATTTTCATTCCTTCAATTAGTTTCACTTATTAATTTTATTTCAATGCTTTGCTTTATTTGGCCCAACTTAACAAATTTTCCATTTCACTTAATTTAACTCAATTCAAATTTAATTTCAATGTTTAGCTTGAATTCCATTTACT
The DNA here is from genome assembly GCA_030765085.1 of Allium cepa. Lineage (NCBI taxonomy): Eukaryota > Viridiplantae > Streptophyta > Magnoliopsida > Asparagales > Amaryllidaceae > Allium > Allium cepa. The sequence continues at coordinate 270,831,624 of CM060944.1, forward strand.
TACAAAATCCAAATGAATTTCAACATTCAGTTTCGATTTCAATTACTTGCATTTCAATTTCATTCGGATTCATATCACCATTTTATTTGACTCAAATCTTTCTTTATTCAAATTAATCCAAGTTAAATTCAATTTCAATTTGAATTTTTCTAAGTCTCCAAACTTATTTATTATTCCATAACCATTTTTAATAAAATTCCAGAGTCTTTCCAACATAATCATTTTTTGAAATCAATTCAAATTATCCTTTGAATTTCCAAAACCAAACCCAGTTTTGCAAACAATTTCAATTTTAATATAATTTTGGCAGCAATCCCTCTATGGGAAACTCGAAAATGAACACCGATGATGTCGCGATCATCATCGAAATTATTTTCCAACGACCGAAAAGAGTTTAGTGCTTTTATCCCTCTAAACATTTTTCCAAAACCTTTGAAAACCATTTCCAAACTCCAAGGGAAAGTAATCTTTTCCAAATTTCAAAATTTTCAAATCCTTTCTAATTTTTTCAAATATTTCTCTGGAATTCTATTTCAAGTTATAAATCACGTTCACAATTTATATTCACAAATCTCATTTGTATATGAATTAATTTCTTAACCTTTGGTTATGATTTCAATTTCTTATTCAATAATTAATGATAATAATTTAATATTATCACATCCTAACATCCAAGCATCCATATATAACTATAGCAATTTACAAAATTATTTTCTTTTATATACAAAAATAGTTTGGGTAAAATTATGTCATTTACCCTGTTTTAAAACAATACCGTGTCGGTTTATCTTGTTTAAGAGTTTAGAAACCCCTATCGATACAGTTGGCTAAACTGCACCATCCAAAATATATAAACAATCAACCGATAAGTCAACACAGTAAAAAATATATTTTATATTCACTAACAAATACGCGCTCATATCTATTATTACACTCAAACTCATTTTAGAGTACCACTGACTCCATCTTTAATGAGTAATCCCCACCAGTGCCAATGTTCTTGCTTAACCAATTGCTCTGATATCAAATCTGTAATGACCCGATTTTTCGACTTTCGAAAGTCGACATCAATGCGTCTACTATGTCAAATGCCGCACAATCGATTGCCGGAAAACCGAACAGTTAGGGTTAAAGAAGAATAAGATAGAAGAAGAAAAAGAAAAACAATATCAGTATCTCACATTCGTAGCGGAACATTATATAATAGATGAATGAATAATCTTTAAACAAAGGACTATATCAGTTTATACATACATCATCAGACTTTACAACAACATAATAGCGGAAAAGAATATAACATATAAAAGTGATACGCTTCGCCATCCAGCTTGTCTCTAGATCTCCACAGCATATTTTCTGATTTCGCTCCAGAACAACTGATAACCTGACTGTAGGCTGCCCGTATGGAAAATTATGGGAACCCAAAGTTTAGAAAGATAACAATAAACTCCAGGTCAGTCATGAGACTGGCGTGGGATCTTAATACAGTTATTTTCACAAAGAAAATAGAATGAAATCAGCTATGCTTTTGGAAAATGAAACTACCATAAGGCCGTCCGCCACACACATATTGCAAACACAGAATTGGAGGAGATTTCTCCTTTTGATAATCAAACATGCTTGATACGCAAAATCTTTTTAATATTATTATTAGTGCATATGCAGAAAACATTTCGAAAGTATAATATTAATCTTGCATCATTCCACCATTATGGTATACCTACTATAGCTACCAATTAAACGACGGGTCACCACCATATGTAAAAGGCAGGTTATACAACTAAACCGTACAGGGCACGTATTGTTTATTTGGATTTCCAACAAATGGTCAGGCTAAGGAACTTCCTATGCTACATGGGTACGCCTCTGGAGGGACGCCCCGAAAACCTAACCGAATCTCTGCCAACACAAGGCCAGGTTACCTCTGTAACTAGGTAACTACTGACATGAGTATGTCGTCCCCTGGTCGTTACCGACCTTTATCTGAGGATCCTCAACACCAACAAGCACAAATCACAAAATTGCGGTAACACTTAGGTTAAATATCTGGGCTCCATACAATGATAACACCCTTTTCCAGAAGGAAACGGACATACCCTAAGGAGCGCTACCCTCAATAACCTTGCTGCATCCTTCCTGTTTCGACCATTTTCGGGTTGTGAGGTTCGACGATGTCTCGTCTACAAAGCTACGCTTTTCACAAAAGCCATGCTTCGACCAACAAATGATCAGCAGCACTTTGCATGCCACATTACCAAATTGGGAATGTATCACTAGTAACCATCTACTACATAACCTCTGAGCTCGTACGTCTCAGAGAAGGGTGTTAAGCTAAGAGAATAAATTCTCCACCACCAACTAAAATGTATTTGATAGAAACCAGCTTTACATCTCAAAGTATAACGTAAGGCACAAATCCATACAAGTCCGTTTCAGGATCGAACGGAACGAAGGCACTTCAAAGAAGCCCTTGCAAATCCGGATATTCACTACTCACGTCCGGACTCCTCATCACAAAGGGTGATATAATCTCTATACCGGAGCAACTCAGTGCAGAGACATTCGATACATAATCCTTTCGCTTTCGAGAATACCCGGTCTTCAACACCATCTTTAAATGAAATACCATTTCATCGTATCATTATTCGGAATGGGTTTTATGACACAAAGTCCTCTCCCGGCTAATCCGAATAATGAGCGCTTATTTTAAAAATAAGCGTTACATTTAGATTTCAAGTAAATCACAACAAATTTCCACTTTGATCTTTTAAACAAAAGATCCATCACAAAGATTCGATGTGGTTTTCGAATATCTATTTAGAATCCGACCCCCGGTCGCATCGAAATTCAAATACCATTTTAAGGCCAATATTGATATCGGATATTTAACTATCAATCAATATTTGCAACAATCACCAGATTTTAAATAAATTTCCCCAGTTATTTATTTATTTTTAAAATATCTTCGCAGGATATATTTTTCACACTTCAACACTTTGAAAACAAATTTCAAATCACTTTCCTCACGCGGAATAAATTTTCAAATATTTATTTCCACTGAAAATTTGCTGAGTCTGAATACTTTGAAATAATTTAAATCGCTTATCCAAAAATATATACTTGAAACATTTAAAACAAAAACTATTTTAAAACACTTTATTTAAAACATTAGTTATGAAGTTTTATATCAATATCTCATAGAAAACTCAAGTTCAAATAATTGTAAAAATAAAATTATTTGATAAAGTGTAATTATTAAAATAACCGTTTTCTAAATCAAATACCAATTCAATCTTTAAAATAACCACTTCTACAATCAAGTAAATAAATCTTTACTTTAAAGATTTAAAAACAATTTAAGAGAATAATTTCTCCAAAGTATCCTTTCCAAAACCATCCTTAAAACTTTCAATTTATATTCATAAGCTACTTTGGAAACATACTCGGCTTTCCAAGGAAAATACACTTTCTATTTCAAAATGGCCCATTTAAATCAATTAATAAATCTTTCTTGATTTATTTCAGATTTACATTCCAAATCCATAAATTTCTTTCCACACTTTTAAAAATAAACCAATATTTATTTTTAAAAAAATTTCCCTTTCCTTTATAAATTCTCATTAGGAATTTAAATTTCCAAATATCCACTGATATACGATTTTCAAATCAATTTCCAAATAATCCATTTCAAACACCGAATAAATTTTCTAATTGATTTCCAAATTTATTTTCAAAATACCAAATCAAATTCCAAATTGATTCCCCAAATTTATTTCAAACACCAGATCAAATTCCCAAATCGATTTTTAAAATTTATTTCAACACCAAGTCAAATTCCAAATTTATTTCTAAATTTATTTCAAGCACCAAATAAAATTCCAAATTTGATTTCTAAATTTATTTCCTTTTAAAATAAGTTCCTTTATCTCTTCCTAACTATTTAAAATCCGATTTTTAAATAAATTCTTCAACTATTAAACAATATTACTTAAAATCCCTTTATTAAAATCTTTTCCCATATTTTGGAATAAATTCGATAAGATTTCAAAAAAAATCACTTTTATACTTTTTAAATTCCTTCTTTTAAATTTATTCAATTCTCTAAAATGGTTTTACTTAAAAATTTCTACTTTAATTTCTAAAAAATCCAATTGTATATTTCTGGTATCTTACGATACTAGAAAATATATTCGGCCAAACCTCAGCCTTCAACGATTTAAATCACAAATATAATCATACATAGATTATAAATAATCACATTACAACATATATAAATAAATTCAAAAATGTGAGGAATCTAGTTGGGTCCCTCCTACCTGTTTCCCTACATCCACAGATGTTAGCACAACAATTAAATACCAATTCCACTTCGGGGTGGAATATCGTGGTATATGGGATTAAATAATATCATTCGCTATTATGCAGCGCATAGGGTCTCATCCGCTATATAATGTGGGAAACCAAGTACTCCAATATATATACCATCATATATACTATCACAACCAAACAATCAATTAATAACTGAAATTTTCAATTATTATAATTTGAGTGAGAAGATCTCACCATTGCTTTTATTTTGCAATCCATTTCCAACACGATTTGTTTTCTTCGCTGCATTAGGCCTTGTATTACATTTATAAAATTTATTAATATTCAAAATAATCGAATAATAAATTTTCATTTGATAATCTTAATTCACCAGTGATTTTATTTTAACTAATACTTTTAATTTTAAACCAATTCCTTTTAATAAATTTATTTAACAAAAATTCAAATTAAAACTAAATTTCCTTTAAATAAAATATTTTTAGCGACTAAAATAATTAAATTTCCAAACATGTTATTAAAATTAAACTAGTAGATTTAAAAATCTAATTTTTTTATATAATCTTTTAAATATTTTCAAACTTAGTTAACTAATGATTAATCACCTTATTTATCATTTTAAAATTAAATTGGAAGTTTAAAATCAGGTACATATTTTCAGTAAATATCAAGATAAGAATTTATTTTACCGTCTTATATACTTACAACTAATTCTATTTTCAAACTAACTGTTTCAAAATCAACAAAACTTTAAAACTTACCGTTTCACAACAACATTTTAAAAGAATTGCTATTAATATTCATTACTGCAATTACATTTTCAATCATATATATTTAGCAACTTTTAATCGAAATAAATAAATCGAATTTCTTACTGAGTTGTTCGATGTTCTAGCTCTAGCTCGAGACGAAACGCTCGACTTCGAACCCACCTCGCTCACATGCACTTGAGGGAACCACCATCGAACTCGATCTTGACTTGCGTGCTACCCAAATCGAAGACGAAGTCCCTCAGCTTGACCTCGCGCAAACCCTTACCTCAATTACCAAGTCGCCGCCTCGAGCCTGACATCTCCACTCAAACGATCGCACCACACCGTGACTCCTTCTGTCGCGACCACGACGACAGCTTCCAATGGATCCATTGGTTGATGCGCACGACTATCGCTGCCCCAAATCGATCGACACCCTTTGAAACTCTCGCGCGCGATGATTTGACTTGCCCTTGTTTTTTTTCGAGTTGATTTAACTCTGCCATTATCGAAAAATTTGATGTTGATTCCTTCGGCCATTTTTTTATTTTTTTTCGATTTGAGTCGGCTATTTTTTTTATGAAGACGATAGTTTAGTTTTTTTTCTTTAAAAAAAACCAACACGTGTAAAAAATATTATGACGCGTGTTACAAGAGAACTGTCAAATGTTAGCTGACGAGAACATATAAAAATTTTCTTTATGAAACATTGTTATATTTAAATTTAAATTTAAATTCAAATCACTCCGATAAACTCAAGTCAAAATCACAATCTTTAATTGAGGCATGCCGTCAGGCATTTATAATGTAATTCCCCTATTCCGAAAGCAATGGAAAGGGTTTCGAGTCCAAATTCGATCGTAAGGAGACTATAGCTTTTTGGACAAGTTAAAACATTAAATTTTCAATTTAAACTTCAGCGCGTTTGCTTATCGTACGGCCACACAACAACTCCGATGCTATGAAAATTGAAATCTGATAATAACACATTATTATGGATCAAATGGAACTGGTTTCGTTGAATTCTGAAACTATGTCCCGGAAGGCTATTTTTAAATATCTGTTTAAACGATATAAATTCAAAACTGAGTAAATCATTTTTGAATTCAATTCTGAAGCTTCCATTATCTTTAGTACTATCAATATAAATTTTCCAAGCCTTCAAAATATTTTTAACAAGCTTAAAAATTAAGATTCAATAAATAACCCAATTTCATTTATTAAATTCAATAATTTAATTACCCAAATAAACATTGATATTTGAAATTCAAGTTTAAAATAACTTCCAAATATTTAAGTTCAATTGAATGTTTCAATTTCAAATGTCGAAATTTTTGGGTCTTTACAAAATTGGTCCACCATGTGAGATGGAGTGCTACTGAAAACTCCTTCCATAATCGGGGAGAGCTCACTAAGGGTATCAATATGCGGCTTATCTGGATTATAACCAGGTTCGATAGAAGAATCCACAGTAGTTCTGGGAATAGCTTGGTTCACCAGATTTTGGACATCCGATGACATTATATGACACGGATCCTGAACCTTCACCAGCTTCATGTTGAGAGATTGTGGGTGCTCTTTTTGGAGTATAAGCTAGGTTTCATGTAGAACCTTGGGTTCATCACCTGAAAGAATTTCTCCTTCCATCCTCATCAAGTTTATTTCTTCCGTTCCGATAGCCTTTTTCTTCTTCTGTACAAAATACTCCAAAGCATGTACAAGATGATAGGGGTAGTCACCCCAGTGCCACTCTAAGTTCTGTGCTTCAGGACGTTGACAATGTAAAGAATAATGTAACATTCCCCTACTTTTAGGTCCAAAACTAATGGCCCCGGATGCTGTAGTTATCCACATTTATTAATCCTCGGCTACCAAATACAGTGGTGTTAGATTCGTTGAAACACGGAATCACATGAATATGGAAAAAATTTAAACGTTAAACAAACTCACATTTCTTTTCATTTCCAATTAACTACATAATCCCACAATCGCATCCCACGTTCGAGGAAAATATATTTATTACAACATACGCCAAGAGCGACATTTGAAGATACCCCCTTAGATGATCAGAGTATATTCAGGCACTATAACAACATTGCCATTACAAACAACACAGCGTATCCAAAGAAAAGAGAGCTCTAAATAGCTATCATGCCTTCTACACGTCTTCGAAATCTTATTCGTCTTAAGAGGTATCTGAAAACCACCACTCTCAAACCACTCAAAATTAATTGGTATCCAAGAGTTTAAGGGGAAAACATAGACTTCGAGCTAGACATAAAGCCTGGTATGAATAATAATCTACCATCTCAAATTATTTTGATATCTAGTGAGACCACACTGCTAGCGGAACGGGTTTTCCACTCACTGGTATCCTAAAACTTTTATAAAACCATATACTATATGCTCTTGCATCCATAATGGTAAAAACAATTCAAAACAATATAATATGATGATATGCAAAATAAATGAATCGATTCTGGATTACACATCCCTATTCATTTTTTGACTATCTATCTTAAATATAGTTTCTAGTACTACTATTAACCTAATAGTTTTCATGGGCTGACTAACAACTAACAACCGGTAAATATTTAAGGACTCCCTGTCCAATTACATAGTTTTCATGAGATTATTAAGAACCTATTGGTAACTCCAATATCTTTACTCTTATCATTGTTTACATGGGTTAACTAGGAACCTGTTGGTGACCTAAATATCTTTTCTTCTAACCCTAGTTTTCATGGGCTGACTAGGAACTTATTGACATCTGTAGATATCTTAATTTAGATATAGTTTTCATGAGCTAACTACTAACCTACTGGCCCTTGCAAGAATCAAATCATAGTTTTCATAGGCTTACTGTGAACTTATCTTTTTGAAATCTTCCTTTATACATAGTTTTCATGAGCTAACTACGAATCTATCGGCCTTTGCCAATATCTTTTCCTACTAGGCTTACTGAGAACCTATTGTCCCCTGCCAATATCTTTCTTTTATATTTTGGCATCCTATATTCTGCACTTCCTGGCCTTATGGATGCAATTCTACTCGTTTCGGAGTCTAATCAATTTATATTCACTATTGGGTTAACCTAGCCGTCTCTTCTACCCTTTATCCACAAATTGCAGTTAAGCGTCCATTATAAAGTGAATATATTTATATTTGAAGAAGAAAACATAACTATATAGCAATACCACTCATGTAGGTTTAAAATAAAACATGGTTAATCTCTTTAACATATTATTTTATCAGAGAAAGCTTCTCTCAAAACCATTACGAAAACTCCTTTAATTTAGCCATGGTTTTTTCCACTAAAAAGTTGATTTTTGGTTACAAAATCTTTCGACACCTTCGAAACCTTGCTTTCTACTTCAGCGGTGCTTTCAACTTCAACAGTGCTTTTGACTTCAGCGGATGACTTCCTTCGAAAGCATTAAAATCTACCTTTAAACATTAGGCTCCTGCATTTATAATACTTCAAAACCTTCCTTTCGAAACCTTTCGATTGTATTGAAGTATTAACATTTAACTTTAGACGTATAACTTCCAAACAAGTTGAAAGTACCCCTTTCGACACCATTGGAAGTAACCCTTTCGAAAGCATTGAAAGTCCCTCTTTCGAAACCAGTGGGTTTATACTTAAAACATTATTTGGGTCAAAGTGAATATGACCGAAAGCAACACTTTCGAAACCATTCTTTTTCGTACTTAAAAATATCGGGGAAACACGATAGCGTCGGCACAATCCTTTCGAAAGCATAAAACATCTGGGTAAAGTAGTGAAAGGTTGGCGTCAAAACCCCTTTCAAAACCATTACCATCAAAACCCCTAATCTCTTTCGAAAGCTATAGGAAGTGTCTTAAAAATATAAACAAAGTACCTTTTGACAACAATGATATCTTTAGTACCATTGGAAGGCTAAAGAACGACAGCAAGGTATCGACTAGGTCAGAACCCCTTCTTTGAAAACAATCTTTCATAAGTAAAGGAACCCAGTCGAAAGCAAAATTAAGTTAATGGAAACCCTATCAAACCCTTTGAAAAACTCTTTCGAAACCATATACTTCGACTCCTTCGAAGGCTAAAACTAATTAGGCGCTTCTCTTTAAAAAAAACAAACCAATGTAGCGACTTTTTCGGAAGCCATGCTTTTGACACATAACCTTTCACCTATCTCTAATCCACTGCATACCATCTTCCACGATACCTTGCGCATTGGTTTTGGCATTGTATGTTTCGACTAGGTTAAAGGCGGAAGCTTCTGTGTCGAAAGGTACTTCCTAAAGTAGGTGGAACCCACTTTTCTGGGTCAACCAGGTTTAATACTACATAAATTAAATCTTTTTCTAACCAACCTACCATGTATCAACTCTAAATTGGTTGCCTTAACTTTTTCAAATTCTTTACTAAATAATTGCCGGTAATTTCAGATCTAAACCATGGTTAAGTCAATCAATTTTGAAAATAAATTTTGAAAAGAAGTCCCCCCTTTAAAATAATTTAATTTTCATAGAAAATCACTTCGAAAAAATCCCCAAAAATTCCAGAAATTTGCTTTAATCATGTTATCTAACATATCAAAATTCCAGACCCAAATTCTCAATATATTTTTCAAAACAAATTTATAACCAAAATAACCATATTTTCCTTTAAAATTTCATAACAATCTTTCCATAGCTTGGAAAATTATCAAAATTGAAACCCAACTCCAAAATCATGTTTCTTATAACATATAATTTTCCCATGACATTTAACCATCAATAACTCTCGGTTTTATCCTAAAACCGTGTATAACCTCTTTTAAACAATCTTGTTTAAACCATATAAATTATAAATCAAGCATATCATTAACCAATATATCATTAAAATGAATTTACTCTCAAATCTGAAAATGTATCATTCAAAACCAAAAATAAAGATGGAATTATTATTCACCTTGATTAAGATAAGGAGATTGGATTGAGATTGATTTCTTCTAAGCATGATTCTCTAGCTTTTAATTTGTATTCCTGTTGTTAATGGCTGATCTTTCCTTCTCGCGTTTAGTTTTCAAAATGATGTGAATGATGAATGAAATGGTAGGAACGAAATATGCGTATAGCTAAGGGTTATGGGCGACAATTTCTAATGTACCCTTATGTAATTTGATTAACCCAAAAACCATTCTTAAGCCCATTAATTATTATATTAGGCGTAGCATTGATTAAATTAATTCAAGTCTCAATCCCTTTATCACTTAACATTTACATTATTCAATCTAATTTATCTAATTAAATCTCCAGAATAATGTTATCAAAAATTAGGGGTGTTACAAGCTCCCCTCCTTGAAGAATTTCGTCCTCAAAATTCAGTAAGGACTAAATACTAAACGTACCAACAATCTATAACGACTCCTAACAACCATACTAGTCTACCTGATTAGGAATCATCCATATAAATCTAATATAGACATACCCTCAAAGCAGACCAGGATAAGTATCATGAATCCTGTCCTCTGTCTCCCAAGTACAGTCCTTCTCGTTGTTGCTCTACTAAACTTTCAATAGCCTGACTATATTGTTCCTCAATCTTTTATTATCTCTCGCTATAGCCCGAACTGGTTGTCTAATAAAATTCAAATCAGGCTCTACTACTATTTCTTTCATGAAACACTATATGGACATACATGAAAAGATAAGACACATGAAATACATTATGGACACTGCCATACTGCTTGGCAAATCTACTCAGTATGCGAGCTTTCCAATCCTTAATCTTGAATGGACCAACATATCTCAGTGCCAATTTCCCTTGCTTCCCGTACCGTACCATACCCTTCATTGGTGATACCTTTTGGAAAATCCTGTCTCCCACTAAGAACTCTAAGTCTTTATGCCTCTTATCTGCATAACTCTTTTGTATGGATTGAGCTTCCTTCATCCGTTCTCAGATCAACTCGATCTTTTCTAACGCCTCTCTTACCAAATGTGGACCTAAGACCAATCTGTCTCCAGTCAACAACCAACATATCAGGGATTTACATGACATTACAAAGCTTAAAAAGGCACCATTTCTATACTAGTCTGATAAATATTATTATAGGAAAATTCAACCAAATGTAGGTGACCTTCCCAAGATCCACCAAAATCCAATACACAAGCTCTTAACAAATCCTCGAGTACCTTATTGACTCTCTCTATTTGCTCATCCGTCAGTGGGTGCTATGTAGTACTTATCTTGAGCTTAGTGCCTAACGCATCATGTAGACTCTTCCATAATTGACTAGTAACTAAAGCATCTCTATCGCCGACTATGCTACTAGGAGCTCCATGAAGTCTAACTATGTTCTTCATGAACAACTTTGCCAAAATAGGTCCCATCCTGGTCGATTTTACTGGAATGAAATGAATACTCATGGTCAACCGGTCCACAGTATCTCATATACTCTCATTTCCTCTGCTTGACCTTGGCTACCGATTTATAAAATCCATGAATATCGAATCCCATTTCCAAACTGGAATCTCTAGAGGCTAAAGTAACCCACTCGATTTCTGATGTTCGGCTTTCATTTGTTGACAGTTTACATATTGCCTAACCCACAAGCCAACTTCCCTCTTCATTCCTTCCCAATAGAATCTCTTCTTTATATCTTGATATATCTTGGTCCTTCCAGGCTACGTAAACTTGGATCGATGATATTCCTCAAGAACTTCTTTTCCCAAGTTCTCAACATCTAGGACTCATAATCGCCCCTTCTTTCTTAACCATCCTCTCTGGTCAAGACAAAAATCTTTCAAATCATCAACCTCGTTTCCAAACTTGAGCCTTTTAATCCTCTCGGCTAATAATGGATCCTCCTGCTTAGAAGCAATTCTCTCGATCAACACCTGTTGAATTTCTAAACAGAACAACGTGGCAGTACTCTGACTAGAACTAGCAGTCGATATTAACTGCATACCACAACTGGCATAAGCTTCTAGATCTTCCCATTCTGCCAACATAACTAACACCACATTCTGATGTCTTCTTCTAAGAGCATCAGCCACTTTATTACCTTTCCTAGGGTATATTCTTTACCAAAATCATACGTAGCTAAAAACTCCAGCCATCTATACTGTCTCATATTCAACTTCTTTTGAGAGAATAAATATCTTAGAGACTTATAATCAGTATACAACTAAAATCTCTCCTCCAAGATATATTACCTTCATATCTTCAAGGAAAAATTTACGGCACCCAAATCCAAGTCTTGAGTACGATATCTCACTTTATGCGGTCTAAGTTGCCTAGATGCAAATGCAATAACTTTGCCGTTCTGCATCAACAATGCTCCCAATCCAGTCCTATATGCATTATTGTATACTACCAGCCCTTGGTTTTCATATGGAACTAATAACATTGGAGCATTGGTCAACAAATGCTTTAACTTAAGGAATTCTTCCTCACATTTTTCGGACCAAAAAATTTCACTTCCTTCCTAGTAAGCTTAGTCAAAGGCGCTGCTGTCTACAAGAAATCCTTGATGAATCTCCAGTAACAGCCAGTGGTCCAAGAAAACTTCTGATCTCGGTCATCGTCTCTAGTCTCTTCCAGTTGTTCACAGCTTCGATCTTATTTGGATCGACTGACAATGCTTTCTCTGAAAACACGTGCCCAAGAAACTTAACATCTTTCTTCCAAAAATGATTGGAAAACTTTGCCTTTGGCTAATCTACCTCAGCGCCTCTAGCACGGCTTCATGCTCCCTCATCCTTAGAGCATACCAAAATGTCATCCATAAACACCAACATGAATCTATCAGAGTACTGTTGAAATACTCGGTTTGTCAATCCACAAAGAAAGAACATGCATACGTCAACACAAACGGCATTACTAACCACTCATACTAACCATATCTAGTTCAAAATGCCGTCAAAGGAATACTGTCCTCTGCCACTTTCAACAGATGGAACCCTATCACCAAGTCCAAATGGGAAAGTACTTTGGATCCACTTAACTGATCAAATAGATCATCAACTCTCGACAATGGATACTTATTCTTTATCATCCTTTCGTTTAACTTACGATAGTAAATACACATTCATAACGACCTTTTTGGTTTCTTCACAAATACCGTGGTCGCTCCCCAAGGCGAACTCCTTGGTTTAATAAAATTCTTTCCTTTTAGATCCACTAGCTGCACCTTCAATTCCTTCATCTTAGTCGGTTCATCCTGCTAGGTGGTCCACTTACACGTTTGGCTCCTAGCACAAGATCATTTTGAATCTCAACGGGTCATTTCGATGGTAGCCCTGTGATTGGCTCAAAAACATCTACAAAATCTTTTGCTACTCGAACTTGACTTAGCTCTTCTCCCACTTCCATTGCACTAACAAAGCACAACTACTCCGGTCGGAATTCTCTATAAAAAATGTAATTCGGTTATGACTATCAGGATGTCTCAAAGATATCTCTCCATCTTGGCAAAATATCCTGACCTCATACCTTCTCAACCAATCCATACCAAAAATGATCTCGAAATCTATGAAATCGTAAACAAACAAACTGCATGTAGACTTATGACCTAACAAATCAAATTCTAACTAATCACATCTCATCCTCAGAGTTGCATAACCTTTTATTGGATTTTCATCCCTTAAGGAAGTAACAAGGTCTGTGTGTTCTAAGTATAACCTATCAACTAAATACTGGGATATAAATGAATGTGATGCACGATATCATATAGTATCTAACTGGTATACTCTGAATCAAAATAATACCTTCCATCACAGTCTTTCCTTCATCAGCTGCAGTAGGCTAAGCTGATGATCTAACAACAAAAACTTTCCCCTTGTCTGCCTTGACTGGCTCTGGACACTGGTTCTTGTAATGCCCAACTTGATCACAGTTAAAGCATTTCACATTCTTCTAGTCTACAGCCTTCTTTCCCTTTCCTAACCGGCACTCACTTGCAAAATGACCCTCCTTATCACATTTTTAGCATACCGAATCAGCCATTGCTTGGTAGCATCCAATTTCTGGGCTTCCTTCATCTTAAAGAACTACCTCTTCTTTCCCTAAGGACCCTGGGATTCAACTAGCTTCTCTCTAGCAGAAACAATAAGCATCTCTTCATGACGAATGACCATCTCCACTACCATATTACAAGGTTCTTGGATATGGGTCATGGTCATTCTAGCAAGCTCAGGTTTCAGTCCTCGAATAAACCTCTCATTCCTTTTGACATTAGTGTTAACCATAGCATATCCATATCGAGACATTTCATCAAATTTAGCAACGTACTCAATTACTAACATCTATCCTTGAACTAGATCCATGAACTTCTTTATTAACGCGGACTTAGCAACCTCAGACAGAAATATCTACTCAAATCTTCTTCTGAAATCAGCCCATGTCAGCCCTTCCTCCAGTACCCCGACAATAACACCATTCCACCAATGAAGCGCTGCCCCTTGCAACTACCTAGAGGCCAACCTCCTCCTTTTTAATAGCTCAATCAAATCAAGAATATTTTTTCAACAATATGAAATTCTTGTGGCTGCCACTTTTATGTAATCACTTTTTAAGTTTTGAGTTTGGCTATACCTGAAACTCAATTCTTTGAAGTACATTTTCGGGCTTTATATTTGTGAATCCGAGAATAGATCTTTTCTTTTAACCATATCTTCCTCCAAATTAATCAAAATCAAGTGATTCTTTCTCTTAATTCAAGAGAAAATAATTTGCAAAAACTTTTCAGATAACTAGTTTTTCAAAATTTGAGAGTAAGAGAGTCAAAAATAAGAGATAAGATGACCTATTTTCAGGGAATAATTTCGAGAATTCAAGTTCGAAGCTCTACCACTTCTTGTCTATACTTTCGATCAATCTCCATTTCAAGCCTTGGACAAGCATTAGGAAGGAATAATTTGGGCTTATTTTTGTTTGTTTTCCAAAGCATGGTAGGAAGTATGCGTTAGATCTTAAAGTTTGACGGAGTGGAATCCAAAATAAGTACATCTCACTCTTTTCGACTCACTGACATCTTTATATAAGTAAGAAATAAATTTATTTATGATGATTGATGATTGTTTGGACGATCTATGATATTTTATATATATATATATATATATATATATTAGTATTTAGATATATTCCCGCCTATTACAGTAGATAGGACCATATACGTTCCCGTGTATGAGCGGATGACCTTTTGTATACGCATCTGCCTCGAAGCGGACATTGTACATATTTTCTATTATGTATATTTGTTGCAGGTGATAGGTTGGAGGGATCCAATTGGATTCCTCACCAGTATTGGTTTTATTTACAGGTATTGTGATATATGCTATTATCTTATGATATACAATGTTTGGTTGCCGTGATTGATGCGTTTAGTGCTATTAAAACATTGGACATATTTTTGGTAATTTAAAAGTATTAAATTGATGATTTCATATTAAAAAGAATTTTCAAGAGATTTTGAAAATAGATGTTTTGTTTATTTTTGAATTGATAAGTAAATGGATTTGTTTTAAATAAATAAAAGTTATAAATTTTATGTTATAAAAATTATGATTTTTGTGAAATATAATTAAGTATGATTTTTGGAGTTATATAAGTTCTAATAACAATTTGTAAATTATTGAATAAGTTTATTTAAATGGAAAAAAATATGATTTTTTGAAATACAAAGTTAACTTGTTTGTAAAATAGTATAAATTGAGATTTTGAACTTATTATGAACGGTTTATATATAAGATTTATAAAATGGATTTTATAAATAAAAATAATGGAATTATAAAGGAGTTTTGTACATGTTAAAAAGAAGTTATATATGAATCTTAGAAGTAAATAAGATCTATAATTGATGAAGTTATAAAATGAATTAATTTGTAAATAAGAGATTTATAAGTGATTAACTTATAAATTTGATTTTGGCATGTAAATGAGTTGTAAATGGAATTGGTTAATAAAGGTATTTTATAAACGGAAGTTTTTATAATATATAAATGGAATTTGTAAACATTGTTTTATAAATCCACAATCAACTTATTTTGATAAGTTAAATATGGAAGTTATTAAAGGAGATATATTCACGATTTTGGACAGTGGATAATCCTTTAATAAACATGTAGAAGTGATGAATTTGGTAAATGATATATTCACGATTTTGGACAGTGGATAATCTTTTTAATTAAATGTGTAAAAGCAATGAAATTGGTTAGAGAATCATGTTCATGATTTTGGAAAGTGAATAATCTTTTAAATTTAATGAACATTTTGAAAAGTGGTCTTTTAAATGGAGTTAAATGGTTTAAATATGTTTTAAAATCTGTTAAGTATCGAATACGTAGATTTCAACATTCATTGTTGAAATAGACGTTTTCAAGAAATAAGGAAATGATGGACTACAACATTGTTGTTATAGTAAATGATTTTCAAAAGGTGATGTTTTTTTTCTAATATATGAGATTTACATATCTATCTAATTTTCGAATCCCTATACTAGTGATTTTGGGTTGTCGTAATGATGTTTTACGCGACATTCATCTTGACCCAAATAAGTATGTTTAGAGAATCTTTTCCTTAAAGAATAAAACATATATTTAATCCTGATTTAAGTATATGTAATATTTTCTAAATGTTGAAAAAAATTGATTTATGAATTACTTATTAATAAATAAGTATATGGAAACGTTTTCCGATAGTGAAATGCGAAATGTTTTGAGAATATATCTTTTGAAAGATAATATGAAGTGAATATTTGGCAAGAGGTTTAATTAATGAAAGATTTACTAAAAGGGCCTAGTGATTATTTATTGTGCTGAATATTTGTTTGTTTGCTTTGATAGTTAAATAACCGACTATCAAATTTGACCATTTTAGTTCCTCGACTTCATATGGGAACTATTTGTCATACACTTAGCACATAGCCATCTTTGTAGGCTTGATTATCGTTTGCGTTGAGGATGTTGATTCATGTAGTGCGGAGTATTACTTCAATCTATCGAGCTTCCTTCTTAGTTGAAAAATAGCAAGTTGAAAGTTGGAGACGTGATCTATGAGACTTAGTTTCTATGTGAGGTTGAGAAACACTTTTGCGTTGTTGGTGTGATGAGACTGGGATCGGTATATCCGAAAACCACTTTGGACCGACATATATGTGACGATTGTGCAGGTTGGCTATGATGATATTGATATTTAGGATTTTCATAGTGGAGGACTGCTTGTTGATCGTTTGGCGTTAAAGTCCAATATATATCCAGTGGAAGTAGTCTCTTCGTTATGAAATATCCAATGCAAGGACTATTCGCTACTAATCCTAGGGATTTTTCGACAGGATGTGGTGGGAAAGTACCTTCGATATGTCCTGTTCCTGGACAACTTGTATGGATTTTTATCTAACATTGCATTTCTAAAGATTATGTATATTGGTTTTTATGAACATACATCAGTGGTGGTGGAGAAAGCAACTTCTCTTAACTTAACACCCTCCTTAGACGTATGAACTTAAGGGTTGTATTTTTGTGGAAGGCAATTAATAGACAATGAAAATGGCAGTGTGGCATTCAAAGATGTGATTTGTGATATGTGGAAGGTAATGTTACCTCAGGCCTCATCAACTAGAAATGACCAAAATAGGGTTAAATGCAGCAAGGCAAAGTGGGTGGCTCCCAAGTAGGATATGATCATCCTCTTCTATATATATCTTTACACGCTATGACGTTATGTAACTGATTATTGTGCTTTGTATGCTTTGAGGGCCCTCGGAAAAGGCCGGTAACAACCAAAGGATGACATATTCGGTACTATCTAGTTATAGAGGTAGGCTGGCCTTGTGTTGGTATATGATCTTTGTGATGGTTTCTCGAGACATCCATCTAAAGGTGTACCCATCAGAAGGTAGTCCCTTCACCTGGCCATTTGTAAGGAAATCCAAACTCCGCTACATACCTGCCATTTTGATTGTATGACTCATTTTGGGCTATATGCTGGAATTTAATCAATGTAACAATTTCAGCTATTATTAATATTATTTGTGCAATAGAATTATTATAATACAAGAGGATTGGATATGAAATGTTTTAGTTATCGTAAGGTAAAAAAATGTCCGTGTTGATATGTAGGCGTGTCTTACGAGATACTTTTGTTTTAGAAAGGAAAAGTTTGGTAATATAATAAATTCAGTTAAGTGTGTTTCTCATGCTGGTTTACCAGACTGATCCGAGCGTTCTTCCTTTTCAATTCTCGGGTCAGACCGAGTATATTTACTGGTTCAGATTTGGTGCTTTAGGAGCTTCAACAGGAGAGCTGGATATTTTCATTTTCGTATACATGTACCTGTTTTGCTTATCCGCTTTGCGCATTGTTGTTGTATATTGTCAGCAATTATGAGGACAAGTTATAATAATTGTCTAGGCCGATGATTAGTGATTGATTGTTGAACTCTAACTAACGTATGTATGTATAGTTTCTGTTTTGTAAAGATCATTAATATGGCATTATATGTTATCTACTGCGATGTGAGATTCTGTATTATTCTGTTTAGTTCTCTCTTTCTTCTCTTCTCTTCTTCTCTCTTCTTTTCTTTCTCATGTCTTTCCGTCATCCTGTGCTTTTTGGGTCGGACATGTGTGATTTATTGTCGATTCAAAGGGTATGGAATTGCCCATTTGTCACACAAGTCCTAATTCCATCGTATGAAGAAGTTACGTTAAAATCAGCTTATTTAAAATTGATCTCAATTGATTTTGATTAAATTGATTCCTACGCATTTCGAGTTCGTACTATCAAACGACAAGTCCGATTTTTACAAAACTTGAAACCTTATAATAATTCATTATTACAAATTCAATGAAACTAGTTTCGTCGAATTTCGAGTCAGTGGCCAAAATTACTATTTTCTCATTATTTAAATAAATTAATATTTAATTAATTAAATCAATTTTTAATTCAATATTCATTAATTAACAAATTTCATCATTTTTGATTACTTAGTCATTTATAATAATTCAAAACAAGTTTGCTCTTTAATTCAGTGTTTAAAATTTTACTAATTACAGTGTTCAATTTCAACTATAACTAAATCCAATTAATTATCATATAATAATTGTTATCATTAACTTTTAGTCACACTTATAAGTTTATTAACCACAATAATTGTTATAATTACTTACCTAGCACTGATTTTATACAATTTCCATTAATTGTATATTATCTCATTACTTAATTCATATTTATTGTCATTTCCTTATGTTAGATTTATAACCAGATTATGACATTTACATTATTTCAATAAATTTGGAATTTCATAGAAATTGTTAATAATTAACTTACATTAATACTATTACAATTCATTCTGGTTATTATTTCATTAATATAACAGATTTTGTTTCTCTTAATATTAAATCATAAAATCTTATTAAAATAAAAAAAACTAATTGTTGAAAATTACGGATCATTACACTCTCTCCCCACTAAGAAATTTTCGTCCCCGAAAAGGAAAAAGGAGGGAAAAGAAGGTATTAAGTAGTCAATATACCTTATTCAAAATATTAATTTATAACAATCCATTAACATAATTAAATAAATTAAATAAAATATCAATTTATGACAATTAAATCTTTTTTATACTCAAGTTAATAAAAGTTTGGAAAACATTTTAAAAAAATTTCTAAGTCCAGAATTTTTTAAAAATTTCCGCAGAGTCTCCTTGTACGGAGATGCCTGAGAGAAATAATAATATCAATAAAACAATATATAAATATCATATTTTTCAAAGTAATATATCCCAACAACGGGAGAAACAATATAATATCGCTATAAAAACCGTAATCCGAGAACGTAACTATTTGTCGAGCAAACAACGCTTAATTATGAAACCAAAAGCAGTAGCAATTGCTTCCATAACCTATATTTCACTTATACAATCCAAAGAAGTCAATATTTACATCAAACTGAAATGTTTAAGTTGTTTCAATAATAGAAAAACAAACTAATACAACATAGCAATAATCATTTGTAGACAAGCAGTACAACATCATTTCGACAAAGAAAAAAATTATCCATCCATTTTCATCCACAACAATGGTTCGTTTGGGTTTAGAAATCTAATCATATAATATGATAAATAACTATGAAGTAAACCATACACTCAACAATCATAGATGAAACTTTATAGATTATTTATACATTCTATCCAAAATCAAAGTATCCTTTCCCTGCCAATCCATAAGCCAAACAAACAAAGAATTCAAGTATTATTAAAGTTATTCCTATAAATTTTTCTTTCACAACATTTATTGTTCATAATTTCTCATTCATACCACGATTATTTCTTTTAAATTACATTTATTTCTTACACAAATTTAATTTCCATTCATTCATATAATACTTAATTCCATTTATTACAGTCATTTATTTACATATGTTATTTAAATTTTCTTGCATATGTTACTCATATATAGTTATTTAAACATACGTAATTCAGTTTTTAAAGTACCATATAGAACTTTGTAAATAAATTCACATTCATTCATTTAGTACATTTTTTTTTTCCTTCATTGCTGAAAAAAATTGTTTTTCATTTATCCATATAATGCAAATTTAATTTTACTTCATTACATTCATTTCTTACATAAGTTTTTTTCCATTCAATTGATTATAAAATCAATGAATTCATTATTTAAGTATTTCATATTACAGTTTAGTTTACATTTACTACCTTATATACTTGATTTCCATTAGATAATAATATTCATTAGTGCATAAGTTCTTACTTAAGTTTCTTACTTTTTAATTAAATTCATTTCTTTATATAGTGCTATTGAAAATTGAATCCGTTTTCTAGATCATTTCAACTTTTCTAAAGTTATAACCATTTACTTTAATATAGTATTAATTTTATTATTTACTTTAATTATCAATAGCTTCAAACATTAACTTAAGTTCATAATCCTTTACTTACATTACTTATTTTTCTGTTACATTTAATTAGTAGCATTTCAGTTATAAGTTAAGTTTATGACAAATTTTTATATCAGAATTCTAATTTATAAAGAAACTTCATTGAACACTTTCATTACTTAAGTTTACTTGTATAATATCCCATTACATAACCTTATTAAACATTTCAACTTTTAATGTTTGTTATACACACACACACACACACACACATACTTCTAAGAATGCAATTGAAAGTTACACAAGTTTTCATACATATTTTAAATCAAAATGTTTAATAATTACATTTTCTTATTTTCATTTCCATTTTATTTTCAGTTTACAAATTCTCAATTTCTTATTTCTATTTAGAAGTTTCCAATTATTATAATATAGTCAAGATTCATTCATTACATTAAATTTCAATTTCTAAATTACAGAAACTTAAGAACTAAGCAACCGAGTTTCATTTTCAATCATATTAAAATAATATATAATCATATCTTTAATATATTTATCAAATCATATTTGGAAGTCAAAATCAAGATTAGTTTATCAAAATAGTTATGCAGTAAAACACTACAACGATCTTCCCACTTTGAAACTCAAAAATGAACCTCGATGATGCACGCAATCAAAACCAAAATTATTTTCCAACGACAGAAAGGGGAGTGCAGAACTTATTTCTAACCAAAATCCCTTAAAACATTTCTGTCAAATTATATTGGAATATTTATATCAAAAAATACTTCAAAATAATATTAATGTTATATTCCAAAATCTTTCGAAAGATAATTTAAAAATCCAGAACTTAAGTTCTCAAATTCCAATTTATATCTATTTTATTTATAAATCTTACTTTTCCATAGGTATTTATAAAATTTCACTACCTACCAAACAAATATATAACAACCAACTATATCATTTATTAAATTTATTATTTTATATAGAAAATATATAATTGGTAAAATTATTTCATTTACCTATATTTCAAAACAAATATTGTGTCGCTCTGTCTTATTAAGTGTTTATAAATCCCTATCATTGTTATAGCGTCCTATGCACCAACCAGAATTCATAAATACAAAACGGAACAAATCAATATAATATAAAAAACATTTTATAAATCTAACAAATATGCTCTTATATATATGTGTGTGTGTATGTGTGCACACTCAGCGACTCATTATAGGATATTACTACCTTATTTTATATGATTCAAACCCCATAAGGTTATCGCTAAACCAAAGTTCTGATACAAACCATGATGATCTGCCTTTTTGGATGTTTTAGTAGATAAAAATGTCTAACTTAAAACATACAAAAGGGCAGATTGTTATTGGAGTAATAAGAAAAAGAAGAGAAAGAAGAAAAACAGAATCTCATAGCGGAATGACAAAATATAATAATCAAATCATAGTTTATGAAGCTGTTTACCAAACATTTGATTATACTTATACAACATAGAATCAGAGTTACACATATCAGAGATAAATAAATTATGCAGCGGAGTGGTATGAATGCAGTGGAATAAATATAGTCAATAATAGTAGCACAAATCTTTGTCTTCGTCCTTCAGAAATAAGGTCTTCAAATCCTGAAATGCTCAGGCTGACCCGAGCGAATTGAAAAGATGAAACACTCGAGTTAGAACTAAAAGATCTTTTGTATGTTAAATCAACGGTAAGTATGAGTGTGACGGTGCCAGAGATGTTCACGGGTTTTGACATCTCCGATCCAGTGTTTAATGTGGGTGCAATAACTTAAGAGAAGTTTAGGATTCACATCTCCTAAAGATCCGATAAACTATCTACTATGTAGTACAATACGCTATTATAATATGTCTACAGTAAAGTAAAAGTATTAAAATAGCGTTAAGGCGTTACCCATATCCCCCTTAACATATTTTATATATTCCCATAGTCTATACAGTATCGTAAACTCCTCCATAAACTGGAGGTTTACACAGAGGGCACCCCGTAGGTATGGTACAAAACAAACTCGTAGAAGGCTCGATAGGGCAGGCGCCACGACACTCGAGGAAATGCCAGGTTAGATATACCATTTGCATATTCGAAATGGTGGTAATGCATAGCAGCTACTACCGCCCACCTCAGACCATGCTCCCATATCAAAAATAAAGGGTGGCCACCAAATCAAATCACAAAGCCAGAAAAAAGTATCGAAGAAGTGTGCCCAATCGAAGGAATGACCTCACTTAGCTCGGTATGGCTTCTGATTTTAGCCGCATCAAGCTGACTCACGGGAGTCAGGGTCATTTAAATACCTCATATAGAATAGTTCGCCAAACCATCCTACTTCGTTTCTGGAATCTCCACCACGTACACAATTGTTAAAGTGGTTTTCGGTATTGGCAGAGAGTAGATAATAACCGATCCTAGTCTCTTCAACAACCAAACCTTGTTTCCCACCGGATGGTTCCTTTATATTTTCAAAAAGTCCATTTACAATTGATTTCAAATATCATATTCTCAAACCATATCACTTTTGAAATTTTATTCATTTCCGAAATCATATTTCAAAACAGGTTAAATCCTCATTTCAAAACTTCATATTCAAATCAAAATTGTAATTTAAATCTCAATTTAGGTAATAATATCATTTAACCATATTCGATTTGAAATTGAGGATTTAAGATATAAACACATCCATTTTATTTAGTTTGAAATTTAGGAAGATAGTTTCGATAGTTATAAATAGTTTGAATAGTTAAATATCCAGAATAGTTTAGTTATAGGTTTAAGATACTTTAAATTGATTTAAGATAATTAAATAGATTAATATAGGTTAAATATAATTAAAATAAATTAAATGGCTTTGAAGTAGATTACTAAGATTTAAAATAGGTTAAATGGTTAAATTAGTTTAAAATAACTTTAGTAGTTCAAAATAGGTTAAAATAATTTAGTATAGGTTAAAATAGTTTGATAGTTTGAAAATTTGAATAATTAAAGTCTTTAAAATAATATATTTTAAAATAGTTTATATTAAAATATGAATTTGGAACAAATATCAATTTAAACTATTTATTTTATTTCAATATATCATAACTATTTCAATTTCCAAATGAACAAAACCTAATTCAAAACTTTCAATTCAAAATTTAAATAAACTATTAAATTCTATTTTGATTTAAATCCGTGTTTGAAATATCAATTTAAATTACTCAAATTTCAATACATTGCAAAGTTATATTTCAAACAATTCTAATAACTCACCTCTGGTAAATTTCACATATATTCCAAATTTAATTTTGAAATATTCAATTAAATTCCTTTAACAATTTCTTTAAACAAATTCTGATTTTAACACAAAACTTGAATTTCGATAATAATTCAATTTATATAAATCAAATTTTATTTAAAAATATCATTTAACATGATTCAAAAATTTAGGATTCAAAATCATTTAATTCAACTAATCCGATGTCCGTATATAATTCTCTACCCTAGGGTCAAGTAATACGGATAATTATCATTTCAATCCGCAATTTAAATTTTTACCGTTATATATTGTTTCAAACCACAATCTTGAATTAATATAAAATCCATAAAATCACTTGGGTCTATCATATCAATCCACAACGATTTTTCCCAAATCTACAGATCGTTCGGGCATATATCATTTCCACCTATTGTGATTTTACTAAACAAAAACAAAGGGAACTTGCAAAGTTATAGCATTTCGTAAATCAAATTTATCATCCAATCATCCAATAATAAATTCAGACATCCATCACAATCATCATCCGATTCAACCAATACGTATCAATAGTTTACAGATTATTATATACAAGCAATTAACTGGCGATTTAAATTCAATAATATATTAAATGACAATTTAATTAATAAATTCAAACTAAAAGGAATAGCAATTTAAATATGCCAAAAAGCCATAAATAAATTCCTAATCACATCATAATTACATTTAACTAACATAAGAAATACTTAACAAACATAAGAAATTTTATAAGTTGTGAGTGGGTCAAATCACTCACTTTTGAGTTTAAAATCCAGTTTAGGGATCCAATTCAAACGGTCTCAGAATTGGTCTAAACCAGCATCAAAATGTCCGGAATTTCAATACGATCCCGGCAAAAACAAACAACGCGTGATGTGACGCCCCACCTCTATGCTCACAATAACAAAGAGTATTAAAGGAAATACTGTCTGTTATTATGAAGAATAAGGCTGGATAGGAGCGGCCATCCGTAGTTAGGCCTTACACTAGTATTGGTTACCTCGATAGGAGTAGTATATATTTTTAATTTTCCATCTCATATTTATTTACTCCCATCGACATACCCAATTCCAGTATAAAACGAACTACGATGGTTCATAATAGTTTAGGACAATAAATATAATAATAACACAGATAATATAAATGCGGAACACAAATAAAACAAAAGTCTCATATATATAATAACGGATGTCAGTTACAATACATGTACTACAGTACATATGATACAACTACAACTGTGGATACAGGATGTTACCTATACAAGTACATTAATATCATTAATATAAATGAATACATATCAACCTATACAAGTACACTAACTACTAAAAATGACAACGACTACTCCAAAAGGTATGAAAAGACTTCATAGCTCTAGCAGCAACCCAAAGTAAGATATCAACAACCTGTAAATACTCGGTCTGACCCGAGTATTATATTCAAAAGAAAATAATACACGGGTCAGTCTAATTCAAACTCAGTTATTAGTGCACAGAAGCAATAATAATTAAATATGAATAGACGACTGTCACAGTAAATTCCGTCTATCCGACCCTTCTAGAAGAGAATTGGATAACGATAAATATAACACGTAATAGTGTTAAACAACAAATCAGCAGATTCAAAATATCAACAAAGATGAATGAAAAGAATATCAATGAAGATAGATTTAAAAGAAAACATCAGAATTGCCTAATTGGCAATTAACACAAAATGATTAAATTAAATCAAATCAATTTAATAATTGAAATGTCACTTAACAACATCAAAACCGATTGGCTGCAGTACACGCACGCGTGTACTGCCTCGCCAATACGGCATATAAAATACGCAAAAGATCAATGGATCAAAAGTAATTGAAATATCAATAAAAGCAATACCGTGTGGCTGCAGTTCACGCTTGCGTGCACTGCCTTGCCACTACAGTGATGAAATACACAAAAGTCCAATGCAAGTTCTCAAACGAGCGCAAGGTCAAACCCAAAATAAAGAAGGGTTCAACGCATGTGTAATTAAAAATGAGGAAAACAGTCAAGACGACTAGAACAGGTCTCAACAAAACAATCAGCTTGACTCAAGTGAAGCTACGCAACCATATACATGGGCATCAAAGCAAGCTGCTGCATTCAGTAACCAAAAATGCAGACCAATCAAAATGAAAACTTATGAATCAGAGTCAGAAGTGAGGCCATACACAAGTGCAGCCTAAACTAAACTCAAAAACGGAACAAATATATAATCAATACATCCCATGAATCTCCAGGAGCTGCTAACACAAGTCCAGGAAACACCAGTGCCAGACTCAATGACAAAAAAACAAATGGTGACTCAGTGTTACAACCTAAGTATGCAAAAATCAAACTATCAAGACATATGAAGACAGTTCACAAGAATGAACTAGACCTCAAATGTAACAAGCTGCAGCCTCAACGAGACAGGAAGTACAAGGATGGCCATAGTCAAATAACAAGACGAGAGATATGATTATAGGGACCAAAATCAATGGAATTCACTCAAGCAATGAACTCGACCAAGTACATAAATGCTAAGACTCAAGTACATATGTGCAGACCCCAATTTAACTAACAGTAATGTATGAACAACTCAAAACTGCACAGTATTAAGACAGTGACTATATATACAATGTGTATGCAAGTGCAACAGGTAAGGGATGCATAAATGACTACCAGAGCACAAAGGCTACAACTTCAAATGTACGCTACAAGTGAACTAAGCATGTATATAAACAAATCTCGTGTACAGTGTAGAAGTAAGGGTCACCGAGAAACAGTGACATACGTATTCAAAGTGACAACATCAGCAATTATACACAGTATAATAGAGTCAAGCCCGCAAGTAGATCAAGTGCCTAGTGGCCGAAGCCAATACGCAAAGACGTCGAAGATGTGAAGCAGCAGGTAAAAGTTTGTTTATTACAGAGATGAATAAAAGTGTCAATGTCATAAATGACCGAAGCCAAAAGCAACCACCGTGATAAACGAGCCATCAACAAATCATACGAATTTGACAAAATCAGAGGAACAACATGGAACTGCACATGGCAGTGATACACATGAGGACACAGCCGAATGAAGGTGTAAGCAAACTAAGATATGGCCAGAAACAAACAACATCTCAAGGCTGATGCTATATAAAGTGTTCTCTGGTGGGAAAGGGATATACAGTGACGATATGATGCAACAGTGGAAATGGTCAAGAGAATAGCCACTAAGCAACGTGAACACAATACTACACTTCAAACATAAATGGAGCCATTACCAGAAGGTAAAACTCAGTAGTGTACATATGAAGACCAAAATGCAAAAGTGATCACAAATGTACAGACTAATCTGTTGATCAATCTGGCCAAGAATTGATATAAATATAGCACAGTATGGAAGCAGTAATGCTCAAGGATGAACACAAGTGATGAAAACCACGGCAAGTTCAAAATACACATCAATAAAGTTGAAGCCGACCAAAATTCACGCATCAAAATAGGTCAAATTCAAAGCGAAACAATATCGAAGTTAACAAGAACGAGAACAAACTGTTTAAAGTCAGAATCGATCAAAACATTCGAATTGAACAAGTCATAAATCACTACCAAGCCAAAAATCATCAACATATATATGAATGACTGAAGAACAGTACAGAGAACGAATTAGATGTGAGTAAATAAAATTTACTCACCTTATCCTGACGAGCGCAGATCCATCAATCGGCAAGCAAGGACGTGCGAAATCAAGAATCAACCCTAATTTGGAACGAAGCCCTAGTTTGATGAATGAACGAGCACGAAAGATTGAAGCCACCATCATTTATTTTCTTTCGCATGCTAGGGTTTTTTTTCCGAAAATGAATCCAAATGGAGAGGTCGGGTTTTCCCTTTAATCAGAAGAGGAACGGTTTTCTATTTATGATAATTATCACGGCCCAACTAAACATAAGTGGGTTGAGATTCAAATTTGCAAAGCTATTTAATTCCATAATTAAATTATTAAAGAGTCACACCCAAATTTAAAACTCCAAACAGCAATTAACAACCAATTGAATCGTCATCTGACGATAATTAATTGTTACAAAACCCCGGGTTGTTACAGACTCCCCTCCTTATAAAAATTGCGTCCCCGCAATTTTCATTAATAAAGTCGTCAATAACAATTATTTTTCTAACATAAACTTGTTAAGCTAGAAAAATAAAATCGGGAATACAAACGCCAAAGGAATCTTTTAATTTCATAAAAGAAATTCACAAATTGCAAAACCGCAAATACCTAGTTACCAAAATGGTAATTAGAAACAACAAATGTCTAAATATCAAAAACGATAATCAGAATTTTCAAATCAACAAATATTTAATTATCTCAAGCGATAATCAAATTTCAAATCAACAAATATTTAATTATCTCAAGCGATAATTAAATCTCTAATCAATCAAATATTCAATTGTCAAAACGATAATCAAATTTCAAATCAACAAATATTCGATCATCAAAAACGATAATCAGAAATCAACAAATCAACAAATATTCGATTATCAAAAACGATAATCAAATCAACAAATATCCGATTATCAAAAACGATAATCAGAAATCAACAAATCAACAAATATTCGATTATCAAAAACGATAATCAAATCAACAAATATCCGATTATCAAAAACGATAATCAGAAATCAACAAATATTCGATTATCAAAAACGATAATCAAATCAACAAATATCCGATTATCAAAAACGATAATCAGAAATCAACAAATCAACAAATATTCGATTATCAAAAACGATAATCAAATCAACAAATATCCGATTATCAAAAACGATAATCAGAAATCAACAAATCAACAAATATTCGATTATCAAAAACGATAATCAAATCAACAAATATCCGATTATCAAAAACGATAATCAGAAATCAACAAATCAACAAATATTCGATTATCAAAAACGATAATCAGAACTCATATCAACAAATATCCGATTATCAAAAACGATAATCAGAACTCATATCAACAAATATTCGGTTATCAAAAACGATAATCAAATCACAAATATCCGATTATCAAAAACGATAATCAGAACTCATATCAACAAATATCCAATTACCTGCAGATAATTGGATGCAACAA
This sequence comes from Allium cepa, assembly GCA_030765085.1. Classification (NCBI taxonomy): domain Eukaryota; kingdom Viridiplantae; phylum Streptophyta; class Magnoliopsida; order Asparagales; family Amaryllidaceae; genus Allium; species Allium cepa. Next base: position 270,860,997 of record CM060944.1, read on the forward strand.
ATATCTAGAATCAATTAAGATAACTAGAAAATCAACATAAAAGGTCGGATCGATCCCATCAGATGGCGAGTTTTAGCTACGCCGCACGTGCATCAACATATGGTCGAAGCCTACCAAGTACCCAACATAATTTTGGCGCCTAACATATGACCCGAAGGTCCAACATATGACCCGAAGGTCCGGTACTGGTATTGACCCGAAGGTCCAACGTATGACCCGAAGGTCCAACATAGTGGCTCGAAAGCACACGAAAATCATCATATATTCAATTAACGAGTCCGGAATTAACCGAAATAGCAAACGCACATGTCCCATACCACGTGTTTTACTAAATCGTTTGATTCTCTTCATCATTTCCTTGAACGTGTAAAATCATCAAAATCATCAAACAACAAATGTTTCAATTAACGAGTCCGGAATTAACCGAAATAGTAAAAGTGTGGTTTCATACTCCGCACTTTTGCTACATCGTTTAAATCTCTTCATCGTTTCCTTGAAAGTGCAAATTGTGTATTCCAAAAATAACATTTCACATTCTCAAGCGGACAAGTCCGGAATTAAGCGAATCAGTAAAAGAAAGGGGTCATAATCCTCGATTTTTCTGAAACGTTTAAGTCACTTTCTCATTCTTTTGAAAACGCAAAATGCAAACTTCTGAAAACAATTTTATTTTTAAAACGCTTTTTATAATCACGTGGTTAAATCAGCAACATAAGTAGCAACTTCAACAAAGAAATGGTACTTCTCAAAACAACATAAAACTAATCTCAAAATCAGCATTGCGGGATAACCGCTTGAAAATCCACTTTAAAATTTGACGGTTACTGAAGTCAAAGCGACAATAAATTTTAAACGTCAAAATATCATCAAAATAATTTGCATCAAAATTTCATATCAGTGAATTTTCATTCATTTAAAATGTCAACAAAACACCTTGCTTCAAAATATAGCATTGGTATAAAAATCCCGTTATAAGAATAACGGCAACAATATACGTTTCATAACCAAGCAACGGTTCAACGTAAAATTAGTGTGGTAACGTGCAACATAAATTTGCACGTATACCGCAAAATGAACAAAGAAATCATTCAAATATATCTTCAATGAAGATATTTTAAAACAGCAGAAATCTAATCAGATATGATTAGTATCAAAGAAAACCAGTAAGAAATTTCAAAAATCAAATCCACTGGTTAAACAACATAATGAAATTAATTTCATTTTTCATATTTTGATTTTTAAATCAAAATAATTACCAGTCGTACTCAGCGAAGCAGTCACACTGTTTTCGCTGCGCACTCTGATAAACAAAGCACAAACCAATCTATCATCAAAACACAAATTCACTTTTATTTTTAAATAAAGCTATTTAAAATTTCATCAAAATTTCAAAACTTTAGTTTTGACTCAAAGCACATAAAATATCGACAAATAGTTGTAACAATGTTCCATCTAAGTTATGTTTTATATTATGTCCATAAACCCCAAGCTCTGATACCAACTGTGACGCCCCACCTCTATGCTCACAATAAAAAAGAGTATTAAAGGAAATACTGTCTGTTATTATGAAGAATAAGGCTGGATAGGAGCGGCCATCCGTAGTTAGGCCTTACACTAGTATTGGTTACCTCGACAGGAGTAGTATATATTTTTAATTTTCCATCTCATATTTATTTACTCCTATCGACGTACCCAATTCCAGTATAAAACGAACTACGATGGTTCATAATAGTTTAGGACAATAGATATAGTAATAACAAAGATAATATAAATGCGGAACACAGATAAAACAAAAGTCTCATATATATAATAACTGATGTCAGTTACAATACATGTGCTATAGTACATATGATACAACTACAACTGTCGATACAGGATGTTACCTATACAAGTACATTAATATCATTAATATACATGAATACATATCAACCTATACAAGTACACTAACTACTAAAAATGACAACGACTACTCCAAAAGGTATGAAAAGACTTCATAGCTCTAGCAGCAACCCAAAGTAAGATATCAACAACCTGTAAATACTCGGTCTGACCCGAGTATTATATTCAAAAGAAAATAATACACGGGTCTGTCTAATTCAAACTGAGTTATTAGTGCACAGAAGTAATAATAATTAAATATGAATAGACGACTGTCACAGTAAATTCCGTCTATCCGACCCTTCTAGAAGAGAATCGGATAACGGTAAATATAACACGTAATAGTGTTAAACAACAAATCAGCAGATTCAAAATATCAACAAAGATGAATGAAAAGAATATCAATGAAGATAGATTTAAAAGAAAACATCAGAATTGCCTAATTGGCAATTAACACAAAATGATTAAATTAAATCAAATCAATTTAATAATTGAAATGTCACTTAACAACATCAAAACCGATTGGCTGCAGTACACGCACGCGTGTACTGCCTCGCCAATATGGCATATAAAATACGCAAAAGATCAATGGATCAAAAGTAGTTGAAATATCAATAAAAGCAATACCGTGTGGCTGCAGTTCACGCTTGCGTGCACTGCCTTGCCACTACAGTGATGAAATACACAAAAGTCCAATGCAAGTTCTCAAACGAGCGCAAGGTCAAACCCAAAATAAAGAAGGGTTCAACGCATGTGTAATTAAAAATGAGGAAAACAGTCAAGACGACTAGAACAGGTCTCAACAAAACAATCAGCTTGACTCAAGTGAAGCTACGCAACCATATACATGGGCATCAAAGCAAGCTGCTGCATTCAGTAGCCAAAAATGCAGACCAATCAAAATGAAAACTTATGAATCAGAGTCAGAAGTGAGGCCATACACAAGTGCAGCCTAAACTAAACTCAAAAACGGAACAAATATATAATCAATACATCCCATGAATCTCCAGGAGCTGCTAACACAAGTCCAGGAAACACCAGTGCCAGACTCAATGACAAAAAAACAAATGGTGACTCAGTGTTACAACCTAAGTATGCAAAAATCAAACTATCAAGACATATGAAGACAGTTCACAAGAATGAACTAGACCTCAAATGTAACAAGCTGCAGCCTCAACGAGACAGGAAGTACAAGGATGGCCATAGTCAAATAACAAGACGAGAGATATGATTACAGGGACCAAAATCAATGGAATTCACTCAAGCAATGAACTCGACCAAGTACATAAATGCTAAGACTCAAGTACATATGTGCAGACCCCAATTTAACTAACAGTAATGTATGAACAACTCAAAACTGCACAGTATTAAGACAGTGACTATATATACAATGTGTATGCAAGTGCAACAGGTAAGGGATGCATAAATGACTACCAGAGCACAAAGGCTACAACTTCAAATGTACGCTACAAGTGAACTAAGCATGTATATAAACAAATCTCGTGTACAGTGTAGAAGTAAGGGTCACCGAGAAACAGTGACACACGTATTCAAAGTGACAACATCAGCAATTATACACAGTATAATAGAGTCAAGCCCGCAAGTAGATCAAGTGCCTAGTGGCCGAAGCCAATACGCAAAGACGTCGAAGATGTGAAGCAGCAGGTAAAAGTTTGTTTATTACAGAGATGAATAAAAGTGTCAATGTCATAAATGACCGAAGCCAAAAGCAACCACCGTGATAAACGAGCCATCAACAAATCATACGAATTTGACAAAATCAGAGGAACAACATGGAACTGCACATGGCAGTGATACACATGAGGACACAGCCGAATGAAGGTGTAAGCAAACTAAGATATGGCCAGAAACAAACAACATCTCAAGGCTGATGCTATATAAAGTGTTCTCTGGTGGGAAAGGGATATACAGTGACGATATGATGCAACAGTGGAAATGGTCAAGAGAATAACCAGTAAGCAACGTGAACACAATACTACACTTCAAACATAAATGGAGCCATTAGCAGAAGGTAAAACTCAGTAGTGTACATATGAAGACCAAAATGCAAAAGTGATCACAAATGTACAGACTAATCTGTTGATCAACCTGGTCAAGAATTGATATCAATATAACACAGTATGGAAGCAGTAATGCTCAAGGATGAACACAAGTGATGAAAACCACGGCAAGTTCAAAATACACATCAATAAAGTTGAAGCCGACCAAAATTCACGCATCAAAATAGGTCAAAGTCAAAGCGAAACAACATCGAAGTTAACAAGAACGAGAACAAACTGTTTAAAGTCAGAATCGATCAAAACATTCGAATTGAACAAGTCATAAATCACTACCAAGCCAAAAATCATCAACATATATATGAATGACTGAAGCACAGTATAGAGAACGAATTAGATGTGAGTAAATAAAATTTACTCACCTTATCCTGACGAGCGCAGATCCATCGATCGGCAAGCAAGGACGTGCGAAATCAAGAATCAACCCTAATATTATTTTGTGGTGAATATTATTATTAATTGGAAATATTGATTTCTATGGTTTGCTTGAATATATTTCAGTACGCCGAGTTATCGAAATATATATAGAATTGGATTTTTGAAAAGAAAATAAAAGAGTGAATTTTTAAGTAAAATAATCATAGAAGATTTGAATAAATTAAAGAATGAATTGGATAAGAATAAAAGTGATTTTAAATTTTTTTAATAAATAACTCCTTGTAGGAAAAAGGAAATTTTGGATAAACAGAAAGTTAATGAATTTTAAACTTCAATGTTATTATTTAAAAGAACAAAAAATTTATTTTAAATTTAAGATTTAAATTATTGAAAAGAATAAAGAAGAAATTGAGAAAATCTTAAATTTGTATATTTCAGTTAAAAGATTTAAAATCAAAAGGAAGATAATAACAATAATAATCAAAACATCCCCCATATTTATGATGAACATGGAGTGCTTCACTCTGATCCTGATGATGTTGACCAAGCTTTTCTCAACTATTTCAAGTCCTTGCTTGGTAACAAAGATAACTTCAATCCTGACTTTGAAAAACTTGACCTTGTGCAGGTTCCTTTAGTGCAAATGGAGGAAGCAACCAATCTTGTGAATAAGGTTACTGACAAAGAAATAAAAGACACTCTTTTTTCAATGAATAGGAATTCTAGTGGTGGTCCTGATGGATTCAATCTCGATTTCTTTACTCACAGCTGGGACGCTATCAAGGATGACTTCTTAAAGGCAATTCACAATTTCTTCAACAAATACAAACTTCTATTGGAAGTTAATGCTACCAATCTGGTGCTTATCCCTAAGACTCAACATCCTTCTTCTGTTGAGTCCTTCAGACCTATTTCTTGCTGCAACGTCATATACAAATGCATCTCCAAAATTTTAGCCTCTGGACTTGTTGTTGTTCTCAGTAGGCTTATATCCAAGAATCAGTCTGCCTTCCTGCCTAAGAGAAATATAATTGACAACATTTTACTAACTCATGAACTAATTAAAGGGTATGGTCGTGCCCAAGCTTCAAAGAATGCTATGCTAAAACTTGACCTGAAGAAGGCCTTCGACAGCATCCACTGGAGTTCCATTGTCAGAATTATGGCCCTCATGAGATTCCCAAAAGTCTTCGTGGCTTGGATATACAACTGCATTTCTACCCCATCTTTCTCCATCAGTCATAATGGGTTCAACTCTGGTTATTTCAACAGCAAGCAGGGGATCAGGCAAGGTGATCCTATCTCATCTTACATTTTCATTCTTGTGATGGAAGTGTTAAATGTTATGTTGATTAATAACTTTGAACAGAAGAAAATCTTGTTTCACTCAAAATGTGAATCCCCACAAGTAACCTCTTTGTTCTTTGCTGATGATATATTGTTATTTACTAAGCCTGATTAGACTTCCCTGGAAAACATAAAAATTACCCTACATAACTTCTACCTTATGACTGGTCTTGAGCTAAATTTAAACAAATCTCACATGATCACCTCTGGAATCTCTTCAGAACATGAAACTGACTTGTTGTCTTTAACCGGTCTCCAAGCTATGAACAACAACATGTGTTATTTAGGTCTTCCTCTTTGCTACTCCAGAATAACTACTGCGAATTGCTTGCCATTATATGACAAAATCTGTAGCACCATGAACGGTTGGGCTAATAGATTTCTTTCTCAAGCTGGCAGGCTTGTACTTATCAAATCGGTCATTTCATCTATGACAGTGTACTGGTCGAGGGCCTACATTCTTCCCATTAAACTCATTGGCATGGTTAGAAAAGCAATGTTAAGGTTCTTCTGGTCTGGTTCCATTCGATCTAGAAAAATCATTCCTTGCTCCTTTGGATTAATGGAACTACCTAAGCATAAGGGTGGTCTTGGTATCCTTAATCTGCAAACTTGGAATAGAGATGCTATAAGTACTCTCTTGAATGCCTTACTATCTAATGCTGACACATTGTGGGTTCAATGGACCAAAACTCCAGTTGGACATGAAGGAGCCTCCTGATGTCAAGATCATTACTTCTTCCTCTTATCAAAGTAAAACTTTCTACTACCGGTGGTACTAACTTCTGGTGTGCACCGTGGCTGGATGATGGCCTGATTTTAAGCAAAATCTTTACTCTTCACCATATCATTCAATCTGGTATTAGTAGTATTGCCAAAGCAACTGATTTCATCATTAATGGCAGGCTTTCTCTACCATATACCAGTAACCAAGAGATTAGAGCTATCTGGAACAAGTATCAATCAATCTCCTTCTTTCCTACTTCCAATGATGCTATTCTATGGGGAGGAAAATCTCATTCCATCTCCTCTGTTTATAAATCACTTGTGAACTATCCTGCCACAACTGACATAAAATGGCATAAAGTCATATGGACCAGAAACTCGATACCCAGAGACAACCTTATGTTATGGAAGGTCATCAATAGTGCTCTGTTAACCAAAGACAGATTGTTGAACTGTGGGTTGCCTGTTGATCCGCTTTGCTATTTCTGCAAAATGCAACCTGAAACTGTGAGTCATTTATTCTTTGAGTGCAGTCAGTTATTAGGCTTGTGGAGTAATCTCATGTCTTTGATGAATGTTAATCATAACCATGGCATATCAACTGTGGAGTGGGCTCTGATAGGGAAAGCAACTAGGTGGAAGAAAAATAAAAGATTTGTGTACTTTTTTATCATCAAAAGATATCTGAGCATCATTTGGGAAGAAAGGAATTTAAGGAGTTTCGAAAGCAAGATTAGGAGTTACGACCAACTTTTGAATGCTATACATGCCAGTATTAAGTTGGGTATAAGGGAATGTAATTTTGATTTCACTTCCTTTGTACCTCCTGATTGGCTTTAGTGTCTTTTTCCTCTTTATGTTTTTTTGTTTTTTTCTTGTGTTCCATTATGTTGAATCTCGCTGCTCTTTGATCTTTCTTTTTGTGACTATGAGCCTGTTCATAGTTGCTTTTTCTTTTCTTATTTTCGTGCAATAAATCTGGTAGGGGACCAGTCAACCCCGCTTGCCTTTCAAAAATAAAGTCCATAATTAATGAATTTTGAAATCAACTGATAAGTAAAGAAATTTATTTCAAATGGAAAAAATTGGGAATCAATTTGGAAAATTGATTTAAGTGACTGAGATTGGAAATTCTCCCTGAATAACCAAGTACGTTTTCAAAGTAAATTTTTTTATATATAAGTTAAAGGTTTTAAAGGTGTTAAAAAAAGTATGTTTTGAAAAATTTATTATTTCTAAATATTTAAATTCTAAAGTAAGTATTTTATTTTAGTCTATTATAGCAGTAATTATTTAAAAGTAACTTAGTATTTTGTTTTAAATGGTGAAAACCTAGTTTTATATTTTATAAGGTAACCTTATTTTCATATATTCATATAGTATGTATTTTTAACAAATTATTGAAGTAGTTTTAACCTAAATGTTTTAAAGTATATTTCAAAGTAAAGCGTTTTAAATTATTTTAAAAAATATAAAGTTTTGTGCTTGGTGATTTTAGTGGAGATAGAAAATATTTGGAAAGTTTATTCTGAAAAGAAAGATGGTTTGATACTGTTTTCAAAGGTTTGAAAATAGAATATATCTTGTGAAGATATTTTGAGGTTAATAACTAAATTGAAAATTATTTATTGTTTGATGGATGTTTATGAACGTTAATTGATAGCTAAAGAACCGACCATCAATATTGGACAATTGCGTTGATCGTTTCGAAGAGACCGGATCGAGATTATTTCTCGAAAACCACTTCGATCCGGTTTGTACGTTTCGTGGAAACGAGTTTGGATTCGAAGATGGAGCAGTGAAGTGCAAGGGCTAGCCGCTACTAATCCTGAGGATATTTCCGAAATGGATGTAGTAGGAATAGCGCCTTCGGTTCCGTTCGAACCCGGGACGGACTTGTATGGATGAATGCTTTCGTAAACATCGCCAGGTGGACGATGGGCATTCTAAGGGATATGTTCTAAAAAGGTAACGCTTAGCCTCAAGCCTCATCAATCGGGAATGACTGAAAATCAGGGGTTATGCAGCAAGGCTAGGTGGGTAGCACCCAAGCGGGGTGAGGTCATCCCTGTCTAGTCGTCCCTTTATATTTCGGCTTAGTGGGCGGTTGCTGATCCCAACCGCGGGGTGATCTCACTCGGGATTATCCAGTAAGGGATAGTCCCGGTCTTGTGTTGCAGGGGAGCGGGCGTACTCCTCGGTACTATGATCTAGGCCACGTACTGTGACAGGTGGTACCCCAGTGCCTAGTCATTAGTTGGAAATCCATTCTCCCTACGAGCCTTGTACGAGTTTTGTTTGTATTACCCACTCTGTGGCAAGTAGATGGAATTTAATAGATGTAACAATTTTGGCTATTTTATAAGTATTTGTATATAGACCCTATTATAATATTAGAGGATTTCTATAAAAATTGTTTTAGCTATCGTAAGGTAAAAACCCCACATGTTTATTTGTGACGTGGTCTTACGAGATGCTTTTGTTTTCAAAAGATTTTTGAAACTTTAATAATCAGTTGAGTGTGATTTTCTCACGCTGGTATTCCAGAATGACTCGGGTGTTATTTAACTGTAATGCTCGGGTCAGACCGAGTATTATAGGATACAGGATGTGATGCCGTGGAGCTCTGGAGACGAGTTGGATGACGATACGTACTCCCGTACTTGTTTATATATATATATATATATATATATATATATATTCTCCTGTGTTTATTAGTTGTGTATCCGGTTGTATGTTATTGATGTTGAGTTGTGACCGATGTACTCTGATGATGTAATATATGAACAGATATATTTGTTTTGGTGTAAAGATATGTTAATATCTATTATATTTTATTCCACTGCGATGGTTATATTCTGATATTGTTTTTCTATTTTCTTCTTCTACCTCTTCTTCTTTAAACCAAACGGTTCGTATTTCTGTACAACTTGAGTTGATTTAGGTAGAATAGTGTTGACTCAAGGAGTACGGATTTGCGGGTCATTATAACTTCCTACGAGTGTGGCTGACATAACCGATTGGTCGAGGGGTTTAGCACATGCATACATACACTTCATGGCATTACACGATTTCCAATCATAAGTTGTTTATTTCTAGAGATTACTGATTCTTCATTTCTTCCTATTTTACATATACGATGATTAGGTGTGAATCTATGCTAGGAAGCCTTTGCTCAACCCACCAATCATCCAGTTCATATTATGAGTCCTGTAGAAAGGAAACTAATAGAGACCGTGATTGTGGTTATTCTAACCAAGAGCATTACGAAAGGGAGAGCTATAAGGATATAGAATATAGACATCGATCCCGATCACGCTTTCACCTCCTCAAGCTCCAATACAAACTTCAGGTCATGGCAAACAAACTTAGGAGCCCCCACGCCAAAAACCATCTTCTCAAGTTCCAAGGTATGACTCACAACGTCGTTGGACCATGGCTGAAACTCCTACTATAAATGAGCAAGCTATCATTGGGCCCACTGGGGAAGGAGCGATCAGAATCGCCCAATTGAAAAAAGACTTTCCAAATATTTATTTTGACAGCTCCATCTTCCCTCTGCATTTAAAGAGGATTCTAGCTGAAGCAGAGAAAACTATGCATGATTACATCCATGATGTTTATAGCCAAAATAGGAAGTGCATGACAACCATGGACAAAGTATCAATGTTCGCCTTTGAGCGAGCGAAAACAATTGAGAAATTAGAAACCAATCTCGCTTAAAATGACCGTATAATACAAGTGCTTAACAATGAGGCTGAATCTTCCAAGAAATCGAAAATAGGGGCCAATACGAAAGCCGACAAGGCAAATCAATCTATGGAAAGGATGCGACGGATGCATTTTTCCTTGGTTGAGGCGATTGGCCACCGAAACACCACCGTTATGGCCGAAACGAATGTTGTGCTGAAGGAGCTTGAGGAGATTAGGTCCAAATTTTCTGAAATCGTCAAGGAGAAAGACGATGCAAATAGAGCAGCCCAAAAAGCATGTGAACAAGCCATGGTGTTTAAGAATGAGAGGGATGCGGTAGCACTTAAAATTCAAGAAGCCAAGGCTATGGTTGAAAAAGAAGTGAAGATGGCATAGACCAGATTGGAGGCCAATATCAAAGATCGTTTTGTCACATACAACCCTAACGTTTTGAAGCTTCGAAACCTATCATGGCTTGATACTATCCATCACACTTATATAGCGCCTAAGTCCGCTTGGTGGAAGACGAGAAGGCAGAACACCAAGTTGAAGTAGTTGATGAATTCGAACTGGAGAACCTGGTACTGAGTGAAGATGAAAGAAATGTTCTCCACGATATCATGATCATATATGACAAGGACAAACTTGGCACTCGACATTCGAAAGCTAAAGAAGGTTCTGAGGTTGAGCATCGCAACACAGGTTTTGAAACTCTTGCATCAACCCTTCCTGAATCTACATCTGCGGTTGATCCTCAGCTTGTTCCTGCATATAATCCTGATCAACTGCAGTTATCTCCAGTTCACGAGCATGTTATTGAAGTTTCTCCCGTTTCGCCTACAAGTCATTCTAAGGAAGGTACTCTTAACATTTCTTATGCTTATTCAGAGCCGGAGGTGGGATAGCGGGCCATGGTCCAGATCCTTTACGAATGATTTCTCCTTGTTGCACAATCGTTGACACAATTATGACTCCTCTGCCTTCTAACGTTGATCCTATCCCTCCGACTCCGCCTTCAGGAAGCATTTCAATCCATGTGATTTTGGAGGAGGAAGTTAACATAATGCCCCCTTCTAGAGATCAGCCTTCAAAAAGCAAGGGACCAAAGAGGCAGCCAAGTGGCAGTTCTAGCGGGTCGACGCCGAGGAGAAAGAAGAAGAAGAAAATTAGATAATAAACATGTCTTCATGGCTTATTTTTGGGTGGACGGATAGGAATTTTCTTTTTTCTTTTTTGTATGTCGTGTATAGATGCAGGCTCGGCCAATGCTTGTAGGATTTTTTGGAATAATTTTGTACTTATCCTTTTCTTTCAAAGAATAGTTCAAATAAAATTCCATTTTTCCTTCAACTTAGTTTATGTTCATTTGTTAAAGTATTTCAATGCTCGAACTTCCATTCAATACACTTGTGAAGTTTTAGTCTTTGCACCGAACCCGGGTTTAGACGCTATGTTCCGAAGTGACGGCTTTGGGTAACGATTGAGCTTCAGTCGAATTTCGATGCTGTACTATCTCAATCAATGGTTGGTACTTAAGTTATGCCCCTAGTTTTGGGGATAGGTTGAAAAGATTGGCTAAAAATCACTGTTTTCCTTTAACACATCGAGCTTAACTTCACTGAAGCAAGACTAAAACAAGATCAGTTCAAGTGGTCAAATAACACTTGCTCATCTATTGGTGATCGCATCCTACTCTAGGGATAGCACTTGTAGATCAGCAGTCGGTCACGCCCACCTAAGGTTTGGAGATACGTCCGCACTCCGGGGACTTAAGTTATTTTATGGGTGGTCCATCGCTATCGTTTGATATTCAAAACTTTATCCACACTCTAAGGACTTGGAGTTGTCTTACGAGTGGTCGCTTCACACCCGGTTTGTGTTTACACTCCAATCTCACTCCGAAGATTCTAGATTTAGTCAATGTTTATATTCCAGCTCGCGCTCAGGGAATCCCGAGTTGGTTGATGTTTATACTCCAGTTTGCACTATGGGAATCTGGAGTTTGCTGATGTTTATACACTAGCTCGCACTCTAGGAATCTAGAATTAGTTAATGGTGGATAATCACACCCATTTAGTATTTATGTTTATACTCCAGTCCACACTTCGAGAATCTGGAGTTGGTCGATAGATGGTTAGTTACATCTGTTTAGGCTCTAGGATTTCGTTCGCACTTCGTAAATGACGGATCTATTAGGATCGTGGATGGTCGACTCACATTCACCTGAGTTAACAAGCGAGGTTGTTAGGTAAACGGGTCTATCATCCTTGAACTTGGTTTGAATATGGGCAAAGTCGTTAAGTGGGCGGATCCACCCTCTTTGAAACCACATTTGTAAGTTTATACTCCAGTTCGCACTCTGGGAATCCGGAGTTTGTGAGAGGATTGTTGTGTATCAATCCTTTTTTGGCTTCAGTGTGACGGCTTGCCCCCGAGCTCGGGTTTCACTTAGCAAGTGACCGGTCGTATCACAGTCACTCCCTATTTGAATAAATCCCACCGTATGGTGGAACTTAGCTCTCCATGCATAGTGATGGTCATATGACGCATCTCAAAAAATCACAGCTTGGCTCGAAGAGATTGCATTTTACTACTGAAATAAGAAAATATGGCAAAGTCAGTTGCCTTATTACAAAATTAAAATTTCGAAATGTAGGAACAAATTGCAAATGAAAAGTAGACTAAATGAACAAATAAAGCATGTTATGTTTAGTAGCGAGGAAGACTCTCATTGTTCCAGGCTCTTAGTAGAGTGAGACCGTCAACGGTCGATAATTTAAATGTGTCGTCTTCGAGCTTTCGTTCGACAACATACGTCCCTTCCTATGTTGGTTTCATATGCGAAGGGACCGGGTAAATATTTTAAGGACGATATCACCTAGTTCGAAGGTTCGAGGTCGGACCTTGACATTGTCTAATCGGGCAACCCGACTTCGGTATGCAGCTACCCTCAATGCTTCTCATCCAATAAATCCAAAGATTTAGCAAGTAATATAGCATTCGTCTTTGGATCATAATATGTCACACGAAGAGAAGGTACTTCCATCTCGACTGGGATAAAGGCTTCTGAACTGTGGGAAAGAGAGAATGGAGTGTGGTCGGTCACAGATTTATAGGTAGTCCGATAAGCCCATAGAGCCATAGGAAGTTCATCGATCCACTTGCCCCGGCCTTTTTTGGTTCTTCGTAATAGACTTTAGAACTTTATTAACAGCTTCAACCTGTCCATTTGCTTGAAGGTGTCCACCTGTGGAGAACTTCTTCAGGATGTGGAATCGTCGACAGAAATTCTTAAATTCAACACTGTCGAATTGGGTTCCATTGTCAGTGATGATGGTATGTGGGAGACCAAATCAACAGACAATGTTGTGTACTAAAAAGTTGATCACTTTCTTCGTTGTGATTGTGGCAAGGGGTTTAGCTTCCACCAACTTGGTAAAGTAATCAACTGTGACGATGGCGTACTTCGCACCACCTTTGGCTAGACGCAGAGAAACAATAATGTCAATGACCCATACTGCAAAAGGCCATGGACTGACCATCTGAGTTATTTCGGTAGGTGGGGCCCTAGGAATCCAAGCGTGTTTTTGGCATCTATCGCATTTTCTGGCATAATTCGATGCATTGCGATTTACAATCAGCCAATAGTATCCAGATCGGAACACTTTCTTAGCAAGAGCTTGCCCGCTGGTGTAATCGCCACATTCTCATTCGTGCACATCATGCAATACTTATTTGATTTCATCATGAGCGATACAATGGAGTAAATAAACAAAGTACCCTCATCTATACATGACTCCATTCTGAATAGTGAACCGTGAAGCTTTTCGAAGAAATTGTCTCTTCTCACTCCTATGCTCCAGTAAGGTTCCATGCTTGAGATAGTTTCTGAATGGAGTTATCCATGAGTCCTTATCGAAAATGACTTCATATACCCAGTCTATTTCCATTTGATCGATGCTCAGGGAAGATAGCATCTCCACGGGAATGAGTCCCATTTGTTGTGCCTCACCGGTACTGGCTAACTTTGCAAAGGAATTGGCTTTCTGATTGCATTCTTGGGGTATACAATAGATGGCATAATAATCGAACTGATTTAATATGTTTTGAACCCGGGCAAGATAAGTAGCCAGCCTTCGGTCTTTGGCCTCGTGCTCTCCCAAACATGACACGCAACCAATTGCGAATCGTAATAAGTCTCCGCAGCAATAATTCTCAAATCTCTAGCAAGTCTTAATCCGACGAGCAGGGATTCATATTTGGCCTCGTTTTTAGTCGCACGGAAGTCGAACTTTAAGGCATAGCATATAGATCGGCCTTCATGAGTTTCAAGTCCTAAAACGTTTTATTTTTGTTTTAGAAAGAAGTGAAGTGTTTTTGAAATTTCTAACACATATTTTTAAATTAGGAAAAATGTTTGATTATTTTCTCGATTGTACTTAGATGTATGAAGTCAGTACTGGATTGAAAGGTTCAGTAAAGAAAAATTTCTACAATGGTGTACATGAATTTATTTGATTCCCTATATCTAATAATGGAAATGATGAAGAAATTCGTTGCCCTTTTGGTAAGGGGAAACATTTGAAGCATTGGAAACCAGATGTTTCTATAGTACATTTATGTCAATAAATTATTATTTGTGGGATTGTTATGGTGAACTTGTTTCACCTACACCTAATCCAATAGTTTTAGAAGACAATGTGAGTAACGATTATGTTATGGTGAATCCAATAGAAGATAAGGTGAAAAATGCAGTACGGTCAATGTTCCTACCATTCTAGTTGACGATGAAGACGTGTATGTCGAAGAAGAATCAGTTGTTGGAGCAAAAAGTATCTATGATTTATTAGATAATGCTAAGAGGTCATTGTGGGATGGTTGTAAAAGCGGCATCGAACTATGAGCGACTGCCAAATATATTACTATGAAATCAAAATTCAAATTTACAGAACTTGGATTTACAACAGTTGTACAAGCTGTGAAACGACATATATCATACAATAATCTGATGTGTGATAGTCATTACGAAGTGAAAAAACTTATGTCCCCTTTTGTTCAACTATACCAAAACGTGTATACATGTATAAAAGGTTGCGTGTTATATTTGAAAGATGACACTAACCTAAAGAAAATGAAAAATATGTAATGAAGAAAGATACAAACCCAGAAATAAGAAAGGAAAAGAAGTTCCACAGAAGAGAATGCATTATTTACCCATTACTCTTAGCCTCCAAAGGTTATATGCGCCTTTGCTATTGCATGTCATATGCAATGGTCAGTGTGAGAACAAAGGAAAATGGAACTTTGACACATCCATCTGATGGTGAAGCATGGAAACATTTCAATAAGACCTATCCTACATTTGCTGCAGAAAGCCGTAATGTCAAACCTTGTTTATATACGAACTGATTTTCACAATTCTCTCAATTTGGTAGTAAATATTCATCTTGGTCTATTATCTTTACACCTTATAATTTACCTCTGTGAACGTGTATGAAAACATGAGCATTTTCTTTCCCACATGGGAAGAAGATTTCATGGTTTGATTGTCGTTGGTGTTTTCTCCATATTAATCATCCATTTATATTATAGCTAATAAAGCAGAGACTATGCGACCACCAATGATTTAGTTAAATAAGAAATATATGAAATTATAAAAGATTATCCATAGATACATGAAACTAGAGTACAACCTGAAATTTTAGGTAAATCAATAATTCATAATTGAAGCAAACAAAGTATATTTTGGAAGTTACCTTATTGGAAAGATGTCTTACTTTGAAATTATATTGACATGATGCACAATGAAAAAAATGTATTTAAGAACGTTTTTAATACAACAATGAATGTTTAGGGGAAAATTAAGGATGAATTGAATTCAAGATGTGATATAGAACTATTATGAAAATGTCTTGGACTTTATATGAAGCCTAATAGGTAAAAAAACTGAAAGTATGCTATGAGCTAGGTAAGAAGTAAAACTCGTGATAAAGTGGATTGAAGGACTAAGATGTCCTAATGGAAGTTCTTAAAATCTCCATAGATATGTTGACTTTAAAGACAATAAATTGGGTGAGATGAAAAGTTACGATTGCCACATCCCGATCGAAAATTTATTACCTATGGTTTTCAAAAAACTATTGTCCATAAAAGTGTGGAGTGTTATAATAGAATTAAGTTTGTTTTATAATGAGCTTTGTTTGATGACGTTAAAAGTTGATAATATATGTAAACTTTGAAAATAATATCCATATACTACTTTGCAATTTAGAGAAAATATTTTCTCTAGGTTTCTTTCATGTAAAGAGTATTTACTTGTTCATCTTACATTCGAAGCACTTCTTCGAGGTCTTATACAATATAAATGGATGTATCCATTTGAAAGGTAATATTAAACATCTGTAATTTTAATTTTAATTTTAAATTCAGATTTACATAAGTAAATTTAAATTGAGTTAACTTTGTAATTGATACTCGAATCATTTAAAGAAAAAAGTTAGACAAAAAGCACAAGTTAAAGATTAGATTTGCAAAACATATATTGAAGAAGAAGCTTCATTCTTTTTCTCTCTTTACTTCAGTAACCATATGAACTTATCATTTGCAACTGCTCCTCGTAATGGTGAAGCCGTTTAACAAGATTCTTCTCAAACATTCTTATTTATTTTTAGACAATATGGCCAACCTACTAGAAAATGTGTGGAAATGTGGTTAGGCAATAGAGATTACATGTAGCACGCATATATGTTCTTCTTCATTATGTTGGAATTGCACCATTTTTTAGGTAATATTAAATTCATATTTATTCAGTTATACTTACATATTAATTATAGACATATATCTATATGTATGGTATTTATGAATCACAACATCCACTTGGCGATCTCTGTAAAGAATTTGCTAATTGGTTTTCGAACTACGTTTATGTTCCAAGAAATTATGTCATTGATGAAGGAATAAAACACCTTACACTAGGACAAAAAGAAATGTTAAGATCTATCCAATATTCTTCATCTATGGATTTAAATTTAACACCAATGAATATGGTGTTGAAAAACTAACATGTAACAGTGATATATTTTTCAAAGGAAGTGATGATCCAGAGGAGCATATAAAAGATTTTTACGGCATCTTAACATAGGTTTTAAAATTGACATATATTATACGACCTGTAAAAAAAATTTATTATTCAAATGAAATTGGTTCGGTATTGTTCCTGGTTCTGGGATCGATGTGCACAAATATTATAAACTTATTGAAATAAAGCATGCCTCTCATTACTATAACTATGTTCCTTTCGTATTATCCAAGCAAGCATTATAAGTTTATTTTGCTCCGTATCCATCTCTAAAATGAGATAAAACGGATTTGTCAGCTGTTTTTAAAACAAAGGCAGGATTTACGTTTGTGGAAATAACATTCTGGACGAAGCAACATATCAAGCGGATCTTTAGCCAAATAATGATATAATAATAATTGATGATCATACTAATTTATGGCCTTTGAAAGATGAATCAAATGTTTATAGAAGCATTTGATAGTACAGAGGAAAACGATATAGAATATGAGGCTGAGTCTGAATCAGAAGATGACAAAAGTTGATTATTAATTACTGATGATATAATGTATTCATGATGAATATTTGTATCGCTTGTTGTATAATTTATATTTTGAGTTTTCTCTATAATTAATGATGATGGCTATATTGTGAGCTATGTGTTATTCTGCTTTATTAATTCTATGTAGAGATCTTCTTCCATTTTTATAGTTTTGCTAGAATTTTTTATGTGATTATTAATTAGATGTGTTTTCTAGTAATAAAATGATATATTTTTGTATTATATGAAATGACGTGTTTGTGGTAGTTATTATATATGTCTCATAGGAGATCTTCCAGATCGCACGATTCTACTTCTTCTTTTGCTTGCTGAGGGTGTTAGTGGCATGGCATATTTATACCCAAGGGAGGTTATGATTCCAAAGAGTGGAGGGTAAGTATCAAATTGATTGTAATTTCATTAATATTTATAAAATGCATACATATCATTCAAAATTTATTCAATGCCTACATCAAAATTAATATAGGGGTTTTGAGCAGAAGACTTCCTACCATATTACAGCCGTCTCTAAGAAGGCGCATATGAGTCGGATGTCAGGGTGTTGGCCTTAGTGTGATGATATCCCATGCATATTAAGAATGCCATATGGGCCGACATGATGGCAAGTATAAATTTATAATTCATTTTAAAATGACATTTTTGATCTTCGAAAATTAACATATTGTATATATTTTATTTTAATTACAATGTGTAGGTTGTAATAGTTATTGAAGAGCAAGATAAAGATATTTTTAAGCATCATTGGAACAAGAAGCTAAGAAAAATTTATAGGGACACCCTCTCAGGTGCAAAAAAAGAATAAAAAATCTAATTGGATGAGCGCTATTATTTTGGATGAAATTTCAATAACACTCGAAAACTCCCACTGTGAAAGTAAGTTTTCTAATTTCGTAATGTTGTTATAATTTTTTTAAAGTTCATGTATGTAACGACCCATAAAATTTCAATAATTAAATTGGTTAATTTAATAAGCTTTTGATAATTTAATATTGAAGGAAATAAAAATTGTGATTTGATAATGAAATAATAATTTGAATTAAAGGCAATAATGTTAATATAAGTCGACTATTAACAATTGGAATGGAATTCCAATAATGAAATAATGTAAATTGTTATACTTGGTCATAAAATTCAATATGAGAAACAAATGTAAGTATTTAATTATTGTATGAAATGATAGTTAATATAAATTAAAGATGGAAATTGGAGTATATTAAGAAAATGAAAGGTAAAATAAGGGTTAACTAGGTTTATATAGTAATAATGGACTTAATAAAAAGATTAGAATTGAATCAAATCAATTTAATGGAATTAATCATAATTAATTGGAATTCAATCTGTAACAAATAGATTTATTGTAGGCAAATGAAATTAAGTACTATGAAAATTGAAATTAGGATGAAATGGGAATTTTTTTATGATTAGGATATAGACCAATGTTAATATTACCTTTAAGATGATAAGTTAATAATTGATTTAATAACAAGATTGAGAAATCGAATAAATGGATTTATTGAAATTTCAATTGATAATTAACGAATTTACTAAAATTAAAATCAAATACTGTAATTTGTGAATTAATTAACTTTGAATTGATATAGAAATTGGTTAAAGGATTTCAAATTTCTAAGTAACCCAAAGGGATAGAAATTGTAAACTATAATATTTGAATTGAAAATTTGATTTAATTAATTTAATATTAATTTATTTAGTTAATTGAAATATAGCCATTTTGGTCACTGACACGGATTTTGACGAAACCGGTTTCATCGGATCCGTAACAGTAGGTTATTATAGGATTTCAAGATCCGTAATGATTAGACTTGCTGTTTGATTGTACGGGCTCGAAACACCTAGAAATCAATTTAATTGAAATTAGTTGAAATCAATTTAAAATATTCTGATTTTAATGTAACTTCTTCATACGATGGAATTAGGACTTGAAACCAGTTCCATTGAGTTTAAAATAATTGAAAACATCTATTTTGATATATTGGTTGACCCATTTTCGTTCCGGAGGCAAAACGGGCTTTTCTGGTCGTTTATCGTTCCAACCCAAATCAAATCCGATCCGTTGATTCTATTTTCTAACCTACCTATAACTGTCTCGTCCCAAAACCTAGGTCATTTCTTATTTCTTTTGTCTTTGCGTACATTCTTTCTCAATTCCACATTTCAATGGCAGCCAAATCAAAACAAAATTCCCAATTCAATTTCAAATCAAATCTGAACTCCAAAAATTAAACTCCTCAAAATAAATCGAATTATATGTTGATTTGAAGCTCTTGATCAGTGCATCTCAGATCTGTAATTTGTTTTCCAATTTGAACCATTCTTTGTCCATAAATCAAGAATGAACCATGGCCGTTCATATTGGATTTTGATGATCCAACGGTGGATCTTCAACGTGATGGTAATCGGAAGGTGCTGGGTCATGGAGGAGGCTTAGAGGGGTTCATCCATATGGTTATGAACTGTCGGAGGCAACACAATTTGTCAGATCTTGGAGTTTTAGGTCGCGTGTGGGGGTTCGGAAGGAGCCATTTCTGGCTGAAGTGATGTGGCACTCGGCCATGCCTAAGGCAGATTGAGGAGGAAGTGACACCGGCGTAGTTAGATCGGGTCCACGGTCAACGAAGTGGCTGTTGAATATGCGCTCTGTGCTTATATGATTTTTGTTTGATGATAATAAACATATATGCATTCCTTTAAATGTATTTGTTAACATACTATTTTGTGTTCACAGATTAAATAAATATTTGTTGAATAAATTAAATAAAACAGAATTTGAATTCAAACGAATATTTTATTCAAACAAATATTTATTACAACTTTGATAAGTACAATTTCAAGCTCCCACTATAACTATACAACTTTGATCATATTTCATATTTACAGTTCACCTCACTACATATCACTCACACTCGTATTTATCTTCAACTTCCTTCCAGTTTGAATCCAGCATCTGAGCAATCTGCAAAAATATTCACTAACACAGTAAAATTGAAAAAGAAATATTTTTGCAATTCAAAAATAAAAGATGATTTTGAAAACATTGTTTGCCTCAGTTATTTGGGTTGTTCGTCATCATTTTTTATTGTATCTGTGCATATCAGCATTTTAACAGGGACAGCTTGTACATAAGTGGCTGCAGTACACACGTATACATTTGCACACGTGTGCACTGCCCCGCCAACTCGTGTGCACAAATCAAACAAAAGCACTGCTAACAATTCAGCATAAGGTCAAGCCCAAATAACACACGGGTTCAACTCAAGGCAACTTGAAGAATACAAGGACAAATAATCAAACTGCAACAAAATTTCTGAATGGAGGCAATGAAACAAAGACACAGCAGTGTCAGGTGAAACAGTGGATAAGCCAGGACTGTCAAATAACCAGAAGTGTGCTCAAAGCAAAACTAGTGCCAACAAAGAATCAAGTCTCGACCAAAACCAGTGCATGCAACATGGTGTACAAGCTCAATGAAGATTGCAGCAAAATTCAGCAATTCAAATAACCCATTGACCATCCAAACCAGTACAAACATGAACATGTGCAGACCACAGAACACAATGCCCAAGTATACAATAAAACAAGGCTCAAACCAAAAGTGCACAAGTAACATGACAGCAGACCAGAGTAATACAGTATGCACAAAGGCATAGCAAGTGCCACAAGATACAGTAATGCAACAGTGACCAACCAGAAGTTCAAGGCAAAAGTGATATGCACAACTAAACCAACATGGAATTATACAAGAACCAGTTGAGATGAACAATGCAAGGAGCATGGTACAATGCAAACTACAATATCTACAACAAACAACTCAGTGAAGCCAAATATACACAAGTGCAGATGAACAGATATGGCCGAAGTCAATGAAGCCAAGGCAAACTAAAGTACACGAATGCAACAATGAAACAAGACACAATACTGATGCAAGTGCGAACCAGAATGAAGTACACAAGCACTTAAACAAAGATGGCCAGAGAAAAAGTTCACAAGTGCAACACAACATCAGTAACAACATAAAGCAGTGCAACTACATGCGCAGTGAAGATGGCCAGAGACGAAGCTCACAGGGATGAACACAGTGACGACCGAGAGATGCAGTCAAGTCAAAATGCCGAAATTCGAATAATGTCATAGAAATTCACAAAATCAAAATATATAACCAATTCAAAGCCGCAAGTCAAAACCGTGGTAGCAAACGTAGTTGACCAAGTCACGAATCAACAACGTGACTATCAAGCAAAGAAAGCATATTCATATGAACAAGTCAGAAAACATCTCAAGCATCAATACAAGATCAAGCGGCCAGAGCAAGTAAATTGACGAATTCAAATATGTTTTTACGAACGTAATTCAAGGAATTCGAACGCATATAAAAGCCCAATCATCATCGGCAAACAAATCATGGAATTCCAGAAAGCAAAAATCAATAAAGCAAAAAGCAAATAATTACATACCAAATCAAGGAGAGAATTTGATCAACGAAGCAGCCGAAGTGAGCAACAATCGATCAACAGTACACGCGAATAATCATCGAATCAATCAACATATTATCGGCACTTCGAAAGCCCTAATTTGATCAAGGATGAAGCCCTAAATTTTGCAAGAGGAACGGCCGCCATTACGAACGAAGAAATAAAAGAGACGGGTCGAATAACAAAGGAGGCCGGCCTATTTTCTAAAGGAGTTTGTTTTAAAGGGCTTTAAATTTTTTAATTAGGGTTTAATTTTAATTGTTTTTAAATTTATATTTTAAACTGTTTAATTTTTCTAGTCGTGTGACTAGGGTACAAACTACGTGTCGTAATTTGGGAATTCGCAACTCGGTGGTTGAGTTGTGGCCAGGGTTTTGAGCGTAGAGTTAGGACAATCAATAGCGGGTATAGCGAGTTTACGTGTGTAAGCGAGGGACTTTCTAATTTCTAGTAGAAACCTTGAAGGTAGCACGTAGGCAGGGTTTTGCCGAAGCTGGGTAAATTCTGTGTTGTTCTGTTTTTTCTGTTATTTATATTCTGCGATATCTGTGTTGCTATTCTGTGATCTGAATTGAATATTTTATAAGCTTCCGCGATTAATTTTTATAATTAACACCATCACCCTATTCACTCCCCCCCCCTCTAGGGTGAAATCGATCCTACAAGTGGTATCAGAGCCAGGTTTAGAAGTCAACATTTGTTTTAAAAATTCGATTTATTTTAAAAAATCAGTTTTGTTTTAAAATTTTGAATTTTTAAAATGGCTTCTTTTAATAATGCTTTTGCAGAGGGTCAGTCGATAGTTAGACCACTAATGTTCAATGGTGAATATGCTTTTTGAAAAATAGGATGAATTTTTTTTTGAAAACCATTGACGCTTGGGATATTGTTGAGACAGGTTACAGAACTCCAACTATAACTGTAGATAATCAGGAAATAGAGAAACCAAAGGAACAATGGACAGAACTAGAAAATAAATTACAGAATACTAATGCCAAAGCTATGAATTCTATTATCTGTTCATTAGATCAATTTGAATTTAATCGTGTCTCACATTGTCTAACTGCACAGGAAATATGGCACATACTAGAAGTGACTCACGAAGGAACATCTCAAGTCAAAGAATCTCGCCTTGCCATGCTAAGCAGCGAATACGAGAACTTTACAATGGCGAAGGAAGAAAATGTCAAAGTGATGTACGGACGACTTTCCAATATCGTATACAAATCAAAATCTCTCGGAGAAACATACACCGAATTGGAAATAGTCCGGAAAATCCTCAGAGTCCTTCCACGAAGCTTTGAAGCGAAAGTAACTGCCATTCAAGAATCGAAAGATTTAAAACAACTCAAAGTTGAAGAACTTATCGGAAATCTCACCACATATGAGCTAGAGATAAAATTCAAAGAAGAGCGTGAAGGAGGAGATACTCGAAAGAAATCGATAGCTCTCAAAGGAACAACCAAAAGCGATGATGATAACAATGATGATGATGATGGAGCAGCAGAGCTGGCGCTACTAATAAAGAAATTCAAAAGGTGGAATCGCAAATACAGAAATCCAGCTCGAAATCATGAATTGAAAAGCAGAATAGGCAAAGCACTAGGCAACCCAGAAGAACAGAAAATCATCTGTTACAAATGCAACAACCCGGTCATATCAAGCCACTATGTCCTCAAAAACGATCAAACCAAGGAAAGAAACTAAAGAAGAAAAGCTTTGCGGCTACTTGGGATGAAACTGACGAAGATGAAAGTGATAGCACTGAGAGTGAGAGTGAAAAAGCAAACATGTGCCTTCATGGTGAAGTTACAAACAATGATGACGACGAGCCAAGTGAGGTATCAAAACTCACTCATTCTGAATTACTTATTTATTTCCATGAAGTAAATGGCTGTTATGAACGACCTAGGGAAAAATTCGCCAAACGTGAATCTCAAAAGGATACTTTGATAGAATGTAATAAACAACTTGATCAATTAGTTAAGAAATAACAAAGTAGGATCCGTAAGTGTGATAAGTGTCCAACATCCGAAGAAGAAATTAAAAAATCAGAAATCAATATAAAATCACTTGAAAATGAAATTCTAATTTTAAAAGAGAATGAAAATACTAGGAGAGAGAATTCTATTAAAAAGTGCACACAATTGTTAAACGAAAATGAATCTCTCAAAACACAAGTCCAACAATTGTCAACGACTTTAGATAAATTTTCAAAAAGTGAAAAATCGTTGAATATGTTATTAGGAAAGCAAACTTTTAATACAGTTAGACAAGGACTTGGATATAGTAAATCGAAAACTATTGAAAGCAATATTAATCATAATTCTTTGTGCACAATTTGTAGAAAATATGGACACAATCACAATAATTGTTGGTATAGACCCAAACATGTGAAAACTATACCGATTTGGGTTCCAAAAGGCACAAATACAATAATTCTCAAAGTTAAACAAATTTGGGTGCCAATGGGAACAATTATAAATAGTTTTGGGTCTCCACAAAATTATCGTTCTAAATATTTTGCCACTAACAATCATGGACCTATAAAAACAAATAGGTCACTAAACTCTCTTCTCGTGTAGGTATGCTGGCTGGCTAAGGAACAACAACAATGGTACTTGGATTCTGGCTGTTCCAGGCACATGACAGGCGATAAACCAAAGTTCCTTAGCCTAGAAAAGTATTAAGGTTGCAGAGTCACAATGGGCAACAATGACAAGTGTAAAATTGTCGGTAAAGGTAAAGTAGGTAACAATACATTTACCTTGAATGACGTACTATATGTTGAAAATCTGCACCACAATTTGATATCAATCAGCCAGCTATGTGATAAAGGTATGAATGTTATCTTTGATTCTGACTTGTGCAAAATTGTTGACAAATCATCAAAAGAAATCTTATTTTTAGGAAAAAGGAAAGGTAATATATATTCTCTATCTTTTGATGATCTCACCCTCTCTAAATGTTTGGTAGCTAAGGATATAGAAGTGAATTTATGGCATAGACGTTTAGGGCATGCTAGTATGAACTTATTAAACAAATTAAAAAGGAAAAGCTTGGTAAGAGGGTTGCCATCACATGAGTTTGAAACAGAAAACATTTGTAAAGCATGAACTTTGGGAAAACTTAAAAAATCATCGTTTCATGCCAAAAACAATGTAAGCACTTCTAGAGTTCTTGAACTAGTTCATATGGATCTATTTGGACCTAATGACATTGCTAGCTTAGGAGGTAAGAAATATTGCTTTGTGTTAGTTGATGATTACTCAAGATATACATGGGTATATTTCTTGGCTAAAAAATCAGAAACATTTTCATACTTCACAAAATTCGCAAAATTTGTGCAAAATGAAAAGGAAGTCACTATTGTTTCGTTAAGAAGTGATCATGGTGGAGAATTTGAATATTATGAATTTGAAACTTTCTATGATGAAAACAGAATCAAACATGAGTTCTCTGCACCACGTACTCCACAACAAAATGGGGTAGTTGAGAGAAAGAATCGAACTTTGCAAGAATTGGCTAGGTCTATGTTAAATGAATATGAACTACCTCTGCATCTCTGGGCAGAAGCAGTAAATACAGCATGTTATGTAATGAATAGAGTTATGATTAGACCGATTTTTAACAAAACCCCCTATGAGCTATGGTTCAACAATAAACCAAACATCGCTTACTTCAAAGTGTTTGGATGTCCTTGCTATATTCTTAATACAGGTGAGCAGTTAGGAAAATTTGAACCAAAGGCTGATGAAGGCATCTTCATGGGTTACTCTTCGAGAAGCAAAGCTTATAGAGTCTGCGACAAAAAGACTAAAACAATCGTGGAGTCAATCAATGTGAAATTTGATGAAGGCATTGATGATCAGGAAACATCCAAAAGCAACGTTGAAGAGGAGAAAGAAAAAGATGAGCTTGAAAAACCAAAAGAAACCGCTGATGCTAGAGAAACTACCACAACTCAAGAAGTCCGAAGAAATCTGGATCCAGAAAAACTGAAATACAAAACAGACCATCCACCAGAATTGGTAATTGGAAACCCTATAGCAGGTATACAAACTCGTTCATCCTTTAAAAATCTATGTGATCTGTGCTTATGTAGTGGATTTATTTCAGAAATAGAACCAAATAACATAGATTCAGCCCTTAATGGTGAAAACTGGTTCATGGCCATGCAAGAAGAGCTAAATCAGTTTGAACGAAATAATGTTTGGAGTCTAGCACCTAGACCTAAGGATTATCCAGTTATAGGAACAAAATGGATTTTTAAAAATAAATATGATGAATCTGGAAATGTAATTAGAAATAAAGCTAGACTAGTTGCTAAAGGATACAATCAAATTGAAGGAGTTGACTTTGATGAAACTTTTGCAGCTGTAGCTAGACTAGAATCAATTACAATATTATTAGCTTTTGCTTGTTACAAAGGATTTAAACTAAGACAAATGGACATTAAGAGTGCTTTTCTTAACGGAATTTTAAAAGAAGATGTGTTTGTTGAACAACCAGAAGGTTTTGAAAGTCATGAATATCCAAACCATGTATACAAATTGAAAAAGGCATTATATGGATTAAAACAAGCTCCCAGAGCTTGGTATGAATGTCTTAGTTCTTATCTCCTTGAAAATGGGTTCAAAAAGGGATGTGTAGACACCACACTATTTCTGTTGCATGAAAACGATGATCTTTTGATTGTTCAAATATATGTTGATGACATCATTTATGGTGCTACTAACAAGTTATTGTATGAGAAATTTGAAAAAGTCATGCAGGAAAAATTTGAAATGAGCTTGGTTGGAGAGTTAAAATTCTTTTTAGGATTTCAAATCCAACAAAGCGATAAAGGCACATTCATTTCTCAAACAAAATATATTAGGGAACTTGTCAACAAATTTGGATTGAAAGATGCTAAACCAGCAAGAACTCCCATGAGTACAACACTTAAACTTGACAAGGATGAAAAAGGTAAGACAGTTGATCAAAAGCAGTACAGAGGTATGATTGGATCACTCCTTTATCTTACCGCCTCTAGACCTGACATCATGTTTTCTGTCTGCTTATGTGCACGTTTTCAATCTGACCTAAAAGAATCTCATTTAAAAGCTGTTAAAAGACTTATAAGATATTTGTTGCACACCTCATGGTTTGGTCTTTGGTATCCATCAAACGATAATTTTGAATTGAAAGGTTTTTCAGATGTTGATTATGCTGGAAATTTAGTTGATAGAAAAAGTACTAGTGGAGCATGTTTTATGTTAGGACATTCATTAGTTGCATGGTCGAGTAGAAAACAGAATTGTATTGCATTATCCACAACAGAGGCAGAGTATATTGCTTTGAGTGGCTGCTCTGCTCAAATCTTATGGATGATACAAACTTTGCATGACTATGGCCTAAATTTTAAACGTGTACCACTAATATGTGATAGCAAAAGCGCAATCGATCTCACAAATAATCCTGTACATCACTCACGAACAAAACATATAGATGTTAGACATCATTTTATTAGAGATCATATTTCCAAAGAAAATATCTGCATAAATTTTATTTCAACTGATTCTCAATTGGCAGACATTTTTACAAAACCCCTACCAGAAAATAGTTTTTGTAAACTACGACTCAGCTTAGGTGTTTTAGAAATTTGCTGAATATTTAACATTTTTTTTCTCCCTACAAATCATCGAAGAGATAAATAGTGATTGAAAAAGTGACGAGTATTGATATTTATCATATATTATTACTCGAGACGGTATAATTAGTAAATTTTTCAAATTAAACAAGAGTCATAAAACTTTTGTTGGTAAAAATTCCATGACCATCTCTATTTCTATCATATTTCAAACAACCATCACTCATCAAAATTCAATATAGTTTGTCGATATGTGGTACTTTAAACAGGAATCATTCGTTTTCTTTTCACTTTTAAATAAATAATAAAAAAATGTATTCACTCTCATTTAAAAGTCCTCACGGTTATGCATGGGTGAATTACTTGGAAATTGTTATGTGCTTCCATGCTCATTTAAAATTCCTCACGGTTATGCATGTATGGAACGCATATCAAAAGTTATTTTTAAAATAAACAAGTTGATTCTAATCCCATTTAAAAGTCCTCACGGTTATGCGTGGTTAGAAGATACTTAAATTCATTTTTTTTCTAAAAATAAAATTGGAATACTACTAATCTCATTTAAAAGTCCTAACGGTTATGCATAGTTAGTAGATATTCAAATTCCTAATATAAATATACCACAAATAGACATAACTATATGGTTTTATATGATGACAACATTTCCATCATTCTAAAAGTGGAATATGCGCCTAACAAAATATTTATGATTTTTTGTTTGATTTTTTTTAAATTTAATATTTATATTCGATTGAGTCTTAATATTAGATCAATATCGATCACTTTATCTCTATTATTCTTTTGCTGATAACAAAAGGGGGAGAGAAAAGTTAAGATTTTAGCAAATAAAATTCATATATTTGCATATGCATATAGATTCATTTGCATATTTTTATTCTCAATGCATATATGTAGGGGGAGTATTGTATAGATAGGAAGCATTTAAATAGGGGGAGCAAATTGAACGATCAAATACATTTACTACATTCAAAATCTTAAATATATGTTTGTTATCATCAAAAGGGGGAGATTGTTGAATATGCGCTCTGCGCTTATATGATTTTTTTTGATGATAATAAACATATATACATTCGTTTAAATGTATTTGTTAACATACTATTTTGTTTTCACAGATTAAATAAATATTTGTTGAATAAATTAAATAACACAGAATTTGAATTCAAACGAATATTTTACTCAAACAAATATTTATTACAACTTTGAATAGTACAATTTCAAGCTCCCACTATAACTATACAACTTTGATCACATTTCATATTTACAGTTCACCTCACTACATATCACTCACACTCGTATTTATCTTCAACTTCCTTCCAGTTTGAATCCAGCATCTGAGCAATCTGCAAAAATATTCACTAACGCAGTAAAATTGAAAAAGAAATATTTTTGCAATTCAAAAATAAAAGACGATTTTGAAAACATTGTTTGCCTCAGTTATTTGGGTTGTTTGTCATCATTTTTGATTGTATTTGTGCATATCAGCATTTTAACAGGGATAGCTTGTACATAAGTGGCTGCAGTACACACGTATACATTTGTACACGTGTGCACTGCCCCGCCAACTCGTGTGCACAGATCAAACAAAAGCACTGCTAAGAATTCAGCACCAGGTCAAACCCAAATAACACACGGGTTCAACTCAAGGCAACTTGAAGAATACAAGGACAAATAATCAAACTGCAACAAAATTTCTGAATGGAGGCAGTGAAACAAAGACACAGCAGTGTCAAGTGAAACGTGGATAAGCCAAGACTGTCAAATAACCAGAAGTGTGCTCAAAGCAAAATTAGTGCCAACAAAGAATCAAGTCTCGACCAAAACCAGTGCATGCAACATGGTGTACAAGCTCAATGAAGATTGCAGCAAAATTCAGCAATTCAAATAACCCAGTGACCATCCAAACCAGTACAAACATGAACATGTGCAGACCACAGAACACAATGCCCAAGTATACAATAAAACAAGGCTCAAACCAAAAGTGCACAAGTAACATGACAGCAGACCAGAGTAATACAGTATGCACAAAGGCATAGCAAGTGCCACAAGATACAGTAATGCAACAGTGACCAACCAGAAGTTCAAGGCAAAAGTGATATGCACAACTAAACCAACATGGAATTATACAAGAACCAGTTGAGATGAACAATGCAAGGAGCATGGTACAATGCAAACTACAATATCTACAGCAAACAACTCAGTGAAGCTAAATATACACAAGTGCAGATGAGCAGATATGGCCGAAGTCAATGAAGCCAAGGCAAACTGAAGTACACGAAAGCAACAATGAAACAAGACACAGTACTGATGCAAGTGCAAACCAGAATGAAGTACACAAGCACTTAAACAAAGATGGCCAGAGCAAAAGTTCACTAGTGCAACACAACATCAGTAACAACATAAAGCAGTGCAACTACATGCGCAGTAAAGATGGCCAGAGACGAAGCTCACAGGGATGAACACAGTGACGGCCGAGAGATGCAGTCAAGTCAAAATGCCGAAGTTCGAATAATGTCATCAGAAATTCACAAAATCAAAATATATAACCAATTCAGAGCCGCAAGTAAAAACCGTGGTAGCAAACGTAATTGACCAAGTCATGAATCAACAACGTGACTATCAAGCAAAGAAAGTATATTCATATGAACAAGTCAGAAAACATCTCAAGCATCAATACAAGATCAAGCGGCCAGAGCAAGTAAATTGACGAATTCAAATATATTTTGACGAACGTAATTCAAGGAATTCGGACGCATATAAAAGCCCAATCATCATCGGCAAACAAATCATGGAATTCCAGAAAGCAAAAATCAATAAAGCAAAAAGCAAATAATTACATACCGAATCAAGGAGAGAATTTGATCAACGAAGCAGCCGAAGTGAGCAACAATCGATCAACAGTACACGCGAATAATCATCGAATCAATCAACATATTATCGGCACTTCGAAAGCCCTAATTTGATCAAGGACGAAGCCCTAAATTTTGCAAGAGGAACGGCCGCCATTACGAACGAAGAAATAAAAGAGACGGGTCGAATAACAAAGGAGGCCGGCCTATTTTCTAAAGGAGTTTATTTTAAAGGGCTTTAAAAATTTTAATTAGGGTTTAATTTTAATTGTTTTTAAATTTATATTTTAAACTGTTTAATTTTTCTAGTCGTGTGACTAGGGTACAAACTACGTGTCGTAATTTGGGAATTCGCAACTCGGTGGTTGAGTTGTGGCCAGGGTTTTGAGCGTAGAGTTAGGATAGTCAATAGCGGGTATAGCGAGTTTACGTGTGTAAGCGAGGGACTTTCTAATTTCTAGTAGAAACCTTGGAGGCAGCACGTAGGCAGGGTTTTGCCAAAGCTGGGTAAATTCTGTGTTGTTCTATTTTTTCTGTTATTTATATTCTGCGATATCTGTGTTGCTATTCTGTGATCTGAATTGAATATTTTATAAGCTTCCGCGATTAATTTTTATAATTAACACTATCACCCTATTCAACCGCCCCCCTCTAGGGTGAAATCGATCCTACAGTGGCGCTAGTAATCCAGGTAGGAGCGGTGGACACTAGGGTTTTGGTGTTGAAAGATTACATGTCTTTTTCTTAGTGACATGGCTCATTATTTCCGGTTTATTTTTTTATTTTATTTAATTTTTAATCTAAACATATAACTTCTAATATGTATAACTTTTGCATATAAGGTCCGGTTTGTGTGCGGTTTCTTTTGTTAGGATCGTATCCAAATTCCAGGCATTTTGACATTAGTTGGACAAATTCCAAGTCGGTTCAAATTTTGGGTTTAAATTGGACTTAAATTCAAAGGTGAGTGTTATAACTCACTCACAACTTCTAAAATTTCTTGTGTTCGTTAAATTAAATTTATGATGTGATTAGACATTTATTTATGACTGTTTGGTACATTTTGAATCATCATCTCAGTTAATTTGCATTTATTTGAATTAAATAGTTATTTAATTTATTAATGAATATAAACTTCCAGTTAGATACCCGGTATTGATTACCAGTTCTATATTGATATTTATTGATTGTTTTGGATGATGATTGTGATGGACGTGGATTGTTGATATTGGTTGAATGGATGTTTTATTTTATATCGGTATAAATTATAAGTTCATTATGGATTTTTATTTATTTCAGGATTGCGGTTTGAAATGATATACAACAGTAAAATGTTTAAATTATGGATTGAAATGATAAATATCCATATCACTTAACCCTAGGGTAGAGAATTATATACGGACACCGAATTAGTTAAATTAAATGATTTTGAGATTATTAATTTCTGAATTTAATCAATTGATGTTTTGAAATAAAATTTGATTTATATAAATTGAAGTATTATGGAAAAATCAAGTTTTATGTTGAAATGCGAATTGGGTTAAAAAGGAATTTCTTTAAGAAATTAAATCGGAAGTTTAAGGTTAAATTTTTATGTATAAATGAAATTCTATCGAAATTGAGTTATTGAATTTGTTTGAAAATAACTTTGAAATATTTTTAAATTGGAGTAATCCGTATTGATACTTTGAATATGGATTGAAACGATATGGAAATTTGAAAGGTCCAAAATGTTGAAATGAAATGAATAGTTTAATTTGATGTTAATTTCAAACTAATATTTTAATATAAACTGTTTTAAAAATATATTATTTTAAAAAAATTCTAATTATCAAGATTTTTAAATTTATTAATCTATTTAACAAATATTAACTATATGAATTATTTTAATCTATTTCAAACCAATTTAATTTATTTTAAACTAATTAGACTATTTTAATTTATTTTAAATCTTATTAATCTATTTTAATACTATTTAATCTATCTTAATTATATTTAATCTATTTTAAATCTATACTGATCATATATAACTATTTAAACTATTTTCTTCCAAGTTCCAAACCAAGTAAAATGGATGGGATTATATTCAAATTTCTCGATTTTTAAAGTGAATATGGTTAATGATGTCATAACC
Source organism: Allium cepa (assembly GCA_030765085.1). Classification (NCBI taxonomy): domain Eukaryota; kingdom Viridiplantae; phylum Streptophyta; class Magnoliopsida; order Asparagales; family Amaryllidaceae; genus Allium; species Allium cepa. The sequence goes on from CM060944.1 coordinate 270,893,839, forward strand.
ACAGTTGGGACTAAAAGTTATAACTAATTGAATATGATGATTTTGGAGTAAGGATTTTTCTTATTTTGGAAGTATGATTTTTTGAAAGAAATCATGATTTCGGAAAGGATAATTATTTGGAAGTGATATAGTAATGAAAATACGATATTTTGATATAAATTGCGAATTTGACTTTGAAAGTAGATAAATTTATCGAACTATGATTTCAAAGGCGAATATGATTTTGAAAGTAAGTAATGATTTCGAATGTGATATGGTTTGAATTGAATATGATATTTTGATATCAATTATGAAATGATTTGGAAATGTAAAAGAACCATCCGGTGTGTAATAAGTGATTGGTTGTCAAAGAGACCAGGATCGGATGTTGTCATACTCTCTGCCAATGCCGGAAACCACTTTGACAACTATGCACGCGGTGGAGATTCCAAAATGAAGTAGAATGGTGGCAACGATCCTAAAGGTATATTTACATGGACCTAACTCCCTTAAGTCAGTATAAGGTGGCTAAAACATGAGAGCTTCCGGGCCAAGAGAGTTAGCCCCTCCGATCGGACACATTCCATCGATACTATATTTTGACTTTTGATTTATTTGGTGGTCACCCTTCGATTTTTACTCAGGAGTGTGTTTCGAGTTGGTCGGTATTTACGGCTATGCGTTACCAACAGTCCGGATGTGTAATTGGTATATCTACCCTGACATTTCTAGTTGTGCCGTGTCACCTACCCTAGCGCGCCTTCTACAAGTTTGTTTTATGTCGTGCCTATAGGGTATCCTCTGGCGGCTCCGATTTATGGGGAGTTATGGAACTGTATAGACTATTGGCGTCCAAAAATATGTTATGGTTGAAAATGTAGAGCCTTAACGCTATTTTTAAACATTATGCTTTACTTTAGACATTATTATAATAGCGTATTACTATATAGTAGGTAGTTTAACGGATCCTTAGGAGACATGAATTCTGAACATCTCTTAAGTTACTACACTCACGTTAGACAATGGATAGGAGATGTCAAACCCCGTAAACATCTCTGACGTCGTCACATGCATATTTACCGTTGGTTTAACTTACATAAGGTCTTTTAGTTCCGACTCGAGTATTTTGTCTTTTCAATTCGCTCGGATCAGCCTGAGCATTTCAGGATTTGAAGACTTATCCCAGAGGATGAAGACGAAGATGTGTATTACTACTATTTACTATATTATTCCACTTCATCATACTATTCTGCTGCATTATTATTTATTTATCTTTGATATGTGTAACCCTGATACTGTGTTGTATAAGTATAATCAAATGTTTTGTAAACAGCCTCATGAACTATTATTTGATTATTATATTTTGTCATTCCGCTGTGAGATTCTATTTTGTTTTATTTCTCTCTTTTTCCTATTTACCCCAATAACAATCTACCCTTTTATATGGTTTGAGTTGGCATGTATGTCTGCTTAAAGCGTCCAAAAAGGTAGTATGTTACAATATAATAGTTGCATTAATTTAGTCATTCATATATTTAAGTTTACAAGAAATTTCTGAGTGAACTTGGCAAACATAAATAAATATCCCATTGTAAATTACGGCTGCTCAAAATCCTTCCAATGGTTTCGAAAGGAATTGTTAAATTCATAAATTGCGATTATAAAATAGTTATAACATTATTTAATCATATATATACCTTGTTTATTCATATATAATTTCAGGCTAAGGTGAAGGGCCGTGAGCTTACATATGTGAAGGTCTTCATATGGACTCATGCAATCGAGCACATCAATGATGATGGCTTAGTTTCATTTACTTGGATGAAACTTAAATCACAAGCCATGATGGTTAACTTGCTTAAAAAATTTCTTTTATTTCACATTACATGAGTTGTAAATTGAATACTCATTGTGGCAAAATTCTATTTCTAATCATAGGAAAGATTTTAAATGAAGTGAGCTCAAATGCTATAGTCCACCGATTGAAAGGAGTTGACTGCTGGGGAGGATGATGGGATTTTTGATGTTGGGATAGACAAGCCCATGCGAAATAGGAAATATGGTTATGACAATCAAAATGTAACATTTATTGAGTTTAAATACTTCAATAACTAATATATAAATTTTACTTAATATTGAGCATAAACTATAACTAGCTATTAACTAATTTTCAGGCGAGGATGTCCCAGGCCGATTATAGGAAATCATATGCCAAAGAGGATTTCACACAGCTCAAACAACAGGTGGAAAAGTTGAATGATTGGTGGAACAACGGATGATTAGCTACGTTGCTAGATGAGTGGATTGTGGCCTTTATGGAAAAGAAGAGGACATTTCCTGAGCATGGATCAGGAAATGATGGTGATAAGTAGGAATGGTTGTGTTTCAGATGGATTTTGATTGTTTTCGTTTTGTACTTATTTGACATGTGTTGCTGGATTTGATACTTATTTTATGGTTGTGTTGTTTGTGGATTTTTGATGCATTTGCGGATGTCTGATGTTTGTTTTTTTTAATGGACATGATGATTTGTAGGTATGGTTGGGTTACTTTGGTCGAATATTGATGTAAATATTGATTTTGTGATATAAACCTGGTTATGTGTGATATGAAGGAGATTATGCGATGTATGCAATGGTTGTAAATGTGAAATTGGGTTTATATGTGGTATGTATGAGTGGATAGAGATATGAATATATATGTGTATTTGGATGGCTTAAATAGCAGCTATCTTGTAAAACAGAATACCCAAGTTGGCGACGGCCTATTGGTATAGGCCTGCGATGGCTAACGACACATCATTGGCATATACGTTCATGCCACGTGCCCATCAACCTTCATCAGCTAATGACGACAAAGCCATCCCTAGCCGTCGATAAATAAATGAGAAAGCCATCGCTAATGTCGTTACCTTTTATTCGATTGACGACTTAAAAAGCGAAGGCATTTATCGTCGGTAAGCAACAGTCGTTGATGGCTTTTTACCATCGCTAAACATAGTATACTCTTGTAACGTACTAAAAAATTCATCAATGGATATGAATTTAATATTTTATAGTTTAATTAATTAAAGTTAAATAATTATACTAATGCACTTCTACAAATAACGCCAAAACTCAAAAACCACATGCAAGTTTATCCGAAATTTCGCCATGAGTTCAATGGAAGAAACTGCTTGTGAAACAAAGTTTGTATGCAATAGTTATTCAAAATATAAAATTCAGTCGTAGTAATTGTAAATATATAAACTTGTCCACAATTAAATATTAATAAAAAATTATTTGTTTATTTCTCTAATACTTCTTTAAATAATTCTAGCGAATTAAGGTCGATCTGAAATGATCGACTGCCGTGGATGCATTTCTTTCATTTCCCTCTACGTAATTCTACTCTTTATCGTCGATTGGTCATTGTTTCACCGTCGAATAAAAATCTCTAGAGTCAACAGTTCTTGGTTTTTCAATGACTTATTATCTTCTATCGAACGTGCAAGCCAAATGTAAAAGAATCCCAAAAACTGAATTTCATCACCACATCTATGTCAACATGCCATATAAAACGACATATTATAAAGTATACTTTGGTATTGATTTGTGATTTGTCTTATTTTGTATTTTGTAAGTAGTGAAGATAATTAGAAATAATCACAATCAAAAGGAGATTAGAGAAGATTTTAGGATTAGGGTTTAAAAATTAAAATAAAGAAGAGTTATGGTCCTTTATCTTCACATTTATAGGCGAGAAGGGTCATGTTGGGCCAAAGCGGCCGTAAAGGCCGAAAAAGCCAATTTTCGAACTTCAACAAAAATATATAATAACATATATCGAAATATAGATTTTCAATATTTCTAAACACAATGGAAGGATCAAAATCTCCAAAAAGTAACCCTACTCAAAAATGTCTCTTATTACCTATTGAATTTAATTAGCTATTCAAAATTAATTAATAATTAATGTGTTGAATTAGTAGTCGTTACATTCTTCTCCCATTACAGAATTGCTCCCTTGCAATTTCGTAAATATAACATTCAACCAAATAACCAAAAATATAATTATTTGTTTAATTACAAAATATGTAGAAGTATACAAAAACATAATCATGTTTTTAATTACAAAACATAATTATTTCCAAATTAAAGCTTCCTTGTTCTTTTTAAACCAAAATCCTCCCTCGAAATACCAATATCATTGTATAAAATATATATTTTCTAAATCTTATCATCGTTATCCTTTAAAATCTACTTAAAATAATTATTGAGAAAATACCATTTAATAGAAAACTTTCAAAATGTGTGAATACTTCCTAATATCAAAATAAGAGCCCTTACAAAATTGAAAAAAATTACGGAAGCTGATAATTACTCATATAAAAATAGATCTAAAACATATATATTTGATAAAAACTCCAAATTTCTAATAATGATGAAGAGAACCGCCCAACATTGCTTTGATTCCCCAGTGGTGTCCACAAAAACCTTCTGGTCACCAAAACACTTCAGTTGCTATTACATATCTTCAAGGAACATCAACAAATCTCTTAGCCATTTAAATATCTAGTCTTCTTCCGTCTAAGAAACAATGTCATTACATTATCAATAAACCAAATATGTCTCTTATTAACTTACTACCTTCTCTAATGTACGCCCTACTAAAAGTCAACATTGGATATTGATCTTATCGTAAAATATTCAACAATAATAGGCAATATGTAACGACTCGCCTTTCATTCCACATAAAGACGCATCATTATTTAAAAAGAAAGGGATAGAAAAGAGGAAGATAGAAAAGAAAGAACTAAACAATACCAAAATCTCACAGCGGAACGAATAAAATATATTAATCATATAGCTATTACATAATATACATCATTTATCAGAGTTATATAGCTTAATACATCACAAATTAGACAGTTATAAAGATCTGTCTATTGTACAACTCAAATTTCATACAAGACATCAACACAAAGATCAACACAGCGGAACCACTATATATCTACATATGCTGAAGCCTCCAGCTCCATATCTCCTCCAGAATTCGTCAAGGCTGGCATGAATCCCTTGGCTACTCGTAAAAATTTAAGTACCCAAGAGTTTAAGAAAAACAGAAAATAAACTCCGGGTCGGACATGGGTCTGTGTGTGTAAACGGTTTAAAATTGCTTAATTTTGAAAAACCTTTGAAAACAAAAGGTATCTCGTAAGACTTCTCGCACATAAATACAGAAAAGTTTTTACCTTACGATAACCAAAACATTTGATATGAAATCCAGTGATATTATGATAGTGTCTAGGATTTTCAAGTAAAATATTGAAACAGCTGGAATGCTTACAACTCACGTTGCAACATAGTTGGGAACAATCAAAACGTACGGCACTTATTGGAGATTGGATTCCATATAATGGCATGGCTATAGGAGTACCACCCGTCATAGTATGTGGCCTAGATCACCGTACTGAGGATTCACCCTGATTCCCCGCAACTCAAGACCAGAACCATCCCTTATTGGATAGTCTCGAATAAGACAACCCCGTAATTAATCCGAACAACTGCGCCCACAGACGAATAAAAAGGTCCTATAGATAGGGGAAATCTTATCCTACTTGGGTGCTACCCACTTATCCTTGCTACACCTCCCCTGTTTTATCCATTCCCGGTTGATAAGGCTTGAGGCTACGATTACCTTTGTAGAACACATATCTTAGAATGCTCATCGTCCTCCAATGACGATGGTTTGAAAGCATTCAATCCATACAAGTTCGTTCCGGGTTCGAACGAAAACGAAGGCACTATCTCGTTACACTCATTTTGGAATCAGCCTCAAAGATAACGACAATAGCCCTTGCACTTTGAATCTTCATCTTGAACATCACTTGAGATTTCACGACATATCGTTTAATTTGGATCGATGTGGTTTTCGGATATCCAAATTTGAAAATCCGATCCCGGTCACATCGAAATCCAAAACGCCGTCTTTTAACGTCCAAGTTGTTTGAGTTTTAAACAATTTAATTTATTACCTATATTCACACAGGTGGATAATTCACATTATCATAGATAGATAATCATAATTCAACAAAAGCTTCTCATATCACAGAGCAGCCATGTCATATATCAGAGATATCAAATAATCCAAGGCATTCAATCATCCATAAGCAAACATAAATTAGTCACACCATTTCTAATTAATTTATATAAATTAAATTAATTACTTCCGGTACTAAAAATCCTGCTTACTTAACCATTAATTACAAACAAATTAATTTATCATCCCTTAATTATCATCTCAATTTAATTAATCTTAATTAATTAATCTTTAATTACATTAAGTAATTGGCCTTAATTAATTACAAAAATTAATTATTATTTAACCATACACATTAATTAACCTTTAATTACTCTTATTAATTAATTAATTATAATTGATTACATTGATCCTTAATTATTTACATTAATTTATTATTCTATAATCACTTACATTGATTAATAATCTTTAGTTAATCACATTCATTAATTAACCTTAATTAATCATAGTCAGTAATTAATTATCCTTTAATTAATTACATTCAGTAATTAATCCTTTATTGCTCCCATTTAATTACTTCCATTAAGTAATCATCCTTTAATTACTTCACTAGGTAATTTCCCTTTTATCATTTACATTCAGTCATTGTCCATTAATTACTTACACAAGTAATTGCACTTTAAAAAATCACATTAAGTAATTATACTTAATCAATAAATGATTGTCCTTAATTAATTAAATTAATTAATTTCCTTAAATTAATTACATTAATAATCTAAATAATTACTAATTTCTTCCATTAATTAATCACTCTTTAATTAATTGACCTTTAATTACTCAGATTAATTAACCCTAAATTAATCAAGTAATTAACTGTCCTTAATATTAATCAATCATCTTAAATTAATTACGTAAATTTAAATTATCTCTTAATTACTGGTTAATGATCCTTACAATTAATTACACTCATTAATTATCCATAAATTACTTTCATTAAGTAATTACCTTTGATTATTATCACTAATTAAATTACCTTATTAATTCACTAAGTGATTAACCTTTAATTAATTTACTAATTAATTATCTTTAATCAATCACAATCCTAATTAACTAAAGATAAATCCTCTATCTTAATTAATCACTTATTTAAATCTTATTTAATTTAAATGTTTTGAAACTAATTTATACAAAAATCAATTGAGGTCTTCTCGATTAATTAAGGATTAATACTTACCTTATTTACACTTAATTACATCATTGAACTCATTTGAAAAACATTTGGGATATAAATCACATAATTAACCAATATAATTACCCTTAAAATAAACAAATTTAAATCATTTGACTTTTATATTAAACTTGAACTTGTTTTCAAAATCTTATTAAATGATTTTATTTTACTTTAGAACTCGGTTTATAACCTGATGAAAATCTCATTCATTTTAAATCATTATTTAATAAATTGCTTACAAACTTAATTATTTTTAATAACTTTAAAACTTGGACAAAAATTATCTTTGAAAACTTATTTATTTCATTTGGCTTTTGAAAACTTGTTCAACATTAACTTTTCTTTAAGGAAACTTAGTTAATACATTTTGAAAACTAAAATTAAATTAAGTTACTTGCTTTTTAAAAAAATACCTGTACATGATTTCTTAAAAAAATTAAAAGTCAGGTTCCCTAAATAAACAACTCGAGCCAGCATCGATTCTTCCCCGAGACGAACCCCGAGCTACCCCATGACCCTCACTCTCCCACTCTACTTCGATACAAATAGCAAAGGGCTCGAGCACAAACCCGGGCATCCTCTTCTCCCCTAATTACGCAACACTACCCAGGTACAAACGTACACGTGTGCACGTGCATGTCGCTTCCACCCTTCTCCGACTATCTTTCCAAACCCAAACCAGTCGTCGATAACCTCGCCAGATGTAACAACCCGCATATTTTACAATTGAGTATTTAAATATTTCATCGTTAGTCGGATTTTAGTCCAAAAAACTACTTTTTGCAAACAGTCAAATTAGGGCTCGAGACCACCCCCATCGAGTTCAAAACGTCGTTTGCGATCTTTTTGAGTATAAACTTTGATATGTTTGGAGTTAGTGGAATTTTGCTACCTTTTCACTTAGGGCTTTGGGTTTGGTTCAGCCCATTAGCCAACTTAATACCCCAAACTGAACCACTCCTCTTCATTCACTCCCTCTTCCTCTACTTTTCAGTTCTAAAGAGATTAATGGTTAGTGGAATGGGAAATTAAAACTCCAAACCCTAGTTTTCTTTTGCAAATCAAGCTCTAGCTCCAAACTATTAGAAGAAACTTTGGTAAGCCTCTTCTTCTTCTTCTCCAACCCATTCTCTTATCAATTTCAGAAATTTCCTAATCCTAATTTAGGAAATGTTTCTCCTTTGAGCTTAGATTCAAGCTTGTTGGGTTGGAATTGAAGAGTGATTGTTCTAACCATTGTTGTATTGCTTCTTCTTCATTGATTTTGTGAAAAGGTGAGATTTTTATCTCACATCTATGCTTATATCTATCTTTGAATGTTGGGTATGAATTCCTAATACTTACTCATGTGCATTTGATTTTGATTTGGGTTGGTTTTGTGAATATTCCAATTTTAGTGTTTTGAAAGCCAATTTTTAAAATTCATAGCTTTGATCTTTGATCATGATTTTGTGATGCATCAAAGAGCTTATACGGCTGGGTAGTCGATTGGCATAAACCCCTAGCGTCCATTGCTCTTCCGATTTAAATTTGGTGGAGATTTGGCCCTCACTCAGATAGGCTGGGAGGAGCTGGAAACCGGCTCCGGTCGACCGAGCTCTGTGGCCGGCCAACCGACCTGCTACCAAAGTGCATAAGCACTTTTCTGTCTCTGGTCTGGTCGAACAACTACAGAGCTCAGTCGACCAACCTGCTTCCCGAGAATTTTTCTAGAACAGGGTCCGGTCGACCCAGCTCTGTAGCCGGCCGACCGACCTGTTGCTGTTTTGCCTGTTTCGCCTATTTTGCGTGGTTTCCAAATTTAATCGATTCGTGTTCTTTCCTTCTTTGTTGTTATCATTTGTTATTGACTTTGATGACTTCTTTCCTTCGGAATTTTAGGAATATCCATTTTGATGGATTCGGTATCGATTTCTTTGGATTTTTATTTACGTCTTCGAATGTGAATTTTAGTGATTGATTGTTTCTACAATCATTTTTGTGATTTGTCACTTCAAAATATAAAGGTTTACAATGCTAGTAGTAAATATCAAAAATCTTTCTTCAAAATGATTTACAAAGCTCGTTTTCTCAAACCACACACCTTTATCTCACTCGTATGAGAAATCCAATTAAACGACTTAGTAAAACAAGTGGTATGAAACGCTTGCGTTTACTTCGTTGGTTAATTCTTTGACTTGTTCGATTGAAACTCTTGTGGCAATTTTCTAGTGGAGATCTACAATTTGTTCGTAAATATTTAAGTTAAGCTAGTGGTTATGGGACATGATGCTAAGCTCATATATTTACTAGCTTAGAATAATTGACACTTTCTTGATGATCATTGAGGATCATTTTTGTGGTTATGACTAGCAATATGCTATGTTTCTTTGTCCACGTAGGGAACAGTACCCCATTTTATTGAGTTTCGTCTCATTTTTATTATAGGCTAACGACCTATTTATTTCTTGGGGTTTCGACCCAATTTTTGTGGGCTAGCGACCCATGTTTTTATGGAGTTCGGATCTCCGGGCGTACCGCTGTACTACGTCGTTTTTTTTGAATTTTACGAGTTTTGGGTTCTTCGGGCGTACCGTTGTACTACGTCGTTGTTCCGAACTATTCGAGTTTCTGGTTCCTCGGGCGTACCATTGTACTACGTCGTTGCACCGGCTCTATGGTTAGCGACCATGGGATAGCGTCCCGTTTTGTGATACACGTGTTGGTGAGTTCTCATGCTCCTGGTTTGTGATAGGCCTCCCCCTTTTTGTGATTGATCATTTCTACGATCATTTTTGTGATTCCTGGATTTCTATTGATGAATTCTAGAATTTGAATTTCACCAATTTTACGATTGGCATTTATATGTTGTCAATATTTGTGGCTTGGTGAATGAAATAAGGAGTATGACATTCCTTTTGATCTTTGAGAAGATTTTTATGATATTGATTAATCTCTTGTTGATTTTCAATTACTTATTTATCACAGCTTGGCATTGTGATTATTACATGTTTAGTCATATCTCTTATTCTATATCATTTCGTCTGATATTTATAGCTAGAATGATCCGTTTATTATTTTCTTATTAAATAATACTTGGGTCAGACCGAGATGTTACAGGTGCTTCTGCTTGACTTCACTTCTAGGATTATCATCCTGACTTTTGGCTAACTACTTACGTAGTTTTTGTTGTATACCTTTGAGATATCCCTCCTAGATGTATACATATTCTTTTGTCTAGCACTTGTAACCATTCATTTGTGATATTGTGGTTCTTGTTTGACCACTACTCTGATGTACACTTTCATGTGTTATATTCAAGTCTATTACCGCCTTTGTGATATGAATTATCTGTGATTGATTGTGTTATGTTTATTTCTATATTTGTTTCCGAAGACATTATAGCCACTGTGTAGTAGCTTTGAGTTTGTGTCGGTGTGTTGGATTTCCTCTTGAAAAGAATGCAAGTTATAGTTTGTCTGGCATATCGGTACTCGCACAAAGCAATTATACAGATGGTCGCTCCTCAGCAGCCTTATTCTCCGTGCTAGTTGACGGCATTACACCGTAGTGTCCTTGACTAGTGTGGGTATAGAGGTGGGGCGTCACATATTGGTATCAGAGCCAAACTTCGGAACAATGTAGAATATTCTAGCAAGGATCATCGTCCTACGTCCATCTTAGGAATTGTGCTTTAGGATTTAATTCGAGTCTTCGTACCGATTCATCCTATTTTCTCTATGATTCCTTGTATTATCTATCAAGATTGCTTGATATTCATTTGTGAATAACCTTTTTCTTCTTCCTTCTTCTTTCTTAAGGAAGAGAAATGGTTAGACCTGGCCGTCCCAGTGCTGGTCAATCTAGTGCTACTCCCTAAGATGGAGTTTTTATGTCTTCCCAGAAGCTTCTTGATCTAGTAAAGAATGGTCAAGCAGCCGGTTCTAATTCGGAACCAACTCATCCTAAGTCTGGATTTGCACGCTTGTGCAACGATTATACCAACTTGGGTGGGAAGCGATTCAAAGGTTCTGAAACTATTATTGAAGTCCAGGCTTGGCTGAGATCATGCGATCGAATCTTTTCTCGCATGAATCTTATTGATCTTCACCGTGTTCAGGTGGCCTCCAGTATGCTCCAAGAAAGAGCATTAGACTGGTACGAGCTTCTGATTTCTGAAATAAATAAAGGGGATCTCACTTGGGAGAAATTCCGATAGCGCTTTGAGTTAAAATTCGTACCGAAAACTGAGAAGGTGACTTTGGCTTGCCACTTTATTGACCTTGTTCAAGGTGAATCTTCTGTGACAGACTATGTCGCATCTTTCGAATCTCTTTCCAAATACGGGGTTGAATACATTAAACCCCATTGAAGAAAAATCAGAGACTCGTCTATGGCTTGAATAAAAACCTCAAGAAGCCATTACTTCTAAAATTAGAAGTTTCTTTTGATCAACTGATTGATATCGCTCTTCGTCTTGAAGAGGCAGATAAAGAAAGTGATGCCGATGTTGTGGGTGCCAAACCAAAACTCAATAACAAGAAGAAGAGGCCTATTAAGTTCAAAGGGTCTTATCCCAATAGGAAAGGGAAGCAAGCAATTCCGGTAGCAAAAGCTTTTGCCCCAAGTGGTGGGCAATGCTACAATTGTGGTTCTAAGGACCATTATGCGAACAAGTGTCTGAAACCTCACTTTTGTCGCTATTGCAAAAGTTCGGACCATTATTTATCTTCTTGTCCCAAACTTCAAGGTAGGAAGGAGGGAAAGCTTAATGTTGCTCAAGCCCCTGACAACACATCTCATGGAAAAGGTATTTCTCATTCTATCCTTGATGGAATTATTATGTTTCGTGATCAACCCATTCGAGTTCTTTTTGATACGGGTGCATCCCACTCTTTTGTTTCAAAAGAGCTTGTTGATACTTTTTCTTTGGATGTTTTGTGTTTAATGACTTCTTTGAGAATTGCGAATCCAGTTGGTGGATCCGCAACAATCAGTTTATTGTGTAAAGATGTCGAGATTATTTTGTGTGATCTTTCTTTCTGTGCCGACTTGCATGTTATGCGCTACTTAGGCTTTGGAATGATTTTGGGAATGGATTGGCTTAACCGCTAACAAGCCCAAATTTTATGTCCTGAGCGGACTATTCATCTTTGACATCCTTAATCTGTTAAGCAGATTTCTATTAATCTTAAAGATTCGGATTCCATCTTGGTTGCATCTTTATATTCTTTAAATCCTCATGATGATGATGATGATGATGATGATGATGATGAGGAAGACGTCATTTCTCTTATTCACGTTGTTCGTGAATTTTACGACATATTTGAGCCCGTTTTAGGATTACCACCTAAGCGAGCAATTGAGTTCAGAATTAATCTTATCCCGGGAGCTCAACCTATTACTCATCCTCCTTATCGTATGTCCAATAAAGAAAATGAGGAAATGCGCAAACAATTATCCGAATTGGAGACGAAGCAATTTATTCGCTCTAGTTCCTCTCCTTGGGGAGCTTCGGCTATTTTTGTGAAGAAATTCGATGGTACACTTAGGCTTTGCGTTGACTACCGCAAGCTTAATGATCTTACTATCAAGAATAAGTTTCCTTTACCTCGGATTGATAATCTATTCGATCAACTTAGTGGTGCTAGAGTCTTTTCACAATTAGACTTAGCTACTGGTTTCCATCAGCTTCGTATTGCAGAGGACAACATTCCTTTGACATCGTTCCATACTCGATATGGATCTTATGAATGGCTTGTTATGCCATTTGGATTGACGAATGCTCCAGCTTATTTCGTCGACCTTATGAATCGAATTTTCAAAGATTTTCTCGATCGATTTTGTTCTCATCTTTATTGATGATATTCTTGTGTATTCTAAAACCGAGGAGGAGCATGAAAAACATCTTTGGATTGTGTTGGAAACTCTTAGGAGTAACCAATTAAAAGCAAAATTTTCTAAATGTCGTTTTTGGCAATCTAGTGTGAAGTTTCTCGGTCGTATTATTTCCGAATCCAGAATTTCCGTAGATCCTTCAAAGATTGGAGGAGACCGAAGAGTGTGACGGAAATCCGTAGCTTCCTTGGATTGGCGGATTATTACCGTCGTTTTATCAAGGACTTTTAAAAAATTGACGTGCCTCTCACTAGCTTAACAAAGAAAGGTGTTAAATACATTTGGTCGGACAATGTGAAGCTTCTTTTCAGAAATTAAAAGAACTCCTTTCCGATGCTCCTATTCTTGTTATTCCCGAGGGGAATCAAGATTTTATTGTTTATACTGATGCTAATCGCGTTGGTTTGGGTGCCGTTCTTATGCAAAGAGAACGTGTTATTGCTTATGCTTCTAGGCAATTGAAGCCAGCCAAGTCTAGATATGCCACTCATGAATTAGCGCTCGCGGCTATTGTTTTCTCCCTTCGTATTTGGCGTCATTATCTTTTGGGAGAAAAATTTATTCTTTACACCGATCATAAATCTTTGAAGTATCTATTTTCTCAAAAGGAACTAAATTTGCTTCAACAACATTGGCTCGAATTTCTTGCATCTTTTGATCTTGATATTTTTTATACTCTTGGAAAGGAAAATCGAGTTGCCGATGCACTTAGTCGCAAGCAACAAGCGGTTGTTTCCATGATGATACCCGAAAGGAATGATCTCGAGGTTTTATCCACTTGTGAAATTCGAGACCGTGTTTCCGATTTATGCTCATCTCTTGTTTTATGTAACCTTGAGGCTCATCCTTCTCTTTTAGACCGCATTCTTGAAGCTCAAAGGCTAGATCCTGAATTGGCTATTCTTGGTCAAAATATTAAGGATAAAATTGATATTTAAAGTATGAAAGACTTTGATATTGATTCTCGTGGCGGCATTCGGAAATTTGGTAGACTTATCATGCCAAATATTAGCGATCTTCGTAGAGATATTTTAGAAGATTCTCATCGTTCGAAATTCACCATTAACACAATAAAAGACAAAATATACTTAAAATAACCCACTAACACATAAGAAAAAAAATTGAATTTAAATAAAACAGAAAAAGATTTAAAGAAATTTCTTAAAAATCCAAAACAGTGTCCAGAAATTACAAATAAATCACCATTGACTTTGAAAAATTGTTTACTTCATTTTAAAAATTATTATAATACAAAAATATTTATACAATAACATATTAAAATAAAATATGATAAATAAAATAAGATTTATATAATTTAAAATAGACAAAATTGTTAAATAAATCAAATTACACTCAAAATTGAAATGTACATAACTTTTACAGTTTAACTCTGTTTTCAACGAAATGAAAAGAAGTGTTCAAGTTATTACATCTATTTTCATAATAAAAGATAAAATTTAAGATTTTAAATAATTTAAATTTGAAGTTTAAAAGTCACAGTTTGAACAGCTTGACCAGAAATCAACTTTATAGTAAAATATTCAAATTATACTGGTTTGAACTATAAATCATTTAATAATCATCATTTATATTTAAAAATGAAATGTTTGAAATAAAACAAATTTAAAATAATTTGAAAATAAAATAAAGTCCAATTTAAATAATATACAAAAATCTAGGTTGTTACACTCACCCCCACTCAAAACTTTTCGTCCTCGAAAAGGGATGAGGTACGGAAAAGCACAGAAAAAGATAGAGTGAAATAAGATTAAGATAAGATGACAAAAAGATTGAAATTATATTTGATAACTGTTGTTATAGGTAAGTTTAACAAGGTGAAGATGATCTTTCCAAGATTCTCCAAAATTAAGAACACAAGCACGAAAAATGTGGATCCAAAATGATTACCAAAGATTATCAAGGATTATAGAAAGATTTCTAAACGGAAACATTATAGAAAGATGTCTATACCAGTCTGTAGGAAGATAAGGATGATAAGGACAACCAAAAGAAAGTTCGAAAAAATCAAAATAAGGAAATAAATTTGAAAGCATGGAAATTTCAACTTAAATAGAGAATAAGTCTTTTACTCAAGTTAAATAAATCTTAGCTATCCCAAATTTCATTATCTTATTATCCAATCATCTTAAATTAACAATTTTTAAAACCATGGGTTTGAAAAATAATCATTTATTACACTCACAATGTACTTAATAAATTTTATTCTTCTTTATTCCTAATTAAAATTAAATTTATTCCTCTCAATATATTTGTCACTTATGTTAAACATACTTACACTTATTATAACTGCTTTCTTTTATTCTTAGTTCTTTTAACATTATTTTATTGTAAGTTATTCAATTACCCTTTATTATATTTACCACTGTTAATCGTTTTATAACTAAAATTTAAGTGTATAAAATTTATTATAACCACTCAAAAAAATTTTATAAATCTTTTTATATTGTACATTATCCAATTACATTTTTAACTTCTGAATTTAGGTAACTTATATTTGAATGCAATTGTATTATCCAAATAAACTTTCCAATTAAATCATTTCATGCTTGATATTCATCTAAAATTTTGATTTGATTTTTTTATTTTTTATAATTGGAATTATTTTTTAAAATAAAATTTAAGAACTAAATTTCCAATTACATTCAAACCATTTAGAGATAAGTAATAATATATACATAATATCTCAAATCAAATTTCAATCATATATCTATATATATATATATATATTATAAATCAAATTATATTTTAGAAATTCAATTCAAATCAATTTGATTTACCAAAACAAAGATGTAGTAAGTCTATAGAGCGGTCTCTTCACTTTGAAACTTGAAAATGAACGTTGATGATGTCGCGATCATCACCGAAGTTATTTTCCAACAACAAAGAGAAGAGCACTAATTTTAAACTTTAAAATTCTTTGTAAACAAATTTCTATTTGAATATACTTTAAATAGTATATCCCTTATAAAACTTTTTAAACAAAAGGTTTGAAACCATCGGAAATTAAATCCTCAAATTTCTTGTTCTAAATTCATTTCGGTTCCCAAATCAAGTATTATCACTTCAAATAATCAATTTAAATCAGTTTATTAAGTTCCATAAATTTACTTATATATCAAAATTTATTTCATTAACCAAATTTTAAAATAATATGGTGTCAGTTTGTTCTGTCAGAGTGTTTTAGAAATCCTATCGATAGCGCTGATCAGAAGAATCGATCGGAAACCCAAATCAACATCAACAACTCAAACAACACAATATATAAAACAAAACATAGATATACAAGTACAATTCAAAATGTTTGGAAGAATAGATTGGAAAGAAAAGACAAGATGATTAATAACAAAACAGGGTGGTGGATAAGCTTAAATAAATCATGGGCAACATTAACCGGGTCAACCGTGACTTAAAGAATAAGACGAAGATCAATGTGGAGTTTTCTAGGGTAAATCTACATTCGATCCTAAGAGTTAGAGTTTGGAATAACAAAAGATATTAGCATCTAAACCAAGGATAGATAAGAATCTCTGGTGAATCGATGCTAATCGTAAGAGAGTTTGCCCTTTTATAATTCAATTTGAAATTGGCGTGACCGCCGACTCACTAAAAGATCATTCGAAGCGGAGTTATGGAATACTCCAAGGTCAAAAGAAGATGAATAGTGAGGGATACAAATGGATTTTGGAACCATAGGGAACGTTCCAAAATTCAAAAGAATTGAGTCAAAAAGGAAGAGATTCAAACTCGAATGAAAGTGATTCTGTAAATACATTCACTCCATATGCTGAGTTTTGCCTAGAGCTAACCTGGCTCTGATACCAACTGTAACATCCCGATATTTTCAACCATTCGCATCCATTATAAGTGTATAGGTAGACACTCATGCCGGAATTGAATTGCTCAAAATACCGCGTTGTAAATAAAAATTTGGCAAACCTCAGAATATACAGTAAATAAAAATCACAGATCACAGACACAGAGTAATAATAATGCAGCGGAAGTAAAAGAGATTGTAGTTCATGAAGCTACTATATAAATATATCAGAGTTACATAAGATACAATAGAAGAAATAAAGTACAAAAGAAGTCTCAATACATAGAAATCTACTAATACAATAGCTGGAAAGGACCAACAGACTGAAAAGATAAAACTAGACAAGCAGATAATCTCCAGCGATTCCAAATCTCCAGAAAGTGGAAATCCAAATCTATGAATACTCAGGCTGACCCGAGCGTAAATAAAAATACAACACTCGAGTCAGGACATAGATACTTATACAATGTAAACCAACTCAAGTGAACTGTAGTAAAGGTACAAGTAACTTAGAAGATGCTTGAGACGGCCCATCCTCTAAGGATCTGTTAAACTATTTACTATGTAGTATATTGCGCTATATACAATAGTGTCTTATCAGTAAAGTATAATCATATAGAAAATAGCGTTAAGAGGATGGTGAACCTTAACGTGGTCGGATCTTTAAAACCAAAATCGTAGTGGGCTCGATATAAGGAGATGACACGTCACGCGAGGCAATGCCGGGGTGGATACACCATTTGCACTCCCGGACCAGTGGTGGCGGCAAGCCAGCAACTTCTGCCCACCTCGAACAATACCCCGAATCAAAGTGGCGCGACGTATCGAATCACAAAAGTAATAGAATGGTTTCCGATGGAGCATGCTCGATGAAAGGGTGCAACCCTTTGTGTAGCCCGGTATAGCTCTTGTTTTAGTCATTTATGCCAACTCACGAGAGTTAGGTCCACGTAATATACTTCGAGAACGTCGCCACCATCCTACTTTATTCAGGAATCTCCACCGCGTACACAGTTGTTAAAGTGGTTTTCGGTATTGGCCGGCTATAAGACAATATCTGATCCCGGTCTCTTTAACAACCAATCGTTATTATAACCCATAGTTATAACTTTAAAACAATATTTTATACTTCAAAATAAATTATCATATCAACCCAATCTTTATCAAAATAAAGATTGAATCATTTCCAAACCATTTCAATATATCATCATACCATATCTTTCAATTCAAATATTTATCAAAATAAATATCAAGTCATTTCTAACGATTTCAATATATTAAATTATCGTATCCTTTCAAATCATTTTAATATATCAAAAGATCATAACCTTTCAAAGCTTCATTTCCAAAATATCATATCTCTCAGGACTTCTTTTCAAATCATTTTAATATCAAAATGTCATTTCTTTCAAAACTCCATTTTTCAAATCAATTAATATCAAAATATCATATCTTTCAAAACTTCGTTTCAAATCATTTTAATATATCGAAATATCATATCTTTTCAAAACCACATTTCAAATCATTTTACTATATCAAAATAGTTATATTTTTTCAAAACCACATTTCAGACCATTTCAATATACCAAAATATCATATCTTTCAGTACCACATTTCAATCGTTTTAATATATCAAAATATCATATCTTTTCGAAACCACATTTCAATCATTTTAATATGTCAAATAGTTATATTTCAAAACAAATTACTTCATTTTAAATCATAAAAATGAAGTTATTACATTTAGTAATTAAATTATTAAATTCCAAAAATTTAAACTTTTCAATGTTCATTTATGCACTTAAATTTATTAAAATAATGAAAATTCAAGTTTCGCAGCATTTGGAAAATGCTACAGAAAGTTACATTCAAAACAATTCAATTTAACAAAAGACAGCATTTAAAAATGCTGTTGATTAACTTCGAATATTCAATAGAATTTCATAAACATTTTTTTTTATTCAAATCATTTTTAACTTATAAAATCATACATTTCACATTTATAAGCATCATTTAATTTTTCTTAAATTCATGATTTTATAAAGTTAAGTTTCCTTTCAAAAATCAATATTTATTAATAATTCACTTATTAAATTTCAACATTCAAATTTAAATTCATTACATTAAAATTCAAATTAACACTTAAGTTCAAATTCTCAAATATAACTTAGTTTTATTTTTATTTACTTAACTAAATTCCACTTTTAAGTCAATTTCATAAATTTCCAATTTTAGTTATATTTCAAAATTTCAACTTAAATATTCATTCATTTCACATTTCAACTTTATTAAAATCATTAATATGATATAAAATCACTTTAAATTCATTTAAATTCAAAATATCATAAATTTATCATAATTTCGTATTCAATTTAATTTCCAATTATAATTAAATCAAATTTTCCAAAATAACTTACATTCAAAATTTTCTAACTTTTTCATTAATTCATTTCACTTACAATTATTCAAAAAATCAATAATATTTTACAAAAATCCTTTTTAATTAGATTTAAATCAAAATATTTTAATATTTACATTTCTAAAATAAATTAAATTTTTTTTAGAAAAACATATATTAACTACAGGTCTGTATATAATTTTCTACATTAGGAAAAGTGAAACGGGTAATATCATTTCAACCCGTAATTTACAAAGAAAATCCGGGTTTTATCATTTCAAACCCGCAGTCCCAAGTAAATGAAATAAATTGAAAATCATTCAGGCCTATCATTTTAGCCCGTAACAATTTTCCCTTATTCCAAAGTCCGTTCGGGTATGTATCATTTCAACCCATAGTGATTCTAATCTAAAGGGAACTTGCAGTGTGATGAACAGATAAAATAAACAGAATAGCATGAAATAACAGTAACATATAAAATAATAGGTGTAATAACAGGTGTGAACATCATATGATAATAATATAAGCAGTTACAACATGATCATATAGTTCTACACATTCACAGGGTGTCAATTTACTACTTATATAAGTACATAATGTCCGGTGAGAAGTACTCACTTGTTCGGAGCTAGAGATATCCACTAAAGCACACAACACTGACACAACGAAGGCACGATGACACGGCTATGACTTGAGAGTGGAGATACAAAGCTAATAGCCTTGCATGCATTTACACAAAACAATAGAGTACATGTAAAAGTTCAACACAAATTATCACTAAACAATGCAAGGAATCAAAGCCCAAAACAAAGTCAAATTCATTGCACTTGCTCTCGACTTCATATGGATCAGTTATAGGTTGGATAGGACCATTTATAGGTTAGATAAGATCAGCCAAGGCATGGATTAAGGTCTGGTTTGGGTGCAAAGTGGTCGGCCTACATGGGCAATGATGGAGCAAAGGTTTGTGACACATGAATTACAAGTCAATGTAAACTACATGATTTTCTAAGCAATAAAAAGGCTCGGCCACAAGCTAGCATGGCCTGTCCAGGTCTGGGTGGGGTGGAGGATGACATGGCAGAGGTGTCTCAGGTCAGCTAGGGTGGTGGTGGTGGTTTATGTGGCGGCCAAAGTGGAGTTTTGAGGTGGTGGTGCTAAGGTAGGCTAGGCTAGGTGCATATATGTGGTGTATGTTCATATTTTAGTGGATCTAGTCAACACAAAGGCACGGCCATGGCTTGGCTGTAGGCTGGAGGAAGTGTTGACCAGATGTGGTGGTGGTGGAGGAGGCCAAGGTGGAGGAGATGGAAGGAACTTAGCCTTGAAGGTGAAGAAAGCAAGAGCAAAATCATAAGAAAACAAGAAGAAAATGAGTAGAAGGGAGAAGAAGATTACCAACTCTTTGCCTAAGGAATGGAGGCATGATTTTTGTGATTGAGAAGAGTTTGTATACGGGAATGAATGAGAAAAAAAATGTGTAGCTGAAAGAATTAAGGTCGGCCAAGCAAAATGAATGCATGAGTTTGGAAAATGAAGAGGTGGAAAGCAAAGAGTCACAAGCAGCTAAAGAGTCACAAAACCTTTCATATTTCTTATATATGTTTATATAACTTGATATTTCTAGAAATAATAATAATCCCAGATAAAATTTCGATAATTTATCAAAATATAAAAATATATATAATATTTATTAATTATATAAAGTTAAATTAAGGAAAATAGCTAAAAATAGTAAACTAGTCTAGAAAATTTGAAATTACATGAAATAATTTTTAGAAAATTCATATGAGCTTGAAATATATTTTTAAACATAAATAATAATATAAAATAAAAGTACATTCACAAAAAAAAATTAAATTTAAATATAATTTTAATGAAGAAAATAGCAGAAATTAAGAAAACAGCCTTTTTAAAAAAAATCAACACAATAAACTTTGGAAAAATTATAACATCACTTTAAAAAAAATATTAAAAGACATAATATACTTACAATAACCCATTAACACATAAGAAAAAAATTAAATTTAAAGAAATTTCTTAAAAATCCAAAACAGTGTCCAGAAATTACAAATAAATCACCATTGACTTTGGAAAATTGTTTACTTCAATTTAAAAATTATTATAATACAAAAATATTTATACAATAACATATTAAAATTAAATATGACAAAGAAAATAAGATTTATATAATTTAAAATAGACAAAATTGTCAAATAAATCAAATTACACTCAAAATTGAAATGTACATAACTTTTACAGTTTAACTCTGTTTTCAACGAAATGAAAAGCAATGTTCAAGTTATTACATCTATTTTCATAATAAAAGATAAAATTTAATATTTTAAATCATTTAAATTTGAAGTTTAAAAGTCACAGTTTGAACAGCTTGACCAGAAATCCACTTTATAGTAAAATATTCAAATTATACTAGTTTGAACTATAAATCATTTAATAATCATCATTTCTATTTAAAAATGAAATGTTTGAAATAAAATAAATTTAAAATAATTAAAAATAAAATAAAGTCCAATTTAAAAAATATACAAAAATCTAGGGTTGTTACACTCTCCCCCACTCAAAACTTTTCGTCCTCGAAAAGCGATGAGGTACGGAAAAGCACAAAAAAAGATAGAGTGAAATAAGATTAAGATAAGATGACAAGAAGATTGAAATTATATTTGATAACTGTTGTTATAGGTAAGTTTAACAAGGTGGAGATGATCTTTCCAAGATTCTCCAAAATTAAGAACACAAGCATGAAAAATGTGGATCCAAAATGATTACCAAAGATTATCAAGGATTATAGAAAGATTTCTAAACGGAAACATTATAGAAAGATGTCTATACCAGTCTGTAGGAAGATAAGGATGATAAGGACAACCAAAAGACGGTTTGAAGAAATAAAAATAAGGAAATAAATTTGAAAACATGGAAATTTCAACTTAAATAGAGAATAAGTCTTTTACACAAGTTAAATAAATCTTAACTATCCCAAATTTCATTATCTTATTATCCAATCATCTTAAATTAACAATTTTTAAAACCATGGGTTTGAAAAATAATCATTTATTACACTTACAATGTACTTAATAAATTTTATTCTTCTTTATTCCTAATTAAAATTAAATTTATTCCTCTCAATATATTTATCACTTATGTTAAACGTACTTACACTTATTATAACTGCTTTCTTTTATTCTTAGTTCTTTTAATATTATTTTATTGTAAGTTATTCAATTACCCTTTATTATATTTACCTCCGTTAATCATTTTATAACTAAAATTTAAGTGTATAACATTTATTATAACCACTCAAAATTTATTTATAAATCTTTTTATATTGTATACTATCGAATTACATTTTTAACTTCTGAATTTAGGTAAGTTATATTTGAATGCAATTGTATTATCCAAATAAACTTTCCAATTAAATCATTTCATGCTTGATATTCATCCAAAATTTGATTTGATTTTTTATATAATTGGAATTATTCTTTAAAATAAAATTTAAGAACTAAATTTCCGATTACATTCAAACCATTTAGAGATAAGTAATAATATATACATAATATGTCAAATCAAATTTCAATCATATATATATATATATATATATATTATAAATCAAGTCATATTTTAGAAATTCAATTGAAATCAATTTGATTTACCAAAACAAAGTTGTACTAAGTCTACAGAGCGGTCTCTTCACTTCGAAACTCGAAAATGAACGTTGATGATGTCGCGATCATCACCAAAGTTATTTTCCAGCGACAAAGAGAAGAGCACTAATTTTAAACTTTAAAATTCTTTGGAAACAAATTTCTATTTGAAAATACTTTAAATAATATATCCCTTATAAAACTTTTTAAACAAAAGGTTTAAAACCATCGGAAATTAAATCCTCAAATTTCTTGTTCTAAATTCATTTCAGTTCCCAAATCAAGTATTATCACTTCAAATAATCAATTTAAATCAGTTTATTAAGTTTCATAAATTTACTTATATATCAAAATTTACTTCATTAACCAAATTTTAAAGTAATATTGTGTAAGTTTGTTCTGTCAGAGTGTTTTAGAAATCCTATCGATAGCGTTGATCAGACGAATCGATCAGAAAGCCAAATCAACATCAACAACTCAAACAGCACAATATATAAAACAAAACATAGATATACAATGACAATTCAAAATGTTTGGAAGAATAGATTGGAAACAAAAGAAAAGATGATTAATAACAAAACAGGGAGGTGGATAAGCTTAAATAAATCACGGACAACATTAACCGGGTCAACCGTGACTTAAAGAATAAGATCAATGTGGATTTTTCTAGGGTAAATCTACATTCGATCCTAAGAGTTAGAGTTTGGAATAACAAAAGATATTAGCATCTAAACCAAGGATAGATAAGAATCTCTGGTGAATCGACGCTAATCGTAAGAGAGTTTCCCCTTTTATAATTCAATTTGAAATTGGCCTGACCGTCGATTCACTAAAACGATCATTCGAAGCGCAGTTATGGAATACTCCAGGGTCAAAAGAAGATGAACAGTGAGGGATACGAATGGATTTTGGAACCGTAGGGAACGTTCCAAAATTCAAAGGAATTGAGTCAAAAAGGAAGAGATTCAAACTCGAATGAAAGTGATTCTGTAAATACATTCACTCCATATGCTGAGTTTTCCCTAGAGCTAACCTGGCTCTGATACCAACTGTAACATCCCGATATTTTCAACCATTCGCATCCATTATAAGTGTATAGGTAGACACTCATGCCGGAATTGAATTGCTCAAAATACCGCGTTGTAAATAAAAATTTGGCACACCTCAGAGTATACAATAAATAAAAATCACAGATCACAGACACAGAGTAGTAATAATGCAGCGGAAGTAAAAGAGATAGTAGTTCATGAAGCTATATCAGAGTTACATAAGATACAACAGAAGAAATAAAGTACAAAAGAAGTCTCAATACATAGAAATTTACTAATACAATAGCCGGAAAGGACCAACAGACTGAAAAGATAAAACTAGACAAGCAGATAATCTCCAGCGATTCCAAATCTCCAGAAAGTGGAAATCCAAATCTGTGAATACACAGGCTGACCCGAACGTAAATAAAAATACAACACTCGAGTCAGGACAGACATACTTATACAATATAAACCAACTCAAGTGAACTGTAGTAAAGGTACAAGTAACTTTGAAGATGCTTGGGACCGCCCATCCTCTAAGGATCCGTTAAACTATTTACTATGTAGTATATTGCGCTATATACAGTAGTGTCTAATCAGTAAAGTATAATCATATAGAAAAAAGCGTTAAGGGGATGGTGAACCTTAACGCGGTCGGATCTTTAAAACCAAAATCGTAGTGGGATCGATATAAGGAGATGACACGACACGCGAGGCAATGTCGGGGTGGATATACCGTTTGCACTCCGGAACAGGTGGTGACGGCAAGCCAACAGCTTCCGCCCACCTCGAACAATACCCCGAATCAAAGTGGCGCCACGTATCGAATCATAAAAGTAATAGAATGGTTTCCGATGGAGCATGCTCGATGAAAGGGTGCGACCCTTTGTGTTGCCCGGTATAGCTCCTGTTTTAGTCATTTATGCCAACTCACGGGAGTTGGGTCCACGTAATATACTTCGAGAACGTCGCCACCATCCTACTTCATTCTGCAATCTCCACCGCGTACATAGTTGTTAAAGTGGTTTTCGATATTGGCCGGCTATAAGACAATATCTGATCCCGGTCTCTTTAACAACCATTCGTTATTATAACCCGTAGTTATAACTTTAAAACAATATTTTATACTTCAAAATAAAATATCATTTCAACCCAATCTTTATCAAAATAAAGATTAAATCATTTCCAAACCATTTCAATATATCATCATGCCATATCTTTCAATTCAAATATTTATCAAAATAAATATCAAGTCATTTCTAACGATTTCAATATATTAAATTATCATATCCTTTCAAAACTTCCTTTCAAATCATTTTAATATATCAAAAGATCATAACCTTTCAAAGCTTCATTTCCAAAATATCATATCTTTCAGAACTTCTTTTCAAATCATTTTAATATCAAAATGTCATATCTTTCAAAACTCCATTTTTCAAATCATTTAATATCAAAATATCATATCTTTCAAAACTTCGTTTCAAATCACTTTAATATATCAAAATATCATATCTTTTCAAAACCACATTTCAAATCATTTTACTATATCAAAATAGTTATATTTTTTCAAAACCACATTTCAAATCATTTCAATAGACCAAAATATCATATCTTTCAGTACCACATTTCAATCATTTTAATATATCAAAATATCATATCTTTTCGAAACCACATTTCAATCATTTTAATATATCAAATAGTTCTATTTCAAAACAAATTACTTCATTTTAAATCATAAAAATGAAGTTATTACATTTAATAATTAAATTATTAAATTCCAAAAATTTAAACATTTCAATGTTCATTTATGCACTTAAATTTATTAAAACAGTGAAAATTCAAGTTTCGCAGCACTTGGAAAATGCTACAGAAAGTTACATTCAAAACAATTCAATTTAACAAAAAACAGCATTTAAAAATGCCGTTGATTAACTTCAAATATTCAATAGAATTTCACAAACACTTATTTTTTTTTATTTAAATCATTTTTAACTTATAAAATCATACATCTCACATTTATAAGCATCATTTAATTTTCCTTAAATTCATGATTTTATAAAGTTAAGTTTCCTTTCAAAAATCAATATTTATTAATAATTCACTTATTAAATTTCAACATTCAAATTTAAATTCATTGCATTAAATTTCAACTTAACACATAAGTTAAAATTCTCAAATATAACTTAGTTTTATTTTTATTTACTTAACTAAATTCCATTTTTAAGTCAATTTCATAAATTTCCAATTTTAGTTATATTTCAAAGTTTCAACTTAAATATTCATTCATTTCAGATTTCAACTTTTTTAAAAATCATTAATATGATATAAAATCGCTTCAAATTCATTTAAATTCAAAATATCATAAATTTATCATAATTTCATATTCAATTTAATTTCCAATTATAATTAAATCAAATTTTCCAAAATAACTTACATTCAAAATTTTCTAACTTTTTCATTAATTCATTTCACTTACAACTATTCAGAAAATCAATAATATTTTACAAAAATCCTTTTTAATTAGATTTAAATCAAAATATTTTAATATTTACATTTCTAAAATAATTTAAATTTTTTTTTTAGAAAAACATATATTAACTATGGGTCTGTATTTAATTTTCTACACTAGGAAAAGTGATATGGGTAATATCATTTCAACCCGTAATTTACAAAGAAAATCCGGGTTTTATCATTTCAAACCCGCAGTCCCAAGTAAATGAAATAAATTGAAAATCATTCAGGCCTATCATTTCAGCCCATAACAATTTTCCCTTATTCCAAAGTCCGTTCGGGTATGTATCATTTCAACCCATAATGATTCTAATCTAAAGGGAACTTGTAGTGTGATGAACAGATAAAATAAACAGAATAGCATGAAATAACGGTAATATATAATATAATAGGTGTAATAACAGGTGTGAACATCATATGATAATAATATAAGCAGTTATAACATGATCATATAGTTCTACAGATTCACAGGGTGTCAATTTACTACTTATATAAGTACATAATGTCTGGTGAGAAGTACTCACTTGTTCAGAGCTAGAGATATCCACCAAAGCACACAACACTGACACAACGAAGGCACGATGACACAGATATGACTTGAGAGTGGAGAGACAAAGCTAATAGCCTTGCATGCATTTACACAAAACAATAGAGTACATGTAAGAGTTCAACACAAATTATCACTAAACAATGCAAGGAATCAAAGCCCAAAACAAAGTCAAATTCATTGCACTTGCTCTCGACTTCATATGGATCAGTTATAGGTTGGATAAGATCAGCCAAGGCATGTATTAAGGTCTGGTTTGGGTGCAAAGTGGTCGGCCTACATGGGCAATGATGGAGCAAAGGTTTGTGACACATGAATTACAAGTCAATGCAAACTATATGTTTTTCTAAGCAATAAAAAGGCTCGGCCACAAGCTAGCATGGCCTGTCCAGGTCTGGGTGGGGTGGAGGATGACATGGCAGAGGTGTCTCAGGTCAGCTAGGGTGGTGGTGGTGGTGTATGTGGCGGCCAAAGTGGAGTTTTGAGGTGGTGGTGCTAAGGTAGGCTCGGCTAGGTGCATATATGTGGTGTATGTTCATATTTTAGTGGATCTAATCAACACAAAGGCACAACCATGGCTTGGCTATGGGCTGGAGGAAGTGTTGACCAGATGTGGTGGTGGTGGAGGAGGCCAAGGTGGAGGAGATGGAAGGAGCTTAGCCTTGAAGGTGAAGAAAGCAAGAGCAAAATCATAAGAAAACAAGAAGAAAATGAGTAGTAGGAAGAAGAAGATTACCAACTCTTTGCCTAAGGAATGGAGGCCCTGATTTTTGTGATTGAGAAGAGTTTGTATACGAGAATGAATGAGAAAAAAAATGTGCAGCTGAAAGAATTAAGGTCGGCCAAGCAAAATGAATGCATGAGTTTGGAAAATGAAGAGGTGGAAAGCAAAGAGTCACAAGGAGCTAAAAAGTCACAAAACCTTTCATATTTCTTATACATGTTTATATAACTTGATATTTATGGAAATAATAATTATCCCAGATAAAATTTCGAAAATTTATAAAAATATATATAATATTTATTAATTATATAATGTTAAATTAAGGAAAATAGCAAAAAATAGTAAACTAGTCTAGAAAATTTGAAATTACATGAAATAAATTTTAGAAAATTCATATGAGCTTGTAATATATTTTTAAACATAAATAATAATATAAATAAAAGTACATTCACAAAAAAAAAATTTGAATATAATTTTAACGAAGAAAATAGCAGAAAAATAAGAAAACAGCCTTTTAAAAAAAAAAAAATCAACACAGTAAACATTGGAAAATTATAACATCAGTTTAAAAAAATATTAAAAGACAAAATATACTTAAAATAACCCACTAACACATAATAAAAAAAATTAAATTTAAAGAAATAGAAAAGGATTTAAAGAAATTTCTTAAAAATCAAAAACAGTGTCTAAAAATTACAAATAAATCACCGTTGACTTTGGAAAATTATTTACTTCATTTTAAAAATTATTATAATACAAAAATATTTGTACAATAACATATTAAAATAAAATACGACAAAGAAAATAAGATTTATATAATTTAAAATAGACAAAATTGTTAAATAAATCAAATTACACTCAAAATTGAAATGTACATAACTTTTACAGTTTAACTCTGTTTTCAACGAAATGAAAAGCAGTGTTCAAGTTATTACATCTATTTTCATAATAAAAGATAAAATTTAAGATTTTAAATAATTTAAATTCGAAGTTTAAAAGTCACAGTTTGAACAGCTTGACCAGAAATCCACTTTATAGTAAAATATTCAAATTATACTGGTTTGAACTATAAATCATTTAATAATCATCATTTATATTTAAAAATAAAATGTTTAAAATAAAACAAATTTAAAATAATTTAAAAATAAAATAAATTCCAATTTAAATAATATACAAAAATCTAGGGTTGTTACAGTTCCTCTCTTGGCCAAACTTTTTATCAAAGAAATTGTTAAATTACATGGAGTTCCTACTTCTATTGTTAATGATCGTGATCCATTGTTTACTAGTGGATTTTGGAAGAGTCTTCAAAAAGCTTTGGGAACGAAGCTTAATTTTAGCACCGCTTATCATCCTCAGTCTGATGGACAAACCTAGCGCGTGAATCAAACTCTTGAAGATCTTCTTCGTGCATGTGTTTTTGATTTTGGTAGAAGTTGGGAAGATCACATTTCTCTTGTTGAGTTTTCCTATAATAATAGCTTCCAATCTAGTATTGTATGGCTCCTTTTGAGGCACTCTATGGAAGGCCATGTCGTTCTCCTTCTTTTTGGCTTGAGGGCGGTGAGAAGCTGGTTTTAGGTCCAGATTTTATTCGCGATTCCACAGAAAAGATTGATCTTATTCGTCATAGGATGAAAGAAGCCTAAAGTAGACGAAAATCCTATGCCGATAACCGGAGAAGGAAATTAGAATTTTCTGTGGGAGATCTTGTGTTTATCCGTGTTTCACCAATGAAGGGTGTTGTACGTTTCAGTTGATCGGGAAAGTTAGCACATCGATAGTTTGGTCCATTTCCCATCACCGAACGTATTGGTTCCATGGCTTATCGCCTTTTATTACCGGCTCAGTTTTCTGCTATTCATGACGTGTTTCACGTTTCTCA
Organism: Allium cepa; assembly: GCA_030765085.1. Taxonomy (NCBI): domain Eukaryota; kingdom Viridiplantae; phylum Streptophyta; class Magnoliopsida; order Asparagales; family Amaryllidaceae; genus Allium; species Allium cepa. The sequence goes on from CM060944.1 coordinate 270,923,537, forward strand.
ATTGCGGAAATGCCTTCGAGATTCCGATTCTATTCTTGAGCCTGGTGTTGTGGAAGAAATTGAAGTTTCTCCTAATTTAACTTATGAACAACATCCTATTCGTATTATTGCTTCGGAAGTTAAACGCCTTCGAAATAATGATGTCCCGCTTGTGAAGGTTCAATGGCCCTCAAATCCTAAGAATTGCTCTTGGGAATCTAGAGAATTCATCGAGCGAGAACATCCGGACTTACTTTCTCGTTCTCTTTGAGGTGAACTTTTTATTTCAAAATTTCTTTTGTGTTAAATATGCTTTTATGGTTTTTTACTTTGTATTTTCTTCTTAAATATTGCGGGGACGCAATTTCTTTAACGAGGGGAGTCTGTAACAACCCGCATATTTTACGATTGAGTATTTAAATATTTTATTTAAATATTTCATCGTTAGTCGGATTTTAGTCCGAAAAGCTACTTTTGCAAACAGTCAAGTTAGGGCTCGAGACCACCCACATTGAGTTCAAAACGTCATTTGTGATCTTTTTGAGTATAAACTTTGATATGTTTGGAGTTAGTGGAATTTTGCTACCTTTTCACTTAGGGCTTTGGGTTGGGTTCAGCCCACTAGCCAACTTAATACCCCAAACCGAACCACTCCTCTTCATTCACTCCCTCTTCCTCTACTTTTCAGTTATAAAGAGATTAATGGTGAGTGGAATGGGAAATTAAAACTCCGAACCCTAGTTTCCTTTTGCAAATCAAGATCTAGCTCCAAACTATTAGAAGAAACTTTGGTAAGCCTCTTCTTCTTCTCCAACCCATTCTCTTATCAATTTCAGAAATTTCCTAAACCTAATTTAGGAAATATTTCTCCTTTAAGCTTAGATTCAAGCTTGTTGGGTTGGAATTGAAGAGTGATTGTTCTTGCCATTGCTGTATTGCTTCTTCTTCATTGATTTTGTGAAAAGGTGAGATTTTTATCTCACATCTATGCTTATATCTATCTTTGAATGTTGGGTATGAATTCCTAATACTTACTCATGTGCATTTGATTTTGATTTGGGTTGGTTTTGTGAATATTCCAATTTTAGTGTTTTGAAAGCCAAATCCTTAAAAATCATAGCTTTGATCTTTGATCATGATTTTGTGATGCATCAAAGAGCTTATACGGTCGGGTAGTCGATTGGCATAAACCCCTAGCGTCCATTGCTCGTCCGATTTAAATTTGGTGGAGATTTGGCCATTACTCAGATAGGCTGGGAGGAGCTGGAAACAGGCTCCGGTCGACCGAGCTCTATGGCCGGCCGACCGACCTGCTACCAAAGTGCATAAGCACTTTTCTGTCTCTGGTCCGGTCACCAGCAACAGAGCTCAGTCGACCGACCTTCTTCCCAAGAATTTTTCTAGAATAGGGTCCGGTCGACCGAGCTCTGTAGCCGGGCGACCGACCTGTTGCTATTTTGCCTATTTCGCCTATTTTGCGTAGTTTCCAAATTTAATCGATTCGTTTTCTTTCCTTCTTTGTGTTATCATTTGTTATTGACTTTGATGACTTCTTTCCTTCGGGAATTTTAGGAATATCCATTTTGATGGATTCGGTATCGATTTCTTTGGATTTTTATTCACGTCTTCGAATGTGAATTTTAGTGATTGATTGTTTCTACAATCATTTTTGTGATTTGTCACTTCAAAATATAAAGGTTTTCAATGCTAGTAGTAAACTCAAAATTCTTTCTTCAAAATGATTTACAAAGCTCGTTTTCTCAAACCATTTTCCAAACTACTAGTATATACACACCTTTATCTCACTCGTATGAGAAATCCAATTAAACGACTTAGTAAAACAAGTGGTATGAAACGCTTGTGTTTACTTCGTTGGTTAATTCTTTGACTTGTTCGATTGAACCTCTTGTGGAAATTTTCTAGTGGAGATCTACAATTTGTTCGTAAATATTTAAGTTAAGCTAGTGGTTATGGGACATGATGCTAAGCTCATATATTTACTAGCTTAGAGTAATTGACACTTTCTTGATGATCATTGAGGATCATTTTTGTGGTTATGACTAGCAATATGCTATGTTTCTTTGTCCACGTAGGGTACAGTACCTCATTTTATTGGGTTTCGTCTCATTTTTATTATAGGCTAACGATCTATTTATTTCTTGGGGTTTTGACCCAATTTTTATGGGCTAGCGACCCACGTTTTTATGGAGTTCGGATCTTCGAGCGTACCATTGTACTACGTCGTTGTTCCGAATTTTATGAGTTTCGGGTTCTTCGGGCGTACCGTTGTACTACGTCGTTGTTCCGAACAATTCGAGCTTCTGGTTCCTCGAGCGTACCGTTGTACTACGTCGTTGCACCGGCTCTATGGTTAGCGACCATGGGATAGCGTCCCATTTTGTGATACACGTGTTGGTGAGTTCTCATGCTCCCGTTTTGTGATAGTCCTCCCCCTTTTTGTGATTGATCATTTCTACGATCATTTTTGTGATTCCTGAATTTCTATTGATGAATTCTAGAATTTGAATTTCACCAATTTTACGATTGGCATTTATATGTTGTCAATATTTGTGGCTTGGTGAATGAAATAAGGAGTATGACATTCCTTTTGATCTTTGAGAAGATTTTTATGATATTGATTAATCTCTTGTTGATTTTCAATTACTTATTTATCACAGCTTGGCATTGTGATTATTATACGTTTAGTCGTATCTCTTATTCTATATCATTTCATTTGATATTTATAGCTAGACTGATCCGTTTATTATTTTCTTATTAAATAATACTCAGGTCAGACCGAGATGTTACAGGTGCTTCTGCTTGACTTCACTTCTAGGATTATCATCCTGACTTTTGGCTAACTACTTAGATTAGTAGTTTTTGTTGTATACCTTTGAGATATAGACTCCTAGATGTATACATATTCCTTTGTCTTGCACTTGTAACCATTCTTTTGTGATATTGTGGATCTTTTTTGACCACTACTCTGATATACACTTTCATGTGTTATATTCATGTCTATTTGCGCCTTTGTGATATGAATTATCTGTGACTGATTGTGTTATGTTTGTTTCTATATTTGTTTCCGAAGACATTATAGCCACTGTGTAGTAGCATTGAGTTTGTGTCGGTATGTTGGATTTCTTCTTGAAAAGAATGCAAGTTATATTTTGTCTGGCATATCGGTACTCGTACAAAGCAATTATAAAGATGGTTGCTCCTCAACAGCCTTATTCTCCATGCTAGTTGACGGCATTACACCGTAGTGTCCTTGGCTAGCGTGGGTATAGAGGTGGGGCGTCACACCAGATCTCTCGGTCACCCAGCTTTGATGATAACCAAGAAAAACAAAATCAAGCACTATAACTCAAACTGGAATTAAACCCGATCGAAAAATCCTTCTATCACCGACAAACTCGTCAACTGGAACCCCCGACTCTTTTCCTAGAGCCGCACCACATCACCACGTCGCCATTCCCCGCATCACGTTCGAGCTCAATGCACCATTGTTGCCGAGATCACCTCGACAAAAACCACACTCAAAGCCCTAGATCACCTTCCCCTGGCCACTCCGTTCATCAGAAAATTCCCTACCTATTTTTCCAATAATCCCTATCCTCCACACTACCACTAGCCTAAATATCGATCTTCCCCTTGCCGCCGATCGACGCCAATTGACCAAATACCCAAAATTGACCAGCATGGAGTATCTCGACTATCACAAGCCTAAAAATCTGGATATTCATATCAAAATTCATGATTTTGTATTACGTTTCAGATTATATAATCAAAAATTGAAATTAGCTTGATTGATTTTTGACATATATTAAGATCATCATTGATATTTATTATTTTTGAGATAATTGCTAAACATAATATCTTGAAACCATTTTTAAAATTTATATTACCATGTTACAATCCTTTTTCCTTTAAAGATCTTGGTCAAAAACTAATTCGTTTGGAGGATGTAATTTTTTATGTGGATTGGGAGCCTATTAAACAGAGAAGATATATATATATATATGTATATATATATACACACACACACACACACACACACACACACATAGAACAAAAATACACAAACATATCATATATACAAAACATGCATTCACAGCCAACATTCTGGAAAACAATTTACACTACATTACCATAAGATTTCATATATATATCAAAGTTAAAACCAAATTTAAAACTTTTTAAACAATTGTTTACTCACCTGAAAACAGAGAGCAAAGGAACAAAGGAACGGTTGTTTTTGATTTGGATCTGGAAATTGTTTGATCTTTGAAACTATTTATGTTGAGTTGAAATTTGAATTTGAACTAATCTTCTTTGTTTCGAGTTGATTTGGTTGCTGGTTTGACTCAGGTTTAAAAGCTTGAAAACTGATGTTGATTCTTGTTCTAGATCTTGAAGTGTAGTTGAAGATTTGAAAACCTGTTGTTGTCTGTTTGATTCTACTGCTTAATTTGATTTTCCTTTGATTTTGATTTTAGTTTTTTTTTACTTAGAAGAGAAGAGAGATTGAGAAAGAAAGATCTTTGAAACGTAAATGTAAATAGCCTGGTTTCTCTAAACACTTTATTATATAATTAAAATTTTAATGAAACATAGGTTGCCACTTGTATGATTGTAAATTATCTCAAGCTACAAATGTCACAATATATTTTAATTAGCTTACAAATATTAATAACAACGTATTTTATGTTTAAACCCTTACGAATATTTTCCTTAATAACTTATGTTTTAGAAATTATGTAATATGTTAATGTTTATATCGATTTATGTTTATATTTTAAACTTATGTATATTTACAAACCATGTGAAATTTTTAAAACAAAGCAAAATAAAACTTTTATTAAATCCTTTTTAAGCTATCATATATTTAAATAAACAAATGTTCATCTTATGTTTTGAAAATATAGAATTTATCCTTTAATTTAATCTTATTTTAAACTTAAGCTAAAATAAAATTTTAAATAAATAAACATTTACCTTAAGTGTTTTGAAAATATATGATTAACTTTTAAATAGCTTTGAAAAGTACTAAATTGAATTCAAATATAACTTTTCAAATTACAATATATATATATATAAATTTGGAAACATGTGTTTTATTTGTTAAATTCAAACCAAAGCTTTCCCATTTATAATATATATACACACATTATGAATTGAAAACATTTTAATAGTTATTATATTGAATTTTAGAACAGAACTTCAAATCACAATATATACATACATATATATTACAATTTGAAAACATATCTTTTTATTAAATTAAAACCAAAGACTTCCTATTTACAATATATATACCAATATATATACATTATAAATAGAAAACAATTTTATTAGCTTTGAAAGTTAAATTTTACCAATTAAATATTATTAGGTTTTGAAAAGATTAAACTTGCAAATTTTAAAATAATTATAAAGAAGATTATTCAACCAATATTTTCAAATTAAATAGCTATAAAAGAAAATTACTAAACAATATTACCAAATTTAAATGATCATTAATGAGGATTATCAAGACATCGCATTCCCCCTTTTAAAGAATTTCGTCCCCGAAATTTAAAAGCAAAGATAATTTAATAATCCAACAAAGGTTTTAATTTTCAAACAACAAATCATAATCATATACTAACAACCATAGCAATCAATTTATTTAAACAAACAAATCCAACTATCCAGACAAAATTCTGGATAGGATTTCCTAATACTATCTAAAGTTTTCCAGATACAATCACAGGGATCCTCCCTCTACCGAATCTAAACTAGCTACACCACTATGATCCTGAGCTCCTTCTTATCTTGATCAATAATTTGAACAAGATATCAGACCACACTCAAGTCCAGCTCAACTACCAGATCCTTCTGAACTGCTGGTTCCACAACCAGCGATGGATCACACACGTACTCCATCAGAGATACGTGAAATACATTGTGAATCCCAGTCATCCAAACTGGAAATTCAATCCTATAGGCCAAACACTTATCCTTACAAGAACACGGAAAGATCCAATATACTTCGGAGCTAGCTTCCCACACTACTACAAAACAGGCCATTTGCATCGGTTGTTTACCCCCCTTTTGCATCAGTTCAACAACCGATGCATATGCAACCGATGCAACAGGCTTAATACTTTTGCATCAGTTCTGAAATCGATACAAAATGGACCTTTTTGCATCGGTTTTTACTAACAACTGATGCAAAAATCATGGTTGTTAGCTTGGACACAGCCCCCATGTTGCATCGATTGTAATGAAAACCTATGCAACAAAGGAACTCCATAATTTCATGGTTGGTGCTTGTTGTTGTTTTAGTTTCATTTGCATTTACACTCTTTTTATATATTAAAAAAACTCCATAATTTCATTTCAATTTCTTTTCCTTTTCAATTTATAATTACAGTTTTCAATTTCAACACTACAATTACAATTACACATTTCACTGCCTTTTTCAAACTGTGCACTGTGCACATTTTCATTCTCTGTTACAAATTGTTACTGTTACAAACATTACTGTGCACATATTTGTGCATTTCTGTTGCATTGTTAGTACTGCTCATCACCTACTTTCCTGCCACAACATATTCTCTATTCCACAAACTTCAACACTACATTCAACACATCTCCACCAATAAGCAATTCTTCCTCCAACTACTGCCAACTTCAAACTGCCTATCACGTACCACACTTTCCTACAACAGCTGCTGCCAAACCAAGCTACTGCTCCACCTCCAATTGTCACCATTTCATCTCTGTAAACTGCTGTAGCTCTTCTAACTGTTGAATCAACAGCTGCACCCTTACAAAACATCCCCCATCCACAACTGCTTCTACCCTACCACTATTGCATTCCAACAACACAGTGCACACATACTTCACCTTACTTACTTGCCTCAACTTGCATCCCACGCTTCTTCCCTCAATTTCAAAAGTGCACTGCATACAAATTCCCTCACCATCAACTGTCCTTCTCATCCATCGCCTTCAAACAACCTCCTCTTGTATTTCGACCATCTGCTCCACTTACATTCCCCCCTGCAGTATACCACAGTTACAAGCAATTGCAACATCCACAGCTCATTTCCTTCATTTCACTCCCCTACCAACATACTACTGCAAACATAACTGACCACTGATCAGCTGACCACTTCAATAACTTCCATCAACATACGCGACCACTGGAACACATCCCTGTTACCAACACATTTGCACTACCATTTCACTTGACAAACAACTGCCTCTGTCCCCAACCACACACCACAACAAATTTCCACTGTACTTCCACCCTTATAACAACTTCCGCAACATAATTAATCACCGCATTTTTCTTTCAAGTAAGAATCACCAACATTGCTGCTATCAATTTTCTTAAGAGCGTGCGCTTAATTGAGTGTAACACTTCTCTTTATGTATAATTTTTTTTGAAAGCAAACACAACTTGGAATGACAGCTCAGTTAATTAAATCGTCAAATTAACATACCAGGAGCAGCCACTGCACTTGCAGTCGGATCTGCACTTGCAGCCTGTACCGCACTTCCACCACTTAAAAACAAAATGGTTACAGATAACCATTAAAAGCAAAGTCTGAAATTGATAACGCCAAAATGATAGATTTATATAGTGGAGAATGAATTTAATTGCTTCCAAGTGATTCCCATAGAACATCAAGGTCAACGTTGCCACCAGAAAGAATGATTCCAATTTTATTACAGTTTGCATATGCGTCATTTTTCTGAAACTGATCTGAGAGAATAGCAGCAAGACCAATTGCTCCACTTGGTTCAACAGCTAGCTTTAGAACCTCATAGCACATTTTCATAGCATTCTCGATTGCTTTGTCATCTACGATAATTATATCGTCAACCAAATCTCTAACTACTGGCCTGAAAACGTTCCAAATGAATTCAGTTTATGTGAGCCAACAGGTTACACTGCACTATTATATTACAATTCATGCGAAACATTGAATTTATTTTTATATAGGCCAAGTCTATCATATTTATACATTCTCTATGTTCTTATGTAACCTTATTGATTTACTTTTAATCATCGTGTTTTTACCTTAAATACTACAAATTCAATATGGCTTCATTTTAAAGCTGTAAATGTTACACTGTTAGAAAACAATGAATTTTACAGAGTCTCTCATATAATCTATTATTTGTATTTGAAGATGATGATCGAGCGAACGGTTTCTATCCTCCAAAAACTCGATATACCCACCAGTTTCAAAGCATTGGAATAGATAGTCTACCTAGGCCATTTCAAAAACACAATTCCCCAAATTTCAGAAACAAACTAAGTTTTCTTACAGTACTAGTTAGCACTGCAGGGTATGCATGAATTTGGTATTGGTTATGTAATGTAAGATGAGATTATCCAAACTTCAACAAGAAATACTATGAAAATTCATTATGTACCATGTGAGATCTCCAAGGGAAGCTCTTAGTCCATCGACAATAGTGTTGATTTCTTTTAGCTGGATGATATTTCCTTCTAACTTGGATTGCCTTTTCAACGCCGCTTAGTACTTTGCGCTTCTCTAGCTTTTTTATCAGGTCCACGTTTACGTCTTCGCTTGCTTCCGAGAAGAAGCCTGCTCCCAACCATTGCTTTGACCAGCTTGAATCGCAGCGGATTACCTGAAAATAATTCATAAGATTGAATTTTGATTAATTGGGTACTATTACTTTTCTGTATAATGGAGTTCTACAGAGTAAAAAGAATCCTTTGTTTTGGGTGCCATGGCTAGAATCTTGAATGATTTTTTGGAGCTGGAAGAAGAGGAAAATGGAGACTATGTCAGGATGGAAGGTGAAGAGAGAGCTACCGCTGATGTTGCTGCCATTATATTCCCTTTCTTTTTCCCTTTTCCTCTTTTGTTTCAATAATGAAACTAGATGGGATATTTACATTGAACGAATGGAAGCCAAAGAAATTTGAAGTTAAAACTATCACCAATGATGCTTTGAAATGAAACTTGGTATTGCTTGGTACACAGATGATAACTACGACACTACTGTCGCATTCAAGGTAACTCTCAGCTCGTTTCACTTCTGTTCTTTTAGCTAGTGGAAGCTAATACGACTCGTATATAATTAAAATCCAAGAGTAAAACCAGTCTCTTTCTACGGTAATTTCAAATATAGCAATTTCTAGTTCTTTAAATTTATACTATCAATGTATACTTACTTCAAGCTCCATTAAATATAAAAAAGAAAACAATATATAATATTCACAGCAACTTAGTCAGAATCATAAGATCACACAAAAAGCAAAAGATTCAATATAAAGTTTTACAAAACAATGTTATTATTACATATATAAACTAAATTAATGACATTTGATTAAAGGCTGTATAAACACCAAACAGCCGAATACGCTTCGCCACGGCCACCAGAGATAGCATGACAGTCGTAATAAAGTTTATCTGCTGCCTTAGAAATGCACTCAGAGCACAACGCAGGGTCCTCCGTGTAGCAGATGCTCTCGGGACTGTAAATGGTTTCACAAGTTGTTGATATATCATTTTCATTGAACACTACTACTACTGAAGGTTTTAGTATTACTACTGCTACCAGTAGAAGTGATAATATGACGTAAGATCTCATTTTCAAATTTAGAAGATATTCGTTAAACATCTTGATGCGTTGTTGGTTGTTATACAATCAGTAGAAGTGATGTTTGACAGCGGCGTTGATGAACAATTTTTTGACAGCAATCTTACAATATGAACTTAAAAAGAAGAAGGAAAAAGAAGGTCCAATTTTGATCCAAATGATAATACAATCCCCTTATAGAACTCATAGAAAAATTATATTTCTAGTGATATCATTTTTAAAGTCTATGAACACGATTTCGTTCAAAATAACAGTACCTTGATCCATTTGATTCTTGAAAGCGTGCTCTGGAGTCTGAACTGCGCAACTCGATTAAATTTGTGAGGCGCAGGGCAAAATTATTATACACTGCATCTTTGGTCAACTACACTACAGTAGTTCATCTCTTTCAACCCTAATAACCAGTCAAACATCACTCCGCCTCGACCTGAAAATAGACCACCGACCTCCTCTAACTTCGACCACGTCACAGTTGAACATCACGAATTCGCAAACCCCAATCGCCTCTACAACTTCACCTCCTCCTCTTACCCTAACTCAAATTCCCCTCTGCCAGTTCCAAGAAGCAACTTTGCAACTCAAATCGAGCATCCCCAACCATCGCGACAAAAATTGGACACAATTTCACATGCTTGCTTAATCTGAATCCCACTGACTTTTTTGGAGATACTATGCCAAAATACAATCCAAGTGCTTGTTCATGCTGTCAATTGGATTCAGAAGCGAGTCTGATCTGTCCAGAGTCACCGTCGCCAATCGCGTCCATATGCCAGCCTCGTCGCCGCCTAAGTCTGATGGAGTTCGTTGATGTTGCAGCGTTACGTGAATCTGGAGGTGAAGTATGAGGAGTTGCATTTGTGGATTAGCGGTTGGATTTGGAATTTAGCTTAAGGAAAGATGGGAAGCGGGAAACAAAAATAAGAGGGCAGCAACAAAAAATTAATGCAAATAAAGGCAGTTGCATCGGTTGTAAATAAAACTGATGCAAGTAACACTATTTGCATCGGTGTATTTTCTTCGGTTGTTGACGATAACCGATGCAAATTGTATTTTTGTATTATCTACTGCTTTCCACATACCAAATGAATCCGTTATTAGAACGTAGCCGATGCAAATACTTCTATTTGCATCGATTGTGGTAACAACCGATGCAAATGAGGCGAAGCAACATGCGTATTTTGTACTAGTGCCAGTCTTACCAAATCTTACTGCTCCCTTGAGAAATATTAGCAAAACCAAATCTCCAACTTCGAATTCCAAATTCATCCGTCTTATCCACAAAACTCTTCTGACGATCCTGGGCTGCCTACATCCTTCTTGATCATCTCATCCTACGCTGATACCTCTCAAAACAAATCTGGCCCAAGAATAAGATGATCCTTGGATCCTACCCAATAAAATGGTCTCCCAAAATCCACCAAAATCCAGAACATAAGCTCTACTCCTTAAGCATCAGTAGACTGAACTTACTTCTCCCATCCGGACAAGACAAAACAAGTGCGCTTTCCAATCTCGCCTTCAGATCCCAAAAAACTTCCTGTAAAAACCTCTAATCCTAAACAAATGTGAACCTCCGTAGGAGTCTGCGGTTGCTCCACTTTTGCATAGCTGCTACCTCGCATCCGCTACGTAACTCTGATCTGGAGTAAATGAGAATGTCGTCGATGAACACGAGCACAGACTTGTCCAACACATTCCGAAAAACATGGTTCCTCAAATCCATAAAAGAGAAGATATAGAAGTTCTACGAAATCCTGAGCTGCTTTACCAAATCTTCTCTCTAGGAACCATCCTCCTACTTAGCTGAACCATCGGTATTGCTCCAGGAACCAAATCGATACGAAAACTCAGTCTCCATATGCTAAGGCAAACCTTGACTTCTTCAAAGACATCCTAAAATGATCTCTGACAACTTCTAAAACTCCAACCTCTTCTTGAGACGCCTCGATCCCATGCAAAAGATTACCCAAGATAACACTTAACTATTGAAGTCACTTTTGTCATCCTATCTGGTTCAGTTCCCAAAGATATTGTTCTCTCTTCACAAATTAGAACTGCTTAAGCTTGTCTAACCAATCCACCGAAATTCCCAAAATAAGGTCAAAACCTTCAATAGCAAACACTTATTCACTAAGCTTCCTAAAGAAATGGGAAAGCTTTCACCATATCCCCAGGCTGCTGATAGTAAAATCCCAAAGACTTCTAAACCATTGAAGAAAAATGTCCACTCTGCTGCTTCTGAACTCCACCTTTTGGATACTGCTTAGTCAGATGACCATCCTGCTAGCACACAAAACACCTCTGAGCTGCACTGCTGCCCTAGAAGCTAAAAGCTTCCTTATCCATAAGCTCTTCGACCCTCAAAGCCATCAACCAATTCCACAAATGAACCTTTAAGATGGTAGTTATTCTCAAGAAAATGAGGCCTCAAACCAGGCACAAACACCTTTGGAAACATCCATTGTTACTGCGTCCCACCACGCAGCTGCTCCTTTCTGAAGTTGCCAAGATGCCCTCACTCGCATTTGCACTTCCGGCTGTTCCAAAGTCTAGAAAATCCATTCACACGAGCGCAACCAAACTTTCATTCCAAAGATGGACTCTGTACCTTGAAAAGGATTCCCTCCAAGATTGGTGAAATCCTTACACCATGCTGCAAAGCTTACTCGAGGGGGTATTTGGTCTACAACCTCAGCAGATACTCTTCCAGCCTCAACACTCATACTTCTTCCGTTTATGGTAGTCGTGCAACACACACCACTAACCCTCCTTTGATCTTGTTTTCAGTTTTTTTTTTAAGTTAGAAGAGGAGAGATTGAGTAAGAAAGATGTTTGAACTGTAAATGAAAATAGCCTGGTTTCTCTTAAGCACTTTATTATATAATTATAAATTTAAAGAAACATAGGTTGCCACTTGGATGAATGTAAATTATCTCAAGCTACAAATGTCACAATATATTTTAGTTAGCTTACAAATGTTAATAACAATGTATTTTATGTTTAAACCCTTATAATATTTTCCTTAATTACTTATGTTTTAGAAATTACGTAATATGTTAATATTTATATCAATTTATGTCCATATTTTAAACTTATGTATATTTACAAACCATGTGAAATTTTTAAAAGAAAGCAAAATTAAAATTTTATTTAATCCTTTTTAAGCTATCATATATTTAAATAAATAAATGTTCATCTTATGTTTTGAAATATAGAATTTATCCTTTAATTAAATCTTATTTTAAACTTAAGCTAAAATAAAAAATTAAATAAATAAACATTTACCTTAAATGTTTTGAAAATATATGATTAACTTTTAAATAGCTTTGAAAAGTATTAAATTGAATTTAAATATAACTTTCCAAATTACAATATATATATATATATATATATATATTTGGAAACATGTGTTTTATTTGTTAAATTCAAACTAAAGCTTTCCCATTTATAATATATATACACACACACTATAAATTGAAAACATTTTTATATTAGCCCTTAAAGTTATTATATTGAATTTTAACGCATAACTTCAAATCACAGATATACGTGCATATATATTAGAATTTGAAAACATATCTTTTTATTAAATTAAAACCAAAAACTTCCTATTTACAATATATAAACCAATATATATACATTATAAATAGAAAACAATTTTAATAGCTTTAAAAGTTAAATTTTACCAACTAAGTATTATTAGTTTTTGAAAAGATTAAACTTGTGAATTTTAAAATAATTATAACGAATATTATTAAACCAATATTGTCAAATCAAATAGTTATAAAAGAAAATTATTAAACAATATTACCAAATTTAAATGATTATTAATGAGGATTATCAAATATATATTGCCCAAAATTTTGGGACATCACACAATATATCCTAGCATACTATATAGCAATCACAACATGGTAAATCACAAGCAATGAAACAAATAAACAAGCAAACAATTAAAACAGTCACAGTAAAACAAACAATCAACCAAAATATATTGTTGGTAAAAAGGATTAATTCAAACATGCATAACATAAATTAGAGAACGAACATTATCAAATAAGTAAACAATAATAATAATACACTACAAAGAAAATAATTTAATCCAAACAAACATGCCATGGACCACGAAGCAAACACGGCCTAAAGAAATAGTCAAATTAATATAACTAATAACTTAGCAAACAGTGGAATAGCACAACCAATTCAAACAAAGCAAACAAATATACACAAAGTGAAATGTTACTATCTTAGACATCAAAATGGATAATCATAACCTCATATCCTTACTCTTCGTCTTAAAGGGAATGACTAGAGATCCCTATAACACGTTAGGGTAGCTACACATAATAGGCGCACAATTACATTATCATAATGGATTTTAAACAGACTTAAAACTCACATCACCTAATCTTCTTATATCTCATGACACTTAGTTTAGTCTTATAGTTCTTAAAATGTTCTTTTGATAAAATATTTTCTCAATAAAATACTTTCAACAAACATCTATTTTACTTTTCAACTATTTACATTAGAGTCAAGTCATTTCCATCCTTGTAAAATATTTTTCCAAAATATTTGAAAATCGAATATTTTATAATACAGCCTTTTCCAACAAAAATACTTTCAACATATTCACAATAAAATATTTTTTACAAATTGGGTATTTTCCAACCAAAACCCTTTACCAAAAAGAATATTTTTCCTTTTAATACATTGTTTATCAAGAATACCCATGAAATAAAAGTGTTTACAACCAAAATCATCTTTCAAACAAATTTTTTTCTAAAATGAAAACACTCTTTGAATAAAACGCCATTCTCAAGTAAAGAAGCTTCTATATACTTTACTAAAAAGATATGTCTTGTAACATCCTTCTACTTGGAGGTCCAAAATTAATGGCTACAGATGTTGTAGTCATTCATAGTTACTAATGATCGACGACCAAATTCGGCAGTATTAGATTCATTGATACGCAGAAACACATAAATATGGAGAGAGAAATTAAAGCATCAAACAAGATCACATTCCATTTTAAAACATTTCCAATTCATTACATAATCCAACAATCGTTAATCACGTTTAGAGAAAATATATTTATTACAATATACGCTAAGAAGGACATATGAAGATGCCCCCTTGAATAATATGTAGGAAATTTAATAATTTTGTCGTTGCAAAAAACACAGTGGAATCAAAATAAAAGAAAACTCTACATAGCTATCATGTCTCCCACACGTCTTTGGAAGCTTTATTCATCTAATGAGGTATCCAAAAACCTCAACTCTCATACTACTCAAAATCAATTGAGCATCCGAAAGCTTAAGTGAAAAACATAAATTTCGAGTCAGACATAAAGCCTGGTACGAATTATAATCTACCGTCTCAAACCATTTAGATATCTAGTGAGATCATGCCGCTTAGCGGAATGGGGTTTTACCCTCGCTGGTATCCTAAAACATTTGTAAAACCATATAATATGCTTCTACATCCATAATGGTTAAAACAATTCAAAATAGTATGATATGAAGATATGTAAAACAAGTGAATGAATTCTAGAGTATCCATTCCCATTCATTTTGACTATCTGTCTCAGTTGTACTTTCTATGATTACTATTAACCTAATAATTTTCATAGGCTAACTAATAACAGGTAAAACAATTAAGGACTCCCTGTCAAAATACATAGTATTCATGGGATTACTATGAACCTATTGGTGACTCCAATATCTTTACACTTATCCCAGTTTTCATCGGTTGACGAGGAACCTATCGGTAACTCCAATATCTTCACTTCTTATTCTAGTTTTCATGGGCTAACTAGGAACCTACTGACATCTATAATTGTCTTACTTTGGATGTAGTTTTCAGGGTTCACTATAAACCTATTGGCTCCTACTAATATCAGATCGTATTTTTCATGGATTAACTATGAACTTTTCTTTTCTGACATTTTCAATTACATATAGTTTTCATGGGCATACAATGAACCTATTGGCCCCTACCAATATATTTTCCTATACATAGTTTTCGTGGTCTTATTAAGTACCTATCAACCTCTGCCAATATCTTCCTTTAATAATTTAGCATCCTATATTGGTCTCCCTGACCTCCTGGATGCAATCTACTCATTCAGGAGTTAACTTACTTTATATTAACTACTGGGTCAACCTAACTGGTTATTCTGCCCTTTTCCAAAATACAGTTATGGTCCATTACAATGTAAATATATACATAAATATATATATGAAGAAGCAAACACAATAACTTGGTTAATCCCTTTAACCCTTTAATCAAGTAAAACTTCTTCAAAAACTCCTTCTCAAAACACTTTATTTATTTATTCCATGGTTTCCTTTTAAAATGGGATTGGGTTATTTGTTTTGAAAAACTAAGGCTTCTGAAACCTTCAAAACCTTGCTTTCGACCTCACTGGATAACCTCCTTCAAAAGCATATAAATTTATTTTCAAAACTTCAGGCCTCGACTTTCAAAACAATTTAAAACTTCACTTCCGAAACCTTTCGAATGTAATAAAGTATTAATTATTATCCTTTAGAAGCATAGCTTCGAAACCATTGAAAGTGTCCCCTTTGAAATATTTGGAAGTATCCTTTCAAAATCATTGAAAGTCTCCCTTTTGAAACTATTGGGTTTATATAAAAATATCATTTGGGTCAAAGTGAGTCTAAATGGAAGCATCTCTTTTGAAACCATTCTTTATCGTATAAAAGTATTGGGGAAAACTTGATGGCATCAGCATCTTCCCTTTCGAAAGCTTCAAATCATTTAGACAAAAATATTGAAGGATAGCGATGAAACCCCCTTCCGAAGCCATTGCCTCCGAAACCCTTGGACCCTTACGAAAGCATTTAGTAAGTGGCCTAAAATATATTCAAAACAAAACTACCCTTCGAAGACATTGATGACTTCAATATATTCGAAAGGCAAAAGAACGACAGTAGGGTTAGTAGGGCTTCCACTTGGTCGGAACCCTTACTTTCGAAAGCATTATTTCTATAAGTAAAGAAACCCGTTTGAAAGCTTATTCTTTAAAACATAAGATGTGAACCCCTTCAAAATCCTTTAGAAAACCACTTTCAAAGACATATGCTTCGACTCCTTCGAAGGCATTAATAAAACAATGGTACGTGTTTCTCATTTTTAAAACAAACAAAGGTATCAACCCCATCGGAAGCAATGGTTTCGACACCATGCTTTCTGCCTTTACTCCAATCTGTAACATATCATCTAAGTGATACCTTGTATATTTTTTCAGCTTAGTGGGGTTTGGACTTGATTGAAGGTGGATGCTCTGAGTCGAAAGGTACTTCTATTAGAGGCGGAACCTACTTTTCTAGGTACATCTGATTTAATCCTAATTCAAGCAAACATCTGATTTAATCCTAATTCAAGCAAACACTTTCTAACTAACCTACCATGTGTAAATTTATGATTGGTTGCCTTAACATTTCAATTCTTTACTAAAATAATTGCTGCTGATTTTAGATCCAAACCACGGTTAAGTTAGCAAATAAGCCAATCCATTAAGCAAAACCAATATTGCAAATAAGTCATTCTTCTAAAATAATTAAATTTGTATAGCAAATCACTTAGGATAAATCCCCAAAAATTCCAGCTTTACTATGTTATCTAAGGTATAAAAATCCCATACACAAATTCTTAAGATAATTTCCAAAATAAATTTGCAAACCTAATTAACCAAAATTTCCTTTGAAAATTCATAAGAATCTTTCCATAGCTTAGAAAATTATCAATATTAAAACCCAACTCCAAAATCATGTTTTATATAACATAAAATTTTTCCATGGCATTTAAACATCAATATAAATTGTTTTGCCCTAAAACTATATATAAACTTAACATTCTTGTTTAAATCAAGCAAATTGTGATTCAAGCATATCATCATCCAAATCATCATAAAAACGAATTTACCCTTAAATTCAAAAACATATTTGTGACGACCCGCAAATTTGTATCCTTTGAATCAACAATAAACCACACATGTCCGACCCAAAGAGCACAAATTGATGGAAAGTCAGGAGAAAGAAAAGAAGAGAGAATAAAAGAAGAGAAGAAAGAGAGAAGTTAGAACCAAATAGAACAATACAGAATCTCACATCGCAGCAGAAAACATATAATATCATATCAATGATCTTTGCAAAACAAAAACTGTATATACATACATCAATCAGAGTTCAATAATCAATCACAAGTTATCAGCCTGGACAGTTATGATAACATGTCCTCACAACTTCTGGTAATATGCAACAACTAAGTAGTGGATAGTCAAAACCGATACGTGTATACGAAAATGAAGATCTCCAGCTCTCCTTCTGAAGCTCCAAAGCACCAAAACTGAACCTATAAATATACTCGGTCTGACCCGAGCATTGAAAGGGAAGAATGCCTTGATCAGTCTGATAAACCAGCGTGAGAAACACACTCAACTGAATTTATTAAATTACCAAACTTTTCCTTTATCAAAACAAAAGTATCTCATAAGACAAGTCCACACATAAACACGGACATGTTTTTACCTTACGATAACTAAAACATTTCATATCAAATCCTCTTATATTATACTATTGTCTAATATGCAAATAATAATCAAAATAGCCAAAATTATTACCATTATTAAATTCCAGCATACTAAGCTCTACAAATAAAATGGCAAGCGTGTAGTGGAGTTTGGATTTCCATACAAACGACCAGGTGAATGGACTACCTTCCGATAGGTACATCTCTAGATGGATGTCCCTAGGCACAGAATATCTGCCCTCTACCAACACAAGACCTACCCACCTCTATAACTTGATGGTACCGAATATGTCATCCTCTGATCATCACCAACCTTTACTATAGGCCCTCACAGCATACAAACCACAATAATCAGATACAGGACGTCATAGCGTGTAAAGATATATCTATAAGAGGATGATCATACCCTATTTGGGAGCGACCCACTTAGCCTTACTGCATCTAATCCTATTTCGGCCACTTTGAATGCCACACGGCCATTTCCATTGACTACTAATTGCCTTCCATAAAAATACAACCCTTAAGCTCATACGTCTCAAGGTGGGTGTTAAGCTAAGAGAAGTTGCCTTCTACGCCACCATTGATGTACGTTTGTAAAACCAATGTACATAATCTTTAGAAATGCAATGTCAGACAAACATCCATACAAGTTGTCCAGGAATAGGACAAACTGAAGGTACTTTCCTACCACAACCTATCAGGAAATCCCTAGGATTAGTAGCGGATAGTCCTTGCATAGGATATTTCATAATGAAGAGACCGCTGCTACTATATGTATATTGGGATTTTAACCCCAAATGATCAACAAGCAGTCCCCTACTACGAAAATCCTGAATATCAATATCATCACAAACAACCTGCACAATCGTCACATATACGTTGGTCCAAAGTGGTTTTCAGATAAACCGATCCCGGTCTCTTCTCACCCAACAACGCAAAAGCATTTCTTAACCTCACATAGAAACTGTCTCATAGACTTATCATGTCTCCAACTTTCAACTTGCTATCCTTTAGGCCAAGCAGTAAGCTCGATAGATTGCAGTAATACTCCGCACTATACGAATCAACATCCTCAATAATAACGATAATCAAGCCTACATAGAAGGATAGGTACTAAGTGTATGACTAAATAGTTTCCATATCAAGTCGAGGAACTAAAATGACCAATTTCGATAGTCGGTTATTTAACTATCAAAGAAAACAAAAAATATTTAGCACCATATGCAATCACTAGGCCCTTTTAATGAATCTTTTATTAATTAAATCACTTGCTAAATATTCACTTCAAATTATCTTTAAAAAGATATAATCTCAAAACCCATTTCAACTTTCTATATTGGAAAATATTTCCATGTACTTATTTAATAATAAATAATTCACAAATCAATTTATTTTCAATATTTAGAAAATATTACATACACTTAAATCATGAGTAATATATTTTATTCTTTAAGGAAAATATTCTCTTGAAACACATTTATTTGAGTCAAAATCAATGTTGCGTAAAACATCGTTACGACAACCCAAAATCACTAGTATAGGGATTCAAAAATAAAATAGATATATAAATCCCATATACTATATAAAATATTTCCTTTTGAAAATCATTTACTATAGCAACAATGTTATAGTCCATCATTTCCTTACTTCTCAAAAACGTCTATTCCAGCAATGAATGTTGAAATCTATGTATTCGACACTTAAGACATTTTAAAATATCTTCAAATCATTTAAATCCATTTCCAATATCACTTCCCAAATCATTCCATTTTATTTAATATATTATTCACTGTCCAAAATCGTGAGTTAAATTCTCTTATCCAAATTCGAAACTTCTACCCATTTAATTAATGGATTATCCACTCTCCAAAATCGTGAATATATCTCCTTTACCAAATTCATTACATATACATATTTTATTAAAGGATTATCCACTGTCCAAAATCGTGGATGAAATTCCTTTAATAAGCTTCCATAATAAACTTATCAAAATAAGTTGATTTCGGATTTATAAAACCATGTTATAAATTCACATTTCTATTTTATAAAAACTTCAATATACAAAATTCCTTTATTAACAAATTCCATTAATAACTAGATTACATGCCAAAATAAAATTTATAAGTTAATTACTTATAAATTCATTTATTTACAAAATCATTCTTTTTATAACTTCACAAATCTTATTTACTTATAAAATCCATTTATAACCTCATTTTAACACTTTCAAAACTACTATATAATCCTATTATTTTTTATTTATAAAATGTCGATTATATAAGTCTTGTATATAAAATATTTATAATAATTCATAAAATCTCGATTTAAATAAACTTATTCTTTCAATAATTTACAAATCGTTATTAAAACTTATATAACTAAAAAAATCATACTTAACTATATTTCACAAAAATCATAATTTTTATAACATAAAAATTATAACATTTATTTATTTAAAATAAATCCATTTCTTTAACAAATTCGAAAATCAATAAAACATCTATTTTCAAAATCACTTGAAAATCCTTATCAATTTGAAATCATCACTCTAATATTTTTTAAATTATCAAAAATAGGCCTAATGCTGCAATAGCACTAAATACATCAATCACGACATCCAAGATCACATATATCACATGATAACATAATATATATCAATATCTGTAAATAAATCAATAGCGGTGAGGAATCCAGTTGGATCCCTCCAATTTGTCACGTATAACAAATACATATATTAGAATATGTGTGCAATGTCCACTTCGAGGCAGACGCGCATACAAAGGGTTATTCGCTCATACACAGAAACGTATAGGGTCTCATCTGCTCCAGTAGGCAGAAATATATCCAAATATCAATATATATATATAATATCATATATCATACAAACAATCATCAGTCTTCATAAATAAAATTTATTCTCACTTATATAAAAATATCAGTGAGTCAGAAAGAGTGAGTTGTACTCACAATGGATCCCACTTCGACAAACTTTAAGGCAAGGAACTTGAGATCTAACGCATACTTCCTATCATGCTTTAAAATTCAAATGAAAATAAGCCCAAATTCCTCCTTCCTAATGCTTGTCCAAGGCTTGAAATGGAGATTTGCCGAAGTATGAAGAAGAAGTGGCAGAGCTTTAAACTTGAATTCTCAAAATTAGACCCAAAAAATAGGTCATCTTCTCTCTTGTTTTTGAATTTATTACTCTCAAAATTTGAAAAAATTGTTAAGCAAAAAGTTGTTTCAAATTCTTTTCTCTTGAATTTTCAAAGAAATAATCACTTGATTACAAAAGTTTTTGAGGGAGATATGATAGAATGAAGAAGAGGTATTGTCGGATTGACAAAAATGAAGCCCAAAAATGCACTTCAAAGAATCGAGTTTCAGGTATGACAAACTTCAAAACTGGAAAAATGATCAACATAAAAGTTGTAGCCATTAAAATTTTATATGGTTTAAGTAAAAGAATTTCTTAATTTGGTTCAATTTTAATCAAGTTATTATCAAAACAAAATGGCTTATTCTCTGGCTTTAAAACTGGACTAGAGAATGCACTGGAAAGAAGTGGATTTTTGACATATTTGTGCAAAGAATTGGAAAAAATGGTCAACACGAAAGTTGTAGCCACTGGAAAAAAACATGATTTGAAAAAAAAATTACATTTTGGTTCTATTTTGAAGAAGTTATGTCCAAGAGAAGAAGAGGTAAAATATGGAGAAAAGAGGAGTCTGATTTGAAGAGAATAAATATTGATTTCTTTTGAATATTTTTAAATATTTTGACGTTATTTCTTTATAAATTTTTTCTATGACTTGGAATAAATTAAAGAGAAGAGGAAGAAGATGAAGAAGCTTGAGAAAAGAAGAAGAAGAAGAAATATGAATGAAAGTGAAGAAGGAGGTGGCTATTTACAGAAAAAGAAAGAAATGGTAAATTTACCAAAATAACCTCTTACCGAATTACCAAACTAACCTTATTTCAACCTAATGAAATCTCCACTTTTTCAATAATTAATATCATCTTTCATATTCTTACTTTATGTCTTAGTCACTTAAAGATTAAGTAAATAAAATTAATTATTTTGTTGGATTTTGATGTGATTTGGATTTGATGTTTACTTTTGACTATTCTTAAACTTACTTACTTTTCTTAATGATGTTCTAGAAGTTTTATAATTATTTTAGTGAAATTAAACATGTTTAGTTATTTGAATATGTAATATATATGTTAGAACATATTAATAAAGGTGTGATAACGTTGCAGCAACTTATTTTGAATAGAACGTTGATTTTCGACAAAACGTTTCCGTTCACATTGTGACATTTTTATTAAACTATTTATTCATGTAAACCAAACTTCAAAATAAATTGTTATTATCTTTAAATAATTAAAACAAGCATATTTGACTTATAAAATAATATAATACAATATCCAAATCTTCTTATAAAAATATGACATCGATTTATCGAGATGCAACGAAATTTGTCAATTTTATAAAACAACTTTTATATATTTGTCAAACCATTATAAATTAAATTACCATTATTATGAAATGAGTTTGATATCGATTATATATATTTAAAATGAATTATTTATCCTTTAAACAAATTTCTTGAATATTTATCTTATTTTATCAGAATCCGACTTTTGTCAATTTTACAATGGGAAACCAAAATCTTTATTCAATATCAAAAATAAGTTTACCATTTTTACTTATCATATAAAACATGATTATTTAAGTTTAAAAATTCTACATTTGAATATTTAAAATGATTAAATATCTCATTTTCAAGATGTTAAAATTACAGGTCATTACAATATGATTATAAAACAAAATAGAGAATGGAATGAGTTGTTATTCACCTTAATTAAGATAAGGCGAATGGATTGAGATGTATTCCCCTTGTTCAGTTCTTAGCTTGATTTGAATTCTCTTCCCTTTGCTTCCTAGCTATGGCCGGCTCCTCGTTGATTTACATTTACGTTTTGATTTTCAAAATGATGTGAACGGAAAATGAAATGGTAAATGTAACGACTCCACCGTGATGTCTAGTTTAGCAAAGAAAATTACAAGTAATGTCGTCTGCTAATCCGGAGAATGCGGCTTGTTAAGAGCGATCGAATGTGAATATATCCTTATATTAACACTAACACGTCGTTTATACCTTTTCACTCAATATCCGAACTGAATTTGACGTGTACAATATTAATACAAAGTAGTAGACACACTGATTTCTCAAAATCAAAACAATATATCATATAAATAACAATCACATATCACAATGGAATAAATCTCAACTTAGATATATACAAATTATTTAGTTTCCTAAGCGAAATATTAAACTCGAATGTTATACAAATTTAACAATTCTCTGATCTCAATTATACATTTTATGTACAAGATCCAAATTCCTAAATGGGATAAACTAAAAGTCCAAATATTTATCTCCTTGCTAGCACAACCATTAAAAGGTCAACCTGTCTTGTAACCCGAAAAGTCTCGGCCTGACCCAAGCAAAATATCACCCAGGTTAGAGTATATCTAAATATCCAATAGGGTGAGAACAAGATATAGCACAAGAACAAACAACATATAAGTAAATACAGATTTTTTTTAGTATTGAATTCACAAAATAAAACACAATATCCCTAAGCACACAACTATCAATGATTAACTCAGTATAGGGTTATAAATTTTCATCACAAACACGTACTAGTCACTAAAAAAATAGTAGAATTAACTTAACATCCATCACAAGACACAAGAACATATATTTTTTCACGAACACTGACACAAAAATATATGTCTATTTCACAAACACAAAGCACAAGAATGCATATACTTATTTCACAAACACAAAACAGTCAGAAATATTCAAATATCCAAAATCTAAGAGATCTTAATCCAAACCGATCGTAATGATCTTCCAAAACAATCGCAATGATTGTACTCAAAACTCATGGCAAACAAACAAACAAATTGGTATCACTCGAACCGATCCGAAACCAAGGATCGTACTCAGACCGAGAACACAGGATCATAGAATGATCTCAAGGATAGTCCATACCGATCAAGGTGATCGTAGAAACCATGACTCGATAATTCCATATTTGTTTAATAATATTAAATTATTATGTTTGAAAAGAAATCCAGGAATAAACTTCTTAAGGATATAGCAGCCACTTGCCGCCCACCAAAAGAGAGTAAACTCTTAAGTGCCAAATACTATCACTATCAGTAATCACTAGAATTTAACTAATACGTCCAATACAATATGGTGAAATTCAGATATTTATCAAAAGCTAGTAAATACCACTTATTATATATACCACTGGAAAACCTAAACCATATACTCTTAAGGATCTAGCAACCACTTGTTGCACACCAGAAGAGAATACAACTTTTAGTTCTTAAGTACTTTCCCAAATATGATCATAAGAATGTAACCGAGACATCCCATACACCCCGGTGAAATTCGAGTATTCATTAATGGGCTAGTAAATTCCACTCAAACATTTTATTCAATGGGTTATACCATACTCAACGAAGAGTTATTCGAAAGCATTTAAACCAATCGTTGACACTACGTCGATTATTAATGCTCCTCAAATTAAGAATTAAGGTTCTCAAAATATTTTTTCACCTTGATTTTATTGTTTAGAAACACTTGTTATGAACTTCCATAATTTTGTTTACTATTTTGAATAAAATAAAATTTCACTTATTTGATAAAATATTCCATAAACTCGAATTATTCCAAATTTATATTTATGTACACAGTGTCTCAAATCTTCGTATAAAACATTTACTTAATAACCATATTTTAAAATCACTTTTATTATTCTTCCAAATCCAATTTTGATATGTACATATATATATATATATATATAATATTATTTAGAAATAAATTAGACTCGCCTTTTTAAAACCATATTCCCAAAGCCACTTGTATATGCTATCACTTATTTTATAAACCATAATCACTCATATCTTCAAATCCATAACACTGTATACTGTAAATAATTCATATATAATTTATACTTATGAAAATCAATTACAAAAGAAAGTCAAACTAATATAGAAACAAGTTTAAAATTTATAAATTTAAATACTCTCTTTCGTAAAATTACTTGAATATGAATCATATCTATTTATATATTTTCAACTCAAATTTATGATTTAAAGATTTGCACTTTCGACCACCTAAATCTCATAATTTTACAAAACATGAAAAATGAAAGTTGTAGACAAAAGTCTCAGATTTCAAGTAAGTAAAAGATTATCCAATTTGGATTTATATTTTAAAAGTTATGAAAGAAATAATTTTTAGATTTAAATTTACTAACTCTGTCTTTCATTGACATAATAGCAACAAAGAAATAAAATTTTGGCAATATAAAAATCAAAATTATGAAAAACTCAAAACATAAAAAGTGTTGCAGATAATCTATCATTTCCAAAACATCAAGATTCATTGAATTTTGATAAGAATTGAAAATCATATGACTAAAACAATTCTCAGGTTTTAACTGTATTATCGCTGTCATTTATTCTCGGGATAGCGATACTAAAACGTATTTTTGACCATGTAAACTACAAAATATTACAAAACACAAAATGTTAAAGTTGTAGCATATAATCTAAGGTTACAACTTTAAATTTTGTGAAAATTCGATTAGAAATGAGAAAGTTATGCTTAGACTACCAAAAAGATTTTAGCTCAGACAATTTGACAGGGTAGAGACTATGACTCTGTTAAAAATCAGATTTTGATCCTGAAATCTTCAAAATATGGGAAAGTGATTAAAAACGTTCTTTCTAAGAAAATTATTTCTACTGCAAAAATATTCAACATAGGTGGACTAATAGATATTAAGTTATGTCCATTTTACTATCAATTATCAACCCAAAAAATTTGATATGGCTGTGTTATAACCTCTGTTTCACACTTAATTTAGCCCCATTTAAAATCATTATTTCAAAAACTGATCAACAGAAAACTTGTAGCTTATTGAAATATATTTCTACCAAAAAAATTGAACTAATTCGTATCATTTTATACCAAGATATCGCTGTTTTTCTACAGCGATTTTCACAAATAATTTTCAGCAAATAAATTTGCAAATTCAACAAACAACCACGTGCAAGCAACAACAACTATAGACATCGAAACAACACTTAAACTTAGTGTGAAAGCCTTTTTTCTGTAACAATAAGTAATCACTCACTTTCTAAAATCATGAAACACTCAAAACATAACATACAACCTACTACAATCACCAATACCAACATACATAAATGCTCGAACAATCAACAAGGAAGGTTTTTGGGAAATGCTTCTATAAACAAACTTAGAGATTCTTAACTCATAAAATTCCTAATTATCACAAACATACATCAGTTGATAAACATAAAATCTTAAGGTTTAGATATAGCTGAGTGCAAACTCACCTTAACTCCTTGCTATCAACTCTAGAATATTCCCTAACCTTGCTAGACGCCAATCTTCGCAAAATCATGCTCAAAACCCTAACTTTGATCTCAGGATAGCAAATAGAAGAGATCAAAACAAGGCTAAAACTGATAACAAGAAACCTAAAAGATGTAGAATGGATAGAGAGACTCAATAATATTTTTCTCCAATTTTTCCTTGATTTTTTTCTAATTTATTTGGCCAAAATTTTGAGCTAGGGCATAAGAGTTTGGGAGAGAGGGGATTGGTTTCCTTTGTTCCGTAAATAGAATTATACGTACAAAATATAAGGAAGGAGATAAATAAGAGAAGGCTCTATCATATTTGCTCTAAGTGTAGTCTAAGTGGGATTGAAATGAAATGAACTCAATAGCCAATTTAATTAAAACAAAGGTTTTTAATTCTTTTTCTCTCATTTAAAATTTACAATAAAAATGCAATCAAAAACTATAATTTTTGTTTGCAAAACTAATTTAAATCCTCTTCATTAATAAAATTATTTACTTTGCCATTTTAGCTCTGTTGGGCGTGTTTCCGTCTACCACCGAACCAACCCTGCTTCCTATGCATGGCTGAACCAGCCTCCACCGATCCATGCTGCCACCGGTCCAACTCCATCTCCATGCTACTGCCGAACCAACCAACTACTGGTCCAAAAACCTCTCCATCCTCCACCGAACCAGACCTTGTTCACTGCCGAGCCAAAGTACACGAGCCACTGCCGAACCACCATACTCCTACCACCGAACCAAATTTCCACAGGTCCACTCATCTCCCACCGCCGAACCAAGGTAAACCGATCCAAATTTGCTAGGCTAGATTGCTTCAGCCCAGGCCCACCAGCTGCTATATACATCCAGGACCCCTGCCCCCAGCCTCACTCTATAAATAGAGGGGCAGGGGTACAACAATGGCAGACAAGTTTGAGAGCTCAAGCACGGAAAGAACTTTCAAACAACTTTTAGTTACTTGTAATCAAAGCTTTGTACTTGTAATCTGAATAGAAAAGGAGAATAACATATAAAGTGGACGTAGGCACGTTCTGGCCGAACCATTATAAATCTGTGTGTCTTTTACAGTTTAGTCCCTGCTTTTTATATATTTGCGTAAATCACCCAAATCACTAGAAACAACATAAAATCAACTAATTCATACGACTTGGAGGTGTTTGCCCATTTTTTGTGCAAACAAGCTCGAAAGTAGGATTAAATCATTTTCTAACCAAAATTACTCAATTTCTCATAAATGAGAAAATCCTAAAACAAGACAACATGGTTAATAACTAATTTAACTTTAAAAATCTTTTTTTAATGTACAATTACACAATATTTAGAAAACACTAACACATTATTTTACAAGTGTAAAGACCCGTAAATCTGTACTCCTTGAATAGACACTAATCTCCATTGATTAATTCAAGATGAACGAAAATACGAACCCTTAGGGGTTTAAGAAAAATTTAGGAAAAGAAGAAAGAAGAAGAAAAAGAGAGGAAAGAACATAATGGATAAGGTAGAAGATGGAGGGAAAAGAAAAATAGAAGATAGAACAGAAAGAAAATAGATCATTTTAAAATAGAAAGAAAAGAGAATAGAATATAGAGAAAATAGAACGGAACAGAAAACAACAGAACAACACCGGAATCTCACAATTCGCAGCGGAACAACATATAATAATAAATGAATAATCTTTAAACAA
This sequence comes from Allium cepa, assembly GCA_030765085.1. Classification (NCBI taxonomy): domain Eukaryota; kingdom Viridiplantae; phylum Streptophyta; class Magnoliopsida; order Asparagales; family Amaryllidaceae; genus Allium; species Allium cepa. The sequence continues at coordinate 270,951,883 of CM060944.1, forward strand.
AGAACTATATCAGTTATTACATTACATCACATTTCATTACATCATATCATCAGAGTGTACAACATCATACAACAACAACAGTGCAGCGGAAAAAGAAATACTATATAAACTAGTAATACGCCATGCCATCCAGCTTGCCTCCAGCAACTCCAGAATATCCAGTTTATCCTGATAAACCTTAACTCTTAACTGCCCGTGTGGAAATTGGTGGGCACCCAGAGTTTAGGAAGGAAAACAATAAACTCCAAGTCAGTCATGTGACTGGTGTGAGAACTCAAAACAGTTTATTTATCTTTAAAAATCAAAATAGAGGAATATTTTTAAATTCAATTCGCAATGCTTTTAAAAATGAGACTACCATAAGGCCTCCCGCACACACACATGCAAACGCAGAATCGGAGGAGATTTCTCCTTATGATAGTCAAAGATGCTCGATACGCATTTAAAAGAACATTTCATATTATTATTAGTGCATAGTGTAGGAAAAATTCATTTCGAAAGTAGAATATAAATCTTAGCCAACATACGACCATTATCGTATGCCTACTATAGCTAACTATGTTCAATAGCAGGTTACCGCCACATTCCATAGCAGGTTATACAACTAAAACCGTACAAGTCACGTATTGTTTCTTTGGATTTCCAACAAATGGTTAGGCCAAGGAACTTCCCATTGCCACATGAGAATGCCTCTGGAAAGACATCCCCGAGAACCAAACCGGAACTCTGCCAACACAAGGCCGGGTTACCCCTAACTGGGTAACTACTGACACGAGCACGCCATTCCCCGATCGTAAACGACCTTTCTCACGGGATCCCGATAGCCAACAACCACAAAGTAATAAATTCGCAGTAAACACATAGGTTAAATATCTGGGCTCCATACCATGATACCACCTCTATCTAGAAGGAAATGTACATACCCTAAAGGGTGCTACCCCTCATAACCTTGCCGCATCTTTCCTGTTTTGACCATTTCCGGGGTGTGAGGCTCGACAAAGTCACGTCCACAAAAACATACTTTGTACAAAAGCCATGCTTTGGGTCAACAAATGATCAACACAATGATCATCAAGATAGACGATCAAATAAACGATCCTATCACAATAATCAACACAATGATCATTTACAGCAACACTCAGCATGTCACATTACCAAATTGGGAATATATCGCTGATAACTTCAACTATATAACCTCTGAGCTCGTACGTCTCAGAGAAGGGTGTTAAGCTAAGAGAATAAATTCTCCGCCACCACAGAAATATATTTGAAAGAAATCGGCTTTACATCTCAACTTGTAATGTCAAACACACAATCCATACAAGTCTGTTCCGGGCTCGAACAGAACCGAAGGCACTTACAAAGAAGTCCTTGCAATCCGAATAATCTCTAATCACGTTCGGATTTCCCATCACATATGGAGATCTCAATACCAGGGATCAGCCAGTGCAGAGACAATCAACAAGAAACCCTTTCGTTTTCGAAAATATCCGGTCTTCAACACCGATCTTCGAATGCAATTCATAACGACGTATCACATATTCGGAATGGGTTATACGACCCCAAGGTCCTTTCCCGGTTAACCCGAATAGTGAGCGCTTATTTTTAAAAAATAAGTGTGGCATCCAATTTCAAACAATTCACAACAAATACCTATTTAAAGGTAAATATTGATAGTCGGTCATTGAACTATCAATAGATATGCCAACATCACCAGATTCCAAATAATTTTCCAAATTATTTATTTCACAAAAATATCTTTATAAGATATACATTCTCCATTCTTTAAAAATAAATTAATATTTATTTTTAACTAAATTTCCCAATTCCATTTATAAATTCTATATTGAATTTACATTCCAAAATATTTATGAATATACGATTTCCATTCAATTTCTAATATTCATTTTCAATTTATCTTTAAAAAGATAAATTCCAAATATTCACTTAATGTTGGAAAAGCATTTCTATACTTATTAAAAATAAGTAATTCACAGATCTTTTTATTTTCTATACTTAGAAAATATTTAATATACCTTAATCGAAATTAAGTATATATATTTCATTCTTTAAGGAAATCATTCACTTAATCATATTCATTTGGGTCAAAACGAATGTCGCGTAAAACATCGTTACGACAACCCAAAATCACTAGTATAGGGATTCGAAATTAAAATAGATATATAAATCCCAATACTATGCAAAACATTTCCTTTCGGAAATCATTTACTATAACAACAGTGTTATAGTCCACCATTTCCTTTTATTTCTCGAAAACATCTATTTCAACAATAAATGTTGAAATCTATGGTTTCGAATCTCAACATCTTTTAAAACATCTTTAGATCGTTTTAATTCTATTTCAAACATCACATCCAAAATAATTTCTTTAACATATCATTCACTATTCAAAAACGTGAATATACTACGTTAACAAATTTCATCATTTCTATTCATTCTATTTTAAGGATTATTCACTGTGTAAAACGTGAATATAACTCCATTAATAAATTACAACAATTCACTTATCAAAATAAGTCGTTGCGGATTTATAAAACAATGTTTATAAATTACATTTCTATTTATTTTATAACAACTTCCCTTTATAAATTTCCTTTATTAACCTATCTCAATTCATATCACAATGATATATTAAAAATTCATATTACAAGTCAAATACTTATAATTTATTTGTTTATAAAATCGTTCCTTTAAACTTCATAAATTTTATAAATCTTATAACTTATAAGATTCATTTATTTATCCAAATCCATTCCTTTAATAACTTTATGAATTTTATTTTATTTTCCTTTACAAATTTTATAAACCTACTGTTTATAAAATTCTATTTATAACTTCATCGTTATAATCCTATAAATTTCATTTATTTGTGAAATTCATTCACAATTCATTCTAACTCTTATAAAAACTTCGTTTTATAATTCCAATATTTTAATTTACAAATATCAATTTATAAAACTTTTATATAAATCAATTTATATCATTCTTTTAAAACATCTTTAAACTCCTTTATAATTTCATCTTTTGATTTAGAAATAATCCAATTTCATAAATCCTATTTTTTTACCTTTTTATAATTTATTCAAAAATCCCAATTCAGCTATTTTATAAATTAATCCCATATTTTCAAAAATCAACTTTTAACTATATTTCTCAAAATCCATAATTTTTATAACATAAAAATTATAACGTTTATTTATTTAAGATGGATCAATTCCAAAAATATTTATAAAGCGTATATTTTCAAAATCACTTTAGAAATCTCTTAAAATAAAAATCGTTATTTTTAAACTTCAAAAATTGGATCCGACGATGCTACACATCAATAGTCAATCACGACTTTCAAACATCATATATTATCCATGATAAACAATCAAATATCACAATATATGAAATCAAATAAATATTTGTGAGGAATCCAGTTGGATCCCTCCAACCTGTTTCCCTGCATCCACAGACATTAGCACAATACCATTCCGTTTCAAGACGGAATATCGCGGTACATGGGATTTTATAAATATATATCCGCTTACTAACGGCGTATAGGGTCTCATCCGCTAAAAGAAAATGCGGGAAATCAATCAACTGCAATATATACATATGCCAATATATATATATTGCTATATATAATATAATACCAATTCCACTTCGAGGTGGAATATCGCGGTATATGTGTGTAATAAATAACCTCCGCTTACTAACGGCGTATAGGGTCTATTCACATCCAATATATATATATATATAACAATCATCATTCAATCATTCAATCAACACAGTCAAGCAAATTTTAAATCTAACTATTTAAAATTTAAATAAACAATAAAATTCCTTTTGAGTGAGAAGTTCTCACCTTTATTCCTGTTTGCAATCCACTTCCAATTCAACTTGTTTTCTTCATTTATACCTTGTATAAATATTTACACAATTTATTAATATTCGAAATAATCGAATAATAAATTTTCCATTTTATAATTTTAATTCATCGGTTTTGTTCTAAACCAATTCCTTTAAAAAAAATTATTCAACTAATTATTTCATCTCAAGTTAATGATTTTTATTTTAAGCTAAAAATTAAAGATTCAAACTGATTTTCTTTTTAAAATAATTCTAACATCTTGCTTATATAAATTTTCTTAACTCTTTTAAAATTCCTTTGTTTAATAAATTATTTTAACTAAAATTTTAATTTAATTAACCAAACTCACTTTCAATAAAATTATCTAATTGAAGATTTAAATCCTAAACTAGAATTCCTTTAATTTATTTATCCAATAAATTAAATTCCTATTAGGTAAATTAAATTAGCCAATAATTTTATTAATATTCAAATTAAATCGAACTATTCAATTTTCGTTCTTGATTGTTTAATTAATCAATTGTTTTATTTAAACCAGTTTCTTCTTTAAATAAATTTATTAAAACTAATTTTCCTTTTACAAATTCTGTTTCACTAAAAATTAGTTTTAAACTAATTCTTTTCTTTTAAAAATCTAGTCTTTATAAACTCGATATTGTTTTTAAAAATTTCTATACTTTAAAAATAAATCTTATATACATATGTTTACTGTAAAATGTTTTTCATACTTCTTTTTTTTTCTTTCTTCTTTTTTCATCAATACATATACGTAAAAAAATAATAATAATAATAAAATAAAATAAAATAAAATAAAATTACCTTTCTGTAAAGCAAGAAACCCAGAACCATCGCGCGCCGCTTCCATCGAATCGCGCGCATCCATCATCGCCTCTCCTCCTCGAGTCGCGCCTGCATTCAACGCCGCCTTTCCTCGTGTCGCGCGCATGCGGCCGCGCTCCACTGCCACCGCGACATCGTCGCTTGCCTTCACATCCCACGCGTGACCCCATGCTTCAAGTCGCGAAGCCCTAATTGCTCGAGAACCCATCTTCGCGTGTGCTTCGCCTTCGTGCTCCTCCCCCTGCCTCAATGTCACTCGCGATCTCGTACGCGTACGCGCGCGATTTTTTTTTTTTTTTTTTCTGAGGTTCGACATTGATTCGATTTGGGGAAAGGAAGAGGAAATAGGAGAGGGAGGTCGCGATTATAAAGAAGGAATGAGAAGCTCTGCCTATTTTTTCTATCGGCCATTAATTTTTTTTTCTCTGAATTGATTTGAATAATAAAGGAAGAGGGGGAGAGAACGTGAATACTTAAAAAGGTGAAGAACGTGGCTGCACGATCTTCATCGTGATATTGGCGTGATTTTCTACGTGAGAAGAGGAGAGTAACGTGTGTTAGTTGACTAAATTTAAATTTTAAATTTTAAATTCGTTTTAAAATCTTCAACGCGTTTATGTGTCGTGTGCTCACATATAAACTCCAAAAAATACAAAATTTGAAATCCGAGAATAATTCCATATTACGGACCCAATGGAACTGGTTTCGTCGAATTCCGAGACTGTGCCTCGGACGACTATTTTTAAATATCGATTCGAACGATTTAATTTCAAAACTGAACAATTCACTTTCAATTTCAATTCTGAAGCTTCTATTATCTTCAGTATTATCAATATGAATTTTACAAGCCTTTGAAATATTTTTAATTGGCTTAGAATTGAAGTTTCAAATTTTTATTCAGCTCTTAATAGATTAAATTCTATAATTTAATCGTCAAATTCAAAGTTATATTGAAAATTCAATTCAAACCATCATTCAAATATTTAAATTTAATCAAATATTTTCAATTTAAATTATTCAAAATTCTGGGTCGTTACAATAAGTTTCAAAACAAGGATTCTAAGTCAACAAATTTCTATTTTATTTTATTTTTCTCTTCTAATTATTATGTAAATAAAACATTTAATATTCAAATCCACTTCAATAAATGAGAAATCCTATTTCTCATTAAAAGTACATGTTTAAATCTTTATTAAATTTAAATTAACAGCACTGAAAACTATGGGGTGTAACAAACATCCCCGCTTAAAGAAAATTGCATCCCCGCAATTTACTTAACGAAAGAAATCTAAAAAATTAAATTTCCAATTGAGTTTTTCTATAATTTACATCTTTCCAAATTATTTTTAACCAAAATTTTCAACCTTCACAAATAATAATATCAAGTCTTCAAATTATTTGCTTATGTTAAAATGTCATGTTCGATGTTTAGGAACCCTTATTGATGACTTGACGTCCCATATATCGATCAGAATTCTTAAACAACATGCGGATAAGTCCACACAATAGATATTCACAAATTTAGATTCATTATTTTATTATCACAAACATCCATGTATCCAATTTTAAATAAATACAACCAAGCAATCAATTTCCTAGTAACCAATCAACCAAAACATACATAACCAATTATAGCGGAATGATTCAATGTCTGAAATTCTGCTGCATAACTCTGATTATTCCTAGATGAGTTAAATATTGTACTTATTCACTCAAATTTTCTAAATTTTCTATTAAAATAAAATAGTTTACTTTAATTTAATTTGTTCTAGTTTGATTCCAAGATTTTCTAAACTCTAAAATATTTTACTCAATAATTTCCAGAAGTTTTAATGTCGCAAACTCCAATTTATCAATTAATTTTTTTTAAATCAATTTACACTCCCAAACGATTATCCCAACAATCATTTTACATTCCTATTCTAAACGAGATAATAAATATAACTATCTACCATACACCCCAAGGATAAGATTCTAAGTCATCTAGGTCTTGGATCTGTAATATTATATGTTATAATGTTCTGACATAGCTCTGATACCAAACTGTAATGACCCCACCGCGATGCCCAATTTAGAAAAGAACATTACAAGTAATGTCGTCTACTAATTCGGAGAATACAGCTTTCTAAGGGCGATCGAATGTGGATGTATCCTTATACTAATACTGACACACCGTTTATACCGTTTCACTTAATATCTGAACTGAATTTGACGGGTACAATATTAATACAAAGTAATAGACACACTGATTTCTCAAAATCGAAACAATATGTCATATAAATAACAGTCATAGATCACAATGGAATAAATCTCAACTTATATATATACAAATTATTTAGTTTCCAAAATGAAATACTAAACACGAATGTTATGCAAATTTAAAAATTCTCTAATCTCAATTATATATTTTATATACAAGGTTCGAATTCCCAAATGGGATAAACTAAAAGTCCAAATGTTTATCACCTTGTAAGCATAACCATTCAAAGGTCAACATGTCCTGTAACCTGAAAAGTCTCGGCCTAACCCGAGCAAAATAACACCCAGGTTAGACAATCTCTAAATATACAATAGGGTAAGAACAAGATATAGCCAAGAACAAACAACATATAAGTAAATACAGATGTTCAAGATTGAATTCACAAAACAAAACACAATATCCCTAAGCACGCAACTATCAATGACTAACTCAGTACAGGTTACAAGTTTTCGTCACAAACACGAATTAGTCACTAAACACAAAATAGTAGAATTAACTTAACATCCATCACAAGACACAAGAATATATATTTATTTTCACAAACACATGACACAAGAATATATGTTTATTTCATAAACACAAGACACAAGAATATATATACTTATTTCATGAACACAAAACAGCCACAAAAATCCAAATATCCAAAATCCAAGATATCTTAATCCAAACCGATCGTCCAAAACAGTCGCAATGATTGTACTCAAAACCTATGGCAAACAAATTGGTACACTCGAACCGATCCAATACCGAGGATCGTACTCAGACTGGGAACATAGAATCACAGAATTATCTCAAGGATAGTCCATACCGATCAAGGTGATCGTAGAAACCATGACTCGATAATTCCAAATTTATTTAATAATATTAAATTATTATGTTTGAAAGAAATCCAGGAATAAACTTCTTAAGGATCTAGCAGCCGCTTTTCGCCCACCAAAAGGGAGTAAACTCTAAAGTGCCAAATACTATCACCATCAGTAATCACCAGAATTCAACCTATACGTCCTATACAATATGGTGAAATTCAAGTATTTGCTAAAAGCTAGTAAATATCCCTTATTACGGATACCACTGGGAAACCTGAACCATATTCTTTTAAGGATCTAGCAACCACTTGTCGCACACCAGAAGATAATACAACTCTAAAGTGTTAAGTACTTTCCCAAATACGATCACAAGAATTTAACCAGGGCATCCCATACTCCCTGGTGAAATTCGAGTATTAATTAATGGGCTAGTAAATTCCACTCAAACATTCTATTCAATGACCTATACCATATTCGACGAAGCGTTATTCAAAAGCATTTAAACCAATTGATGACATTATGTCGATTATTAGTGCTCCTCAAATTATAGAATTTAGGTTCTCAAAATATTTTTCTCTTTGATTTTATTGTTTATAAACACTTTCTATAAATTTCCATAAGTTTATTTACTGCTTTGAATAAAATAAATTTTCACTTATTTGATAAAATATTCCACAAACCCAAATTATTCCAAATTTATATTTATGTACACGGTGTCTCAAATTTCCGTATAAAACATTTATTTAATAACCATATTTTAAAACCACTTTTATTATTCTTCCAAATCCAATTTTGATATATATATTATTTAGAAATAAATTAGACTCACCTTTTCAAAACCATATCCCAAAGCCACTTGTAAATGCTATCACTTATTTTATAAACCATAATCACTCATATCTTCAAATCCATAACACTATATACTATAAATAATTCGTGTTTATATATATATATATATATAATTACTTATTAAAATAACTTACAAAAGAATGTCAAACTAATACAGAAACAAGTTTGAAATTTATAAATTTAAATAAACTCTCTTTCGTAAAATTACTTGAATATGAAACATATCTATTTATATATTTTCAACTCTAATTTATGATTTAAAGTTTTGCGCTTTCGACCATCTAAATCTCAAAACCTACAAAACATAAAAGACGAAATTTGTAAACAAAAGTCTCAGCATTCAACTAAGAAAAAGATTATCTAATTTGGATTTAAGGTTTAAAAGTTATGAAAGAAATAATTTTTAAATTTACATTTATTAACTCTGTCTTTCATTGACAGGATAGCAACAAAGAAATGATATTTTGACCATATAAACTTCGAAATTATGCAAAATTCAAAACACAAAAAGTGTAGTAGATAATCTAACCTTTCCAGAACATCAAGAATCATTGAATTTTCATAAGAACTGGAATGCATACAGCTAAAACAATTTTCAGGTTTTATCTTTGTTATCGCTGTCGTTTATTCTCGGGTCAGTGATACTAAAACATATTCTTGACCATGAAAACCAAAAAATATTACAAAATACAAAACATGAAAGTTGTAACATATAATCTAAGATTTTAAAAACTTTATATTTCATGAAAATTCGATTAGAAATGAGAAAGTTATGCTTGATTACTAACAAGGTTTTAGCTCAGACAATTTGACAGGGCAGAGACTGTGCTATGTTAAAAATCAGATTTTGATCCTGAAATATTCATAATTTGATAAAGTGATTAAAATAAAAGTTTTTCCTTAGAAAATTATGTTTCTAGTGCAATAAGATTCAACATAAGTGGATTAATAGATCAAAAATTATGTCCATTTTACTATCAGCTATCAACTCAAAAAATTTGATGTGGCTGTGTTATAACCTCTATTTCACAATTAATTTAGACCCATTAATTCAGTATTTCGAAAAAATAATCAATAGAAAACTTGTAGCTTATTTAAATATCTTTCTGCTAAAAAAAGATTGAACTAATTCGAATCATTTTACACTAAGATATCGCTGTTTTACTACAGCGATTTTCATAAATAATTATCAGCAAACAAATTTGCAAATTCATCAAACAACCATGTGCAAGCAACAACAACTATATACATCAAAACTACACTAAAATTTAGTGTGAAAGCCTTATTTACTATAAAAATAAGTAACCACTCACTTTCTAAAATCACGAAACACCCAAAACATAACATACAACCTACTACAATCACCAATACCAACAAACACAAATGCGTAAGCAATCAACAAGGTAGGTTTTAGGAAAATGCTTCTCTAAATTTAGCATAGAGATTCTTAATTCATCAAACTCCTAATTATCACAAACAAACATCGGTTACTAAACACAAAATCAAAATATTTAGGTCTAATGATGAGTGATAACTCACCTTAACTCCTTGCTATCAACTCTAGAATGTTCCCTAACCTTGTTAGGCGTCAATCTTCACAAAATCATGCTCAAAACCCTCACTTTGATCTCAAGAAAGCAAATAGAAGAGATCAAAACAAGGCTAAAACTGAAAACAAAAAACCTAAAAAATGTAGAATAGATAGAGAGACTCACCAATATTTTTCTCCTATTTTTTCTGGATTTTTCTTTAATTTATTTGGCCAAAATTTCGAGCTAGGGCATGAGTTTTGGAGAGAAGGGCTTGGATTCTTTTGTTCTATAAATAGAATTATACGTACAAAACATAAGGAAGGAGATAAATGAGAGAAGACTCTATCATATTTGCTCTAAGTGTAGTTTAAGTGGGCTTAAAATGAAATGAACCCAGTAGCCAGTTTAATTAAAACAAAGGTTTTTATTTCTTTTTCTCTCTTTTAAAACTTACAATAAAAACGCAATCAAAAGCTCTAATTTTTAATTGCAAAACTAATTTAAATCCTCTTTATTAATAAAATTATTTACTTTCACAAAGTCCCATTTTAGCTCAAAAGTAGGATTAAATCATTTTCTAACCAAAATTACCTAATTTATCATAAATGAGAAAATCCTAGTATAAGACAACATGGTAAATAAGCAATTTAACTTTGAAAATATATTTTTTAATGTAAAATTACGCAATATTCAGAAAACACTAACACATTATTTAACATGTTTCAAAACAAGGATTTTAGCATCAATAAATTTTTATTTTATTTTACTCCTCCAATTATTATGTAAATAAAACACTTGATATTCAAATCCACTTCAAGTAATGAGAAATCCTATTTCTCATTAAAATTACAAGTTTAAATCTTTATTAAATTTAAATTAACAATGCTGAAAATACTGGGGTGTTACAGTAAAGAACGAGAGTATATAAACGTAAGAGGTTATGTGCGGCTAATTCCTAATTTACCATTATGTAAATTAATTAATCTTAAGCCCATTTAATTAATTAAATTAAGCATGGCCATTATTATATTTATTCAAATCTCAGTCCACTTATCAATTAACATTTACATTATTCGATTTAATTTATCTAATTAAATCTCTCGAATAATGTTATTAAAAATTAAGGATAATACAGGCTCCCCTCCTTAAAGAATTTCGTCCTTGAAATTCAGTAAGGACTATATACTAAACATCTGTAAAGACTCCTAACAACCATACTAGTCTACCCAACAAGCTAATATCTATATAAATTTAATATTGACATACCTTCAAAGCAGATCAGGAAAAGTGTCTTGAATCCTTTCCTCTGTCTCCCATGTACAGTTCTTCTCATTGTCGATGTACAGTTCTTCTCATTGTCGCTCCACCGAACTTTCACCAACCTGACTATCTTGTTCCTAAATCTTTTTCTCATCTCTTGCTACAACCCGAACTGTTTGTCAAAAAAAGTCCAATTAGTCTCCACTACTGGATCTTCCAACCCTACCGGAGGGATAGTAGTCTTTGGATCATACACGTTCTTCCGAAGATGAGACGCGTGTAATACATTATGGACACCTGCCATACTACTCGACAACTCTAATCTATATGCAAGCTTTCTAATCCTCTTTATAATCTGGAATGGACCAACATATCTCGGTGCCACTTTCCTCAACTTCCCGAACCGTACCATACCGCTCATCGGTAATACCTTAATGAAAACCATGTCTCCAACTAAGAACTCTAGGTCTTTATGCCTCTTACCTACGTAACTCTTTTGCCTTGATTGAGCTTCCTTTATCCTTTCCTAGATAAACTCAATCTTCTTTGATGCCTCTCAAATAAAATTTGGACCTAAAACCAATCTGTCTCTCCCCAACCAACATGCCGGTGATTTGCATGGCCTTCCATACAAAGCTTCAAAAAGAGCCATTCTCATACTAGTCCGATAAATATTATAATATGAAAATTCAACCAAATGTAGGTGATCTTTCCATGATCCACCAAAGTCCAATACACAAGCCCTCAACAAATCCTCAAGTACCTTATTGACTCTCTCTATCTTCCCATCCACCTAAGGGTGATATACAACACTCACTTGAGCTCAGTGCCTAACACATTTTGTAGGGTCTTCCAAAATTCACTAGTGAACAAAGCATCTCTATCACTGAATATGCTGCTAGGAACTCCATGTAGTCTAACTATGTTCTTCATGAACATCTTAGCTAAAATAGGTGCCATCATGTTTGACTTAACTGGAATGAAATGGGCACTCTTGTTCAATCTGTCCACTATGACCCATATACTTTCATTTCCTCTATTTGACCTTGGCAACCCATCAAAAAAATCCATGGATATTAAATCTCATTTCCAAACTGGAATCTCTAAAGGTTGAAGCAACCCACATGGCTTCTAATATTCGGCTTTCACTTGTTGATAGTTTGCACACTGCCTAACCCACAAACCAACATCCCTCTTTATACCTTTCCAATAAAAGCTCCTCTCATATCCTGATACATCTTAGTCCCTCCAGGATAAATTGTAAACTTGAATCGATGACATTCTTCAAGAACTTCTTTCCTCAAGCTCTAAACATCTGAAACGCATAATCGTCCCTTCTTTCTCAATCCTTCTCTCTAGTCAAGACGAAAATCATTTAGATTATCGATCTTAGTTCCTATCTTAAGCCTTCTAGTCTTCTCAGCTAATAATGGATCCTCCTTTGCTTAGAAGCAATTCTCTTGATCAACACTGGTCGAACTTCTAAATGGGACAACATGGCTACACTTTGACTAGAAATAGCAACGATCTTAACTGCACACCATAAGTAGTCAAAGTTTCTAAATCCTTCGATTCTGTCAACATAGCTAACATCACATTTTGATGTCTTCTGCAAAGAGCATTTGCTACTTTATTACCTTTCCTTACTCTATACCAAAAGCAAAAAACTTCAGCCACCCCTATTGTCTCATATTCAAGTCCTTCTAAGAGAATAAGTATCTTAAAGACTCATGATCTATGTATAGCTCAAATCTCTCATCTAAGAGATAATGCCTCCAAATCTTCAATGAGAAGATCACCTCAGCCAACTCCAAATCATGAGTAGGATATCTCACTTCATGTGATCTAAGCTGTCGTGAAGCATATGCAATTACTTTACCCTTCTACAACAACACAGCTCCTAATCCAGTTCCACATGCATCGGTATACACCACTAACCCTTGGTTTCTATCTGGAACAACTAACACTGGTGCATTGGTCAACAAATTCTTTAACTTAAGGAGTGCTTCCTCACATTCTTTGGACCAAACAAACTTCACCTCCTTCCTGGTTGGCTTAGTCAAAGGCATTTCTATCCATGAGAAATCCTTAATGAATCTCCAGTAATAGCCAGCAAGTCCAAGAAAACTTCTAATCTCAATCACCGTCTTTGGTCTCTTCCAATTATTGACAGCTTCGATCTTGTCTGGATTGACTGACAACCCTTTCTCTGAAACCACATGACTAAGAAACTTAACATCTTTCTTCCAAAAATGATGCTTGGAAAATTTTTCCTTTAGCTGATGCTGCCTCGGTGTCTCAAACACAACTATAAGATGATCTTCAAACACAACTCTAAGATGATCTTCATGCTCTCTTTCATCCTTAGAGTATACCAAAATTTCATCTATGAATACCAAAACTGATCTGTCAAAAAACTCTCGGAAGACTCGGTTCATCAAATCCACAAAGAAAGCAGGTGCGTTCGCCAACCCGAATGGCGTTACTAACCGATTGCACGAACCATATCTAGTTTGAAATGTTGTCAAAGGAATGTTGTCCTCTGCCACTCTTAACTGATGAAAGCTTGTCGCCAAATCCAACTGGGAAAACACTACGGCTCCACACATCTGATCAAATAGATCATCTATTCTCGGCAAAGGATACTTGTTCTTAATCGTCCTCTTGTTTAGCTTACGATAGTCAATACACATTCTTAACGACCTATCTTGTTTCTTCACGAACAACATGGCAACTCCCGAAGGCAAATTACTTAGTCTAATAAAATTCCTTCCTTCTAGATCCACTAGCTTCACCTTCAATTCCTTCATCTCGGTCGATGTCATCCGGCTAGGTGGTCTACTTATAGGTTCAGCTCCTGGCACAAAAACTATCCAAAACTCAATAGCTCATTTTGGTGGTATTTCTATGACTGGCTCAAAGACATCTGCAAACTCTTTTTCCACTCGAACCTGACTTAGCTCTTCTCCCACTTCCATTGCACTTAACAAAGCACAACTACTCCGATCAGGATTCTCCACTGAGAATATAATTTGGTTATGACTATCAGGGTGTTTTAATGATATCTTCCTATTGTGGCAAAATATCCGGGCCACGTACCATCTTGACCAATCCATATCCAAAATGATTCCGAAATCTACGAAATCAAAAACATATAGACTGCATGCAAACTTATGACCTAACAAATCAAGTTTTAACTGATCACATCTCATCCCTAGAATTGCATACCCTTCTATCGGATTCGCAACCCTTAAGGAAGTAATAAGGTATGTGGGTTCTAAGCATAACCTGTCAATTAAATACTGGGATATAAATGAATGTGATGCACCGGTATCAAATAATATCCTAACTGGTGTATTATGAATCAAAAACGTACCTTCCATCAAAATCTTTCCTTTATCAGCTATAGTTGGCATAGTAGATGATCTAATAGCAAAAACCTTTCCCTTATTTGCCCTGACTGGCTCTGGACACTAGTTCTTATAATGTCCAGTTTGATCACAGTTGAAGCACTTCATATTCTTATTGTCTATAGCCATCTTCCTCTTGATTGACCGACACTCATTTGCATAATGACTCTTCTTGCCACACCTGTAGCAAACTAAAATCGGCCTTTGCCTTCTTGGCAGCATCTTCTTTCTGAGCTCCCTTCTTCTTAAAGAACTTTCTCTTCTTTCCCTAAGAACCCTAGACTTCAACTGGTTTCTCTCTAGCATAAACAGCAAGCATCTCTTCATGCCAAATTTCCATCTCCACAACCACATTACAAGGATCACGATATGTGTCATGGTCTCCCTACCAAGCTCTGGTCACAATATCCAAATGAATCTCTCATTCCTTCAGATGTCAGTATCTATAATAGCATATCCATATCAAGACAGCTCATCAAACTTATTGGCATACTCGATAACTGACATCTCTACCTAAACTGGATCCACTAACTTCCTCATCAATGTTGGCTTAGCAACCTCAGATAGAAACCTCTGTTCAAATCTCCTTCTGAATTCAGCCCATGTCAATTCTTCCTTCAGAATCCCAACGGTAACACTGTTCCACCAATGAAGTGATGACCCTTGCAACTGTCTAGAGGCCAACCTTCTCTTTTGCTCATCTTCTAAGTCCAAATCAGCAAAGATACGCTTACAATGCAATAGCCAATTCTCTACCTCAATAGCATCCTCCATTCCCATAAGTTGTTTCCAACCAAGACTGGTGCAGTCACTGCTCAACTTAGCATAGTTATTCCCAACTGGAGAGATAGGATTAGCTCCTCCAACATAACCAACAACTACATCAGTAGCTCTTGCTTGCATCACATTAACAAAGAACTGATACATCGCCCACATATATCTTGGTGGATTTCTAGCACCCACATTAGCATTTGGTTAGCATTATCCTGTTGACCTTGGTTCCTCCTGCATTAGGTCAAGCATTTCCATTTGTTATGTTGTTTCCTCCACCAAGATTTCTTCTTCTGTTTCTTACTTCCATATCCTCTTTCTCGTAAATCTTCATACAAGCCTTAGTAAGATAGTCTAAGAGAGAGAGGAATACGTACTTATATATATACATATATATCAAATAAAAGTACATTTCTATAGCATTATCCCAAACCCTGATCATATTTCTGATTCATTGGATTATGTTGCAAAAAGCTTTTAGGTTTATGCTTTCTTTTAAGTTTTCATAAACCTATGCTCTAATACCATCTTATAACCTCCCCTTACTTGGAGGCCCAAAACTAACAGCTACGGATGCCACTGTCATCCATAGTTATTAATCATCGACGACCAAATACGGCGGTTTTAGATTCATTGATAAACATAAACACATAAATATGGGAAAAAATTAAACAATCAAACAAGATCACATTCCGTTTTAAAACATTTTCAATTTATTACATAATCTCATAATCATTAACCACGTCTAGAAAAAATATACTTATTACAATATATGCCAAGAGTGACATATGAAGTTGCCCCCTTAGATGATCCGAGTATATACAGGCAATTTAACAACTTTGTCATTACAAACAACACAGTGTAATCAAAATAAAAGAAAACTCTAGATAGCTTTCATGCCTCCTGCACATCTTCGAAAGCTTTATTAGTCTAACGAGGTACCTGAAATCCTCAACTCTTAAACTACTCAAAATCAATTGTGCACCCGAGAGTTTAAGGGAAAAACATAAACTTCGAGTTAGACATAAAGCCTAGTATGAAAAATAATCTACCATTTTAAACCATTTAGATATCTAGAGGGACCACGTGGCTTAGCGGAATGGATTTTCCCCTTCCTAGTATCCTAAAACATTTATAAAACCATATACTATAATCCTGCATCCATAATGGTTAAAATAATTCAAAACTTTATGATAGATGATAAGCAAAACACGTGAATCAATTTTGGATTACCCATCTCCATTCATTTTGTCTATCTATCTCAATTATAGTTTTTAGGATTTTTATTAACTTAATAGTTTTCATGGGCTGACTAATAACCAGTAAAATGATTAAGGACATGGAATTACTATGAACCAATTGATAACTCCAATATCTTTACACTTCTCCTAGTTTTCGTTGGTTGACTAGGAATCTATTGGTAACTCCAATATCTTCCCTTCTTATCCTAGTTCTTATGGGATGAATGGGAACCTACTAACATCTGTTAATACCTTAATCTGGATATAGTTTTCATGGGTTCACTATAAACCTATTGGCCCCTGCCAATATCAAATCATAGTTTTCAGGGGTTAACTATGAACCTGTCCTTTTGACATCTTCATTTATACAAAGTTTTCATAGGCTTACTATGAACGTATTGGCCCCTAACCAATATCTTTTCCTATACATGGTTTTCATGGGCTTACTGAGAACCTATCGGCCCATCCCAATATCTTCCTTTAATATTTTAGCATTCTATATTCTAGTCTTCCTGATCTCTTGGATGCAATTTTACTCACTCAGGAGTAACTTAATTCATATTCACTACTGGGTCAGCCTAACTAGTTATTCTGCCCTTTCCCGAAATACAGTTATGGGTCCATTACAATGTGAAAATATATACATATATAAAGAAGAAGACACAATAACTTAGTTAATCCCTTTAACCCTTTAATCAAATAAAACTTCTTTAAAAACTCCTTTTCAAACACTTTACTTATTTATGCCATGGTTTCCTTTTAAAACGAGATTGGTTTATTTGTTTTGAAAAACTAAGGCTTTCGAAACCTTCAAAACCTTGCTTTCGACCTCACTAGATAACCTCCTTCGAAAGCATATAAATTTCTTTTCAAAAAATTAGGCCCCTGCCTTTCGAAACAGTTTAAAACTTCTCTTTTGAAACCTTTTGAATGTAATAAAGTATTACATATTATCCTTTAGAAGCATAGCTTTGAAACCATTAAAAGTGCCCCTTTCGAAACCTTTGGAAGTATCCCTTTCGAAATCATTGAAAGTCCCTCTTTCGAAACTATTTGGTTTATATAGAAATGTCATTTGGGTCAAAGTGAATCTAAATGAAATTATCTCTTCGAAACTATTCTTTATCATATAAAAATATTAGGGAAAAATTGATGGCATCTGCATCGTTTCTTTCGAAAGCTTCAAATCATTTGAAAAAATATTGAAGGATAGCGTCGAAACCCATTTTAAAGCCATTGCCTTTGAAACCCTTGGACCCTTTCGAAAGCATTTAGGAAGAGGTTTAAAGCATCTTTAAACAAATCGACCCTTCAAAGGCATTGATGACTTCATTGTATTCAAAAGACAAAAGAACAGCAGCAGGGCTTCGACTAGGTCGGAACCTTACTTTCGAAAGCATTATTTTTATAATTACAGAAACTCATTCGAAAGCTTATTCTTTAAAACGTAAGATGGTATCCCCTTTAAAAGCCTTTAGAAAACCATTTCGAAAACATACGCTTCGACTTCTTCGATGGCTTTAATAAAATAAAGGCAGACGTTTTCTCTTTTTTAAAACAAACAAAGGTACTAACCCCATCGAAAGCAATGCTTTCGACACCATGCGTTCCGCTTTCCTCCAATCCACTAAGTACCATTTAAGTGACACTTTGTGTATTAGTTTCAACTTATTAGGGTTTCGATATGATTGAAGGCCGAAGCTTTGAGTCGAAAGGTACTTCTATTAGAGGCGGCACCTACTTTTCTAGGTAAACCTGATTTAATACTAATTAAAGCAAACACTTTCTAACTAACCTACTACATGTAAATTTATGATTGTTTACTTTAACTTTTCAAGACCTTTACTAAACTAACTTCCGCTAATTTTAGATTTAACCATGTTAAGTTATCAAATAAGCCCTTCTATTAAGCAAACCAATATTGCAAATAAGTCCTTCTTCTAAAATAATTAAATTTGCATATCAAATCACTTAGGAAAAATCCTCAAAAATTCTAGAAATTCACTTCATTATATTATCTAACATATCAAAATTTCAGACTCAAATACTCAAGATAATTTCTAAAATAAATTTATAAACCCAACTAACCATATTTTCCTTTGAAAATTCATAGTAATTTTTCCATAGCTTGGAAACTTATCAAAATTAAAAGCCAACTCCAAAATCATACTTTATACAACATAAATTTTTTCCACGGGATTTAAAAACCAATATAAATCAGTTTTGCCTTAAAATTGCATATAAACTTATTTAAAAATTCTTATTTATATCAAACAAATTGTAATTCAAGCATATCGTCATCCAAATCATCATAAAAACGAATTTACCCTTAAATCCAAAAGCATATGATTATAAAACAGAATAGATAATGGAATGAATTTGTATTCACCTTGATTAAGATAAGGAGAATGGATTGAGATTTAGATTTATCCCCCTTGCTTTAATTCTTAGCTTTATTTGAATTCTCTTCTGTTTTCTTCCTAACTATGGCCGGCTCCTCCATGATTTACGTTTGTGTTTTTTTTAAAGTGACATGAATGGGAAATGAAATGGTAAGGAATGAGAATATATAAGGTTAAGAGGTTATGTGCAGCTAGTTCCCAATATACTCTTATGTAAATTAATTAACCTTGAGCTCATTTAATTAATTAAATTGAGCGTGGCCTTAATTATATTTATTCAAATATCAATCCCTTTATCAACTAATATTTACATTATTCTATTTAATTTATCTAATTAAATTTCCTTAAATGTTATTAAAAATTAGGGGTGTTACAATTCTCAGATAAAAATATTTCCAACCAAAAATTTGCAAATATTATCTTCAATAGAATAATTTCTCAAATTATTCTCCTAGAATCAAATACCTTTTTAATAAAAAATATTCAAAATAATTCTTCTTCAACAATGTACTCAAAATATTTTAAATCATGATAATACTATCGAGATAGTTTCCCCACAAAACATCTTTCTCTCCTTAAGTAAGAATTTTCCTTAAACATCCATTGACAAAAAACTTTTAACAAAGCATTTCTGATCATAATATTGTTATAAAATATATTCTCTTCTTTTCAAAAGACATTTCTAAATCAAAAACAAAATCAATCAATATACTTCCATCATAATATTTTCTAGAAATCATGTATATACTTCTTTGTTAATTCTAAATTGAACATTCTCTCATGAAAGCGAAACATTTTTATAGTAACCGGTCTCACAAAATTACTTCATCGGAAAATAATTTATTACTCAAATTAAATGGTCTATTTTTACCCATATAAAAAATTTCAAGAAATTACTTTATGCCCAATATATACATTTTCCTTTTTTGAATAAAATATCTTAAAAGCCAAAATTGTAGATTTATCATTCACTTGAAAATTCAATAATAGTAGTAGTTCCACTTATTATGGTTAGGTTTCAATTATAACTTAACATCTTATGTATGTCACTCGGGTCCTAATCAACACTAAATCCTTCATGTAAATGCTCTTCCTACCCGACTCCTACTTTATATATCTTTTATTCAAAGATCATCATAAATAAATATCATTTTAAGGTGAGGTAATAGTGGTTACACAAACAACCATACATACAAAGCGTACAATCACTAATCAGAATGCTCTCTCATTCTATATTCTAACCTGAACTAAGGTGTATATTAACCTACTCTAAATGGTCAAACCAACCCAAGGCCCAAAATTTGCAAAACTCAAGCTTTGATACCAATTGAAACGCTCTACTATTTTTAATGTCTAAAATCAGTTACAAATGCCATCACAATGTACTTACAACTAATTTAGATCTTTAGTTATAATTAAAAGTCTAAAATAATATGGACAAAAGGGAAAAAACCTCAATGTATAATTTAAATAAAAGTATACATAAGTCTTAACAATGAATATATATTCTAATAAACCAATTAAGGCTCGATAAAACAAAAACAAAAAATATCTTTCTACACATCAATCCTTTATTTATTTTATAGAGAAACAACAATAATACAAGATAAATAGTTAAAGTAAACAACCTGTAGATACTTCCTACATTCCTACTTCTTTCCACCCTCTTTCGCTTTATGTAAACTTTACAAATGCATGAAAAAAGTATTTAACTATGTTTGAATTATGCCTAACCCTATGCGCTCGGACCATAGACTTGAGAGCTATTTCATAGGAAAAGACAGCCTGCACACCCTTTTGGGGACAATCCTATGTATTTTTATTTCTTACTCTTCTCCTGTATAAAATATATATTAGCACATAGCATCCACACAACCAATGCAAGCAGGAAATAATACTCCTATTAAGCCATCACAACCAATTATAATAAACATAGAGAGACAACAAACAACCATTAAACATTACATAAGTTTGACAACACTCAATGTAAACCCTAAATATTAAATCAACAAATATACCCACATATGTGCTAACCTTCAATACTTAGTGACACATCATCAATGCAAGATAAATCACATAAGTGCATATTGTCCCACTTTATTAGCAACACAAACACCAAGTCACCAAATGTTTACTAATCCAAACACAAACAACAACTCATTAGTTATGTACTAATCCATTATATTACTAAAAAAAAATTTAGATCATTAAATGTGTATTAACCCACTATATTAGTAATACAAACATCAACACAATAAAACCACAATTAACTACACATCCCATAGTAAGTATGGAGAAATATTGATAGAGTTAAGGGTATGTCCTAAGTGCAATTCTGTAATTTATTGTAAATTATTGGCTCCACAATAAAATCTTATTTGAAATAAAAGGTGTATTTCTTTTAATTATATAATTGTCATACTGCGTTATGTTAATTAATAATATAATTTAAGTATATTTAATAGAAAATCCTTAAATGATATTATATGTGATAGAAATTACAAAGTATGTTATGTGTAGTACTATGCCCAATTAGATTTAAGGAATAAATATATACGTATAGTACATATATCGAAATTTCAAATTTGCCAAACATTTGAATCTCGAGGGTATTTCATAAGAAATATAAGTCGGCATCACTCAACTAAATATATTAAAGTTTATTAATACTTAGTATAATGTTGTCATCTACCATTTATTTACATATAAATTAATTGCATACTCTCCGTTTATGATAAAACTCAATCTAGGATGGTATGTGTAGCATTATAATATACATACTAGACAAGATAAGATAACTATTGTGAAATTGTAGGTACGAGTGAATAATCTCTTTTGATTTGTTGGAAAACTCAAGATCGAAATAAGATTAGGACAAGACCAATAGGTTAAGGTTGTATATGATACAAGTGGTAAAGTGTTATCTATCGTTTATGTGCCTATGGTCTGTTAAACAAACTTGAGGTCAGAATCCCAAGAGAAATGAGTCCTAAAACCCATCGGTGTTGAAAGATTTTTATGTTTCACCATAGGGTTTTGAGAAACATAAAACTCTTAAACCTTTCTAATATTGTGAGAGTATTTGCTATGTCTAAATCAAACTAATCTACTTCGATAAGTTTGTGCAATTAATATAACTGATAAAATGTTTAAGAGTTAAAATATACAAAGGAGCCGAATTAAGATTGAAAAATAGAAGTATAAAATTTAGTTACCAATAAATTTTTGCATGTTGACCCATGCATGGACCTAATTATACAACTACTAAATATGTTCATAACTTGGTCACCTGTGAGTTTACTTACCCGAGATCATGTGTTGTCTTCAATGAGTTTCGAACTCCTAAAGCAGTACAAGGACAAGAATATTTGATCCATTTCCAACCACACATAAATATTATATGGTGAACGATCGCAACTTGTAATGCACAAAACCTTAATGAAATTGGTTTACTCAAAATAAGTAAGTAAACATAGTATGAGATCGTGTATTCAATATAATTGATTACAATAAAGATCTTGTTGTGTTAAATGTAACACTAGACGAAGAGTTGCGAGATAGATATATGGCAATCATTGAAATGTTAGTTTGATTAGCTTATGTAAAATGCAGCATATTTAATATCCTTAAATGTTAAGGAGGACCGAATGCATTTTTGTAAAGAGTTCATTATGGACTTATAAGGGTTTTCTTTTTAAATGGTTCGACCATTTGAAAAAATAAAGAGAATGTATGAGGATGGATGTAGCTCAAGGCACAGCTGGGATGAAAAGAGTGAACGGTCACTTCTACTTCATGAAAAGACATCGAAAGCGAGATCGTATAAAATAATAGTAGATTCTTAACATGAATTAGGAATATGATTTCTATTCCAGAATGTATTTTCATATAGAAAATAGTTTTCTATGAGGATTAATTCTTCGAGTGTAAGATATTTGATCTGAAACTCTCGATTTTAAACCAATTATAATAAATGAAATAAATAGTTCATATTAAGTGGTTGAATAGAGTTTCGTATTTCATATGCTATTACGGTAATGGTGAAAATATTAGGAGCATACCATATAACACTTCTAGCGATAGCGTCAAGTTCTGAAATTGTTTTCATAAACAAACCAGATATTGTTTGTGAAATAATAACAGTCTTCAGTATTGATTGAAAATAGATATAGTTATACTTCAACATGAATACACATAAGTATCCTAGATATTGATTATAAAACAAAACTATAATAGTGGTATTTGTTTTCATAATAGAAGTGAAGCATCAGAAAATACAAAAGTATTTGAATTTTTTTTGCAATTGTTTTGGAATTATGCGCTAGGCTAAAGTTTTGAGAAATTATTCATTCATTATATGATTATGAATCATATAATACTAGTGAATTATATCTCAAATGAGAAAGGGAAAAACACTCAGTAGGGGTGCATAAGAGTTGGAGAACTCTTAGGATTGAGCATATTGATCTATGCAATAGTAAGTTTAATGATAGAAAAACAGTTCCTTATACTTTGTTAAATTCAATAATGAACTATCACAGATATGAACATATATATATTAGATACACATGCAGTATACCTATGGTAAGCACATAGAACATAAAACAAAAGTAAATAAGACCACATGCATAAGAAAATAAAATGAACTCTCTCTAAGAAAATCGAAAAAATAGCCCCATAACTTCGGTTCAATTTGATCAAATAGTAAAGTATATTGGAAAGAGTTCCAAATGTGCCTAAAATGAATAAAGATTTGATCTCAAAAGTCACTCCTCCCTATGATATATAATGATTATCGATAAGAATAAATCGAATTTGCTAAATAAAATACTATTGATAATTGAGTGAAGTTGAGTTAACTTCTTTATCCAAGGTCGTATACTCAAGAGTATTACATAAAGCTTAAAATCAATTTCGTCTAAAGAAAGATTTATGAAATCATATTGGATAAGGGTTTATAAGAAACCCTAACATATCCTAGGTCAAGAATTTCGTAGGTTGTGCAAGTTGAAATATTGCACATAATAATTGTTCATAAGGGAATTTTATGGACCACCCCAAAAGGAGTTTGGGAACGATCATCATTACATGACCACTTTATGTTCTGAACATAGTTTTCATGAACTAAAACCAAATCAATTTTATACAAGGAAATTATACCATATTTATGAATATTTATTCTATAGCATTGAGAAACAATTGTTGTTTCAAGAAATACCAACTTCATGTCAAAAGAATTTGTTTTAGAAATTATTGGCAGTAAAATCGTTTGGATACAATCCAAATATAAAACTGATTACGAAGGACGAACTTAACTAACCCAATCTAAACAAACACAATGGACTAGAATGTCTACTTAGTATTCTAGCACATTAAAGAGAAAGTATGATTTTCTTATCAATATTGAGAATAGATATTACTCGGTTGTCAATAAAACCATTAAGAGACAGACTCTACCATATGGTATGATGCACAAATCCAGGATTTTTCAAGTACATTTCAAAATATGATTTTGATAGATTTACCTAAAGGGATATGATCCATCAGCCACAAATATACCTTCAAGAGAAAGACTAATGCTATTGGAATATAGTGAACAACATTGTAAATTCAATTGTTGAAATTTACATAATATATTCGCCATTAAACGTGCTTAAGTTAGTTTGGAATTTACTCACAAAATTATAGTCTGTAATAACTTTGAGTTTTAGTCATATGTGTTGAACCAAAAAATTCTAAATAATGGTTTAGAATAGACTATTTGTATATAATGACTAGTGTGTCTCAAAGTCAGCAGAAGCGATATTAAGTTTGTATGCTTTCAAAAATGATCCAAGAATAGATACGAAAGTATCGTTCGACATGTATCGGAGTTGAACAAGTATTTTGATAGAAATATCAAATAATTTGGTTTTTAGATAAGAGTAGAGGAACCATTTTTCTATAAGAAATAATATTAGAAAGGTACATAAATATTTCTAAAATATATAAGCATAACATACTACAAATTATTAATGATGTACCTATGTTAAAATCATTTCTAGTTTGGTAGTTCAATTTTTGATATAGGATTTGAAAAATAACTTTTATAATCAGTATAAAAGGATGTTAGGAATGTTTCAAACGATATGCACATGCACTATATTAAAATGTTCCGGGACTATAAGATGGGTTCCTTATGTATTGGGGTATAAATTATCATACGTGTCATTTAGAGTCTTCTCAAATATTTACAAAACACTAAAGAATTATTTACTTAAAAAACAAACTCTTTATGAAGGAGTGTTCGAATTTGGATTCATAAGTGATATCAAGCGTAGTACGTCAATATTAAACTAAAGTTCTAACCATAGTTAAGGAGCTTCAAGTTGGAAATATTTCAAAGGAAAGGTTATGGCTGGTTGAATGAAAAGGCTAAGAATGTCATCTTGAATGGCGACACAATAAAAGGAATGTATATATAAATATAGATGCACAAATTTATAACTGAGCTAGGGTGGATCCAAGTATTAAGAATACTATGTATTATTGTATGATAATAATGTCGTGATGTAGATCACAAAAGGATCTAAAACTCAATAAAAGGAAAGAAACATGATCTGAAATGTTCCACATGTTAAAGGCAATTTATCAACGTAAAAGAAAGTTGACTGATAGCATAGATACAAATGATATCAGAGCAGATCCGTTCATGGTAAGCATGTCTCATTCAATTCTTATTAACTTGTCGAAGGGACAGGATAGAGATTTCATAACTGGCCTCGAATGCAAGTGAGGGATTAATAGAGTTAAGGATATACCCTATGGGAAATTCTATAATTTACTATATATTATTAAATCTGTAGTAAAATCTCATTCGGAGTAAAATATGTTTTTCTATCTGTTATAATCTTGATATGATGCGTTATATTAAGTAATTATTTAATTTAAACGTACTTAACAGAAAATCAATGAATGATATGTTTTGTGATAGTAAATACAATATGTTGTACTCATAAGAGATTTATCATAATGAAAATAAAAAAATCATTTTTAACATTCCTAGTCAAGATCTATCGAGACTAGACATCGATACATCCATTGAGACAAGAGTGTGTACCGCTTTCCAAATACTAGGCATTGTATTGCTCATGGCTACTGCAGGGACCAAGGTTTACATACTGTTGATTATTGGATAATTGTGTAATGAGTCACTCGAAGAAAAAAATTGTTGGTTAATACAACTAAGTCAAACATAGAATATCGAAGTGACAAAATAATAAAGTTCTCTCTCTTTAAGAATACCATTGAACTTTAATTTGGACACACAACTTTGATTTTAGTTAAATTATAACATGGGGTCCATTGAATAACTATTATTGGGTCTGAATTGAAGCATTGGAAGTAAAACACTATTTAATAGAGAATTTGTCTCCAAGGTTATATGAGGTTAGTAGCATGATCAATTATGGTCAACTATAACTCAAAGTCTCTGAGTAGTTCAATTAATAATAATTATTATTATTGAACCAAGGACTTTATGTTTGGACTATACAAGTTGAATGTCGATAGTACTGCAATTTTGACCAGTACCAAATTTATAAGTCCAAATGTGTATAGTTTTGATGAAGGGAAATGGTGTAAAAAAATTCCACTACTTGGAAATGCTTAAAATGGTAAAATTGGATTTTTAACGATGTAGTGTAAGCAATGAATTTGTCCAAATTGTCACACCACTAGATAGGATGACTTGTGAAATTAATATTTGAAGTGTTCGATATTAATCACTAAGTAAAGTTACACCCAAGGTGACACAAGCACAATGTTAAATACTCAAAATACCACCTGATTTAATTAATTTATAACTATTATAAATTAATTAATATGTATGAAGTAGTAAGTATAAAATTTTATTTGACTTGTATCAATCAATATTGAAAAAAGTATGTATATAAAAGTAATATATGCACATATCGATATACGATATTGATGTACACTTGAATTTGAATTAAATATATATGGTTTGAAGAAGCATGCTAGCATATTCTGGCCTGGGAATGGCGGGCTATAGTATGGAATAAAAGGGGGTGATTTTTTTTATGATATTTGGGTTTGAATGAGTGGAGAAAAGAAGGGGTCTAACATCCTCTTTTCCTCTCACTATCCCCTTACATTTATAAAACCATTGTCCCTTTCCTATTTCAGTTTAAACACACTCTACTCCTCCCTTACCTATGGGCCGCATGCACTCCCCTAATTGCTCTTTTATTTTTTTAAGCTCGATACAAAATCAAATTATATCAAATAATGTGTAGATCTCTTTGTGTTACAACCGTTTTCAGTCACTACTTATGGAGCGCAGTCCAATTAGAAAAAGAATTGTGAAGTACAGCAAAACGGCCCAAAATAACATGTAATCACCAGACATATCCCTAGAAAACAATATGCGCTAAGTTTAGTAAAATGAAATAAAAATGATAAAAAGGCGAGCCAAGCCAAAAATGTAGTAATCTCTTTGAACTAGAAGTAATTTGTACCATGAAACATACCATGTATATCCAAAACATTTAAAATAACTTAAACGCCTTAACAAAGCATGCAAAAATGCAAATAAGAAATGCACTGTAATAAAGTGAAGTAAACTCCCAAATTTCCCGGGTCAGGCCGGCCTACATACTATAATGTGCCCTCTATTTGACAAACATTGTGCCATCATGCCTTTAGATGACACCATCATTTCCTTGTCCATGAACCATCTCCAAAACCTACGCCGCTACTAGAAAAACCATCTTTCCTTATAATAAAATCACAATGTAACGCTAAAACGGAATACGCTTCTATCATATATGACTGTGACACGATACTAAAACAATTATACAATCAAGAAAACATACAAAACTATAACTATTAACATAAATATGTTTCATGACCTGCTTGATTGTCCAAATGATTAGTGCAGAAGCAGGTCACTAAGATGTATATAGCGCAGTGCCAAGGTTGAACCAAATACTCAAATATGGGTAAAAATAGGGAAATTGCGCTGCATTCATAAATAGAACTACACCGGCATCACTGAAGACGTGTTGCACTACAGTGGCCAAAATAAAGGTAGAATATGCCGCCTCCTCAAAGTGAGACTACATTATCACAGCAACCTTGAACTATAATGGCATCTCTTATCAAAGCAATGCCCAAACAATTCTAGTACGAAGCACATCAATGACCCTTTAGGATACGTGGGGTACCAAAGCAACTATAATACAATCAATTGATCAATTAAAGACACAGCATTTCAAATTCAAATCATCCTACCTAAATCCAAATCTCCCCCCAAAACAAACTCTCATACCTATGCTCATGTCAATATTCTATGCACATTATAGCAATCGATAGATGGGAGACACAAGGTAACTGTAAGCGATAAGGGAGGAACGAAGAGGAGTGAAGTCAGTAATCCATGAGAATTTTATTCTATAAATAAAAAAAGTACGGTAGCAGAGAAATTGACTGATTGATTCTCTGAAAAATTACATTATATTCTTGTACTCTTTTCTGCCACTAAAATAAATATACGAGGGAAAAGAAAAATGATAATGGATTTGACCCATGGATATAGGATTCTTTGAATCTAAATCACGTTAATTTCTGTGTCTTTTACTTTACTAGATTTCATTTTTTAGTAGATTCTATTTTGTTCTTACATTGCTAGATTTGACACCTAAACTGACCTAGGCGGCATAAAAAATAATTGAAGTATTTGTTGCTAATGTCATGCTACTCTATGTTAAAGTAACTACTGTAGAACTATGGCGTGAGAAAATGAAATCCTGTTTACCAAAAAGATTAGAAAGAGATATGAAGTATTTCTTCGAATATGCAAGCAAATCCACACTGTGTTGTCCTCCTCTTCCTACCCCTTTGATGAAGTAGTGATTCGTCTCTGGGAATAACCTATTAATCTGCATAGTTTGTTGTTTTTTCCTTTTATTTTTCTTCTTTCTTTTCTTTGTTAACCTATGTGTTTCTTATTTATGATGTAAGAACATTTTCTTTTCATTGTAAATACATGGTAGGGGCTCTTAATCCCCGCTGGTTTTACCAAAAAATAGTAATTGAATCATCTCTTCATAATTATGTAAGCAAACAACGACATAATTACTACCCTAGAAAAAATTTAATGCTACTTAAATTTGTTGATATATAATTATAGAGGTGTTTAGCCTCATAATTACTCTATAATCACTTGGGTGTTGTGAGAAACAATTTAGCCAGGAAATTCCTTTGCGGCCCCACCACAAGCACATGAGCACTTGGTTGCAAAACTGGACAAACACTTGGCCATCCCATCGATAAAACACTATCACCCAAAAATTAGCTTCAAATCCCATCCCTGACAACTCAAACACCTTCATTGCTCTGATCAATGAAAGGATGACTGGT
The DNA here is from genome assembly GCA_030765085.1 of Allium cepa. Classification (NCBI taxonomy): domain Eukaryota; kingdom Viridiplantae; phylum Streptophyta; class Magnoliopsida; order Asparagales; family Amaryllidaceae; genus Allium; species Allium cepa. Next base: position 270,981,550 of record CM060944.1, read on the forward strand.
ATTAAGAAGTTGGTAGCTCAAAATCAGAATATATCTTCAAACTTCCATAACTCCACGGTCCAAACTTCTCCTAATGCATAGAAAGTGAGGGTATGAGAGGGATGCGACACTATCATCAATAAGAATGGTGGTACTGGAGTACTCAGCTTGAGAGATAAAACAAAAGGAAAAACACTAATAAAACCATATATTAAGGGCAAACCTGCAATATCAACTCACTGTTGCTGGAGAAAACAAGAACCAGACTGTGTAGGAGAATAATGACAGTTCAGCCTATAGGGATGCCCCATTATGCATTAGTGAGAAAGATGAGGAAATAAAAGAATTGAAGGCTTACATGGAATATTTGGCGAGAATGTGTAAACAAGGCGATAAGGGGGATGGAAAGTAGAAGTGCTCATATCCGTTTGACAAAGCCAATATTGAAGCAGATTTCCCAGATAGCTTGTGAGATCCAACCATTGAAAAATGTGATGAGTTAATGAATCTGATTGATCGCTTGTGAGCATTTGAGTACTATATGGAAATATTGAATGCTGGAAGGCTAGCCAGCTACAAATTTTCTTGGTATACCTTAGAGGGGCGACATCATGATGGTTCAAAAGATATACCTTTGGAGAATTCCAGTCCTAGGCATAGTTGTCTATAGATTTCCATAAACAATTGTCATATGAGCTAAATAATAACGAAAGAAAAAAATGAAAAGTCGGTTAAAATAAATGTAGTGGAATTAAATTCTAAGGTAGTTACTAAAATAAGTGGTCCTACCACCATAGTACCTGTGCCAAATTCTAAACTGACCTACTTGTGCATAATTGAAATAAATGAATGTAACTCAATATATGCATTGTATCTATCAAATAATCTCCCAGCAGAAAGTGTTGAAACCCACCTTAAGAAGATGAACCATAAAATGAGGTGGATCCTAGGTTAGGAATAAAGATAAAGGACTAGAACCTTTTGATGACTTGGAAGAAATAGAGTTTGACCTATCTAACTCCTCGAAGATAGTAAAAATCCAAAAAGAATCAAACAAATGAACTGCACGAAGAATCGATCGTCTTCTTGAAGACATTAAAGAATGCATTTTCTTGGGCTTATTCAAATATAACTAGAATCGACCCTGTAATCATATGTCATACTCTTAACATTGACCCTGATGTGCATCCTATGAGACAAAAGCGCCACATGTTAGAATAGGAGAGGCATAATGCGCCCCATGAAGAAATCAAGTAGCTAAAAGAAAATGGGTTCGTTCGGGAGGTAAACTACCCAAGTGGATAACAAATCTTGTATTATTAAAGAAGTCCAACGAAAAGTGGACAACCTAGATAGATTTCACAAACCTCAATAAAGTCTACCTAAAGGATATTTTTTCAATGCCTAGAATAGATCTTCTGGTAGAGCAACAAGTGGACACAAGCTATTGACCTTCATGGATGAGTACTCAGTTTACAGCCAAATAGTAGTGTTTTAATTGAAGTAGGAACACATAAGCTTCGTAATCGACAAATTACTTTTACAAAGTAATGCCATTTAAGCTTAAGAATGTAGGATCAACATATCAAAGGCTGGTTACAGAATAATTGAAGTTCAAATAAGAAAGAATGTTGAAGTCTATATGTATGACATGTTAGTGAAATATAAAGATGTGTCAAACTACATAAAGGACTTGGAAGAGACATGTAGGAGACCTGGAGGAGACCTTTGCAACTCTAAGGCTATATGGAATGAAGTTTAACCCGGCAAAAGCATACATTTGCAATACAATCAAGAAAGTTCCTAAAGTACATAGTTAGCGCCAAGGGGATAGAAGCCAATCCGACGAGGATTGATATAACAAATATGACGAAGGTGCCAGATAATTCTAAAGATGTGATGAGTTTGAACGAGAAGGTAGTTACCCTGAGTAGATTCATTTCCAAATTCATATATAAACGCATCCCTTTTTTGACCAGTTCAAGAAGATGTAACACCCCTAATTTTTATTTTAACATTATTCAGGATATTTATTTGGATAAATTAAATAGAATAATATGGTTGATTAAGGAGTTTAGATTTAATTATCAATTAACTTGGTCGTTTCTAAACTAGTGAATGTATAAGTACAGTTTATAATTTATAATCAGGAAAATAAGAGGAGGGCAATATGCGAATAGCTACACCCATATCCCCTTAAACCCTTCCTTATTCTCATCTAACATTTCATCAATTAAAATACACATAAAAGAGATGTTATAGTCAGCCATTAAAACACCTTAGGAGATCAGCAAACTTGGAAGATCCAAGGGAGAAAGCTAGAAGATTAAAGCTAGGACAAATCTCAAACTCCAACAACTTAATCAAGATGAATAATAGTGTAAATCATCTTATTTTTCCTTGTTTTGGCTCGTTATGGATAGTAATCGAATGTATTTTGCGGTGGTGATTATGTTTGCATCTAATAAACATTGTTTGGATGGAATAATGATTTATGGTGATTTATTGGAATTTTTTACGGAATTAAAATAATGGGTTTTAAAGGAAAAACCTTAGTAAATGACTTCCAAACAACTTGATTTTTGGACATGTTATGTAAAACATAATTTTGGAAATGATTTTTTAATTTCATAATTTTCGAAGTTACTAGGAATGCTTTATGAATTTCCTAAGGTAAAAAGGTATTTATTTTGGGTTTTAATTATTAAAAATAAAAAAATAAAGAATTTTGCGTCTAAATATTCATATGATGTGAAAAATGTTATTTAAGATTTTTGGTGAATTTTTGAGATTTTTCCTAACTGATTTCGATTTATAATGAATTTTCTAAGCTAGAAAGGTTTAATAATTAAAATATTAATATAATTAAATGGTTTGAAAATAATTTTGGAAATCATAAATATGACCTATAGTAGTTTTCTGCAAAGAAAGTGATAAAGATTATCACTAGCCAATAGGAATTTGACAGAAAATAGGAGTTGGTGAAAAGAATATAATTTAGTTAGTAAAATAATAGTTTTCAAGTTATTTACGATTCTGCCATTGGACCTAGTCGAAACCGCCTTTCGACTGCGCCCTTCGGCAATAGTTATGGTCCTTTTTGCAACACTTTGGAAGCACCTTTTGAAGTAGTCAAAACCTCCTTCTGCAGCACTTTGAAACCACCTTTCGAAGTAGTCGAAACCACCTTTCGATAGCACCCTTCTGCAGCAGTTCTGGACCCTTTTGCAGCACTTCGAAACCATCTTTCAAAGTATTCGGAGGCCTCTTTCATAGCAGCCGAAAGCACCCTTTCGCAATGTTTCGAAAACATCCATTCGAATCAATCGGAAGCATCCTTTCGAATCAATTGAAAGCACCCTTTCAAAGTATTTCGAAGCTCCTTTCGTAGTAGTTTTCACTAACTTTGTTTACAAAACATACTGTACTCTGTTTTTCTATTGACGACTCTAAGAAAGAGAAACCATCATTTGAATGCAGTAAAATAGGTTAGAGATCTTAATTCTACACCTATAAAAAGTTATAGCTAAAACAAAGTTTTATATTTTCGAAGGAGTTGATTTTTTTACTTTCGAATATGTTTGCTTTGTTTTGTTTGCCTTCAAAGAGGATACTTTCCAAGGGGTTGTAAAATTGTTTTCTTTTAACAAAATTTTATACTTTCGAAGGGGATACTTTCGAAAGGGTATGTTTATATAACACTTGAATTTTTGGATATGTAGGGTGGATAGCCTGGTATAATAAATGTTGTTTGACCTTAGGGATACGGGGGTGGGTTTAATGAGTTCAACAAGATAGTTGGGGATACCAACATTTGTATGTTTTTACATTAATCATTGGGAGATACCAATGTAAATTATAAATGAATATAACCTAAATTAGGGATACTAATGAAAATAGGTTAATCATGTGGATAACATGGGATGTTTGATGGATAGTCAACATCATGTTGGGGATGGATAGTCTCCATATGATTAAAGAAGGGTTCACAGTCATCCTTGGAAAACTATGGGATGTTTGATGGATAGTCAACATCATGTCGGGGATACAAGTCTCCATGTGATTAAAGAAGGGTTCATAGTCTTCCTAGGAAAACTATGGGATGTTAGATGGATAGTCAACATCATGTTGGGGATGGATAGTCTCCATATGATTAAAGAAGGGTTCATAGTCATCCTAGAAAAACTATGGAATGTGAGATGGACATACACAACTTTTTAAGAGAGATGAATATGGGATGGATAGTCCATTTGATACAAATATATTCTAGAACGAGATGGGTAGTCCTTGAAAATATAAGACAGATAGTCACTTAAAACTTAGATGGTTAGTCTAACTAATATGGGATGGGTAATACAACGTATATGATTAATTTCTATATTGTCATATTATGTTATGTTTTAACCATGGTGGATGCAGTTGCACAGTATATGGTTATTTTCTTAGTAACGATACTACTGAGGGGGAAACCCATTCTACTATGCGACATGGTCTAACTAGATATCTATTTGGTTTGAAATGATAGATTATTTTTCATACCAGGCTTTATGTTTGACTCGAAGTTTTTGTTTTTCCCTTAAACTCTCGGGTACTCAATTGATTTTGAGTGGTTTGAGATTTAAGGTTTTTAGGTTCTCTTCTTAGATGAATAAAGCTTCTGGAGGCGTGTAGGAGACAGTTAGTAATTTAGATTTTTCTTTTTCGCTCTGTATTTGGATGTAAAGGTAGAATTATTAGCCTTATTATATACTTTGATCAACCAAAGTGCTATCTTAATATGTTACTCTTGGCGTATATGTAATAATTATATTTTGCTGAATGTGATTAACGTTTTGGGATTATGTAATGAACATGAAATGTTTTGAATAGAATGTGGAAATATGTTTTTGAATTGTTAAAAATTTCCCATATTCTTGTGATCTGCGTATCAATGAATCTAGCAGCGTCATATTTGATCGTCGAAGATTAATAACTATGCATAACTGCAGCATCCGCAGCCGTTAGTTTTGAACCTTCAAGTAGCAGGTTGTTACAAATGGGCAAAAATTTAGAGTGGATTGAAGAATATAAAGAAGCATTCGAGGTATTGAAATCCCATTTGGCTAATCCACCAATATTCTCTAGGTCGATCCCAAGCGAGGACATATAAATATACCTAATAGTAGTTGATCAAGCAATGACCATAGCAGTTATAAGGAAGGAGGAAGATGTCCAACATCCAAAATATTGTATAATAAAATGCCTTACCAGATCAGGGTTGAGATACACAGTGATCGAAAAGCCAGAATATAACTATTTCTAATTACAAGAGAGCTCCGGCCATACTTCCTAGCACACCCTATATACGTACTAATATACATGCCACTGAAGTAGATGTTGTAAAACTAGAGACTTCAGGATGCCTTCTAAAATGGGCCATTGAACTGGGCCAATATGATATTGCATTTTCCCCCATAAAGCAATTAAGAGACATGTGTTAGAGAACTTCATCACAGAATGAACCTTATAGGAAGAGTAATCCCGCACATTACTAGAAGACATCCCACTAAATCGGCAATTGTATGTTAATGGCGCATCCTATAAGTAGGAGGCAGGAATATGATATATGCTTGTTACCCTAGATAAACAAAACTCAATGGAGCATTCAAGTAGAATTTAAAGCAACTAATAACATAGTAGAGTATGAAGCATTCGTCGCAGGACTAAAATTGGCATAGGTAATGAAGGCTACCCATCTCAAAATTTATAGTGATTCTCAACTTGTAGTTAATTAACTGCTGGGTGACTATCAAGCAAAAGATCTGACTCTAGCCAAACATGTAAAATTAGTCAAAGATTGCTTTCTCAGTTTGAGCAGTTCAACATTGAACAACTCCTAAGGGAGGAACATTCGCCCGTAGACACCCAAGCTAAAACAGAAAGCAATAAAGTTCCACATGATATGAAGGTAATCTCACTAAAGTAGTTGCTAGAGTCGAGCATTTTCGAAACCTAACCGGTTCTATTATTGAACTGAGCAAAGAGAAGTGAGTCAAAGTTACGAAAGAGATTCATAAGGGATATTGCAGACATCGATCGGGAGAGACTAAACTAGAAAAGAAGACCATAATGCAAGGATATTTCTAGCCGACTATGTCATAGATTCGTAAGAATTCGTATGAAGATGCGATAGGTGCCAAATGTTTGCAAGCATTCCAAGACTTCAGTCTCATAAACTAACCATAATAGTTAGTTCATGGCTATTCGATATATTGGGAATCCTCTCCCCATGTCCAAAGGAGGAACGAAGTAAGTCATTTTGGCAGTAGATTATTTCACTGAGTAGGTGGAAGCTGAATCCCTTGCAACAATTACAGTAAGGAAGGCATCTTTTGTGGTACAAAATATCATCATGGGATTTTGAATTCCATATAAGATAGTGTCAGACAAAGAAACACAGTTTAAGAGTAAGAAGTTCGCAGACCTATGTGAAAGGAATGTGATCATATAAACTTTTTCCTTCGTAGCTCACCCTCAGGCCAGGGTAGGTTGAAGCCCCTAATAGTACAATAAATAAACTATTGAAAAAGAGGCTAACAAAAGCTAAAGGCAAGTGGATAGAAGACCTGCCTCTGGCTTTGTGGGCGTATGGAACATCAATGAGATCCCCTATATAACACACCACATTTTCTTTCACATACAGATATGAGGCCATGCTTCCACTTGGAATGGATATACCATCACAGTGGCAGCTATCCAATGCGATGGAAAGGAATTCACGCTTGAAGGAGGCCAACTTGGACCGTATTCAAGAAAGAAAGGACAAAGTTGCAGTGAGGTCCGCTAGCTACGGATAGCGAATGGCAGAAACACACAACTCATGTATTAACGAAAGAAAGCTTTCTATGGGAGAAATTTTACTGAGAAAATTAATGGCAAATACCTTGGATCCAACAGAGGGGGTTTTAGGACCAAATTGAAATTGACCATTTGTTATCACATAAGCTATGTCAAATGGAGCGTATTGTCTCTTCAAACCCGATGGAAATTTGATATCGAGAACCTAGAACTTAGAACACCTCAGCTATATTACGTTTGAGATGATTTTCCTCATTTGTAACCTTCTAAATATATAAAAGATCATTATTGATCATTTTCTGTAATAAAAGATATTAACTAGATGTAGAGATAATGTACGGCCCGAACAATTATAAAAATCTATATGTACAATTTTGTTTTTGTGTACGTACAAATCATATGAACTTCAATTTTAAAGCTTTGGTTGTCAACCATATACTGCACTGGACGTGGGGATATGCAACACCTGATATTTTTTGATAACATTATTTAGGATATTTAATTAGCTAATTAAATGTGTTGGGTAGTGGATTGAGATTTAATTAAATTAAAGGGTAGTCGTGCCATTTAAACAATGAAATAAAAGAAGAGTTTAACGTGAAATATAAGAGGGGTAAAATGGGAAAAAGGTCATTCCTATATCTTTAACCCTTGGTCGTGTATCCTATACACATTCATTTCGTTCTCAAAATTTTAAAAGCTAAGGTCGACCACCATTAATAAGAGCTAGAGAAAGAAAGATAAAGGGGAAGTTTAATCAACATCAAATTCATTCAAATCTCACGACCTTAATCCTTAATGCTAAGTTGAATAAATTTTACATCTCTCATTAGTTTTGTGTTCGGTTTAAAGGAGAAATCCAAAATGTTTTGCAATTTTTTGCCATGATTTTGAATAATGGAATGATTATATATACTTGTTGATAATTTATGCATGTTCATATTGACTTATGATATGTTTTAAGGTAAAAAACCTATTAAATGACATCTAAATATCTTGCGAATTTTTATCCAGACCAGAAATAATATTTTGGAGATCGGTTTCAATTTTCATAATTTTCTGAACTTTTATGGATTTTATATGAATTTTCTAGTTAAGGGAACTGTTATTTTGGTTTATAAATTATTTGCAGTTAAATAATAACAGGTTTGGGTCTGAATTATTTATATGTTAGAAAACATATGAAAAGATATTTTCTGGAATTTTTGTAGATTTTTCCTAATTATTTTAATGGATGTATAAAATTATTTACGCTATGGGACTTAAATGTTTTATATACTTATAAAAGGAAAAAAGGGCTCTTTATAAATAATTCAATTTTTTTATTTCTGCTAATTGGCAACGCTTTTTAAAAAAGTAAAATGACAACCAATTAGATTTAGACAAACAAGGCAGATTAGGTACAAAAGAAATAGTTTTAAAGGAAAAATAAACATGTTTTTCACTATTTCGATGCTTTCTGCACCAAGTTTCACCTCTTTATCTTCGCCTCCTACAGAGTCGGAATCAATGCAAATGGTATCAGGGAACTAATATGTAATGAATTGGATGTAGACGAAAGGTAGTCGGTTGAAACCAAGGATTCCAAAGGGGTTGAGGCTTTATTTTGCTTTTAAATAAAAATACGCCTACTTGCTTTCGACTAAGAAGCTTTCGACTTAGTTGGCTTTCAACTACGTCAAATGGATTTAAAGGAAATGGTTTCGATTGGGTTGCACCTTTGTTTTTAAACAACTTCTATCGACTAAGTTGTAACCTTTTGCTTCCATCATTTTACCTTTCGACCCAGAGGTTTTTGAAGGGATACTTTGTTTTCTAAAATTTGGCCACTTCTCCAATGATTTCGAAGGAATGGTTCGACACCATAACTTCTTTACTTAGGAATACTTTCGAAAGGTAGGCTTTCGACTTAAATGGTTTTAATGACCCTTTTGCTCAATGGAAGTGTAACCCCATTGATTTCGATAGAGATGATTTAAATGATTTTGAAAAGGAATGCTTACGACTTTAATGGGTTTATGATCCTTTTGCTCTACTTGAAGACATAATCCAAATGGTTTCGACCAAAACGTTTTTCAAAAGGAGGAGTAAGCTTTGAATAGTTTCAAAAGGTTCCAAATATTTTAAATTAGACCCAGTTGCTTTCAAAAGGTTTATATTTTATGCTTTTGAAAGGTTTTAAATAAGGTTTTGAAGGGGTGGTTCCCCAATGGTTTCGAAGGAGTCGAAAGGTATGATTTTTATGGTTGTTTCAAAAGGATTAAAAGGAAAGGTTTTCTAAGAGTTTCAAAAGGTGATGTTTAAAGGTTTTAAAAGAAACATGTCTAACGTTTTAAAGCTTTTGAAAGAAAGGTTTTTCAGAGGATTCGAAAGGGTTTTGAGAATGGTTTTGAACGGAAGATTTTGGCCTTCGGCCTAGATAAAAGAAGGGTTTTACTTGGTTTAGAAAGGGGTACTTTCAATGGTTTCGATAGGGGTACTTCCAAAGGTTAAATGTTTTCATCAACTATGATTTAGGTAAAGTGTGTGTATGTATGTGTGTGTGTGTGTAAGTAAATAACATGGCAAGAGGATTTTGAGTAAAGCATTGAGATTGTATATTTTCCTTGTTTGAGTTTGATTTACAAGGTTTCAAATCATTTTGAAAAGATTTTCGAGGAAAATTTTCGAAAGGGATCTTATAGTAAAATAACTCGGATATTAGAATACCAGATGGGGCTGGTATAGGGTCGCGCCCTATGCATTAGCGATTAGCCCCGGTTTAATTTGTCAAAAAATCCAGTGAAGTGAGACTAAAATTATGAATAATCACAAAAAGGAATATATGTTTGTATAGAGATAGGTTATTAGTGAGCCAGAAAAACTATTAAGATCAAGTGACCCTAGGAGATGATAAGTTAAGGACAGATTGTCTAGAAGAGAAGTATTTAACAGATAGTTAAGGACAGAACGTTTAGAAGGAGAGGAGTGTCTAATAGATGTTAGATAAATTTTGATATGTTGTCAAGTAGGCCCGAGTTGGCCAAAAGTTAATAGTTAGCCAAACAAAGCTAAAGTGTTTGAACAGATTGTTCATATATTATCTGATACGTATTTTTACATAATAATGCTTTACCTGTTTTAATAGTTTTAATTGCAGAAAAGGATTTGCAAAAGATTGTTTAAATGGATGTTAATGAGGGGAAACCCATTCCGCTAAGCGGCATGGTCTCACTTAACATAAAATAGCAGAGGTGAAAAGTATTTGTCACACCAAGATTTATGTCTGACTCGAAGTGTTTGTTTTCCCTACAACTCTCGGGTGCTCAAAATTAATTTGAGTAGGCTGAGGGTTGAGGTTTTCAGGTTTTTTTAATTGGCAAATAAAGCTTCTGGAGATAAGCAGGTGACTTACGGATAGCTAATTAGGATTTATAGTTTTATTTTGTTTTGATTCCACTGTGTATATTAAGTCAGATATGATTATATTAACTATGATCAACCGAGGGGGCATCGTCATATGTCGCTCTTGGCGTATTTTGTAATGATTACCTGGGAAATGTTAAGGGATTATGTAACTTGGATATGATTTTATTTTGAAGTGTAATTGGAAAAATGCTATTTTGAAATATGTGATTTTGTCCATATTCAAGTGCTTCTAATATTATGGATACCATTAGCATTACCGTATTTTATCACCAGAAGTCAATACTATAGATGACTATAACATCTATAGCGCTTAGCTTTTGGCCTCTAGGTATAGGATGTTACAACTTGGTATCATAGCATAGGTTTATGAATATCTTTGACTAAAAATGGTTTTTGAAGACATAATCCTAAAGAATTAGAGTAAAATTGGGATATGGGATTACGTTATAGTAAAGTACTTTTATTTGTTATATAAGTATACGGTTTATCTCCAGTCTCCTATCTTTGTTAGGTTATTTTTCTGTATCTTATGAGGTTTGAATATAGATATGGATGGTAAAAGAGTAAGAGTTAACCCTGAAGAGGAATGCACCGATGGGATGCCAAGCCTAATGTGAAAAGAGGTTAAGGTCGGGCACAAGCAAGAATGTGGGTGTTGGAGTCCCGCAAGTTCGAATGGAAGCTATGTATCAGTTCTTCATGAACATGGTGCAAGTGGGTATTGTTGTTGGAGTAGTAGGAGAAGGAGTTATGGGAGCTCCAGTTGTCAATGACTATGCTAAGTTGAGTGGATATTACACTTAGCTTGGCGGGAAGAACAGAGGATGCCATTAAGGTGGAAAACTGGTTGTTACACTTCGAAAGGATTTCTGCAGACTTGAGGCTCAATGATAAGCAGAAGAGGAGGTTGGCATTGGATAGCTTCTGGGAGCTGCTTTGTTTTGGTGAAATAAAGAGTTTCCTTGGATTAGCTGGTTGTTATCAGAGGTTCATTAAGGATTTTCCACGAATAGCAGCACAGATGACCAGGCTAACGAGAAAGGATGTGAAGTTTGTGTGGACTGATAAGTGTGAGGAAGCATTTCAAAATTTGAAATACTTATTGACTCATGCACCTGTGTTGGTTGTTCCAAAAGGGAATTAAGATTTAGTGGTTTATAATGATGAGTATGGAATAGGATTAGGAGTTGCGTTGATGCAGAATGGTAAAGTGATTTCCTATGCTTCTAGACAACCTAGACCGCATGAAGTCAAGTATCCAATGCATGATTTGGAATTGGATGCAAAGATTTTTGCATTGAAAGTGTGGAGACAATACATTTTGGGAGCAAGGTTTGAGTTATATACCGATCATAAGTCGCTGAAAAATTTGTTCTCTCAGAAGGAGTTGAACATGAGATAGCAAAGATGGTTAGAGTTTATAGCCATTTATTATTTTAGGATTAAATACACACTGGAAAAGGAAACAAGGTTACAGATGCACTTAGTACGAAACATCAAAATGTAGTGTTAGCAATGATTGATGAGTAGAAAGATTTGGAAGCATTAGCAGATTGCAGAGTGCAGTGGAGATCCGAGGCTTGGTCTAGCGGAGAGACCGTTGTGTTATCTTGTTTGGAAGTTCAACCAGTGATGATCAAAATGAATTCTTTTAAATAGGAGGAGAATCCAGTGTTAGCTGAACGGATTAGGAAGTTAAGGGAAGGAACCGAATGCGATGAATTGAAAGATTTTAGTCTTAACCAGAATGTGTGGTTAAGAAAGAAAAGAAGATTATGTGTTCCGAGTGTAGAAAACATAAGGAAGGAAGTTTTGGCGGAATGTCATCGTTTGAAGTTCTCTATTCATCCTAGAGGTACTAAGATGTATCGGGACAGAGAAGTTTCTTCGGGAAGGTATAAAGTAGTATATTGGCTTATGGGTAAAGCAGTGCTTTAATTGCCAACAGACAAAGGCTAAACACCAGAAACCAAGTGGATTGTTTAAGCCATTATATATTCCGGTACGGAAATGAGATTCTATTTCTATGAATTTTATTGATGGATTGCCAAGGTCGAACAGAGGAAATGAAAGTATATGGGTCAAAATGGACAAACTGACCAAAAGTGCCCATTTCATTCCGGTTAATTCAACTTGGATGGTGCCTGTTTTGGCAAAGTTGATTATGAAGAATGTGGTTAGATTACATGGAATTCTTGGTAGCATAGCTAGTGATAGAGATTCGTTATTCACTAGCGAGTTTTGAAAGAGTCTACTATAACTTTTAGGGACAAAGCTTAAGATGAGTGCCGCTTACCATCCGTAGATAGACGGGCAAACAGAAAGATTTAACAAAATATTTGAAGATTTGTTAAGAACTTGTGTATTTGATTTCGGGGTCATGGAAGGACCATTTGCATTTACTCGAATTTTCTTATAACGACAGTTATCAGACTAGTATTGGGATTGCACCGTTTGAAGCTTTGTATGGAAGGCCATGCAAATCTCTCGTTTGCTAGTTAGAGATTGGGGAAATGATGGTTCTTATTCTAGATTTAGTGAGAGAATCTTCAGAAAAGATTAAGGTCATTCGGGCTAAAACGATAGAGGTTGAGGCTCGGTCTAGGTAGAATAGTTATACAGACAGAAGACGGAAAGATTTAGAGTTCTCAGTTGGAAATCAGGTATTTATTAAGGTGTCATCGATAAAGGGCATGATCAGATTCAAAAGACCGGGAAAGTTGGCACTATGATTCATTGGACCTTTTCCTGTTGTTGACAGGATCAGGAAACTCATATATAGAGTTGAGTTACCAAGCAGTTTAGCAGGAGTCCACAATATTTTTCATTTTTCTCATGTTAGAAAGCATGTTATTGACCCGGAGACTGCTATTACACCGACTATGCTAGATGAAATAGTAGTAGAACCGAACTTGACCATAGTTGGAAACCCAGTTGGCATTGTTAAGAGATGGGAAGAGGCTTAGAACCAAAACAATCAGATTAGCTAAGGTTCAATGGAGTGACGATGACATGGACTGTACTTGAAAGGCTAAAAGCAGAATTAGAGAGGCTTACCCCGATTTGTTTAATGGTATGTTTTACCTCTTTGTTTGATTTGTTGCGTGCCTTATCATAATTTCAAAGACAAAATTCATTAGAAAGGGGAGTCTATGACACCCCATATTTTTTGATAACATTATTTAGGATATTTAATTAGCTAAATTTAATAAAATAATGCGTTAAGTAGGGGATTGAGATTTGATTAAATTAAGAGGTACCCATGCCATATAAGCAATGAATTAAAATAAGAGTTTAGCATGAAATATAGGAGTGGTAACATAGGAAATAGGTCATTCCTATATCTTTAACCGTTGGCCATGTATCCTATACACGTTCATTTCATTCACAAAATTTTAAAAGCTAAAGCCAACCGCCATTACTAAGAACTAGAAAAAGAAAGATAAAGGGGCAGTTTAGTTTAACATCAAAGTCATTCAAATCTCACATCCTTAATCTCCAAAGCTAAGGTGAATAATGTTTACATCTCGCATTTGTTTTTTTTTAAGGGGAAATTTGAAATGTTTGGCAATGTGTTGCCATGTTTTTGACTAATTTGGAATGATTCAAATTCATTCAACATCAAACTCATTCCAATCTCACATCCTTAATCTCCAAAGCTAAGGTGAATAATGTTTACATCTCTTTTTTTGGTTTTGTTTGCGCAAAAAATGGGCAAACACCTCCAAGTCGTGTGATTTAGTTGATTTTACGTGATTCTTAATGATTCAGATGAGTTATGTAAACATGAAAAAAGCAGGGGCTGAAATGTAAAAGACACGCGGATTTATAGTGGTTCGGCCAGAACGTGCCTACGTCCACTTTATATGTTATTATCTTCTTTGTTTCAGATTACAAGTACAATGCTTTGTGTACAAGTATATGAAAGTAGTTTGAAAGTTCCTTCCGTGCTTGAGCTCTCAAACTTGTCTGCCATTGTTGTACCCCTGCCCCTCTATTTATAGAGTGAGGCTGGGGGCAGGGGTCCTGAATGTATATAGCTGCTGGTGGGCCCGGGCTGAAGCAATCTGGCCTGGTAGTTATCTGGTTTGGCGAGCCTCCATTCGGTATGGAGCTTGGACCGGTGATGGAGCGGGATGGAGGTTCATTCGGTGGTGAGGTATGTGGTTGGCTCGGTGCTTGTTTGGAGAGGAAGTTGGTCTGGTATGGTTTTCTGGTTCGGTGGAGACTATGAGAAGAGGCCGGTCCGGTAGTGCTTGGTCCGGTGGTGGCCTTGTTGTCGGAGTTGGTTCGGCTTGGGACAACCTTTCTCTGGTTCGGTAGTAGGAGGTTAAGGATGGAGCTTGGACCGGTGAGGCATGCCGAATGGCCGTAGATGCTTTGCCGAATGAGGTATATCTTCAAATGCCGAATGTGCTTTAAGCTGGGCCTTGCCGAATGGCCCTGTGCCTGTATCTTCTATGTTTGCATTGAGCCTTGTGTTTGCCGAATGGGGTGGAGGTTGCGAACCCGGGTGAAACTGACACTTCTTGGTCCCGAGATCTCCTGGGTGAGAATTCGCCCAACATTTGCCCCCCAAAGTGGGGCACGTGATCGCATGTGTCGCGCTTTGTTTCCTTGTGGTAGAAAGGCTTGTTTTGTAATGCCATGGGCTGGATGTTCATATCTCGTTGATGTCCTGCAAAGGAATTTATAGCTTTAGTGTGATTTCAAATAACGACCGTTCGTGATCAAAATGTTCGAGATGAAGTGAATCGTGCCGTTCGAGGCAAGAGAGTGTGCCCCGAGGGGGTTTAGCATTATCGATTGCAGGTTCATGTTAGAGTGGGTCCCTGGATCGTTTGTCAAGGTGGTTTATTGCCAGCTCAGAGCATGCCTAGGGATCGTTCGCGACCCCGTACATGTGTAAGTGGCTTAGCCATTTTCTAGTCATCAGAATCAAATATTCGTTTAACCGATGAGCTAAAAAAAAAAAAGGATGTCAAAGTGTAGATTCTCACGACGATAGGGTTAATGGCCATTCAGAGCGTGCCTATGGACCGTTCGTGGTCGCGTACACGTGTAAATTATTAATCCATGTTAGTGAGAGATTTACGACTTATTCATCGTTATCATAATCCTTATTTTACTAGTTAGTTCTGGAGTTCGGTACTTATCTGATTGAGGCGCTCCGCGTGCCCCCCGCTTCTGACTTTCGCTGGTGGAGACGACGTCACTCGGTGTTTGGTTGGTCCGAATGGAGGTTTCATTCGGCATATGGGTGGTCCGGTACGCCGAACCATATGGCCCGGTGGTGCTCCTCCAGTCTATATATAGGGGCTATACCCCCTTAGGTTTTCTTCACCGAATCAGAGAGAGCCGAATCAATTCATAGCCGAACCAACCCTTTGCCGAACCAAGCTTTTGCCGAATCAGGTATATCCCCTTTCGCCGAATGAACTTGATAACCGAATGTGCTTATGCCGAATACGTACGAAGGACTTCAAATGCCGAATGTGACTTAGGCCTTAGTGTCGAATGGATGTGTACCGAATGTCTCTTAGTGCCGAATGACATGTATACCGAATGACTCTTAGTGCCGAATGAACCTATTATCTCCCTGCCGAATGAACTTACTTGCACTGCCGAATGAACTTGATATTTTAGCAGAATTCCGGACTTATGCATTATTTTTTGCTTACATCTCCATACTCCTTGTTCTAACAACCTGTCTTTTCACTTTTGTGTATGCAGATAAATGTCTCGCAAGGCGGAAACACGATCAGACAGACGGAAATCCAAGGATGGAGGCGAGCCTTCCTCCGTGCCCCCAGCCCAATCGGGGTCCGGGGAGCATGGAACTGCCTCGAGATCGCTGGTGGAGGGGTATGGACCCCAGGAGCTCCTGGTCTCCCCTCCCGACTGCTTCCCTAGTTCTCTAAAGGAGGAGCAGCTTGATGCTATATCCCGTTCTTTCGGGATAGATAGGGCGCTTATGTTGCTTCCGGGAGTCGGGGTGATGCCATACAACCCTCCCGAAGGGTATTTCGCCTACAGCCGGTACCATTGCATGTGCGGGGCCATTCCCCCTATCAACGCCTGGGTTGTTAGCTTCCTTACATATCTAAAGGTGGCGCCTTTCCAGCTTCAGCCCAACTCGTATGCCATCTTGGTGTGCTTATATTCTATCTTCCAGAAGAGGTACGGGCGCTCTCCATCCAACCGGGAAATCCGGTATCTATATAATCTGAGGGGCTATAGGAAGGGGTCCCCTTACATTAGCTTAGAGTCGGCCGTCTCCTTCAAGCCGGTCCTGGACCTGTACTCAAAGTACAGCATGTTCAAGAAGGAGTGGTTCTTTGTGAGGGACGATTCTGTCTCCATTCGTCGCTTCACTTCCGGATGTAAGTTAACTCTTTATTCGTAATTCCTGTCTTGATTGCAATTCCTTTCCTTATGTGCTTCTGTTTTTTGTCAGCGACAGGTGGTTTTGCGGTGGTGGAGAGTGATCGCCTAGTCCATATGGCAGCAGAAGTTAAGGCTATCTCCGAGAGGGACAGGTCAGCCGCCTATCTGATCAGGAATGCTACCCTCCTGGAGTACAATTTGATCCTGCCGCACCAGTCCATGGTTAAGCAGAGGGACACGGCCGAGGAGAAGGCTGCCAAAGTTACGGAGGGGGTCACGGTGAAGAGTGGCAAGAGAAAACCCTTCGCACAGCTTCCCGTCGCGGGGGGCAAGAAGCTTAAAGAATCGGAGGGTCCCTCTCCTAGTACTTGCCCGATCATTCCGGAGGAGGAAGGTGTGGAAGCGGGCGAAGGAGGCGATGTGGGAGGAGAGTCAGAAGGCGGAGGAGATGGCGATGGAGATGGTGATGGTGATGCTGGTGCCTTAACCTCTGGGAAAGATTCTGAACTGGATGAGGCCCTCCGTCAGGCCTTCGGGGAATCGGAGGAAGAATCGGAAGTGGAAAAGGCAGAGGAGGCGGGCAAGGCTGTGGCTGGTGCCGATCCATCCCCTAAAGGCTCCTCAGCTAGGGTGACTTCGGCGGTGCAAGGTGAACTTTTGTCCTCTGTCGATTCCAATTTCGATAAGGACTTAGAAATATTTTATGGTTCACTTCCGTCCTGGAATGAGATTCAGGACTTATTGCAGTACCCCACTCCTCCGCAGGGTTTGTATAATAGACGTGCCTTCACACTTTTCTTTCTTTTTACTTAACATGTTTCCTGAATTGGGGACCATCGTACGTTCGTAACACTTGTTCTTTATTTCAGGGGCAGGCCAGGTGGTTACAACATCAGACGTTCGACACCGCCTCGAACCATTCAAGTTGATGAGAGCTTCTGCGAAGCCTCCCACTGGTCGTACTGGGGACGTGGTCAAATACCGTCCTCTTCTTGGGGTCATCGAAGAGGGCATTCAGAAAAAGAAGAGGAGTCGTTCTTTATTTGAGCCTTCCCCTGGTCCGCAGCTTCCTGTTCAGCCTCCTTGTGATGCCACGGAGGAGAGTACGGAGTTTATCCCCCCTCCACCTCCTTCCAAGAATCCTACAGTTATCCGCATAAGGCGTCCTGACGTGCCCCGTGACCCCTTTGCCGGTCATCCTGATTTAGATCCAAGCTCTCGGGATATTTCATTTGATGAGGCCACGGGTGAACACCTCCTTCCCCGCAACCCCATGGTACGAGTGTTAGACGAGGCTAAGTCTCTAAATCTTGATTTGCTTACCACTCGGGTAGTTACCATGGGAGACGAGACCAAGGCTAATATTGATCGGGTGGCCGAGGAGACCAAGAAGTTAATGAAGTATCATGCTCAATTGGTTAAGGCCGGGGAGGAGATTGGAAGTGCTAATATTCGGTTGCGGCTGAAGGTTGCTGATCAGGCCGAACAGCTTGCCGGTCAAGCTGTTCAGATTTCTCGGCACGAGGAAGCCTCCAGGCGTCTGAAAGAGACCATGGAAAAGGCAAGTAGGGCGGAATTACGGAAGATGGAGGCCGCCTGTAAGGAGCGGATCGACATGGCCATTGCGACAGTGGATGAGGTTCGGAATGCGGATCTCGAGCAGGTAGAGGAGTTGTCTGGGAGGCTTGAGGCCGCGGAGATGGCTCAAGTTAAGTTAAAGGAGGAGATGGAGGAGATGAGGAGGTCTCTCCAGGCTGACTGCTCGAGATACCGATCAGAGAGGGATGCCGCTGTCGCCAAGTTGCAGGCTTCCGAGGCCAGGGTGAGGGAGTTCGAGGAGAATGAGGGAATGATGGACGAGATGCTGCAGGACATGTACCTCCACACTTGGAAGGAGGGCAGCTTGTCTTGGATGGATGACTATCCCCAGGTCATGGCCAAGATATATCTCCGGGCTTTAGAGGAGGCCAGGGTCGATGCGGGTAAGGAAGGTGGAGTGGCTTTTAGTCTGGATGTGGTCACTGCTCAGTTCTCGAAAGAGGAGCAAGTGGCGGCGAAGGAGGGGATGCGGTTGCTCGCTGCGGAGGAAGCGGGTGTGCAACTGGAGGATGAGGATCAAGCGGCGGACGCTGGTGAGTTATTCTTCACTTTTCCTTTTCTTTCTGGGTTTCCATGACTTGATTGTTTATCGTTTTTTTAATGGATTCCTTTTCTGAATTGGACAGGTGGAACTTCCGATCAACATGCTGGGGGTTCCGGCCCTGCGGCCAAATAGGCTTGGGAAGTTAGTGATGGAGTGTGGATGCAGCTGGTTACTCGTCCGGATTCGGCCGCTTTTTATTTCTTTTTTACTGTTGTTTACATTAGTCCAAAACATTGATGTGACTGTAATAATATTATTTGCAGAGAATAACTTGGTGTGATTTCATAATATAAGTTGATTTTGTTATGTTTAAACGTTGTTGTCATTTTGATGTGCTGCGTGAGGAGTATAACCATGTATATGCCTGTGATTTTAGTTGTGTTTGATGTTAAGCCTTTGCTTGAAATATAATTTCATGTTTTGCAATGTTGGTGTGACATATGAATAAGTTATAGTTATGCATCTATGTACAAGAGAAGAGAGTACCGCCCTTCATGTTTTACTTGCAGGCAGTAGTTTTGAGCATCTTGTGTAACTGATCATGAATATATCCGAGTACCTTGCCACCCAGTACGCGGGCTTAGATTCTCATGAGTGAATGCTCCCTGTTCGGTTTCCTGTACTTTAGAGTTTGTTATGCAGGATAGGGGAAAAGTATTTAAATGAAATGGAAATATAGAAAAAGTAAAACTTCCAGTCACGGAAGGCCGTCGATGTGCTTAAGTTCGTGGCAAACGGGTTTTGTAGTCACTTTCCCTAGCTGTGGGCCTTGGAGACATTTGTCACCCATCTTACGCCTCCGCGGAGAGTTTTCTTTTTTACCACAGCCGCACTTAAGACACATCGGAGCCGAGATCGCGCACGGTAACTACCCGAACCATTATGGTCCGTAATCGTGGGTATTATTCGATTTACCGTGGCCGGCTAGCGTGGGTGCCGTTGGCCGTGAACTACCCCTGGCTGGCCACACCTTATGTTGGGGCTTAAAGTAGGTTCACAGTTGCCGGCGAGCCGAACGACGTAATGAGCTGCCATCGGCTATAGTCGGCCTTTATGATGACTTATAATCGGCTCATTACAGTTGGCTTTGAGGGCAGGCGCGAGCAATGAGTTAACCCGCAGCAGAGGGATGCTGGAGCAAAAGAGTCTCATTGGCGAGTGCATAGAATCGTAGCGTACCTGTTAGGCCTTGTCCAGATGAGGCCGTGGTGCGTCTTGAGTGGAGATGCCATAAGATTTTGTTCAACAGAAAAGGATAAAGCTTAACAAGCAGCCAAGATATAAAGGAATGAGTTAAAAAGAGACAAGATTTTTTAAAGTGGTTCGGCATGAAAATGCCTACGTCCACTGATTCTCTTTGTTAATTCACTTCATATGGGCAGTACAAGTTAAGAAAAGTATCGACGGAGGTGTCGGATGTTCCATGCCCTCTGGAACACCTCTCCGTCCACTGTTGACAAAATATAAGCTCCGTTGTGGAGGTCTTTATGAATTACATATGGTCCATCCCAGATGGGGTCCAGTGCCCCGGGGCGCAGAAAGATTCGCCTTAGGACAAGATCTCCTTCTTGTAAGATGCGATGTTTGACTTTGGAGTTGTATAGTGCTGCCACCTTTTGTTTGTGAGCTGCTGCTTTGAGAGCTGCATCGTTTCTCCTTTCCTCAATCAGATCCAAAGACATGAGGAGGAGTTCTTCGTTTTCTTCTGGATTGTAGTGGATCCTACGATGGGAAGGAACAATAGTCTCAACAGGGAGCATTGCCTCCGATCCGTATGCCAAAGAGAAAAGAGTATGTCCCGTTGATGTTCTGAAAGATGTGCGGTAGGCCCAAAGTGCCGTAGGAAGTTCGTCCACCCAAGCGCCTTTTGACTTTTCGAGTTTCTTCTTGATTAGGGTTTTGAGAATTTTGTTGACAGCTTCGACTTGTCCGTTTGCCTGAGGATAAGCTACCGATGAGAAGCTTTTATGAATTCCATGCTCTTGGCACCAGTCGGCGAATTCTTCGCTGTCAAATTGGAGTCCGTTGTCTGATATGATCTTGAGTGGTACTCCGTACCTGCACAGAATATTTTTGATCAAGAAGTTGATAACTTTTGCAGAAGATATTTTATTTAGGGGTTCCGCTTCCACCCATTTGGTGAAATAATCGACTGCCACTATAGCATATTTGGCCCCGCCCCTGCCCGTTGGCAGTTCGCCAATTAAATCAATTCCCCATACAGCAAAGGGCCAAGGGCTGGTCATTTGAGTAATCTCATTTGTGGGTAGTCGAGGAATCTTGGCAAATTTCTGACATCTGTCGCATCTCTTGACGAAGTCTAAGGTGTCTTTGTTTAGTGTGGGCCAGTAATATCCATATCGGAGTATCTTTTTCGCTAGAGTCTGCCCTCCAGTGTGATCTCCGCAACTTCCTTGATGGATGTTGTATAAGATTTCCTTGGCTTCCCTTCCAGCGACGCTTCTGAATAAGGGGCTAGAGAAGCCACGCCGATAGAGGATGCCTTCTTGTATTGTGTAGTGGGGAGCTTTCCTCAAAATTCTCCTGACTTCATCACGTTTGTCTGGTAGTGTGCCGTCCTGCAAATATCTCTGGATAGGAGTCATCCAAGTTGCTTCTTCAATTGTAGTTATCAGATTCACTTGTTCAAAACTTGGGGCTAGTTGCCTTGAGATGGCTAGTGCTCCGGAAATGGTGCTATTCTTCATACTAGCTTGCTTTGCTAGTTCATCGGCCTCTTGGTTATCTTCTCGAGGAATGTGTTTGATTAGATAATGGTCCAACTGGTCGAGCAGCGGTTTGGTTTTCTTTAGGTATGCTGTGAGTCTTTCTCCTCGTGTCTGGAATTCTCCTAGTACTTGGTTTACGATAAGTTGAGAATCACTATGAAGACATAAAGAATTGACTCTAATTTCTAAGGCAAGCTCCAATCCCGCTATTACTGCCTCGTACTCCGCATCGTTGTTAGTGGCCGCGAATTCCAACCTTAATGCATAATACAGCTTTCTTCCCCTGGGGGTGATTATCACAATACCTGCCCCCGAGCCTTGTTCATTTGATGCTCCATCTACAAAGAGGTTCCACTTGATGTTTTTTGCTATATCAAACTGATCCTTGCCTTCGTTGGTGGTGAATTCGGCAATGAAATCGGCCAGGGCTTGCCCCTTGATAGCAGTGCGAGGATGGTAGGTGACGTCATACTGACTTAGTTCAATGCACCATTTGAGGAGTCGTCCAGAAGTGTCAGGACGATGGAGCACCTGTCTTAGTGGCTGATCGGTTAGAACTCTGATGGAGTGAGATTGGAAGTAGTGTCGCAGTTTTCGTGACGCGATCAATAAACAATATGCCAATTTCTCAAGTTTAGGATATCTGGCTTCTGCCCCCGTAAATCTCTTACTTATAAAGTACACCGGGCGTTGCGTGCGGTCTTCTTCTCTTATTAGGGCAGCGCTTAAAGCATGAGATGATACAGCGAGGTATAGGTATAGCTCTTCGCCTTCGTTCGGAGTTGAGAGTACTGGTGGTTTCTGAAGGTGTTCGATCAGGTTAAGGAAGGCTTTTAAGCATTCATCGGTCCACTCGAACTTTCCTTTGTCTTTCTTGAGAGCTTCGAAGAAAGGGACGCATTTGTCAGTTGCTTTGGAAATGAATCTGCTTAGGGCGGCCACCTTTCCGTTTAAGCTCTGCATTTCTTTTCAGGTGGAAGGTATCCTTATTTCTTTTAGAGCCCGGATTTGTTCAGGGTTTGCTTCAATTCCTCTGGAATGGACAATGAATCCTAAGAATTTTCCCGATGACACTCCGAAGGAGCACTTTAGAGGATTCAGCTTCATTCCATATCGGCGAAGTACCTGAAACATCTCGCTCAGGTGGCTTACATGATCGTCGGCTTTCCTGGACTTTACCAACATGTCATCCACATATACTTCCATAGTTCGTCCTATTAATTCCGCGAACATCTTGTTGACGAGGCGTTGATAGGTAGCTCCGGCATTTTTGAGTCCAAAAGGCATGACCTTGTAACAATATAATCCCCGGTCAGTGATGAAGCTAGTGTGGTCTTGATCGGGAGCGTGCATGGGAATCTGGTTGTATCCGGAGTATGCGTCCATAAAAGATAAAAGTTCGTGCCCGGCAGTGCTGTCCACAAGTTGATCGATTCGGGGAAGCGGGAAGCAGTCTTTCGGGCAAGCGTCATTTAAGTTGGAGAAATCAATGCACGTTCTCCACTTCCCATTAGCTTTCTTTACTAGTACCGGGTTAGCTATCCACTCGGGGTAGATGGCTTCTCGTATGAAGTCATTAGCAAGTAGGTTCTTTACTTCCTCGTCGAGGGCTGCGGATCGTTCTGCTCCCATGCTTCTCTTTTTCTGCTTTATCGGTGCCCTGGTGGGATCGATGTTCAGCATGTGGCATGCTATGTCTGGGGAGATTCCTGTCATATCGGCATGTGTCCACGCAAATACATCTAAGTTGTGGCGGAGAAAGTCGATGAGTTGATCCTTCAATTCTGTTTTTAGCTGAGATCCTATTTTTAATAGTCTGTTTGAATCATGTTTGTCTACAGATACGAATTCCATGGCCTCTGTAGGCTCAGCGGTAGCCTCCTCCTCCTTATCCCTGGGGTCTAGTTCATTGAAAGGATCGCTGGTGTATCGAAGAGGAGGGGCTTTCTTTAGTTGCTATGCTTCCAAGCTTTTCATGCAGAGAGTAGTCTCTGCATCTTTCCCTTTATTCTTTCTATGGTTATTGCGAAGTTCAGTTACATAGCAATCTCGAGCGGCGTCTTGATCTCCTTCAACTTCTCCTATTCCGTCATCTATTGAGAATTTCATCTTTAGGCACCACGGGGCTAGGACAATTTGGAAGTCAGACAAGGCTGGTTTTTCCTAGAAGGCGTTGTAGGCCGAGTGGTTTTCTATTAGTACGAACGTTTGTTTTCGCACAACGGAGCGGGGATGACTTCCTATTTCGACGAAGAGGTCAAGTTGCCCGAGGGGCATTTTCGCATCTCCAGTGAAACCGTGCAGGGGTTTGTTGCAGGGAGACACATCCTTCATTGACAGTTTCATTTTGTCGAAAGCATGCTTGAACAGGATATTTACGGAGCTTCCTGTGTCTATTAGAATTCGGAAGACTTTAGCTGGACCGAACCAGGCAGAGATGACCATGGGATCCATATGCGGGTATTGTCTTCCTTCTAAATCACGCCTACTGAATATGATGTCGTCACTCTCTTTCCGTTTCGGGTGGCGTTCTTCCATAATGGAGTTGACATAGCCTTCAGCATTTCTAAGTGACTTGCCGTATCTTTCCATCTCTGCCCAGCTTCTGTCGGCGATGTGTGGTCCTCCCGAGATGGTATGGACCACTATCTTCTCTTGACTAGAGCCACTGGTGTTGCGATTCCCTTCGCCTACTTCTGGAAGGGGTCGCTTTGAGTTTTCATTAGCAGGGGTTGGAGTCCTGTTCTGACCTTTCACATAGCGTTCCAGCCTTCTTCTTCTGATGTGTTCTTCGATCAAGTCCCGGAGATGGTGGCATTCATTGGTGTCATGTCCGTGGGATTCGTGGAAGCGGCAGAACTTTCCAGACTTGAGTGCGTTATCAGATCTTTCTTCTGCGGGGGGCGCTTGTATCCGAGTTCGCCCTGAGTGGCTAGAAAGATGTTTTCGATTGTTTCATTCAAAGGAGTGTAGGAGTCAAATCTTGGTCCTAGCCGATATTGGCGTTTTTCAACCTTCTTGCCCCCAGCATTGTCTCTAGATTCATTTCTTCGAATGTCCTTGGTTGCAGCGGGAACCTTGTCTGAAGTTGTCTTACCTTGTTGCCCTGACTGCCTCTCAGTGGCGGCGTCTTCGAGTCTCATATACTTTCCAGCTTCATGGAAGAAATCAGGTAAAGTAGCTGGTTTTTCCTTAGTTAATCTTCTAGCGAACTTGGTATCCGGGTGTACACCACTACAGAGGGCCATTAGGGTGAGCTTTTCATCGGCATCTTGGACTGCGGCCGCTGCGGCATTGAACCGGGTTAGATATTGTTGTAGTGTCTCTCCGGATTTCTGTTTGACATTGGATAGAGAATAAGCATCCTTGGGTTGTTCTACGTAGATGCGGAACTGGCTAATGAACCTTTCTTTTAACATCTCCCATGAGCTGATAGACCCTTGGGGTAGATGGCAGAACCAGGAGGTAGCTAGATCTGCTAGGAATAGCGGAAAGCATTTACACAGCACCCCTTCTGTTGCTCCGCTCATGAGCATATGCTGGGTGTATCTTTGTAAGTGCATGATGGGGTCGGAAGTCCCCTTGTAAGGTTCCATGGTTGGCATTTTCCATTCCTGGGGGGTGATGGCAGTTTCGATATTGCGGGTGAAGGGGCTGGTGACCCTAGCGCCTATTCCTCGGTCCCTTTGCTCCCGTTGGACGCATTCTCTGAATAATCGTGCCATTCTTTCATCAGAATTTGGAGCGGATAAAAATGAACTTAGTTCTTCCCTGCGAGATCGATCTCGCCCAGATGACCTGTAGGGATGGTATAGTCTATCACTTCTGACGTTATCCAGTGGTTGCCTCTGGCTGCTCGGATGCATGCTAGGACCAGCTACAGTTGCCCCCTGCCTTGACCTTCCCCTGTGGGGTTCTGTTTCGGGCATTTCCATGGGGTCAACTTCGGGCTGGGTTCTAGCTCGGCTCCGTTCAGCGGGGTTTCTATGATTAGGTGGCATGACTGGCTCAGCTACATCCGATCCTCGCCTGGCGCCTCCCCCGCTGGGTTCGGTTCCAAGCGCTTCCTCGAGTTGGAGTTCGGGCTGAGTCCGGGCGCGGCCCCTATCATTGTTGTTCCTGTTGATGGCTTCCTCGAAGACGGAAGACCTTTGATGTCTCCGAGATCCTCCGGATTGAGATTCATCCCATGATTCAGTGTTGCGGTTGGATTCTTCGACATCCCTCAAGCGTGACATGAGTTGGTTCACCAAAGCTTCTTGTTGGGATGCGAAGCGGTTAGTTACTTCCACCACAACTCTGTCTAGGTCTGCTCTAGTGATTACTGCCGGTTGTTCCGCGGCAGGGGCTGTTGGAATTGCCTGATCTACGTGTGGCACTGCTGCTGTAGTGGGTTGGTTCTCTTGATCTGGATCCACTAGATTTGGAGCGCTGCTAGTTGTAGCGTTCTTTCCCTTGTTGGCATCTTTTCTTGGTCTGGAAGTCATGTTTCCTAGGCAATGAAGGATGCTATTGGGAAAGAAGGTTTGAATGAGGGAAGCTGAAGCTTCGAGTTCGAGATTCTCAGTGAAAGCACCAAAAATGTTTGCGCAAAAAATGGGCAAACACCTCCAAGTCGTGTGATTTAGTTGATTTTACGTGATTCTTAATGATTCAGATGAGTTATGTAAACATGAAAAAAGCAGGGGCTGAAATGTAAAAGACACGCGGATTTATAGTGGTTCGGCCAGAACGTGCCTACGTCCACTTTATATATTATTATCTTCTTTGTTTCAGATTACAAGTACAATGCTTTGTGTACAAGTATATGAAAGTAGTTTGAAAGTTCCTTCCGTGCTTGAGCTCTCAAACTTGTCTGCCATTGTTGTACCCCTGCCCCTCTATTTATAGAGTGAGGCTGGGGGCAGGGGTCCTGAATGTATATAGCTGCTGGTGGGCCCGGGCTGAAGCAATCTGGCCTGGTAGTTATCTGGTTCGGCGAGCCTCCATTCGGTATGGAGCTTGGACCGGTGATGGAGCGGGATGGAGGTTCATTCGGTGGTGAGGTATGTGGTTGGCTCGGTGCTTGTTTGGAGAGGAAGTTGGTCCGGTATGGTTTTCTGGTTCGGTGGAGACTATGAGAAGAGGCCGGTCCGGTAGTGCTTGGTCCGGTGGTGGCCTTGTTGTCGGAGTTGGTTCGGCTTGGGACAACCTTTCTCTGGTTCGGTAGTAGGAGGTTAAGGATGGAGCTTGGACCGGTGAGGCATGCCGAATGGCCGTAGATGCTTTGCCGAATGAGGTATATCTTCAAATGCCGAATGTGCTTTAAGCTGGGCCTTGCCGAATGGCCCTGTGCCTGTATCTTCTATGTTTGCATTGAGCCTTGTGTTTGCCGAATGGGGTGGAGGTTGCGAACCCGGGTGAAACTGACACTTCTTGGTCCCGAGATCTCCTGGGTGAGAATTCGCCCAACAGGTTTACGAAGAAATATGAAATGTTTTGCAATGTTTTTCTATGTTTTTGAATAATGGAAAGATTATATATACTTCTTGATGATTTATGCATGTCCACATTGATTTTATGATGTGTTTTAAGGTAAAAAACCTATTAAATTTGACATCTAAATGCCTTGTAAATTTTTATATAGACCATAAATAATATTTTTAAGATGGTTTTCAATTTTATATTTTTTTTGAATTTTTGTGGATTTTATATGAATTTTTTAATAAAGAAACTGTTATTTTGGGTAATAAATTATTTACGTTAAATAATAAAAGGTTTGGGTTTGAAATTTTATATGTCGAAAAACATAATAAAAGAGATTTTCTTGAATTTTGATAGATTTTTCTTTAGTATTTTAATGTAATATAAAATTATTTAAGCTATGGGACTTAAATGTTTTATATATTTATAAATGGAAAATGGGCTCTTTGCAAATAATTTAAATTAGTTATTTCTGCTAGTTGGCAGCACTTTTTCAAAAAAGGTAAAATGGCAACCAATCATATTTAGACGAACAAGGAAGGATAGGTGCAAAATAAATAGTTTAAAACGAGAAATAAACATGTTCTTCACTATTTTGATGCTTTCGGCACCAAGTTCCGAATCTTTACCTTCGCCTCCTACACAGTCGAAATCAATGCACATGGTATCAGGGAACTGGTACATAGTGAATTGGATGTAGGCGAAAGGTAGTGGGTTGAAACCAGGGGTTCCAAATGGGTTGAGGCTTTACTTTATTTTTAAATAAAAATGCGCCTGATTGCTTTCGGCTAAGAAGCTTTCAACTTAGATGGCTTCAACTAGGCCAAATAGATTTAAAGGAAATGGTTTCGATTGGGTTGCACCTTTGTTTTTAAACAATTACTTTCGACTAAGTCGAAACCTTTTGCTGCCACCACTTTACTTTTCGACCCAGAGGTTTTCGAAGGGGTACTTTGTTTTTTAAAATTTGACCACTTCTCCAATGCTTTTGAATGAATGGTTTTGACACCACCACTTCTTTACTTAGGAATGCATTCAAAAGTAGGCTTTTGACTTAAATGATTTTAATGACCCTTTTCTCAATTGAAGTACAACCCAAATGATTTCAAAAGAGATGATTTAAATGATTTCGAAAAGGAGTGCTTACGACTTTAATGGATTTATGATCCTTTTGCTCTACTTGAAGGCATAATCCAAATGGTTTCGACCGAAACGTTTTTCAATGGGAGGAGTAAGTTTTAAATGGTTTCGAAAGGTGCCACATATTTTAAATTAAACCCAAGTGCTCTCAAAAGGTTCAGATTTGATGCTTTCGAAAGGTTTTATAGTAAGGTTTTGAAAGGGTGGTTCCCTAATGGTTTCGAAGGAGTCGAAAGTGTGATTTTTCTCGTTGTTTCAAAAGGATTAAAAGGAGAAGTTTTCAAAGAGTTTCAAAAGGCAATGTTTAAAGGTTTTAAAAGAAAGATGTCTAAAGTTTTAAAGGTTTTGAAAGGAAAGTTTTTCAAAGGTTTCTAAAGGAAGGTTTTGGCATTTCGGCCTAGATAAAAGAATGGTTTTACTTGGTTTAGAAAGAGGTACTTTCAATGGTTTCAAAAGGGGTACTTTCAAAGGTTAAATGTTTTCATCAACTATGATTTGGGTAAAGTGTGTATGTGTGTATATGTATGTATATAACATGGCAAGAGGATTTTGAGTAAAGCATAGAGATCATATATTTTCCTTATTTGGGTTTGATTAAAAAGGTTTCAAATCATTTGGAAAAGGTTTTCAAGCAAAATTTTGGAAAGGGATCCAACGGTAAAATGACTTGGATTGTAGAATACCATATGGGGCTGGTATAGGGTCAAGCCCAATACATTAGTTACTAGCCCCAGTTTAATTTGTCTAAAATTCCAGTGAGTTAAGTCTGACATTATGAATAATCACAAAAAGGAATATATGTTTGTATACAAATAGGTTATTATTGAGCCAGCGAAACCATTAAGAACGGGTGATCCTAAAAGATGATAAGTTAAGAACAGCCATCTAGAAGAGAAGTATTTAACAAATAGTTAAGGACAGAAAGTCCAGAAGGAGAGGAGTGTCTAAGGGATGTTAGATAAATTTTGATATGTTGTCTAGTAGGCCCGAGTTAGCCAGAAGTAAATAATTAACCAAACGAAGCTAAAATGTTTGAACCGATTATTCATTTATTACTAGATATGTATGTTTACATAATAATGCTTTACATATTTTAACAGTTGTAGGAAAGGATTTGCAAAAGATTGTTTTAAACTGATGTTAGTGAGGGGAAACCCGTTCCACTAAGCGGCATGGTTTCGATTAACATAAAATAACAGAGGTTAAATGTATTAATCACACCAGGATTTATGTCTGACTTGAAGTTTTTGTTTCCCCTTAAACTTCGGGTGCTCAAAATTGATTTGAGCAGGTTGAGGGTTGAGGTTTTCAAGTTTTATTGTTTTGGCAAATAAAGCTTTCGGAGAAAAGCACATGGCTGACGGATAGCTAGAGTTATAGTTCTATTTTGTTTTGATTCCACTGTGTATATTAATTCAGATGTAATTATATTAACTATGATCAACCAAGGGGGCATCATCATATGACGCTCTTGGCGTATTTTTTTTTATGATTATAATTGATCTTTACCTGGAAAATGTTAAGGGATTATGTAACTTGGATATGATTTTCTTTTGAAGTGTAATTGGTAAAATGTTGTTTGAAATATGTGATTTTGTCCATATTCAAGTGCTTCTGATATTATGGATACCATTAGCATTACCGTATTTTGTCACCAGAAGTTAATACTATAAATGACTACAGCACCTATAGCACTTAGCCTTTGGCCTCTAGGTACGAGATGTTACAAATTGGTATCATAGCATAGGTTTATGAATAACTTTAACTAAAAATGGTTTTTGAAAACATAATCCTAAAGAATTAGAGTAAGATTGGGGTATGGGATAACGCTATAGTAACGTACTTGTATTTGTCGTATAAGTATTCGCTTTGTCTCTAGTCTCCTATCTTTGTTAGGTTATTTTTCTATATCTTATGAGGTTTGAATACAGATATGAAAGGTGGAAGAGGAAGAGTTAACCTGGAGGGGAAGGCACCGATGGGAATGCCAAGCCTAATGTGAAAAGAGGTTAAGGTTGGGCACAAGCAAGAATGTGGGTGCTGGTGTCCCGTAGGTTATGATGGAAGTTATGTATCAGTTCTTCATGAACATGGTGCAAGTGGGTGGTGTTGTTGGAGTAGTGATAGGAGGAGTTCTGGGAGCTCTAGTTGTCAATGATTGTGCTAATTTGAGTGGAGATTACACTAAGCTCGGAGGGAAGCCATTTATTGGAACAGAGGATGCCATTGAGGTGGAAAATTGGTTGTTGCGCTACGAAAGGATTTTTGCAGACTTGAGGCTTAATGAGGAGCAGAAGAGGAGATTGGCATCGAGACAACTTTAGGGAGATGCTTTGTTTTAGTGAAGTAATGTGACTACGGCGGTGAACGAGGAGACTATGACATGGACAGAGTTTAAAAGGAGGTTCCATGAGAGGTTCATGTTGGTGATGACATAGTCTGTTTTGATCCCGAAGTTTGCTGAGCTAGAACAGGAAGATATGTCTGTTCTGGAGTATGCCGGTAGGTTTGAAGAGTTAGCCAGATATGGTTATGCTGCTGTTGA
Source organism: Allium cepa (assembly GCA_030765085.1). Lineage (NCBI taxonomy): Eukaryota > Viridiplantae > Streptophyta > Magnoliopsida > Asparagales > Amaryllidaceae > Allium > Allium cepa. The sequence continues at coordinate 271,012,181 of CM060944.1, forward strand.
TACTGTGATGAAGAGGAACGAGAAGTTTATCAGGGAATTGAATCCTGAGTTAGCTAGGGCTACTTTATTGCATATTAGAGATCCCTATGATGTGGTTGTGGAGATGGCTTTGAGACATGAAGAGAAGATTCCTTATCAGGAGAAGAATAAGGTGAAAGAGATCCAGGTTGGGTAGGGTTAGAAAAGGAAGTTCTTTCACAAGAAGGGCTCTTGGAAGGGTGGAGCAACCAAGAAGGGAAAGTCTGAGGTGGTATATTTTGAGTGCGACAAGAAGGGTCATTTCGTCAATGTGTGTCATACTGGGAAGGTGAAGGAAATGATCGGGAAGAAGAACATCGGGTGCTTCAATTGCGATCAAATAGACCACTATAAGAACCAATGCGAGGAGCTCGCTAAGGATGAAAAGGGCAAGGTGTATGCATTGGAGCCTGCTTCTTCTAAGCCCACAACTCAGGAAAAGGAAAGGCAGTTTTAGGAGGTACACTTCAGATCCATGGAATGTCTGTTAGTGTTCTATTTGGTAATGGTGCATCGAATTCTTATATATCTAGATGTTTGATAGATGAGCTTAACCTAGAGCCCACATATTTAGTTACTTCCTTAAGGGTTGCTAATCCAATAGGAGGGTATGCAACTCTAGGGTTGAGATGTGACCAATTGGAGTTTGACCTGTTAGTTCATACTTTATTTTGCAGTTAGCGTGTTTTGATTTTGTGGGGTTCGGGATTATTCTTGGGATAGATTGGTTAAGTGAGTATGATGCTAGGATATTTTGCTAAGATAGGAATGTTTCTTAAGCACTCTGATTGTAGCGAGCGAATTGTTTATACAGTAGAAGGTTCTAGTGGTGAGGTTAATGCTTTGTTGGGTATTATGGAGTTAGAAGATGAGTTGAGTCGAGTTTTCATAGTTTGAGAATTCATGGATGTGTTCGAGCCAGTAGTTGGATTGCCATCGAAACGAGCCATTAAGTTTCTGATAGATTTGGTTTTGGGAGCAAAACCTATGAGTAGACTAGCAAGCAGGATGACCGCTTTAGAGATGGGGGAGTTGAAGGTGAAATTGGTGGATTTAGAAGGAAATAATTTTATCAGGACAAGTAGTTCACCTTGTGGAGCAGCAGTAGTGTTTGCTAAGAAGCCAAACGTATCGTTGAGGCTATGTATCGCTTATCATAAGTTGAATGAGAGGATGATAAAATATCGATATCCATTGCCAGAATTGACGATTTGTTCCACCAGTTGAGTGGAGCAATGTATTTTCTCAGTTGGATTTGGCTACAGGGTTCCATCATCTTACAATAGCAGAGGATAGTATACCTTTAACGGCGTTTAGGACCAGAAATGGATTGTACGAATGGTAATTTATGTCGTTCGGACAGACTAATGCCCCTCCATTCTTTGTGGATTTGATGAACCGAGTTTTCCTAGAGCATTGGATAGATTCGTATTGCTTTTTACAGATGATATCTTGATATAATATAAGAATGAAAGAGAGCATGAAGTTCATCTTAGAGTGGTTCTTGAGACGCTGAGGCAGCATCAGCTGAAGGCGAAGTTTTCGAAATGTCATTTTTGGAAGAAGGAAGTGAAGTTTCTTGGTTACGTAGTCTCCAAGAGAGGGTTGTCAGTAAATTTGACTAAGGTTGAAGTAGTGAATTGTTGGAAGTACTCGAGATAGGGACTGAAATAAAGAGTTTCCTTGGATTAGCTGGTTGTTATCAAAGGTTCGTTAAGTATTTTTTGCGGATAGCAGCTCCGATGACCAAGCTAACGAGAAAGGATGTGAAGTTTGTGTGGATCGATAAGTGTGAGGAAGTATTTTGAAGTTCGGAACACTTATTGACCCATGCACCTGTGTTGGTCATTCCGGAAGGGAATCAAGATTTAATGGTTTATACTGATGCGTGTGGAACAGGATTAGAAGCTGTGCTGGTTTGGAATGGTAAAGTGATTTCCTATGCATCTAGACAACTTAGACGGCATGAATTCAGGTATCCGACGCATAATTTGGAGCTGGTTGCAATGATTTTTGCATTGAAGGCGTGGAGACATTACATTTCGAGAGAGAGGTTTGAGTTATATACAGATCATAAGTCGCTGAATTATTTGTTCTCTTAGAAGGAGTTGAACATGAGATAGCAGAGATGGTTAGAGTTTATAGCCTCTTATGATTTTGTGATTGAATACACACCGGAAAAGGCAACAAAGTTGCAGATGCGCTTAGCAGGGAACATCAGAATGCATTGTTGGCAACAATTACTTAGTAGAAAGATTTGGAAGCATTAGCAGATTGCAAAGTGCAGTCAAGATCCGAGGCTAGGTCTAGCGGAGAGACCGTTGTGTTATCTTGTTTGGAAGTTCGACCAGTGATGATTGAAAGGATTTATTCTAAATAGGAAGAGGATCCAGTGTTAGCTGAACGGATCAAGAAGTTAATGGAAGGAATCGAATGTGATGACTTGAAAGGTTTTAGTCTTGACCAGAATGGGTGGTTAAGAAAGAAAGGAAGATTATGTGTTTCGAGTGTAGGAAACATAAGGAAGGAAGTCTTGGAGGAATGCCATCATTCGAAGTTCTCTATTCGTCCTGGAGGTACTAAGATGTATCAGGACATGAAGAGAAGTTTCTTCTGGAAAGGTATAAAGTAGGATATTGGCTTATGGGTAAAGTAGTGCTTGAATCGCCAACAGGCAAAGGCTAAACACCAGAAACCAAGTGGATTGCTTCAGCCATTAAATATTCCGATATGGAAATGGGATTCTATTTCTGTGAATTTTATTGATGGAATGCCAAGGTCGAACGGAGGAAATGAAAGTATATGGGTGATAATGGAAAGATTGACCAAAAGTGCCCATTTCATTCCAGTTAAGTCAACTTGGATGGCGCCTGTTTCGGCGAAGTTGATTATGAAGAATGTGGTTACACTTCATGGAATTCACAGTAGCATAGTTAGTGATAGAGGTTCATTATTCACTCGCGATTTTTGGAAGAGTTTACTGGAAGTTTTGGGGACAAAGCATAAGTTGAGTGTCGCTTACCATCCGTAGATAGATGGGAAAACATAAAGGGTTAACAAAATCTTGAAAGATTTGTTAAGAGCTCGTGTATTTGATTTTAGGGGCATGGGAGGAATATTTTCATTTACTTGAGTTTTCTTATAACAACAGTTATCAGACTAGTATTAGGATGGCACCGTTTGAATCCTTGCATGAAAGGCCATGCAAATCTCCCGTTTGGTAGTTGGACACAGGGGATAGGTTGGTTCTTGATCCAGATTTAGTGATAGAAGCTGTAGAAAAGATTGAGGTCATTCGGGCTAAAAAGATTGAGGTTGAGGCTCGGTCTAGGTAGAAGAGTTATGCTGACATAAGACGAAAAAATTTTAGAGTTCTCAGTTGAGGATCAGGTATTTATTAAGGTGTCTCCGATAAAGGGTGTGATCAGATTCAGAAGATCGGGAAAGTTGGCACTAAGATTCATTGGAACCTTTCCTATTTTTAAGAGGATCAGGAAACTCACATATAGAGTTGAGTTACCAAGCAGTTTAATAGGAGCCCACAATGCTTTTCATGTTTCTAATCTTCGAAAGCAGGTTAGAGACCCGGAGACTGCTATTGCACCGACTGTGTCAGATGACATAGTGGTAGAACCGGAATTGACTATAGTTAGAAACCCAGTTGGTATCGTTGAGAGATGGAAAGAGGCTTAGAACCAAAATAATCATATTAGTTAAGGTCTAGTGGAGTGATGATGACAAGGACTGTACTTGGAAGGTTAAGAGCAAGATAAGTGAGGCTTATCCTGATTTGTTTAATGTTATTTTCAACCTCTTTGTTTGATTTCTTGCGTGCCTTATCATAATTTCGAAGACGAAATTCTTTAGTTTGGGGAGTCTATGACATCCCATATTTTTTGATAACATTAATTAGGATATTTAATTAGCTAAATAAAATAAAATAATGGGTTGAGTAGGGGATTGAGATTTAATTAAATTAAGGGGTAGCCATGCCAAATAAACAATGAATTAAAATGAGAGTTTAACATGAAATATAGGAGTGGTAAAATAGGAAATAGGTCGTTCCTATATCTTTAACCGTTGGTCATGTATCCTATACACGTTCATTTCATTCTCAAAATTTTAAAAGTAAGGTCGACCACCATTAATAAGAGCTAAAGAAAGAAAGATAAAAGGGAAGTTTAATCAACATTAAATTCACTCAAATCTCACATCCTTAATCTCCATAGCTAAGGTGAACAATGTTTACATCTCTCATTAGTTTTTTTGGTTTTAAGAAGAAGTCTGAAATGTTTTGCAATGTTTTGCCATGGTTTTGAATAATGGAATGATTCAAATTCATTCAACATCAAATTCATTCAAATCTCACATCCTTAATCTCCAAACATAAGGTGAATAATGTTTACTTCTCTTTTTTGTTTTAAGGAGAAATTCGAAATGTTTTGCAATATTTTTCCATGTTTTTGAATAATGGAATGATTACATATACTTGTAGATGATTTATGCATGTCCACATTGATTTTATGATATGTTTTAAGGTCAAAAGACTTATTAAATGACATCTAAATGCCTTGAAAAATTTTATATAGACCATAAATAATATTTTGAAGATGGGTTTCAATTTTTATAATTTTTTGAATTTTTATGAATTTTCTAGTAAACGAACTGTTATTTTAGGTAATAAATCACTTACGTTAAATAATAAAAGTTCTGGGTCTGAAATTTTTATATGTTGAAAAATATATTAAAAGCGATTTTCTTGAATTTTGTAGATTTTTTCCAAGTGTTTTAATGGAATATAAAATTATTTAAGCTATGAGACTTAAATGTTTTATATATTTATAAAAGGAAAAAGGGCTCTTTGCAAATAATTCAAATTTGTTGATTCTGGAAATTGGCAACGGATTTGAAAAGTAAAATGGCAAACAATCAGACTTAGACTAAAACGTAGGTTAGGTATAAAAGAAATAATTTAAAAGGACAAATAAACATGTTTTTCACTATTTCGATGCTTTCGGCACAAAGTTCCGCCTCTTTACCTTCGCCTCTAACAAAGTCGAAACCAATACACATGATATCAGGGAACTAGTATGTAGTGAATTAGATGTAGGTGAAAGGTAGTAGGTCGAAATCTAGGGTTCCAAAGGGGTCGAGGCTTTACTTTTTAAAAAAAAATGTGCCTTCTTGCTTTCGACTTAGCTGGCTTTCAACTAGGTCAAATGGATTTAAAGGAAACGTTTTCGATTGGGTTGCATCTTTTTTTTAAACAACCACTTTTGACTAAATTGAAACCTTTTGCTATCACCTTTTTACCTTTCGACCTACAGGGTTTCGAAGGGATACTTTGTTTTCTAGAATTTGGCCACTTCTCCAACTCTTTCGAAGGGATGTTTTCAACACTATCACTTCTTTGCTTAGGAATGCTTTTAAAAGATAGGCTTTCGAATTAAATGGTTTTAATGAATCTTTTGCTCGATTTAAGTATAACCCAAATGGTTTCCAAAGAGATGATTTAAACGATTTCGAAGAGAGGAGTAAATTTTGAATGGTTTCGAAAGGTTCCACATATTTTTAAATTAAACCCAAGTGCTCTCAAAATGTTTCGATTCGATGCTTTCAAAAGGTTTTACAGTAAGGTTTCGAAAGATTGGTTCCTAATGGTTTCGAAGGATTCGAAAGTGTGATTTTTCTGGTTGTCTCAAAAGGATTAAAAAGAAAGGCTTTTGAAGAGTTTCCTTAGGCAATGTTTAAAGGTTTTAAAAGAAAGATTTCTAAGGTTTTAAAGCTTTAAAAAGTAAGGATTTTCAAAGGTTTCGAAAGGGTTTTGAGAATGGTTTCAAAAGGAAGGTTTTGGCATTCCGGCCTAGATAAAAGAGGGGTTTTACTTGGTTTAGAAAGCGGTACTTTCAATGGTTTCGAAAGGGGTACTTTCAATAGATTTGAAAGGGGGACTTTCAAAGGTTAGATGTTTTCATCAACTATAATTTGGCTAAAGCGTATATATATAAGATGGCAAGAGGATTTTGAGTAAAGCATGGATATTATATATTTTCCTTGTTTGAGTTTGATTTAAAAGGTTTTAAATCATTTTGAAAAGATTTTCCAGGAAAATTTTAGGAAGGAATCCCTAAGTAAAATGACTCAGATATTAGAATACTAGATGAGACTAGTATAGGGTTGAGCCCTATATATTAGTTATTAGTCCTAGCTAATTTTGTTCAAAATTCCAGTGTGTATGGCTTTGTCATAGGTAAGACTAAAATTATGAATACACATAGAAAGGAATATATGTTTATATACAGATAGGTTATTGGTGAGCCCGCAAAACCATTAGGATCGGGTGACCTTGGAAGATGATAATCTAAGGGTAGACCGTCCAAAAGAGAAGTATTAACAGATAGTTAAGGACAGAACGTCCAGAAGAAGAGGAGTGTCTAACATATGTTAGATAAATTTTGATATGTTGTCTGGTAGGCTAGAGTCAGCCAAAGGTTAATAGTTTTTCAAACAAATCTAAAGTATTTGAATAGATAGTTTATTTATTACCTGATATATATGTTTCCATTATAATGCTTTACAGATTTTAATCGGTTTTTGTTACAGGAAAGGATTTGCAATAGATATGTTTTAAAAGGATGTTAGTAAGGGGAAATCCGTTCTACTAAGCGGCGTGGTCTAACTTAACATAAAATAACAAAGATGAACAGTATTATTCACACCAGGCTTTATGTCCGACTCAAAGTTTTTGTTTCCCCTTAAGCTCTCGGGTGCTCAAAATTGATTTGAGTAGGCTGAGGATTGAGGTTTTTAGGTTTTGTTGTTTTGGCGAATAAAGCTTCCAAAGATGAATAGGTTGCTGACGGATAGCTAATTAGGGGTTATAGTTCTATTTTTTTAATTCCATTGTGTATATTAAGTCAGATATAATCATCTTGACTTTGATCAACCAAGGGGGCATCATCATATGTCGCTCTTGGTGTATTTTTGTAATGAACATAATCAAACTTTACCAGGGAAACGTTAAGGGGTTATGTAACTTAGATATGATTTTGTTTTGAAATGTAATTGGTAAAATGTTGTTTTGAAATCTATGATTTTGTTTATATTCAAGTGCTTCTGATATTATGGATACCATTAGCATTACCATATTTTGTCACCAGAAATTAATACTATAGATGACTGCAGCATCTATAGATCTTAGATTTTTGCCGCTAGATACGAGATGTTATAGGATAATAGTTGGCTCGAACTAGCTATTAAAATTTATGTACATGAACTAAAAAGGGATGTGAAATACATGACCTGACTTCTCGGTCAAACCATAATCAGTTGCACCATTGGTAGAGCAGACCATGCTAAGCACGTGACTAGGCCCAAATGCCAAAAAATTGAATTCAAAAGACATGAGCTGGATGACACAAGTATCTACACTGGAAATCATTCAAAAATGATGGAAAAAGGCAATGCATGGAAAACAGTATGACAAACAAGTCAGGTACAATCCCGTAATCTACATAAAGCTTACCCGGTAAACGCTAAAATTATTATATATCTTTATCTACACCCACTCTGTAACACATCTTGCATGAATATAGAATATTATAATTTTAGTTTAATTCCAAAGAAATTACATTCATTTAATGAAATAACCAATACAAATGCTAACCACACTATAAGTCCTGGTCCTGGTCAGAGGGATCATCGATGATGACTCTCATATCATGGGAATGCCTCTGAATGTAAATTGGTCCTTAAGTATGTGGTGCAGGGCCTATGGTAAAATATCTTATAGGGGTAAAATATTGAAGGAGTTCCGTCGATCCAAAAATTACACTGATGAACGACATCATGTGCCACCAAAAGTGATACGTGGATCGTAATTGGCCATTTCCTAGTTGTTTTCAAGATCGTGGTTGTTAAACATGTATTCATCTTAATTGTCGAGAAAACTTAAGTCCAAGTTTAGTGTAAAGTGTGAAAAGGCATCAACCATAAGATTTCAATTTTTGAACCACAAAACACATCTCTCCCACGGATGACTTCAATTTCAATAGCTTACTTTTTAACACTCGATATGCTTCCTTAAGTGTTGAACTACGTTATCTCCCTTACAAGACTTCGGCCATAAATTTTCCTGGATGCCTACTTGTAAACCAAGAAGTAAAAGGTAGTAGAACACAAGTTCAAAGTACACCACTGCATATAATAAATGAAGACAAAATACTGTATGGTAAACAACCAACACCTTATAAAACCACTACATACATATAAAAAAACATAAGATGGTACAATCATGTCAAAGCACCACAAAACAAGATAACAAGAATGGTCAAACATTTTTTACTAGGTCAATCGAAGATCCTGGTAAATTGACTTCAAATTGTGTTCCTACATTTGTTTGGTTTTGTTCTACAACAGAATCAACTAGCACCATTGTTAACCCAAAATGTGGATCAACACCCTGTATTGACTGTGAAAAGCACCAGCCATGTTTATCAAGGCAAATGGAATAGAGATAAGAAGTAAAAACTTGCAAATAAAGTAAAAGAGACAAGAGATTTTTACAATGGTTCGGCTTTTAACCAAGCCTAGGTCTACTTTATAACTTCTCTTATTGACTGACTGCTAGTAAAAGTTGAATCTGATTACAACGCAATTGAATTATGTAAATGGTATCAAGCCACCAATACTAGAGTTTATTAGAGTATCATAGTGAGACCTATAGATGACCATTGTGTGGGAGAAGAAGAATGAAAAGTATCTTCTACAGAGTTTCAGTAGTTAGTCCAATGTAGGATTGTATTTATGGGGGTTGGAGAGCTATTGGGCTAGGATGACTTGCCAAATGCTTGCAAATGAACATATGAAGGTGCATCGAAAATTTCTCGGTGATCCCAATCAATTTGATGGATCGCTAGCGATCCATAGCTTTTCGGTGGCTAATGATTCAAGTGCTTGTGATCCTTTCCTTCGCCATCTTCATAAAACTTCATGGCAACCTAGTATAATCATATGGGTCGCTAGCGATCCATAGTGCATGGATTGCTAGCAATCAATATCCTTAGTGGATTTTTGGAATTTTATTTTGGATTTCATTTGTTATCTTATGTTGGTGTTCTCCATGTAATTTCATAGCTTGTTTCCCTTTTTAGATGATGATCTACACAATGGTTGCATTGGACTGCTAATTGAGTTAGACGAATGCTTGCTCCTCGAGTAACTAGCTTAAAATTCCATCAAACCAACATTTTTAGAATGCCTATTAAATCATGATGTAAGAGGATTGGTGGACCCGTAGGCGAACATTATGGATCGCTGGCGATCCATCACCTTAGTGTGTTTTCACTTTCTTTTTCTCTAATCCATCTTGGTTGGTTCTTCTAGTCTTTTTGGTTGTCTCTTGAGATGTTCTGACTTAATGAAGCTATTCTGTGTTCCTTTGAATACTGCTGGGTTAAAAACCAGGATAACATTTTCCCCTCAGAGTATGCCTTCATTGGAAACAAGGCGTACTGTGAAGGTAACTACTTTTGAGTTCCTCTTAGTGAGGTTCAAGTGATCGCCTTAAGGTCATCACGCGAATTTGGTTTCGACTGTTCAACTGCTTGTTGAGTTGTAATATGGATTGTCGTTGCTTGTTATCATAAATAAATTTTAATCCCATGACTTTCAAGATGCTTGTTAATAACACATGGATCATGCTTGGCGAATTTGGGGGAGATCAGACGCAAGTCCATTGATTGCTAGCGATCTAATGACTTAGTGGTTTTTTCCCATCCAATCTCCTATGTAACTTAATCAAGCTGACCCATTCTTCTCATCTACCTTTGTGCCACGACTCAAGCCATTTGCATCACAACCTGACCTAAATTCATCAAACCCTAGATCCATTCGTTCTATCGTTGTCACTAACCATCCACCTTTGAAACTTCTTGCCGTTGATCGCCCTAAAGTTCGCCATTGCCTTAGGCCAGTCATCATCACTTAAGACTCCGTTGATTTGGATCACCATCCACCTGCTTTCTTTGGATCGCTGGATCGCTGCTGTTGAAAACTTCAATCATCCTTGCCCTTTGATTCTTGATTCAAGGTAGGTGATGCTGATTTTGGCGTTCGTTGAGCAATTTGATGACGAGGTTGTATTGGTGATGATTGTCGTGGAAAATTTGAGTTGATTGTGATTTTATGGAAGAAGATAGTAATCGAGTCTCGATTTCTTCATTGAACGACACTTGGGCCTTGCCTCGGTGCTTGACTTGTCTTGCCATGTTCGTCCACATAATCAAAACTGACTTGTACCAAGTTACATTGTTGATACAACACTACGTATCATGAATTGGTTTTAATCCATATGAAGGGGAATAACGGCTTAGGATAGCATCTTGCATGTAGCTTATGTTGTTATCGCCTTCCGGAGAGTTCGAATTGGTCTCGTTTTTGCACACTTAGTGCACTTGACTGAGAAGAGCTTTCGCTTCGATCAACGGATCTATTATCGATCGTTGATTGATAACGAGTAAGTGTAGAATAAATAATTTCAAAAAGTGAAATAATAGCGCTTTTCATCTTTATTATGATTGAACTATCTACATGGGATAGAGCGTATGTAGTGTATAGGACACCGAGCTCACACCACATAGATAACACACCACACTTGCCCCGGTATATACTTGAAATCCGATGTGTCGATGTAAATCAATATTCCTTTGGAATTCAAGTGTTGTAGAGGAGTTTTAATTAAAGATAGAGTTATCTAACCATGTTGGACGCAAGTCGTGTTACATAGAATGAAGTATTTTTCTTTTCCCCATAAACTAAGTAGAGGAAGTCCAGTATTTTCAGAAGCAGAATTGTAACACTCCATATTTTTAGTAACATTATTTAGGATATTTAATTAGCTAAATAAAATAAACTAATGTAAGGTGATTGATGGATTGAGATTTATGATTAATAGGGGTAGTCGTGTCATATTAAAGAGTAAATCAAAATGAGATAACATGAAATACGATAGATAAAAGGATAGGAAGTAGGCAAGGGCAAAATGAGAATAAGGAAAATCCTTATACCCCAAACCTTAAACCCTTTACTCGTGTATTCTTTTAATTCATTCTCATTTGAAAAATAAAAACCAGAGGCCGACCACTATTTTAGAGAACTAAAGGAAGAAAAAGCTAAGAAGGAAGATTAATCTAATCAAAAGTTATTCAAATCTCAAATCCATGATCTGAAGTTAAGGTGAATGATGACTATATCTCATTTTCTAATTGCTTTCAGTTTTAATTTAAATCCGAAGTGTTTTTCAAGTTTATGCCATATTTTTAAATGATTAAATGTGTATATATGTTTGTTGATTATTTATGCTTGTTCATATAAACTTTATGATATGTTTTGATAAGAAAACCTGAATAAATGACATTGAAATGACTTTCAATTTTAGATTTAGACCAGAAATGATATCTTGGAGATGGATTTCAAGTTCCATAATTTTCTGAATTATTGTGGATTTTATATAAATTTTCTAGTGTAGCAAATGATTATGTGGGTTATAAATTATTTACGGTTAAAAAATAATTTATTTGGGTCTGAAATTTATATATGTTAGAAAACATATTGAAAATGATTTACTAGAATTTGTATAGAATTTTTCAAATTTTTTTAATGAATATATAAAATTGTTTAAGGAATGAGACTTAAATGTTTTATATATGTATAAAAGGAGAAGGGGTTGTTTATAAAATAAAATTATTATTACTTCGGAAAACTTAGTAGCACTTTTGAAGAGAAGAAAATTAGTAATTAATGAAAATTTGAAAAATGCAGCGGGTTTGTTTAAAAGTATTTCACTTTTAAGTTAAAGACAAAGTTTACTTGTTTTTAGCCTGTTTTGCCACTTTCGGCACTAGGGGTTCCATCCCAGATGTCTCTCCATCATTGCTTTCGAAAGCAATGCGCATGGTATCAATATATTTGGTACGTAGCGAATTGGATGAAGGCAGAAGGTATAGAGTCGAAACGTATGGTTCCGATAAGGTTGAAGACGCCTTTGTTTTAAAATGAAGTTATGCCTGCTTTTCTTTCGACTTGGTTAGCTTTCGACAAGGTCAAATTGTTTAAAGAAATGGTTTCGAATGGGTTGCACTCTTTGTTTTAAGTAATGCTTTCAAAGGGGTAGACACCCCTAGTTTCCACTTTTCTTATCTTTCAAAGTCAATGGTTTTGGAAGGTATACTTATTTTTCAAATTTGGCCACTTCCCCAAAACTTTCGAAAGGGTGGTTTTGACACAATCATTCATTTACATAGGAATAGCTTTTGAAAAGAATGCTTTCGACTTTAATGGGTTTTAGATCCTTTTTCTCTTTTTGAAGCCATAATCCAAATGGTTTCGATCGAAACGGTTTTCAAAGGTTTCGAAAGGGTAAATTTTTGAATGGTTTCAAAAGGTTTCCACACGTTGTAATTAAACCCAAAGGCTTTCGAAATGTTTATTGTTTTATTGCTTTCAAAAGTGTTTTAAATGAGGGTTTCGAAGGGGTGGTTCTCCAATGATTTCGAAAGGTTTTGAAGAAAGGTTTCCCAATAGTTTCGAAAGGTCTAAGAGGAAAGGTTTTTTCTAATGTTTTTGAAAGGCAGTTGTAAAGTATTTTAAAAGAAAGATGTCTAAGGTTTCAAAGCTTTTGAAATGAAGGTTTTTCAAGGGTTTCGAAAGGTTTTAAGAATTGTTTCGAAAGAAAGGTTTTAGCCTTTCGTCCTAGAGTGAATAAAGGGTTTTATTTGATTTCAAAAGAGGTACCTTCAATGGATTCGAAAGGGGTGCATTCAAAAGTTAAATGTTTTCATCAACAAAGGTATGAGTAAAGTATATATACAACATGTAAAGGTGATTTTGAGTAAAACATAGAACAGTATCTTCCTTGTTTAAATTTGGTTTAAATGGTTTTTAATAAATTCAGATGAAAAGTTTTCAAGGAAAATTTTGGGATGGTATCCCTAAGTAAAATGACTTAGATATTAGAATACCAGATTGGGCAGGTATAGGCTCACGCCCTATACATTAGCTTTTAGCCCCAGCTAATTTTGTCAAATATTCCAATGTGTAGGGCTTTGTCACAGGTAAGACTAAAATTGTGATTACACACAGAATGAAATATATGTTTGTAAATAGATAGGTTATTAATGAGCCCACAAAACCATTAGGATCAGGTGGCCTTAGGAGATGTTAAGTTAGGGGAAGATCGTCCAGAAGTGAAGTATTTAAGGGTAGACAGTCCAAATGAGGAGTGTCTAATGGATGTTAGATTATTTTGTTATACTATCTGGTCGGCCTGAGTTAGCAAAAGGCTAGTAGTTAGCTAAACAAAACTATAGTTTTCGGATAGATAGTCCATATGTTAGCCGATGTGTAAGTTTACATAAAATGCTTTACGGTTTTAACTAGTTTTGGTTGCTGGATTTTAATTTGCGAAAGATATGTTTTAAAGGGATGTTAGTGAGAGGAACCCATTCCGCTAAGCGATGTGGTCTCACTTAATATCATATATCCAAGATAATTAGTATTATTTACACAAGACTTTATGTCTGAATCGAAGTTTATGTTTTCCCCTTTAAACTCTCGGGTGCTCAAAATTTATTTGAGTACGCTGAGGGTTGAGGTTTAACAGGTTTTCAATAGGCTGACGAATAAAGTTCCCAGAGATAAGCAGGTGGTGACGGATAGCTATTTAGGAGTTGTTGTTTTGTTTTTTTATTCTACTGTGTTGTATTTAAGACAGTTATGTCTATATAGTACCCTGGTCAACCAAGGGGGCATCATCGTAGTCACTCTTGGTGTAATTATGTAACAATTATATTTTATCTAAACCTGAAAAATAATTATGGGATAATGTAATTTGAATGTGAAACATGTGTTTTGGAAATGTAATGTGAAAAGATGTTTTTGAAATCTGTAATTTTGTTCCATGTTCAAATTCTTCTGATATTATGGATACCATTAACAATGTCATATTTAGTAACCAAAAGTTAATACTATGGATGACTGCAGCATCTGTAGCGCTTAGCTTTGGGCCTCTAGATAAGGAATGTTACAACTTAGTATTAAAGCATAGGTTTATGAAATACTTTAACTAAAAATTGATTTTTTTTGAAAACATAATCCTTAGAAATTAGAGTAAAATTGGGGTATGGGATAATGCTACAGTAACATATTTGTATTTTCTATATATAAGTATACATTATATCTCTATTCCCTTGTCTTTGCGTAGGCTATTCTTATATATATGTCATGAGGCTTGAATACAGATATGGATGCTAGAAGAGGCAGAGTTAACCTAGGTGAGGACGGCACCACCATGAATGGAAATGCTTGACCCAATACAAGGACGGCTCAAGGTCAGGCTCAAGCTGAGAATGTTGAGTCGGAGTCCCACAAGTGGATATGGGAGTTTTGTATTGGTTTTTCATGAACATGATGCAAGCTGGAATTGCTACTGGTGTTATTAGAGGAAATGCTACAGAAGGAGTTTAGGAAGCTCCGATGGTCAACCATTATTCTAACTTGAGTAGAGACAAAGCTAGACTTGTAAGGTTGTTGTTTATCATAACTGAGGATGATATAGAAGTGGAAAACTGGTTGTTGCACTATGAAAGAATATTTGTTGACTTAAGGCTCAATGAAAAGCAGAAGAGGAGACTTGCTTTAAGGCAGCTTCACGGAGCAGCTTTATTTTGTGGAATAGTGTGATGGCTGGAGTAAATGAAGAGGATATGAAATGAGATAGTTAAGGAGAAGGTTCCAAGAGAGGTTCATGTCGGTGATGGTGTAGTCTATTTTGATTAGAAAGTTTTCTTAGTTAAAACAAGGAGAAATATCTATTTTGGAGTATGTTAGCAGGTTTAAAGAATTGGCAAGATGTAGGTACGCCACTGTTGATACAGTGATGAAGAGGAAGAGAATTTCATCAGGAGATTGAAGCCTGAGTTGGCTAGGGCTAATTTACCACATATAAGAGATCCCTGTGACGTGGTAGTGGAAATGGCGTTAAGATACGAAGATATGCTTGCTTGTTTGGAGAAGAAGAAGGAGAAGGAGGTCTAGTTTCGACAAGGTCAAAAGAGAAAGTTCTTCCATAAGAACAGTGCTCAGAAAGGTGGAGCATCGAAGAAGGGGAATTCTGAAGTGGTCTGTTACAAGTGTGATTAGAAAGGTCGTTATGCTCATGAGTGCCAAACTGGCAAAGGAAAGAAGGCTGCGGAGAAGAAAGGAGTTAGATGTTTCAACTGTGATCAAGTTGGGTACTACAAGAACCAGCACAAAGATCTAGCTAAAGGAGATAAAGGCCAAGTATTTGCATTGGTGCCTGCTACTTTGAAGCCGACATTGCAGAAGAAAGAAAAGGTAGTTTTGGAAGGTACGCTTTAGATCCATTATATGTCTATTAACATTTTGTTTTATATTGGTGCATCACATTCTTTTATATCTCGATGTTTGGTAGATAAGCTTAACTTAGAACCCACATTTTAATTACTTCCTTTAGGGTTGCAAATCCGATTGGAGGGTATGCGACACTTGGGATGAAGTGCGACCGCTTAGAGTTTGATTTGTTAGGTCATACCTTTGTTTGCAGTTTGCATATATTTGACTTTGTAGGTTTTGGAATTATATTGGGTATAGATTTGTTAAGTGGGTATGATGATAGGATATTTTGCCAGGATAGGAAAATATCACTTAAACACCCAAACTGTACAGATCGGAGAGTCTATACCATAGAAAACCCTAGGTGTGAGGTGAATGCTTTGTTGGGTGTTGTGGAGTTAGAAGATGAGTTGAATCGCGTTTTTGTGGTTAGAGAATTCGCAGATGTCATTGACCTAGTAGTAGGATTGCCACCGAAAGGAGCCATTGAGTTTCAGATACATTTGGTGCTTGGAACAAAACCGTTAAGTAGACCGCCAAGCAGGATGATGCCAACAGAAATGAGGGATTTGAAGGTTCAGTTGGTAGATCTGGAAGGCAAGAGTTTTATTAGACCAAGTAGTTCATGTTAGGGAGCAACCGTAATATTTGCTAAGAAGCTGGATGGATCGTTAAGGCTATGTATCGATTATCATAAGTTGAATGAGAGAATGATAAAGAATCGATATCCATTACCTAGGATTGACGATCAGTTCGATTAGTTGAGTGGAGCCAAGATATTCTCTCGGTTGGTCTTGGAAACAGGTTTCCATCAGCTTAGAGTAGCAGAGATAGTATACCTTTGATGGCGTTTAGAACAAGATGTGGGTTGTATGAATGGTTAGGTATGCCATTCGGACTCACTAATGAGCCAGCATTCTTTATGGATTTGATGAATCAAATTTTTCGAGAGCACTTGGATAGGTTCGTGTTGGTTTTTATAGATAATATTCTGATATACTCTAAGGAGGAGAAGGAGCATGAAGTTCATCTTAGAGTTGTGCTTGAGATGCTGAGGGAGCATCAACTAAATGCAAGGTTTTCAAAGTGCCATTTTTGGAAGAAGAAAGTGAAATTTTTGGTCATGTGTTTTTGGAAAAAGTGTTATTAGTCGATCTAGATAAGATTAAAGCTGTTAATAATTGGAAAAGATAAGAAACAATAACTGAGATCAGAAGTTTTCTTGGATTGGCTGGATATTATCGGAGGTTCATTAAAGATTTTTCGTGGATAGCAGCACCGATGATGAAGCTAACGTGAAAGAATGTAAAGTTTGTGTGGACCGATAAGTGTGAGGAAGCATTCCAAAACATGAAACACTTATTAACCCATGCAACTATATTAGTGGTTCCAGAGGGGAATCAAGACTTGGTAGTTTGTACATATTCGTGTGGTACTAGATTAGGAGTTGTACTAATGCAGAGGGGTAAAGTGATTGCCTACGCTTCTAGACAACTTAGACCGCATAAGATTAGATGTCCAACTCATGACTTGGAGTTAGCAACAGTGATATTTTCATTGAAGGTGTAGAAGCATTACCTTTTAGGAGAGATGTTCGAGCTTGATACGGATCATAATTCATTGAAGTACCTGTTCTCTCGAAAGGAGCTTAACATGAGACAGTAAAGGTGGTTAGCATTTTCAGCCGCTTATATTTTGAAACTGAGTACACACCCAGGAAAGGCAACAAGGTTGTAGATGCACTTAGTAGAAAGCATTAGAATGCAGTGTTAACTATTATAGCAGAATGGAAAGACTTGGATGCATTGTCGACTTGCAGAGTGCAGTGGAGATCCGAGGATGGGTCTAGCGGAGAATTTACCATGTTATCTTGTTTAGAAGTCCTACCAGTATTGGTTGAGAAGATTGCTTCTAAACAGGAAGAGGATCCATTATTAATCGAAAGGATAGGGAAGTTAAAGGATGGAATGCAGAGCGATGACTTGAAGGATTTCAGTCTTGACCAAAGTGGATGGTTGAGAAAGAAGGGTAGGTTATGTCTTCCAGACGTGGGAGACATAAGGAAGGAAGTTTTAGAGAATGCCATTATTCGAAGTTCGCTATTCAACCAGGAGGAACAATTATCAAGACATGAAGAGAAGTTTATTCTACGAAGGAATGAAGAGCGATGTTGGCTTATGGGTGAAATAGTGTTTGAACCGTTAGCAGGTAAAATCCAAGCATCAGAAGCCAAGTGGGTTTCTTCAACCATTGGATATTCCGATATGGATGTGGGATTCTATTTCTATGGATTTCATAGATGGGTTGTCGAGATCTAATAGAGGAAATGAAACTATATTGATCATAGTGGATAGATTGACCAAGAGTGCTTAATTCATTCTTGTTAAGTCAAATAGGACGGCACCTGTATTGGCTAAGTTGTTTATGAAGAATGTTGTTAGGCTGCATGGAATTCCTAGTGGTATTGTTAGCGATAGAGATTCTTTTTTCACTAGCGAATTCTGGAAGAGTCTATAGGAGAGTTTAGGAACCAAGCTCAAGATGAGTACCGCTTAACATCTGCAGACAGATGGGAAAACAGAATGAGTTAACAAAATCTTGGAAGATTTATTAAGAGCCTGTGTATTAGACTTCGAGGGATCATGGGAAGACCACTTACACCTAGTCGAGTTTTCATATAAATGGTTGTCAGACTAGTATACAGATGGCACCATTTAACGCATTGTATGGAAGACCATGCAAATCTCTCGTATGTTGGTCAAAGACAGGAGATAAATTAGTCCGCATCCTGATTTGGTAAAAGAAGTAGCAAAAAAGATTAAGCTGATAAGAGTGAGAATGAAGAAAGCTCAGTCTCTGCAGAAGAGCTATGCAGATAGAAGATGGAAAGATTTAAAGTTATCCGTTAGAGATCTTTTTTTTTCAAAGTATCATCGATGAATGGTGTTATCAGGTTCGAGAAGACAGGGAAGTTAGCACCGAGATTCGTATGACCATCTTCTATTATAGAGAGGCTCGAAACTCGATATAGAGTAGTTTTATCGAATAGTTTGGTAGGAGTCCACGATATTTTCCATCTAACTCATCTAAGTAAGTATGTTAGGAATCCATATACTACTATAGCACCGACTGTGTTAGAAGACTAGGTAGTGGAACCACACATGACTATAGTTAGGAAGCCTATATAGATAGTCACGAGAGATAAGAAGAAATTGAGGAATAAGACAATCAGATTAGTGAAGGTCCAATGGAGTGATAATGATAGAGACTATACTTAGGAGACTGAGAGCAGGATTAGAGATGGTTATCCAGATTCGTTTAATGGTATATTTTACCTTTGTTTGCTTTGTTGTGTACCTTATCATAATTTCGAGGATGAATTTTTTTAAGGAGGGAAGATTGTAACACCTCAAGTTTTTAGTGACATTATTTAGAATATTTAGTTAACTAAATAAAAAAAATAATGTAAGTGATTAATGGATTGAGATTTGTGATTAATAGGGGTAGTCAGGCCATGTTAATGAATAAATCAGAATGAGATAACATGAAATAAAGTAGATAAAGGGTTAGGAAGTAGGCAGGAGCAAAATGAGAACAAAGAAAATCCTTATACCCTAAATCTTAAACCCCATGGTCATGTATTCTACTATTTCATTTTCATTTGCAAATTAGAAACCTAGAGGTCGACCACCATTTTAGAGAACTAGCTGAAGAAAAAGCTAAGGTAATCCAATCAAAAGCTATTCAAATCTCAAATCCTTAATCTCAAGCTAAGGTGAATAATGACTACATTTCATTTTCTAATTGTTTTCGATTTTAAGTTAAATCTAAAGTGTTTTACAAGTTTATGCCATGTTTTTAAATGATTAAATGTGTATGTATGCTTGTTGATGATTTATGCCTGTTCATATAGATTTTTTGATATGTTTTGATAAGAGGACCATATTAGATGACATCCAAATGCCTTAAGATTTTAAATTTAGATCAGAAATGATATTTAAGATATGGGTTTTAGTTTTAACAATTTTATGAATGGATTTTATATAAATTTTTTAGTGTAGAAAATGACCATTTGGGTTCTAAATTATTTATGGCTAAATAATTATTTATTTGGGACTAAAATTTATATATGTTAGAAAACATATTGCAAATGATCTTCTGGAATTTTTGTAAAATTTTCCTAAGTGTTTTAATGAACATATAAAGTTATTTAAGGTATGGCATTTAATGTTTTATATATTTATAAAAGGAAAAGGGGTATTTTATAAAATAAAATTATTGTTATTTCTGAAATTTTGGCAGCACTTTTAAAGAAAAGAAAATTCGTAATCAATGTAAATTTGACAAATGTAGCAAGTTAGTTAGAAAGTATTTCTCTTTTAAGTTAAAGATAAAGTTTATTTATTTTTAGCCCGTTTCACCACTTTCGGCACCAAGGGTTCTGACCCAAACGTCTTGCCATCATTGCCTTTGAAACCAATGCGCATGGTATCAATATATTTGGTATGTAGCGAATTGGATGAAGGCGGAAATTCTAGGGTCGAAATTTATGGTTCCGATAGGGTTAAAGCATGCCTTTTTTTTAAAAATGAACTTACGCCTGCTTTTCTTTCGACTTGGTTAGCTTTCGGCCAGGTCACATTATTTATAGAAAAGGTTTTGAATGGGTTGCACTCTTTTGTTTTAAGTAATGCTTTCAAAGGGTTGAAACATTTAGTTGCCGCTTTTCTTACCTTTCAAAGCCAATGGTTTCGAAAGGTATACTTGGTTTTTAAATTTGGCCACTTCTCAAAAGCTTTCGAAAGGGTGGTTTCGACACCATCATTTCTTTACTCAGGAATAGCTTTCGAAAGGAATGCTTTTGACTTTAATGGGTTTCAAATAATTTTGCTCTACTTGAAGGAACAATCTAAATTATTTCATTCGAAATGGTTTTCAAAGGTTTTGAAGGTGTAAATGAATGTTTTGAAGGAGTGGTTCCCTAATGATTTCGAAAGGTTTTGAAGGATGGTTTCCCAATGGTTTCGAAAGGTCTAAGAGGGAAGCTTTTTCCAATGTTCTCGAAAGGCAGTTTTAAAGTGCTTTAAAAGAAAGATGTCTAATGTTTCAAAGCTTTCGAAAGAAGGTTTATCAAGGGTTTCCAATGGTTTTAAGAATGGTTCTGAAAGGAAATTTTTGGCCTTTCGACCTAGGTTAAATAAAGGGTTTTACTTGGTTTCGAAATACGCACCTTCAATTGATTTAAAAGGGGTACTTTCAAAAGTTAAATGTTTTCATCAATAAAGGTTTGAGTGAAATATATATATAAAACATGGAAAGGTATTTTTAGTCAAGCATAGAGTATAAGTGTTTTCTTGTTTAATTTTGGTTTAAAAGGTTTTAAATAAATTTCATATGAAGAGGTTTTTAAGGAAAAATTTGGGAAGGTAACCCTAAGTAAAATGACTCGGATATTAGAATACCAGATGGCTAGTATAGGGTCACACCCTCTATATTAGCTTTTAGCCCCAGCTAATTTTGTCCAAAAATTTCTATGTGTAGGGCTTTGTCAAAGGTAATACTAAAATTATGATTACGCATAGAAGGGAATATATGTTTGTATACATATAGGTTATTGGTGAGCCCGCAAAGTCATTACAATCAGGCGACCTGGGGAGAAGTTAAGTTAGGGACAGACCATCCAAAAGAGATGTATTTAACGGGTATTTGAGGAAAGACCTTCCAGAATATGAGTATCTGATAGATGATAGATTATTATTTTTTATGCTGTCTGGTAGGCCCGAGTCAGCCAAAGGTTAGCAGTTAGCCAAACAAAACTAAAGTATTTGGACATATAGTCCATTTGTTACGTGATATGTAAGTTTACATAAAATGCTTTACAGTTTTAACCAGTTTTGGTTACAGGATTTTGATTTGCAAAAGATATGTTTTAGTGAGGGGAAATTCGTTCCACAAAGCGGCATGGTCTCACTTAATATCGTACATCCGAGATGTTTAGTAATATTCACACCAGGCTTTATGTCTGACGCAAAGTTTGTGTTTTCCCTTTTAAACTATTGGGTGCTCAAAATTTTTTTGAGTAGGCTGAGGGTTGAGGTTTAACAGGTTTTTAGTAGGCTGACGAATAAAGCTTTCGGAGATAAGTAGGTGGGTGACAGATTGCTATTTAGGATTTTTGTTTTTCCACCGTGTTGTATTTAAGACAGTTATGCCTATATAGTACTCTAGTCAACCAAGGGGCATCATCATATGTCATTTTTGGTGTAATTATGTAACAATTATATTTTATCTGAACTTGGGAAACGATTATGGGATTATGTAATTTTGAATGTGAAAAATGTGTTTTGGAAATCTAATGTGAAAAGATGTTTTTCAAATCTATGATTTTGTTTCATATTCAAATGCTTCTGATATTATGGATACCGTTAACATAGTTGTATTTAGTCGCTAAAAGTTAATACTATGGATGACTACGGCATCTGTAGCACTTATCCTTAGGCCTCAAGATCAGGGATGTAACAAAAATCATCGTATGTTTCCCCTTCCACTTCTGCTTCACAAGATGAATACGATCAACTAGTTCCAGTTGACTCGATTGTAGATCGGAATCCTTCGAATTCTATAGTTCTACTTAATCCACCTGAGAGAGCATCCTCTGTAATCTCTGCTAAGGTTTTGCATAACATTTTCTTGCAGCATGGTATTTCGAAGGACGATGTGCACCTTCCGTAGAAGAATGAGTTTGCCCATACACCGCCTTCGAGATATAGTGCTTGCCACCGGTACATGTGCTTAAACGGAGCAGTTTCTCCCTTCACTTCTTAAAAGAAAATCTTTCGAACTTGGGAATTTCCCCTTCCAAATTCATGCTAATAGATATGCAATCCTGACATGCCATCACATTTGTTTATGCGAACATCTAAACGTGCCCCAAGTTTTGATGAGTTGAGATATTTTCTCTTGTTTAAAAGGAGAGACGAGTTCCCATCCCTTGTCATCATTGAGGCCCAAAGGAATTACAAGATCGTGCTGCAACTTCAAAGCAATCTGTCTCAATTCAACACTTGGTACTTCTTTATTAGATGTCCTACAGGGTTTGACCACTTTTGGACAACGGGGGATAAGTTCTCTCCATTATTTATTGAGTTTCGATACATCGCTATGGGATATTTGACAGGTCAACCACTTCTTGCAGTCATTCCGAGCCCGAACAAAGACCTATCACTGTACTAGATTTTCCATAACCTGAAGGCCATAGATGCCAGGGGAAGATCGCTTAAATTTTTGCTAACGGGGAAAACTTTGCTCCGGTATAGATTATTGCACCCTGGGAGATCTGCCATAGCGATTGAAGTCCCATCTCCTTCTCATTCTTGAATACGACACACTCCATTTCTTCATCACATGGCTCTAAAGTGGGTGCTTTTCAAGAAAAGGAAGGCTTGTTAGGAGAGTCAACTGAAGAAACTAACAAAGCAAAGGATGTCACAAATAAAGCCGCTGTCCGACCAAAATGCCCCCAATTATAAAGGAAGAGGAAGAAGAGTTCAAGCGGTGAGAGGGCAAGACTGCAGCGGTAATTGAAAAGGAGGAGGGTGAAGTTGAGAGTAGCAGTAGTCATGATTCTTCCTCCAGTGGTGATGATTTAGACGTAGGCTCTGGTGATATATACTTTGAATCATGTGACGAGACTCCGGGCATGAGTCCTGTTCTCCCAAACTCGCCTCCCCGAGAGATCCACAATGAAGATGCTCCCCCAATAGCCGAGCAACGTGAGGATTCCCCAATTAAAGTTGGTGGTGCAGACTTTACGGATTTGAGCACCGTTTACGCAACAAACTTATGGGGTAAGATTTTAGATTTGAAGGGACATCTCCATGCCCGGGTCATATTGTGCTCGGAGTCAGCGTGATTTCTACAATAGTGGCTTCTCAATTCGGTTTTTGATGTCCTCTTAGGCACATTAAACACTTAACTAGGATCACGTTCACTTACGCACGCATTAGTTAGGCCTATATCTCGTTGCTAAAGCTCTTTATTTATTCTTCATGTAAGGTACCATGAGAGGTCATGGATTTTACGATGATATCGAACAATTCACTGATTTGCAACATTAGTCAAAATGATCTACAAGCAGCCATCAGCCCCGTGAGACCGAGGAGGAGTAGAGAAGGAGAAAAGACTTAAAAGCCGAAGCTTGTCACAGTGATGATAGAGAATGAGGCCAGACATATAAAAGTGGTACGAGAAGAGAAAAAAAACCCTGATGACTGATAGGAACCGTCTAAGAAGTCAAAGGTTGGTAACGATTCTCATCCTTCTGAGCATCAGGCCTTTGCCTCGACCCCTATTTCTACCAGTCTTGAAGTTTCGGCTTCTTCTGTTCAGGCTCTATCTTCATCTCAAGCCACATTGACATAAGTGGTGCCTGCTTCTAGTTCATCATGCTATCATAGGAGGTTGGCTTACATTCTTCCGTCTGGTCCCCCTAAAATTGAAGCTGCGCTCCCTAGGTGGTTTTTAAAAGGAGTTAAGTTAGACCACAACCTTCGCCTAGTATGCAAGGATCCCTATATGGCCCACCTCCAGGCGATCCAAAGTGATTTAGAGTAAGCTAAGTGATGGGAAAATTTATGCAAGCAGCTGGCCGACACAAATCATAATAATTGTCAAGAGATCCTCTTCTTTGAATTGGAGAAAGACGAATTCAAGAGGGCGTTAGTGGAACATGTCGCCAGAATTGAGCGACTCGAACAAGAGCGGGATGTGGCACTCTAGGAGAGTAAGAATAGTGTCTGCTTGCTCAAGGAGCTAAAGGAGGCCCATGCAAAAATAAAGATTGTATTTCTAGATGAAATTAAGAAGGCCCATTCGAATGTACTTAAGTTGAAAGAGTAGCTCGAAGCTCGCGAGATGATTATTGAAGCCCAGAAGAAGACTATTGTCGATCATGAAAATACTATTGAAGGGCATAACAAAACACTTATGGAATATGAAGAGATCATGAAGTCTCGTGACAAGACCATTTTCGATCAATCCTAGGCGATTGCCTCACTCCAAGAAAGAGTTGCACAGCTAAGCATCGAAAAAAATCGTGTTGAAGTTGAGAAGGCCGCCGTTACAATGGATTATTTAAAGTTTTAGGAAACTTTCGAAAAGAAGATGGAGAAGATGGATGATATCATCTTAAATTTCTATGTCAACTGCCTATTGCATCAAGGTAGTCTCAGCTATGTAGGCCCCAAGTTACCGCACTATAGTCGTGGTTTGGGAGGAAATTCTAGCCTATTTCCAATAGAACATGGACGTCTATACTGAGCGAGAGTTGGAGGATGCTTACCTTAATGAGGAACTGAAGAGAGCACTAATAGAGGGTCAAGAGGTCCTGCGAATTGGGAAAGAACAAGAGGTTGTCGAGATGCTACGACTTCAACTGCCGAAGCATTGCCGAAGCCCCTTGTTTTTGGTCTTGGCGACTCGTCAAGGTAGCTTCATGATTAGTTGGCTAGTTCAGGGCCCAAAACTTCTTCGAAGATCGCGCAGCCGTCAAAAGAAGGAGAAGGCGGGGAATATGAGATCGACATTCTTGGTCATTCTTCTGATGCAGGAAACCCGCTTGTTTCTCCCGAATTTGAGAATTTTTAGCTCATGCCGCAAGAATAAGACGAACTTAACGCTTTCATTTTTGAGATTATAGGTCCATCTTCTTTACCTACTAATCCGCCAGTTTCCTTGATGGCCGAGCTTGCCACTATTTCAATCGCCTTGATGCTTGTCTCCTTGCTTGCTCTGAATGCTGTGTCTGTGTCTGGTTCGCAAATGGGGATGAAATCTCATAAGGTTACTTCATTGCATGGTCTGGACGACCCTTTCGTATCTTTGGAGGCTGACTTCATGGCAGCTGAAGCTCGAAAGCAGGAGGACCAGACTGGACAACATGCAAATCTAACAGTAATTGGTCGTCGTTAAGAAGGAAAAGGTTTAAGCGATAAAATCTCAGAGGATCCCCTGTAAATCCCAGAAGCGCAAAGCCAAAGGGAAGTCTCCCGAGAAGGTCGGAAAGCAGAGAGGAGATGCTAGCACCGGGGAGATAGTTGATATTACAGGCAGTGACCCTACCCCTGGCTGGGATTCTGAAGGGAAGCAGAAACTTCCAACTAAAGGTGAGAAGAGGAGCGGTGGAAAGAGGTGTTGATAGGTTTGGATAGCAGTGAAGCCAGTTTTTTTAAGGCATTCTATTTTGTTTGATACGTGTTTTGTTTAAGTGTAGAGTCTACGCTTACTATTTTAATTGTTGTAATGTTTGTATTTTTTTCTTTTTGTTGGATGATGTTGTATAGGTAACCCCACATTTTGACTTTGTACAGAAAATATCACAAGTAATATAATATTAACATTTCGATTGTAACTTCACTTATCTATACGTTTCATTCACTTATGTCAATTTCATTTACTGCTCTTTTATTTTATCTAGTTCCCGTGATTACTTCCAAATTCTTTGTTTGCAGTAATAGAACTATGAAGTGTTTTTGTTTTTGAGTATTTTTGTTCGAGTATCGTTGCATGCCCTATATACCCCCAGTTCGCGGGGCTATTTACTTCGAACACCTTACAAATGACTGGCTGATCCAAGCGATTTTCGGATGTATATAATTGGACTTGTTTTGCGGTTCCTATCTTCATGAACATATGATTTATACGGCTTGGTTTTGGATTTACTGTCGGTCAACAATTGGAATTTTATGTTGGCTCGTAGTAGTTTGACATTACTGGATTCATACACATTGCTCCTGATAGTGGGAGTGGGTTAGTTCTTGTTATTCATACGATGGATGAGGTTCCCAGTATCACCGGGGTAATACTAGTACTTAAGAGTATGCGCGGCTTATGAAATACTGGCTTTTGAGAGTTTGCATGGCTTATGGGACGTGTGGCTTTTAGGATCGATATGACTCGTCGATCCAGAACAGTTCGGAAACTTTTCAGCGTTACCAATCTTTGGGGAATGTGAGGAGTTTATGCTTCAGGAGCGTGATTCCACAACTTAAAAGGCAATGCGTGACTTATGGGATGCATGGCTACGATTTTGGCCTCCCTAATGCCACCAGAGCAACATTGGTTCTTAGAAGGCGGGGATCGGGTTCCACCGATCTGACGGTTTTAGTCAATTTGCTTTTATCGACCCGGCAGGTAAGTGGGGTGCACTAGCGTGATTCCAAAATCTCAAGCAGCGATTGAATGATTTTTGAGCTGATTTGTCAGATCACTCAACAAGTTACTTTTATGAACGTAGTTTTATTGGTTCAGAAAGCAAAGCAATTTTATTAAGAAAAGTTGGGCAATTTCTGCCTATTTACAATTCTCCTTATATTTCTTGATGGCTTATTTGCTGAAAAATAGGAAGTACATAAGATAGCTTTAAATAAAGTAATAATGGAGCGATTTGTTGTTCCACGCTTGAGGAATTTGAATTCTGTCAATAGTTGTCAATTTGAAAGTTCCGACCCTAGCTTTTGACAGATCACATATGGCCCTTCACAATTTGTTCCAAAGGTTCCCAGTATGGGATAGACTCGTTTGAGGATGAGGTATTCCACTTTGAAGGTTTAGTTATAAACTTTGGAGTTGAAGTACCATGCAAACCTTTTTTGGTGAGCAACGGTCTTCAACTCGGCTTCTTCCCTCTTCCCGTCAATCATATCAAGTGACTCGCGTAGGAGCTGCTTGTTTTGCCTCTGATTGAAATTCTACCTTCATTAAGAGGGGACTTTTAGTTCGACGGGGACTTATGAACCATATGCCAAGGGGAACGAGGTATGCCTATTTGCTGCTTTATGTGGTGTTCGGTAAGCCCACACTACAGACAGAAGTTCATCAACCCAATTCCCCTTAGCTTTAGCTGGCTGCTTTTTGATGGTGGATTTGATGATCCTGTTTATCGCTTCCACTTGCCCGTTTACCTACAGATGAGCGATCATAGAGAAGCTCTTCTCGAGACGAAAGTGTTTACAAAAGTCTTTGAGCTTGGCGTTGTCGAATTGGGTTCCGATATTAGTGATGATTTTCTATGGCACACCAAACCTGTAAATAATGTATTTAGTAACAAAATTAATGATTTCTTTATGGTAATGGTGGCACCGCTTCGGCCCACTTTGTGAAATAGTCAGCGACAACTATAGCATATTTAGCCCCTTTTTTAGTATTGGCAATACTCCAATCGTATCATTTCCCCATAATGCGAACGGTCATGGGCTAACCATCTGCCTTAGTTCTATTGAGGGAGTTCTTTTGATCTTACTGAATCTTTGGCACCGATCGCAACGTCTGGCGTAATCTGCTACATCGAAATTTATTGTTGGCTAGAAATATCTATACCGAAGAATTTTCTTTGCAAGGGATTGCCCCTCGGTATAGTCTCCACAGTCACCTTCGTGAACTTCTTTCAGGATCTATCAAGCTTCATCGTCGGTCACATATCTGAGCAAGAGGGTAGAGAATCCCCTTCAGTAGAGTGTTCCATCCTATATTATAAATTGCATGCCTTCCGAAGAAGCTTTTTTATGGTTCCTATCTGCGGAAAGATTTCCTGTAAGCAAGTAGTCTTTGATTGGCACCATACATGTTTTTGGTTCAATGGAGGTTTTAATATTCCATTCGATATCCATTTTGCTTATACTTTGAATGGTCAAGGTCTCAACCGAGATTAGTCCCAACAATTGAGCTTCTTCAGAGATCACCAGTAAAGCTAAGTAGTCAGCCTTTGTGTTTTCTACCCTAGGATGTGAGCTACTGTGTAATTTCGATGTTGTTTAGCAATTCCTGCACTTTAGATAGATATGGGGCAAGATTCTCCCCTCGAGTCTGGTATTCACCTTTCACCTGGCAGACAACTAGTTGAGAGTCGCTGTAAATGTGAACGAATTTTATTATGAGCTCCTTCACGAATTTCGGTCCCACTATCGATACTTCATATACTGCTTCATTATTTTTCGCGGGGAATTCCAAGCGTAGGGCGTAGCAAATGGCCCGCCCTTCGACGGTTTCAAGCACTACTCCTACCCCTGAGCAGGGATTATTAGATGTGCAATTATTTTGAATCAATACATGAGACTCATCGGGTCTTGAGGCGGGTCGGGTCTACCCTGACCCGTACGGGTCTCGGGTACGGGACAAAATTTCAGACCCGCACCGGGTCTACGGGGCGGGTCTGGGGCGAGGTCTAAAAATCCGGGACGGGTATGGGAAACTAAAAACCCGCCCCATTGCCATTCCTATCCATAACGGCCTTCCGAAGCATAATAAGCCTTTGGGGCCGGTTGGAATGCCTGCTGAATACTTTTCGACGGTGTCGGAGGGTCTATGATGAAAGCAACATTCAAAAGTCAGCAGAGAACGTAAAGCAACCTTCTGACAACATTCAAGGAAAGCTCATCCAAGTAAAAAAGCGACCTTCTGGCCAATTCGAAGGGTTCACAATAGCTAGGAACCCTCTAGCAGCTTCGAAGGGTTCACATACTGTATTGATGACAAACCTTCCGACAAAGGCAAAAGGTTCCTAAAAACAAATGAAAGAAAAGACCCTTCGGCGGTGTTCAAGGATCGATGATGACATGTGAAAGGAAAACCTTTCGTTGAAGCCGAAAGGTTAGCAATTGTATATAAGAAGTGAACCCTACGATCCAGTTGAAAGCATAGGGACGGAAGCATGGCCACCGGCATCTATAAATAAGACCCAAGGGGTCCTGTTTTGGGACGGATTCACTTTTACTCTCATCTTGTAATCTCTTAATTGTAGCTTTGTAACCTTAACTGAATATCGATTTGGGAATTTAATAAGAATGAAATTTCATTTGTGGACCTATAGGAAGTCTTCAGTCTTTTAAATTTACTTTGTAATCTACTTTAATCTCTATTGGTTAAATTCTATTTTTCAAGAATGGCCTCTCTGAAAGATCTATGTCAACAAAGATAATGATTTTACTTCTTGAATAATCTTTGTAACCCTTCGGAGACCTCAAATTAGTTGCTTAAACCCTTCGGTCATAAGGGGAATTTTCTTGAATTGTACTCTATAAAACCTTTCGGAACTATAAAATTTGTAAATTTGTAGGTCGATCCTTTTGACAAGAGCCATAATCCATCACATCTGACAACCTTAACAATCTTCCAGACCCAATACAACTATCTGCCAAACCCTCCGACGAAAGCCCATTTCGATTGTACATAGAAGATTAAATAAGGAAATTTCACCTTAGTCTAGAAAATAGCTTTCAGAATAGAACTTATAAAGGTTATACTAGATCAAGAGTCAATCTACATAATTCAGTAAAGCCGGAATGTATTTTCGAAACTAGAACCTAGATCCTCTTGATGTCCTTGAGAAGTTGAATTCAAAGTCTAGTCCCAAACGAGGATTCATTAGTGATTCTGTTGGATATCAACCTCTTGGAATAGTAAAGTCAACTCAGAGTTACCAACCGGACATTTAGAAGTCTTTATGGGAGATTCCACTTCCCACCGTTTCTCGATAACTTCATCTACATGAACCTTTTAGGGTGTTAACTATAAACTTGATTAGCGATTCTTGTTAGTAAGGTCGACAATATTCCTGAACAATCAATAACTACAACCTTTCGAAATCTTAAACCCTTCAACCTAAACTTTTCGACAAGGTCGACAACCTATTTGGATCAACGTTCACTGAAACCTTCCGAAACTTTTGACTCGACTTTTTTACTTCTCAACAAGGTTGGAATCTACTCAACATAAGTGATCAAACCTTTCGAACAGGTCGGAAGTTACTACCTTCTCACCAAAGTAATTGATTTCCTGCCCTAATTCAAGGAAGGTTGTCTCTCTAACCATTCGATAAGATTGAATCCTACCTTTTGAGGACTCAATTCAGGAATCAAAAGAAAAACCTTTGTTGAAGACTTCAAGCAAGCTCAACGAAGCTAGAAGGTCAGTTAGTCCAAGCTCTATACCTTTCGGCGTCAACGGAAGGCCTGATTCGCGAGATACTTACAAGTGAGGAAACAAAAGCAATCCTTAAGGGAATCATACCCTTTGAGACATACCGCACTACTTGGAATAACTTTAGGGCGTTGACAAGAAATCTTGTTATGGTTGAAGTTAGATTTAAAAAAGACGAATCACGACCCAATGAACTAGGAGGATCGTTAAAGGCCATTAATAACTAAAAGAAAGGTCAAATTAAAATCAAAACCTACAAAGATCATTTCAACTCAAACAATAGATAAGAAAAAAAAAATCAATAATTCATACATGTACGAAAAATATTTCAAATCAAAAAATAAGAAAGGTTAATTAAACAAATAAAATCAAGATTTTATTGAACAATTCGCAAGTGTACATGATTGCATAAACAATTTAAAGATCGAATGGTAAGCTAGTAAAACCCTAAGAATGATTTCATCCAAAAAATCAAAAAATGAACTAATTTATTCTAGTAGCATTGGTAAACAAACAAATTTGATCAACCGTCTAAAAGAGAGGGGGAAAAAAAAGAAGTGAAATAAATGGCTTACAGATTAACACCGGTTGAGACTGGGTAAAAGGAATTCGATGTGAAAATCGCCAATCGCCTAAGTTTTATTTTATGTTTGTTAAGCAAGTGAAAATGAAATGTAAGAAGAAATGAGAAATAAGTATAAATTGATTTAGAGGATCTCAACTCTTGAATTTAAATGACATTGTTAATCAGAATTGTTATATGATAATGATGAAAATGGACATTCGTAAAAAACTAAGCAAATTTCCTGCCGAAGTGATGTGTTTGGTTATGTACGAAGAGCCTGCCGGCCATTAAATGACCCATGTAAGGAACATCAAATGTGAGGTGACTGATTGATTAGACGGTATGAAAAACAGGTATATTAGATCACAAGTCCACACTAACATGCATTGGTGCAAACTTGGGGGCAAATGTTACACCCATTTTCGATCACAATGTGTTAAGCGCATCTAGTTAGCAAAACTATTGAGAAGTATATCAGAACGACCCAAAATGTTTGCAATGAACTAAACATATCCCTAAAAAAACACTATGTGCAAAGTTTAGTAAAATGAAATAAAAATGATAAAAAGGTTAGTCAAGCCAATAACGTAGTGATCTCTTTGAATTGCGTGTAAGCCGTACCATGAATCAAACTATGTATATCCAAAGCATTTAAAATAGGAACAGTTTGACACAGGTCCATAATAAGTTTCAAAATACACAAAAACCACAGTAAAATAAAGTTTGTAAATTAGGTCCCTGAAATAAAATTACCAAATAATGACATACACTTGTATAATTATTTAGTAAATAATTGCACATATTTATGCAATTATATCAAAAAATTGCATATATTTCCACGATTATTTTCGGAAAAATTGCGAAAATTTACGCAGCTTTTTCAAACAATTGCGAAAATTTACGCAGCCTTTTCAAACAATTGCGGCACCAAAAAATTTCCGCAATTATTCAACAAAAAAATGCAGAAATTTCCGCAATTATGTACTGAAAAATTGCTCAAATTTATGCAACTTTTGGATATAATTGCATAAATGTCTGCAATTATTCAGTGAATAATAACATAACTATATGCAATTACTTAGTAACATAATTTTAGAGACCTAATTTACATACTTTTTTTAACTGGGGGTTTTGTGTATTTTGAAACTTATTAGAGACGTGAGCCTAATATTAACTTAAAATAACTATACACCTTAACAAAAGCATATAAAAATGCAAATAAGAACTGCACTGCTGTAAAACGTTGTAAACTCCCAAACTTCTACATACTAGACTGCGCCGCCATCTTCGAAGTCGTCATGCCTTCAAACGGCGCTGTCGTTTCCTCGGCCATGAGCCATCTCCAGAACCTGAGCCACCATTTGGAAAACGATTTTCCCTTGTAATAAAATCACAGCCTAACACCAAAGCAAAATATGCTTTCAGCGTACACGACTACGCTACAATACCAAAACAATTATACAGGAAAGAAAGGTCAAATGTAGACAACACGAAAGAACTCTTGGTTTGAATATAATAATTACTATTTTTTACTGAAGAATGGCGTCTTCTGTTTCTTCCATCCCGCATCCTTCTCTCACGTTCTTTCATTCTTTTTCCCCAAATTCCCCTAATTCTTTCTCGTACGTCGGTCGAGATTCATCCTTTAATCGAACCTATGCTCAAAAGATCAAGGATTTCCATTACTCTTCTCCGCACTTTTCTATGGCGAAGAATTGGGTTGAATCCAGAAGTGGAAGGAAATCTTGTTATCGATGTGAGGATTTTAAGCATTTGGTGAACGATTGTCATGTCCTTGTTAGGTGTTTTGTGTGCGGCAGGTTTGGGCATAAGAAAGTTGAATGTTCGACGTTTTTAAATTCCTGCTTTGGTGGAGATCTTAACTCCTCGTTATCTAAACATGGGTTTCTTTTTCGTTCTTAAATGTATGAAGCTTAAAAGGATTTTGTTAGATCATTTATGGATATAGAGGAAAGAGGGGATCGGTTTCTTGGAGGAGCTATTCTTCTATTTTGATAAGACTAATGTGGATAATATTGGCAAGGGTTATAGTAAGAAATTTGGTGATCCAGAAGAATACTTTGGGAAAACTGATTGTTCTATGAATGATGATGTTATAGATGTTGATTTGGTTGATGTATCTAATGGGAATATTGGTAATTTGAACGGTTCTGTTGATGATGATGAAACTTCTATTATCGTTGCTTCAGTTCAGGGAGAAGAGTGTAGTTTCTTTGATCCTATAATTTTGGATCCTACTATAATAAGCTATAATTTGAATTCGCATTCTCAGATATTGAATGATGTATTGGATTTTTAGTTTACAGAACATTCTTCTAGTGATACTGGCTATGTTGCCCACCTGAATGATTCGAATACATCATTCAGGATTCTCTTTGTGCACACATATCAGAGGATGTATAAATTGATGCAAAGATGGAAGCACTGTCCAATTTTAATGAATCTAATATGCTTGTGAGCAAAGTTGGTGTAGTGGTCGGTGATATTATCTTTGATCCTTAGAAAAGTCTGGATGAATTACAGTCTATGGACGGCTTTAAAAATATTAATGATGTTGTTGTTTCTCCTGATAAAGAGATAAAGAAACGTGCTATCGCTTCTCAGAATTCACTTAAGTCAGATTTTCAACTTGTTGCAATATTGGATGCTCAGTCTATATCGGAGAAATGCATTATTGAAAACTGTAGTGTTCATGACGGTGAAGGGTTGGAGGCTATTGGCGGTCTGGATGGAGGTGACGTGCGCAAGGAAGTTTTGCTCAATACTGTTTCTGACATCCTGATGTTTTGTGGGATTAGTAACTGTGAAGGGGTGGGGAATTCTATAGTGTCAAAGAGGATTGCTTGCCTTAGAGATGGGTTTGGCTGGGGAAGAAGTTTCTTTGTTCTGGGTGAGTATCGATATATTTGTTGATTTACCCAGGGTTGGAATACACACTGTTTAGTATTCAAATGGGGATAAATGTAGTGATGGGGTTGGGATTCTTAATGAATTGGAATTCTATGGTGATGAGTTGGCGGAAGTGGCCAGTTGTCAAAAGCAAATTAAAATTTCAGATGATATATATTTAGAGTTTGTTCATATTAAGTCTACAATTTCGGAAGTAAAGGGGAGAGCTTGTAATATTAATAAATGTGCTTCTGTCTTTTCTTCATCTTCGAAGGAAGGAAGGCGCAAAAAAGTTGTAGATTCTAGTTTGTTTGGAGAAGTCGATTTTGAGCAATCTGTTTATTATCATGCTGGGGGTTTTGAATTTGTAATTATTGCGGTCTTGCATCTATAGGTAGATTTCCTCGTGCTCCTAAACATGCATGTGTTTCAAATCATGCATCTAATTCTGGTAGGAGAAATGGTAGGAGTCATTCATCGGCTAATATTAGAAGATGTCCTCGTATAAAACTTAAAGTTTCTAACTCTTATGCATAAGGGTTGATGATATTTTTGGTAACTATTATGTTGCTTGTTGTATTGGAGACTGTACGTGGCTTGAGCTGACACGGTATGTTTTTCTGAGGATTTTTTAGGTATGATTGTTGTGGTTGAAGTTGTGGATGTTGTTTTGGATGGCTGCTTATCCTTTGGAGACTTTTTAGGCTTTAGTTTCTTATTAGAGTTGATTTTTTAGGGAGTATCTTTAGTTATTTAGGCTTTGAAGGGTTTTGTTTCTTTTCTTTTTGTATTGGAGGATTTTTAGCTACCTGCCAAGCTTGTTGGCAGCTCCTTAATTTTTATGTTATATATATATATATATATATGTATGTATGTATGTATGTATGTATGTATGTACTCTCCTCTACTGTAGAGGATCAACACATTCTCATCTCAAAATTATACAAGAAAGAAAACAAACAAAACTATAACTATTAATGTATATACGTTTAATGGTCTACTTAATTATCCGAATGATCAATGTAGAAGCAGGTCACTAATATGTATATGGCGCAGCGCCAAGGTCGAACTGAGTACTCAAATACGTGTCAAAATAGAGATGCTGCACTATGTCCATAGATAGAACTGCATCCACATCCCTGAAGACGTATTTCACTGCAGCGGCCGAAATAAAGGTAGACTGTACCGCCTCCTCAAAGTGAGACTACATTATCATAACAACCTTGAAATGGCCGTCATTTCTTATCAAAGCAGTGCCTAAACGATTACGAAGCACTGCAATGACCCCTTTAGGCTGCATAGGATAACAAAGCAACCGCGAACCAATTAATTCATCAATTCAAGAAATAACATTTCAAATTCAAATCATCTCACCTAATTCCAAATCTCTCGACAAAAAAAAAACTAGCATGCGTATGGCCACGTCAACAATTTGTGCTATTACAATAATCAGCTGATGAAATACACGTGGCAACATCGGACGGTAGGTGAAGAATGTAGAGGAGTGACATTAGTAATCCAAAGGAATTTTATGCTATAAATGGAAAAGTACTATAGCAGAGAAAGAGTCTTTTGATCAATTCTTTGAAAAATTATCATGTATTCTTATACTCTTTCTACCGTTAAACTCGGTGTACAAGTAAGAAGAAAGATAATAATGGATTTGACTTATGGATGTAGGATTCTCTGAAATTCGAACCACACAAATTTCTGTGTCTTTTATTTACTGCATTTATCATTTTCTATTTTAGTAGATTCTATTTAGTTCTTACTCTAAAAAATATGGCATCTAAACTGACTTAATTTTTTGAAACTAGTTGAAGTGTCTCGTCATAATTGTATAAGCAAACAGTTACATAGTTACTACTATGAAGCGAATTTAATATCACTTAAATTTATTGATTCATAATTATAGAAGTGATTGGCTCCATAATTACATTGTAATCAATTAGGTGTTGTGAGATGAGAAATCTCACTAACACCTTGATTGGTAGAGCTTTCTGGAAGAGATCAGATTCGATTTTAGGAGTTCCAACGATTCAACATTCGATCTGTTGTAATTAAGCTACAGCTACGGTAATTCTCTTATTTACTTCAATTTCATGGATGTAGTTAATTATGTTATTGTAGGATGGATTATATCATGAATTCTTATATGTGTTTGTTATCGATTTATATATATGTGATAATGTTGTAAAATACAGTAAAAATAGCATAAAAATGATCATACTATTCTCGGCCATGCTAAAAAAAATCTTTATATTTTATAAAATTAAAATAATTTTAAAAAGGGTTTCAAAATAAAAATTGCATTTTAAAAGTAGCAGGTAGACATGTCAATGTATATACACACATATTTATAAATTAATATTATATATTACATATAGCATTTCGAAAGTTTGAAAAAAATATAATTTTGTATAGTTTTATCAGATACAAAATTAATTAAATGTTTATAAAATAAACCTTTAATTAAAATTGTTTAATATATATAATGTATGCATAATGTTTTACAGCAATTAAAAAAATTGTATGGATTTCTAAATTTTAAACTAAAAAAAAGAGTGTATGGATTTAAACTTTAAAATAATTATTGTTCAAAAAATATAAATTACTTGAATTGTGTATAAGTGGACATAAAAAACTAGTTAACGACCGAAAATATATGTTCAAAAAATATAAATTATTTGAATTGTGTGTGTGTGTATATGTGCGTGTAATGCAATTAACTATATATGACTGTGATATTATGTAATCTAAAAATATAAATTTATATATGTATATTTCCGAATAATAATTTTTTTTAAATATATATATGTGTGTGTGTGTGAAATATGCTTTTGTACTTATTTATAAATTCAAATTTCATATTTGAATTTTACAGATATTTTGAATCTTGATCTAGCTTTAAATTTGAATTTTGAAATTTAAATTTTGTATTTTGAAAATTGTTTGATAACTAATCATTTAATCATACAAACATGTGTGTGTGTATAATTACTACTATAGTGTGTGTGTGTGTTTATATATACATAAATATAAATATGCTTTATACTATATTAATATTATATTATTGACAAAATGTATGTGATGAAGGGTTAACATGTTTGTTGCAATGTAAATCCAAGCACTTAATAGACACAGACATGATAAACCATGTATGTTGTATATGTTGCACGAGCATGTACACGTATATGTGTATATGATACACATATGCATAATATATATTATATATAACCATAAACTATTTTATTAACCAATTATTTAATTATGATTTGATTTAAAATTTATTCTTATTAGATCAAAATCAATTTAGATTTCATAGGTCAAATAAGTCCTATAAAAAAATTGAAATTCGCTCATCTGATCCACTGCATGTTGGTTGAGTTCCAACACAATGATACTTTTGTCAGATGAACAGTGTTATATGTTACCTTGTCAAAGGAACAGTAGAGAGTCGTTATTTCTTTCTACAGAGGCGGCTAGTTGCTTTTTTCAAATGCCTACGGCGTCAAGATAAAGTAGGATGGGCAGAGTGGTCTAGGCCGCTTAGGGAGAGATGAACCAGGAGGCTTGGAAAGGCGAGCAGGATGCGAGACTTTCGTGTATGAACCGACCACATGATGACGAGGCAGATGAGGGTTATGTGAGATTTCAGGCTTCATGTCAACGGTGATATTTTATTGGGTCATTTTTCAAGCCTAACGAGTGATGGGGCTATGATACCTCTAACGTGCCAAATTGCTCTACTTATGCATGTGACAGATTGTGCCAACTATTGATGAAGCAAGGTGATGCGTGCTTGAAGTTGCTGGTTGCTTAATTAGCGGGCCTAATTCCTTTTTGAGAAAATCGAGCAATATTGACATACATGAAATAACTTAAAAATACATCTTTAGGCTCAACTAGGTAGTTGTTAACGGTACTGTATATTTTATCATGTAACCACTTCATTTTATTTAGTGTAAATTATTCATAATTATGTGTATTACAAATTCGTTGGAATAATTTGAAATTTTTATTTCACGATTTTGTATATTGATGGTAAATTGTTTGCCAACAATGATTTAAATATATCGCATCAGACCGAAAGATTTCTTTCTAATATCTTAATGATTGCTCTTTTATTTTTGGAGTCTAAATACATCATAGTTATCCGTGAAGTACTTTTTGGATGGTCACAAAAAAGTTATAAAGAAAAGAGCTCCAAAAATTTGGCATGAAAGATGGAAAATAAAATGACACCCTTTTCAGGAGAAGACAAATTTTGTTTCAGACTCTACTTGAAAAACAACCTTGAAGTTAAAGAAATACAAAGATTCCTTACACTTTAATGCATGCATAGTTATTTACACATCCAAACATTATGTTTTGTTGGCGTGCTTAACATATATCTTAATAGTCATGAAGGTGGATCACAAGAAAACAACCAAGTGGGTGTAAGATATCTTGAAGAAGCAAAGCATTATGTGCCTAAATATAAATTAGTCGGTGATAATTAGACACTATGATTTGAATTTGTTGGATGCCACCCTATTATAAAATAAAATATGTTATAATATGTGTATGTATAAGCCTAATCAAATTAATCATGTTATGAAATAAAGTGCAAAAGCTTATATTGGCATTAATGTTTATATATCAATATGGCGATCTAATTTGTTGCAAGTAAAATTGAAAAATGTCAACATCTTAAATAAGCGATACGGTTATTAAAGTTAAAAAATCCTCATAAATATTCTCTAAACACCTTCAGGTTCTGCTTTAGGAATTGTATCAATTTGGAAAACTAAACCATTCACTCTTCCAATTATCGTTAATAGATTTACATATATCTTCCACAATATAAATTATTTTTCCCTGTTTCTATCTCAACTAAACAAGTATGAGTTTTATAGTTTAATTATAAACTTTGGTGTTTTAGCAAATCTAACATCTACTAAAACCGAATAGTAACTCATCCATATGAAATATGGATATAGTTGTATTTTTTATCGTGGCTGTACTGGTAGTTGTACACTCCTTTAGCAAGTCCGTGATGCATTAACATATATGTGAACAGAAAACGCACTATAACATTGAGGCATCATGTAAAAGATTCAAGAAGAAAATGAAATTTTATTGAAAAATAAATTACTACAAAACAAATACAGTTTTGTATTCTACATACTTTGGAATGTTGCTTTACATTGTGTATATATAGCAGTAGTGTGAAATATTGTTTTGGGCTTCAATAGGGCACATGTTCAACCGTTGTGTTTGCACCCGCATTCTCTTGATATAATCAGCATCCAAATTAAATTATTCACATACTTTCATTTGCCCCTCTCAAACCCAACTTCTATGGTTAGGGTCTACAGGCGATTTCTTAATTCTTTGTCGATCTCTTCTTTATTTGAAAATTACTTCAAATTGATCAGTGTGCCGCTTCAATCCTGACTTCGATTCAACTCTAAGCTCTTGTTATTCTTATTAGAGATACAATTAGTGTAAGATTTAATATTGGAGTTACTCGTTTTCATTAGACTATTATGGGAAGAATAATGGCTTTGGCTTAAGTTCTCTTGACTTTCTGTGGATTTACTCTGATTTGACTGACGGTAATGAGAGTGGTCTTCGTTTTGCTTCATTCTGAGATTACATCTGAATCTGATGTAATTCTTTGCTGATAAGGCCATAGTAAAAGTGTGCTCTTTGGTAAGTGGCAAGTGCGTGATTGATTTATAGGCTTCCTTCTAATACTTGTTCACAAAAAAGAATAAGTCTTTTTCAATATGTTTGGTTCTGGAGTGAAGTATAGGATTTGCTGTCATGAACATAGTACTCTTATTGTCACACCACAGAATTGGTTTAGCTTTTGATTTTATCTTTAATTCCTTTAGTATTGATAGCAACCATGTTACTTTACTTCTGCTGTAGCATAAGCTACACTTCTATATTCAGCCTTTGTGCCGAATCTAGAGATTATTGTTTGCTTCTTTGAGCACCGTGATATTAATTTTTTTCCAACATATATATATAGTAACCAATAAATGATTTTCTGTCATCTGGATCTATAGCCTATTCGGCATTAGCGAATCCTATAGATTATTAAAAGCTTTGAATGATAAACCATAATTCATAGTTCCTTTGAGATATCTGAGAATTTTTTTTACGACTCTCCAGTGTTCATCCAAAGGAGGTTCTGTATAAATTGAGATACTTTGTTAACACTAAATGCAATATATGGTCATGTTATAGTAGCATATTGTAATTCTCCTATAACACTTCAATATTGTTTAATATTAGTTATGGCTTCTCCCATGTTTTTAGATAGATGATGTTTACTTATCATTGGTGTTGGTTGTGGGTTTGCACCATCCAATTTTGTTTTTGTCAGTAGCTCGTATTTTCTTTGGCATGGTATTATTTCAGAATCTGCTTTTCTTACTACTTCTATTCCCAAGAAATGATTAAGACTTCCAAGATCTTTTACAGAGAACTCCTTATTCAAGTAGAAGATGATGCTGTCGATTTCATCCTTGTTGTTGCCTGTAATAATTAAATCATCAACATATATTAGTATGTAAATGGTTAATGAACCATTGATTTTAGTAAATAATGAGTTGTTTGATTTGGTAGACTAATATTTCATATTTATCAATGTTAATTTCAGTCTATCAAACCAAACTCTTGGTGCTTATTTAAGACCATATATTGCCTTGTTTAACTTGGCATACATAATTTGCATGTTTATTGTATCCTGATGGTTGCTCTATATAAACTTCTTCCTGCAAAACACCATTTAAAAATGCGTTATTAACATCTACACTTCTGATACATCAGCCTTTGTGCAATGCAATATTAAGAATAAGTCTTATGGTAGTTGGTTTGACTACTGGAGAGAATGTTTCATTGAAATCAAATCCATATTGTTGAGTATACCCTTTGACAACAAGCCTTGCTTTATATCTATTGACTGAGCCATCAGGATTTTTCTTTATCTTGTATGTCCATTTGCATCCAACTATGTTCTTATCATCATCTGAAGGAGATACAAGATTCCATGTTTTATTCTTTATAAGTGCATTGTCTTCTTCATCCATTGTTGATGTCCATTGTCTGTCTTTTGCAGCTTGCTCATAAGTTTCTAGTTCATCTAGACTTGAGCTTACAATGTATATCTTTGGCTTGAAAATGCCACTCTTGGCTCTAGTGGTCATGGGATGGCTTGATCTTACTTGAGTTGCAGTGTGAGATAAGTCTTCAACATTTACATGATCTGATCTGTTTCTTGAATTGCTTTATTGTATATTCCCTTCATCTTGATTATTTTATCCATTGACTGTACAGGTAATTTTGGTATTGAGATTCTTGGATTTTAGACTTTATCTGCGGTTTTGATCTCTGGATTACTGTAAGGAAAAATGTTTTCATTAAAGACAACACGTCTGCTAATGAAAATGAAAGTGTATAGGACCGTATAATATGGATAAACAGTAATACAGAGTATAGATAGTAAATAACGTGGAATATAAAAGCAGTATAGTAAAATGACACCAGAGATTTTATACTGGTTCGGAGCACCGTCCTACGTCCAGTCCCAGACTCCTTCTGGAATTTCACTGCAACAACCCTCACTTAACCCGGAGGAACAGGTCTATACAATCCTGAGCAGCAGAACAGGGACCTGAGCAGCAGAACAGGATTTCGCCTCAGCAGCCGAAGAGGACTTCACGCCTGAGCAGCAGAACAGGACTTCAACAAATACAAAAGTATATTTGACACTGTGTGTTCTTGATAACACTGATTTGTCTAATAGTACAAACTTCCTATAATCAAATCCTCAAGTGTATGAAGTGTATGCGAAGATATGAAAGGAAGGTAGTGCTAAGAATCGAAGATTATGAAAGTTAATTTGGAGATTCCAAGCAATAAAAATGTATGCTCACTGTTTGAATGTAAATATTAAAGCACAAGAAGAGTATTAGAGAGTTAGAATGAAAATCGATGAATATGAAGTGTTTGGGAGTATCTATATATAGTAGTTG
Source organism: Allium cepa (assembly GCA_030765085.1). Taxonomy (NCBI): domain Eukaryota; kingdom Viridiplantae; phylum Streptophyta; class Magnoliopsida; order Asparagales; family Amaryllidaceae; genus Allium; species Allium cepa. Next base: position 271,054,088 of record CM060944.1, read on the forward strand.
AAGAGTTATTGCCATTGGTGAAGAGTTCTGACGAAGAGGAGCGTCCATTTCCGTTCAGAGAAGAGTTTCTTCCCTTTGTAGGAGAAGATGTCCTTTCAGAAATATGACAGTTAGGTTCAGGTCAGTCGACTGATCGTTTTTGGTCAGTTGACTGATTACAGAGTGTAAAAAACTCTCGGGATCAGGTTCAGTCGACTGACTTAGATCATCTAGTCGACTGAATTTAAAAACATGCACATTTATGTTAAAATGCACAGATTCAGTCGACTAGTTGATTGTATTCAGTCGACTGAATTCTATTGTTAAGCAAAAATTACAGTAGCTCATTTGGTTAGAGTATTTGCCTTCCAATCTAGTGACCTGGGTTCGAGCCCCGCTCCATGCATTTTTTTTAAAACTTGATTTTGATTAAAATATGCATGCAAGTTTATGTGAATGATGATTCTTGAGGAAAGATTTTAACAAAGCACTAACTAGACTCTATATACATATTTCATGACTCTTGTTAAAATATATAACTATATGAACCATACTTTGAGTCGTTGAGTCAGGACGATGTCGTAGTCGTAGATTCGTGAATTTTTGTCAGCAATCAAAACCTATGACCCAACATTCTCCCCTTTTTGATGATGACAACTCCATTTTCTACGAACGAATCTTTGACAAGCTTTGTTGATCTTATCTCTCTCACTGAATATCTTCCTGTAATTGTGCTATAGATTTCTCCCCCTGAATCTATGCTATATATTCCTATTTAATCTATTTTTCCCCTTAATTTGTGCTTGCATGGTTTATTCCTGCAAATAGTGTTAGAGAGCAATATCTTTCTCCCCCTTTGTCATCGACAAAAAGGAGAGTTTATATGATGATATAAAATATATTTTACATAAGTGTTAACATAGAGCAATATAAAACAAAATAACTACTACTTATAATGTAAGGTATCAGAAAAAATTAACATTTAAAGCATGCGATACCCAAGGTTCTTATAATTTCCTACTTTTTAGGAAACCATACCCATTTGGGTGTAGTTGAACCTTTATAAATATAATTTTCATTATTAACTACCATATCAAAATAATCATCAATGTATTTTTCTCTATTTTTTCAATTAACAGGAACTCATATACTTAGATAATTTTTATTCATATTTCCTGTTAATGATTTTGCACTTCTAAAGAAATTATCAACATTATAAGTCATAGTAGTATTTGAATTTCTATTCAAATTGGATTTAGGCTTTACTCGAAATTTAGTACTAGCACTATCATTTTTACTATACATGAAAGCATATCTAGTGCTATTTCTACGATCAGTTTTATTATATCCTAAACCCATTTTATTTGAAGTAGACTGAGAATTTTCTATTATTTTAGAAAGATTTTCTCGTCCTTTATTAAAATTAGAAATATTTTTATTAATATCTTCTAGTTTAGTTTTAAGAGTAGATTTTTCTAACTCTAATACTTTAGTGTTAGATTTTAAATCACTAATTTCAACTGATAAATCATCATCTTTATTCTTCTGAATTTCTAATTCTTGAGTTATCATAGAAAGTTGTGAAGCTAAATTAGAATTAGATTCTTGAGATTTTTCAAGTTCTTCTTCAAGAATTTTCTTTTCATCTCTAAGCATACTAATTTCCAATTCAAATCTATTTAGTTTTCCTTGTAACTCCTTATTATATTTCTTAGTCTGTTTTACAAAATCTACTAGTTCAGAATTAAGTTCAACTAAATCTTCAAAACTTAGTTCACTTACATCATCTTTTGAAGCCATGAAGCATACATTTGCTTGCTCTGTGTCACTGTCACCGTCGCTTTCTGATGATGAAGAATCTGAATCATCCCATTTTACAGAAAATGCTTTCTTCTTGAATTTGTTCTTCTTGAATTTGTTTTTCTGTTTTTCTGGACAATCTTTTTTCATATGACCCTTCTTATGACATTCATAACATTCCATGACAGATGATGATGGTTTATTGTTATTATTGTTTCTAGAATTATTTTTGTAGCTCTTGCCCTTTTTATTCTTTTTGAATTTCAAAAACTTTTTGTATTTCGTAGCAATAAATGCCATGTCCTCTTCATCTGAGTCAGAGTCATCTTGTTCTACTTGAAACGCTAGATTCTTCTTGTCTTGTGCTTGAACTTTCTTTGCCTGCAAATTCACTTCATATGACATTAGATTTCCTATTAACTCTTCTGATTTCATAGTTGAAAGATCGTTTGCTTCTTCAATAGCTAGGACCTTTCTTTCCCATTCATCCGTTAAAGGGTTTAGGATTTTTGATACTATATCAAAATCAGAAATTTTTTCTCCTAATCCTAATAGAGAATGATAGATATCTTGAAATCTAGAATACATATCATTGATGGTTTCATCTTGTTTCATTCTAAAGTTTTGAAATTGATTTTTGAGCATGGAGATTTTGCTTTGTTTGACTTTGTTGGTTCCTTCATGAGTAATTTTAAGTGTTCTCCATATTTCATAAGTAGTTTGACACATACTAACACGATTAAATTCATTTCTATCTAATGCATAGAATAGCATGTTCATAGCTTTAGCATTGGCAGTAGCATCCAGTTTTTGTGTGTTTGACCAAGTAGAATATTCTCCAGTAGGAAGAGTATATTCATTTTGAGTGATATTCCATGATTCAAAACTATTAGATTGCATGTAGATTTTCATACGAGTAGACCAATAATTATAATTCAAACCATTAAAGAATGGAGGTCGTGCAGTAGATTGACCTTCAAGAAAACTAGTGTTAGTGACAGTGTTAGTGGAAGTGCTGGTGTTATTTTCCATATTTAACAAGATATCAGATAACTTTGTAACGGTTATATGATGCCTTGCTCTGATACCAAATGAAAGTGTATAGGACCGTATAATATGGATAAATAGTAATACAGAGTATAGATAGTAAATAACACGGAATATAAAAGCAGTATAGTAAAATGACACTAGAGATTTTATACTGGTTCGGAGCACCGTCCTACGTCCAGTCCCAGACTCCTTCTGGAATTTCACTACAACAACCCTCACTTAACCCGGAGGAACATGTCTATACAACCCTGAGCAGCAGAACAGGGACCTGAGCAGCAAAACAGGATTTCGCCTCAGCAGCCGAAGAGGACTTCACGCCTGAGCAGCAGAACAGGACTTCAACAAATACAAAAGTATATTTGACACTATGTGTTCTTGATAACACTGATTTGTCTGATAGTACAAACTTCATATAATCAAATCCTCAAGTATATGAAGTGTATGCGAAGATATGAAAGGAAGGTAGTGCTAAGAATCGAAGATTATGAAAGTTAATTTGGAGATTCCAAGCAATAAAAATGTATGCTCACTGTTTGAATGTAAATATTAAAGCACAAGAAGAGTATTAGAGAGCTAGAATGAAAATCGATGAATATGAAGTGTTTGGGAGTATCTATATATAGTAGTTGAAGAGTTATTGTCATTGGTGAAGGGTTCTGACGAAGAGGAGCGTCCATTTCCGTTCAGAGAAGAGTTGCTTCCCTTCGCAGAAGAAGATGTCCTTTCAGAAATATGACAGTTAGGTTCAGGTCAGTCGACTGGACGTTTTTGGTCAGTTGACTGATTGCAGAGTGTAAAAAACTCTCGGGATCAGGTTCAGTCGACTGACTTAGATCATCCAGTCGACTGAATTTAAAAACATGCACATTTATGTTAAAATGCACAGATTCAGTCGACTGGTTGATTGTATTCAGTCGACTGAATTTTGATATTAAGCAAAAACTGCAGTAGCTCATTTGGTTAGAGTACTTGCCTTCCAATCTAGTGACCTGGGTTCGAGCCTCGCTCCATGCATTTTTTTAAAACTTGATTTTGATTAAAATATGCATGCAAGTCTATGTGAATGATGATGTCGTAGTCATAAATTCATGAATTTTTGTCAGCAATCAAAACCTATGATACAACAGAAAATTCTTCCATTGTCACATTGGCACTTATGTTCCTTATGATTTATTACATATTCTAGAAAAATACATGGCTTAGACCTAAAATTTAGTTTGTTAGCATTGTATGGTCTTAAGTAAGGAAAACATAAATATCCAAAAGTTTTTAAACTATGATAATCTGGTTTTACCCCATATAGTTTTTGTACAGGATTGATTCTTTGAGCACCTTTGTTGGTAATCTATTAATTAGATACACAATATTATTAAAGGCTTCAGACCAAAATTTCAAGGGTAATGATGCATGAGCTAGTAAAGTAACTCCAGATTCTCTATGTGTCTATGTTTCCTTTCAACTGAACCATTTTTCTCAGATGTATAGGAGCATGTGCTTCTATGAACTATTCCTCTTTTTTTAAAATAACTAATGAGTGCCTTATATTTAGTTCCTCCATCTGATTGGATAATCTTAACTTGAGCATTAATTTTCTTTTCAGCCATGGTTATAAAGTTTGTTACTGCATTACATGCCACAGACTTTGTTTTTAAGAAGTATATCTATGTGTATCTTATGTGTGCATCAACAAATGAAATATAATATTTATATCCAAAATCTGAACATATAGGTGCTAGTCTCCATAAATCAGTGGCAACAAGTTCTAATGGTTCTAAGTATTCTGTTAAATAATCATTGAATGCTAACTTATGACCTTTAACCATCTGACAGTGAGTACATACATAAGGCAGTGAAATACTATCAAATGATATTTTATTTTTAGAAAGAACCTGTTTTACAACTTTTACACTTAGGTGATCAAGTTTGTAGTGCCAAAAATCAAATACATTCTTGGAGTTTTGCTCCTCACACAACTTACAAAGATTCTGTTCTTTTGAAAGGTTGCTGTTATTGACAGACTTAAATTTGTACAGTCCTTTTTCGGCATCACCCCGCAGAAGAATATATTTAGTTGGTATATCTCTAACCAGACAATATTTAGGATAAAATTCAAAACATGATTTATTGTCATTAGCAAACTGAGATATACTTATAAGATTCTTCTTTATTTTTATTACTCTTAATAAATTGTGAAAAAATAATTGTTTTTTGCCTTTAATGAAAGCATTACCAATATGAGAAATCTTGATATACTTACCATTGCCCATGCAAATTGACTGTTTACCTCTCTACTCTCTGTGGTCAAGATTCAAGTTATCAAGATTATTGGTAATATGATTAGTTGCTCCAAAGTCAGGGTACCGACAATCATCTTATAGGTGCTTTGGCCTTGCATTCTCATTTGAACTGTGACCATTATTACTGTCTTCTTGAGCGTCTAGATTTGCTTGAACCATATTTGCACTAAAGTTGTTACTTCTTTGATTATTACTATTTAGATTTGAATATCTGTAATATAATTTAACTGCTGTATGACCAAATTTCTCACAAATTTGACACCTTGGTCCATTACTACTGCTTCATCTGCCTCTTTCTCTGGATCTGTTTAAGTAACTACCTCTTTGTGTTGGTTGATCTGCTCTATTGTTGCATTGATTTTTTTTCGAGATTGATGCTGCAATTGATTGCAAATTCTGATTATTGTCGTTTTTTGTTATCAATTCTCGCTTCATGTGCAAGCCAAATCCAGTGAACATCATCAATTAATGGTAAGGTCTTTTGAGAGGATATAATTACAACAACTGCTTCATAATTATCACTTTATCCATTTAGGATAGTTAAAATTTGTTCTTAATCTGACACTTTATGATCCGCAACTTCCAACAAATCACAAGTTGTTTTGATTCCCTCATAGTGCTAATGTCTTTCCTCATATTATGTAGTTGTTTTTTATGATACATAACCTTGGCTGAAGATTGATTATTAAACACTTTTTCCATAGTTGTCCATATTTCATTTGTAGATTTGCATCCAATCATATGTGATAACATACTTGTATTTACAAGCATGATCATATGAGTCTGTTTTGTTTATGGTGCTTTACAGACTCTTCATTACTGACTACTTTGTTTTCTTAATTAGCAATGCATTTTGAAGCGATTAGAATGGTTTTAAGAATGAAGCCTTCAAGGCCATATCCTTGAACTGCAGTCTCTATTTGAAATTTCTATAAAAAATAGTTATCTTCATCCAAGTTCAATGTGACAAGTTGGCTTTGTGGGCCGATGACAGTCTTCACCAGTTTCTCCGTTGTTGCACCAGTTTGATGAGTGTTGATTACATTGGCAAAAGTTGCTGAGTTAGTTTCATCATCCATGATGATTTTGAATCATACAGAGAATAAAGAATTTGAAAGAATTTAATCAATCTTGATCAAGATTTGAATTATGAAGATAAAAGTTAATCACTAACACGTTTGTTACAACCATAAGATTTGAAAAAATTTGAACGTAGTAAGTGTTGAACGAAGTTTCCTCGCTGCTGGATGGCACTTTCTTTAAGTCTTGTGCAATGATTATTGTCTTCTTGATCTGATTTTAAGGTTTTTGATTGATTTCCTTCAAGATTTGATGAGATAATCTTGATGCAGCCGAATTCCTTGAATTCAGGCACGACGCGGGATTATTTTGTTGAATCTGCTTCTCAGATGATGATATTTATGATGAGAAATGATCACTCAAATTATCAGATTAGTCTGATGAGTTTGATCTTTAATAAGATGCTGTTAAGCTTTGCGGCTCTTGATACCATGTAAAAGATTTGAGAAGAAAACGAAATTTTATTGAAAAATAAATTGCAACCGAACCAATACAGTTTTGTATGTATTCTACATACTTCAGAACTTTGCTTTACATTGTATATATATAGCGGCAGTGTGAAATATTGTTTTAGGCTTCAATAGAGCCCATGTTCAACCCGTATGTTTGCACCTGCATTCTCTTGGTATAATCAGCAGCCAACTTAAACTGTTCGCATACTTTCATTTCGTCACTTATCAGTTGGTATCAGATTATTCTATTGGATGTGAACTTCAACTTGGTACAGTATGTATGGACTGGGATAGTATTACCAAAGTTTATTTAGTCAAAAAAGTACAGGAATAATGTAAAACGAGGGATGCTTGATGTGTTCTTCCTCTTGAATTTTTGTTTTTGCGTACAATTTTGACCAAGTGTTGTTCGATTATAATTATGTATACCGTAAAAATTAAAATTTTGAACTTTCTGAAACCCATTTGCTCAATTACCATAATAAAGCAATATATGATTTCCCGCTTAGTGCAGTCTGAGATGAAAACATTGTTTCACTATTATTCTGGAGTGTGCGCATATGTGAATTCCTAAAGATGTTATAAGATGCACAGTAATTAAGCTATATAAATTATCGTTTTTTGGCCTTGCAAGCTCCATATATGACAGATTTTAGTCATAAATAATTACAACTATCCCGGTTATCTAAGACTAATTCTCAGTTAATTTAAGCACTTCATCATGATGTACTTAATGCCAAGCATAATTGGTATCAGAACTATTAAAATTACACATAATTATAATTCAGGATTACGTGTACATGTATCTGAGATGATGAAGTTTATCGGATCATAAACAGTGGAGGTTCAGAGTGGGTATCTCCTGTATCTCCTTCCCGCCTAGGTTTTACCTTCTATATGAAGGGTGAGTTTCCTGTAATACTAAAGGCTTTAGTTTTTCTTGCTTCCCTACATTTATTGGTGAATATCTGCTTCCTTTCAAGGAGATATAAACATGTATTTTTAATGCCTTCGATTTTATCGACTTAACATATTCGATATAATGCTTTCATTTATCGCAATTATATTCTATAATGAAGTAAGCAGCATCATCAGCTTCCATTATCAATATTAACTTTTCAACGAAGAATATTTCTATGCATATACATGCATATCATAAAATTGGAATGTATAAGAATATATTCATGATGAAATCTGAGGTCGTAATTTACATATACTAACAGTGAAGCAGAAGGAACTTTAGGGAAACGTGGAGCCATGCATCCAATTAATAGACATGCTCTCTGAAAAACCAGCACCATTCATAATTATATTCTTCTACCATTATCCAGAAGTTATTATGGCCGGCATATATAATTTCTTTTGAAGTATATGATTTTATTCTTAAAGCATGTTTACCATTAGTTGACTCCATTTATCCTTGTTGATTATAGACGATTGTTTCTACATATGTTTTCCAATTCTTAATGCTTTTTTTCCTTTGTGTGTGTGACTTCTAAGGATGTGCTTGCTGATTTTCTCAGAAGCTGAAGTCTAACTACATTATTTGTTAATATGAAAGTTGCGTGGAATGATCTTTCGTCAGCGACGTAGAAACAAAATCAATATAAAATACTAAGACATTAATATATGAATATGATTTCATATCCTGATATCGGTATGATACACAGTATGGCTCAAGTATAATAGCTACAAGAATCTTGATATTTATGATATATGAGAATGCAAGCATATGCATTATTGCTTCATAAAGATAGGAATTGTAGCACATCGCCATCAAATCTTCAAATTTTGATTTTATTCAATTACCCAGAGTCTATTATTTGCCACCTGTTGAAACTAGAGAGGATACAGCTTGAACTTCACAGATGGAGAAATGTACAGTGGAGAGTTTAGCTGCATTTTGCCAATGTCTTAGACCCACACCTTTAAATTCAATATATATCTTACTGCAAATGTAGCAATGGACATGACCCATCTATGCAAAAGCAGACAAACGTGTTTAAAGTTTGGCGATATATCAACATTACAATAAAATATGCTTGAAGATATAAATTTAAATTTTGAAAATAATGGATTTTCACTTGAGATAAAAATATTTTTTTCTTTGTGCAGAAAAATACCATTTCAAATCATTTAGTAGAATGAGTGTTTAACCAAAACAAGAATTTGCATCATTATTCTTCGTTTTGACTGGCGACCCACACTGATAGATATACCAATAAATTTTCCAAGCGCCTACAGTGAAGCAAAAAAGAATTCAATTTGAAGTTATATAAAAATCTTTGGGACCTGGTACTTTCATAGAAATTATAATCAAGAAAAATGGACGTGGACCAATAAAAAGCATCCACCACCTATGTCCTTGTCATAACAAATTAACACGTAAGTAGCCCAACCCATGCGACACTAACAATATCAATATATATTGACACTTTTACCCTTCCCTTTCCGTCCTCCATTTGGTGACTCATTCATTAACCTTTTTCATGTGACATGTTTCGATGACTCATACCTAACAGGACAATTCAAAATGACAAAAATATGCTAAAATATCGTTGTCTCGATACCAAAACAAATTTGATGTTTTGAGCAATCTATGTTACAGCTGGTTGACCTACCTTTGTCTATACGTTGTGTCCTAAAACTAAAATTAATACAGCTGTATGTTATCAAAAAATGAACATGCATTAGATGCAGAAAATGGATGCAACTTTACTATTTTACCATTCGTACCAAAATTTGATATATGACGGATACATTAGATGACCATATTTCGAAGCAAAATGAGAGAACAGCCAAGAAAATTTAGATGCAAAGCATGAACACAAAGTAGGATTGATTCCAATAACATTTCCACTCTACTTCTATACAATTCTTTGTTTTTTTTTTTCTTCCCTCAAGATTACACTTCATAGACGACCCTCGAAATTCACACGATTTCATCTATGAATCAGAACCACCCCAACTAAATAAAAGAAAAAACGAAAAAAAAATAAAAATACAAAGAATTAGCTACAAAATCCTTCTTAGATCAACCACGACTACACTGACATTATCAGAACTATTCCGAGCCAGAGCCAACTTAGTTAGCAACATAGCTGCATCAGAACAGGCCTTCCTGGACCTTGCAGATCTCGACGCGACATCATCACCGTCTCTTCCAGATCGACTGCCACGCAAGCACATCTTCACAATGTCAGAAGCCATCTCGTTGCTCACGACGTCCCATAGACCATCACTAGCTAGAATTAAACATTCATCGTTCTCAGTTCTCTCTGTTATTGTAACTTCTGGTTCTGCTATCACATATGGCTTCAAATAGCTGTCACCTGTTACGTTTTCCATAGAGTTAACAACCCGTCTAAATTATGTAAAAAGAAAGTATCGTTAACTTGGTCTGAACAGTTAACACACCTATGGCACGAGACATAGCAAGCACACCTAAAACTCTTGCTCCATCCCAGTATATAACTCTCCCTCCTGCCTCTTCTATCCTTTTCAGCTCATCCGGTCGATCAGGCTGCATAACAAACAGAACAAGGGCACATTAGTCATTTGACAGCATCACCGCCATGAGAAAAATGAAATAATTCAAAGAACAAACAAATACTTTATGATCAACTGAAAGTGCAATCGGGCCTTCTCCACGCCTACATAGCACAGCTCTAGAATCACCGCAGTTAGCTACGATAATCTTACTTTCGGACACCACACAAACCACAGCCGTCGATCCGACATGGTTACATTTAGGAGTTCGCAATTCACACTTGCAGCTCACGTTCTTTTCACCGCCAGGGCTTGTTACCGCTTCCTCATCCATATGGAAGAAGCTTGCTTGCATTATATCGTTCCAGTTATAGTCGTCGGCGACGGATCGTATAACGCTACTCTTCATTTCGGACGAAACGATCTCGTGCATTCTGTCCTTGCATGAAACCGCCACCTGTGTCGAATAAAAAATTAATTAGTTCCACCTAAATAATCCTGAACCCCACAAGGAGGCTTTCAACAATTTTTTAATCTAGATCTAAAATATCAAAGGCATACATGAGAGCAACCATGCCCATCGAAAACACCAAAAAAGTGAAACTCGCTGACGTCCTCTTTAACGAAATCCGTACGGATCGAGACTGCGTCCTCCATATCTCTCCGTCTACCGACGACGGACGTGGATCCGTACGATATTTTTCGATGGCTCTCGTTAACGGAAACCTCACCGCGGAGGTCGTTGGAACCACAAGCAGATGATGGGCGTATTTCGAACTTACGCTTCTTCAAGTTAACGTCAGCTCCCACCAGTTTCTGACGCCGTCGCGTGGCCCGTTGTAGGGGTTTGCAGACGGCTGTGTCGGTAGGTGAGCTGACTCCGCTTACAGCCCTTTCTAAGCAAATCTCCGCCATTTTTTTTAAAAGTTTGAAATTCGAAAAGCTGAATGATATGAAGGGGGAAATGGAAAATGAGAGAAAGGAGGAGGGGATATGATTTTTAAAGGAAAGAGATGTGATAAAAGCACCCGCTTTTTAGTATATTTATTTATACAAGTTTAAAAGGACGGGCAGGTGTAGTGAGATGCAGAGATCTGGGGCGTTGATCTGGAAATGGGGGGACGCGTGGTTCGGCGAAAAGGACACGTGGAGGTGGATCTGTATGCGTGGAATTGGAATTTTGGAAATGGGACCGACGTGATTTAAAATTGTTGATTTAAAAGGAACACGTGGTGGATGGATAGGGAATAGTTGGCCGCGTTTTAGGAGGCTCTTCTTTGTACGTTGACTGCTGCCGAGAGCGACACGTGGGTTTATGATATGTTGCAGGTGTTTTATTGGTGTCTGCGTTCATTTTGGGTTTTTAGATATTATAATTAGGTAATGTTACATTCTACGTAAGAAAACGTTTGCTTTGATTTACCGAGAAATATCATCATGGTTTATAACTAAAAATCTGATTATAAAAATTTATCCTGGACAAGTTTGGATTAAAGTTTGTCCTAAAGTTCGAAATTTAAACTTAGGCGTACATTTCAAAATGTACAATTTAAATCGTTAAATTTTTCATTCAAACTGTACGATTTATTCCATCCCGTAACACAATCATCACCTCATCAACATCGATCACCTGCTAACCGCTGTAGTCGTCACTCCAACTCGCCATCATTCCTATTTCCCTCGTCGACGCCTTTAACATCCCCGTATGTAGTTTAAAACTCTATGTTAGCATTTGGTTTAAAAATATGTTTTGTGTTTTAAATTTTCAACATGTACTTTAAATGCACCGAAGAGAAGAATATGGTGTAGAACAATCAATTTGAAAAATGCTTTCAACATCTAAAATTAAAAGCGATATATTCCGCTTTCCGCATTTCGACAAATATTGAAAATTATCTCCTCCCTTCTCATTCTCCGCTTTATTAGAATGATTAGAATTTTACAACTCCTCACATATTGAAAACGCGAGACATTAAACTCGTTTTCAAGCTAAACACAACCTAAATCTCTATGAACCCTAATCCTCATTACATCAGCACGGTGCTGATGCTCCACACTACCATGCCTCGTCATTTCACTAGAACCCTATTCGACGCCATTGTCCAGTATCTTCTCTTATAGGTTAAAGGAATTGTTGTTTATGGCTTTTTATTCTCCATGTTCGGTGCTCAAATTAAGATTTGGTATTTATTTCGATAAAAATTAATAAATTGAGGGTTGAAGGAATTGATTTTTATACTATTTTGTGTTCGCTTCTTGTCATGTCTCAAATTTGACCGTGTAAGAATCCTTATAGACAATAGTTGTAACGTCCCGTCTTTTCACACGCTTTAAATCGACACACGTGCCAATTCAAACCATTCGGATGGGCGGATTGTTATGGGGTAAATAAAAAAACGAGAAAGAAATAAAACAAAACAGAATCTCACAGCGGAAGGATAAAATATAATAATCAAATATACAGTTTATAAAGCGGTTTTACAAAATATTCGATTTTACTTACAACATTTATCAGAGTTACACATACCAATAACAATGCAGCGGAACAGTATGAGTATAGTGGACTAATAATAATAAATCTCCGTCTTCGTCCTCCTGAACTAAGGTCTTCGAAATCCTGAAATGCTCGGACTGACCCGAGCGAATTGAAAAGACAAAACACTCGAGTCAGAACTAAAATATCTTATGTAAGTTAAATCCACAGGAATAAATATGAGTGCAGCAACTCAAGAGATGCTTGAGATTTACATCTCCTAAGAATCCGTTAAACTATTTACTATGTAGTATATTGCGCTATAATAATAGTGTCTAATTGTAAAGTAAACTTACTTTTTCTTGGCATTAAGGAGTGACCCAATATTCCCCTTAACACGTAATAGTCCCAGTAGTCCATCCAATAACATAGCCCCTCCTGATCGGGAAGCCAGCAGAGGATACCACACGGGCTACGGGAGAAATCCAAACTCGTACAAGGCGCGATAGGGTAGGTGACACGGTACAACTAGGCAATGCTATGGTAGATATATCAATTACGCTTCCGGGTCGGTGGTAACGCGTAGCCGCAGCTACCGCCCACCTCGAGCAATGCCCCCAAATAAAAATATCAAAAGTGCCCACCAAATCAATCCAAAAGTCAAAGTATAATATCGAAGGGATGTATCCGATCAAAGGTGCTACCTCAATTAACCCGTCAATCGCTTCTGTTTTAGCCACCTTATGCCAACTTACGGGAGTTGGGTCCACGTATTTACCTCAGAGGAAAGACCGTCACCATTCTACTTCATTCTGTAATCTCCACCGCGTACACGGTTGTTAAAGTGGTTTTCGGAGTTGGCAGGGAGTATGACAACTTCCGATCCCGGTCTCTTCAACAACCAAACGTTATTATAGCACCGCGGTTAATTTAAAATAAATTTATACTTTAAAACTAGAATAGAATATCTCTTTCAAACCATATAAATACGATATCATTTATTTTTTTTAGAACCCAAATCAATATGATATCATTTTATTTTATAAATATCCCTTTCCCAAAATCATAATATTTTCAAATATATATACCTTGAAACCATAGCTTTGAACATAAATTTTAATACTTAATGGTTCAAATACTATATTACTTTATAAAATAAGCAGCTTCTTCAAATTTCACAATAAATTCCCAATATCAATTTGAACCTCCAAATAAACCATTTTAGTTCCCATATATTTCAAAGCTTAAATATTCTATATTTCAAAACTTTATAGTTCATATATTTTAATCTTCAAAATTTCCATTATTTCAAAATGGATTCTTTGAAAATTTAATGTATATCAAATCCAATTCATATTATTTAAATTTGAAATGTTTACTTACTAAACAAATATTATTCAGGTAAAACCCTTAAACTTCAATAACAGGATATCCTTTTAATTAAATTAACTTGATAATATTCTTTAAACAAATTTGATATTCGTTTAATCCTTAAATCGAAAATCAAGTTATAAGATCATACCCTTTAAATCTTCATTTATTTACATTTCAAAACAAATTTTTCGAGGAAAATTCTTAAATACTTTAATTCAATCGTATTCACATTTATCTTCAACTTTACTTTTATTTAAGTTATTATAAACTCTATATACAATAGAATTTCAAATATATTCTTAACCATATTATATAAACGAAATCAACTTCATTATTTAGCTTATTTTAAATTCGAAACAAATTTATACATAGCTAAATTCAAGAATTTTTACTATATATATCAAAATTTAATATTTATTAAACCGTGTTCTTTCCAAAACCATAGAAATCATTTCAAAAATAATATATATGTATACCGCGGTGCCTGTATATAATTTTCTATGCTATGGTCAAGTGATACGGATATTTAACATTTCAATCCGCAATTTAAAAAATAAAAAAATACGGTTGTATATCATTTCAAACCGCAATCCCGAATGAAATGAAAATGCATAGTAACTTGCAGTTATACAATATAAATACGACATCCATTCATCCATCATATCAATCATCAAACATATATCAATTTATCATCCAATTCAAACAATCACATCAGTAAATAATAATTAATTACTGGCAGTTAATTTTTCAATAATGAATTTAATAACTGTTTAACTGTAGTTTATATGCAAAAATAAATAAATTTAACTAGCAGTTTATATGCAATAATAAACTAAAGGACAAAGATCTGTATATTTTTTGCCTCAAGGACATGACCTCGATATTTTTCCCACAAGGACAAACATTCTTCTAAAAATTATTCATAAGAACAAATATTTTCCAAAATTATTCATAAGGACAACAAAACTGCTACTGGGCTAAAACTGATACCTAAAAACTGCTACCGATAACTATAAACCGCCTAAAAACTGCTATCAATAACTAAAAACTGATACCTATAGAAAGTTGTCCTTTAGGATAAAATATTGAAGGTCAGTCCTTGAGGCTAAAAAATTGTGAAATTTTGTCCTTGACAATAATTTCCTGTAATAAATTTAACAAAAAATTTAACTGGCAGTTTATATGCAAAAATGAATTAAATAACAAGTAAATTATATGGATGCAAATTTACTGAGATAATGAGGAAATATATGCCAAACAGCTATAAATAAATTTCTAAACACATCATAAATAAATTTAACAAACATAAGAAATTTTAGAATTTTTAAGTGGGTTAAAGCACTCACCTTTTGAATTTAAATTCAATTAAACCCAAAAATTGCACAGTCTCAGAATCCATCCAAACAAGCGACAAAATGAACGGAATCCCAATAAGAACCTAGCGGAGAAAACCGTGCGTAAATCGGATATCGTACGCAATAGTTATGCGTATTAGAAGATTCAAAAATTAAATTGAAAAATAAACAATAAAACAAATAAAACATACGTACATACACGTCATCCATCTTCTTCACGAAGCCCAACCTAATCGCACGCTACAGAACCAAGATATCATGCGTGCTCACGTGCTATAGTCCACTGCCCCGCAAACGCACGATACCAGCCACCTCAGCCACCGTTTTCGTTGCCGATCAACTCCATACGGCCCCCCCGGTCCCCACGTACGCGATGCCAAAGCCGCCATCGCCCACGGAAGAGCAATCGCTGCCTAGGGTTTTGAACTTCATTGAATTATTTGCGACGATCTGACCGACAAAATCACCCAAGGACCACACCGATGCGAAGCATACGATCCTCTCTACAGATCCCATAAATTTATTTGACGATCGGGCGAGTTTGATTTTGACGTGATAAAAGGACGGAAATTGTTCTCCGATTTCTGGACAAATAATGCATCAAATCGGAAAACGAATTCCAGTTTTGAGATGCGTACACCGAGGGTTCCGACATATAATTTTTGTGAATTTTTCTGAGTACTTTGAATTTTTGACTTTGATTTTGAATTGCGATTGGATTTAGGGTTTGCATCCATTGAAGAAGAAGAGGAGCTGATGAAATTTTACGCGCAGATAAATGAGAATAGACGGAGGCTAGGGTTTAGCAGGGTATTTATAGATAAAGTTGGAATAGATAGATGGATCCGAATTATGAACGTGCTCAACGATAATTGGCCCAAAAAGCCCGTTCTGACTCCGTAACGAAATTGGGTCAAATCATATATCAAAATAGATAATTAAAAATAATATGAATGCGATGGAAAAAGTTTCACGTCCAAATTCCATTGTATGAAGAAGTTATGCTAAAATCAATATTTTCAAATTGATTTCAATTAAATCGATTTCAAGGCGTTTCAAGCCCATACGATCGAACGACAAGTCCGATCGATACGAAACTTGAAATCCTACAATAATTCACCGATACGGATCTGATGAAACTTGTTTCATCGAAATCCGAGTCATTGGCCAAAATGGCTATTTTCCTATTAATTAAATAAATTAATAAATCAATCGAAAAAATCCAATTTTTATTTCACTTCCATAATTGCCAATTTTTTTATCAACTTTATGTTTTTAAATCATTTATACAAATTTAAACAAATTTAGACGTCCTTTAAATGCTGATTCAATTATCAATTTCAGTCTTGAATTACAATTTCGTTAAATTCAGAGATTATAAAATAAATTTTCAATAATTCCATTGAATTAAATTTTCATTCTATTATTCTACCTATTAGTATCAAATAGATGGAACTAACATTGGATTCCTACTTAATTCCATAAATATCTCCAAATTTAATCTAAATTTTTATTAACGTAAAATTTTGAAATGTTAAATTTCATTCATTTGCAGTAAATTCAATTTATTGAATTTTTCCACTTCAATTAAATAAATAAATCTTGTTTTCTATTCCTTAAATCAACTAATGGTCATATTATAAATAGAATTAACATTTATTACATCTTATAGAATTAACCATCTTTAATGACAAATCAATTCTACCCTAACTGCACAAATTTAGACAATTAATTGCAATTTGATTTCACATTGAACTTCATTAATTATCAACTGAAAACTGAATAAACCGTTTATTTATTTAAAATCTGGCTATTCAATAACTTGACAATTTATGAGTATAATTAATATTGATTCCCGATTATTACTTAAATATATCACAAAACGTTAAATTTAGATTCACTACAATTTATTACCAAAAATTTATTTAATGCCATCAATTATTCCTTTTACAATTTTTATACATTCATTAATTATCAATTACCATTCAAATAAATCCATTCATTTGATTTCCTTCCAATTAATAAAAATTGATTTCTATAAATTGATTTGATTTCATTGCCAAATATATACATAAATTTCTACTAAATGCATACACACTTCCGTTACTACTCTTATTTCCATTAAAGTAATATTATTATCAACCACAAACATTAAAATTTACTTATCTAAACATTGATTGTACAAACTTTCAATTTATTACATATTACTTCCCTAGTTAATATAACTTCAGAATTTATCCCCGATTCCCTAATTTAAATCAATTACAACCTTACAAGTTGTTTCAATTAATAGGTATTGCACAAATTAAGTTATTTAATCAATTTCATTTACGATACAATTATCATAGGTTATACTATAGTGCATTAATATTCTTTTTATATCTTAAATTCAAATGATGTAATATTAAATTCCATTTACTACACCAGATCCAATTAATTAAAATTTAATATCAATAAATCGTTTTAAATTTTTATTCAACAAATTTCTATAATTTCATACATAATATTGAATTCATTCAATCACCCCTAATTATATCATTTCACTAGTTAAATCAATACTCCCATTTGTTTTCTTATATTAAACTTAAAACCAAGGACGATAATTTTCATAATTTTAATTAATTGCCATTTCAATTTGAATTTGTAAATCTTAATTTCAATTGCTACACTTAAATTTCTAACATTTTCTTCGTTATAACTTCTAAATTTTTTATTAAGTTTTCATTAATAAATTTTTTCTTCTCTTACTTTAATTCAACAACTTGTTCTATTATGAATACCGTAAACATTTTTTTCAAATATCCCTTAATTAACATTAACGTAAACTTTTATTTATTGTTATTGCAATTTTATACAAAATTCAAATTTGACTAACTTTATTGCCTAAATTTACATGCAGTTACTTTTAATAAATAAATTATTTAATTGGTTAATCCAACAGTTACTTTCATTTTCTCATTTTATATTCCATAACCAAATGTAACAACTTATACTATTCATAAATGGGATTTCCCTTCAATTGTCAAAATTTAATTTTTATAACCATTGCTAAATTACATTCTTAACATTTACTTCAATATAGGTTATAAATTTTTTATATCTTCCAAATTTAGTTACAAAATCTCAATAATTTAACCAAATTTATTTACCAAAATTTACGGGTCGTTACACTCTCCCCCACTCAAAACTTTTCGTCCCCGAAAAGGAAAAAGAATGGAAAAGAAAAATTAAGAAATCAATAGATCTTAATCAAAACATTAACCTTATAAACAATTAAATTTAAAAAATTAATTAGATAAAATATATCAATTTATAACCATTAAATCTTTTTATACTTAAATTATTAAAGTTTGGAAAACATTTTCAAAATATTTCTGAGTCCAAAATTTACGGAAAATTTTGGCAGAGTCTCCTTTGTACGGAGAGGCTCGGGAGAAAATATAATATCAAAAATAATAAAATATCACATATAATATCCAAAATATTATATCCCAACACGGAAAAATACATAAAATAGCGCTATAAAACCGTAATCCGAGAACGTACCTATTTGTCGGGCAATAACGCTTAAATTATGAAACCAAAATTGCTTCCATAACCTGTATTCCACTTATATAATCTGATAAGAGTTAGCAATTATATAGAATGAAATATTTAAGTTTTTCAACCACAAACAAACAATCAATTCAACAACCAATTGCAACAAACAACATACAACCTTTATACCGAATCAACACAATTCAATCATTCATTAAAACAAAACAACAGTTGTTTGGGTTCAAACTTCAAAATTGTACAGAATGAAAAATAAACTACTAAGTGCACCATTTACTCAACAGTCTTTGATGAAACTAATTAGAGTATTCATTCATCCAAACAATTTTAAAGTATCCTTGCCCAAACAACCATAAACCAAGTAAGTAACAATTTCAAACAATAGATCAAGTTTATTAATTTCATTCATATAATACTTTATCTTTTTAATTTACATTTTTTTTCTCTTACAGTTTCATTTACTTAAGTTTATTATCTTTCATATATACTACTAAATTTTATTTATTTACTTTCATTTATTACTAAATTCCATTTAAAATTCTTACCTTTCTATTTTAATTAATAGCCTCTATTTTTATACTTAAGTTCATAACAACTCTAACACCAACTTCTTATTTGTTAAGGAATTTCATTGAATACTTTCATTATTTCAAATTTACTTGTATAGTATTCTTTTACAATTTCTTATTAACATTTTCAACTTTTATATCCTTTGGTAAGTTATATATATATGCCTTTAAGAATGTAACTGAAAGTTATACAAGTTTTTCCTCAATTCTTTTAATTAATTAATTAATGTTCAATAATAATATCTTTCGTTTTATAAGATTACAATTTCTACCTTCTTTTAACCCCATTTAAACTTAGCATTGAATCGCTTATTTTAAATAAAGGTTTCAATCATTAATTACTTGCGTTCAAATTCACTACAATAACTGAAACTATTAATTAATGGAAACTTAAGAATTTAAATACCGGGTTTTATTCAAATCTTTTTAAAATAACAGATAAATATACACTTATATATATATATAATTATATTTAAACAAATTAAAATTTATATTATTTTGTCAAACAATTCTGCACTAAAACACTACAGTGGCCTTCCCACTTCGAAACTCGAAAATGAATGTCGATGATGCGTGCACTCATCACCGAAACTATTTTCCAGCGACAGAGAGGGGAGTACAAAACTTAATTTTTTCCAAAATTTCTTTTAAAACATTTCCTTCAAATTATATTGAAATATTTATATCAGAAAATACTTTTAATACAATTATTACTATATTCCAAAATCATTTGAAAGGAATCTCAAAACCCGGGTCTTAGATTCTAAATTTCCAAATTCACTTATTTTATTTTCGATCTTATTTCACTATTATTTAAAATTTCATTACCTAACAACCAAGTATATATCTTTTTTTTATAAAATTTTATTTTATATATAGAAAATATAATAGGCAAAATTATATCATTCTCCTATATTAAAAACAAATATTATGTCGGTCTGTCCTATTGAGTGTTTAGAAACCCCTATTGATGTCACAGTGTCCCATGCACCAACCAGAGTTTATAAATACAAAACGGAACAGATTAACACAATATTAAAACCTTTTTATAATACTAACAAATACGCTCTCTCATATATACACTTAGCGACTCTCATCATAGGGTGTTACTACCTTATTAATAAAGAGTCAGGCCCCACAAAGCTAAGGTTTATCGCTAAACCAAAGCTCTGATACCACACTGTAACGTCCCGCCTTTTCGCACGCTTTAAATCGACACACGTGCCAATTCAAACCATTCGGAAGGGCGGATTGTTATGGGGTAAATAAGAAAAACGAGAAAGAAATAAAACAAAACAGAATCTCACAGCGGAAGGATAAAATATAATAATCAAATATACAGTTTATAAAGCGGTTTTACAAAATATTCGATTTTACTTACAATATTTATCAGAGTTACACACACCAATAACAAAACAGCGGAACAGTATGAGTATAGTGGACTAATAATAATAAATCTCCGTCTTCGTCCTCCTGAACTAAGGTCTTCGAAATCCTGAAACGCTCGGACTGACCCGAGCAAATTGAAAAGACAAAACACTCGAGTAAATATGAGTGCAGTAACTCAAGAGATGCTCGGGATTTACATCTCTTGAGGATCCGTTAAACTATTTACTATGTATTATATTGTGCTATAATAGTAGTGTCTAATTGTAAAATAAACTTACTTTTTTCTTAGCATTAAGGAGTGACCCAATATTCCCCTTAACACGTAATAGTCCCAGTAGTCCATCCAATAACATAGTCCCTCCTGATCGGGAAGCCACCAGAGGATACCACACGGGCTACGGGAGAAATCCAAACTCGTACAAGGCGCGATAGGGTAGGTGACACGGCACAACTAGGCAATGCCAGGGTAGATATACCAATTACGCTTCCGGGTCGGTGGTAACGCGTAGCCGCAGCTACCGCCCATCTCGAGCCACACCCCTAAATAAAAAAATCAAAAGTGGCCACTGAATCAATTCAAAAGTCAAAGTATAATATCGAAGGGATGTGTCCGATCAAAGGTGCTACCTTAATTAACCCGTCAATCGCTCCTGTTTTAGACACCTTGTGCCAACTCACGGGAGTTGGGTCCACGTATTTACCTCAAAGGAAACGCCGCCACCATCCTACTTCATTCTGGAATCTCCACCACGTACACGGTTGTTAAAGTGGTTTCAGGAGTTGGCAGTGAGTATGACAACTTCCGATCCCGGTCTCTTCAACAACCAAACGTTATTATAGCACCACAGTTAATTTAAAATAAATTTATACTTTAAAACTAGAATAGAATATCTCTTTCAAACCATATAAATACGATATCATTTTTTTTAAAACCCAAATCAATATGATATCATTTTATTTTATAAATATCCCTTTCCCAAATCATAATATTTTCAAATATATATACCTTGAAACCATAGCTTTGAACATAAATTTCAATACTTAATGCTTCAAATACTACATTACTTTATAAAATAAACAGCTTCTTCAAATTTCACAATAAATTCCTAATATAAATTTGAACCTCAAAATAAACCATTTTAATTCCCATATATTTCATAGCTTAAATATTCTATATTTCAAAACTTTATAGTTCACATATTTTTATCTTCAAAATTTACACTATTTCAAAATGGATTCTTTGAAAATTTAATATATATCAAATCCAATTCTTATTATTTAAATTTGAAATGTTTACTTACTAAACAAATATTATTCAGATAAAACCCTTAAACTTCAATAACAGGATATCCTTTTAATTAAATTATCTTGATAATATTCTTTAAACAAATTTGATATTCGTTTAATCCTCAAATCAAAAATCAAGTTATAAGATCATACCCTTTAAATCTTCATTTATTTACATTTCAAAACAAATTTTTCGAGGAAAATTCTTAAATACTTTAATTCAATCGTATTCACATTTATCTTCAACTTTACTTTTATTTGAGTTATTATAAACTCTATATACAATAGAATTTCAAATATATTCTTAACCATATTATATAAACAAAATCAACTTCATTATTTAGCTTATTTTAAATTCGAAACAAATTTATACATAGCTAAATTCAAGAATTTTTACTATATATATATATATATATATATCAAAATTTCATATTTATTAAACCATGTTCTTTCCAAAACCATAGAAAATCATTTCAAAAATAATTATACATATATACCGCGGTGCGTGTCTATAATTTTCTACCCTATGGTCAAGTGATACGGATATTTATCTTTTCAATCCGCAATTTAAAAAATAAAAAAATGCGGTTGTATATCATTTCAAACCGCAATCCCGAATGAAATGAAAATGCATAGTAACTTTCAGTTTATACAATATAAATGCGGCATCCATTCATTCATCATATCAATCATCAAACATCTATCAATTTATCATCCAATTCAGACAATCACATCAATAAATAATAATTAATTACTGGCAGTTAATTTTTCAATAATGAATTTAATAACTGTTTAACTGTAGTTTATATGCAATAATAAATAAATTTAACTAGCAGTTTATATGCAATAATAAATTAAAGGACAAAGATCTGTATATTTTTTACCTCAAGGACATGACCTCGATATTTTTCCCAAAGGACAAACATTCTTCTAAAAATTATTCATCAGAACAAATATTTTCCAAAATTATTCATAAGGACAACAAAACTGCCACTGGGCTAAAACTGATACCTAATAACTGCCACCGATAACTACAAACTGATACCTAAAAACTGCTATCAATAACTAAAAACTGATATCTATAGAAAGTTGTCCTTTAGGATAAAATATTGATGGTCTGTCTTTGAGGCTAAAAAACTGTGAAATTTTGTCCTTGACAATAATTTCCTGTAATAAATTTAACAAAAAATTTAACTGGAAGTTTATATGCAAAAATGAATTAAATAACAAGTAAATTATATGGATGCAAATTTACTGAGATAATGAGGAAATATATGCCAAACAGCTATAAATAAATTTCTAAACACATCATAAATCAATTTAACAAACATAAGAAATTTTAGAATTTTTGAGTGGGTTAAAGCACTCACTTTTTGAATTTAAATTGAATTTAAATTCAATTTAAACCCAAAAATTGCACAGTCTCAGAATCCATCCAAACAAGCGTCAAAATGAACGGAATCCCAATAAGAACCTAGCGGAGAAAACCGCACGTAAATCGGATATCGTACGCAATAGTTATGCGTATTAGAAGATTCAAAAATTAAATTGAAAAATAAACAATAAAACAAATAAAACATACGTACATACACGTCATCCATCTTCTTCACGAAGCCCAACCTAATCGCACGCTACAGAACCAATCTACCATGCGTGCTCACGTGCTACAATCCACTGCCCCACAAACGCATGATACCGGCCACCTTAGCCACCATTTTCGTCGCCAATCAACTCCATACGCCCCCCCTCCCGATCCCCACCTACGCGATGCCACAGCCGCCATCGCCCATGGAAGAGAAGCCGCCGCCTAGGGTTTTGAACTTCATTGAATTATTTACGACGCTCTGACCGACAAAATCACCCAAGGACCACACCGATGCGAAGCATACGATCCTCTTTACATATCCCATAAATTTATTTGACGATCGGGCGAGTTTGATTTCGACGTGATAAACGGACGAAAATTGTTCTCTGATTTCTGGACAAATAATGCATCAAATCGGAAAACGAATTCCAGTTTTGAGATGCGTACACCGAGGGCTTCGACATATAATTTTTGTGAATTTTTCTAAGGACTTTGAATTTTTGACTTTGACTTTGATTTGTGATTGGATCTAGGGTTTGCATCCATTGAAGAAGAAGAGGTGCTGATGAAATTTTACGCGCAGATAAATGAGAATAGGCCGGGGCTAGGGCTTAGCAGGGTATTTATAGATAAAGTTGGAATAGATAGATGGATCCGAATTATGAACATGCTAACGATAATTGGCCCAAAAAGTCCGTTCTGACTCCGGAACGAAATTGGGTCAAACCATATATCAAAATAGATAATTTAAAATATTATGAATGCGATGAAAAAAGTTTCACGTCCAAATTCCATCATATGAAGAATTTATGCTAAAATCAATATTTTCAAATTGATTTCAATTAAATCGATTTCAATTAAATCGATTTCAAGGCGTTTCAAGCCCATACGATCAAACGACAAGTCCGATTGATACGAAACTTGAAATCCTACAATAATTCACCGATACGGATCCGATGAAACTAGTTTCATCGAAATCCGATTCAGTGGCCAAAATGGCTATTTTCCTATTAATTAAATAAATTAATAAATCAATCGAATAAATCCAATTTTTATTTCACTTCTATAATTCCTAATTTTTTATCAACTTTATATTTTTAAATCATTTATACAAATTTAAACTAATTTAGATGTCCTTTAAATGCTGATTCAATTATCAATTTCAGTGTTGAATTATAATTTCGTTAAATTTAGAGATTATAAAATAAATTTTCAATAATTCCATTGAATTAAATTTTCATTCTATTATTCTACCTATTAGTATCAAATAGATGGAACTAACATTGGGTTCCTACTTAATTCCATAAATATCTCCAAATTTAATCTAATTTTTATTAACGTAAAATTTTAAAATGTTAAATTTTATTCATTTGCAATAAATTCAATTTATTGAATTTTTCCACTTCAATTAAATAAATAAATCTTGTTTTCTATTCCTTAAATCAACTAATGGTCATATTATAAATAGAATTAGCATTTATTACATCTTATAGAATTAACCATCTTTAATTACAAATCAAATCTACCCTAACTGCATAAATTTAGACAATTAATTGCAATTTGATTTCACATTGAACTTCATTAATTATCAATTGCAAACTGAATAAACCGTTTATTTATTTAAAATCTTGCTATTCAATAACTTGACAATTTATGGGTATAATTAACATTGATTCCCGATTATTACTTAAATATATCACAAAACGTTAAATTTAGATTCACTACAATTTATTACCAAAAATTTATTTAATGCCATCAATTATTTCTTTTACAATTTTTATACATTCATTAATTGTCAATTACCATTCAAATAAATCCATTCATTTGATTTCCTTCCAATTAATAAAAATTGATTTCTATAAATTGTTTTGATTTCATTGCCAAATATATACATAAATTTCTATTAAATGCTTACACACTTCCTTACTACTCTTATTTCCATTAAAGTAATATTATTATCAACCACAAACATTAAAATTTACTTATCTAAACATTGATTGTACAAACTTTCAATTTATTACATATTACTTCCCTAGTTAATATAACTTCAAAATTTATCCCCGATTCCCTAATTTAAATCAATTACAACCTTACAAGTTGTTTCAATTAATAGGTATTGCACAAATTAAGTTATTTAATCAATTTCATTTACGATACAATTATCATAGGTTATACTATAGTGCATTAATATTCTTTTTATATCTTAAATTCAAATAATGTAATATTATATTCCATTTACTGCACTAGATCCAATTAATTAAAATTTAATATGAATAAATCGTTTTAAATTTTATTCAACAAATTTCTATAATTTCATACATGATATTGAATTCATTCAGTCACCCCTAATTATATCATTTCACTAGTTAAATCAATATTCCCATTTGTTTTCTTATATTAAACTTATAACCAATGATGATAATTTTCATAATTTTAATTAATTGTCATGTCATTTTGAATTTGTAAATCTTAATTTCAATTGCTACACTTAAATGTCTAACATTTGCTTCGTTATAACTTCTAATTTTTTTTATTAAGTTTTCATTAATAAATCTTTTCTTCCCTTTCTTTAATTCAACAACTTGTTCTATTATGAATACCGTTAACATTTTTTCCAAATATCCCTTAATTAACATTAACGTAAACTTTTATTTATTGTTATTGGAATTTTATACAAAATTCAGCTTTGACTAACTTTATTACCTAAATTTACATGCAGTTACTTTTAATAAATAAATTATTGCATTAGTTAATCCAACAGTTACTTTCATTTTCTCATTTTATATTGTATAACCAAATGTAACAACTTACACTATTCATAAATGGGATTTCCCTTCAATTGTCAAAATTTAATTTTTATAACCATTGCTAAATTACATTCTTAACATTTACTTCAATATAGGTTATAAAAATTTTATTTCTTCCAAATTTAGTTACAAAATCTCAATAATTTAACCAAATTTATTTACCAAATTTTACGGGTCGTTACACTCTCCCCCACTCAAAACTTTTCGTCCTCGAAAAGGAAAAAGAATGGAAAAGAAAAATTAAGAAATCAATAGATCTTATTCAAAACATTAACCTTATAAACAATTAAATTTACAAAATTAATTAATTTAGATAAAATGTATCAATTTATAACCATTAAATCTTTTTATACTTAAATTATTAAAGTTTGGAAAACATTTTCAAAATATTTCTAAGTCCAAAATTTACGGAAAATTTTGGCCGAGTCTCCTTTGTACGGAGTGGCTCGGGAGAAAATATAATATCAAAAATAATAAAATATCACATATAATATCCAAAATATTAT
The DNA here is from genome assembly GCA_030765085.1 of Allium cepa. Taxonomy (NCBI): domain Eukaryota; kingdom Viridiplantae; phylum Streptophyta; class Magnoliopsida; order Asparagales; family Amaryllidaceae; genus Allium; species Allium cepa. The sequence goes on from CM060944.1 coordinate 271,081,135, forward strand.
ATCCCAACACGGGAAAATATATAAAATAGCGCTATAAAACCGTAATCCGAGAACGTACCTATTTGTCGGGCAATAACGCTTAAATTATGAAACTAAAATTGCTTCCATAACCTATGTTCCACTTATATAATCTGATAAGAGTTAGCAATTATATAGAATGAAATATGTAAGTTTTTCAACCACAAACAAACAATCAATTCAACAACCAATTGCAACAAACAGCATACAACCTTTATACAAAATCAACACAATTCAATCATTCATTAAAACAAAACAATAGTTGTTTGGGTTCAAACTTCAAATTGTACAGAATGAAAAATAAACTACTAAGTGCACCAATTACTCAACAGTCTTTGATGAAACTAATTAGATTATTCATTCATCCAAACAATTTTAAAGTATCCTTGCCCAAACAACCATAAACCAAGTAAGCAACAATTTCAAACAATAGATCAAGTTTATTAATTTCATTCATATAATACTTTATCTTTTTAATTTACATTTTTTCTCTGTTACAGTTTCATTTACTTAAGTTTATTATCTTTCATATATACTACTAAATTTTATTTATTTACTTTCATTTATTACTAAATTCCATTTAAAATTCTTACCTTTCTATTTTAATCAATAGCCTCTATTTTTATACTTAAGTTCATAACAACTTTAACACCAACTTTTTATTTGTTAAGGAATTTCATTGAATACTTTCATTATTTCAAATTTACTTGTATAATATTCTTTTACAATTTCTTATTAACATTTTCAACTTTTATATCCTTTGGTAAGTTATATATATGCCTTTAAGAATGTAATTGAAAGTTATACAAGTTTTTCTTCAATTCTTTTAATTAATTAATGTTCAATAATAATATCTTTCGTTTTATAAGGTTACAATTTCTACCTTCTTTTAACCCCATTTAAACTTAGCATTGAATCACTTATTTTAAATAAAGGTTTCAATCATTAATTACTTGCGTTCAAATTCACTATAACAACTGAATCTATTAATTAATGGAAACTTAAGAATTTAAATACCGGGTTTTATTCAAATCATTTTAAAATAACAGATAAATATACACTTACAAATTTATATATATATCAAATTATATTTAAACAAATTAAAATTTATATTTGTTTATCAAACAATTCTGTAGTAAAACACTACAGTGGCCTTCCCACTTCGAAACTCCAAAATGAATGTCGATAATGCATGCACTCATCACCGAAATTATTTTCCAACGACAGAGAGAGGAGTACAAAACTTAATTTTTCCAAAATTTCTTTTAAAACATTTCCTTCAAATTATATTGAAATATTTATATCAGAAAATACTTCTAATACTGTTATTACTATATTCCAAAATCATTTGAAAGGAATCTCAAAACCCGGGTATTAGATTCTAAATTTCCAAATTCACTTATTTTATTTTCGATCTTATTTCACCGTTATTTAAAATTTCATTACCTACCAACCAATATATAGCAACCAAGTATATATCTTTTTTTATAATTTTTTTTATATATAGAAAATATAATCGGCAAAATTATTTCATTCACCTATATTAAAAACAAATATTATGTCGGTCTGTTCTATTGAGTATTTAGAAACCCCTATTGATGTCACAGCATCCCATGCACCAACCAGAGTTTATAAATACAAAACGGAACAGATTAACACAATATTAAAACCTTTTTATAATACTAACAAATACGCTCTCTCATATATACACTTAGCGACTCCCATCATAGGGTATTACTACCTTATTAATAAAGAGTCAGGCCCCACAAAGCTAAGGTTTATCGCTAAACCAAAGCTCTGATACCACACTGTAACATCCCGTGTTTTCGCACGCTTAAATTGACACACGTGCCAATTCAAACCATTCGGATGGGCGGATTATTATGGGGTAAATAAGAAAAACGAGAAAGAAATAAAACAAAACAGAATCTCACAGCGGAAGGATAATACATAATAATCAAATATACAGTTTATAAAGCGGTTTTACAAAATATTCGATTTTACTTACAACATTTATCAAAGTTACACATACCAATAACAATGCAGCGGAATAGTATGAGTATAGTGGACTAATAATAATAAATCTCCGCCTTCGTCCTCCTGAACTAAGGTCTTCGAAATCCTGAAACGCTCGGTCTGACCCAGGCGGATTGTAAAGACAAAACACTCGAGTCATAACTAAAATATCTTATGTAAGTTAAATCAACAGGAATAAATATGAGTGCAGTAACTCAAGAGATACTCGGGATTTACATCTTCTAAAGATCCGTTAAACTATTTACTATGTAGTATATTGTGCTATAATAATAGTGTCTAATTATAAAATAAACTTACTTTTTTATTAGCATTAAGAAGTGCCCCAATATTTCTCTTAACACGTAATAGTCCCAGTTGTCCATCCAATAACATAGTCCCTCCTGATCGGGAAGCCACCAGAGTATACCACACGGGCTACGAGAGAAATCCAAACTCGTACAAGGCGCGATAGGGTAGGTAACACGGCACAACTAGGCAATGCCAGGGTAGATATACCAATTATGCTTCCGGGTCGGTGGTAACGCATAGCCGCAGCTACCGCTCATCTCGAGCCACACCCCGAAATAAAAAAAATCAAAAGTGGCCACTGAATCAATTCAAAAGTCAAAGTATAATATCGAAGGGATGTGTCCGATCAAAGGTGCTACCTCAATTAACCCGTCAATCGCCCCTGTTTTAGACACCTTATGCCAACTCACGGGAGTTGGGTCCACGTATTTACCTCAAAGGAAACGCCGCCACCATCCTACTTCATTCTGGGATCTCCACTACGTACACGGTTGTTAAAGTGGTTTTCGGAGTTGGCATAGAGTATGACAACTTCCGATCCCGGTCTCTTCAACAACCAAACGTTATTATAACACCGCGGTTAATTTAAAATAAATTTATACTTTAAACCTAGAATAGAATATCTCTTTCAAACCATATAAATACGATATCATTTACTTTTTTAAAAACCTAAATCAATATGATATCATTTTATTTTATAAATATCCCTTTCCCAAAATCATAATATTTTCAAATATATATACCTTGAAACCATAGCTTTGAACATAAATTTTAATACTTAATGGTTCAAATACTATATTACTTTATAAAATAAACAGCTTCTTCAAATTTCACAATAAATTCCCAATATCAATTTGAACCTCCAAATAAACCATTTTAATTCCCATATATTTCAAAGCTTAAATATTCTATATTTCAAAACTTTATAGTTCATATAGTTTGATCTTCAAAATTTCCACTATTTCAAAATGGATTCTTTGAAAATTTAATATATATCAAATCCAATTCCTATTATTTAAATTTGAAATGTTTACTTACTAAACAATATTATTCTGGTAAAACCCTTAAACTTCAATAACAGGATATCCTTTTAATTAAATTAACTTGATAATATTCTTTAAACAAATTTGATATTCGTTTAATCCTCAAATCAAAAATCAAGTTATAAGATCATACCATTTAAATCTTCATTTATTTACATTTCAAAAAAAAAAATTCGAGGAAAATTCTTAAATACTTTAATTCAATCGTATTCACATTTATCTTCAGCTTTACTTTTATTTGAGTTATTATAAACTCTATATACAATAGAATTTCAAATATATCCTTAACCATATTATATAAACGAAATCAACTTCATTATTTATCTTATTTTAAAATTCGAAACAAATTTATACATAGCTAAATTCAAGAATTTTTACTATATATATATATATCAAAATTTAATATTTATTAAACCGTATTCTTTCTAAAACCATAGAAAATCATTTCAAAAATAATTATATATATATATATACACACACACCGCGGTGCCTGTATATAATTTTCTATCCTATGGTTAAGTGATACGGATATTTACCATTTCAATTCGCAATTTAAAAAATAAAAAAATGCAGTTGTATATCATTTCAAACCGCAATCCCGAATGAAATGAAAATGCATAGTAACTTGCAGTTTATACAATATAAATACAGCATCCATTCATCCATCATATCAATCATCAAACATTTATCAATTTATCATCCAATTCAAACAATCACATTTATAAATAATAATTAATTACTGGCAGTTAATTTCTCAACAATGAATTTAATAACTGTTTAACTGTAGTTTATATGCAATAATAAATAAATTTAACTAGCAGTTTATATGCAATAATAAATTTAACAAAAATTTTAACTGGCAGTTTATATGCAAAAATGAATTAACTAACAAGTAAATTATATGGATGCAAATATACCGAGATAATGATGAAATATATGCCAAACAGCTATAAATAAATTTCTAAACACATCATAAATAAATAACAAACATAAGAAATTTTAGAAATTGTGAGTGGGTTAAAGCACTCACTTTTGAATTTAAATTGAATTTAAATTATTCAATTTAAACCCAAAAATTGTACAGTCTCAGAATCCGTCCAAACAAGCGACAAAATGAACGGAATCCCAATAAGAACCTAGTGGAGAAAACCGTGCGTAAATCGGATATCGTACGCAATAGTTATGCGTATTAGAAGATTCAAAAATTAAATTGAAAAATAAACAATAAAACAAATAAAACATACATACGTACACGTCATCCATCTTCTTCACGAAGCCCAACCTAATCGCACGCTACAAAACCAAGCTACCATGCGTGCTCATGCGCTACAGTCCACTGCCTCGCAAACGCACGATACCGGCCACCTCAGCCATCGTTTTCGTCGCCGATCAACTCCATACGCCCCCCCGGTCCCCACGTACGCGATGCCACAGCCGCCATCGCCCACGGAAGAGCAGCCGCCGCCTAGGGTTTTGAACTTCATTGAATTATTCGCGACGATCTGACCGACAAAATTACCCAAGGACCACACCGATGCGAAGCATACGATCCTCTCTATAGAACCCATAAATTTATTTGACGACCGGGCGAGTTTGATTTCGACGTGATAAACGGACGAAAATTGCTCTCTGATTTCTGGACAAATAATGCATCAAATCAGAAAACGAATTCCAGTTTTGAGATGCGTACACCGAGGGCTTCGACATATAATTTTTGTGAATTTTTCTGAGACTTTGAATTTTTGACTTTGATTTTGAATTGTGATTGGATCTAGGGTTTGCATCCACTGAAGAAGAAGAGGAGCTGATGAAATTTTATGTGCAGATAAATGAGAACAGACGGAGGTTAGGGTTTAGCATGGTATTTATAGATAAAGTTGGAATAGACAGATGGATCCGAATTATGAACGTGCTCAACGATAATTGGCCCAAAAATCCCGTTCGGACTTCGGAACGAAATTGGATCACATCCTATATCAAAATAGATAATTTAAAATATTCTAAACGCGATGGAAAAAGTTTCATGTCCAAATTCTATCGTATGAAGAAGTTATGCTAAAATCAATATTTTCAAATTGATTTCAATTAAATCGATTTCAAGGCGTTTCAAGCCCATACGATCAAACGGCAAGTCCGATCGATACGAAACTTGAAATTCTACAATAATTCACCGATACGGATCCGATGAAACTAGTTTCGTCGAAATCCGAGTTAGTGGCCAAAATGGCTATTTTCCTATTAATTAAATAAATTAATAAATCAATCGAATAAATCCAATTTTTATTTCACTTCTATAATTGCCAATTTTTTTATCAACTTTATATTTTTAAATCATTGATACAAATTTAAAAAAATTTAGATGTCCTTTAAATGCTAATTCAGTTATCAATTTCAGCGTTGAATTACAATTTCGTTAAATTCTGAGATTATAAAATAAATTTTCAATAATTCCATTGAATTAAATTTTCGTTCTATTATTCTACCTATTAGTATCAAATAGATGGAACTAACATTGGATTCCTACTTAATTCCATAAATATCTCCAAATTTAATCTAAATTTTTATTAACGTAAAATTTTGAAAATGTTAAATTTCATTCATTTGCAATAAATTCAATTTATTAAATTTTTCCACTTCAATTAAATAAATAAATCTTGTTTTCTACTCCTTAAATCAAATAACGGTCATATTATAAATAGAATTAGCATTTATTACATCTTATAGAATTAACCATCTTTAGTGACAAAACAAATCTATCCTAACTGCACAAATTTAGACAATTAATTGCAATTTGATTTCACATTAAACTTCATTAATTATCAATTGAAAACTGAATAAACCGTTTGTTTATTTAAAATCTTGCTATTCAATGACTTGATAATTTATGAGTATAATTAACATTGATTCCCGATTATTACTTAAATATATCACAAAACATTAAATTTAGATTCACTACAATTTATTACCAAAAATTTGTTTAGTGCCATCAATTATTCCCTTTACAATTTTTATAGATTCATTAATTATCAATTATCATTCAAATAAATCCATTCATTTGATTCCTTCCAATTAATAAAAATTGATTTCTATAAATTGATTTGATTTCATTGCCAAATATATACATAAATTTCTACTAAATGCATACACACTTCCGTTACTACTCTTATTTGCATTAAAGTAATATTATTATTAACCACAAACATTAAAATTTACTTATCTAAACATTGATTGTACAAACTTTCAATTTATTACATATTACTTCCCTAGTTAATATAACTTCAGAATTTATCCCCGATTCCCTAATTTAAATCAATTACAACCTTACAAGTTGTTTCAATTAATAGGTATTGCACAAATTAAGTTATTTAATCAATTTCATTTACGATACAATTATCATTGGTTATACTATAGTGCATTAATATTCTTTTTATATCTTAAATTCAAATGATGTAACATTAAATTCCATTTACTACACTAGATCCAATTAATTAAAATTTAATATCAATAAATCGTTTTAAATTTTTATTCAACAAATTTCTATAATTTCATACATAATATTGAATTCATTCAATCACCCCTAATTATATCATTTCACTAGTTAAATCAATATTCCCATTTGTTTTCTTATATTAAACTTATAACCAAGGATGACAATTTTCGTAATTTTAATTAATTGCCATTTCATTTTGAATTTGTAAATCTTAATTTCAATTGCTAAACTTAAATTTCTAACATTTGCTTCGATATAACTTCTAAAATTTTTATTAAGTTTTCATTAATAAATCTTTTCTTCCTTTTCTTTAATTCAACAACTTGTTCTATTATGAATGCCGTTAACATTTTCTCCAAATATCCCTCAATTAACATTAACGTAAACTTTTATTTATTGTTATTGCAATTTTATACAAAATTCAACTTCGACTAACTTTATTGCCTAAATTTACATGCAGTTACTTTTTATAAATAAATTATTGCATTGGTTAATCCAACAATTACTTTCATTTTCTCATTTTATATTGTATAACCAAATGTAACAACTTACACTATTCATAAGTGGGATCTCCCTTCAATTATCAAAATTTAATTTTTATAACCATTGCTAAATTACATTCTTAACATTTACTTCAATATAGGTTATAAATTTTTTTTTCTTCCAAATTTAGTTACAAAATCTCAATAATTTAACCAAATTTATTTACCAAAATTTACGGGTCGTTACAGTAGTAACAATGACTTTTGACCGTTGAAGACTCAAAAGGGAAAAAAGCTACATTACTTAACTCAAAAATTCATGACAATTTGTTATTCATTTCTTGTAGGACTTGTTCCATCCATCTCCACCTGATAGTGGTTAATCCAGTAGCATGGTCTTTAGTTTTACCATGATCATTATTAATATACTAGCTTTTGGTCAATATAAAATGATGGGAAAATAGATGAAAATTTATCAGAAAAGACAATGAAATAAAAATGCACTAGAAACAGGACTCGAGTACAGCCTCAAGCCGAAGCTCAATTTAGCATCCAAATCGAACAAGTTATCAAAGTGGGAAAGAGCCAAACCTCGAATTTAAGCCAAAAAACCAGAAAATTGCTCCAAACAAAGCTAGTGTGCTCTCGGAAAGATCCATTTAAAAAATAGAGAGAGGGAGAGAAAGAGAAGAAGAAGAAAGAAAAAATGTGTAGTGCTTCGAAAGGAGCGCACTCTAGTCAAAATTCAGAGAGCTTCGGTCTTAAAAAAAGAAGTTTTCAATTGAAAAAAAAAACAATCATAAAAAGGAAGTTTATAGTCGAAATAATAGCGGTCCAAAACAAACGGAGAGTGCTCATGAAAGAACAAGCATCATAGGAAATTTCAACCCACTCCTCATAATTGTAAATGCATCATCTTAAAATGAAAAAAGGTTTGAAACCAGATGGAGCAAGGAAAAATAACAAAAGGAAAGAGAAAACAACATTAATCGACTCTATTTTCCTAAATAAATATCGATGCTCTACCATTACTCTGCTAAAGCGATGCATATATTTTCAACTTTTGTAATCAGATCTCAACCATATAAAAGTAATGTACATACAAGTAAGGAGATAAAAAGGAGCAAGAAAGTGCTTCGCTAATTGTCGAACCATTTGTGCACTTTTTTTCTTCCTTTTTTCTATGAATTTTGCGTCTGATCATTTTATTTTTTATATATAATCTCTGATTTTGTTCTCTTTTTTGAGTATTTTATTCCTAATTACAATTCTCATGTATAAATCTACAAATAAAAAACTATTGGGGTTTGTGGCCAAAACAGTTTGTTGCACATAATTTTCATGAAGCAAGAGAAATATTATAAGATAAAGGTTACAAAGAATTACTATGGTCTATTGAGATGATTAGGAGCATGATAGTAAAGCTATTGGAAGTATGAAGGTACTACTATTGAAACATGAGATATATAGTTTATTATGTGGGGAAAAAGGCGAATCTTTAATGAAAACTTATTAAAAGATATCACATATATGGATTTATAAGTTATCATAGACATGGAGGCATTAAGGATATTATAAAGCACATATTCATGAACATATTGATATGTTCTTGCAAGCAAACTAATTCAAGTATATATACGAGGAAGGAAAGTATAAAAGAGATTATTTAATATGAAGGGATAAGGGAAATTGCTTATATGAAGCGTAATTGTAGTAGTGTGAAGAGGAGATTATACTCAACTAGAGATAACAAGTCCAAGCCACTCCACTTGCGACCCTGTCACTTTTTCAAATTCTATACATGAATATAATTATGCTACTAACTTGCATGAACTACTCATACTCTGAGATTATGACATTTATGTCTATTTGGATAGTATGCCTTGCCACATCATTAATCTGTATCAACTTCAATTGACCAAGACAAGCATGCCGCATCACTCATCAACTACTATAACTAAGGGGTCTACCCTATATAAAAGAGGCACTTCTCCTCATTTTTCTTAATCTATCTTATTTTTCTCACTTGTAATTTCCAAACTCACACGAGAGCTTGAGAATAATTTTAATGGCCAATCAGGAAGAAGATGCTTTGTACACTTCTATAAATCCAATGAATAAAAGAAATTGCAAATAAGTTTGAAATTTAAATTTTGTTCATATATTAATGTGCTTGTTAATAATTCTCCATTTTTGGACATATGTGGTATTTTTTCAAAATCAAGTAGCTTTGTCAAGATGATGATATTTTAAATGTTGGACCAAAAATGGTTTAAAACAATTCTACTAAGCTCTCTACCCTTATCCAGGTGAAACTTATGTCACGAAAGTTCCTTGTAAAAATTCATATTGTAAGTAGAATTCAAATTATGAAACAAAAAATGTATTCATTATACCCACCACTTGATTGGATAGTGAAAAAAAACACAAAAGATTCAACTATCAAAAAGAAGAACACAACACTTGACATGCTCTCACATTAAGTGTGCAACTTTAGAGGCTTGATAACGGTGAATTAACTGCATATTGTGGAAAACTTTGTAACATCAACACAATGTTCATTTTTATTTGGAAATTTTAGGGCATCCCAAATCCTTAATTTATACTGAATAAAGAAACACATACGATCATGAATCATTGGTTAGAAGAACAATAGATCTTACACTTTGAATAACTGCAATAGATTCAATATGAAGAGAGAAACGCAAATTTAGATCCAACCTTCCATTATTATTCAATTTAAAAGAATGGCAGAGAGATTACAATCAGATAAAGATATTGAATTTGGTAATTTTATGACTTTATCATGTCGTCACATCACTTAATGGAACCTCCACTTCAACAAAAACTTCTTATCAACCCATGCATGCCTAGTAATCATAATACACTTGGTTGCTAAACACCATAACTATATCTGTCACTCCTTCACTATGGTCTAGAAAAATGTGCTTGCTACCCTAATGTTTATCATTTCTCTTGTCTACATAAGTTGGACAACCAAACACTCTAAAAAGTGTAAAAACTCACATGCTTTCGTTTTCATATCTCCTTGGATCTTCAGATCTATGACAATGGAAGATGTATAGTTAATGAGATAAACTTTCATAGAGGCTTCCTCTGCCTAAAATTCCATCTGCAATCCAACAGTCAGCCATAATCTACTAGCCTTCTCTAACAATGGCTGAGCCATCAGTTGAACTGCCAGTGAATCGCTAAGATATGTAAACATTAACTGAAAATACATCCAATCTCGAAGCTGTAAAATTTGAGTAGACCTTAAGCCAATTAGATTGAATTAAAGTTGTTTTAAGTGCGAGTAAACATGATATCATTGTTAAGAAATGGAAAACGAGACGCAACTTTTTAGAGTGGTTCGATCAGAACCTAGATTATGTCTAATATGGTTTTTTTTCCTCCTATTATTCCTTGATTTTTGGTTACAGGGTTTATAATAAATACAATGGCGTTGCTATATCAATTACTAGTTAGAGCTTGTTATTCTTAGGAGAAAGTGAGTAATTAATTTGATCCTCATGGTCGACATGTGGAGTCCCTTAAATAGATGTCAATGTTGCAATTTGGATGGCTTAAATATGGTATACTCTTGATATGATTTAAATGGCTCGGGTTGATGCCTTGCACCTTAAGTGTTTCTATAGGCATTGATGCCAAAAGAATGGCCTAGAATTATTGTCTTAGACATTCGTGCTACGACAAGAGAGTTGTAGAAGAATAATGCCCTTGGCCATAACTTTTTCCGTTGTTGCTACAACCGCTTTTTTCCAAAGAGAGTGCCACAATTGTTGATTTTGTCTGTTGCTCTATCATAGCAATTTAGGGATCAAAACTTCAAAATGATTTGGGTCCCTATCTTATATAAGATAGAAGCCAACCAAGCAAGATTTTGGATGATGGGCGCTAGTTTGATGTGAGGGATGAGCATAAATTATGTTATACCCAATTTTAGCAAGAAGATAGAAAAGGAAAAAATTCGTGGATAAAAATCAAAGGAGCATTAATAGAAATGTTAAAATGAAAAATGATATTTGGCAACGAATGGTTGATCAAAGGCATATGAAGCTATCACATTTATGATGCTTTCAATATATATATATATATATATATATATATATATATATATTGAGTATGAAGCTATCGAGTTTATGAAGCTATCAGATTAGTAGGAGCTATCGAGATTATGTAGCAATAGGCTATTTGAAGATATTGAGTATATGAAGCTACTAAGTTTACGAAGATATCGAGTACATGAAGCTGCCAAATATATATACTTCTCGAATTTATTAATAGGAACCCTATTTAATTATTTATTAATCCTCTTTAATTAAATTCTATCTATTTTATGGGGTGTTAAAAACATCCAGTTTGTGCCAGACCATGCCCATACCAGGCATCCACTAACAGCATCGCACATATGCCAAGGAGCCTCCTATTAGTGCCTCATGATCGAATCGCCTTATATCCAATAATAAGTTTGCAGAATAAATAATGTCTAGACCTACTTGCCTGTGTACACATCTACCTTGTCCCGTAGTATCCAAAATTCTAGAATTAGAGAGCTAACTTCCCTTACTTATATCATACAATACACACACACATGCGCGCGCACACGCACACACACACACACCACTGTATAATATATATTAACCTGGGCCATAAGTCGAGGTTTAAGTCACGCGTAAAATACGTTGACCAGTTAACCATTGGCTACTGTAGTGATCGACCAGCTACAATAAGTTTGTCGACGGTCAGTTTTGATTATTAATATTATTATTATATTCTTTTCCATCTGCTATTGTTAATCTGATTTTCAACAGTAAATCATATTATGGTATGATTGTGATAATCCCTCAACTCCCGAGCAGATTTCACTTATTTGTTAAAATATAAACTCTGACTATAATTCCAATAATTTTTGTGCATAACTTATAATTCTATTTACACGTTTTCAATTCCTTAATTTACTAATTACATATGTATATTTACATCTTAAAACCAGTTCATGGTGGAACCAACAAGGTATATGCATATTAAATTTTAGATTCAACTCAAGATGAATGAAAGGGTATATTCATATTAAATAAACATTATCTTCGAAAAAAATTCAAACTAACATTCATCTCAGATTTAAATTAGTTAATTTCCAGATCAAATAAATACATGAATAAACTCAAATACTTGTAAATCATCATAATTAAAAATAAAGCTACTCACCTTTTAGGAGCTTTCTTCCATTTATCTCTACTTGATTCACCCTCCTTTTGATTTGATTTTATCTTGGTTATCTCGTCTTCTTCTCTAACCTCTGATTTATCTTTTAAATTTCTCTTTAGAAATTTTAAAGGGCAGAGAGGGAGAGATTTTTTAGTGTACTGAACATATTGTGATTTTCGAAACGATTACTATTAGGACAACATCCTATTTATAAACGTTGAAATCAATGCCAATCCTTGGTTTAATAATATTATATCCAAGCCGTTCAACCTAGGCTAACCCTAGCCAAAATTGTTCGATCAGTTGATGAGGGGTGTGTTGACACCAAAATGGATCAACATCCAAAGACATATAGAAACATTTAGATCTAATAGAAAGTATATGGAAAACGATGAGACAACAAGGTTTTTAAAGTGGTTTGGCAATCTCTATCCAATTTCCACGGTAGTTTTTATTGATTATAGATTTAAGAGAGATTTGGAGTTACTAGTAAAAGGTATCCATTGATCTAAAGCTTAGAACAACAAATAGCAGCTTTCTTAGTGACTTTGATGAAGTGGAGATTGGAGATGAAGAAAATAAAGTACAAAAGGTCCTTTTCTAGTAGCCATAGGGCTTCTATTTGTAAGGAAAATGTCTAGCAAAACCAGATGCCCATGAAATATCAAGTCTAGATCTAGATCCGATGGTGTAAGAGAGGCTTTAGATGTCGAATTTTCTATCAGTTATGTTAACAAGATTTCTTGTCAACACCCCAAAGTTATTCCAAGCAATATGGATAGACTAGTTTGAGCGAAGGGCAAGATACCCTTAAGAATTGCCTTTGTATTTAGCTTCACTTGTTATTAGATCTTGGGTCAGACCTTTCGACGTTGTCGAAAGGTTTAACCTTTGTATTTGAATACCTTTCATCTGAGTTGAACTTGAATGAGGTCTTATACAAAAGCTTTCCTTTTAGTTAAGTTGAAGTTCCTTGAGTTTGTCCTTTTAAGACTATTTTTTATCTTATCGGATGTTTAGGATGATAACCCTCTTTGGGTTTGAGTTGAATGTCAAACTCCTTGGTGGATATGTAGAAGCTTTCGACTTTGTTGAATGGATTGATCAACTATTATCTTTGATCCTTGTTGAAAGGTTTACGAAACGTCTTTTTTAGATTAAGCCTTGAAAGTCAAGGTATCTATATTTAAAGAGCCGACTTTGACCTAGTCGAAAGGTTAGACCACTTAGATTATAACTCTGAAAATTTACTGATACCTTTATAGCATAAGCTCTTTTGACCTAGTCAAAAGGTTTAGGCCTCAAAGTTAGTCACTTCGGGAGATTTCTGATTATGTTAGACCAAAGGTATTATCAAACTTGTTGAAAGGTTTAAACTACGAGGTTAAGTGCTTCCAAAGGTTGCAATAGTTACTTTGTAGTAGAAGTGTTGTCGACCTTGTCGACAAGAACCTTCCGACGATATTGAACCTGAAATCAAGAGTTAATCCAACAAAAGTTAAGTAAACAGCAAAGTAATTATTAGAGCCAAGACTTCCCTTTTTATCCATGAAAAACTCCATTTTATTAAACCCCCAAATTAGCACCCAATTAAGGTTACAATGTCTTCATTAAGAAAGTACAATGTTTGAATGAGAGAATTCGTATCCCCAAAATTGGACCCCTTGGGTCTTATTTATAGATGCATGCGGCCCTCCTTTCGACTACATGCTCTCAACTGGGTCGAAAGGTCTCCCTTTTATATGCAGCCGTGAACCCTTCGACTCTGTTGAAAGGTTTGTCTTTCATATGCTATTTTGAACCTTTCGACTTTGTCGGAAGGTTGCACTTTACTTGATTGTTGTGAACCCTTTGATCTTGTCGGAAGGTTGTTCTTCATCCGATTGTTTTGAACCCTTCGACCTTGTCGAAAGGTTTCTCTTTGAGGGCTATGCTTTCCTTCAACATTTTCGAAAGGTTGTCTTTCGCTCTTTGTTGACTTGTGAGTGCTACTTTCTTGATAAACCTTTCGTCATTGACGAAAGGTAACCTAGACGTGCTTTAACCGGCTCGGAAAGCTTGTTATGATTTCAAAAAGGTCAATAAGTAGTTACTCACACTTGCTTTGACTTCTTCATCCCATTCGAAAGGTAAGAACATCTTGGATACTAGAGATGGAACCGTCCACCTTCCGACTCCATCAAAACGTTTGATGCTAGTGGATTCTGATGACTGCATCCCTTTGACTCCTTCGAAAGGTTTGGGCTGTGCTTCTTTTCCTTTGTCTTTGTTGAAAGACCTTTCAACTTAGTTGAAAGATTGATTTTTTGTGTAACATTTACCCCCTATTCGAAGGGACGCTCTTAACTTTCCAAGTTATTTTTGTCGAGAGCTTTATATCTTTCTGCCTTTTGGCCTTCCCATGTTAATCCGGGACGTCAATTTAAATCTGATCCAATATTTAATAATTTGGGTGACTTTTCTTATACATTCGCCTCTTCTCTTTCTTCTTCTTTTACTTGAAACGAAAATATTACATACAAGTAAAAGAATTTCTCCATAACTTCTCAGATCAAACTTTTAAATAATACGGTAATTTCTTGAATTCGATTCATAATTTTAGTCTAATATCTAGTCTTATCTGTTTTTAACCACATTTCTAGTTTTCTAAATCCAAAACTGAAATTCAATTTCAATTTTTTTTTCAAATTTTCTCCAAAATTAGGTTTTGAATAAACAAAACTCATCCTTGTCTCTAGATCTAGAGATTGGTAGTGTTTGATAAAGGAAATCCCTTTATCGGGTTTAATTTTCAATCCAAAGTTTATAAATTTGGCCTTTTGTTTTTAATCTTAGGTTTTTAATCTATTGATAATTTTTATTATTCTATGAAATCGAATTAGATCAATTCCAAATGAAATCAGTTTTGCTAATGGGTTTGTTTTACTTGTTCTTGAAGAAAAATTTGAAAAATGCATTTATTATTGGGTTTGGTTTTGGTTAAACTCGATATGTTAACCTGCAACCCACTAGTGTACAATTTGGTAACTCAAAATGACCTTTCTACTTCCTCAAAGGAGACTAAGGAGGTAATAATGAATTTCCCTCTTTGTACCTTTCGATGAGGTCGTAGGGTACTGTGATGTTAACTTTTCATTGTTGTCGAAAGGTTAGATAATTTAATGGTGTAACCTTTCGACAGCGAGCACTCGACAAGGTTAATGAGTTTCGATCCTTTCGACTACTTCCTTTCGACAAGGTTAGAATCTTCAACCTAAGAGCTATTTCTGCCCATCTTTGTCGAAACTTTAAAGTACACACGAGTCAAACCTAAAACCTTTTGACTTCGATGGTAAAACGTGTTTTGATAACTTTGACCGGACCTTTCGAAAATATAGACAATATCAACATTTTCAAATTAAGAAACTTAAGGTTTTGGTGTCAACCATGTCGAAAGGTCTTGCCACTTGACTTTATGTTATACTTGAAGTAGATCCAGGTTTCCAAAGAGCTTTCGACATTGTTGAAAGTTGATGAATGGGTTGATGTTCCACCTCTTCCTTTCGACCTTGTCGATAGCTTTAGGAAGTTATATTTTCACTTGCTTTTTCAACACTGTTGAAGTGTAATGGTCAAAGTTGACGTCATTGTCTTTTTGACATTGTCGAAAGCTTGAATTTTTAACCTTTCGCCATTGTTAAAAGCTTGATTTATAGTCCTTCACATTTTTCAAAAGCCGCCATTACAAAGCATTCGACTCTGTTAAAAGCTTTCACTATAAACCTTTCGACTTTTCTGAAAGCTTTAACTATTAAGTTTTTGACACAAACTTTTTGCACCATCTTCTAAACCTTGTGTATGTTTTCATGCATAAGACATCTAAGCAAACATATTTACTTTTGAATTCTTGATTGCTTTTAAATTCATAATTGATTAAGAGTTTTTTATTAAAACATTTTCACCTAGCAGAATCATGAGCTCTCCAACGATTGAAGCCACTGCTAAGCAATCTTCCATCGAGTCTCAAAGTGAAGTGAATGCCATACTGAAAGACTTTGGCATCAACGAGATTGAAGCCATCCCCCCTAAATCCACTGATACCATAGAAAACCCTCTGGAAGGGTATTTTGCATACACAGCCATCCATATATGGCATGGTGGCTTTCTTCCATTTCCTAAATTCATGCTCTTCTGCTTATCTCGTATTGGAGATGCTCCAATACTGTTGAATATGCGCTTATATGTTTTTGTTTGATGATAATAAACATATATATTCATTTAAATGTATTTGGTAATGTACTATTTTGTTTTTCATAGATTAAATAAATATTTGTTGAATAAATAAATATTTGTTGAATAAAATAAATTACATAGAATTTGAATTTGAATTCAAACAGAACAAGTTACACAGATTTTGAATTCAAACAAATATTTTATTCAAACTAATATTTATTACAATTTTAAATAGTACAATGTCATGCTCTCACTATACAGATACATTTTTGATTACAATCACATCACATTTCACATTTACAGTTAACCTCACTACATATCACTCACACTCGTATTTTGTCTTCAACTGCATTCCGGTTTGAATCCAGCATCTGAGTAATCTGCAAAAATATTTTCAAACGCAGTAAAATTGAAAGAGAAATATTTTTGAAATTTGAAAGAAACGATGATTTTGAAAACATTGTTTGCCTCAGTTATTTGGGTTGTTCGTCATCATTTTTGACTGTGCAATATCTTTGCATATCAGTATTTTTATCAGGGACATGTAACTATAAGTGGCTGCAGTACACACGTGTACATTCGTATACGTGTGCACTGCCTCGCCAACTCGTGTACAAAAAAAAATCAAACAAAAGCACAGAAATCAAAAACAAGATCAAACCCAAGATAGGTTCAACTCAAGGCAAATAGACAAAGCAATTGACTACAAACAGTTCAAGACTAAAGCCACTAACAAATGCAACAGCAACATGCTTGAAGACTCCAGCACGACCAAGTATGGAGTGTACAAATGCAAATGTCCAAACAACAACATGAAGTGAATCAAGTTCAAGCCACAAGTGTACATGAATACAACTCGACTGCAACAGTACAGTCATGAAGACTGCAAGAACATGAACATAGAGCAACAATGAAACTGACTCAAAGCACAAAAGTGCAACAGTGAAGTGACAAATGTTCAGTGGTGAAGCAACAGAGATCAGAGACCAAGCAAAGCATAGTAACTACGTGAAGCAACAGTCTGACCAAAAGGCTACATGAAGTATGCAAGTTCAACCTCTTCATTAAACAACTCAAGACCAAGTTGCAACAAAGTTCAAAAGTGCATCAAAGGCAGTTCAATGTGGATAGCAACAGCAAAAAGGGACTGCAACAAACATATATGCAGCATCAAGTCAAAGTATGCAACTACGTGACATAAATGCAACTACAACGATGCAAGCGAAGAACCAAAGTCAGTGGCAAGCTTCAAACTGCATAAGTGACCATGAAACTGACTCGAAGCAGTAGTGACAGTAAGCATGAATCAAGCTCAGTGGCAAATGCATAAACATATCAGAGTGAAACATTTGAGTTGCAACATGAATGAAAAGAACCAGATACAACAGTGCACAAGTACAAGAAACTTGAATTCAATTGCAACAACTCAATGGACCAAACTGCAAGTACAGGAGGCAGCTCAATATAAACATGCTCGGGTCAGAGACAACACAGTGAAAGTTCACAAGTGCAGACACATAGAGCAGTGATAATGAAACTGCAGTGCAACTACAATGAACACTACTGACCAGTGAATACAAGAACAAGTTGAGATGCACAATGCCACCAAGTGAAACAAATGTAGAACTGACAAATGTATCAACTCAACTACAGCCAGTAATGAAGTTCTGCATCAAAAATGAAGACACCAAGTAAACAAACTCAAGATTACAGGGCAGTGGACAGTACAAGCTTGCAGAATGCAAATGGACTCGACAAAGTATACAAGTGCTACAAGCAGCAATGTGCAACTGCAGTGAAGCTACTGAAGGCAACATGAAGAAATGTACATGCACCGGTGATGAAAGCTACAAGATACACAAGTTTAGTTCATATACCAGTGATACAAGTGCAACACAGTGGGAACAACAATGAATACTGCAACATAACCAAATGTCAAAACTGCATCAATCACAAATGCAATGCAAGTGGAGTAATAGAACACCATGATATTCAGCTCAATGAATACTGTAACAACAAACTCAACCAAAACAAGTATTGCAGTAATGAATGCATCACATATACAACATCAAAGTGCAACAGAATGGATGCAGCAGTACCAAGTGATAGTGAAGATGGCCAGAGATGAAGACAGGGGCAAACACAAGATGGCCAGAGATGAAGACAGGGGCAAACACAAGATGGCCGAAGCAGTGAAGTCAGAATTTTCGAAAATAGGATGCTAAAGTCAAGACAGAGAATTCTACAAATATATTCGTCTTTGAAAAAGTCAGCAATGAAAAAGGGGAAGTTTTAATACCGTGTGAATCAAGAAAATCGAACGCAACACAATCAAAGCCGTGCGTATCAAGGTATAATTAAAATCAGGAAAGCATAATTTAGGAAAGTATCGAATCGATACAAGCAAAATCAAGTGCCCAGAATTCACATAAATACAATCCCATACTATCATCATCGGCATGGAAAAAGAGCAAGCAATCAAACAAGCAACAAAAGAAACAACATACCAAAGAGTGGATTGCTGAAGTAAGACAGAGAAGAATCAAATAGCCATCAACGAATAAAAGAAGCCGAAGCCCTAGCCAAGCAGAAAAATTCCTCAATCCCAAGTCAGCAAGCAGAGCGTCTGAGAATATCAATAAGGAAATCGAGCTTCAGATCTCTCAAGCCTTAATTTGACAGAGAAATTGAAGAGCAAAATATCGCCGCCATTTTTTTTCTCAAGAGAGAATTGAAGATCGGGTTAATAAAAACAAGGGGCCGACCTTGTTTTTTAAAAGGGATTAAGTTTTTTGTTTAGGGTTCAATTAATAAAGGGGTTTTTTAATTATTTTATTTTGAGCAAAAATCAGCATTCAAGTTGTAGTTTAATTTTTGCTCCGGTGTTATTTTTAAAGTTGTTTTTTCTTTTCGAGTCGAAGAATCTGTAAATCACCACCTAGGGATTAGGTAGTGTCAGATTGTCTATTTAGAATTAGTTCAGTGAGCAGAGAGTGCGAGTTTGCAAAGCTCTATAGGCGGGAGCAGTGTTTGCGAGTGAGCGAAACTCTATAGGCGGGAGCAGGGTGTGCGAGTCTAGTAGAGTGTTTGTGAGCGGGAGCAAAAGGGTCTGCGAGTCTAGTAGAGTGTTTGTAAGCGTGATACTGTTTAATTCTAATAGAAATCTGGGAATGCAGCAGTAGGCAAGGGTTGCCGAAGCTGGGTAAATTTTGTGTGTGATTTACTTTTCAGCATATTTATTTCTGCAAATATATTTCTGTGTTTAATTTGAGAAAATTTGCTATAACCCTATTCACCCCCCTCTAGGGTTAATCTAGATCCTACAAGTGGTATCAGAGCCCGGTATATTTTTTTTTTATTTAACTCTAGAGTCATGAATTCATCAAATAATGCTTTTTCTGAGGGGCAATCTATTGTTAGGCCACCCATGTTTAACGGGAACGATTATGCTTATTGGAAAGTTAGGATGAGTATTTACCTTAGTTCCGTTGATTATGATGTTTGGGATATTATTGAAACTGGCTATAAACCTCCCACTATTATCGTTGGTGATACTGAGATTCCTAAACCTAAGGATAGGTGGGATGCTAACGATAAGAGATTGAAAACGACAAATGCTAAAGCCATGAATGCTTTGATATGTGCTCTTGATAAAAATGAATTTAATAGAATTTCTCATTGTACAACAGCACAGGAAATTTGGCACACTTTGGAGGTGACACACGAAGGAACTTCTCAAGTCAAGGAGTCTCGTCTAGCCCTATTCAGCAATGAATACGAGAACTTTGTGATGGTCAAAGGCGAGAGCATAAAGGACATGTTTGGATGCTTTTCAACTTTGGTGTACAACGCTAGAGCACTTGGGAAGGTATTCACTGAGGTAGAGCTTGTGCGGAAGATACTACGAGTTTTACCAATGAACTTTGAGGCAAAAGTCACAGCAATCCAAGAATCGAAAGATCTGAGCAAACTAAGCATGGAGGAGTTGATTGGCAACTTGATGACATATGAGCTTGAGTTAAAAGCAAAGGAAGAACGCAACAACTCCGAACCAAAGAAGAAGAGGATTGCCTTAAAGAGCAAAGAAGAAAGCGATGAAGAAGATCCAATTGAAGAGCTTGCAATGGCTATCAATAATCTTAGAAGATGGTCTAGATTCAAGCCACGCAAGAAGAAAACAAAGGGCAATAGGTCAAAAAATTCCGAAAATTCCGATAATGAACTGACGTGTTATAACTGCAACAAGCCTGGCCACATCAAACCAAAATGCCCACTTCTCAAAAACAACAAAGAAAAGAAAAAGGCGAAGAAGGTATTTGCAGCGACTTGGGATGATGAAGAAGGAGAAGAAGCTTCGGATAGCAGCTCAGAGGAGGCTAACTTGTGTCTTATGGCGAAATCAAATTCAGATTCAAGCTCAGAGGAATCTAGTGAGGAAGGTGAGTATTCCTATAGAGATCTTGTTTTTATGTGTTCTGATCTTACTAAAGTAGTTGATGCTCTTGAATCTAAAATTGAAAAACTGAAAACTGATAGGAAAGAACTTGCTCGTAAAAATTTTAGGTTAGAAACTGAACTTGAAAATATTCAAAACCTAGAATGTAAAAGATGTAAAGTTTTAGATTCAGAATTGACAAGACTTAAGAATAACTCTGAGAATCTTGAAAAAGAAAACTTGAATCTTAAGGAAACCATCGACACTAGGAAAAAGGATTTTATAAATCGATGCACCTCACTTGTCACTGAAAATACAACACTAAAAACCAAAGTCCAAAATCTTGAGAAATCTTTGAATAACTTTTCAAGAGGCGAAAAATCTTTCAACATGCTATTGGGAAATCAAATTTTTGCTAACAACAGAAAAGGACTTGGTTTTGGGAAAACACAAGCTGAGGATAATGCAAAAGGGAAAAGTATCTTTGATAAATGTGAAATAATTGGACATCATGTTGAAAATTGTAGTCATAGGAACAAGAACACAAAATTTATACAAGTTTGGGTTCCTAAGAATTCTACAAACAGATTTCATGTCTATTGGAACAAGAATAAAAGGACTAAACAAGTTTGGGTTCCAAAGGGTTTGTTTATTCATAATGTTTCTGCCACTAACAATCATGGACCTAGAAATAGGTCACAAAAATCTTTCATCGTGTAGGTGTGGTGGCAGGCTAAGGAACGACAACGGCGTTCTCTGGATTTTGGCTGTTCCAGAAACACAACGAGCAACAAAGCAAAGTTCCTTAGCCTAATATAAATGTGACAGAATCACAATGGGCAATCACGAGAAATTATCGTAAAGGTAAAACAGGTGAAAGTATATTAAATGTGATAATCTGCACCATATTCTGAATTAAAATTGCGATAATGATGTGATGTCTTTAATTCTGACTTATTGATATGATTTTTCCTTTGACTTATTCTTACTTTGATTTGTGCTTAAAAGTAGACCAACCATCCTTTCATCATTGAACTTAATATGTTTGGTCAAATGATGGTATTTTATTGATCCTTGATTACTCATGCTATACTTAGATATATTTTGACACTTTGGTCACCGCTTGTAAATTTGCACGATTTCAAATTCATGTGAAAAAGGATTTTAAGAAATTGTTGAAACTTCAAGAAATTGTTTTTGAAATAATTATGATGTTGACTGACTGTTGATTACTCATGAATATAATTGTTTATCCTATGCTTTCTGAAATTAACACCATGATACTTGGTTGAGTGTGAACATGGCTTCAATTCAAAATCCAAAGAATGTCATTTAAACTGTTGCTAAAATTGAGTTTGAAATTTTTGATGCACACTTCATGTCTGGTTTACCAAATCCAGTTAGTGATATTTTGGATTGAAAAAGAAATTCAGATGCAGTTCATACTGGTAATCTAGTTGATAGAAAACATACGAGTTGAACGTGATTAATTTTTGAAACATTCATTTGCTGCATCATTTTTCCAAAGAGAATATCTGCATATTTTTCACTTGAAATAATTTTTCATTTAGCAAAATTTTTTTCTCTCATATAACCCCTTCGAGAAAATAATTGTTTGACCATATTTTCAGATCAGTCATTCTTATTTGATTTTAAATGACAAAAATTTTGACTGATCCGACCCCCTACTAATTATCAAAGAGATAAATAGTGATTGAAAAAGTGATGAGTGTTGATATTTAACATACATTACTCAAGAGAGTATATTTGGAAAATTTCTTTAGGAATTAAAACAAGAATTATAAAACTTTTTGTTGGGTAAACATTCCATGACCATTTCTATATCTATCATTATTTCTATCGACCATGGTTTATCAAATATTCAATATAGTTTGTCGATATGTGGTACTATAATCAGGAATCATTTGTTTTTCATGTCATATTTTTTTAAATAAATAAATAAATATCCAAAGTATTCACTCTCATTTAAAAGTCCTCACGGTTATGCATGGGTGAATTACTTGAATTTTTTTTATTATGTGCTTCCATGCTCATTTAAAAGTCCTCACGGTTATGCATGTATGGAACGCATATCAAAATTAAATTGCTTAAATAGACAAGTTAATTCTAATCCCATTTAAAAGTCCTCACGGTTATGCGTGGTTAGAAGATACTTGATTTCATTTTTAAAATTAAATTCGAATACTACTAATCTCATTTAAAAGTCCTAACGGTTATGCATGATTAGTAGATATTCAAATTCCTGATATAAATACCACAAGTTGATTCAACTGTATGATTTTATATGAACACCATATCCATCATTTCTAAAAGTGGAATATGCGCCTAACAAGGGTAGTTATGTTTTTTGTTTGATTCTTATTGAAGTTTACTATTTATATTCAATTTGATTTTAATGTTGGATTAATATTGATCACTTAATCTCTATTTTTTCTCTAACACTATTATTCTTTTGCTGATAACAAAAGGGGGAGAGAAAAGTTAAGATTTTGTCAAATAGAATCAAGCAAAGGTCAAATAATTTTTCCATATGCATCTAGGCTTATTTGAATATTTCTATTCGTATGCATATATGTAGGGGGAGCATCATGTAGAGAGGATGCATTTAAATAGGGGGAGCAATTAGAGTATATAATTGGTCAAATACATTTAACACATGTACAAAATCTTAAATATATGTTTGTTATCATCAAAAGGGGGAGATTGTTGAATATGCGCTTATATGTTTTTGTTTGATGATAATAAACATATATATTCATTTAAATGTATTTGGTAATGTACTATTTTGTTTTTCATAGATTAAATAAATATTTGTTGAATAAATAAATATTTGTTGAATAAAATAAATTACATAGAATTTGAATTTGAATTCAAACAGAACAAGTTACACAGATTTTGAATTCAAACGAATATTTTATTCAAACTAATATTTATTACAATTTTAAATAGTACAATGTCATGCTCTCACTATACATATACATTTTTGATTACAATCACATCACATTTCACATTTACAGTTAACCTCACTACATATCACTCACACTCGTATTTTGTCTTCAACTGCATTCCGGTTTGAATCCAGCATCTGAGTAATCTACAAAAATATTTTCAAACGCAGTAAAATTGAAAGAGAAATATTTTTGAAATTTGAAAGAAACGATGATTTTGAAAACATTGTTTGCCTCAGTTATTTGGGTTGTTCGTCATCATTTTTGACTGTGCAATATCTGTGCATATCAGTATTTTTATCAGGGACAGGTAACTATAAGTGGCTGCAGTACACACGTGTACATTCGTATACGTGTGCACTGCCTCGCCAACTCGTGTACAAAAAAAAATCAAACAAAAGCACAGAAATCAAAAACAAGATCAAACCCAAGATAGGTTCAACTCAAGGCAAATAGACAAAGCAATTGACTACAAACAGTTCAAGACTAAAGCCACTAACAAATGCAACAGCAACATGCTTGAAGACTCCAGCACGACCAAGTATGGAGTGTACAAATGCAAATGTCCAAACAACAACATGAAGTGAATCAAGTTCAAGCCACAAGTGTACATGAATACAACTCGACTGCAACAGTACAGTCATGAAGACTGCAAGAACATGAACATAGAGCAACAATGAAACTGACTCAAAGCACAAAAGTGCAATAGTGAAATGACAAATGTTCAGTGGTGAAGCAACAGAGATCAGAGACCAAGCAAAGCATAGTAACTACGTGAAGCAACAGTCTGACCAAAAGGCTACATGAAGTATGCAAGTTCAACCTCTTCATTAAACAACTCAAGACCAAGTTGCAACAAAGTTCAAAAGTGCATCAAAGGCAGTTCAATGTGGATAGCAACAGCAAAAAGGGACTGCAACAAACATATATGTAGCATCAAGTCAAAGTATGCAACTACGTGACATAAATGCAACTACAACGATGCAAGCGAAGAACCAAAGTCAGTGGCAAGCTTCAAACTGCATAAGTGACCATGAAACTGACTCGAAGCAGTAGTGACAGTAAGCATGAATCAAGCTCAGTGGCAAATGCATAAACATATCAGAGTGAAACATTTGAGTTGCAACATGAATGAAAAGAACCAGATACAACAGTGCACAAGTACAAGAAACTTGAATTCAATTGCAACAACTCAATGGACCAAACTGCAAGTACAGGAGGCAGCTCAATATAAACATGCTCGGGTCAGAGACAACACAGTGAAAGTTCACAAGTGCAGACACATAGAGCAGTGATAATGAAACTGCAGTGCAACTACAATGAACACTACTGACCAGTGAATACAAGAACAAGTTGAGATGCACAATGCCACCAAGTGAAACAAATGTAGAACTGACAAATGTATCAACTCAACTACAGCCAGTAATGAAGTTCTGCATCAAAAATGAAGACACCAAGTAAACAAACTCAAGATTACAGGGCAGTGGACAGTACAAGCTTGCAGAATGCAAATGGACTCGACAAAGTATACAAGTGCTACAAGCAGCAATGTGCAACTGCAGTGAAGCTACTGAAGGCAACATGAAGAAATGTACATGCACCGGTGATGAAAGCTACAAGATACACAAGTTTAGTTCATATACCAGTGATACAAGTGCAACACAGTGGGAACAACAATGAATACTGCAACATAACCAAATGTCAAAACTGCATCAATCACAAATGCAATGCAAGTGGAGTAATAGAACACCATGATATTCAGCTCAATGAATACTGTAACAACAAACTCAACCAAAACAAGTATTGCAGTAATGAATGCATCACATATACAACATCAAAGTGCAACAGAATGGATGCAACAGTACCAAGTGAGAGTGAAGATGGCCAGAGATGAAGACAGGGGCAAACACAAGATGGCCAGAGATGAAGACAGGGGCAAACACAAGATGGCCGAAGCAGTGAAGTCAGAATTTTCGAAAATAGGATGCTAAAGTCAAGACAGAGAATTCAACAAATATATTCGTCTTTGAAAAAGTCAGCAATGAAAAAGGGGAAGTTTTAATGCCGTGTGAATCAAGAAAATCGAACGCAACACAATCAAAGCCGTGCATATCAAGGTATAATTAAAATCAGGAAAGCATAATTTAGGAAAGTATCGAATCGATACAAGCAAAATCAAGTGCCCAGAATTCATATAAATACAATCCCATACTATCATCATTGGCATGGAAAAAGAGCAAGCAATCAAACAAGCAACAAAAGAAACAACATACCAAAGAGTCGATTGCTGAAGTAAGACAGAGAAGAATCAAATAGCCATCAACGAATAAAAGAAGCCGAAGCCCTAGCCAAGCAGAAAAATTCCTCAATCCCAAGTCAGCAAGCAGAGCGTCTGAGAATATCAATAAGGAAATCGAGCTTCAGATCTCTCAAGCCTTAATTTGACAGAGAAATTGAAGAGCAAAATATCGCCGCCATTTTTTTTCTCAAGAGAGAATTGAAGATCGGGTTAATAAAAACAAGGGGCCGGCCTTGTTTTTTAAAAGGGCTTAAGTTTTTTGTTTAGGGTTCAATTAATAAAGGGGTTTTTTAGTTATTTTATTTTGAGCAAAAATCAGCATTCAAGTTGTAGTTTAATTTTTGCTCTGGTGTTATTTTTGAAGTTGTTTTTTCTTTTCGAGTCGAAGAATCTGTAAATCACCACCTAGGGATTAGGTAGTGTCAGATTGTCTATTTAGAATTAGTTCAGTGAGCAGGGAGTGCGAGTTTGCAAAGCTCTATAGGCGGGAGCAGTGTTTGCGAGTGAGCGAAACTCTATAGGCGGGAGCAGGGTGTGCGAGTCTAGTAGAGTGTTTGTGAGCGGGAGCAAAAGGGTCTGCGAGTCTAGTAGAGTGTTTGTAAGCGTGATACTGTTTAATTCTAATAGAAATCTGGGAATGCAGCAGTAGGCAGGGGTTGCCGAAGCTGGGTAAATTTTGTGTGTGATTTACTTTTCAGCATATTTATTTCTGCAAATATATTTCTGTGTTTAATTTGAGAAAATTTGCTATAACCCTATTCACCCCCCTCTAGGGTTAATCTAGATCCTACGAATACAACTTTATCCTAACGTTTATACCCATCTTTTTTCTCTTGAAATGCTAGCGTTGGAATTCGGACTTCCTTCGCTCAATCCTAAAGTTTTAAATTCCTTGACGAAGCTAGCAAGGCTAAGCAAATTTAACAAGCAGATCTTTAGGGTTAATGTATATAAGATGCTGATATTAGATGGAATCAATAAATTTAAGGATTGGGAAAACAAAATTTTCTTCGTCAAGTGTTTTGCGGATGTTCACGGGGCCTTTGCCTCCTCCCGTAAGTCTATTTTAATATTGTCTCTGCTTTTCTCTATTTTTCTTGTTAACTAATCTCTGATCTTTTCAGGTGAATCTCCTAAGGCACTTAGTGATTCAGACCACAAAACCATCGATTCTTTAATCGTAGCTCCAGAATAACTTATGAGCGGGTTTAGGGTCTTAACTCTTTCGAATCTAAGGAAACACTCTTTGCTGCCTCCTGGCTAAAGGATTCTAGGCACTCCACCCAACATTATGCACACCTCTCGCAGCAAGCGTTTCCTTTCCTTAGGTGATGCTGAGAATTTTACTTCGATGTCCCCCATCTATACTGATATTTCAGGTATATCATTTGTCTCTTTGTCTTTGGAACTCTCTGTATTACTTCAACTGATTTTATATCTGCTTGAACTTTTTTCGGCTCCCTCAAAGGTCATTGTATCTTCAAGTGATGCTGCTCCTCGTCCACCCTCTTTAGATGTGACATTAGTCTTGAAGGATTTTGCTAGATCCAAGAGATATTCAAAAAGAAAACTAACAGTGCCTCTTGAAGAAGCTCCTCCAGCAAAAGTAGCAAAAATCACTGATGTGGAGGAGGAAGAAAAGCATATATCTCTAGAGAAAACTTCAAAGAGCCCTACTCTTGAAGCTCCAAAAGACAAGGTGGAGCCAACTCCACCTACCCCTGCTCCCTTCTACATATTACCATTTCAGACTCTCCAACTGCACTGGCACAGATGCGGCTTGCTCTTCTTGAAACTCCTTCTAAGTCGAAGCCCTTCCAAAGTTGTCATCTTCCTTTCCTCCGCCAACTAATTTCGGCGAACTCGTTAAGCTCATCCTTCATTCATAATCTTTTACTTCTTCTTCTCTACCATCATTTAGCTCAAACTTCAAAGAAAACCACCGCTCTCTCATGGAGCAACAACTCTTGGTAGGATTTTATCCAATTAACCCTATTATCTTTGGATCTTTCTAATCGCTAGCTTGCATTACATTTCTTCTTGTTGCAGATTTCCAGGAACCGAATTTCCTTAAATGAACATGTCTCCAGGCTCTCTTCTGGATCCTCCAAGCTACATGAGGAAAATGGTGAACTGAAAAGTCAAATATCTTCATTGACTGCTGCTCAAAATGATTCCTCCTCTGAGTTGGAGCAAGTTAAGGCTTTCCTCACTAGGGTTGAGGATGATCTAGAAGTAGAGAGGCGAGCCCATCATCTTACCTCCGATGAAAAATTCGCAAAGGAGTTGGCTTTGAAGGATTCGGAAGAGGAGAAAGCTCGTTTTGTTACTAAGAATACTCTGCTGAAAGTCAAACTCAAGAGGACCAGGGATTCACTTTAGCTAGTTGTTTGAACCCTTTTGGATTTCTAAAAGCATGTCACTATGTTCGTTGAATCCACCTTGGGACCTATGATGCTGAATCATTATGAAGATGCCCTCATGCTCACCTATGCCGAAAATCATGAGAAATATCCTGATTTTGGCTTCCCTTCTCTCGACCCAGCTTTAGCCGAAAGAGTTATGGACAAAATTAATCAAACAGAGCAGGGTACCGAGGCTGAACGTGAGAGGGGATTGTTAAATTCTAGGAAGCTCTCTCTTTTGATATCCCCTCCTTTGATATTGAACCTGATTCTAAAGATGATGGTGGTAAAGATGACGACCCCAAGGAAAAAGGCGATGACAGTGACGACCTTGATTGGGATAGTGATTATGATGATGATGATGATAACCCCTCTAGGGGTCAAGGCCATGGGGGAAACAAAGGGGGGCCTGCCGGTGCTTCAGGAATGGATAGCGGTGGTCAAATCGAGGCTCCTAAAAAGGGAAATCTACTTCAAAACACATGCCACCAACTTCTCCTGGTCCATCTGCTCCTTTAGAGGAGGAAACTACTCCACTCATATCGAGGATCCGCAAGAGAAAAAACAAGCCCCCGAGGCTTCCATTCTAGTTTCACAGGTATGGGCTTCTCTGTTTAGATGTCTTACACTTCGAAGATAATAATTAGTGATAATCATTTATCTTCGATAATAAAGAAGTCAAGTTTTCCCTATAGAACAAAATTTTAGAGTAAACAGGCGGAAATTAACAAGTTATATAGCGAGTTAAACAAATTAATAAAGGAACACAACGCTCTATCTCAAAAATATCATAGTCTAGACAGGAATACTTCCGTTCTAGCATCTTCTAAATATCAGAGAGTGGGCCCCTTATTAAAGAAAGCATATCACTGGTACGATGCTTTCTTAAAGGAAAATAGAGAGTTAATAACTCTATTGTGGATGATGATGGAAGAGAGAGACATCTTAGTTAATTTTTTTGTATAAAGCATATTGTAGACACTCTATCATAGATTTTTCATACTTAGGGGAGTTCAGTGGTGGTCTTCTTTGGCGTTTTCATTAAAGATACTTAGACGAGGGAGTTCAGTGGTGGTCTTCTTTGGCGTTTTCATTAAAGATACTTAGACGAATTCGGTTCTGACCTGCATCTTGGATCTTGCTGGAATTTACTACAAGTCAGATCAATTCCCCAAGGTCTTCCCCCTGAAAAGCTTAAGTATTATAAGGACAAATTTGTTTCTGAGTTTTTCACTAAGTCCATTTTGTATAAACTGGATGAGTGATTGTAAATATCTAACAAGTAATTGATTTATGAATATATGTTTTTTTATGTTTTCTGCTTAGCTTTTCTTTACTGTGTTATTTTAGAATATCAATTCTTTAGGTCATGTCATCCCAAGGGACCACCTTAGTCAATATTTTAACTTGGGGAGATTTTACTCTAAAAATACACCAACTTTAAAGACTTCGAAGTTAGCGCGATATTATTTTCTTCAGGATTTACAAAAATTGTATTTGGAATACCCTTGTCTCCATTTTGACTTCTTTGACGAAGAAAAGGAATCATTCTTAAAAGAAATTTGAACATTCCATTCCAAGTTAATTTGTGGTCGCGATAGTATACCGGTCGAAAAATGGGATTATAGTAAATGTCCACCAGTTATAACTTATGAAGGAGTCACTATACCTTTTGATTCAAAAGTCATGCTTTTAGCTAATACGTTAGAAAAAGTTGGAAAAGTAGTCACTCACTTTTAGATATAATGAAAGTGTTTTTTATACCTTTTAACTTTGTGGTTATTTGAGTTATAATTCATTACTACAATAATGAAAATATCTTTTATCCTAATTTTTATTTTTCCTCATTTATTTTTATTTAAATTGGAGCCATTGCCATCTATGTTTCATTATTCTCAAAATTTACTTTCTTGCACCGATGCTATTAGAGATAAATTAATAACAAGGAATGGTGAGATCGTGGTCCATGGCGAAGTCCTTCTCGAGCATCTTGGTGGCAACACCGAAGCTATGAAGTGGCATAAAAGATATCTTATTCAAAAGACCATCGCTAGTGGTTACAAACACCATATAGCCTATCGCGATGCTGATGCCAAGAAAAAGGATGAGATGATCACTACACTTAAGAGACAAGTGAAGACTAATCCCATAGCTGATTTTGACCAAAGGACGTCTGAACTTATTCAACAAATAAGTGATTTAGAGTTGAAGTTAAAAGATAGCCAGGTGCAGTGTGCCTCTCTAGAATTTATCTTGGGAGACTAGACTCCAAAGATTAAGCTTCCAACCATTCAAGCAACTCCTTCAGCTGCCAAGCCTACTAGGTCAAAATTTCTCGTAGCTCAAAATTTTCCCACTATGCTCAACCCTCCCCTAGCCTAAGATGACAATGTAGGGGGAAATTATTGTCGGAGGGAAAGCAAAAGATAAAGTATTCTCAAACTACTAATGATCACGCTGCTAAAAATCAGAAGCTAGAATGTGATAATTACTTGCTCGACAAGCGGGTTGCAGAGTTTACAAAAGGAAAACAAAACCCTTAGGGCTGTAAACAGGGCCTTTAATCGTGCCCTAAAATCCAATATTGATGTTATTGATGATGAAAGCAGCATTAGAAGAAAAGAAAAGAAGCTTAAGGAAGTTCTCAGTGCAGCAATAAATCATGTCGTAGATCCTTTGGAAGCGAAGACTCTTAACAAAGCAGCTCTAGATTTGTAATTCATTTATGTATTTGAGCCATGTAAATTTATCTTGTACATAATTTTGTCGTTTGTAAATGACTTCATAGCTTATGTAAATTATAGAAATTTTGTAAACATCACCTGATTTGTGATCCTTTTCTGTAGTGTGACCTTTGATATGCCTTTGAATTGCTCATTCGATGACTTTTGTACTTGCTAGATCTTTTATTACTCCCTGTAATTTTGCTTTTCCAAAGAAACATGTAGCAAACAATATCTATAATTATTAGCTTGAAATTGACATATTTGTCTATGTATGTGTTTTCAAACAATATCATTAGCTATTAGCTTGAAATTGACATATTTGTCTATGTATGTCATTTTCCTAAATTAACAAATCGTCTTTGTCAATTGTATTAAAATGTTAAGATCTCATCTTCGACCATGATGGGAATGATTAACGACTTAGCTCCTTTCACTTGTTTAGAATGCACAAAACTTGTAGGTAGTAAATTATGCCTTATCATTAGGTCATGAATATTAGAATATTTATTAAATAATTAACCTGATTCAGAAGCCTATGTTTGAAATTTTGAAGTATTAACTCTCTCACCCATTCCTTAACAATAATGGGATTTAAAAAGTTATAAGCCCAAAATTCCCATTTGCAGGATCTTAATAACGATTTTTTGATAATATTCTTTGGCCCAGATTTGGGCATTTGAAATAAATAGAAACCCAAAGACCTTGTACCTAGATTTGGACAAAAATAAGCAACAGTCTTAATTCCCAGATTTGGGTATAGTGAGTGAGTGATTGATAATAATTCGATACCCAGATTTGGTTTATAGATGTTGAAATATTTATGTGGACCAAAACCCAGATTCGGATTGTAGTGATCGATATGTCCTCATGCCCTGATTTGGGCATAGTAAAGATGGTGACTGATAGAATCCCGAAACTCAGATTCATCTATTAGTTACTGAGATTCAAATATGAGAATTCTGCAGCTTAGATTCGACCATAGTAGATGATTTTAAAGAAGTCCCAAAACCTAGATTCGGGTATTAATAGTTAATGTTAAGAAAGTCCCAAAACCCAGATTCGGGTAATAGAAAGTGGAGTTCCATTCTACTCCTTTGTTTTCGTCTTCTTTGACATTCATGAACCCTCAAGATTTTGAATATGTATAGAAATAATTTGATTAGCTACCTCTTGAGCTAGGGCATCTCATTCCATGATTGAATGTGCTTCTTCTCAAGCGTGAACATGTTAGTTCAGTATGGATCGAGCCTCATTTGGGCTAGGACATCTTAGTCCATTTTTATTAGGCCTCTTTTTGGGCCTCGATGTCTTAGTCCATTATGGAATGTGCCTCACTTAGGCTTGGACATCTTATTCCTTTTTTTATTGGGCCTCTTCTTGGGCCTAGACGTCTTAGTCCATTGGACGGTGCTCTTGGTTAGCACATCTTAGAGGCTGAAACCAAGGACTTACTCGACCTCACTCCAGGTTGCGCCCTACCTTGGCCCTTTTACAGCATGGACATGGGCATGTTCGGTGCTCTACCCTGACCATCTTAGGTGCGGACAGAGGGTTATTCCGTTCTCCCTCCAAAAGGTGCCTTAACTTGGCCATAACGTGGCGTGAATAAGGGCCTGTTCTGTGCTCTACCCTGACCATCTTAGGCACGGATAGCTCCGTCCTCCTTCCAGGAGGCGCTCTGCACTGGCCATCTCGGTGCGGACAGAGGCTTTTCTGCCATCTTAGGTAGCACTATCATCTTATGCAGTATCCAAATTTGAGGAGCATTTCACCCCCAACCTTGTGGACTTTCTCTTTTCAAAAAGCTAATCTTATTAATCTTTTCTTAAATTCTCTTTACAAATTCAGTGATCTTTCCTTATCTAAAGAAATTGATGATCATCCCCTCCAGGGCTTTACATTGGTTGGTTTCATGACCATTCATCACATGATAGTGATAGAAGGATTCTCCCAAGTTGCTTTCATGTTTTGGCTTTTTCTTTTGTGATGGCCAATAGTTAAGTTCATTCTTTGTAAGCAAGTAGATGTTTTCCATTGATGTGGTTAAGTTGCATTCTTTTGGAAGTTTGGACTTGAAAATTGACTATTGAGGATGATTCTTTAGCTTTTTAATTTTCGGTCTTTTTCATGCTCTTCAATTACCTTTCCTTTTGCTACCCTTTGAATATCTTGGGTTGGAAGTGCTCTTATTACCGTTGGTTGCCATTTGTGTGCAAAGGCGCTGTGATCATTAATTATTTCTTTCTCAAAAATTGTGCTCTTGGAATAATGTTAAATTGTTCTTCTCATTTGATTAAAGACATTGTCACTTCTTGTTGTTTTCTTTTCACATGCAAAGATTAGGGTAGGGCCTGCGTGAAAAGGATTTAGAATCCATTTTTCAAGGTCATAAGATTCTGCTTTCATTTTGTTTATAATCCTTAAGGCTTCAAGCCTTAGTCTTGGCTCTTTATCCAGATTGGAGCTTTTGACGTCTACTTAGGAGAATCTTGTCAAGTATCGTTCAGAAGATCCTTGTTCAGATCTTTTAAATCTTCTAGCTATGTTCAAACCAAAATGAGTAAACTTGACATAGGATGAATCCAATGGGGGTTAGAGAATAGTAATGTTAGGGGTTCAATCAAGTCGGAGGTTAGAGCCCTCCTTTTAGCACCAAAAATGTTAACAAGATTTCTTGTCAATACCCCAAAGTTATTCCAAGTACTATGGATAGACTGGTTAGAGTGAAGGGCTTGATACATTTTAGAATTGCCTTTATATTTAGCTTCACTTGTTATTGGATCTTGGGTCAGACCTTTCGACGTTGTCAAAAGGTTTAATCTTTGAATTTGAATACCTTTCGTCTAAGTTGAACTTGAATGAGGTCTTTTGCAAAAGCTTTTATTTTAGTTAAGTTGAGGTTCCTTGAGTTTGTCCTTTTAAGACTAGTTTTTATCTTATCGGGGGTTAGGATGATAGCCCTATTTGGGTTTAAGTTGAATATCAAACTCCTTGGTGGATATGTAGAAGCTTTCGACCTTGTTGAAAGCTTTGATCAACTATATAATGTATCTTCGATCCTTTCGAAAGGTTTAGGAACGGTCTTTTTTAGATTAAGCCTTGAAAGTCAAGGTATTTATATTTAAAGAGCTAACTTTGAACTAGTTTAAAGGTTATACCACTTAGATTATAACTCCGAAAGGTTACCGATATCTTTATAGCATAAGCACTTTTGACCTAGTCGAAAGGTTTAGGCCTCAAAGTTAATCACTTTGGGAGGTTTCCAACGATGTTAGACCAAAGGTATTATCAACCTTGTTGAAAGGTTTAAACAATGGGGTTAAGTGCTTTGAAAGGTTGCAGCAGCTACTTTGTAGTAGAAGTGTTGTCAACTTGGTCGACAAGAACCTTCCGATGATATTGAACTTGAAATTAAGAGTTAATCCAAAAAATGTAAGCAAATAATAAATTAATTATTAGAGCACAAGACTTCCCTTTTTATCCATGAAAAACTCCATTTTATTAAATCTCCAAATTAGCACCCAATTAGGGTTATAATGTCTTCATTAAGAAAGTACAAGGTTAGAATGAGAGAATTTGGATCCCCAAAACTGGACCCCTTTGGTCTTCTTTGTAGATGCAGGCAACCCTCCTTTCGACTTCTCGTTCTTGACTGGGTCGGAAGGTCTCCCTTTTATATGCAGCTGTGAACCTTTCGACTTTATCGGAAGGTTGCTCTTTACTTGATTGTTGTGAACCCTTGGACATTGTCGAAAGGTTGCTCTTCATCTGATTGTTGTGAACCCTTCGACCTTTTCGAAAGGTTGCTCTTCGAGAGCTGTGCTTTCCTTCAACGTTTTCGAAAGGTTATCTTTCGTTTTTTGTTTACTTGTGGGTGCTACTTTTTCCATAAACCATTCGTCATTATCGAAAGTAACCTGGATGTGCTTTAACCGGTTGGAAAGGCTTGTTATGCTTTCGAAAAGATCAATAAGTAGTTGCTCACACTTTCTTTGACAAAAGGTTAGAACACCTTGGATACTAGAGATGGAACCTTTCGACTCGCTCGAAAGGTTGATGCTAATGGAATCTGATGACTGCATCCCTACAAAAGGTTTGGGTTGTGCTTCTTTTCCCTTTTCTTTATTGAAAGACCTTTCGACTTAGTTGAAAGGTTGATTTTTTGTGTAATAGTTTAGAAAATTGCCGAAAATATTATCGTTATAAACCGCAAAACGCACAGCGCACAATTGTAGTACGTATGCGAGTATGGGTCGATCCGTAGGGAATGAATTAAATTCTAATAATACTCAATCAAATTAGTCCAAAATTTTGAAGTGGTTTTAAACTAAGAAAAATTGCAGAAATTAAACTAAAGCAAAGGTGAATAAACTATGCAATAAGAATAATTTAGAGGCAAATCCACTTTCAATCATTCACATAAATCAACACAAAATTCATTTTTAACCTCTCTTTAAAAATATTAAGTAAAAATGATTAACGTGCTTATTATAAGTATTGTTTATTTGAGCTATTAATTAGCACAACTTAAACCATCAAACTCTAACACATCATTCAAACCCATTTATCAACTCTCATGATCATGACATGAAATTAAAAATAAAATCTATTTTAAGTATGATCAATTTACTATTAATTAGTAACACAGACCATCAGATTTTTATTCTAGCTTTACTTTCATATCAAAACCACTTAGGAAAAGTACAAATAAATTATGTTTTAAATGGAGTTAAGCATAGCCTAATTGAGATGTCAACATAGGCTATCAAAATTCAATAAAAAGAAACAAAACTTCCATCATTCATACTTTCCATCAAGCACATAAGAGAGAATACTAAAGAAAACATTATGTAAATTTAATATGTTTTATGAGATCTTCATTATCCCTAAATTGAAGGGGTTTAGCTACTCATATTTGAAAGCATGATAACATAATATGATTTCAACATGAAAAGAAAAGGAAAATGAGAGCTAGTAAATTAAAAGAGAGCTAACTACTAACATGAAATAAAAGGATCATAAGAGAGTTAAAAGAACTAAAAGAAAGCACAAATGTAAATTGCATGAAAGTAAAAACAAGGCTAATAAGCCATGAAAGAAACTTTTATTTATCTTTGATTTTGTGGCTACAACTTGCATCAAACGATAAGAAGATAATTACATAAGACGTAAGGGGTTTTTAAACATGCTTGAAACCCTAACATATTTTAGGGGACTACCTAAAATGCCCTTTAGGAAGTGTTACCTCCAAGTAATCGTTAAGGATTTAATTAATACCCATTAATATGCCTTTAAATCTCTATTAACATGTGCATGTGCTTTTAAATGTGGAACATATGGTAGTGGGTTAGTGGGCTCCTCCATGTTGCATAAATTCATTTATTTCTTTTCTTCGTTTGCCTTAAACATATGTGCATGCATTCTTTCATGAACCCTCTTCATATTTGTACTTTATTTCCTATTAATAAAGATAAAAATATGCAAACCAATTTTATCAAGTTAAATCATACACAAATTTAACATTTTACCCTCAAACGAAGATGAATAAATGATGATTTGAAAACAATTTAAATTTTGGTTTAAACATGTAAATTACCCTAATATGCTCATTCATTTAATTAAATGAATATTAAATGTGGAAGTAAAAATACGCGCTTTTACATGCACATCAAGAGGAAGGTGGGGCCCATACTTCAATAAAGACCTCTTGATACCGGGTGAAACCACTTGGTACCAACTGGTTTTGCTGTGGGAAAACTCCCCTCCGCCTTATATTCTGCCTTCTACCTCTAATTGATTGTGTCCCCAACACTTTTCCTTTGAGATTGATTGGTTTCTAAAAATTCTTAATACTACTTGTCTTCTCTATTTTCTTTTAGAAAATCCTTAGTGTTGTTCATCTATTCCACAAGAAATGTACTCCATGATGATCACTTAGACCATACCTCCAAATTCATAAGCTTTGGGGACCCACATGGGGTCACAAATAGGTCGGTACCGAGTATAAATCTCTCAGTATCGAGTGGTTAACTTAGCTCTAGTGGACCTTTAATTTCTTACGTTCATCGCTATTGCGCTTCTAGGCTTGTCCTTAGATCCACGAATCATTTCGTCATTATCCCGACATCATGTTTTCATTGAAAATCTACTTGGACAAAAAGCCAGATTACAATTGCACCTAGAGTAAGCTTTCATTTAGAACAAAGCATGCTCTAGAATAAGACATTCATTAACTACCATCTCCATGCTCTGGTTGGTCAACCAAGAGCTTGTCTCCATACCATAGATATCCTTTCAAGTTCTTTACATTGTCGAAATTCCATTTTCCACGCTAAGGACAAAATCTAAACTCTGGAGATCGTTCTACACCTCAACTAGGTATGCTCTTCCTTTATTTCTCCATTTTCCTGATTTTGAATAAAAAAATTATTGGTACCAACTGTTACCTCTTGTTACCAAGTGGTTTCCCTTGAAACCGAGTGCTATAAATTCGTAAAACTTAGCAAATTTTCTTCCTCACTTCATTTCTTACCAATTCATCACTGATCCCTCTTAGTGCTTGACCCGATGATGACTTCCCGCTAATCTACTCCTACCATCTTCGATTGCTAACCATTGATCATCCAAGGTTGCCGTTGATGGCTCGAGTTCACCACCACCACTAGGTCGCTGTCTCAACTACCGTCATTCATCTCAAAGGATTCTCCACCAATCTCTTTTGCTTCCCATCATGAATTCAGATCCTAACTAACAAAGATGGGCAACTCCTTCTCGCCACTGTGACAAGCGATGATGGTGGTGTCACCGGTGCTTTTGACTGGAGATTGGTTAGAGTATGGTTGAACGGCTTCAATGAAAGATCCGAGCTCGATCAAAGAAGAATTTGGGTTCAACTTGGGACTTGCACGGTTTGCTTCGAGTTATCATACTTCAAAGTCCCCCAGTTAGCCTATACTGAGATTTTTTGTCAATCACCTGTCAACTGTTGAAACTTATAGGACGGTTCTCTTCCAATGAGCAGTCGTATCGAGTGTTCTCCGATATCCATGAGTCCATTGCATAACACATCCAATTAGTGCACATCTCAACATTCATGTAAAATAAAAATCTCTGTGCCGCTTTGGACAATGGTTTCGTTATTCATTATCTGACAATAATCAATGAGGTATGATGCACAGTTTCGTCATACGATGTGGCTTGTTGTTCTAGCATGAGAAAACTGTCTACATAAGATAGTCAGTTCGTTATGTACGAGACACAGGACTCACACTA
This sequence comes from Allium cepa, assembly GCA_030765085.1. Taxonomy (NCBI): domain Eukaryota; kingdom Viridiplantae; phylum Streptophyta; class Magnoliopsida; order Asparagales; family Amaryllidaceae; genus Allium; species Allium cepa. The sequence continues at coordinate 271,120,043 of CM060944.1, forward strand.
AATAGATTAACAATTTCACTTGCCTCGGTCGACATTCAGAACCCAATTGGTCAATACATGTCAACATCCGTTGGATTTTGGACGTCGATAACACAGGTTTAATATTCGAAATAAAACATACCCAACTGTATTGAATGCCTAGTTTTCCTCTCTCGAATGATTCTTCAATCGCCATGCTTCAAGACTGGTGTCAGGATATCCACTCGACTTAGGCTTCACCTTTCATACCTGTCAGGCCTGGAGTTCAATCAACGCTGAGTTACAAGGCATGGTCGTTCCAATTAAGCCATAGCAAAATCTACCTCCTCCTTTAAACAAGTACATTGGCTTAAGGGTTCTGGATGATTCACTAGAACAAGTACCCATAATTCTTACTTCAAAGATGCTCCAACACATATGTTTCCAACACGGGATTCCTGAGGCTTGTGGGCGCGATAGGCTGTTTTTTGTTCTACCTTTTTTATTGTAAATGGGTAGTGTTTATGTGGGAATTACCCCTGCTACCTTTTTATATAAAAGTTGAAATAACAAAAGATCACTTTTCATTTTTTAGCATTTTTCCATTTGCTTTTCCATATTTTATATATTGTTCCCATTTATGTATAACTACTTGCATATATAATATAACTACTTATATCGCAATTTACCTATGTTATATATGTCTGCTTCTATGCAATGCTTTTATCTACTCTAACTCTGTAAATATAAATAAAATCACTATGATTGCCTTAAGCATTTTCCATTATTTGGTCCTGTTTTTAGTCACTGAACCGTTCCTATTTGGCGAAATCAAATTGTAATTGAACCAACCTTGTGGCTACTCACGTTTTTGTTTACTCGGGTTTCCTCCGATCGATTATAAACCGTTGATAATCCAAATTCTACGTTGCTCCCTATTGATTGGGAGCGTCTACTAGAAAATTTATTCCCTTTTTATACATATTTCTAACATGGACCAAATCCTATTCATGGGAGCTTATATTTTAAATGCCATAATTCGAGCATTGTAAGGAGACAATCATCATGCGGAAAATTATCTGATTGCCTCCAGTCTATTGCACTTTCCCAATCCTTATCCTGGATTGAAAAAGTTTAAATAATTCCTGTTTTTGGTTTTCAATGATTATCCTTGCTTATACTCGGCCAAGCGTGTTCTATTTAGCCTCTAACGCTATCGTAGAAATTCAATCCATATACTAGGTTTTATCTCTAAGAACCGGCCGTTTGAATGCCAATCTCTAAGCATTGACCTTTAATTATGCCAATTGCCTAGCCTTGGTTGAGAGTGTCCACCGACAGTCTCTACCTGTCCTTGGCCTGGCATATGCTGCTGTGATGTGATCTTGGTCTTCCTACACGAAGAAGTTGACTTTTTAATTATCTGAATTAGAGCATTCCTTCTTGGCATTGCCAAATTCCAAGCAATGGCCAATTCTCGAAGATTGGTTCAAATTATCCGATCAACACCCAAGTGTTCTTTCCTTCTTGACGTTGCCTATCTCTGGGAAAAGTGTAACATCCATCATTTAGAGGCTTAAAACTAACCGTACAGATGCTATAGTCATTTATAGTTATTATTTTTTGGTGACCAAATGCGGTAATGTTAGATACATTGATATACCAGAAACAAATGGACATGAAAATTTTTAAACTCGATTTTAAAATAGAATTCTCATTCCATTTCGGATCGCAATTCAGATTCATTACATAATCCTGATTCATAAGCCATGTTCAGAGAAATACAACTATTAAATATTATGCCAAAAGCGACATATGAAGATGCCTCCTTGGTCGATCAAAGTATAAATATAGACGCTAAACTACTTTGCCATTACATCCTATTACACAGCGGAACCAAACAGAAAGAATTCCTAATAGCTAGCTTGCCTCCTGCACGTCTCCGAAAGCTTATTGGTCTAAAGGTGAACCTGAAAACCTTAACTCGTAAACTAATTAAAATCAATTAATAACCCAAGAGTTTAAGAGGAAAACATAAACTTTAAGTCAGACAAAAAGTCTGGTGTGAATAATAACCTATCATGTCTTACTATATAGATATCTAGTGAGACCATGACGGTTAGCGGAACAGGTTTTCTCCTCACTAATATATTAACCCATTTTATAACAACCATATACCGTGCATCTGGATCAACAATGGTTAAGACATAACATAATGAAATGTACCATGATGATATGCAAACATGCAATATGCTTTAGGCTTCCCATCCACATTCACGTGACTATCTGCCTCAAGTTATAGTTTCTAGGGTCACTATTAACCTATTAGTTTTAATGGACTGACTAATAACCTGTTAAATTCTTTATGGTTTTCATATCCACTTTCATATTTTTCATGGGACCACTATGAACCTATTGTTTCTACTAATAACATCTATCGTGTCATAGTTTTCATGGGATGTCTACAAATCTATTGATCTCTTTCAATAAGTTATTCCAGACATAGTTTTCATAGGATCATATCCATATCATAGTTTTTATGGGATCACTAAGAACTTGTCTAAACCAATAATCCTTTGATCAGTCTTGAGCATCCTATATTCTGGTCTATCTGACCTCCTGGATGCAATTCTACTCATACAGGAGTTAAATTAAATGTACACTCACTACTGGGTCGACCAAGCCTGTTATTCTGCCCTTAACACCCTAAAATGCAGTTTTGGGTTAAAAATGAAAATGAAGTGAATATGATTACATAAGCATACATGATAACTTATCAAACAACCATGGTATAATTCCTTTTATCATTTTCTAACGAAATATAGTTAATACCCTTAACCCACTATCTTTAGCAAGCAATGCTTCCTCTAAAATTTCAAAGTTAAATTCCATTCCAAAATTCTTTTACATTTCCACGTCTTTACTTTAAAAATGAGACTGGGTTCTCTAATTTGAAAACTAAGGATTTCGACCATATCCTTCAGATCATTGTGAGATCATGAGTTACCCTCCGTCACTCTCCCTTTCGACTTCATAGAGCAACCAAGCCCTCCATCCCCTTTCATTTAACTAATGGGTTAGAAGCAAGCGGCTATGCCCCTTTCGCCACTCTACTCTAGCAATAGGACCTTTCGAATTCATTGCTTAAAATTTTAGAAATCCTCTTTCGAAACATCCAACATACATTTCGAACACTTGGAAACATTCCTTTTGAAACATACAAACATACCTTTCGAAAACATTGGGGTTCAAGTAAAAATTTATTGAATCATAGCTTTGAAACCAACTAAAGGTATCACTTTCGAAACCATTGATTGAAAACAAAACACAGTAGAAAAGGGAATACATTCGAAAGCTACCCTTTCGAAAACCACTACCATTGAAACTATTTGTAAAGTGGCTAAATCAATCCTCAAAAAAATTGGGGGAGGCGGGTTGAATGGTAGCAGAGAGGTATTGGTTTGAAACCTACCTTCCACACTCATTGACCTAAGGGTTATAAAAGCAGCCTCTAACTAAGGTAGAAGGGTTGGTGCGGCAACATGGGTATAGAAGGGGTTCAAAAGGGGATATCCTTTCGAAAGCTTACTTTTAGAACAAGAGCGGGTCAATGGGTTCAAAAGCAAATAAAAGCGGCTTCAACACTTTCATAAGCATGCTATCAACAACATTCATCCTTCCACCTTTCTCCAATAGACTATATACCAAATGCTTGATACTAGTGCACATGTTTTGAACGGATGCGAAAGTTTATAAATGGCAGTATGGTGGCGAAAGCAAGCATGATAAGTGGAAAAGTTATAATTTGCTATAAACTTGTTTTATGCTTTTTAAATTAATTTCTTTTTAGCTAACCCCTTATTTTGTCAATTTTCTATTGGATAACAAAACCTTTATAAAATTCTTTTTTGAATTTACTACCGCATGTAATTCCTAATGCTCTAATATTTAGTTAAAATTTATTAACTAACCCCTTGTATTTCATTGATCATTAAATATTAATGTTTCTAATTAAATCCAAAGATCACCCAAATCTCTTGAGAAGAACCTTAGGAATTCACATAAATTCCAAGATGATAATATTTTTATCATATAAAATTTTCTACCCAATAATAATTAGTTTATTCCCTAAATTAATTGAAAACCGAAACAATCATTTCTTTCCCCTGAAAATTCATAATAAATTATCCATAGCTTGGAATATTATGAAAATTTACTCCAAAATAATATTTTACAGAAAATATTCAAAAATCAGGGCATTTGTAAATTATTTTGCATGATTTTAGCCTTAAAACTGAACCACATTATTCCCACAAAAACCTTGTTTAAATTATAACATGGCATTTAAATCAAAACACATCATCATTCATCCAATCATAAGGTTTTAAACCTCAAACTTGAATTAAAACATTCAAGATAACTTATATGAGATGGCTAAGATCATTATTCACCTTGTTTGGATAGGGAACTTAAGATTTGTTCTTACTTAATCTTCCTATCTTGAATATTTGCCTCTAAATGGATTTTGTGCTTCTCTTCTTCTTAGGGCTATGTCCGGCCTTCAACTCTCTTTGCTTATATTTTAGTATATCAAAATGTGAACAAGAATGAGGTAAGTGGCTTATGGGTTAAGGTATAAGGCTATTTCCATTTTTCCTTTGCCTTATTCCCTTAAGTTTCTAATTTATAAATCACGCTTATAATTTCATTAATTAAGGCACGACACTCATTTGTTTCCTAATCTCAATCCCTTATCGCTCTAACCTCTACATTATTCTATTTAATTTATCTAATTAAATTTGCTGAATAATGTTATTTGAAATTAGGATGTTATAGGCTCACCTCCTTAAAGAATTTCATCCTCGAAATTCTGCAAGGATATATACTAAGCATAGAAATCACCTATAACATCACCTAACTACCATACTAACCTAATGGACTAGCAAACATCCAATATATATAGCATTTATAGATCATACACTTATAGTATATCAAGATAAGTATCTCTAATCCTGTCTTCTGTCTTCCAAGTGCAATCCTTCTTATTGTCGCTTTACTGAGCTTTCACCAACTTGACAGTCATGTTTCTTAACCTCTTCTCATCTCTTGTTACAACTCGAACCGGTTGCCTAACAAAATTCAGATCTGTTCTACTATTAAGTCTTCCAACGCAGTCAGAGGGATAGTAGTCTTTAGATCATGCACATACTTACAAAGATGAGACACATGAAATACATTATGGACACCTGCCAAACTTCTTGGCAACTTTACTTTGTATGCGACCTTTCCAATCCTCTTGATAACTGGGAACGTTCCAACATATCTCGGTGCCAGTTTCCCTGATTTTCCGCATCGTACCACACCCTTCATCGGTGATACTATAATGAAAACCCTATCTCCAATTGAGAACTATAAATACTTACGCCTCTTATCTACGTAACTCTTTTGTATAGACCGAGCCTCCTTCATCCTACCTTAGATCATCTCAATCTTCTCTTTTACCTCTCTTATCAAATCTGGACCTAAGACTAATCCGTCTTCAGTTTCCAACCAACATGCTGGCAACTTGCATGGCCTTCCATACAAAGTTTCAAAAGGCACCTTCCTATACTAGTCTGATAACTGTTATTATAGGAAAAATCAACTAATTGTAGATGATCTTTCTTTGATCCATCAAAATCTAGAACACAAGCTCTCAACAAATCTTCGATTACCTTGTCGACTCTTTCTGTCTGCCCATCTATCTAAGGGTAATAAGCTGTACTCATCTTGAGCTTGATACCTAACACATCCTGTAGACTTTTCTAGAACTTTCTAGTAAACAATGTAGCTCTCTATCTGGCCATGCTACTAGGAATCCCATGTAGTCTAACTATGTTCTTCATAAACAATTTAGCCAAAACAGGTGCTGTTCTAGTTGACCTAAATATAATAAAATGGGCACTCTTGGTCAAACTATCCACCATGACCCATTTACTTTCATTTTCTCGATTTGACGTTAGCAACTCGTCTATAGAATCCATCCCATTTCCAAACTAGTAATTCTAAAGGTTATAGCAACTCACTCGGCTTTTGATGTTTGGCTTTTATTTGTTGACAGTCTATACAATGCTTTACCCACAAGCCAACTTCCCTCTTCATACCTTCCTAGTAGAAACTCCTCTTCATATCCTGATACATCTTGGTCCCCCTAGGATGAATCATAAATTTTGATCGATGACATTATCTAAGGACCTCCTTTCTTAGGTTTTCTACAATTGGGACACACAATCGTCCCTTCTTTCTCAACCACCATCTCTTGTCAAGACTAAAATCCTTCAGGTCATCAATCTCAGTTCCGACCTCTAGCCTTCTAATCTTCTCAGCTAACACCGGGTTACCCTTTTACTTAGACGCAATCCCTTCAATCAATCTCGGTCGAACTTCCAAGCAGGATAACCAAACAGTGCTCTGACTAAAACTAGCAGCCGATCTTAACTGCACATTACAAGTAGTCAAAGCCTCTAGGTCCTTCCACTCTGCTAACATAGCTAACACCACATTCTGATGTTTTCTTCTAAGAGCATACGCTACTTTATTTCCTTTCCTAGGTGTATACTCTATACCAAAATTGTATGTTGCTAAAAACTCCAGCCACATCTGATGTCTCATAATTAGCTCCTTCTGGGAGAATAAGTACTTAAGGACTTGTGGTCCATGTATAACTCAAATCTCTAACCTAAGAGGTAATGTCTCCATACTTTCAATGCAATGATCATAGCTGCCAACTCCAGATCATGAGTAGGATATCTTACTTCATATGGTTTAACCAATTGTGATGCATGGGCAATAACTTTACCTTTCTGCATCAATACAACTCCTAATCCTATTTCACATGCATATGTATTACACCACTAATCCATGATTCCCATTTGGAACTACTAACACAGATGTGTTGGTCAACAAGTGCTTTAACTTAAGGAATGCTTCCTTACATTTGTTAGACCATATAAACTTCACTTCCTTTCAGGTCAACTTAGTCAAAGGTTCTGCTATCCGTGAGAAATCCTTAATAAACTTATGATAGTAACCAACAAGCCCAAGAAAATTCTGATCTTAGTCATTGTCTCTGGTATCTTCTAGTTGTTAACAGCTTCGATTTTTCCCAGATCAACTGACAAACCCTTCTTTGAAATCACTTGACCAAGAAACTCAATTATTTCTTCTAGAATGACACTTTGAAAACTTCACATTTAGTCGATGGTTCCGTAGGGTCTCAAGCCATACTCTAAGATAAACTTTATGCTCTCTTTCATCCTTAGAGTATATTAAGATGCCATCTATGATTACCAATATGAACCTATCCAAGTCCTCTTGGAAAACCCGGTTCAAATCCATAAAGAAAGCTGGCGCATTCGTTAACCCGAATGCCATCACTAACCACTCATACAAACAATACCTAGTCTGAAACGCCATCAACAGAATACTATCCTCTACCACTCTTAGTTGATGGAAACCTTTTGCCAAATCCAATTGGAAAAATTCTCTAGCTCTATTTAACTGATCAAATAAATCATCGATTCTTAGAAAAGGATACCTATTCTTGATCCCTTCCGGTTCAACTTACGATAGACGATACACATCCATAACAACCCGTCCGGTTTCTTCAAGAACACCGCTGCCGCTCCTGAAGGCAAACTGCTCGGTCTAATAAAATTCTTTCCTTCTAAATTCATTAACTACACCTTCAATTCCTTCATCTCGGTTGGTGTCATCCTGCTAGAGGTTCTGCTTACGGCACAAGATCTATCCGAAACTCAATGGCTCACTTCGGTGGTAGTCCTGTGGTTGGCTCAAAAACATCTGCAAACACTTTTGATACCAACACTTGATTCAACTCTTCTTCTACTTCCATAGCCCCCAATAATGCACAAGCCTCAAATCCGAATTCTCCATCAAGTATATTATTCGGTTGACTATTAGGGTGTTTTAGCGATATTTCCCTATCTTGGCAAAATATCCTAGCATCATATCTATCTTACCAATCCATAACCAATATGATCCTGAAACCCTAAAAATCAAAATATTTAGACTGCACTAAACTTATGACCTAACAAATCTAATTCTAACTCATCACATCTCATCCCTAGAGTTGCATACCCTCATGTTGAATTCGCAACCTTAAGGAAGTAATAATGTTTGAGGGGTCTAAACATAACTTATCTACCAAACACTGAGATATAAATGAATGTGATGCACTGATATCAAACAGTACCCTAACTGGCATATTATGAATCAAAAGCGTAGCTTCCATCACAGTCTTTCTCTTCTCAGCAGCGATTGGTTTAGAAGATTATGGTTTTAAGGCAAAAAAATTTCTCTTATCTGCTCTAACTGATTCTGGACATTGATTCTTGCAATGCTCGATCTAGTCCTAGTTGAGGCACTTCACTCCTTTCTTATCTGCAACCTTCTTCACTCTTTTTGTATAACATTCATGAGCAAAATGTCTTTTCTTGTTGCACCTGTAGCAAACTACATCGGCCTTTCCTTTCTTGGTAGCTCCTCCTTTCTGAGCCCCTTTCTTGTTAAAGAATTTTCTTCTTCTTGCCCTGAGAATCCTAGTTTTTAACCCGCTTCTCTTATTAAAAAGTAGAGAGCATATCTTCATTCTTGATTTCCATATCCAAAAAACTGTACTTCAATCACGAAGATTTAACATAGTCGCCCTAGCAATCTTAGGCTTCAACCCTCTAAAAACTTTTCATTTCTTTTAATGATAGTGTCAATGGTAACATATCTATACCTAGATAACTCAACAAACTTTGTAGCATACTCAATCACCGGTATCTCACCTTGCACTAAGTCCATGAGCTTTCTCAGCAATACTGATATGGCAACTTCAAATAAGAACCTTTCTTTGAATCTCCTTCAAAACTCTGCCCAAGTCAACTCTTCCTCGGGAACTACCACAGTAATATCATTCCACCAATAAAGTGCTGCTACTTGTAATTATTTAGAAATAAGTCTCCTTTTATGCTCATCATCAATCCCAAGTCAGTGAAAATCCTTTCACAGTCCAATAACCAGTTTTCTACTTCGACAAAATCCACTGTTCCAAAAAAACAGTTTCCCACCAAGATTGGTGTAATCCCTACTTAACTTGCCCTAGTAATTTGCCAACTGGGGCCATGGGATTAGCTCCTCCAACATTCATGGCATTTACCCCACCTACTCCTAACGCTGCTCAAGCTTGCATCAGATTGATGAATAACTGATACATCATCCCCATATCTACTGGTAGGGTTTCCAGCACCTACATTGGCATTTGCGTTTGGATTAGCATTTGCCAGTCGACCTAGATTCTTACAAGTGTTTGGTCAAGCATTTTCATTAGTTGTGGTGCTTCTTACACCTAGATTTCCTCTTTCGTTTCCTATCACCATATCTTCCTTTCTAGTATATTTACGTATATGCTGTAGTAAGATATAGAAGAATGGTCTAAGATAGAGGGGAATATGTACCAACATATATACATACGTACATACATACATACGTAAGTACGTACATACGTACGTACGTACGTACATACATACATACATACATACATACATACATAGATATATATATATATATATAACAAATGCAAGTATGTTACTATAGCATTAACCCAAATCTTAGTCTCATTTTTTGATTCATTGGGTTTTGTTTTGAAAATCTTTTAGGTTCAAATTTCTTTTAAATTTACGTAAACCTATGCTCTGATACCAATTTGTAACATCCTCCATTTGGAGGCCCAAAACTAACCACTACAGATCTGCAGTCATCTATATTTATTATTTTTCGGTTACCAAATGTAGTAATGTTAGGTACACTGATATACTAGAAACACATGGATATGAAAATTTTTAAAACTGATTTCTCATTCCATTTAAAATCGCATTTAAGATCATTTTATAACCCAGTTCATAAAACACATTCAGAGAAATATAATTATTACATATTACGCCAAAAGCGACATATGAAGATGCCCCCTTGGTTGATTGGAGTCTAAATATAGGCACTAAACAACTTTGCTATTACATCCAATTACATAGCGGAATCAAACAGAAAGAATCCTAATAGCTAGCTCGCCTCCCGCACGTCCACGGAAGCTTAGTCATCTAAAGGGGAACTTGAAACCTTAATTCTCAAAGTACTCAAAATCAATTGATCATCCGAGAGTTTAAGGGGAAAACATAAAGTTCGAGTCAGACAAAAGGTCTAGTGTGAATAATAACATACCATCCCATACCATATAAATATCTAGTGAGACCACGCCGCTTAGTAAAACAGGTTTTCCCCTCACTAGTATCTTAACCCAATTTATAAAAACCATATACAATGCACTTGCATCAACAATTGTTAAGACAAACATAATAAAATGTATCATGATGATATGAAAATTTTCAATATGCTCTGGGCTTCCCATTCCCATTCACCTGACTATTTGTCTCAAGTATAGTTTCTATGGTTGCTATTAACCTATTGGTTTTCATGGGATGACTAATAACCTATTCAATTCTTTATGGGTTTCATATCCGCTTCTGCAGTTTTCATGAGATCACTATGAACCTATTGGTTTCTACCAATACTATTTCCCAATCATAGTTTTTATGGGATCACTATGAACCAATTGCTTTATACCAATAACATCTATCATGTCATTGTTTTCATGGATTGTCTATAAACTTATTGATCTCTTTCAATACTTATTCCTAACAATGTTTTCATAGGATCACTAAGAACCTATTGGCCCCTGCCAATAACAATTTCCATAACATAGTTTTTATGGGCTCACTAAGAACATTTCTAAACCAATAATCCTTTGATCAGTCTTGGGCATCATATATTAAGGACTATCTAACCTCCTAGATGCAATTCTACTCACACAAGAGTTAAATTCAACGTATATTCACTACTGGGTCAACCAGCCTATTGTTCAGCCCTTAACACCCCTAAATGCATTTATGTGTTAAAAATGAAGTGAATATGATTGCACAAGCATACAGATAACAGATCAAATAACACAACAATATAAAGATAAATGGTATAATTCCTTGTAATCATTTTCTAATGAAATAAGCTTAATACCCTTAACCCACTATCTTTTGCAAGGAATGCTTCTTTTAAAATTTCAAAGTTAAATGCCATTTCAAAACTCTTTTACGTTGCCATGTGTTTACTTCGAAAATGAGATTGGGTTCTCTAATTTGAATCCTAAGGCTTTCGACTATATCCTTCAGATCATTGTGACATCACGAGTTATCCTCGGTCGCTCTCTTTTTCGACTTCATTGAGCAACCAAGCCTTCCGCCCCCTTCCATTAACTAATGGATTAGAAGAAAGTGGCTATGCCCCTTTTGCCACTTTACTCTAGTGGCATGATCTTTTGAATTCACTGCTTAAAATTTCAGACATCCTTTTTGAAACCATCCAACATACCATTCAAACACTTGGAAACATTCCTTTCGATACAATCAAAAACATACATTTCGAAAGCATCGGGGTTTAAGTAAGAATTTATGGAAGCGTAGCTTAGAAATCAACTAAAAGTATCACTTTCGAAATCATTGATTGAAAAAAAACAAACTTCAAAGTATAAAAGGGAATACATTCAAAACCTATCCTTTCAAAAACAACTACCTCCAAAACTATTTGCAAAGTGGCTAATTCAATCCTTTCAAAAACATTGTGGGAGGTGGTTTGAATTGTAGTAGAGGGGTATTGGCTCGAAACCTACCTTTCGCACTCATTGACCTAAGGTTATAATAGTGGCTTCTAACTATGGTAGTAGTATTGGTGCAGCAACATGGGTATCGAAGGGGTTCAAATGTGGCAACCCTTTCGAAAGCTACTTTTAGAACAAGAGCGGGTCAATGGGTTCAAAAGAAAATAAACGCAGCTTCAACCCTTTCGCAAGCATGCCTTTGACAGCATTCTTTCCTTCCGCCTTTCTCCAATACACAAAGTACCAAATGCTTGATGCCATGTGCATTGGTTTCGAATGGACATGTAAGGTTATAAATAGGAGAATGGTGGCAAAAGTAAGCATGATGAGTGGCGAAGTTGTAATTCACTATAAAACTGATTTTATGTTTTTCAAAGTAATTCCTTTTTACATAACCCCTTATTTTATCAATTTTCTATTGGATAACCAAACTTTTATAAAATTCTTTTTAGAAATTACTACCGCATGTAATTTCCCAATGCTCCAATATCTAGTTAAAATTTATTGATTAACCCCTTCTGTTTAATTAATAATTAAATACAAATCTTTCTAATTAAATCGAACGCTCATCCAAATGTCTTGAGAAGAACCTCTATAATTCACATAAATTCCAAAATTATATATCTTTATCATATAAAATTTTCTGCCCAATAATAATTAATTTATTCCTAAAATTAATTAAAACCCGAAACAACCATTTCTATCCCTCGAGTTCTAATTGGTCATATCTCATCCTTAGAGTTGCATACCCTTCTATTGGATTCGCAACCCTTAAGGAAGTAATAATGTTTGAGGGTTCTAAATATTACTTATCTACCAAACATTAAGATATAAATGAACGCGATGCACCGATATCAAACAGTACCTTAAGTGGCATATTAAGAATCAAAAGTGTAGCTTCCATCATAGTCTTTCTCTTCTCAGCAGCGGTTAGTTTAGAAGATGATGGGTCTAGGGAAAAAACTTTTCTCTTTTCTTCTTTAACCGATTCTGGACACTGATTCGTGTAATGCCCGATCTGGTCACTGTTGAAGCACTTTACTCCTTTCTTATCTGCAACGTTCTTCGCTCTTCTAGTTCGACATTCATGAGCAAAATATCTCTCCTTGTCGCACCTGTAGGAAAATACATCGGCCTTCCCTTTCTTGGTAGCTCCTCCATTCTAAGCATCTTTCTTGTTAAAGATTTTCCTTCTTCTTGGCCTGAGAATTCTAGGTTTAAACCCGCTTCTCTTATTAAAAAGTAGAGAGCATATCTTCATTTCTGATTGTCATCTCCAAAAAACTATACTTCGATCACGGGGATGTAGCATAGTCGCCCTGGCAACCTCAGGCTTCTAACCTCTAAAAACTTCTCATTTCTTTTGATGACAGTGTCAATGGTAACATATCTGTATCTTGACAACTCATCAAACTTAGTAGCATACTCAATCACCAACATCGCATCTTGCACTAAGTCCACGAACTTTCTCGATAGTATTGACATGTAAACTTTAGACAAGAACATCTCTTTGAATCTACTTCAAAACTCTGACTAAGTCAACTCTTCCTTGGAAACTCCCACGGTAATATCATTCCACCAATAAAGTGCTGCTCCTTGCAATTGTTTAGAAGTAAGTCTCCTCATATGCTCACATCTAATCCCAAGTCAGCGAAAATCCTTTCACAGTGCAATAACCAGTTTTCTACTTCGACAACATCCACCGTTCCCAAAAAGTAGCTTCCCACCAAGACTGGTGAAATCCCTACTCAACTTTCCCTACTTATTTGCCAACTGGAGCCACGTGATTGTATAAAGTATCATCATATTAGGAATTCTTGCTTGAAGTCGTAAGTTAACAGAAACATTATTCGTTTGTTCTATTCGAAATAGATAACTTGTTGCATTATACGCAAAATCATCATGGTCTATTTCATCTAAGTCCTCACCCGATGAAGAACATCAAAAAATTATGCCTAAGTCCTTAACATATAGTCCAGTATCTACCCATAAACTCGACTCCAAAGAGGACCATCATCTTTATAAGGTTTGTAATAACTACTACAAAAGTTTGCATAAACATTCGGACGAAAAAAGGGTAAATTTTTTACCTAATTCTGATTGCTATCGATTAGAGACAAGATTCATTTTCTCGTTCAATTTCTTCTACTCCGAACTTGGAAAAACTGATATTTTATAAAAGGTCTCCTAGAAGATCTGTTTGTCATTGAGTTCGTTAAATATGTTCAGCGCAATTTTACCATAATTTGTCCATTCTACAAATTTCTCATCTGATGTAAACTTTGGATGAGATGGTGTTGTAGAAAAGCTTTTCTTTTTAAACGGGATCATTTTTCTATTTGCTAGTAATTTTTGTCTTGGAGCCATTAGAGAATTATTGAGAAGATTAGGCCCCGTTTGGCTTATCGTTTTTAGTTTTATGTTTTCGTCTATATAAAAGTGCGTCCATTGTACGTATTGTTGAAAAACAAATAATTTTGAAAGACGAAATTAACATGTAAAATAGAAATCAAGTTTATTTTGTTTTTCGTGTTTTGAGGGATAACAAAAGCATGGAGAACAATCTAACTCCTTCTTTGTCCGTTGTTCGTCGCAATGGCTAAGAATTATAAATCTTCTTCTCTTATTTCTTGCTATTTCTTAGTGCATGTTGAAAATAAAAAACTCAAAATACAAAATGAAACCAAATAGGCCCTTAGATTTGCTTTGATTTTGAAAAGGAGGAAAGTGAAAGGAAAGAGAAGAGAAACTAGTTATAACTCAATAGGCAAATTTTGTTAAAAACAGGTAAAGGAAAATTCAGTCGGCTGAAGGGGGTATCGACTAAGTGCAAAGGACAAATATTCTCCAGAGCATAACCTTATTTAGTCGACTAAAAAAGGAAGATAGTCATCCAGCTAAGCAATTAATATTCAGTCAATTGGCAATGCTATGGCATCTACAGGATTCAAAGGAAACAATTTTCTGAGAGCAAAGCAAGATTCAGTCTACTGAATTTGAAGAAGGCGCGATTGATATTTGAAATTTTTAATGCTTTAAAATTTTAATAATTTTTGTTGACATATGTATATATTATAAGTTTTCTTAGAATCTAAAAGTTATTATTCAGTTATGCATTTAAAGAACAAATACTTTATTCACTACGAAATTCTAGAAAAGTTGTTCCGCGTTTGTAAAAATATTCGCTATTTGATATTCTGTATTGACAAATTCTAGAGAAATGATTTCTTTTTCTACATTTTCTCTTAGAAAATGATGATGTATATCAATGTGCTTTGTTCTAAAATGATTATAGGATTTTTAAAGAAATTGATTGCACTTGTATTATCGCAATATATAGGGAATTCCTTAATGTCTTTCCTGAAATCTCACAGTGTTTGTTGCATATATATAACTTGAGCACAAGCCAAAGCAGCTGTGATGTACTTGGCCTCACAAGTCGATGGCGAAACGCAGTTTTTCTTTCTATTAAACCGCGAAACCAAAGATTGACATAAAAATGGCAAGTTCCACTAGTACTCTTTTGATCCATCTTGCAACCACCAGAATCAGCATCACTATATGAACCAATTCAAAAGAGCTACCTTTCAGATAGAAGAGTACGTAATCTTTGGTGTTTTTCGAATATTAAAAAATTCGTTTCACGGCTCGATAATGTGATTTACTGGAATTTGTTTGAGATCGTGCATACAAACAAACACTTATGGTAATATTGGATCTACTAGCTGTTAGACAAAGTAAGGAATTGATCATACTTTTGTGAAGTTTTTTTATCAGTATCCTTACCAATCTCATCTATGTCAAAATGTATTTTAGTACTCATTAGAGTGGGTTTACTTGAAGTGTTACCCATTCCAAAATGCTTTAGTAATTCTGTACAATAGTTTTCTTGATAAGTAAAAGTTTTATTTTCTAATTGTTTAATGTGTAAATTCAAGAGAAATTTAATTCTTCCACATGAGGTATTTCAAATTCATTTTTCATAATAGTTGCAAAATTATTGCAAAGATTTTTGTTTGCAGATCCAAGTATTATATCATCAACGTAAATTTGAACTACTAAAATATCATCATTCCCCTTTTAATAAATAACATAGAATAAATTTTAAAAATTTTAAAATCAAAGTTTTACACATAGCTTTTGAGTCTATAATACTAAGTACGAGGTGCTCGTTTAAGACCACCAAGCGCCTTTTTAAGTTTGAAAACATGTTTAGGAAACTTTTCATAAACAAATAAAGGTGGTTGTTCAACATGAACATTCCACTTCAATAAAACCATTTAAGAAAGCACTTTTGACATCCATTTGATAAAGTTCAGAATTGTGATGGAATGCAAAAGCAAGGGATATTCGGATTTCTTCTAGTTATCCTATAGGTGCAAATGTTTCTTTATATTTTATTCTTTCTTCTTGATTATACATTGAGCAACTAATCTATCTTTATTACGAATTACATTACCATTTTCATCGATTTTATTTTATAATACCCATTTTATTCCAAAAGGATTGACTATTAGGTCCCGTTACAAGTTTCCAAACAATATTTCTTTCAAATTGATATTCGTCTTGCATTGCTAATATCCAAAAATCGTCCCTAGGGGCTTTTTTATAATATATAGGCTCAACATTTGAAATAAAAGCTACATGACCCATTTGACTTTGTTGATTTCTAGTTGAAACCGTAGTATTTACATCTCATATTATATTATCTATGGGATGGTCTTTTAAAATTCTAGATCTTAAGATATTATTATTAGAATCTATATTATTTTCAATTTCTTTTTCATCATTCATATTAATATTTTATAAACATATATATAGTTAATATATGTCTAAAATTTCTTCATCGTCATTTTTATTTTTAAAAATTTCATCCAAAGAAACATGTAAACTTTCTTCAATTTTATTAGTTCATTTATTGAAACTCTATAGGCTCTACTTCGTTCTGAATAACCAATAAAAATGCCTTCATCGACTTTCGGATCAGATTTGCCTGAATGATCTTTAGTATCTAAAATAAAGCATTCTGACCCAAGAAATGAAAATATGAAAATTTTGGTTTCTTTCCATAAAACATTTCATAAGAAATGTTCTTAGTCATTGGCCTTAATGATACACATTAAGTACAAGCAGTAACGACGACATCAGCTCAATTTTTTTGGTAAATTGCTACTGGTTAGCAATGTTCTTGCACACTCTTATAAGATATGATTTCTTTTCTTTCTACTGCACCATTTTGTTGTGATGTTCGCAGAAATGAAAAAATATGACTAATAACCTTCTTATTACAAAAATCTTAAAAAGTTCGTTTTCAAATTCCCCTCTATGATCAATTCTAATGCTTTTGATTTTCAAATTTGTCCAATTTGAATTCTTTTTGCAAAAGTTTTAAACATTTCAAAAGTATCGCATTTGTGCTTTAGAAACAATGTCTATGTAAATTTATAAAAATCATGGACAATCAGAAAAAAAATGCTATGATTTATTGATCTTACTTGAGTAGGACCAAAAAAATATAAATGTAATAATTCAAGTGGTTGTTTGTTGATATTTATCTTTTAGATTTGAAATATGTTTTCTTTAGTTTTCCATATTGGAATGCATCACATAAATTATTTACTTTAAAATTATTTTTGATAAACCTCTTACTAAATCATTTTAAGCAAGCTTATGAAGTTATTTAAAATTAATATGACAAAATCATTTGTGCCAAAGTCACAGATCGTCATGATTCACAACTAAGCATATATCGTTATTATGACTAAAATTCATAGCTGAAATATAAATATTGGTTTTCTTATAATTTCAATGTTAAATTTTGATTTTGATCTTAAATATTGCATTTATCTTTATCAGTTTTAAAAACTATATCACATAATTGACTAATACTCAAAGATTATGTTTTAAATTTGCTACTAATAAAACGTTCGTAATTAAAGAAGAGTTAGATATGCCACCATTGATGACGTCTCCAATTCCAACCACAATTTTTTTTTGAGTTATCTCCAAATGTAACAGTTCTTCCATCTATGATGTTATGTTAGGAAACATGTTTGCATTGCCCGTAATATGCTTGAAACATCCACTATTGATTATCCATGTCCCTATTTTGTTGTTGGGTATCTCATTAGTTGCCATGAAACAAACGTTCGCTTGTTCCGTGTTACTTTCTAATGAGGAGGAGTCTGAGTCATCCCATGTGACTTGAAATACTTTCCTTTTCTGTTTAAACTTTTCAAATTTTCTTTTATCTTTCTTTTTGTTTTTGTAAGTTATGGATAATTCTTCTTCATATGGCCAAATTTGTCACATTCAAAGAATTTGATTGAGGTTGAATTTCCAGAATTTTGTTCCTTCGTCAATTTCTCGATTTTTTTGAACATGTAATTTTTGGCAATGAATACAATCTCATTTTCATCTAAATTAGAATCCTCATCTTCGCTTAAAATGCGATACTCTTCTTCCCTTAATCTTGTTCTATCCAAGCCTGCATATTAGCTTCATATGACGTTGAATTTCAAATTAATTCTCTAACTTTGAGTTGGGTAGGATCAATGGCTTCTTATGTTGCTAAAAAATTTCTTCCCCACTCAAACGTTAAAGAATTTAAAATAAGTGTAATAAAATCGATTTCTATAAATTCTTCTCTTAATGCCAGGAGATTATGTTGTATGGTTTGAAATCTTAAGTACATACCCATAATAAACTTACTAGTTTTCATTTGAAGTGCTTGAATTAATTTTTTGAAGAAATCTTTAATTTTTCTTACTTTGTTTATCCCTTCACGTGTAACTTGCAGTGTACATCAAATGTCATAGGCATTTTCGCGAAACATAACTTTCGAATATTCATTTTTGTCATGGGAAAAAAATAAGACATTCATGGCTATTCCATTATTGGTTGCCATGGTTTTTTGAGCATCCAACTAGGTGCTCATATGGAAGAAGGTGCTTCATACTTATTTTAAGTAGCTTGCCAAATCTCAAGATCGCTAGCGTGCATAAAAATTCTCATATATACAGACCAATATGCATAGTTTGACCTGACAAAAAATGGAAGTCGTGCGGTTAATTGACCATCGAGAAATGTGCTTGCGATATTATTGTCTTTTTCAAAAACTTTGTTATGATTGATGAAAGTTCTTACTCTGATACCAAGAGAATGTGCAATGGATCTCTAATATGGTAAATTATGTAAATGTGTATATAACAACAATCAAGCTAAATAATAAAATAGTAAGGTAAAGTAAAAATGATTACAACAAGATTTTTATGTCGGTTCAGACCTCACATCCTATATCTAGGCTTGAAGCTTCCCTACGAATTTCCACTAATCAATCGCCCTCACTTAATCCGGAGGAATAGGTGGTGCATGAGTTTTGATTTGGCAATGTTCCATTCAATCAATATGGATTTGGACTTCTGTTACAAATTTCCTATAATCTCCGTTAATGATTCAATGATGCATGCAATGTGATCAAGGAAGTGTGAGGAGTGTTTTGAGTGAATGAGTAATAAAAGCTTTTTCAAATCAATATTCACAAAATGAAGTTTAGAAAGAAAGATAATATGTTTTTTTTATATATTTCTTGTTTTAGGTTTATTTATAGTAATCAATAGTTATTCTGAAAAGTTATTTAATTTCGAAAAGTCGCACTCCTTCAAAGAAAAACCATTGAGGCATTACATCTCTTTATAGTTTTGTTTTAGAAATTTAGTTAATATAGCCATTACTACTCATTTAGTCAACTGGAAATGATGATAAGTAAACTGGTTATTTGAAAAAAAAAAAAGTCCGGCAAAGAAGACAAAAGACAGTAGGGTAAAAGGCGACCTTAGTCGACTTGCTCAATCGAATGAAAGTGCATTCATTTGACACCCTCAACTGACCGAGAAGTAATTTTAATCGACTCCTACTTCATGTTTTTTTTATATTTAAAGCTTTCTAAAAGTTTATTTGTAATTACATTTTGGTCTTCGTTTTGAAAATCTTGTGTGCTAGTGATATGTGTATATACTTATGAATCATTTAGGAGATTTTATAAATTATTTCTAAGGACAAAAGAACTTTTTGACCTATAGATGACTATTTCTTCTTTCTTCACCTTATTTCCACTTCAAATCATCGATACCTTCAAAGTCATGTATAAAAAATGCTACAAGATATGTGTGTGTAGTTGCCATCATTAAAACAATCATACAATGAAGGTTCTAACATTATTTACGCACTTTCAACCAATTCAACACTTCCAAAGTAGATTCCATCCTTATGAACTCCTTTCCTCTATAACTCTTGAAACCCTTGTTTATCTTAAAATTTTTACTCTTCTTTCTACCTCCTATCTTAGGTCAACAACTCCAGCTAGTCGTTGCCTCATCATCTCCATCATAAATTGGCAGAACAACGCATTCATATCCTTTCCCCCATCTGCCATGGCAAGTACTTAAGTATTGGGTTCGATATAAACATCCGAGTTTGCCTTCCCACCTTTGCCTTAAGTTTGCATACTGTCAGTTCCCTTATTAGGGGATGCTATTGTACTTCCTATTGTGAAATATCGATTACATAGATCTCTTCTTGCCTTCTACATAAGAAAGGGTTAGTAAGAAGCATAAGTAAAGGAGTGAGATCAACCGTAGAGGGGTAGATATTTTCTGCAATATCTCTATAGTAAAATACAATTATGTTATATATAGTGTAAACCCTCCCAAGCCGTTTATTTTATACTACTAAGTTTCTGCTTAACTTTGTTTCACTTAGATGTTCCCCTAACCTAGATCTAATACCGCACTGTAACATCCACTACTTCGAGATCTAAAAATGGGTGTTGATATTGTTGCATTCATCAGCGAAATCATTTCCATGTGACAAAGTGAATTCAATATTATTTTGCACTACGCTAAGTAAATAGAGAAGCTAAATAAATATCAATTATATCAAATTCTTTACATAATTCTTTACATCATCATTAAACCTTTTCGTTCCCAAGCAAGGGTAAATGCAATAACGAATAAGAGTAATATTATGTTCAACATATGAAGATGCCAACATAACACGTAACCAGTTATGATTCCTAGTTTTGCACAGCGGAATTTTCAAAATAATTTTCATTAACTAGAAAATCCTTCTCCTTTATCCTCAAAATTTTTATCCGTCCTTGAAAAGGTACCTGTCTAAACCATAAAATCTGCTTACTCGAAGGAGTATCTATGAATTTAAGGGAAATAATAAAAATATAGGTCAAAATAAAGCCTGGTATGAGAAAAATCCTTACCACAAGCATCCATAGTGAGATCACACCATTGCAGCATGGAACATATTTTCCCCTCACTTTCTCATCATGAACTGTTACATCATAACAAGAAAATAGCCAACACATCAAAAGAAACCATGTGCATTTCGTTCAACCCAATAGTGCAGCGTATACCTATCATCTAATTACGAACCATGTCATATTTATATTCTCAATTTAAATATACCTTATACTTTACATCCATTTATGAACCAAGCCATCCAATCATCCATCATCATTTACACATCACCTAGTCTCTTAACTTAGGTGTTCATCTTTAAGTTACAATTAACTTGATTTAACGATTACCTCCTTGGGTCTGTATATCATTAATTTATCATTTCTCAAACAACGTCAGCTAATGAAATGGTATCATTCCAATAATTGGAGCTATCCTGACTTTCCTAAGAGGTTAAACGCAAGCACCCTGAATACATTCTAGTAAGAGCATCAATAGCTCTTCTTAGTCCTTGAACCGTTATCGTTTACAGTGCCGATTTTGTTTATTTTGGTTATGACACCACTTTGATGTTTTGGCACCCGCCATGGCACCCAGCCATAATTCCCCTTTAGAGTTTATAATTCTTTTAGAATGGAACCCTGTCGTGGCACCCTACCATATACCATTGGACTTAGACTTAGTAATCAAAGCACCCTTCCATCCAATAGCTCTGTATAAGCCGGTCTATTTTTACGATCATGGTTCAACCCTTTCTTTCATTTATTCATAGTGAAACTTACAGGTTCTTTATATAAAACATTTTTATTTTGGTTAGATGATACTCTACCATTTATTAGCTTCCTAAGCTTATTTCTTATTTGCAAAAATAAATCAACACACTTTTAACTTGTAAAATTCTTTCATTATTTCAACTATATGACATAGTCCATTCACACTTGGAAACTATCCTCTATACTAGTCTAAGTATTTCTTATTTAGCTTAGAAATATATACCTTCCTAAGCTATCATGAGTTGACTTAAGCTATCACACGTTGGCTATACTAAAGCCTTCAATGGTTGAACCTGGCTATCATATGTTGATTAATCCTAGGCCATTGTAGTTGGCTCTCAACTAACCTTCACATGTTGATAGATTATTAGCTACCATGAGTTGTGCTCTTATGAGCTATCGTAGGTTGATACCTTACCAAGCTATTGCATATTAGCTTTCAATAACACCGTGTTGAAAGCTTCCTAGGCTATCGTGAGTTGACTTCAACAGCCATCGGGTGTTGAGCTTCACTAGCTATCGATAGTTGACTTCCTATAAGAAATTGCAGGTTGACACTCTCGAGGAGCTTTTGCATGTTGAATTTCACAAAACCATCGTGGGTTGATAGCTCAAGTGTTATCACATGATAGTTGAAATGACCATCGCATGTTGATTATTTGAGCAGCCATCGCATGTTAAGATTGCATGGTCTTATTTACTTAAAAACTAATCAATTACCATATTAACTAGTTACTTTTCGCAAAAACCCATTCGATGTCGAATCCTTATGATTTGTTCTATATCTTTTAGGGTCTCTTTATAGAATTAGCTAGTTTCAATCTCCATTAATTGATTAATTTTTTTTAATTAGTTTCACCTTCCCATAGCCAAACAATTCAGATAAAATTGAAATTTAATGGGAAAAATCCCAAAAATATAATGTTTGAGCATCCAAACATGTGAATCAACATAATGAACATTCATTCGAAGGCAAAGTCGAAAACTAACTTCTTTCTTTTTAAAGCTCAAATCTTATATCTTCTAGCATTGATTTTTCCTCTTCTCTTTTGCAAAAAAGGTGGTCAGCCTTGATAGTTTTTGGGAGTTTTTTTCTAAATGAAAATTTTAAGGAATTAAGTGATTTCACTATAGAAAATAGGCTAGTGAGTTTGACTTGGTCTAATATCCCTTCTAGCCTAAAATCACTGATCAATCTCCCCTAACACTAATTCTTCCCATTCTAGATTTATTTTGTTTATCCTCATTAAAAAGACCAATTTAATTGCTTTAATTATCCTTGGTTCATTCAATTAACTTATAAAGTGTTCCACA
Organism: Allium cepa; assembly: GCA_030765085.1. Classification (NCBI taxonomy): domain Eukaryota; kingdom Viridiplantae; phylum Streptophyta; class Magnoliopsida; order Asparagales; family Amaryllidaceae; genus Allium; species Allium cepa. The sequence goes on from CM060944.1 coordinate 271,143,088, forward strand.
CTTAATTAACCAAATTTTCCTTATGCAATTCTGGTAATTAAATTATTTTATTTAACTCTTTATTAACAATTTAATTCAATTTCACATATTATAGGTTTTTCAAAATATGTGGTTTTACAATATGCCACTTTGAATTTAGGTGCAGGGACCTTGTGTTTGATTTGTGTAAACACTTGTTTGTTTGCAACCCATATGTGTTTGACTTCATAGTACAGGTAATTGTGAGTACAAATTGGTTGCTGCATAATCAAACTAGAATCTTTTGTGCTGAAAGAGTTATCACTTTATGGAATCCAACAAATTAGAAAAAGATCACGATGGCATTATATGTAGTGGATTAAAAGTCAGAGTTGATGCTATGTGTAATAAAAAATAGGAGGATAAGGTAAGTACCATGTTGGTAGTTTAGCATTTTACCAATGTTTTTGAACTAGTAGCAGGATTTCCACTAAAAAAAGTGATTGAAATTCGAATAGGTTTGATGTTGAGGGCACAGTCTGTTCGTAGACTGCCTAGTAGAATGTTTCCCAAATAATTCGAAGAATTAAAGAAGCTTCCGGTGGAACTTGAGCTCAAAAGTTTCATTAGGTCGACCAGTTCAACGTGGGGAGCATCCATGGTATTCATAAAGTAGTCGGATGGATCCTGACAAATGTGTGTTGACTACAGAAGTAGAATGGATTGATAGTGAATAATTGTTATCCATTTCTTAACATAGACGATTGATTTAGCCAGTTGAGTGGGGCACGAATATGCTCATGACTAGATTTGGTGATGAGATTACATCAACTATGTATAGTGGAGGATAATATTTCATTTACCGCATTCAAAATAAAATATGGTTCATATGAGTAGTTAATGATGCCATTTGGACCGACTAACCCCCTACATTCTTCATAGATCTAATGAACCAAACTTTTCATGACCAGTTAGATAAGTCTATGTTGGTCTTTATTAATGATATTTTGGTGCACTCTAAGAATGAGAGAGACCATGAAATCTATCTTAGATTGGCATTGGGGATGGAGATTGTGCAAATTGAGGGCGAAGTTTTCAAAGTGTCACTTTTGAAAAAAGGAAGTAAAGTTACTTGGTAATGTGGACTAAAGAATGGATTGGTAATGGATCCATCGACGATAGTATCCCATTAGAAGAGACCAGATATGGTCATGGAGATGAGAAGTTTCTTAGGATTGTCTGGCTACTATCGTAGATTCATTAAGAATTTCTCGCGCATAACCGCACCCTTGACTATGTTTGCTAGAAAGAATGAGAATTTCGTATGGATAGATAAGTGTGATGGTCATTTCAAGAGTTTAAGAAGTTATTAACAAATTCTCTTGTCTTGATAGTATTTGAGGAAATAGGATTTAGTACTCTATAAAGATGATTATTGAAACAGACTATGGGTAATGTTGATGCAAAAAAGGCAAGTGATAACTTATGCATTGTGATAGTTGAGATCACATGAAGTTCGATATCTGATTCATGACTTGGGGTTGGCCATGGTAGTTTTTATGATAAAAAATTAGAGATATTATCTTTTGGGAGAGTGATTCGAGTTGTATATGGACCACAAATCCTTTAAATATATATTCTCTTAGAAAGATTGAATATGAGGCAATGGTGATGGTTGAAATTCTCGAGGGCATATGACTTCAGTATATAGTATACACTAGGAAAGGGGAACAAGGATACAAATGCATTGAGTAAGAAGCATCATTGTTGACTAATAAATTAACAAACCTTGAAATTAGACTAATATGTTTGTGAAAGCAAAGGCTACCTATGAATCACTAGTTTTAAAATTAAGAAATGAAAAAGTAGATAAGCAAATTGTTGTAAATGACACAAAGATGTAGAGTGGTTCAACGAGCTTGCCTACATCCACTATGAAGATCTCTTACTATTTCTCTCTTACAATTACAAGGGACTACAGGAGAATAATTAAAAAAATAAAGCGCTTAAGACTAAAAAGTTACTAACCTTAGGAACTTAGGGCTTTGATTTATTGTGAGAGGATCTTCGAGTAGAAGAATAGTTTTCCAACCCCTTGGAAATAGTATGGCATGGGTTGCTTATAGTTTCTGTGGTGAATGATAGATGGTTGAAATTGCACGGTAAAATAGGCAAGAAGCATTCCTAATTGTTGATCTGGTTGCATAGGCTGATGGTAAAATTCTATATGGGTGGAAGGAAATACATGGCTGAGAAGCACACCAATTGTCCCTCCGTATTAGATGTATGCACTACATTTAATTCACATTTAAAGCCGGTGGCATGCAACAGGAGTCGGTATGATTTTGGTCAACTTTCTACAGCACCTACTATAGCTAGTTTTACGTCTTATATTTACTTTTTCTTTCCCATATGGAAAGGTGGATGAGTGGCTTTCTCCGGGTTATGCTGCCCATTCGGTTATTGGATTTATTTGAGAACCGCTAAACATTGCTAAGAACCAAGTTACGAGGAACATGCCAGGATGAAGGGACTGGCTGTTTGGGACCGATTGAAGGTGGGTGCGATATAGTTGGGCTAAAGTAGGGTCATGCTAGAGCTGGTCTTGTCGAATAAGTTGACTATTAAAACTATCTTGAGCTGTGCCGACCGACAATGGATTTGGAGTGTTGTTGAGCGACTGTCCTGGAGATAGATTGGATGTGGACCACCATGAATAGGTTGATCGTAGGTATGCTAGGCTGGCTTGGAACGAGCTGGGCTATGCTTAATTGGCCTGCTAGTTACCCTTACGAAAATCTTCTCGTGCATGATAGTTGATGGTTGCTTATTGCTAAAGATTACTGAGTGAAACTAAATATTGCTAACGACCAAGGCACAAAGGAGTTCTAAGAGGATCTTGGGATAATGAAGCCGGCTTGCTTAGGATCGATTGAAGGTGGTCTAAGATGGAGCTAGGCCAAAGATGAGGTCACTATTGAGCCAAGTGTGTTCAAATGAGTTGGCTATTAAAGACACCTTAAGTGGCATCGACCGGCGGTTGTCTTGGAATTATGTTGAGCAGATGGGTGGTGTGGGTTTGGATTGAGTACTGATTGACATGAATCTGGTCGGGTACAGAAATGCTAGACAGAATTATTATACTTTAGAAATTCGAGTAAAAATTCCTCCAACCTCATCTCTACGAGTAGATACGAGCTTGTCAAGTCATGAAAATCCGGTCGACCGGTTCTTTTGCTTTGAATTTAATGTGATTCCCATATGCCACTTTGTCATTACCTAAGATGCTTTACTCTTTTCAAACATGAAAGAATACTCACATTTCCAGTGTATATGATGTGATAAAAGCAATGATTACACCTAGAGGATTGAGATCTGATAGATCTTTAAATCCAACGGCTTGGATTGAAGGGTTAGGTTTTAAAATAGGTGATACCTCTCCTTCTTCCTTTCCTTACCAAAGCAAAAAAAAAAATCAGCTTTAAAAATCTTAAAACCCCTTCTAAAAGACTTGATTTTTAAATCCTTACTTGGATAAAAAGTAAATCCCTCATCTTCTTCTCCATCGTAGAGTATTTTGATATTTTTCCCTATTGTTATTACAATTTTCTTGTAATGCTTGATGTTGCAATGTTATGCTTTGGTTGGAATCCGCTTTTCTATGGCCATCTTTGAACTTTAATCGACCATCATTCCCATGCCAGTGTGGTTGATCGATGTTGGCGAACTTAGCAATGGGCTTGTAATATTTGATAGTGATATTAGTAATAATCTTGGTAATAGGTTGTGGAATAGGCCCAGTTCTATGACTATGGGCTTTAGAGTAATAGATAGGGGCATTAAGGCTTGTTACTTAGCTTAGGAGTTCGAGTTATGAGCTGGTCTTTATAGGGTACCTGACCTGGGCATGCCATTAGACAGTTGCCAAGCTCCTACCTTCGGGTTTTGCTTGGCAACGACGATGGGGCTTTGTCTAACTTGGGCACTTATGTTGCAAATGGCTACTTTAAGATCACCTTTGTGGGAAAATTGACTTCCGCTTGTGGTGCTAAGCTCCGAGCTTCTGAACTAGAATACATGAAGATTGACTTGGCCAAGCTTTTGGCCGACCATGGGTGCAATATCATGATGCTTTAGTATCTAATTGCCAATGAACATCATTACCATTCTCATTCAGGATATTTAGCCTTCTCTTTGGGATATTTCAAGCTAGGGGTCTTGTTGGCCCTCCATCCTTACTTTGTCTTGATCCTTAATGCATACAGGCTTGGCCACGGTAAGCTAATCCATAACAGCTATTGGTTTTTATATGGGTTTTATGTTTCTTGCATGGAACTCGGCCTTCTTGAGCCGAATGCTAACTTTATAGAGATGATCTTCCAACCGCGAAAGGAAGTCGGGTGCCTAATTTTCACCTACTTCCACCTTAAAGCTAACACCAAGCCTATTATTTCTTTGGGCATCCTTAGCAAGGCCGTCCCGAGCTGGTTGACATGGTATTTCTTTGTTCCTTATAGAGTCAACCTTGGGATCTAACGTCTTGAGGTCCAAATAACAGCCAATAACTCTTCATTTTTTTACTTTTCTTTCGTATTTTTCCCTACTTTTCTTTGCTTAACTCGCCTATTTACAAGGATATCTCTTGCTTATATCGCTATGTTTTAGGATGGTGGTCGATAATTTTAACGAGCTAAAGATAGTCGTTGTGGAACATCGGGGTCTGAGAATCTTGATGACTGATGACAGCCACAAGCAGGTTGGACTAATGAGGATGGACCGAATAATGGTCAGGGAGTTGGTAGCCCAAATAAAGAAGCCGATGAAGAAAGCTTCTAAGTTAAAGTGGGACTACTCCAGAGTCCAATTCTTGAAGCCTGACTTTAGGCCGATTATGGACTAGAACCGAGGATATGATGACAAAGTTATGGGTGAGGATCCTGGAGAGTGACAACATGTTGATCATAACTAGCTAAATGATGTAGTTCTAACACCACAGTGAGAAGAATTTGGCCCATAACAATTAGTTGATGCCTTTGTCCCTCGGCATGAGACACCACTCGTGAATTGGGATACTAAGGCAAGTTATAAGGAAAGTAGTGTTAGGGGAGGGGTACCAGATCTGAAAGTCATAGGGATGCATGTGAGAAAATCCCTGCATATGACCCTTTTTATCCTAGATATGAAGCTTGGCTTCCGGGTAAGCCTTATGCAGAGATGAAACAAACTAGTATAGGAAGTTCAGCCTCATCATGCCTACCACTTGTTAGGAAGTGAGGCTGGGTCGGTAAAAATTGTAGCTTAGTTGCATTTACCTTTTATTTAATTTGAATTTTAACCAACTCTTGTTTATTCTATTGCTATTGTAGGCGACATGCTAGGTTTTAATGCTCTTAACAAGAGGAAGGGATTGTTTGGACCATCATGACTAACACTACCCCCACCGTGCCTGATGTGCTTGCTATACCCAAGGCCCCCGATGTGCCCAGAGCCAGCTAGCAAATTATTGATGTGCCTTCCAACTCAATGCAATCACTCTATTTATCCACTGAGGCAAGAAAAGGAAACCAAATAAGGTCAGCCCATCTACATCGATAGAGGTCTCTCTCCATTCAACAAATTCCTCAATATTTATGACATGGAGGAGCTGTTTGCTAATGAGGGTAAAGCCGCTAGGGCAGGTATCTAAATGTGTCAACCGTTGCGAGGATGTCTATGGCCTAGAATACCTGTTGTCGACCACACAACTCATGTCAATAGAGGCCCTCACATACCCCCACCAAGCTGGACTAGCAGGAACAGTCATTCCCTAGAAATGTGATAAATACCCAGACTCGGAATGTGTTGCTAGTATGCCACTGACTTTTTCGCTCTTTCCTTTTGCCATATTATCATTCTAACATTGATCTTTTAGGCTAAGTACCACTGTCTTATCATCTGAGGGGAGATGGAGGATCTCTAAGGAGATTGGAAGGCAGAGAGAGGCCGATAAGTCAATTGAGGCTAAGGCTATTAAGTCATGGGAGGCGAGGGAGACAGTGGAGAAGTCAGCTAAAGCAACAAAAAAATCTATATAAGAGGTGACTAAGGCCTTAGAAAAGGTGGAGAATGTAGCAGTGCACCTCAGGGGGAGGCTAGAAAGGGTGGAGAAAGAGGCCGACCAGTTGCGGGCCCACCTGAACAAACACATGGCCTGGTGCGTATCGGATGCGACCATAGCGGCCGCCATGTAGGAGGGAAGAGTAAGTGGATTAACTAGTTAAGGAACACGATGAGGACCCTATTCAGGGAAAACTATCAATTTTTTATTTCCATCAGCAGGTTTGATGTCGTGGCCTTTGCTAAGGCACATGGGGAGGTGGTAGAGGAGACGAGGGTAGCTGGAATTCCAACGTCTGCTATTCTAACTTAGGAGAAGTTGGACCCCTTGACCCGACCAATTGAAGGGTCGGTTTTGTAGATTTTTTTCTTCCCTCTTTTTATATGCCTAGGAGGGAGAGTCATGTAACCCGACTTTTGCAAATAAATAGAATCCATTTTGTTTTGAAATATGTTTAAGTACTTCACCGCTTATTTGCTCTTGTTTGTCCATGCATAGCATGTAGGGTAGCATATTTTGAGTAGCTGGTATAGTCCATGTATATCTGCACTAGTTTATTTTCACAAGATAGATTAGCAAAGTAGGGCAAAGGATAGGTTGTAAGTGTGGCTCGTTCTTGCAAACCTTGACTTAGTTGATAGACCGGGTCATCCGATGGACTCAGAGGAAAGCATTGATCGTGCAACCCAACTTTTTGTCAACTACCAGGGCCAACATATGTTAGCATGGTCTCCCAATGCTGCTTAGTTGTTGGGCAGCCCCTGCATGAGCCCTAGTGTGTTGGGAAGCTTGAAGGTTCACCTTGGTGTCATGATGTGTAAGTGAGTGGTAGCTTGTCCCGGCACAACCCTGAGCACTACTGGGCTCGAGAGTACTTTAGGTAACACGATGTAAGAAAGAGTAATATGAGGGCCCAAAATGACCATGAGCATTATTGGGCTCGAGGGTACTCCACAATGACAAGGTGCTAGTTGATGTTGGGCATGACTTATTTTTATGCGGTTGCACTATGGATGTTGGACTTCGATGCCACTCTGGGTAACAACGCCAGTCTCGGTAAAATTGCTCATCCCGTAAGAGAGATAAGAGGCGTCATGTGTGGGGGATACATGATCTTTGCAGTCGTATCTTAGCTCATCAATGCATCCCGACATGAAGGGGAGAGACATCTAACCAAACTTATAAGATAGTGAGTAATCCCCAAGCAAGAAAGTGAATGCGTGGTGATTCAATCTTGTTAGATAGCTGGTAATCGCCAAGAAGGAAGTGAATGCATGGCAATTCATCCTCATGGATAGATGGTAGGCTAGGAAAGGAGCCAACGCTTGCTTTGTCCTTGACGATGAGGGCTGATGGTCCTTAATAAGATAATGAGCACATGATAACTCATCCTTCATTGGATAGGCTATAGAGGTGACGGAGAGTATCGGCACAAACTTGAATGTGGGCGTAAAGGTTCTCACGGGTAACACGCCACCAACATGGTAACCCCAAGGCAAGGAATTCAATGCACGGTAATTAACCCTCATTGGATAGCCAGCTGTTATCCGGCCTTTTAACCGGGTAGTATCTAAAGTGACTTAACGAATGAGACTTGAAAGCTATCGGGATGGAAGGTCTGGGGAGATAGCTATAATGTTTAGAAACTATGTTAAACCAAGACCACGAGACAAAAATAATACCATTCCAAAAGTTCCAAGGCTCGATCCATCAATTCGATGGATAAGTACCGATTCATCGCTATGAATTGGTACCGATCCATAAGATCTCCTTAGAACCACTTTAGTTTGCTCCTACTTCCAAGTGTTGATGCTAGAAGCCTATTCCCAACTCCATCTACCGATCGCCTTTCATCTGATATCAAATAGCTCTAGCATAAGGAATCCACAACTCTACTTCTCTATAGATCCATCTAATTAGTTCCAAAACATGCCTATAGCTGTACAAACAAGTCAAGAAAACATCAAGCTATCCACACATTGATCCATCCCAAAGTGGTCAAAATGATCCATGACCAAGTTTTATAGATCGGTACTGATCGCAGCCATGGATTGGTATAGATCCATCTATATTGCTGAGCTGGCCACGTCTTCTCTTGAGCAACTACTGGGTGATCGTGGAGAAAGTGTGGATGAACGTGCTATAGCCTTTCCTGCTAACATACATCCATAAATAGACATGAATGGCTTCATTTTGGGGATCTTTAAGCTCCCTAATGGTTTTACATTTATTTCCTGTACTTGGCTACCGAGTGGTATCGAACGATAAGAACAGCAGCTGTAAAATAAAGATATCATTAATAAAATATCAAGTGGATGTAAGTAACAATTAGTTGAACCACTAACGTGTGTTGTTCTGTTTTCCCTCATTTTCATTTACTTTTCATCACTTTTTATTCTTTACATAATTTATCAGTTATTTGTGCCATTTTTGTACTAACATTTTGATTCTTTCATTAAGAGATACTTTAACTCATTGATTTGAGATTTGAAAAGGTTCAAATGATGAGACAATCTACCAAGAAGACTACTATTGAATGAAATCAACAAAGGGGGTAGCCAAATGGCATCCTTAAGAGCTAACCTCCCATCCATCTACATAACTAGGGATGAGTTGGAGACAATGATAAACGAAATTCAAGAAAGGATGATAGCCTGTCCGAAAGAGAAGATGAAAATTTTCTTTAGGAAGATAGGACAAAAAGGAATGGTTAGAGTTGCTGCAAACTAGAGTCAAAGACCTAGAGCTAGAGCAAATGCACTTAGGATCAGAACGGAGTAACATGGAACAACCCACGATGAAGTTGTATGGATCTATACCTTGAGGACTGCTCGGTACCAAACCTTAAGGACTTAGGGGCACACCTTATTTCGCATTGGGTAGAAATGGTACATGTCTTGGGAATAATGTTGAGTAATTAGATACGAATTAGAATGTGGATGCATGGTCGGAGGAGTATATGCTAGAATTCCCTCATGGAAATGGTGAGCAGGTTGAGAATGCGAACTTAAGAATTCCTTTAAATGATGATAACAGATTTGCCTAGATGGTTAGATGAGCAATGCTGGGAGGATTTCCTAACTGGAGCCTAGAGGATGTGAATGAGTCCATTCACTCCGAACATTCGGTACGCTCGAAATCCTCCCGATTTCAAGTTGCTAACATTGCAACATAAGATGGAAAGATGGATGCTACAGTCCATTTGATTAAGTATTTCTGGCACATTGAGGTGTCGGGCGCAACTGAAGAGGTCATGGGATGGTGTTTTCCTTTATATCTGATAGATTTAGCGGCATTATGGTTTAGGCGGTTGGAAAGTGGTTCCATTACAAGGGTCGAGTTGGTGAACGGATTCAAGAAACAATTTCGAGTCTATATTTCATGAACCAAGAATTTCATGACATTACTAAGTGTGAAGTAGTGGGCTGCGAGTCCCTTGGGAGTTTTTTTGATAATATTTAACGCAGTGGTTGCCACGATTGATAGGCTGAATCCATCAGTGGTTCTGATGGCGGCAGTTTCCAAAGTGGCTTGTAAGACAAACTTTAATGTTGCTTTAAAGCAACATCCACCGGTGGACATCGCAAAGTTTTTTCAATAAATTGAAAGATATTTGGTCAAGAGGACGCTGAAGTTGAAGAGGAAGAGATTAATGCTATGAATGGTGGAGGACCGCCCGGTGAATGATCTAGTAGAGACAAAGGAAACAAAAGATGAATGATGGCTTTGAAGGATCAAAGCGGTAGAGAATGGAGCCAAAATTGTCTCCTTATACGGAATTGAACTAAACCACAAAGCGGATTTACCAGGATACTAGGGGACAAATCCCCGTTCGAAAGCCGGTGAGGACAGAGCCCACTGATTGTGAGAGAACATCGGTAATATATTGCCTATTCCATAACCTAGATTGGCATTACAAAAATGATTGCATGCACTTGTTCCACCTGATGGAGGAATAGGTTAGGAATAATCAATTACAACATTATGTGAAACTCTGAGCTGCAGTGGCGGAACAAGAGCAGCCATCACCCGTAATGAATGGAAACAATCTTGGATGAAGGTCAAGGAAAGTCATCTCCTGATTGGGATGACAGGAAATCAGGTTCGTTTCTCCCTAGTTTGCCTCTTTTCTATTCCCAACAAATGAAGTGGCATTGCAGTTGAGCCATTTACCTATGCATGGGTACCGATCGAACCCTAGGCACGTTCTAAGTTGGATGCAAGGCCGTAATACCTGGATGAATATTGTGATGTGTATTTGGTGTTTGAACTTGAACCTTGTAAATGAATGCTTTATTTTATCCACTTAATTTTCATGACATTTACTTATTGTGGAAGTCTTGACTACAGAGATTGGGTAATAACCATAAGGTGCGAGTTCCCTTACCAGAGAGAAAATGGATGAACTCGTAGGTATTAACTACACTAAGTTCTGACCAAAGAGTCAGGACCAAAGTTTAAGAAGTAAGTTCCCTCACTAGAGAATGAGCGGATGGGCTTGCTCATCATTAAGCTCCTATATCAAAGAACGAGCTGATTGGGATCAACCATAGGTCGAAGATAACATGGATTTGATTATCGACCCCGAATAGCCATGGATTTGATTAACAGCTCAGAGAGATCATGGATTTGATTATCCACCCTGAACGATCATGTATTTGATTAACGATCCCGAGAGATCACAAATTTAACTATTGGCCGTGAACGACCATGAATTAAATTAACAATCTGAAGAGATCATGGATTTAGCTATTAGCCTTGAATGGCCACAGATTTCATTAACGATTCAAAACGATTATAGGTTTAATTGTCACTCGGTAGAGGCCAAGGTTTCATTGACAATCCAAAGAGATCATATTTTAGCTATCGGGCGGGAAAGGTAGTTAGAACCTTTCTTCTAGGATTTAAGGACAACTGCTATATAATCACATATGCAACATATATTTCATCTATTTGTAGGTATATAGAAGACACCACTCTGCTCATCGATATCATGGCTCGAAGAAAATCATAATAAACGATGGATCATACTATTAAAAGCAAGGCCATATATTTGTATAATAGTCGGAGATTATTTTGTACAATCTCCTTGAGTGATCATAGCATACATAAAAGCACATCGATAAACATTTACCTAAATTTTAATAAAAATTTATAGTTTTTACAAATTATATAGGCTCAGACGTCTAGCAGAAATTTCGGTTCTTAAACTCTGGAATGTCTTAGACGTTTGGGATATAATGAAAGACATCTAATGCTGTTATAACTACAAATTTTAAGCAGCTACTTCTTTTTGAAATTAAACGTTCATGTCTACTCCTTGATAATTGCTACTCTTGATCAAAAGGAAGCTCTTTGAGGAGATATACTCTTTGAAATACAACTCTTTGTTATCTATAAATATAAAAAAAGATTGAGATTGAGATTCACTAACAAATATTATTACCCTCTATTTTATAGGTATATAAACTTACTTGTACTATTACCGATTCCATAATCTCGATCAGTTACAACCAAAAACCTATATTTGGGTAAACTTACTTCTTACGAATCCAAGAACTTACACTCATAAACACTCAAGGGAGATTTGGAAGAATTGTACTAGTAGTCAATATCCATGTTGTATAGAACACAAGCTTGTCAAAGAAATACTTTTGTATAAGCCCATTCCTCCAAGCAAAGCGAGGATTATTGGTTAGTAAAATACCGAAGGAGGGCTAAGGGACTCGATATAGGACAGAAGGTCCGAACTAGTATAAAACTCCGGTATGATTGCTTTTATTCTTTACTTTTATATCTGCTATATTATTCCGTTTAGTGTGTGTGTGTTAATATAGATTCACGTATTAATATAAAGTCATATTATATGATCCATTACACTTTCATTTGGTATCGGAGAAAGGTCTTTTCATTTTACCGTAACACGTAATTGGAAATTTTTTTAATACGGCAAGTTCATTTAAAGAAGGTCAATCAACTACTCGTCATCCACTATTTACTTGGTCAATTATTCTTACTAATCAACACATATGTGAATTTTTATGGAAGCTAATAGTTTAGAAATTTGGCAAACTACTCAAATTAGATATGAAGCACACACCACTAACATAAGCACTTGGACTAATGCATAAAAAAATTCAAAAATTAATAATGTCAAAGCCATGAATATATTATTTTGTTCACTGGATAAAAATGAATTTTCATGAATTTGCTTTGTGTAATAGCATATGATATATGGTGTGTTATCCCGCCTTTTGGCAAGGCCGAGATATCAAGAAACTGGTTATAAACTTAGGATCAATCATCCTAGATATTGAGCATGCACAGGTTCACTGTGGATGTCGATGAATTTTTTCCGAGTCTGAATCAGGCTACAACTGACAAGACATGACAAATTAAGCCATGGAAGCCCGCATTCCAAATTTCAAGTAAATTCGAGTTCATATGCTCAAGTTATGATCGATGCAAATTGAAGGTGATAACCACATTTTCGTATCCATCACCAAGATCTGGTTCGTATCCATCACCTTCGTATCCATCAGAGTGGCAACATCTTCGTATCCATCAAGGAACCCTGGGTTGTATCAATCTCATTCGTGTCCATCAACAGAGCATTCGTTTCGTATTGAGTGGCTAGGGCCTACTTCGTATCCATCTAGTTCGCAACCATCGATAGGTGGTTATTCGAATTCATCTGGCAACTGCTGTTCGCATCCATCAGGTTATCTCACTTCGCCTACATCGTTATGCCATACTTCAAATCGATCGGTTTTGTATCGATTGGTAAGTAGTATGCTTCGCATTGGACAACTAGTGTCTAGTTTGTAACCATCGGTCTTCATCTATTCGTATCGATCAATGATTGCTGCTGTTCGAATCCATCAATTTATGGCTCTTCGTATCCATCAGATACCCGATATTCGTATCCATCAAATGGTTACGTATTATAATTAGAGAGCCCTGTTCAAATCTATGAATAGTTACTTATTCGTATCTATCAAGTCAAACAGGCCAGAGATGAGGCGTTAGTTATGGATGCGAACGCGGCGAAATACTCGGAGTGACTCGATCAAACAGAAGTGAAAAGCGGATCGACATGAAGAGCGCGCACCACATCAACTTGCTCACGCACGTTATGATCGAGTCGAAATGATCGATTCGAATCAATGGATCAGAACCAAACAGCCACCGAGCAGCCCAAGTTCGTATCGACCATAACTCAGAATCCACCGATCCAAATGCCATGAAACTTTCACAGAAGATTACGTACGAGCCAAGGAACGTTCCCACCAAATTTCATCTTCATCGGTCATGATCTTAATCGATACGAAATGATTTTGAATCAATTACAGATCGAGTCGAAACTTACTGGAATTGGTCGTGTGGGCCCCCTCATGTGCCAGAGCGAATCTCCCGAAGTTTGAGCCAAGGCTCGGCCTCCTACGCCTATAAATAGAGCCCCAGAGCCTGTAGAAGAGGGATCTTTTTCATCCTAAAGCACCAGACTCTGCCGAATCAAGATTTACAGCATACTCTTGCTGTTGAATTCGAATTCCAAGTTGTATTTTGCTGTTGTTTGCTGCAATCGCTTGTAATTGTCGAAAGAGAATCAATAAAGTTGCAAAAAACTTCATAGTGGACGTAGGCAACACGCCGAACCACTCTAAATCGCTTTTCTGTGCATTTACATTTCTGTTGTTTGGAGTTTTTGTTAGATAATCCTCATTTTAAATTTATATTCTTCATTGTTATCTCTTTAAAAACTTACGAAGAGTGTTGTGTCCAATTTTGGTACAAACACTTTGGTGCTTTCACTGAGAAAACCCATATTTTCTCCTGCTCGTTGGATCTGTCGTCGTTACCGGATTGCATGAATCTAAGAGAGAGATCCAGATCACTAATCCGAGTTCCTTTCCTTCTATTCAGATTTGCATAAAGTCTAGGAAAGGAGTTCAACCCCCAAGATGGTTAGCACAAGGACCCCCTCTAACGCTGTCAATCAAGAAGACCAGGATAGACAGAATCCCGTGCCACTACCTCCCTCTAACCAACACGCTACAGGACACTTGGAACCATCAGATCCGGTAACTTGACAAGAGTTCCAGCTGCTGCTTCAGGAGCTGACCCAAAGTCGGCAACAACTAACAGAGCAGCTACGCGCCAACGCCGAGCTGACCAGCCAGCTGAATCGCCAGAATCGGAGGAGATCTAGGAGAGATCATGCTTCTCATTCCTCCAGCAAAAGTTCTTCCTCTTCTGGTTATCATCATCGATCTCCACGACCCCGGCTAGATGGCAGTCACATACAATCTGTTGGAAATCAACCGGCAATGACCGCTGGACAGTTGAGAGTTGGTCCACTGGCCAGTTTCCAGACCGGACCCTCCTCACGAGGGGGTACCGCTCCTCACTACACCACAGACTACAGCGCCACGACCATCGCGGTTGAACCAGGGGTCAATGCCCAAAATTAGTCGAACCTGGACCGTCGTCATCATGGACGTACTCCTGAACCGTACGTCCTGGAAGACTACGAGCCAAGAAGGCGAGATGTGGAGCGTCGACAGCATCCGGTCCAACCTTATAATATGGGACCCAACCACATTTTGGCTCAACACACACAAAATGTACAAATGCCGGATCTCCCGACCATGATACGTCAGATGATCCGTGAGAGTCAGGGTCTCACAAATGACGACTGGGAACCTCCCGAAGTCACCCTTCTTTTACAGACGATATACTTACTGCTGAACCCCCTCGGCGATTCAGGATGCCGACTTTAACCATGTACGAGGGAAACTCCAACCCCAACCAACATATTCTGAAATATGAATGGTCAATGAGCGCTGCTAGAGCTGATGATGAAGTGAAGTATCGTAGTTTTCCCATTTTCATGGAGGGCATCGCTACCATGTGCTTCACCCGACCGCCACCACGACCCATTTCATCCTTTGACCAGTTGGCCACTAAATTTGTTGAGCAATTTCGTATGCACGTCGCAAGGCCAAATGACGTCAACACTCTATCTAGTGTCAGCCAAGCCCCCGGGGAAACGCTCAGACGCTACTTAGAGAGATTCCATGGTGCGTGTGCGGAATTAGCAATCCGAACGATAACTCCATCCCTATGGCGTTGACTAAGGGGATTGACCCCGACTCTGAATTCGGCAACTGGCTCATCGAAAAACCACCTACATCATTGGACCGTTTATATGCTAAGGCAGCTCAATTCCTGAGAAGGGAAGATGCGAAACGGACTAGGAACCAAGATGATGCAGGACCAAGTGCGGAAGAGATCCAAAGCAATGTTGCGGTCAAACAGTCTAATGAGAGCTCCGGAAAAGTTCAGTTGAACTTTCAAAACAAACAAACGCAGCGGAGGGAGAATGTGAATCAAAATAGAAAGCGAGATCAGAATCGTGTCCCACGACGCAAGAATCCTATGTTTGACAGCTACACTCCTTTGAATACATCACTGGAGAAATTGTATTTACAAACCTGTAATACAATTCAATACAAAAAACCTGCACCAAAACCGTCGTCAGAAAGGCAAATCCAGGCAGGAAAATTTTGCAGGTTTCACGAAAGTTATGGGCATAATACGAATGAATTCGTCATTTGCAGGATCTCGTGGAAAAATTGATTAGAGAAAGGAAGCTGGAACAGTTTGTGCGGGCGCCGCAGCCTGGAGAAGCGGGCCCATCATATCAAAATAATGAGCCCGATCGGCCGAGACAGAAGGACTCTATCCGTCCCGACGGGAGGTTAGTGATAAACGCCGTCAGTGGCGAACCCACTTTACAAGAGCCTGGAACGACGAGGATCTTCGTCACTGTTACACATGACAGGCTTTATTTATTTAGTCTATGAATACTTTACAATTTGTCTTTGCATTCTGAAGTTCGAATTGGTAATAAGGCACTGACTTTGCCATGTTTTTCCGTTCCAGCAATAAATTACTATCTCTTCAAGCTAGAGCTGTGATTCACTGAATGTGACATTCAACAATCACGACGCACGAAGAGCTAACCTATCGTACGATGGAATTTATTCAAATAACGAGTGACTGTGATACGAACGGCCACTCACAAAGTGAAACCTCAGCTTGGGAGCAAGCCATCACATTAAAGGCTGAACTGGACCGACACACGACAGTCCTATAACCAACTCTACATTCCCAGAGTGTGAATTGGAGTAAAATATCAACTCTAGGTTCCTAGAGTGCGAACCGGAGTATAAACGCCAACTCCAACTTCCCAGAGTGCGAATTGGAGTATAAATATCAACTCTAGGCTCCCAGAGTGCGAACCGAAGTTTAAACATCGCTAACTCCGAATTCCCAGAGTGCGAATCGGAGTATAAACATTAACTCTAGGTTCTCGGAGTGCGAACCAGATTATAAACACTAACTCCAAACTCACAGAGTACGAGTTGGAGTATAAACATATAAATGCGGTTCCGGTGGGGATGGACCCGTCCGCCTAACGACTTCGGCCGTATCCTAATCAAGTTCGAGGAGGATAGACCCATCCATCTAACGACCTCGCTTGTTAACTCGGGGTGGATGTGATCCGACCATTCACGATCCTGATAAATCCATCGTTCCCAGAGTGTGAACGAATTCCTAAAAAGCCTAAAAAATGTGACTAACCATTTGTTGGCCTACTCCAAATTCCCAGAGCGTGAATTGGAGTATAAACATTAATTCCAAGTTCCTGGAGTGGGAACCGAAATATAAATGCCAACTCCAAATTCCTAGAGCGTCAATTGGAGTATAAACATTAATTCCAGATTCCCGGAGTGCGAACCGAAATATAAATGCTAACTCCAAATTCCCAGAGCGTGAATTGGAGTTTAAACATAAATTCCAGGTTCTCGGAGTGCGAACCAAAATGTAAATGTTGACTCTAAATTCCCAGAATGTGAATTAGAGTACAAATACCAAGTCAAAATTCCCAGAGTGCGAACTAGATTATCGATCGCAGATTATCCCAAGTCCCCAGAGTGTGGACATGTGCTCAAGATTTGTGATAGGTGCCATTGACAACCGAAGTATAAATACTGATCCCTAGAGTGTGGATGCGATTATTAACAGTGAACACGCACAACTGAAACCGCTCACCCTTCACTTGCTTCAACATCGATTTGACGATGTTAAGTTTGGAAGGAGGAGATAGAATTGAGATCATTAGCCAATCAATAAATCTGGATCCCTAGGCTGGAGGCAATGCTTAAGTGCAAAACATTGGCTGAAATGATACAACATCGAGCATCCAGCTTAGTCTTATGTTGCGGCTTGTATACATGATTTTAAGACTTCTGTATGAAATAGATTCGGCTCCAGAACCGATGATCCACAAGCATACCAAGCTATGATTCGAACATTACAACACTTAAGCATAAAAGACAGGAAAAACAGTTGAAGCAAAGAAAACAAAGTTTTATTTCAACTAACTGATAGGAGTTTATGTACAAATTCTTCCAAAAAATGCCTCCTACCGGGGGCCGAATCCGCGTCTATACACGACCTACTAAAGCAAAAGTAAAAATCCTATCTACCAAAAAGTGAGCCTAAGGAGTTTATTTATTCCTTCTTCTTCCTCGGTTTTTCTTCAATGTGGAGCCACCGGTACCGCTAACGATCTTTCGTTTTAAACTTTTCCCTTCAGGTGGGGAATCTCTGGACGAAGGCGTGATATCAATCTCTTCCTCCGAACTTGAGTCTACGGGAATGCTCTCTTCTGGAGGAGTCAAAGGAGCTGGATCTGCAACCGGGGGTGGAGTAGACACTCTAGTATAACCTAGTGTCCTCCCGGGTGATATCATCCTTAGTGGAGTCGGTCCCGGCGCCGTCACTCCACCCTCAGAATCACCGCCGTGAGCCGCTGCCTCCATCTCAGCATTAATTTCGGCCAATATCTCTACTTCACGAGCAGCGCGGGCTCCATGGTGGGTAGCGTTGGTCTATGACAAAGAACTAGAAATAGGTTGGAACGCACCAAGAACGAACGGCATGTCTGCAAAAGGGTCGTTGTGTCGGCCCAGGAGCTCATTCATCATCTGCTCGTCAAAGGAAATTCTGCTCCCTTGTGTCATCTCAATCGGCGCGACCGCAGTCGTGGTGATTGCCTCAGTTATAATGGCCTCCTTCACTTGATGTGATCCTTGGATTGCAGGAGGCGCTATCAATGTAACTTCGATCACAGGACAAGGAAGAAAAGAAGTTGTTAGAACACACTTCAAAAAACAAGCCCTTCATTTCATATACACATGAAATTTGTTCAGAGTACCTTCCTCGGTACGGCTTGTGGTTGGCTGAACAGCTTCGGATGAATGCTCCTTAATAGGAGACAGGCGTGGCTGTTCAGGGTCATAGGCCGGGACGTGCTGGGGCTCGATAACTGGAGTGGGCTCAGATCGAGATGAAGTAATAATCTCAGAACTTGTAGCAGAATGCTCAACTCCGGAACCTTCCCCAATTTCTAAGTGCTGGGTGCCCAGTCTCTCTCTCGCATGAGAGATCATAGAATCATGGAGAACCTTCTTTTCATCTTCGCTCAATATACGGTTCTCCAGCTCAAATTCGTCAAGGGAACCACCCAATAGCACCGCTTTCTCTTCTTCGACCAGCAAATTCCAGGCATTGTATAGATGTGTAGAGTAATCGTCGAGCCATGTCACGTTCCTGTGTCTCAGTACGTTGGCGTTGTAAGTGACGAGAAGCTCCTCTATGTCCGCTTCAAGCCTGGTCTCTGCCTGCCGAACCTTCTAATCAACTTCGGCCTCCACCTCGCGGACCTTTTCCATGGCCGTGTCTCTTTCTCTCCGGAGCACCACTGCTTGATCGCATGCTTCCTGTGCGGCAATGTTAGCAGCATCCTTTTCCTTTATGATTTTAGAAAATTTGGATTTAAGCTCGTTAAGCTCTTTAAGGGATGCGTCCCGCTTAGCGATAACAATGGTGTTCCTAAGTCCCATATCCTCTACTGTGGTGTAGTGTTCCCTCTTCATCCTATCCATCGCCACCTGGGCCTCGTCGGCTTTCTAAAGAGTCTCGATCTCTAATTTGCGTGAAGACTCGGCCTCACTATTGAGCGCTTGAATAATTCGATCTTTTTGGCCGAGTTCTTTCTCTAGCTATTCAATCCTGACTGCTCGATCAAAGGCCACTTTCAATGCTTTTTTCACGGTCTTCGACCACTCCTGATACTGGAAAACAATATTTGCGATGTAACCATGCACCGTGGTTTCGACCGACGCGGGTACCCTTTTTAAGCGCGGGGGGAAAACAACCCATCAAAACAGATGTCGGGGAAATCCTTTTTCAGTTGAGCAAGCCTTTTTGCTCCTTCCCCAATGGGTTCGACAAGGGCCTGTGCGGTGGTTAAAGGGTCTGCTACCTCAGTTTGGCGATGAGAGTCGGACCGTAAGGAGTGGGAAGACTGCTTTTACCGTGAAGTCTCTGGGGGCCTTGAAACATGAGCCGGAGGCGGTGCGGGAGCTCTGGGAGGGGGATTGCGTGATAGAGAATGGTGAACATATTCCCTATCCCTATCCGTCCGTTCCTGGCTGGGATACCCTTGATCATAATCCCGATCTCCTTCCCTCCTGCGCGATTCATAGTATGATGAAGATCGACGTTTGTTGCACAGGCTGCCAAGCATCGAGCCTCGATCAGATAAGGTGTCTGCAAAGCAAAAATGGAAACGAAACTAATAATCTTCAGGGAAAGGCAACTTACGGTCAAAAAATTTTGTAGTGCCATGAAATGTGTATGTATGTGCATCCACCCGACCAACCGGATGTGTCAACAATGCTAGGGGGCAGACACTCGCTTAAAACTAGGGCATGTTGGAGTTCATCCAATCCGACATCACACTGCATGAGCACATCATCCGGAATTGGAAGATCGGCGAGCCCTTCGTGAATCTGTTCTTGGGGGAGACATCTCCGAAATTCTAATTTCGAAGGTAGGCCGGGACGTGACAACAGATTTCCATCTCCCCTTTCTAGATGACTTGAAGACGGCTGCCTTGCCTTTTCTCTGCTCTTTAATATCCTAGACTACATCCGCAGGTTTTCCCAACGGTTCCTCATCGGTATGAGTTTTCTCAGAGTCAGCCTCCTCGATTATGACAACTCTAGGCTTTTTTTTGTTTAACTCGTTCTTTCGAGGTAGTTCTTAATGCACCATCGAGCATTATGCTTTGTCTCCGCTCGATCAGCCCAAGAGTTCTGAGATTCCTATCCATCAAGAGCAAATCAATATTCCTCTCTTCGCATGGGATTTCTTGGAGAACCTAAACTATCTCCTTGAAATATCCGCCTTTGGGTCGCTGAATTATTGCCGTAAAGAAAGAAAAAAGAAATGTAAGCTCGACTTCGTCTATGGCTGTCTTATCAATTATCCCAGAAGATAACAATATTCACGTCTAAATAGCCATCGCCTGGCAAATCCTGGAGGACGTCAAACGTAGAACCACTCTGTCTTGAAATAACTCAGTCCAGTCCAAGACACTGTGACCACTTGACAGTTTCTTACTATCTCCAGGAATGTGAAGGATGGGCTATCTATTCGACTTTTGAAGTTGAATAAGTATCTGATCTCAATCGGGAGCGGCGGTCGATAGAGATACTCCATAAATGCAATGAACAAGCTATTGAGTGAGGCATATCCATTAGGGTGTAGATGAGAAGGGGAGATCCCCAAAAACGACAACACTTCTCTTATATACTGGTTAAACGGAGGGAGTGTCCCAGCCGCGCACGCATGGCAGTTGGATGCAGTATATCCCTCCAGTGGGTTGTGCGGTCTGTCATTTGGTCCTGGTAATAATACGTCGTCCATCGACAGACCATGCCTTAGGCATATTCTCCATAGCATACCTTCAGAAATATGAGACGAGACAGAGTCTGGTGGATTGCTAATGAAGGATGCATCGGGTAACTCGTCCGGGGCAGGACCGATGACCTCAGCCTCGATGTCTGGTATTCAAGTCTGAGAGGAATTATACTCAGAATTTCTTGTGGCTGCGAGCTTGGAGTTTCCATAGTTAACTAACTCACGAGAAATCGTCGTTAGGCGCTAAAGTGCCCGTGTGTTCCCCTCTTGTAAAGTGAGTGTTGTGCAGTGTTGTGCATTACTTAGATAAATTTTGCGGAGTTAGAGAAAAATTGGTAAACAACAAAGATAATCAGATTCCAGTTGGGATGACCGTCATCGCTGACCGTCATCACCGAATCATCTAAATGTTAGCAATCGATCCGGTTTAAGGTTGTTGTGGTTCCATCGACGAGCTTCGAAAGGTAGTCAAGTATGCAGTTTAACTATCAAGTCCAAATATGCAGGAATGAAGCTCGTCGGAATTGTGCGAAAGAGTGTTAAAAATATCATATCCATCATGGGATGGGTTCAAATCGATCACAGGAAGCTTGTTCGAATCCATCAGGATACACATTCGTATTAATCCCCGGGGCATGCTTCGAATCGATCGTCAAGGCTCGAGTTCACATCGATCAAAAAAGGATTACTTCGAATAGATCCTTGATTGTCAGGTTCGTACCGATCAGGAAAGTCTCAGCTAAACATCGATCACGTTCGAATCAATATTTTTCATATCGAACATGAGAGAAAAATTGGTATCGATCTAAAGCTGAGAACTTCGAAACGACTGTTTACTTGATTTTCTTATTGATCATTTCATATCGATACGACCCCACCATCACCATCGATACGAGCTGCAACGTCACCATTAGGATATTCCAAGGCGATGCGAAATCCAAGGAAAAACATCATTTCCTTCATCGACTCGAACACAGGTCCCTAGATCGACACGAAGCACAGATCAATTTATTTTTTCCATCCTTTCTTCTTCAATCAACAGAGACATCTCCATGGCCATTTTCGATCAAGCTTTGACACGGATCCAATCTTGAAGGTTGCCAGAATGGATAATTGATGAAGATGGAGTGGATCTAAGATAACCTCGTCGTTTGGTTTTAGTTACAACTGATTCATTACTTAAATTGAAGTTAAAACTCGAGGAATTCTAATCGATTCGAAAGCACTGTGTAGTTCCTTTTCTTTCTCGAAGAGCGTGGATCGATGTAAAGGTAAAAAATAGGGAATGCGGAAGTAAAAAGTAAAAAAGTGAAAATGGCCGAAGCCTCGTGTATTTATATGAAGCCTAGGGAAGGATCGGGTCGATTTGCCTCCTAGTCCACGTAACTGGTCGCAACCGGTCAACCCACGGGTCGATTTGAATGATCCATTCGAATCCATCGGCCCTTGCCTTCGTCAAGGCGAAATTACCACCAGAACTTACCGGTTCGACGCTGCAGTTCGTTTCGATTGGTTCGACTCCACCCACAAGGTGCCGATGCGAACTGTGCCGTTCGAATCCATCAGTTCACAGCATCCAGAAGTCAATTTTCATCGATACGAATTATGGATCGCCTATTCATATCAAACAGCAGAGTTCAACGATACGAAAAAAGCGATGAAGACAATCCTAAAGGCATTGAACTCCATCGATTCGAAACTACTTATATCTATCGATGCTCGACCCATAACAATCGAAGTCCATCGATACGAAATGGTGATTCGTATCCATAAATGCCAAACATATCAATGCGAGAATAACTTTTCGAACTTCTATATCGATCCAGGAGAGGAGCGATATGAAGGAACGCTAAAAAACAACTATCAATCGTTGTTGCAACTCAAATTTCACATCGGTTCAGGAGAGGATCGATACGAGATTCAATACAAGAAAACTGACAACGACTCGTGAGCGTGCAACGTTAACGAGAGTTAGATCAAAAATATACATATATGTCAAAACAATATCCCATTTTCAGCATTAACAGGAATTGGATATTCATTTAATAACGATTACGGCGAAAATAGCTAAGCACTATCATACAACAATCAGGTATAACAACGCATGGTTACAACCTTCGACAAAAGAGCACCAACTATTCAAAGTGAAGACTGTAGGTTTTCAAAGCACGTCATGTTTCCACAAGACGTACTTTGGGGGGCAAATGTTATCCCGCCTTTTGGCCAGGCCGAGATATCAAGGAACTGATTATAAACTTAGGATCAACCGTCCTAGGTATTGAGCATGCACAGGTTCGCTGTGGATGTCGATGAATTTTTTCCGAGTCCGAATCAGGCCACAACTGACAGGACATGACAAACTAAGCCATGGAAGCCCGCATTCCAAATTTCAAGTCAATCCGAGTTCGTATGCTCAAGTTATGATCGATGCAAATTAAAGGTGATAACCCCATTTTCGTATCCATCACCAAGCTCCGGTTCGAATCCATCACCTTCGTATCCATCAGAGCGACAACGTCTTCATATACATCAAGGAACCCCGGGTTGTATCAATCTCATTCGTATCCATCAACAGAGCATGCGTTTCGTATCGAGTGGCTAGGGCCTACTTCGTATCCATCTACTTCGCAACCATCGATAGGTGGTTATTCGAATTCATCTGGCAACTGTCGTTCGCATCCATCAGGTTATTTCACTTCACCTCCATCGTTATGCCATACTTCGAATCGATCGGTTTCATATCGATCGGTAAGTAGTATGCTTCGTATTGGACAACTAATGTCTAGTTCGTAACCATCCGTCTTTATCTATTCATATCGATCAATGATTGTTGCTGTTCAAATCCATCAAGATATGGCTCTTTGTATCCATCAGATACCTGATATTCGTATCCATCAGATGGTTACGTATTGTACTTAGAGACCCCTATTCGAATCCATGAATAGTTACTTGTTCTTATCTATCAAGTCAAACAGGCCAGAGATGACGCGTTAGTTATGGATGCGAACGCGGTGAAATACTCGGAGTGACTCGATCAAACCAGAGTGAAAAGCGGATCGACATGAAGAGCGCGCACCACGTCAACTTGCTCATGCGCGTTATCATCGAGTCGAAGTGATCGATTCGAATCAATGGATTCGAACCGAACAGCCACCGAGCAGCCCAAGTTCGTACCGACCATAACTCAGAATCCACCGATCCAAATGCCATGAAATTTTCACAAAAATTACGTTCGAGCCAAGGAACGTTCCCACCAAATTTCAGCTCTATCCGACATGATCTTGATCGATATGAAATGATTTTGAATCGATCACAGATCGAGTAGAAACTTTCCGGAATTGGTCGTGTGGGCCCCCTCACGTGCCAGAGCAAATCTTCCGAAGTTTGAGCCAAGTCTCGGCCTCCTACGCCTATAAATAGAGCCCAGAGCCTACAGAAGAGGGATCTTTTTGATCCTGAAGTACCCAGACCCTGTCGGATCAAGACTTACAGCATACTCTTGCTATTGAATTTGAATTCCAAGTTGTATTTCGCTGTTGTTTGCTGTAATCGGTTGTAATTGTCGGAAGAGAATCAATAAAGTTGCAAAAAACTTCATAGTGGATGTAGGCAACATGCCAAACCACTCTAAATCGCTTATCTGTGCATTTACATTTCTGTTGTTTGGAGTTTTTGTTAGATAATCCTCATTTTAAATTTATATTCTTCACTATCATCTCTTCAAAAACTTCCAAAGAGTGTTGTGTCCAATTTTGGTACAAACATGGTGCACTTTACAAGTTAACTTATGAAGGCACAGTTAAAGTCAAGCAAACAAAAATTCATGTTTTGCAAAACCAATTCTCACCTTGTAAAATAAAAGCAAGTGAATTGATTATAGACATGTATGCTAGATTCCAAACTATTCAACACAAATTTTAACATATTCAACATGAATTTTTGATCTTGTCAGCCATCGAAGAGGCTAACGATCTCTTTCAACTCAAAGTTGAAGAATTAATGGGAATATGAGGTTGTATAAAGCTAACTTGCATGCTGGAATGGAGCAAAACCAAGAAAAAAAGGAATGTTGCCTTTAAGAAAATGATGATAATTCTAACTCAAAAGAAGATGAAATTGTATTTATCGCTAAGAACTGCAACAAATTTAAGAAACTAAAGAAGATGACAAAATTTTAGAATGGTGCAGTCCGAATTCGTCAAATCAAGCATCAATCAAATGTTATGGATATGAAAATTTCGACCATATGAAGAAAGAGTGTCCACAACTCAATAATGACAAAAAGAAAAACAACTTCGAGAAATTCAAGAAAAACCGAAGAGCCTTTCAAGTAACTTAGAAGGACTCCGACCTGTCCTTCCTATCGGATAGTGAGAGTAGCTCAAAACAAGCAAATGTTTGTCTTATGGCTAGTACAGATAAGGTACGTCCTAAACTAACACATGATGAAATTTTGAAAATCAATATAGAATTAGACAATAAATATAGAGAATCTAAAAATATGGAATATATTGGAAAATTGAATAGAGTAGAGCTAGAAATTGGTTTATTAGAAGATGAGGAAATAATTTTAAATGAGGAATTAGAAATAGCACAAAAGAAATTTAAAAGATTGTCTTCTCAATATGCTACTTAATTACAAGATTTAGAAAATAGCAAAGTGGAGACCGGAGAATGATAAACTTGAAAAGAAAAGCTTGAATTAACTACAAGCTTAGATTCTACCAATGATGAAAATTTTGATCTTAAGAATAAATTAGATAAAATTACCAATAATGTTTTAAAATTTAATATGGGAAAACAAAAATTGGAAAATTTGATTAAAATATCAGAACCATCAG
The DNA here is from genome assembly GCA_030765085.1 of Allium cepa. Taxonomy (NCBI): domain Eukaryota; kingdom Viridiplantae; phylum Streptophyta; class Magnoliopsida; order Asparagales; family Amaryllidaceae; genus Allium; species Allium cepa. The sequence goes on from CM060944.1 coordinate 271,168,825, forward strand.
GAAATTGAAACATAATAGGTTTTAGTAGTAAGCAGAAGCTCATGACCTATAGTACACTATATACTAGGTTAAAGAAGCCAAAATCTATGAATAAAATCAAAGGTTCAAACTTAAATATGGTTAAGATAAGGATTCCTAAAACTAACAAATTAATCAGGCAGAAACACATAGAAGAATACTTGAAAAATGTTGTCTATAATGTTAATTACATTTCTAATGGTCACAAACCCTAGCACATAGGACCATAACGGAGGAAGTGTGTACTGATTAAACTCTTACAATTTTGCAGGTACCTAAAAACAAAGTTAAAAGCAAGGAGAAATGGATACTTGATAGCGGATGCTCCAAGCATATGACAGGAAATGCACACATGTTATCAAATATAATATATACCGATGGCGACACTGTGACATTCGAAGATAATTCAAAAGGATTCGTCATTGGCATTGGAGAAGTTATCAACATTAGTATAACTACTTCTGCTATAATTGCTAATGTTTTACTTGTAGAAAATTTAAAACATAATTTATTAATTATAAGTAAATTATACGATAAAGAATTTAAAATCGACTTCAAAAAAGATAAATGTAGCATATTTTACTATAGTAAAAAATTTAATATTTGAAGGATTAAGAAACTGAAATATCTATGTTTTAAACATGAATATTAAAAACAATAGTGATTTATGCTTAACCACAAATCAAAATGACGTGCGACTATAGCACAAACATTTTGTAATAATAATTTTAAGTATATATATAAATTAGCAATAAAATGATTTAGTAAAAGGATTAGCAAAATTTAACTATAAAATTAAAATTTCATGTGATGCATGTTAACTTGAAAAATTAAAGAAAAGTTCATTTAATCTAAAAAGGAAATTTCTACAAAACAATCACTCAAACTACTTCATCTAAATTTATTCGGTCTGGCTCAAGTATAAATGAAAAACCATGACAAATGTGTTTTAATGATTGTTGATGATTTTTGATGCAGCGCATCATGATAAGCGACATAGCGAGTTATGTCAATTGTATGCCAACCATCTTATATCGCCTACCTTAAGTCACCTGCCATGAGTCGCCTACCTTATAAGATAACGGCTCAAGAAATCAAGCTGCATTTCTATAAGTCAGTTAAGTCGCTTAAGTCGTTCCTGAAGTTGTGCTAAGTCGCTTAAGTCGTTTCTGAAGCTGTGCTAAGTCGCTTAAGTCGTCCTGAAGCTGTGCTATCTTCTTTGGTCGTATGTGTTAGGTCATGAGTCGTGTTGTTAAGTCGTATGATGTTGTAACTCGTATAATGTTAAGTTGTATGTGTTAGGTCGTGAGTCGTGTTGTTAAGTCGTACAATGTTGTAACTCGTATGATGTTAAGTCGTATGTGTTAGGTCGTGAGTCGCATATGTTGAGTCGCATGTGTGTGCTGTAATTTCCTATAAATAGGGGTGTGTTGTCATTTATAAAGGGGGCTGATTTTGAAAAAATTTGTGTGTGAGCTTTGGCCACCATTGTTGAAAGTTGAGTGTGATCTCCTTCTTCTTTCCATCTTCGGGTTATTCGTGAGCGAATCAACGAATTTGAAGCCAATTCTCGGTATCACTTACGAGTGATCAACAATCGAATTGTAGATCTTTCAACACGACATCTTGCGAGAACAACGGGTTGGAGATAGCCAGATTCTTGCATCATCACGATCAACGGAACTGAGCATTTATCGTTCTATCGGTTTATTTGACATGAAATCATCATTTCGTGAGGAAGATCCTGGATAGGTTGTGACAGTTTGGTATCTAAACTGTTTGAGCCTAGTCAAAGCTACGTCAATTGGTATCAAAGCCAAATCAGAGACGGAAACGAGATTGTTTAATGATCATGCCTCCGAGACGTGCTAATTGCTATCATAATGTTGAAGAAGTATAGAATACAAGAAGCTGAGCAAATGGAGCAGCGTATCAATGAAAAGTTCAATGAGAGTATTGAAAAATTGGAGAAATTGATGAACGACATGAATCAAAATCAAAGGATAACGTCACCAGTTTCGAACCAGGGTGGAAACAGGGTTCACCATCGGTTTCGGAAGAAAGGAGGATGTCACCCCAGTTTTATCGAGATAGGAGAGAATCATCAGTTTCAATGATGCGAGACCACCATGGGTACCGAAATGGAGAGGGAATAACTCAACGTGGGTTCGAAAATGAACAATATATTGATGTTGAAAGACAGGGTAGAAGGGACATGTGTGGTCGTAGGGACGTAGACGGTCAGGTTCGATATCGAAATACATCTGATTTTGAGGAAGATGGTGATGGAGGTAGTATTCATTATCGAAATCGAGGCCAAGTGCGAAATCAATATCTGGATTCAGAAAATGATCATAAATGGGAGTCAGGTATGAGGATGGAAATTCCAGAATTCAAAGGTGGTATGCAAGCAGAAGAATTTATTGATTGGTTGTCGAATGTTGAAGAAATTTTGAAATTCAAGGAGGTGCCTGAGAATCGCAGAGTCCAATTAGTTGCTACAAAACTAAGGGGAAGAGCTATGGCTTGGTGGCAACAAACTAAACTAACTCGGGAGAGAATGGGAAAATTAAAAGTTGTCACTTAGGAGAAGATGAGAAAGATGATGAAAGCGACTTTCTTGCCATACAATTATCAATCTCTTATGTATCAACGTTTGCAGAATTTGAGACAAGGGACGAAGACAGTGAATGACTATGCAGATGAATTCTATCAATTGATTGCAAGGAATGATATTATGGAAACCGAGGAACAACTAACAGCTAGATATGTTGGAGGGTTACGAATGCAAATTCAAGACATGGTTAATATGTTTAATCCAATGTTTGTTGCTGAAGCACATCAGAAAGCTCTAGCTTGGGAGAAACAAGGGAGAGGAGGAATTGGTGTGTTTGCGGGTTCTAACAACCAGAATAAGGGTGCTAGTAGCAGTGCTAATGTTTCCAAGGCAGTCAATAAAGCAATTGTCAATGAAGCCGCTAAAGTAAAGGTCAATAACAGCATCAAGTGCTATAATTGTTAGGTGTTTAGCCATAAAAGTAATGAATGTACAAAGCCAAAGAAGATAGCATTAGTTGCAGAGGAATGCGAGTATGAGGATGTGGAAGCTGAAATTGATTATTCTCAACCATCGAAGTTTGATGAAGATGAAGATGAAGAAGTTGTGTCAGGAGACGAAGGGTGTAACTTGATGATAAGGAGGTCTTGTTTAATGCCAAAGCAAGAGAATGATTCTAGTTGGCTGAGAAGCAATATCTTTCAGTCTACATGTACTATATTGGGAAAGGTTTGTCGGTTTGTTATTGATGTGGAAGCTGCGATAACATCATTTCTGAAGAAGCCGTCAAGAAGTTAGGGTTGAAGACTGAAAAACACCCTAGACCTTATAAACTAGCATGGCTAAAGAAAGGCGGAGAAGTGACAGTAGGAAGACGAGCATTTGTTACATTTTCTATTGGGAAGAAGTACAAAGATGATATATGGTGTGATGTTGTCGATATGGATATGTGCCATCTATTATTGGGAAGACCATGACAATATGGTAGAGCTGTACAACATAATGGTCGCACCAACAGCTACAATTTCATGTTCGAAGGTACCCAAGTTACCTTAGTTCCTAAGAAGCATGAACAAAGTGAAAGCAAGTCAGAGAAGAAAGTGGAATCAACTAGTCTATTATCTATGAGAGAATTTGTTGAAGAAGTGAAAGATAGTGCTGAATTGTTTATGTTAATTAGGTATGAAACAAGTAAAGATCTTGAAATTCCTACGGTAGTTAGACCGGCGTTAAATGAATTTGAAGATGTCTTTCCTGCGGAATTACCGAAGGAATTACCGCCACTGAGGGATATACAACATCAAATTGATCTAGTGCCAGGTGCTGTTTTACCGCATAGGCCGCATTATCGTATGAGTCCAAAAGAGCATGAAGAGTTGAGGACACAGGTTGAGGAGTTGCTTAAGCAAGGGCGTGTTCGAGAGAGTCTCAGTCCTTGTGCTGTACCAGCTCTGTTGGTACCGAAGAAAGATGGTTCATGGAGAATATGTACAGACAGCAGGGCACTCAATAAAATAACTGTCAGATACAGATTTCCTATGCCAAGACTTGATGATCTATTGGATCAACTCAGTGGATCTGTAATCTTTTCTAAGATCGACCTTAAGAGTTGTTATCATCGGATTCGCATAAGACAAGGTGATGAATGGAAGACAGCATTCAAGATTCGGGAAGGATTATATGAATGGCTAGTCATGCCATTTGGTCTGTCTAATGCACCAAGCACATTTATGAGGGTGATGAATCAAATTTTATGACCTTACATCGGGAAGTTTGTTGTAGTCTACCTTGATGATATCTCGATATATAGTGCTAGCATAAAGGAGCACATTCAACACTTGCGAATGGTGTTAATTATTCTTCGTCAAGAACAGTTCTATGCAGCAACGAAGAAATGCATGTTCATGATGCCAAGTGTTTTATTTCTGGGTTATGTCGTGTCTAAGGAAGGGATACAAGTGGACCAGAGTAAAGTAGCCGCAATCAGAAATTGGCCACAACCCAAAACTATAACTAATATCGGAAGTTTCCATGGGTTAACTTCATTTTATCGAAGATTTATACTGCACTTTAGTCGTGTAATGGCTCCTGTTACTGATTTATGAAAGGAAAGCAGTTTTCATGGACGAAAGAGACAGGATCTGCTTTTGAACAAATCAAGGAACTTTTAACCTCAGCGTCGATTCTAGTGTTGACAGATTTTCAGTTACTATTTGAGTTACATACAGATGCGTCCAAAGTTGGATTCGAAGGAGTGTTGAGTCAGAAGGGACGTCCAATTGCCTATTTCAATGAAAAACATTCTGGAGCAAAAATGTGTTACAGTACTTATGATATGGAGTTTTATGCTATTGTGCAGGCCATGAAGCATTGGAGACATTACTTGTTCCACAAAGAATTTGTTTTGTATACAGATCATGAATCATTGAAACATTTACAAGGGCAGAATAAAATTGTAGCTAGGCACACACCGTGGATAGCCTATTTGCAGCAATTTACATTCGTCATAAAGCGCAAGTCTGGAGTAACTAATCGCGTCGCCGATGCATTGTGTCGGAGGAATAATTTACTAACAACCATGCGAATAGAGGTGATGGGTCTTGACTTACTTTTAGATCTTCTTACTTCAGATTCATATTTTTTCGAAATCCTAGACAAAATCAAGCAAGAAAACATGGATAGATATATGCTGGTTGAAGGTTTTCTATTCAAAGGAAATCAGTTGTGTATTCTAGATTGCAGTCTATGAATAAAAATCATCAAAGAATTACATGAAGAATGACACGTGGGCCGCGACCGTACTATGCAGTTGATCTCAAAGTCTTATTTTTGGCCGCCAATGAGGAAGGAGGTTGAAAAGTTCGTTCAGAGGTGCCATATTTGTCAAGTTTCAAAGGAGACCGCAACAAATGCAGGTTTATATATGTCATTGCTTATACCTACTAAACCATAGGTGGACGTTAGTATGGACTTTGTATTGGGATTGCCGAGGACACAACGTGTCAATGATTCTATCTATGTAGTGGTTGATCGGTTTTCAAAAATGCTACATTTTATCACATGCAAGAAGACTGCAGATGCAGTTAATGTCGCAAAGTTATACTTCAGAGAGATCTATCGTCTTCAGGGGTTGCCTGAATCTATTGTATCGGATAGAGACACTCGTTTTCTGAGTCATTTTTGGATGAGCTATGGAGAATGGTCGGGACAAAGCTGAAATTTAGTAGTGCTTATCATCCACGGATGGATGGACAGACAGAAATTGTGAATAGATCCCTAGGTAATCTATTGAGATGCCTCGTGAATGACAATTTGAATAGTTGGGATTCCATGCTGTGTCAAGCTGAGTTTGCACACAACCTTGCAGTTAATCGTAGCATTGGGTTCAGTCCATTCCAGATCGTTTACTCAACAATCCCTAAAGGGCCATTAGATTTATCTATAGTACCACAACAGAAAGGAGTGACCAAACGAGCTAGTGATTATGTGAATGAATTGCAAGAGTGCCACAAGGTTGTGCATGAACGATTGCTTAAGGCGAATGAGAAATATAAGCAATCCGCAGATATTAAACGACGAAATGTTGAGTTCAAAGAAGGAGATTCTGTATATGCAGTATTTACTAAGGATCAATTTCCTATTGGTACTTACAACAAACTAGCTGCTAGAAAGATTAGCCCTTTGGAAATCGTAAAAAAGATTAACGAGAAAGCTTATCAGTCAAAATTGCCGGATCATATCCATACTGCTGACGTTTTCAACATCAAACACTTGATTCCATATCATGAGAATAAGTATGTTGAAGAAGAGGAAAGTGTAAATTCGGGGTCGAATTCTTTTCAACCAGGGGAGGATGATGCAGCGCATCATGATAAGCGACATAGCGAGTTATGTCAATTGTATGCCAACCATCTTATGTCGCCTGCCTTAAGTCGTATGTCGCCTGCCTTATGTCACCTGCCATGAGTCGCCTACCTTATAAGATAACGACTCAAGAAGTCAAGACGCATTTCTATAAGTTGTTCAGTTAAGTCGCTTAAGTCATTCCTGAAGCTGTGCTAAGTTGCTTAAGTCGTTCCTGAAGCTGTGCTAAGTCGCTTAAGTCATTTCTGAAGCTGTGCTAAGTCACTTAAGTCATCCTGAAGCTGTGCTATCTTCTTAGGTCGTATGTGTTAGGTCATGAGTCATGTTGTTAAGTCATATGATGCTGTAACTCGTATGATGTTAAGTCGTATGTGTTAGGTCATGAGTCGTGTTGTTAAATCGTATGATGTTGTAACTCGTATGATGTTAAGTCGTATGTGTTAGGTCGTGAGTCGCATATGTTGAGTCGCATGTGTGTGTTGTAATTTCCTATAAATAGGGGTGTGTTGTCCTTTGTAAAGGGGGTTGATTTTGAATATAAATTTGTGTGTGAGCATTGGCCACCATTATTGGAAGTTGAGTGTGATCTCCTTCTTCTTTCCATCTTCGGGTTATTCGTGAGCGAATCAACGAATATTAAGCAATTCTCGGTATCACTTACGAGTGACCAACGATCGAATTGTAGATCTTTCAACACGACATCTTGCGAGATCAATGGGTTGGAGATAGCTAGATTCCGACATCATCACGATCAACGGAACTGAGCATTTATCGTTCTATCGGTTTATTTGACACGAAATCATCATTTCGTGAGGAAGATCCTGGATAGGTTGTGACAGTTTGGTATCTAAACTGTTCGAGCCTAGTCAAAGCTGCGTTAATTTTTCAAGATGCACTTTGATGTTGTTTTTGAAATATAAATTTGACAATTTTAAAATGTTCAAAATTTTCGCTAAAGGAATTAAGAACTTAGTGAACTTAAAATCAAAAGTATAAGAAGTGATCATGGTAGAGAATTTGAAAATGATATTTTCAAAAAAAAATTGCAATAAAAATTGGATTAGCAATAATTTTTTGATTCCATGAATATCACAACAAAATGGTATAGTAGAAAGAAGAAATCGAACACTATAAGGATGTGCACGTCCATTGCCAAGTAGGAGTAGTTTTCCAAAGAATTTTTTGACCGAAGCAGTTGCTATGAAATGTTTTTCGGTATATCGTATTTTCATGTTTTGGTTCTAAATGCTTTATCTTGAATACTAAACATAATCTTGGAAAATTCGAATCTAAAGCTAATGAACAAATTTTTGTTGGATATTCGGATCATAATGACGCTTAAAGAATATTTAATAATGAACTAACACTATAGAGGAAAGTATTCATGTTTTGTTTGACGAAGATTAACAAGAATAGCAATGATGAAGAAGTTTTCGATAATAATAATGATAACGATAATACTCTTGTACTTAGAAATAATTTCACGAACAATAACATTAGTGATAATCTTTTAAGGTCTCCACCTCGAATCTTAAAAGATCGCTCGATTAATAATATAATTGGTGACTTAAACACAAGAGTTTCATTACGAAATAAAGTAAATCAAATGAGTCATATAGCTTTTATATCTAATTCGAGCCTAAAAATTATAAAAGACATCAAAAGATGAATTTTTATTTATTTTAGCAATGCAAGAGGAACTCAATCAATTTGAATGAAATGGTATATGGGAACTAGTATCAAGATCGAATGATCAATCCGTAACAGGAACAAAATGGGTTTTCAAAAATAAAGTAGACGAAAACGGAAACATTATCCGTAATAAAGAAAAATTAGTTGCTCAGGGATATAATCAAGAAGGAGTTGATTATGAATAAACATGTGCCCCTATAGCTCATCTTGAAGCTATAAGTACATTACTTGCTTTTGTATGTCATCATAATTTCAACTTATTTAAAAATGGATACAATATTATTTATAAAGAGAAAATAATGATATGCTAATTGTACAAATCTATGTTGACGATATCATTTTTAGATCCACTAACGAGAAATTTTGTAATAATTTTACAAACATAACGAAAAATGAGTTTGAGATATCATATATGGGAGAACTAAACCTTTTTTAGGGAATAAAACAATTAAAAAATGGAATCTCTATAAATCAAGAAAAATATTGTAGATAGTTGTTAAAATGTTTTAGAATGGATAATATATCTAGTAAACCAACCCCAATAAGCATGAGCTTACATTGGATAAAGATGAAAGAGGAAAAGATTTTGATCAAAATTTATACCAGAGCATAGTAAGATCCCTATTACACTTAATGGCTAGTAGACTAGGTATAATAATGAGTGTTCGTTTATGCGCAAGATTCCAAGCATAACCTAAGGAATCAAATAATCGAGCAGTTAAGAGGATCTTGCGACATTTAACCAACATGAAAGATACTTCCTTTTTTACCTGAAAGGCAGCTCTTTCGAACTCGTATCATATAGTGATGCAGATTTTGATGGTTGCAAAACGAATAGAAAAAGTACAAGTGGCACACGTCATTTTATTGGTCAATCTCTGCTTTCTTGTTTACTAAAAAGTAAAATTGTGTTTCCCTCTCAACATGTGAAGCCGAATATATCTCTGCTGCCTTAGCATGTGCTCAAGTAATTTATATGCGACAAACGTTTTAAGATTTTGAAAAAATTATAACTAAATCTCCTATATATTATGATAATACGAGTGCTATAAATTTGTCTAAAGATCCAATTAACCATTCTCAAACTATACATATTGATATTTGTCACCATTTCCTAAGAGATGACATTGAAAAGGTATTATTTCTCTTGAATTTTTTAACATAGAAAATTAAATGCAGATATTTTCAAAAAACCACTATGTGAATGAACTTTTAAAAAGCCAAGACGAGATCTTGGTATATGTTCACTTAGTGAATTAATTTCACAAAAATTAATTGATGTATGTGTCATAAATATTAAGCTCTACTTTTGTCCTACCACAAAATTTTAAGTATAATTTTTCTATGTAAAATCTTTAAACAATCATAACTAAAAACTGTTAGAAATTATATTGTTAAAATTATTTTGACCTTATAAATTATTTATTGAAGATAAATTAAACATTGTATTTATATATGGACATTTTGTAAAAGAAAGATAAAGGAGTAAGATTGTTTAAATAGAAGATCTAAAAATATCCTCCGATCATGACTCCACTTACTCAACAGTTGATTTTAGTTCACCCTTATCTAAGAATACATATGTATCACTAACAAAACCACTCTTCCTTCGAATAAATCATCCTTGCTAAGTGTTATAGCATCACCTACATATCACACTGTCTACTCTTCAAAGGGAAATAAAGTCAAATGGGAAATTAATCTTGAATCATCGTCTATCAATACTAAAGTTGATGAAATTTTTCACTACCAACAAGAAATGATGGGAGTTCAAAGAGAAATGTATTACAAGCAACGAAAACAAGGAAGTCATCTTAACTTTCTTGAACTATGCATTCGGCAATCTATGGACATTCACCAACGAAGGATTGCTTACATAAAAAATTCCTCATTTAATAGAGATTCCTATAAAAATTCACAACGTCACTCAACAAACTTATGAGAGGCAAGGCCATCAAACCAAGTTTGGAGTCCTACTCTAGTTCGTCCAAATTGGTCTCCACTTAAGCCCTCATATGAGAAAACTAAATTTAACAAAAATTTTTAGGATCCAACTAAGCAGAAGAACTTAGAATCATCGAAGGAGAAATTTTTTTTTTGCAAACATACTCTGTCATATATATATATATATATATATATACACGCATACATATATATACATATATATGACTATATATACATAATTAAATATGCAAAACGTATGTCTATTTATTTGATAATAGTAATAAATATCATTTATAATGTTTTTAAATAAATATATGAATTACTAATTCAACGTGTACAATTTAAATTAAAAAAGGAAATAAACATGGCTTAGAGCTCTGAGGAAAAACGCCAAACATCAGGCAAAATACTAGGGAAAATTCTCTAAATACTCCTAGTCGTCTGGCACCTAGCCTTAGACGTTTAAGATAATTTTTGGCTTGTTCATTCCTTCAACACTATATATATGTCTATATATATGTGTATATATATATATATATATATGTGTGTGTGTGTGTGTGTGTGTATATAAATATATATACATCCATCTCTTCACTTTTACCTAAATCGTTTCAACTATCAAAAACCCTAGCATCCTCAAAAACTCTAATTCTTCAACAATGGTACCCAAATCCAAAACCCCACTCATCAAGAGATCAAATTAGGGACAATCTTCATCCTCTCAATCCACTACTATCACCAATTCACACATCCAACAGTGGCTTCACAATAAAACAAATGCTATGAGAAGATTCGATGATCTGAAAATTAAGAAACTTCATGCCGGTCCTTTCTATCGGCTGCCCAAATTTGAAGATTATTGTCTTCAAGAACTCATTATTGACTCTGGATGCTATACACTACAAGAGAATGAGGTAAATATCAATCAATTAGCCATCTTTCTCTTCTATGCTAACCTATGTAGTAACGATATTTGGACACTTGAAAGTGAACAAGGTTGGTTATGGACTACCGTGTATGGAAATGTTTTGAAAATTATTGTAAACACGCTAGGTTGAATACTTTATTGCTCCTCTACTAGAATTAACTTATAGGATATTGCAGATAATAGGAATTTACAACGTGATGAAATTAAACATCAGATGTGGAAGGATATAATACCTAATGGAAATCTGTACATCTTTGTCCACGGGCTAGATTATTGAATAGAATGTTAGTTAACACAAAATACCCCGCTTTGAAGCCATGAACACATTTATGACAATGATCATAAGACTTATATACAATATTTGGTAGAATTCATGTCAATTGGGAAAAATTTATTCATGACGAAATAAAAAAATTCGGGATTCATTATCCAGACTATTATCTATGTACCATACATTATGCAACTCTTACAAGCTCTAGATGTGCCTACCTATGAAGAGATTCTAGTGAAAGAAGGTGGTATATGATTTTTCTCATCTTATGCATCTCCCTGAAACACCACCCCTCACATTTCTCTTACTCAATGGATTGCACAACAACAACAACAACTACATCCGGTGCCTCCACAACAAGCTCAAGTTACTCTTCCATAACCATTTGCTTCTTCTCACCATAATACAAAATACCATTCTGAATCGAAGGTTTTTGAAGCATGCATTAAAAATAATCCAAATGATTTTACACAAAACACTTTAAAATCAACAAATGATCATAATGAATCAAAGGAATTAGAAAGGAAGATGGTCGGCTTGGATGATCTTTTCTAATACGCATGACCAAGTTAGTGAAGACTGTGAAAAAAGTTGTATCTACTTTGGGCAAGGTTATGACGAAAGTTCATGGTAGATCCTCTTCTGCATCATCATCATCTCCTTCAACTACACCCCTTCCATCACATATTCCTGTCCCAAAGCCTCATGGGTTATTTTATAGTGCTAGAAGTTCCAATCATGATAGTGGTAGAAATATTCTGTAGGAACAACTGGAAGAAGAAGGAGAGGACCCTTAATATGATCCAACATCGCCTAAACACATGCATTATTCCTCTTTTTAGGGCCGTCGATTAATAAAGATAAGGAATATTATACTGCGACACATCAATGGCAAGGAGATTATCAGAGGGATCCTTCTACCTACTTCGACTACTATGAAAATTATGATGCCTTCTCTTTTAATGACTACCATAAGTATCAATAAATTACTTTTCAATTTTCTGCATTGTTACATTTATGCTTTCATCATGTTAATTTTGACTCATACGTGTACTATTGTTTCTATTTGTGATGTTCGTAAAACTGTTGTTGTGAATTTGAACCGTGTACTATTTTCGTGATGTGATTATGAAGTGTGATGTTTTTGTTTCCTATGTTATATCTCTTTGCAATATGCATTATTCATTTTGATAATGAATAAGAGGGAGAGAATATTTTTTGCATACACAAAGCCTAAGATAACATATTCATGGGGAGTTATTTTTAATACTATTACAAAGATTGTACAGTTGTCATCATCGAAAGGGGGAGAATGTTAGAACCGCTCTTTTGAGATTTTAATGACAACAACTATACAATCACGTATGCAATATATATTTCATCTATTATAGGTATATAGAAGACATCACTCTCCTTAACGATATCATTGTTCAAAGACAATCATATTAAATGATGGATCTATTGAAAGTAAGATCATATATATGTATAATAGTTATAGATTATTTTGTACAATCTCCTTGAGTGATCTTAGCACACACAAAAGTGCATTAATAAACACTTACCTAAATTTTAATAAAAACTCTCTAGTTTCTACAAACAACATAGGCTCAAACATATGGAAAAAATTTCAGTTTAGAAACTCTAAAAGGTCTCAGACGTTTGGGAATAATGCAAGACGTCTGGCACTGTTGCAACCGCAAAATTTTGAATAGCCAGTTCTTGTTCAAATTAGACATTCATGTCTTCTCGATGATGGTTGCAACTCTTAATCATCGAGAAAACATACTCTTTCAAATACAACTCTTTGTTATCTATAAATATAAAAAAAGATTGAGATTGAGATTCACTCACAACTACTATTACTCTCTATTTTCTATAAGTACTTAAAATCACTTGGGCTATTATTGATTTCATACTCTCGATCAGTTACAACCAAACTGTATCTTTTATTGATCTTTCTTCCTAAAAATCCATGAACTTATACTTACAAACACTTATTGGTGATTATAGAAAGAATTGTATAGTAGCAATATCCGCGTTGTGTAGAACATAAGCTTGTCAAAGAAACACTTTTGTACAAGCTTATTCCACTGGACGAAGCGAGTACCGTTTGTTAGTAAAATACCAAAATGATGCTTTAGGACTAGACGTAAGATGGAAGTTTCGAACAAGTATAAAACTTTGGTGTGATTGTTTTTATTTGTTACTTTATAATCTGCTACATTGTTCCATTTACTATATATATACTAGTATACATTCACATATTAATATAGAAGTAATATAATACGATTCATTACAATTTCAAAGGCTACATATTCCATTAACGATCCGGAGAGATTGAGATTTCAATATATGGCTGCTAGCCTCGGATGAACGTGTGATGACTTCATTAGTGATATAGCCCATGGCTTACAGATTCCAGGAGAACACAGAGTCATTGCCTATGATAAACTCAAGCAAGGGCGGGAAGCCATAGCTATCACAGTCTAGAATGACCTTCGATTTATAGGTGAATCCAAAGGAACAAGATGAATTCACCATAGCTTGATGATTAATAACTAGAAAATTGAACTACTAAAGTTCCATCGACTTCGACATTTGTTCTTAAGCAAAGCACACCTTTCGTTCCCACAACGTGCTTTTGAGGGCAAGTGTTATCCAGCCTTTTGATCGGGTAGTATCTGGACTGGCTTGACGAATATAACTTGAAGGCTATCGAGATGAGGCCTAGAGAGATAGCTGCAAAGATCAAAAACTAAGTAAAACCAAGGTCACGAGAAAAAATAAGATCATTCCAAAAGTTCCAAAGCTTGATCCATCAATTTGATGGATAGGTACCTATCCATAGGATCACGTCAAAACCGCTTTAGTTTCCACCTATTACTAAGTGCTGATATTAAAAGCCCATTCCCAACTCCATCTATCAATTTCCCTTCGTCTGATATCGAATAGGTCGAGGATATGGAATCAACAACTCTACTCCTTCACCAATCCATCCAATCACTTCTGAAGCAAGTCTATAGCTATATAAAAATGTCAGGAAAACATCAAGTTATCGACATATTGATACATCCCAAAGTGGTCAAAACGATCCTTGACCAAGTTTTATGAAATGGTACTGATCCATAACCATGGATCAGTACTGATCCATCCACATTTCTGAGCTGGCCATATCTTCTCTTGGGAAACTACTGGAAAATCGTAGAGAAAGTAGTGATGAACATGCTAGAGCCTTTCCCGCCGACCTGCAGCCATAGATAGACGTGGAGGGGCTACATTTTAAGGACCTTTGAGCACTCTAACAATTTTACATATATTTCTTGTACTTGGCTACCAAGTGGTACCGAAGAATAAGAATAGCAGTTGTAAAACAGAGATATCATCAATAAAATCTCAAGTGGATGTAGGAATTGATTAGCCAAACCACTATAGGTGTATGTTGTTCTATTTTCCCTCATTTTCATTCACTTTTCATCACTGTTTATTCTCTACATAATCTATTGGGTATTTGTGCCATTTTTTGGGTACTAACACTAGCTAATAAGGAAGGGAACATTAAATAGCTCCCTAGATCCTTGGCGGCAAAGGTTGGCAGTCCCCAAACATGGTGTTGGGCACATAAAAAATCATCCTCATTGGATAGCCTTGGCAATTTAGTTGAAAAAAGTTGCATGTGAAGCCTTTAATGTAATCCCTACAAAAGTAGTGTTATATAGCCATATAATTATGGCTAGCTCTTATAAATAATAAACCAAGAGGTGCACAGGGTTCTAAGTGAGAGAAATGTGATTTTCTTTTAGATAAGAGAGGCAATAAGAACCACTTTCTAGGATGGCATTTATAACATACTGCCCCTTCTAGTTTAGGACAAATGCTACCTATTTCAAGTTCTTAATATTGCAAATACCCAGCGTAGAACTAGGTTGTCGACAATAAATTGCCAAAGCTTTACTCTCGATTTATAATGCTTGGATATATTTCTCTTATATGCTTCGGCGCAAAATTTGACGTCTATTCATCATTCTTCTATAGCATTGAGTCTGTGCTTGAATGGCTTGTCTTTTTGGTTAGGCTTGAAGGCTAGATGCCTAGGTGCGGGGATGTCTACTTCCATCGATAGCATTTCTTCATATCTATAGGAAAGCAAGAAAGGTGTATGGTCGGTTGAAGTGCGACTGGATGTCTGATGGTACCAAAGGACAAGCGGTAGTTTTTTGACCCATTTTCATTTAGCTTTCGCGAGGCACTTCTTGAGTGTTGACTTGATGGTTTTTCTGATGGATTCGACTTGTCCACTGGTTTAAGGATGGGAAATGGAAGAGAAGTACTTTAAGATTCCTTTCCTTGTGCGGAAGTCTTAAAAGAGGCTGCTCTAAAATTGGGTATTATTATCGGCGATGTTCTTCTTTATCGATCTAAAACAGTTGATGATGTTCACCATGACAAAGTCAAGTATTTTGGGTGCGATGGCTACGTGAGGTGCGATGGCCTTGACCTACTCGATGAAGTACTCAATGGAAACTATGGTGTTATTATTCCCATTTTCAACAGTAGGTAGGTTTCCAATCAAGTCAACCCCCAACGTGTCAAATGGCCAAGGGAAGTCATAAGCGTAAGGAGGGAAGGAGAGACTCTAGGGATCTTAGCGAGCCACTGACGCTGGTCACATTTCTTAATGGAATCCTTAGGATCTTTGATCATCGTAGGCCAATAATAGCCTTATCGTGCGGTATTTTTTGCTAGGCTTTAGCCCTTGGCGCAATCCCTACAAAATGTTCATGAAGCTCTTCCAGAATCTGGCCAGTTACGTCTTTAGACACGAACCATCGAAGTAATGTGGAGTACCCCCATTTGTAGAGCTCTCCATCTATGATCGTATAGTGGGGAGCTTGGTGGAGAATCTTCTTGGCTTTCTTACAATCGGTAGGAAGTTCCTTACTTGTCGATTATCTTAAAAGGGGTGCGATCCAAATATCTATGGACGGTGCATCTATTTTCTTTGTTGTTTCCCCCCGGTTGGTAGTAAGGGTCTCTTCAAATTTCTAAAGGGACCCTAGTTGTGGCTTCTTTTCGGTCGCTTGCAGTTTTGGCTAGCTAATCTGCTATTTTGTTTTATTCCTTAGGTATCTGCTCTAACTTGAACTTGGTAAATGTATTAATTATCTTATGGCCTTGGCAATATACATAGCCAGTGTCTTACTGTTGACTTGAGAGCGCTCACTGATCTAGTTGATGACTAATTTGAGTCGAGGAATACATAAATGGACTCCACATGTAACTCCTGTGCTATCTTGAGACTAGGGTAACTCATGCTCAACTTCATTATTGGTCACCCTAAAAGCAAGGCGGACAACAAAACCTAGTCCTCTTCCTTTGGGCATGATAAGAAACATGTCGACCCCTACCCCTTCTCATTTGATGATCTGTCCACATACAGGCACCATGCTTGCTGGCTAGTGACGATCTCTTCTTCGCCACTATTTGGACATGAGCACTCGACAATGAAATCTATAACGGTCTGGCCTGTAATGGAAGTAAGAGGCTCGAATAACATGTTATGCTACCCAAGCTAAACCGACCACTTCTATGGCTGACCCACAGTGTCAAGTCAGTTAAGGACTAACTTCATAGGTTGGTTAGGACTTCAGTAGCCAACATACCACTTCAATTCCCAAGTATCCTCTCGTCCTCTTTGACTATTGCAGCAATGATCTCATGGTCAATCACTATCAGGTATAGGTATAAGTCCTTCCCGTCGATGGGCTTATAAAGTATCAATGGAGTGGCTAAATGCTACTTCCACTCCTCAAATTCATAGTGTGTCATTCTAAGTTCATGATTTTCGACTGTTGATATGGTCGAAGAAAGGGAGATAGCGATCGGTTGCATTCAACACAAATTGGCATAATGCTGCAACCAACCCATACAATCTCACACTTGTTTCATAGTTCTAAGGACATGCATATCTTGGATGGCTTGGACTTATTGGGATCAATTCAATACCCTTATTTCTCGCAACATAACTAATAAATTTACTGAATAGAGAAGCAAAGGATCACTTCTTAAGGTGTAGCTTCTTCTTGTATTAATGTAGTATGTTGAAAGTCTTGGTTAGGTTTTTTGCATGTCCCTTGAATTTTCATACCTTAACTGCATGGCGTCTACATAAAATTCCATTGACCTACCGATCGGTTCAAAGAATATAATGTTGACAAGACACAGAAAGGTTGCGCTTATATTTCAAAGACCAAATGGCTTGCCATGTTAACAATACAACCTAGAATTTATGATAAGGGAGGTGTGCTCTTGGTCCGAGCCATGTATGGAAATTTGATTATACCAAGAATATGCATCCATGAAAGTGAGGAGTTCAGGTCGGATCTACCAGTTGATCGATGCGAAGCAATGGGAAGCTATCTTTGGCTAAGCTTTGTTGAGTTTGGAGAAGTCAACGCAAGTCCTCAAAGACCTATTCATCTTTCTAACATGTACTGGGTTAGCTACCCAGACTGAATACCCTACCTTTTGAATGAAGTGGTTTGCTAACAATTTCACTACCTCTTCTTTGAGAGTTCGATACCTTTCTGGGTTGTGTGGTTGACGCATTTGATGCAACAAGGTAGCTTTGGGATCAATGCCCAGTGCATGGAAAATGATCCTAGGACACATGCTGGATATGTCAGCATGCCTCCATGCAAACATTCTTTGCTTTAATGTAGGAATTGATTAGCTAATCTCTAATTTCTTTGCCAAGTTAATTTTTGATTGAAGCAACTTTACTAAGGTTGGCATATTCTAGGGATACTTATTCCAGTGAAGTGACCGACCCTCCCTCATTGTTTTAATCCTATATGTGAGGGTTGAGTAGGTTGTAATCAAGATCTAAGTGTTTTCTCATGTTGTATTGGTCCAGCACATAAATCAAGCGCGCTATGACATCTTCGACTAGGACAATCATCCATACTCAAGTCAAGGAATCAATGTTTCCCCCAGATCTCACAAATGAGTTTTCCAGCACTGAGATGGTAGTAATTACCATATGGGTTGTCCTTGCTTGCCACCAGGGTGCGACTTGCTCATCCCATGCCGAGATGAGTTATTTAGTTCTTAAGGTAGTATCAAAGGATTTAGGATTCATGCCATACTAGTCTTCATTATGCTGGGTGGTCCTAGCACAACCCTGAACACTATTGGGTTCGAGGGTACTTTCAGGTGATAGTTTGCTAGTTGATGTAGCTTTAAGGCTGAGGGTGGTATTGGCATGACCTTGAGTGTTGCTAGGCTCGATGGAACTATCGAGCGACACACCATTAGCATTTGTATCTACGAGGGAAAGGACAGTACCGACATGACCTTGAGCATTGTTCAGCCCGAGGGTACTCTCGGGTGACATGTTAGTTTCCATGATATTATCGGGTAAGATATTACTAGTAGGAGGAGCTGTTGATGTCGATGCTTTAGAGTTGGGGGTTGTCTTGGATTGAACAATCGACTCGATGATTCTCTCGAGTGATTTTCCATGGAGTGTTGCAAGTTCTTGCTGAAGCATAAGAACACCTGTCTTTGCTTAGTTGAGAGATGCCCTATAACACTCCTTATCCTTCTGTTGATTGCTCAGATCTTGCCGATCTTACTTTGAATTTGGAATTTCATGATGAATAAGTGTTGGTCGACCTATTAATATATTGTATGCAGATGGGTAGTTAGCTGCCAAAAAGTTACCTAAATCTTTAAAACAAGGGGTTCTTGGCCGAATGTCATCACGAGTGAGGTGGTGCTCATCGAGACAACGCCTACACCCCCAAAGTCATAAATTGATAGGGCATAAGGGGTAAGGCTAAAGGCAGGAAGCTTGAGAGATCCAAAACCATGTCTGAACATGACATTAATTGAGCTGAGTTGGTCATTTCTAGAGTGATGATAATAGGATTGTGATGGAGGTAAGAGACTGCTTCTTTGTCTTCGGTAGTGAAGGTGATGGGATGATTTGATTCCAACTTGGGTGCTATGGATGATCATTGCTCTAAGGAATATACTTGGCTAACTAAGCCCACTTCGCTCTGTTACCGAGATGACAACATTGTTGTTGGGTTACTACTATGACATTGTTAGGTTACCCACACAATCTTATTATTGGTTACGCCTATAATGTTGTTATTAGGTTGTTAAGGTGGAGCTAACTGGTTTTTGTTGTTGTTCCCTTATTACTGGGTGATCAGTGCTCTAAGGAATATGCTTGGCCAGCTAATCCCACTTTGCTCTGATACCAAGATGAAGACATTGTTGTTGGGTTACTCCCATAAAGTTAACATTGGGTTACTCCTACGTTGTTGTTATTGGGTTGCTAAGGTGGAGCCGACTGGTCTTTATTTGTTGTTCTCTTACTATATTTGATCTCGAACAAACTCTAAAAGTATCCATTCTCAAATTAGTCTTACAATCATATCCTTACGCACTTGGAACTCATTGGTGCAATGACCATTGATATGATGAAGCTGGCAATATTTTCCATTCTTGCAAGCTTCCTTCCTTTTTCGATTCTAGAGGAGCTTTGTCTTTGAAATTGCACACAGTCCCAGGTTGCGAGGTTAATTTACTCCCTATCCCTTCTCAAAGTAGCATAGTTAACGTACCTAGACCTATACAAAGTGTCGGTATCCATACTCCTTTTGGTGTTTTTGTTCCGGCCATTGGATCAGACATCGGTGTTTTTATGGGGGCCGACTTCAATGGAACATCGGGTTTAGTTATCGATATTTGACAGATCAACATCCTTCATCCTTATGATGTCGTATTCCCATTGATAGAAGTTAGTTATGGACATAATCAGCTGTTTTTGAAGCTCCCTCAATGTTATTCTGCGTTTGGACCAGGTAGTATTTGAACAGACTTAAACAATCAAATCGGATGAGCGAACAATGAATAAGTGATCCAAGGACCCTTGGAATACCATATACCAAAAAATGATTGAAAAAATTTGAAATTTTGGAAGTTCAAGTTTTTGGAAGGATTAGTTCGAAGCAAACCTATAAAATTCTCATGTCTTCTTCGAAGCAGATAGTCTTGAAAAACCACAAGCGTGAACTGGAGCAATTCATGCAAAAACTCCAAGTTAGGAGTCGGTACTCACCCCCACTTTAGGGATTGGTATCGAGTCCTAAAAATTCGACTCAGACACATGGGAAATCGAGTATAGCTCAAAGCAAGAAAACTCATGTTAGAACTTGGGTCAAATACACAAAAATCTCGGGTTTGACTCTAAGCAGACGAAGGGGAACTCTGAACATGAGAATCTCAGAAAATCTTTAGGTTGAACCCTAAGCGGACACTCAAATTTCTCTGGTCAGATTCCAAGCAAGTTCAAAAAAATTCCAAAACAAGCCAAATCAAGATAATATAACATTGGGATCACCCAAGTCGGGGAACCATACTGGCCCTAACCTAGGGATTAGTACCGATTCCTAATTTCACCTTGGATTGACCCCATCTTCGACTTACATGCCTAACTCGATGCCAATAGCCTATTTTCAAAGTCATTTTGTTGATTCAATATGATTCTCCATCCTTCTCCACAAACGCTTAAATCAACAACTTTGTTTTTCTATAACTCCTCCATTTAGACTTTGAAATAAGCTACCATTAGTGTAAACAATCATGGAATCATGAAGCTAACTACAAGATAATCTGAGATGGAGAGTTGAAGGCGCCAAATTTGGCCGTTTTAGGGATCCGTACCGATTCCCTCTTAGGGTTTTGGTACAAACCCCCAGCTTTCTGCTAATAAGGCATCCTACTTCTATGGAGAATTGGTCCAGATCTTGTGCAACGACTAGGTGATATTTGTAAGGGATTTTAGGCTTCCTACCTCTACAAATGCGATGGTAGGGCTCATTTCTTCAGGATCTGTTAGCACTACCTCTACTCTACTCTATATTCTTGTAATTTTGAAAATCTAAGTGTGGGAGTTGTACCGACTCCTAAGAACTTCTCCCTTCAGTTAGAAATAAGTAATAAAATCATTAAGTGGACATAGATCAAAGTTTGCCAAACCACTATAAAACTTTGTGTGTCCTTTTCTTACATGTTTTACTTTACTTTCTTCTCTTTTATTCTCTACTACGCATATTTGGGTGTTTGGGCCATTTTTGGTTCAAACATCCAACATTCTTAATTTATACCTAACCCCGATCAAAGGGACACGGGTGGGCAGTTTGTGTCAACACCTCTAGCTCAGGTGGATTCTTTATTGAAGCACTTGGCATATGACCGAAAATAATTGGTTGGACCTTGTTTGATGCTATCTAGCTCACTAGCCATTATAACATGGGTCTTTGAAGTTAAAAGAACATGGTCTTGAAATTTAAATATGGATGGTCCGAAGAGTTAATGTTGCATAGCCGTAGATGCAAGAACTAGTGGGAGGCCAGTCCTATGAGGGTGGAGGGAAAGTGAAAGCACTTTGTTGAGCCAAAATCTTGACCAGCATGGGTGAAGGAGTTACATGTAGTGATGTGATAGGATGGGTCAGCACTCCCATTATATTTATTAATGGATAAGTTTTCAAGATATCCTCAGAAAATGGCTCAATGTTCCCATTAGTAGAAAAAGCTTTCAACGTTGGTGCTCCGGGCTTGCATTTTATTGAGTTGTCAATAAAGGATGTTCATTTCTTCCCTAAGATCGCATTTGATTGTTGCGGGATGGTTTGGCCAATGACCGGCTTTGGGCTCAACTGGAATCTTGGTGAAGTTCGAGATCAATGACGAGAAAGAGAGTGATAATGATAACGATAACGATAAGATAGAGTGGGAGACCTCTTCTCCATATGCAACAAGGGTGACTGTGAATGACCTACCCATCCCTCTCTTGATCCAACCTAACTGTACCCCTATGGGATCGGGAATGCACCGACGAGGCCTTTTGCTTCCCGTCGATGGCATAAGAACAATCGCTAAGACGTCTGTACCTAATGTCTTGAGCTCTGTTTGTCGTCCAGATACGCTCAGAAACTGACTGTCATTCTGTGGGTGGAAAGCAGCGCTGTTTTGGTTCCCTCTGCATGGCCATCTCAGGGTCATTATTAATAACTAGACTTGCCACAGCGTAGCATATCTTCTTAAATGGCCATGAGCATTCACAGCCGTTGTCTCAGGCACAATCCTACATCGGGACTTGACCATGTTCATGAGGTCATAAACATTTGGAGGGACATACTGAAGAGGAGTCAGTTTAACCACTAGAAGGGGTAGTAGAATGAGGTTCATAGTTTTCTAGACATCCAACCTAGTCCTCAATTAATTCATCGCGTGGGCTATCATTCCCATATAGGTTAATCTTTGAAGCACAATTCACAACGTGGCATTACTGAGCCTGGGGACGGGAGTACCAGCGTTGACGATCGTGTAACCACAAGTTTCATGTTCACTAGAGCTAATGAGATCGTTCTCGCTAATAGGATTTGATATGGTGAAACATGAAAGAGTGTGCAGAGAAGAAAAAGTAAAGAAAGGGGAGAGCTTTCAGGGAGGCCCTCCTTCTAGCATCAAAATGTTGACAAATAAATTAGCCAACCTTAGAATTAGACTAATGCATTCATGAAAGCAAAATTTATTTGCTAATTGCTCGGCTTAAAATTGTAAAACAAAGAAGTAGACAAGCAAATTAAAGTAAATTACACGAAGGTATAGAGTGGTTTGGAAAGCTTGCCTACGTCCACTATGAAGACCTCTTCATATGTTTCTCTCTTCAAATTATAGGGAATTACAATATAATAATAAGAAATAAAGTATGATGTCCCTCTAATTTTTTGCATATAAATCAAAATATGCTTATAATTAACTTAGACATTAAAGACAATAGACCATATGTAAGAAAATTTGAACTCTAAAATAATGAATAGAAAAGGAAACCTCATAGAGAAATTTAAATATCAATGAATACGTAAACATATATAACATTTTAACAAATTAAATATTACTCAAACATCATACTATATATAACATACACATTTCAACACATCGATTATTAAAAAAAAAAACACGTAATGATAATGCAAGAGATTTACCGATTTATCTAGTGCATTTGATTCCTTCCAGACCCTTTTCTCCTTTCTTTGCTTTCACCTGCAAGCTTACAATCACACATATAAATGGATTATAAGGAAAATTTTCAACTATGTTTGGGTTTGTGCCAATTTGTATAAACCCTGACGATCAACGTCTACTGCATTAAAAAAGACTGCCTATGTACCCCTTTTGGAGGATCAAGCCCACTCAGTCCTATTTCATTCTATTCTCTTGCATCTAAACACTTGTTAGTACATAACAACCATAAAACCCATGCAACAACTACAACCATCACAACAAATGCAACCACCGCAGGTAATGCAACCAATGTAAATAGTAGAGGTAGAAAAAAATATTCCTACTCATTCATCGCAACAAATCATCATATGGGAAACAACAATAATAACATATACACCATTGAACATCAGCAACACATAATGTCAAATCCAATTATCAAATAAGAAAATATCAACAATATAAATATAAATATAAATATTCTTACATTCATATTAAGCATTCGTTATAGCAACGTCCCACCAATGTGAGTATAAATTATGAAATGTGTAGGAATCACCTCATAATAGTAACACAACATCAATCATAAAATGTATGCTAATCCAATCAACATTATTAACAGAACATCAACCATTATATAACCATAATCAAATACCCCACGTCTTGTAGTAATAATTCTAAATCATCGCGTACCAATTTCAATGCGATCATCGTCCTAAGCGAGCATATGTGGTAATCCAAATTAATAGTTAATTACATATTACCTCCACCAAAAACATTATATCTAAGACCAATGTTTTTATTTTAAGTATAAAATCATTTTATTAATGTTTATTAGAGAACCACCTTTATTTATACATGTCGAAACAATAATAATCTTTCAATACGATAATACACTTAAGAATCCCTTCCATACTTATATTTCTTTAAACATTTCCTAACATCGAACTTTTAACAAAAAATAACAATTTTCTTAAATCACTTTTTAAAACGATATTATTATTATTATTTTACATAATAATAATAACATATATTCAAACCTCTTTAATAATTTTCAAAAATAGTTTATTACTATTTATTTCAAAAATACAACATTTCATTTTAAATCACCAAAAACATCTTTTTACTTTTATTTATATCAAAATAATAATAATTTTATCCCAAAAACAAATTTGGAAAACATTTCTTTACTATTTTTTATTATTATTTAGAAAATAACTTTTTTCATTTCTCAAACAATAATAATAATATTTTCTACCATAAATATCATAAAATCAATAATTTTTTATTCACACAAAAATATATTATTTTCACTAAAAGTCATGTTATTTAAAATCCCCTTTTATTATATAAATAATAATACACTTCCAAAACAACAATTTAAAATATAATTTTAATTACTATTCTTGAGTTTTCCTAAAATTCATAAATAATAACCTTGTTAAATTCCATACTTTAATTTCAGTAAAGTTTGTTATATCGTCATCATTTACAAATACCATCCAATTTTGTAAATAACCTCATTTATAACTTATTCATCTATTTTTCTCAATATTATACATTTTATTCCAATGAATTATTTTCCAATTCAAAACAAATAATTTATTCTAATTATACATCCTAATATACCTCAATTAACAATAATTACTCAATCAAGGCATAGTGCGTCCAAAATATTATAATAACCAAACAGTCATCTATAGAATACAATGCATATCAATTAATGTGATTTTTCATTAGTAGATATGTACTTTATAATTTAAATTCAATTAATTAATTTAAACGAACCATCCAATGTGCTTTGCTAATACCCTCCAAACTTAGCAAAACTAGTGTTAAATCATCTGAAATTTCGCCAAAAGTCCAATGGAAGAAATAGCACAAAAATCAGGGTTTGTATATTAAAAATACAATGATCGGAAGCTTAAAGGTTTACATGAATCCACATAGGCCTAATTGAAAATTCACCTTTGACTCCCCCAAATAACCATATTACATAAAACCAACCCCAACCGTCGATTTCCAAGTGCAACTCCTCCACCTATGTGCTGCTTCTGGCTAATCCGATGCCACCAACAGCCTCATCATCCCATGCCGAGTCCAACCGACTTCACGTAACCTCATGCAGTGCCACCTGGCACAACTGTCGTAGGCTCCTTACATGGCATTTTCTGGTGAATTTTGGCACGCTTTCCACGATCCAAGCCCGCCGATCAACTTCCCTCAATCTCCTATGACCCTACAACCTCTGATTATCCAACCGTCGTCTACCAACTGTTAAACTAAAACCTTAAGGCGACAGTTAAGAATAGTCGGCCAATTTTTGGCCAATGTTATTACCATCTCGATAGATGAACACCGCTCATCAATTCCGTACAGAATGTGCTTCACCATGGTATATAAATGTAGGGTTTGGACACTTTGAATTTTGAATCAATTGTAGCTAGTGAAAATAATCCGCAACTAAATGTCATTAGGAATTTGGGATTAAGAAAAAGTGACTGATATGCTGGCTGCCTCTTAGGTTTCTAAGTGTTACTTATATAGGCAATAAGGTAGGTTCAATTTTATGTAACTGTTTGGCCTAAAAGTGTTCCCTATTTAAACACTGTAACGACTCTATTTCGCAAGCCCTAACTTCGAACTCATTAAAATTATATATCACATTGATCAGCTCATAAGACTTTCACAATGGTTATAAATACGACATTCAATTCACCATTTTATTAAAAATTCATTTTAATCAATCAAACACTATTTTTGTCGAAATTGTAGATCATTGCATTCTCTCCCTTAAAAGAATTATTCCCTTTCGCCAAATAAAACATTTAATCTTATCAATAAATCTTCATCATAAGTTTAGTAACAAAATTGGGGGAAATCAATCATAGCTTAACTAGTTATAAAAGTAGCGTATAAAACCACATAACACCAACGATCTTGAAAAAATACTATTCACTCGCAACAATAAACTCATTTCCTATATATACATGTTATAGTAACATGTACACTTCCTCAATCATGCAATCCAAACTATAGTATATAAGGATAACATTCCATTAACAATGGTGGAACAACCTCATCCATTGATTAACTTGTACCATGCATTTCAATAAATCAACCATACTTGACGATAACAAAGGTCCAAAACACAAATTAGGTTGATCAAAACATGCATGTGCAAATAAATGAAACGCAAAAATCAAAAATCAACATAACCTGCCCAAAATAAAGCTCGTGCACACCCCAAAAAGGGCAGTCACCACATCATCATCAAGCTAACAATTAACACATGTATGTTAACCCCTATGATGACTGCACATGCATTCTTAATATAATCGATTGTTTGCACCAAAAACGATCATAAACAACCCACTATAAGTGAAAACACCAATGTCCAATATTTAAATCAAATGGAGAAAATAGATTCACAGATCATAGAATAGATTGTAAAAATGTAAATGAACACACAAGTTTTATAGTGGTTCGGCAAACTTCGGTCTAAGTCCACTCCGATAATCTTTTATTTATATGTAAGATTACAAGTACAATTATTTTTAACTTAGGAAACTAATGAAGGAAGTGATAAGAAGTGATAAAGGAGAGCCAATCGAAAATTCCTTTGCAATGAGCCAAGTATGTTATATTTACAAATGAAGACGTGCATGGATCGGGCTGAAACTTCGGTACATGAATTTCCAGGCCCATACGACCGAACCAAAAAATTTAGGGTCGATTGGACATCATAAAATAATTTAGGCCGATCATTCCATACTAACTTCATTAGGGCTACAATTTTTTTATAGGGTCCTACATACCTCTATCCATGCTCCTAAATTTTTATGCCATTACGACTTAACGTTTGTGAGATAGCGATCGATCTTCGCCGTTTTAACTAGAAATTGGATCATAGCAGATCATTTCATGCTTCATCCTTTTGAGCTACGATCGATCATCTGGGTTCCTCATGATGTTAGCCACTTTCTCTCCAAATTTTTTGCAATTCCGACCTACCATTTGAGAGATATCCATTTTCCATAAAACCATGGATCATTATGTTGATTTTGTATGATCGTTATGGAACAATCGATATGTTTTTCTGATATTTATGAATTTTGACGTGTGATCGATTTTGGGAACTCCTTTCTTCAATATATTTATGTTCACAAAGTTCCAAGGGTAATGGAGTTGTAGATCCATCATCGTCGAAAATCGCGAAAAAGGTCGTCGAAAAACCCACTTCAGTGTGGACTTAAAGTTAAACTCAAGTAATCACTCATTTGACTCGGAGAAAACGCTAAAGATTCCGGCCTACGGATAGACTCAGGTAAAATCAACATTTTCTCCAAGTACACATGATTTTGACTCTAAGCACGAAAGATGATAGGGGTCAATCACTTTTCTCCAAGCACCGATCAATCTGACTCCAAGCTGGCTCCAAGCACGAAAAACGATCGCAGCCGATCGTTTTTGTCCAAGCACCGATCGATCTGACTATAAGATGAATCTAAGTATGAAAAACTATCTGGGCCGATCATTTTTATCCAAGCACAGATCGTTTTGATTCCAAGCCGACTCCAAGTAATCATGTGTCCGACACCAAGCATGATCCAGCACTTCAAATTCCTACAACTCCAAGCGAACTATGCGCTGACTCGAAGATAGTAGCAAATTTTCCAAAGTATGACTCCAATTAAATTAACACTGATCCGTTGACACTGATTCATCTTCTTTTGTTCATAACTCGAGCATACGAACTCTAATCGACTTGAAATTTGAATGTCGCTTCATAGGGCCTTCCTTGTGACTTCATATTGATTGCATCTTGACTAGATCCTGGTCCGAAGTTAACCAACTTTTGTCCATAGTTCCAAATATCATCGATTTCCAATCCTGATAGTCATTTCTCCGGACTTCCTAAATTGATGATCAAAGAAACCACTTAGCCAACTTTCATGATATACAACATGGTCAAAAGGTGGTATAAGATCAGTGAACTTTCTCATAGTCTCATCCCCAAAATAATCAATGTACCACCTTATTTTTAGCCTTCTAAAATAATTCTTAATACCCACTCATGGCTATTTCCTTAGAATAACAAGTGTCTTATTGTGACTACATCCTCAAAATAATATGACCATCTACTCTTGTTGCTATTGGATCAATCATCGATCCTTAGACTCACATTATAAGGTCTCTTCCAAATGACCACCATCATAAGATCAATGAATACCCACCATTATAAGGGTATTGTAATTTACGATGATGACATAACTGACCACCATTATAAGGTCAACGAATAATCAAAATCATAAGAACAACTTCCCTGCATAAATGCCTGAATCCTTGCCACTAAGATGCCTGGGGACTGGACCTACAATGATAAGGTCCAGGGTAAACCACAATCATAATCTAGGTGGGTATCTCCATATACCCGTTCTTTATAAGCATACATAAAAGCCTTTGGTCACTGTTGATCCTATAGCACACAACTAATAGCAGAACACATCATCATTCCATCCACGAGCTCCTCTACTCGAACTCATCCTCAAGGATCACCATCAAGACTCCTATCGTCGAGTTATCATCATCAGAACTCCTTTAGACATACTTTGTAAGTCATAGAATTATCTCGTTCCAGTCCTCTTACCGTGATTTCTCTATTTAATAACTAGGATAACCCACGTGTTGGACTCATGATTGGATCAACATTTTTGGCGCTAAAAGGGCACTCGAACGTCTAAGTTACTGTCTCCTTACTTAGAACTAATTGTGTAAAAAAATTCTATCGGAAAATGGTAAGATCTAAGTAGGTTAGTTTTCCAAATAAAGAGATTATTGTGCAACAAAAACAATTAGAGGAAAACATCACTTCAAGTTTCAATATAAATGGTATGAAATGGATAACCTTCAACATTAGTGAAACCAAGTTAAGATTTAGGATCTAACTCAACAATTTACAATGATGCAGGAACTCCTTGAAAGGGTTCTTTTCTAGAAGTCTTCTAAAAAATTTGAAGTTGTAGAATCTCTATGGAGGAATCTGAACACCTCATTACTCAACAATAAAGATCAGAGAGAAAGCATTATAGTTCCGCAATGAAAGAAAGAAAATCAAAATAAAGGACCGATAAACTTTCAAGACTGCAGCATTAAGATGAATCGCCAAAGAGAAGACCAAGAAAGGAGAATAAGAAGATCTTCCAAGTAGTCGGGCAACTCAACTTCTGGCTAAAAATACAAGTCCTCCAAAAGGAATTATATTAACGACAAAGCATACTTGAAAGACATAGCGAATAAAATAGTAAAAGACATGCTCGATCTTAAAGGGAAAAGGACCCTCAACCCCAGGGTAAACAATAATCCTCGTGAAGCTCCATTTGTAGAAGATATAATGTCTATTAGAATTCAATCACATATCAAAATCCCCTCACTAAAGTATGACAGAACCATTGACCTTGATGGCCACCTTTAGCTTTGAAGAGCCAAATAGATTTACACAATGCCTCTGGAATAGTACGTTGCAGATTCTTTCCTATGACTTTCTAGGAAGCAGCTGCCAAATGGTACAGACGCTATAGAGAAAAAACCATTACTCCTAGAAATAGTTTTCTTAAGAGTTTTTAGCACAATTCTGTATATGCAAAGATCCTACTATTGACTAGTGTGTTGGAAAATGTCAAGCAAAGACTAGATGAGTTGCTCGATGAGTATTTGAAGAGGTTCCATACTAAGACACTAAAGGCAAAAAACATGATTAACAAATAAAAGATAATGGCAACGTGCTCGAGTTTATTGAACAGACCCCCTTCTTGAAGGAAATCAACATCCATGGGTGTAAGGATCTTTAAGATTTTCATTTTCAAGCTTATAAATTTATCTATATGGATGAAATGTTCTATGCTAAGAAGAAATCCTAATTAAAGAAGGAAGGAAGAAAATCTAGTTATGATCATCCCAAAAAAAGCCAAGATGGGAAGAAAAATAAAAGAGGAAATGGGAGGATATCCCCAAATCTAACTATATGGCTTTAAATAAACCAAATTTTTATAATTTCGCTATGGCTAAAGATAAGAGAAACTTTCTTACTTCCTACAAGACAAGAAATAATCCAAAACCAAAGAAATGGGGATATTACTATGCTTACCATAAGGCACACGGATATAAATCTGACGAATGTCGTGTCCTTGTTGGAATAATCTAGAACATGATTAGATTTGGATCTTTGAAGGAGTTTGTAAAGAGAATTAAATGTCATCCAATCCTGAAGGGAACATTCAGAGGCCTCGAGGAACGCTTCTAACTTCATAGAAAATGACTCTCAACCGCACTTTATTCCTCTGATCAACCACATAGATGTAATCCATGGAGGTACCTATATCGCTGGAAGTAGCAAAGGAGCTAAGAGCAGATACGTAAAGGCGACAAGAGATGTAGTATTTTCTATTCAGTAGGAGCCACCGCTCAAAAATTGCAAATATCAACTTCAGATGCCCAACTTTACATAACCCTACAAGAGTTGAAAGGGGTCTATCATCCATATAACGGTCCATTGATGGTAACATCACAAATTGGGCTCTTTGTGGTAACAAAGATCTTAGTGAATACCGAAGTAGTGAACTTCATCTTTAAGCATGCTTTCGATTAACTGGAAATTCCAGAAGAGAAATTGAAACCAAGCTTTGAACCTATCTTGTGGTTCAACAATAAAGGATCTACTCCAATAGAACAATTCAAGCTCCTGGTGCAAAATGAGAATTTTGCACCATTCCAGAACTTTCGAAACTCTATTCTTGATAATGGACCAACCTTTATACTATAATGCTTTCTTTGGAAGACCGACCCTAGATGAAGTGGATGCGTTTTCTTCATAGAAATTTCTAAAGGTGAAGTTTCTGACTAAGAATGGTTAGGGAACAAAGATAGAGGGCAATTTAGAATGTATTTCGCTACACTTGAGCAATTTAAAAGAGACTGCGTCTCTTCTTATGACTCGGAGAAAAATGAGTTGAGAAAAATGGAAATTGGAAAGCCTTTGGACGATAGTCCTTCAAAATGGATATCTAGAAAATAAAAATATCTGAGAAGCCCGAGAATGTACTAAGAAGATTCAACTTTGCTGAGAGGAAAAAAAATGAAAAGATGCGAACTTGGTAGACAGTGAAATAAACGTTGAAGAAATTGTTAAAGAACAAGATTGTAGAAATGAGCAAGAAAAGGTAAAGCCAACCGAATATCTAGAAGAGGTAAACCTAGATTCGCTTCATCCAACAAAAACAGTAAAGATCGGATGACAAGCTCAGGGAGAACTTATTCGATTTCTTCAATCTAGCAAGAACGTATTTGCCTAGACCTACTCTAACATGGTTAGAATGGATTCAACAATCGTGAGCCATGCCCTGGACAAAGATCAAAAGACTATTCCTATTCGACAAAAGAAAAGGCAGTTTGATAAGGTTTGAGCTAATGCATTGAAAGAAGAAATCAAAAGATTACTTGAAAATGGATTCATTAGAGAAGTCTCCTACCCAAAATGGTTGGCCAATCCTGCATTAGTCAAATACTTCAATGGAAAATGGAGAACATGCATCGACTATACTGATTTGAATAAGGCATGCCCTAAAGACTGTTACCCTTTGCCTTGAATAGATCAACTAGTTGATGCCACAAGTGGACACAAACTATTATCCTTCATGGATGCGTACTCAGGGTACAACAAAATTCCATGTTCAAGCCAGATGAAGAACACACGAGTTTCAAAACAGATTGGAGAATCTACTAATACAAAGTGATGTATTTTGGACTTTAGAATGCTAAGGCTACATATCAAAGACTAATAAATAGAATGTTTAAAGATCAAATTGGTTCAAATGTAGAAATGTACATAGATGATATACTAGTAAAATCCTAAGAAGGAAGTAATCACTTAAAGGACCTTGAGGAAATGTTTGAAGTACTAAGAAGATACAAAATGAAATTAAATCCACAAAAGTACTCCTTCCAGATATAATCCAGAAAGTTCTGGAATATATTGTCAGTGCAAGAGGATAGAGGCCAATCCTAAGAAAATTAAAGCAATTAAAGATATGGCGGCACCAAGACAAACAAAGATGTAACGAGCTTAAATGGGAAAGTGGTAGCTTTGAATAGATACATCTCTAGATCCACTGATAAGTGCATACGGTTCTTTGATGTGATCAAGAAAAAAAAAACCCTTCGAATGAAGGAAGGATTTTCAAAAGGCCTTTAAAGAGCTAAAAGATCATCTTTAAAAGCCTCCACTCCTATCTAGCCTAGTAGAAGGGAAGTATCCTTATCTCTACATGGCAGTTTTCGAGCATGCAATAAGCTTCGTTTTAATGAGGAAAAAAATGTTACCCAAATTCTAGTATACTATATTAGCAAAAGACTAAAGGATGCATAAATTAGGTTTTCAGTCATAAAATAGTTGGAATACTGTTTGATGCTCGCCACTTGAAAGCTAAGGGCCTATTTTCAAGCACACTCAATTAAAGTCCTAACCAATTTTCCACTCAAACAAGTCTTAAGTAAACCCCGAGTAGCAATTAAAGGACAAGCCCGGACTGAATTCATGAATGAATGCATAGGATTCATCAAAGAATTGTCAGAAAAGGAAAGGGATTTAAAATCAAAATGCAATTGTTTGTTGACAAAGCTTCAAATAACAAGAGGTAGGTGTAGGATACGTGATCATTACTCTTGATGAGTACCGGTTGCATTATGCAATAAAATTAAGTTTTCCCACTACCAATAATATGGTAGAATATGAATCGATGGTGGGTGGACTTACCTTATCCTTACAATTAAAAATTATACGGATTGAGATCTTCAGCCATTCCGAACTAATGGTTAATCAATTAAACTAAACGTATTAATCGAAAGATGCCAAATTAGTCCTTTACATAAAAAAGGTGCTAAAGATGTTGACCCAATTTGAAAATTTCTCAATACATTAAATATCAAAGGGGAAGAATTCCCAAGCTGATTCTTTGACCAAGTTGGCTAGCTCGCGAGGAGCACCAGAAACTCAAATTGTACTGGTTGGCTTCCGACCAAGTCTTGGTATAAAGGAAAAGGTCTTTCGAGTCAAAAATTTATTCTATGGTATTGACTAGATCCCAAACCCTTGGACAAGCAAATAAAAAATGAATCAAGAAATGTAAAACAAGAAAACTAGGAAAGAGCCATTCATGTAGAAATTAATATTCGACACGAAAATAATTGGATGACACCCGTTGTTGAGTACTTGATAGAAGGAAACTACCAAAAGATAAGAGAGACGTTAGGCAGAAAAGTCACAAAGCCAACTTTTACAATGATGAACGGAACACTTCACAAAAAAGGATATTCACTCCCTTACCTGAGGTGCATTGTCTGGAAGATGGCTTAAGATTATTAAGAGAGGCACATTAGCCAAAAAGGTCATAAGATAAAGTTTCTATTGATCCCAATCAATAATGATGCAATGAATCGTGTAAAGAGATATGAGAAGTGTCAGAAACTTTCAACAATTCCACATATGCCCTAAAGTAAACTAACCCCAATTTCAAGTCAATGACCCTTTTATATATAGGCAATCAATTTAATTGGAGCATTGCCTATATCTAAAAGTGGAGCTAAGTTTGTACTAATAGCTATCGACTACTTCACCAAATGGGTAGAAGAAAACTGTTACTGAATATAATTTTAGGATAAGTGTTAAAATTTATAATTAAAAATAAGTCACTCGGTGTGGGAAGCCGTATAAGATAATATCCGATAATGAACTCAACTGAAAGTGAAGAACTTACCAAATTCTGCAATAAGAATGGAACAATCAAATGCTTTTCATCTATATCTCGTCCTAAGGCTAATGGAGCTATTGAAGCTGCGAATAAAACTATTAAAACTACCCTTAAATAAATGGCTAGACAAAGAAAAAAGGAATTAGGTAGGAGAACTACCGCTAGTACTTTGGGCATATAGAACTTCTACTAAGACCACAATGGGACACACTCCATTTCCTTAATATATGGATGCGAAGCAATGCTTCCAATTAAAGTTGAAGTTCCATCTCATCGAAGAATTGCATATGCATTTGATCCCAAACATGAAATAGAAATAATCTTTAGATTTAATCAATGAATTATGGGATAAAGCAGTCGTACCAATGACCAAATATCAACAAAGGATATCAATGTATTAAAAGTCCAAAGTTAAAGGAAGATCATTTTAAAAAGCGGATTTAGTTCTTCGATAAGTCATAGCGAATACCAAAAATCCTACAGACGGATCGCTAGGACCAAATTGAGAAGAGCCTCTTGTTGTTCATGAAGTAATTCTACTTGGGGCTTATCGATTGTGCCAAGCTGATGGCAATGTAATAGCAATAAATTGGAGTGCTGAGCATTTAAGGCCTTACTTTCCATAGATGGATGAATAAATAAATTGAGACAAGTATGTCCATGGAATTGATAATCCAAATGAATAGAAGAAACTATAAGAAAAGCCTAAATAATTACCTATAAGGTAATAAGAGTGGGAAGGAAAGTAATTGATCCCGCCACAAGGGCCTGGTCAAAGCATCTCCTGGAGGGAGGTCAGAGTAAGCCTTTGGTCCCATCTAAGATGGCCTGGCCAAAGCACTGCAAGCCTTCTGTCTCATCTACATGGCATGGCCGAAGCGCTTTCTAGAGGTAGGATGGAGTAAGCCTTTTGTCTCGCCTAAGATGTCTAGCCAAAGCACCGAACGAGCCTTCTATTCCGCCTATAAGGCCTGATTGGAGCGCCTCCTAAAGGGAGGGTTGGTAAGACTTTGGTTCTTCTTAAGCTAGCTAACCGAACGCACCAACTAGCCTAAATCATTGCCTATAAGGTAATAAGGGGCTCGAACCTAAATCAGCACAGAAAGAGTGACAAGGGGCAAAAAGAATCAAAGCCTAAATCATCATCAAAAGGATGATAAGAGGTAAAACGAATCAAAGTCTACATCATCACCCAAAGAGTGATAAAGGCAGAAGAAATCAATCAACCAAAATTAAATCTACCCTAATAAAGAAACCTTTTGGAGGAAGAACAATCAAACGTGTTTAGTTATGCACCAAGGAAGGATAAAAAACTGTATGAGATTTCGGCCCCAATATGAGCATCCAAAAAGTTCCAAATCTTATGTGAGCCTAAGGCTTCATTCTTAAGAAACTCGAGAATTGAATTAGTTCTCAATCTTTACTCCTAAGATGGAATTTAAATTTCTAATAAATAGCCCGAACCTCTAATTTTACTCAAATTTCTAGTCTCCTACTAGTTGGAACCAAATGGGTTTCTGGACTTCTACTCGGATAAAATTATGGTGTTATTACCAGCTGTTTATAGTCTTCTATTCAGATAAAATTATGGTATTATTAGCTGATGGGTTTCTGGTCTTCTGTTTAGATGAAATTATGGTATCATTACCAGATGGGTTTCTTTCTTCTATTCAGATGAAATTTCGCATTATTATCAGATGAGTTTCTAGCCTTCTTCAGCTAAACTATGGTATTATTATTAGATGGGTTTATGATTTTTTTATTTAGATAAAACTATGTATAATTATTAGATGCAATTTTGGTATTGTATTAAGATAAAACTATGGTATCATTACTAGATGGGTTTCTGGTCTTCTATTCAGATAAAATTATGTTATAACTACCAGATGGATTTTTGGTCTTTCAATCAACTGAGACTATACTATTGTTACCAAATGGATTTCTAATCCTCTATTCAGATAAGATTATGGAAGCTACTGAAATTAAAACAATAAAGGAGGAAATTTGCTACTTGAATAATCGAAGAAATTGTTCGAATCTTCTGAACGAAATATTCAAAATTAACTTCGCAGCTACCGTATGGAACATCTGGCGTGAAAGGAACAACAGGGCTTTTAACAAAAAAGAATCAAGTAGTTTATCAGTGAATGCCCAAATTGATCGGGATGTTAAAATGATGATTTTGAGAATCAACAAGAAAATGCTTACCAGCCTAAAGCAACAAGAAAAATCACTACTGGCGAAGTGGAAGTGGAAGGCAGACGATGAAGGAGGTCTAGCAGAAATTCGGGAGCCGCCATGAATGTCGAACAACTTGCTTCAGTGAGGAGCTCAGAATAGGAATGTATCGAGATATGTATTTAATGTTTCATCATTGTAAACAGTTGGATTAGTTTTCGCTGTAATCAATTGGGCTTCGGCCTTTATACGAAGAAATAAAGATTAACCAATTTTCAAAAAAAAAAAAAATTATGGTACTATTACAAGATGAATTTCTATCTTGCATTAAAATAAGATTGTGGTATTATTACTGGATGGATTTCTGGTTTTCTATTTAAAAAAAATTACGATGGATTTCTAGATTTCTTACCAGACAAATTTTTGATCTTCTTATCAATTAAATTTCTAGTCTTCCTATCAAACGAATCTATAGAATTCCTACCAGATGAATTCATTATATTCTTAATAATTAAATTTATAGTCTTTATATCGAGTTCCGACCTTATTGATTAAAACTTGGCTTCACACAGAAACACAAAAGGCTCCTTTATATGAAAAAGAAAATAATTTAATCCGTGTCTTTATTCAAGTCAAAAAGGGGTTTATCTAAAATTCATTTTAGAATAAACAGTAAAATTATCATCATTTTCTTTATGAGTTTTAGGAAAACAGGATTGGAGATAAAATCTTATGGAATGATGAGAAAATGCACACTTTTACACAAAAGTGAAAAACCTCTTTTATGTAGGGTGGCAAATCCTATCCATATTTTTTCTAACTACCATGTTACGAGAATTAACAAGAGGATATGGAAGTAATCGAACGTATTTTTACTACAATCAATAACATAACAAGCATTTTGCATGAAGATATCAAGCCACTGGCGATGCCAATCACATAAGGCAAGGGAGATATTGAGCTTTGGCATCCATAAAGGTTGTCATGAGAGGTAAAGCCAGAACTTCATAATAAACTGGGATGTCGAACATCTAAACAGAGTATGAAGAGGTATCGAATTTATATGGGATAACAAGCATTAAAATAAGAATAAGTAATACCATATATTCCTAAGTAAGACGTGATGTCATGCCTCAATGATAAAGAAAATATATCAAGCACCTAATGTCCAAAAGGTGCCGAGATTTAAGAGATAATAGGGATGACGAGTTTATTTAACACAAGGCGTTATGAATAAAAAGGAAGAAAACTATGACAATGAAGCGTATTGGATGTATAAGAAGGAAACAAGCTTAGGTGAGATACTGAGTTCCTAGAGGATGTTGAGCCTCTACAATATAGGATCTTGTAAAGCATATAACAAATGAGGGATGCCGCATCACTAAAGGATATTGGTCTATAAATAAAGGATGTTGGTATCTACAATCTAAGAGATGGCATGAACTAACAATTTGAAGGATATCGAATATTTATACTATAAATATATCGAGTGACCACAATATGAAGATATCGAGTATATACAATGTGAAGATGGTAACTACAATATGAAAGAGGCCAAGCAACAAAAATATAATGATGAATATCTACAATCTAAAGGGTATCGAAATTAGAAAAAAAAATGGCGATGTTGAACCACTACAACCCAAAGCATGGTGGAGCGTAACATAAAAAGGGGTGTCACATCACTAGAGCATATCAAACATCTACTTGTAAAAGAAGGATGTTGGATCTCTATAAAAACAAGTCTTGGATATAGCAATGAATACTTAGCCTTTACAACTATAACCATTGTAAAGCATTTACAAGCAGCAAGTGGTCCTAATCTTTTACAAGCAACAAATGATGCCGAACTTCGAAGTTGATGAAGAGTATTGAGAATTTATAATTATGCAGAATGTTATAGTATGAAGTGAGATGTCGTATATCAACAATATTGTAGAGATGTCGAAGACCAACACAGCTAGATGAATACCGAATATTGATAACTCAAAGATGTAGCAAGTACGGACGCATGATAGCCATGCCGCATGCCACAGCCTCTATAAATAGGACCCCACCCCCATTCTGGAAGGGGCGATAAATTGCTTTTCTTTCTCTCTCAATTAATAAAATTATAAAACCTAAATTGATTTGAGGAAAAATAAGAACCGATTGGAACCTTTGAAATTTATATGAACAAAGGGCTTGAACTATTTTGCATAGCGTACTTCCCTTGATTTGAGAATATTTGACTATTATCGAATTAGGGACGTGCGTATGACTAATTTTTGCATTAACTTGGACTGATACACAAGATAAGTCTATTTAAGCCCTTGTCCGAATTAAAGATTGCATTCCATAATAACTACCATGCCTTTTAGACATATGACCGATGGATTGTAACTTATATGAATTGTCATCTTAATCCATTAAAAAACAAATTGGTGGACTATTACACATTTAGATTGATTACCTATTTAAAGAACATCATGACCTGAATTTTGAATTTTTAAGACGTTTGCAGAAGATATTATTTTTGAGAATGGCCCTTCCATGCTCGTGGACTTTTAGTGCGGTCATGATGTTGTTTAAGAATTCAAGTCATAAATCCAATCCACCAAAATGTGCAATAGTCTTCAAAAAAATTTGTTTAATTTATTAAATTATCGATTTACATAAGTTACAATTCATCACACATATACCCAAAAGGCATGGCAGTCAATATGAAATGCGATCTTTAACTCGAACAAAGTCTTATATAGCCTTGCCTTGAGAATAAGTCCAAGCCCAAGTCAAAAATTAGTTATATGCATGTCCATAATTCGATAATAGTCAAATATGCTCAAATCAAGGAAAGTAGGCATTGCAAAATTGTTCAAGTCCTTTGTTCGCATGAATTTCAAATATTACAATCGATTCTTATTTTCCCCCAAATCAACTTATGATTTACAATTCTATTATTTGAGAGAGGAAGAAAAGAAATTGATCGCCCTTTCCTAAATAGGGGTGAGGACCTATTTATAGAGATTGTGGCATGCAGCATGGCTGCGATGTGTCCGTACTTGCTACCTCTTCGTGTTGTCAATATTAGATATTAATATAGCTATGTTGATCTTTTAAATCCCCTCAACATAGTTGATATTCGGCACCTCACTTCGTATTATGGCACTCTACATAATTGTAGATTCTCGACACTCTTCATAGACCTTGAAGTTTGGTATCATTTGTCGCCTGTAAAAGATCAGGACCACTTTCTACTTGTAAATGCTTTATAACGGTTATAATTGTAAAGGCTCGATATTTGTTGCTATATCCAAGACTTGATTTTACAAATATCTAAGATCTTTTATAGGTAGATTTTCAATATGCCTCTAGTGATGTAGCATCCGTCTTTATTTTACGCTCCACCATGCTTTGGGTTGTACTGGTTCAACATTGCTGTTGCTTTTTATAAGTTCAATACCATCTATATTGTAGATATACGATACTTCATTGTGTTATTGTTGTTAGGCCTCTTTCATATTGTAGTTACCTGCTATCTTCATATTGTAAATACTCGGTACCTTCATATTGTTGTCACTCGATACCTTTATAGTGTAAATATTTGATATCCTTCAGATTTTTGGTTCACTCTATCTCTTAGATTGTGGATACACGTCATCCTTTCTTAGGCCGATATCATTTAGTGGTATGGCATCCCTCCTTTGTTATATGCTTTACAACTTCCTTTGTTGTAGTGGCTCGACACCGCCTAAGAACTTCATATCTCCTTTAAGCATGTTTCATTCTTGTACGTCTTACATGCTTCATTGTCGTAGCTTTTGTGCTTTATATTTTTGACATCTTTTGTTTGTATTAACTCGTCATCTCTATCATCTCTTAAATCTTGGTACCTTCTGGACATTAGGTGCATGATATGCTTTTCTTAATTATTGAGGCACAACTTCACACCTTACGTGCAAATATCTAATAATGCTAATTCTTCCTTTAATGCTCTTTATCCTATATAAATTTGATACCTTT
Source organism: Allium cepa (assembly GCA_030765085.1). NCBI lineage: Eukaryota > Viridiplantae > Streptophyta > Magnoliopsida > Asparagales > Amaryllidaceae > Allium > Allium cepa. The sequence goes on from CM060944.1 coordinate 271,209,164, forward strand.
TCATGCTCTATTTAGATACTCGATATGCCCGTTTATTCTATTCTAGCTTTATCTCTCGCTCTAGACGTGTGAAAACATTTATAGATGTCGAAGCTTGATATCTCGCTTACCTTATATGCTCGGCATCGCCTGTGGCATGATATCTTCATGCTAGATGCTTCGTATGTTATTTATTGTAATAACAATGCTTTCCATTGTGTTGTATCCTCTTTTTCACTTTCGCAACATGGTAATTTGAAAATATGTGGATAACACCACCCAAAAAACTAAAGAGGGATCTGCTAGCGGGGAAAGTTCTAATACATCTTAAAAGAAAAAAATTTACCAAAGCATTTACATTTTCAGATCAAACTTCCATCTCCTTTCAAAACAAAAAATGTTTCCATCCTAGAAACAACGAAATCAGTTTATAAATCAAATTCTCAAAATATTTTCTACCACTTTAAACCAATTCAAAATAATTATAAGAAATAACTGTCTTATATATAATCAAATCGTAAAATTCTTTAAACTAGAAACACTTTTTCTTAAAATATTTATGGAAACCGGTAATCATTTGTATAAAACAGGTTTCGAAACAATTGTTAGAAAAACTCTATATAATGAACCCCCACGTATTCTTGATTCTTCAATGGTACCTATCAGGCCTTTTGTTGTAAATCTTCTAATCATTACTCATCTTAAAGGAACATCTTCACATCGCTTAGTCAATTCCATGTCTGGTCTATCTCGATTTAGAAAGCTATGTCAATCCACTATGACAAAGGAAAATATGTCCCTTAAACTCTTTCTAGTTTCTTCGATGTTCCTTCTACCACAAAATGCAACACTGGATAACTACATCATCGTATAGTTATCAATACATAGCGATAAAATGAATAGGTAAACAACCAAACAAAGAAATGATAAGCCAAAAAATAAATAGTTTGATTAACCATAGTTGTATCGATCTATAGTTTTACCACTTTGAAAATGGAATATTTAAATTATTTAATATTCAAATGTAGAATTTTAAAACTTAAACAATCATGTTTATATGATAAATAATAATGGAAAACTTATTTTTGATTGGATTTCCAATGTAAAATTGGCAAAAATCTTATTCCGATAAAGTGGGATAAATGTTCGTGAAATTTGTTTAAAGGATAAATAGTTCCATTTAAATATTTATATAATCGATATCAAGCTCATTTGATAATAATAGTAATTTAATTTGTAATGGTTTGATAAATATATAAAAACCGTTTTACAAAAATTGACAAATTTCGCCGCATATGATAAATCGATGTTGTATTTTTATAAGTGAATTTGGATATTGTTTTATGTTATTTTATAACTCAAATATGCTTGCTTTAATTATTTAAAGATAATAAGAATTTTTTGTTTGAAGTTTGGTTTACATGAATAAATAGTTTTAACAAAAACGTCAAAATGTGAACGGAAAACGTTTTGCCGAAAATCAACGTTTTGTTCAAAATAAGTTGCCACAACGTTATCACACCTTTGTTAACATATTTAACATAAATATTGCACATCTTAATAACTAAATATTTTTACTTTTACTAAATAGGATTATAAAACTTCTAGAACATCATTAAGAAAAGTAAGTAAGTTTTAGAAAGTCAAAAGTAAACATCAAATCCAAATCACATCAAAATCCAACAAAAAGGTTATTTTTCTTTACTTAATCTTTAAGTGACTAAGACATAAAGTAATAATATAAAAGATGATGTTAAATATTGAAAAAGTGGAGATTGCTTTATGTTGAAGTAAGGTTAGTTTGGTAATTTGGTAAGTGGTTATTTTGATAAATTTACCACTTTTTGCTTTTTCTATAAATACCCACCTCCTTCTTCACTTTCATCCGCATTTCTTCTTCCTCTTTTCTCATTCTTCTTTGTCTTATTCATTTTCTCTTTAATGGATTCCATGCCATATAAAAAAATTATAAAGAAATAATGCCAAAATATTTACGAAATATTCAAAAGAAATCAATGTTCATTCACTTCAAATCAAACTCCTTTTTCACCATATTTTACCTCTTATTCTCTCGGCCATAACTTCTTCAAAACAGAACCAAAATGCAAAATTATTTTTTCAAATCATTCCTTTTTCTAGCAGCTACAACTTTCATGTTGACCACCTTGTCTCATTCTTAAACTATGTCAAAAGCCCACTTCTTTCTAGTGCATTCTCTGACCCAGTTTTTAAGCCATAGAATAGGCTCTTTTGTTTTGATCATCACTTGATCATAAATGATCCAAATTAAGAATTTTTTTTAATCCATATGAAATTTCAGTGGCTATAATATTTATAGTGAACACTTTTTCTAGTTTTGAGGTATGCTATATCTGGAACTCAATTCATTGAGGTACATTTTTGGGCTTTATATTTATAAATCTGAGAATAGCTCTATTTATTTTTACCATATCTTACTCAAAACTAATCAAAATCAAGTGATTCTTTTTTTTAAATTCAAGAGAAAATAATTTCAAAAAAATTTTAGTTAACAATTTTTTCAAATTTTGAGAGTAAGAGAGTAAAAAAAAAGAGAATATAACCTATTTTTGGGATCAAAATTTTGAAAATTCAAGTTCAAAGCTCCACCGCTTCTTCTCTATACTTTCGGTCAAACTCAGACTCAAGCCTCGGCCAAGAAATTGGAAGGAAGAGGATGTTATTGGCCACTGTTTAATGGAGTAGGAAGTAGTTAGTGAAGTGTTGGTTAATTAGAATGTTGGTAGGAAGTTTACCTTTGGTTTATGGTGAGAAACTCTATTTAACATCTCTATTTTTATATATATGTGCTTGATGATATGTTATGGTTGTTTTGGATTTTAATATATGCTTTGATCATCAAGTATTGACTGTTTGATATGATTGTAGAATTGTTTTGCCAAGTAACATTAATACACGTCGATAAGAACAAACGAAGTCACTTTCCTTTCGAAAATGAAATGGTGTATATGGAATGCGTAAACCTTTTGAAAATAGTTTTAAAATGAGTTAGAAATGTTTTATAAACATTTAAATATGTTTAAAGAAATAAAGAAAGAAAATCAAGATTTCAACTTGTGTATTTTAAATATATCCAAAACAGTTTTCCAGAAAAATCGCGCTTTTGCAGTAAAATGACTAAAGTTTAAAATTGATATTTTAAAAGTTTTAAAAACATGAAATAAATCTTAAAAAATATTTTAAAATGTTTGAAAATATATTTAAGCTGGAAAGATGGATTTCTAAATGATATAAATGTCGTTTTAAAGAATATAGCTTTTAAAACTCTATTTGCAAAACTTTTCGCAACACTTTTCGCAGCAGTTTTTAATGACTTTTGAAACATAGTTTTAGACTTAATAATTCTTTCCTAATTCGTTTGTTAATGATTTTAAAACAAAAAATAAGTAATTTAAAGATGATTTGCAAGTTTTAATAAGAGTTTGAATAAATGGTTAAGAGAAATTGTTTATACCACTTAAACAAGAAGTAAAGAATATTAAATGTAATAACAAATTGAGTATGTAGAAATGACTATTACATTTGTCCCACCTGTGAGAGATAAATGGTAAAATAAGATGTATAACAATGTTTAGGAATGGAGCAACCAATGCCCTGAACTTACCTGGCCTTTGCTTTATCTTTTAGACGAGGGGTGGAACTGATCGAAAGGAAAGCCCGGATGGTCTAAAAGATCATATTTTAAGTTTTTCCAAGATAAAAGAAAAGATTTTCATGACGTAGAATTACTTTCCACTAGTCTTGGAGGTGATATTTATAATATTTAAGGTGGCAGTAGTATTAAAATCTTTGATTTGCAAGAATATGATTTGAAATTAAGAAAGAAATCTTTGATTTAGATTTATGAATGATTTAGGAATATTGTCCCTAAGTTAAAAGTACTTGAATAAAAGAAATCTTTGATTTAGATTTAATGAATGATTTGGGAATATTTTCTCTAGTCTTTCATGTTATTGCCACTTCACCTTCCCTACTAACTCTTCCCCCAGTTGATTTAACTTCTTTTGGTTGACATTTTGGCATAAGAATATGCTATCACTTCATCGCTCAAGAGTAGCCATTTGTACTCTGGCTTTTACTTTGTGTCAATGTATTCTGGATGTATAGGTTGCTCAGGCTTTACTTTTGTCTCCCTTAACTCAATTGTAGTTTCAAAATCATGTGACACTTCCAATCTATATTGCGACTCACTATATTTCTTCCTGAAGTTTTCCACCTCTGTTTTACTATCATTATTGTTTCGGCTCCAAGTTTGCAGATTTTGCCTTATCGCCTTTTGTTTCAGTAAGAGTTTGTACAATGGCCAGCCCTCAACTTTCATGTCCCACCCTTCATCAAATACACTTTTGTAATCATCCAACAAAGGCTAGTGATTCATAAATTTAAATGGTGTTGGTAGGGTTTATTTTTGCTCCATTTTTTAACTAAAATAGGAGTACGGTCACTTGACCTAGACGGAAGATATGTAGTTGTAAAGTGAATGAATTTGCTAATCTAAGTAAGGTTAACAAGGATACAGTCTATTTTTGTAAGAATTTTTTACTTAGACTAAACCACCATGTGAATTTAAAATCTCCCACCTTGGTCTCAGAAAGACTAGCTTTCATCCTAATTTGGTCTATTTCGATCATTTTTCTATATGGTAACCCCTGTCTTTTCACTAGCTCCTCTAATATAATTATAGTCACCTGGAAACACCCATGGCTTGTAAATCGGAAAAGTATCCTCCTCCAAATTCCTCCATTGCGGCTCTCTTAGGTAATCAAAATTATGAGCATAAACAAATAAGCCATTACAATTGGCGCCACTTTTGTTAAATGATTCAAGAGTTATGTGCTGATCGCTCATGTTGAGAATGTTAACATCCCACATCCCCTTATTTATCACTGCCAAAGCTCTACATTTGTATAGCAGGAAACATTATTAATCATCAACCAATTATTCTCGAAATATCTCAACAATCTTTCCAAGTCAGGAAATGTTACCTTATTTTCCAAAATAGCAAATCAATCGTCATAAAATATTTGAATCATTTTCTTCGTCTTTAGAATTCTACTTGGTTTATATAAATCCCTTGTAGTCTAAAAATTAATTTTTGTTCGAATATTATTTTCCTACTTCTCAACTCCCTACCCAAAAACACAGCCCCTTTATTCTCTTTCCTTTTTCCCTTTGTTTTTTGTCCATTCAGGATTTTCCATCACCAACAATTATCCTTTATTAACTCTTTTTTTGTTCACTAGCGAGGCTCTCGGGCTCATCATGACCGACATCTGTGCCTGAAGATTGATCATGTGAATTGTGAATGCTAATTAGCTCCTTAGCATCTGGCTTTTTGTTTGACTCATCCTACAAAATAGACATAAAATTCTCATCGCATTTCAAATCTTGTGAACAGCTACAATTGTCATTTAAAATAACAAGTGAACTAGGTTCAGTTGCAGCTTTAGAGGAGTCCAATGATGAATGGAATAGGGCAACAGGAGGTGTTAAGTTTATCAGCTTAACTAGTGAGACGTCCATCTCAATAACAGATACTCTAGGACTTAGTGTTGCCTCCTCCCCACGCAAAAGTTACGAGAATGAACCAACCTCCTCATCCATTGAAGAGCTTTCTTCCTACGGTTTTGAAATAGATTTGGACATTTGGGCTTAAAATTTGGCTATATCTTACACTCTCTATAACATCCCCCTACTTGGAGGCCCAAAACTAATGGCTACGGATGGTGTAGTCATTCACAGTTATCAGTTCTCGGCGACCAAATACGGCAATGTTGGATACATGGAAACTCATGAATATGGGAAAATGTTAGCAAACAAAGTCCATACTACGTTTCAAAATATTTCAAATTCATTACATAATCCTAGTGCTTAGACCATGTTTAGACAAAATATACTTATTACAAAATACGCCAAGAGCGACATATGAATATTCCCCTTGGATGATCGGAGTATATAATAAGGCAATAAAACATGTTTGCCATTACAACTAAACACAGTGGAAATAAAAGAACTCTAAGTAGCTAACATGCCTCCTGCATGTCATCGGAAGCTTTATTCGTCTAAAAGGACACTTAAAACCCCTAAATATCAAACTCCTCAAAATCAATTGAGTAACCGAGAGTTTAAGGAAAAACAAAAATTTTGAGTCGAACATAAAACCTGGTATGAATAATAATCTACCATCATAAATAATTTAGGTATCTAGTGAGACCATGCTGCTTAGCGGAACGAGTTTTCACCGAGTTAGTATCTTAAAATCTTTATAAAACCATATACAGTGCTCCTGCATCCACAATGGTTAAAACAATTCAAAACAGTATAATATGATGATATGCAAAATAAGTGAATCAGTTCTGGATTACCCATCCCCATTCATTTTGACGATCTATCACTGTTATAGTTTCTAGGGTTACTGCTAACCGATAAAGTGATTATGGACTCTCTGTCCAGTTACATATTTTTCATGGGATCACTAAGAACCTATTGGTAACTTCAATATCTTTACACTTATCCTAGTTTTCATGGGCTGACTACGAACCTACTGACTAGCTATCAATATCTTAATCCGGATATAGTTTTATGGGCTAATTATAAACCAGTTGGCCCTGCCAATATCAAATCATAGTTTTAATGGGCTGACTATGAACCTATTGGCCCTTACCATTATATTTTTCTTTACACAGTTTTCATGAGCTTACAGTGAACCTACAGGCCCCTACCAATATCATTAGTTAAGATTTTAGCATTTCTTAAGTTACATTCACTATTGGGTCAACCTAGCAGGTTATTCTACCCTTCCCCAAGGTACTGTTATGGGTTAATTACAATGTGAATAAATATATGAAGAAACAATCATAATAATATCAACCCCTCTGGTTTAATGTCCGTAGAATCATTTTATGTAAAACTTGGTTAAACCCTTCAACCTGTTAATCAAGGAAAACTTCTTCTATTTCAAAACTCTTTAATTCATTTATGCCATGGTTTTCCTTAAAATGAGATTAGGTTACTTTTTTTGAAAACCATAAAACATCACTTTCGAAACCCCTGGATAACCTCCTTCGAAAGCAAAGAAAATTCATTTTCAAAACATAATTTATATCCTTTCGAAGCCCTTTTAAAACATCTCTTTTGAAACCAAATATACCTTTCGATGTATCAGAACATTATTCAAAAGTTTTTTAGAAACATAGCTTTGAAACAAGTGAAAGTACCCCTTTCGAAAGTATTGGGCTTTACTTTTAGAAACCTCTTTTGGATCAAAGTGAATATAGGTGAAAGCATCTCTTTCGAAACCATTGATAAAATTGTTTTTGGAAAATTTTTGATGGTGTCAGAACCATCTGTTCGAAAGTTCAAAACTTTGGAGGAAAACTTAGAAGGATAGCATCAAAACCCTCTTTCGACGCCATTACCTTTGAAAGCCCCGAACCCCTTCAAAAGCATTTATGAAGTGACTTAGCTTAATTAAAACAAAGAGTACCTTTAGAAAGGTAAAAGAATAGTGGTTGTGTCTTGACTAGGTCGGAACCACTACTTTCGAAAGCGTTCTTTTATAAATAAAGTAACCCCTTCAAAAGCTTATACCTTTAGAACATAAAATGGCAACCTCATTTTAAAGCTATTTAGTAAAACCACTTTCGAAGACATATGCTTCAACTACGTCGAAAGCATTAAGTAAAACAAAGCAGGCACTTAACAATTGAAAACAAAAATTAGGTTTCGACCCAATCAGAAGCACTGCTTTCGACACCATAGCTTCCGTCTCTCCTCCAATCCACTACATATCATATAAGTGATACTTTGTGTATTGGTTTCGACTAAGTGGGTTTCGACTGGGTTGGTTTCAATTGGGTTGTAGTGGAAGCATTGAAGTTGAAAGCACTGCCATAAGAGGCGAAACCAACTTTTACGAATTAAAGATTGAAATTATGCTATTTTTAATAATTGCTTTATAATTACCTACCTATTTGTGATCTTTTGATTAGCTGCCTTTAAACTTTTCAAATATTTTACAAAAAACTGCCGCATATATCAGATCTAAATCAAGGGAAAGTTTAAGCCCTTCCATTATGCAAAACCAATATTACAAATAAGTCCTTCTTCTAAAATAATTTATTTTCTATAGTAAATCAATTAGGTAAATCCCCAAAAATCACAAAAATTCACTTTTATCTTGTTATTAAACATATGTAAATTTCAGACCCAATTTCTTCATAAATAATCGAAATTAAATTGAAACCCAAATATATCATATTTTCCTTTAGAATTTCATAGTAAATTATCCATGGCTTGGAAAATTACAAAAATTGAATCTCATCTCCAAAATCATGTTTTACCTAACATATAATTTTTTCATGACATTATAAAACCAATAAAAATCGGTTTTTTTTTAAAACCATGCAAACTCATATGTAAATGAATTGGTTTAAATCAAACATATAATAACTCAAGCATATCATCATCCAAAACATCATAAAAATGAATTTAATCTTAAATCCAAAAACATATGATTATAAAGACAAAATAGAGATGGAATGAATTATTATTCACCTTGAATATGATAAGAGCTTTGAGATTTGATTTAAGATTAATCCCTTGCTTTAATTCCTTAGCTTGATTTAATCTTCCCCTATTTTCTTCCTTGTAATGGCCGTTTTTCTTAGGTTTATGTTTGTTTTGTTTTTGAGAAATAAAATGAATGTGAGAAAATGATAGGATATGTGAATAGGTGTGTTATAGAAATGAAGGCGGTAATTCCCTAATAGGCCTCTATGTAAATTAATAACATATTAATCCATTTAAGCCCATTTATAACTATTAAGCATGACCTTAAATTTTATTTTCAAATCTCAATCCCCTTATCATTTTACTTCTTACATTATTCTATTTAATATATCTAATTAAATCTCTTGAATAATGTTATCAAAATTTAAGGATGTTATAGGCTTTCTCCTTAAAGAATTTTGTCCTCGAAATTCAGTAAGGACTAAATGCTAAATATAGTAATCATCTATAAAAAATCCTAACAACCATACTTCCTAACTAACTAGCAACTACCTATATGAATCTAATATAGACATACCCTCATAGAAGATCTGGTTAAGTATCTCTAATCTTGTCTTCTGTCTCCCAAGTATAGTCCTTCTCGTTGTCGCTCCACTAAACTTTTACCAACCTGACTGTCTTGTTCCTTAATCTTTTCTCATCCCTCGCTACAACCCAAACTAGTTACCTAGAAAAAAGTCAAATTAGGCTCTACTATCAAGTCTTCCAACGCTGACGGAGGAATACCAGTCTCTAGATCATGCATATACTTGTGAAGATGAGACACATGAAATACATTATGGACACCTGACATACTGCCCGACAACTCTACTCTGTTTGCAAGCTTCCCAATCCTCTATATAATATGGAATGGTCCAACATATCTCGAGGCTAACTTCCCTGTCTTTCCAAATCATACCACACCCTTCATTGGTGATACCTTAATGAAAACGTTACCTTCAACTGAAAACTCTAGGTCTTTACGCCTCCTATCTGCGTAACTCTTCTGTTTGAATTGAGCTTCCTTCATCCTTCCTTGGATCAACTCAATCTTTTCTGATGCCTTCCTAACCAAATCTGGACCTTAGACTAATCTGTCTTCAGTCTCCAACCAACATGCTGGTGATTTGCATGGCCTTCCATACAAAGCTAAGGCGCAATTCCTACACTACTCTACAAACTATTATTGTAGGAAAACTCAATTTAATGAAGGTGATATTTCCAAGATCCACCAAATTATAATACACAAGCTCTCATTAGATCCCCAAGTACCTTGTTGACTCTCTCCATTTGCCCGTTTGTCTGAAGGCGATATATAGTACTCATATTAAGCTGGGTACCCAATACTTCCTATAAACTCTTGTGGAATTCACTAATGAGCAACGCATCTCTGTCACTGACTATACTACTAGGAACTCCATGTAGTCTAACTATGCTCTTCATGAACGACTTAGCTAAAAGAGGTGCCGTCCTGGTTGACGTTACTGGAATAAAATGGGCACTCTTTGTCAACCTAGCCACTATAACCCATATACTTTCATTGCCTCTATTTGACCTTGACAAACTGTCTATAAAATCCATGGATATCAAATCCCATTTCCAAACTATAAAGGTTGAAGCAACCCACTCAGCTTTTGATGTTCAGCTTTCACTTGTTGACAGTTTGCACACTGCTTAACCCACAAGCTAACGTCCCTCTTCATACCTTTTCAATACAAGCTCCTCTTCATATCTTAATACATCTTGGTCCCTTGAGGATGAATTGTAAACTTGGATCGATGACATTCTCCAAGAAATTCTTTCCTTAATTTCTCAACATTTATAACACACAACCGTCCCTCCTTTCTCAACCATCCTTTTGTTCAAGATTAAAATCCTTCAGATCATCGATCTCGGTTCCAACTTCAAGCCTTCTAATCTTCTCAACTAATACTAGATCCTCCTTCTGCTTAGAAGTAATCCTTTCAATCAACACTGGTCGAACTTCTAAACAGGACAACATGGAGGTACTCTGACTAGAACTAGCAGTCGGTCTTAACTGCACGCTACAACTGGCCAAAGCTTCTAAATCCTTCCACTCCGCCAACATAGTTAATACCGAATTCTGAAGTCTTCGACTAAGAGCATCTACTACCCTATTTCCATTCTTAAGAGTATACTCTATACCAAAATCATAAGCAGCTAAAAACTCCAGCCACCTTCGCTATCTCATATTCAACTCCTTCTGAGAGAATAAAGACTTCAAAGACTTATGATCGGTATAAAACTCAAACCTCTCCTCTAAGAGATAATGTCTCCATATCTCCAATGTAAAGATCACCGCAGCCAACTCCAAATTATGAGTAGGATACCTCACTTCATACAGTCTAAGCTATTTGGAAGCGTAGGCAATAACTTTAACCTCCTGCATCAATACTACTCCTAATCCAGTTCTGCATGCATTAGCATACACCACCAACCCTTGGTTTCCATTTTGAACTGCTAAAACTGGTGCATTGGTCAACAAATGCTTTTACTTAAGAAATGCTTCCACACATTTGTCAGACTAGACAAACTTCACCTCCTTCCTGGTTAACTTAGTCAAAGGTGCTATTATCCACGACAGATCCTTTATGAATCTTTGGTAGTAGCCAGAGTCCAAAAAAACATCTAATCTCAGTCATTATATCTGGTCTCTTCCAATTATTCACAGCTTCGATCTTATCTTGATCGATTTGCAAGCCTTTCTTTGAAACTGCGTGACCTAGAAACTTAACCTTTTTCTTCCCAAAATGACATTTAGTAAACTTTGTCTTTGGCTGATTCTACCTCAGTGTCTCCAGCACAACTCTAAGATGAACTTCATGCTCTCTCTCATCCTTAGAGCATACTAAAATGTCATCTATACACACCAGTTCAAACCTCTCCGAGTATTCTCTGAATACTCGGTACATCAAGTCCATGAAGGAAACATGTGAATTTGTTAATCCAAATGGCAACAATAACTACTAGTACGAACCATACCTAATCCGAAATGCCGTCAAAGGAATACTGTCCTATGCCATATTTAGCTGATGAAAACTTATCGCTAAATCCAACAGGGAAAGCACTCTGCCCCACTCAGTTGACGAACAGATCATCTATCCTCGGCAAAGGATACTTATTCTTAATCATCCTTTCATTCAACTTATGATAGTCGATACACATCCTCAATGACCCATCTGATTTATTTATGTCCTCCCTAAAGCGAATTACTTCGCCTGATAAAATTCCTTCCTTCAAGATCCATTAGCTGCACCTTCAATTCCTTCATCTCTGTAGCTGTCATCCTGCTAGGCGGTCTACTAATAACTTCAGCTTCCGGCACAAGATCAATACGAAACTCAACTGCTCGTTTCGGTGGTAGTCATGTGACTGGTTCAAAGACATCTGCAAGCTCTTTTGCTACTCATACCTGACTTAACTCATATCCTCCCTCCATAGCTTTAAGCAAAGTGCTAACACTCCAGTCAGAGTTCTCCATTGCAAATATTACTCGGTTATGACTATCAGGGTGTCCTTGTGATATCTCCCTATCCTGGCAGAATATTCCAGCCTCATACCTACCCAACCAATCCATACCCAAAACGATTCGAAATCTATGAAATTGAAAACATAAAGATTGCATGCAAACTTATGACCTAACAAATCCAGTTCACTGGTCACATCTCAACCCCAGAGTTGCATGCCCTCTTATTAGATTAGCAACCTTTATGAAAGTAACAAGCTAGGTGAGTTTTAAGCATAATCTATCAACCTAACACTGAGATATAAATCGATACGATCCATTGGTATCAAAAATTACTCTAACTAGAATACTTTGAATCAAAAACGTACCTTCCATCATAGTCTTCCCTTTATCACCTGCAGTAGGCCTAGCTGATGCTGGTCCAATAACCAAAACTTTCCCTTTGTCCGCCTTGACTGGCTCTGGACACTGATTCTTGTGATGCTCAACTCGATCATAGTTGAAGCACTTCACATTTTTCTTATTTGTAGCCTTCTTCCCACTGCCTGACCGGCACACATTCGCATAATGATCCTTCTTGTCATACTTATAGCAAACTAACTCCGCATTTGCCTTATTGGCAGTATCTCCTCTTCTGGACTTCCTTTCTTTTAAAGAACATCTCTTCTTCCTCTGAGAACCCTGAATTTCCACTGGCTTCTCTCTAGCATAACTAGCAAGCATTTCCTCATGGTGAATGGCCATCTCCATAACTAAATTACTAGGATCACGAAGAAGTGGAAGGTCGTCCTAGCAATTTCTGACCTCGATCCCCTAATGAACTTCTCGTTCCTTCAAATGGTGGTATTTATAGTATTATGTCCATAAAGGGACCACTCCTCAAACTTAATGGCATACTTAACAACCGACATCTCTCCCTTCTCTAGATCGATAAACTTCATCATCAGCTTTGACTTAGCAAACACAAATACAATCTATTGCTCAAATCTCCTTCTAAACTCAGCTCAAGTCAACTACTTCTCCCAAAATCCGGTAGTAATACTGTTCCACCAGTGAAGCGTTGAGCCTTGAAACTGCCTAGAGGCCAACCTTCTTTTTTTCCCATCATCTAAACCCAGATCAACGAAGATACGCTCAATGAAACAGCCAATTCTCTACCTCAATAGCATTCTTCATCCCCATAAATGGCTTCCCACCAAGAATGGTGGAGTCCCTGCTCAGCCTAGCAAAATTATTCTCAATAGGAGGCATATAATTAGCTCCTGCAACATTTCCAGCAACATTAGCAGCAGCTCATGCTTCCATCATATTGATGTAGAACTGATAGATCGCCTCCATATCTAATGGTGGATTTCCAACACCCACATTGGCATCAGTATTTTGGTTATTAGCATTAGTCGGTTGACCCGGGTTCCTCCTGGTGGTGGGCTGAACATTTCCATTGGTCGTGATGCTACCTCCATCTAGATTTTCTCTTCTGTTTCCTACTTCCATATCTTCTATCTCGTAAATCTGAGTACGAGCATTAGTAAGACATAAAAGAACAGTCTAATAGAGCGGGGAATACACACTTATACATAACTATATATCAAATACAAGTACATTACTATAGCACAAACCCATACCCCAATCTTGTTATCAGATTCTTTGGATTACATTTGAAATTCTTTTAGGTTTATATTTCTTTTAAAGTTTCATAAACCTATGCTCCGATACCAACTCGTAACATCCCCTTACTTAGAGGACCAAAACTAATGGCTACAGATGTTGCAGCCATCCATAGTTATGAACCGTCGACGACCAAATACAGAAATGTTAGATACATTAACACATGAATATGGAAAAAAATTAAAATAGCAAACAAAGTCAACATTCCATTTCGAAATATTTCAAATTCATTACATAATACCAATGTGCAGACCACATTCAAACAAAATATATTTATTACAAAATACACCAAGAGCAACATATAAAGAGGCCCCCTCTGATGATCAGAGTATATAGTATGGAGAGAAAAACAAGTTTGCCTTTACAACCAAACTTGGCGGGAATAAAAGAACTCTAAGTAGCTAACATGCCTTCTGCATGTCATTGAAAGTTTTATTCGTCTAAAAGAACACCTGAAAACACTAAACCTCAAAATACTCAAAATCAATTGAGTACTCGAGAGTTTAAGGGAAAAACAAAAACTTCGAATCAAACATAAAGCATGGTATGAACAATAATCTAGCATCTCAAATCATTTGGATATCTAATGAGATCGCGCCATTTAACGGAACCGGTTTGCCCCACATTAGTATCATAAAACCTTTAAAAACCCATATATTGTGCTCCTGCATCCATACTGGTTAAAACAATTCAAAATAGTATAATATGATGATATGAAAAATAGTGAATCAGTTCTGGATTACCCATCCCTTTTCATTTTGATGATCTGTTACAGTTATAGTTTCTAAGGTTACTATTAAACTAATAGTTTTCATGGGTTGACTTTTAACCTGTCAAGTGATTATGGACTCCTATCCAGTTATATAGTTTCATGAGATCATTAAGAATCTATTAGTTACTCCAATATCTTTACTCTTATCCTAGTTTTCATGAGATGACTAGGAACCTACTGGCTAACTGTCATTATCTTAATCTGGATATAGTTCTCATGGTATAACTATAACCAATTGGCCTCTACTAATATCAAATCAAAGTTTTCATGGGCTGACTCTGAACCTATTGGCTCCTGCTAATATCTTTTCCTTTACACAGTCTTCATGGGCTTACTGCGAACATATCGTCCCTCGCCAATATCTTTAATTAAGATTTTAACATTTCTTAAGATATATTCACTACTAGTCTACCTAGCTGGTTATTCTGCCCTTCCCCAAAGTACTGTTATGGGTTAATTACCATATGAATAAATATATGAAGAAGAAATCATAATAATACCAACCCTCATGGTTTAATGTCCTTAGAATCATTTTATATAAAACTTTGTTAAGCCCTTGACCTGTTAATCAAGGAAAACTTCTTCTATTTCAAAACTCTTTAATTTATTATTGCCATGGTTTTCCTTAAAAATGATATTAGGTTATTTTTTTTGAAAATCATAAAACATCACTTTCGAAACACCTGGATAACCTCCTTCGAAACAAAAAACCTCCTTTTCAAAGCAGTTTGTATATACTTTTCGAAGCCATTTTAAAACATCTCTTTCGAAGCCAAATATACCTTTCGATGATATCATAATGTTATTCAATATTCTTTAGAAACATAGCTTCGAAACAAATGAAAGTACCCTTTTAGAAAGTATCGGGTTTTACTTTTATTAAACATCTTTTGGGTCAAAGTAAATATCGAAAAAAGCATCTACTTCGAAACCATTAATAAAATTGTTTTGAAGAAAATTTTAATGGTGTCGGAACCATCTATTCGTAAGCTTAAAACCTATGAGTAAAACTTAGAAGGATAGCATCGAAACCTCCTTTTGACACCAAAGCCTTTGAAACCCCTGAACCTCTTCGAAAGCATTTGGGAAGTGACTTAGCTTAAGTTTGAAACAAAGAGAACTCTTTGGAAGCATTGGTAGCCGCGATATATTTGAAAGGTAAAATAATAGCAATTGGGTCTCGACTAGGCTGGAACCACTACTTTCGAAAGCATTCTTTTATAAATAAAGTAGCCCTTTCGAAAGCTTGTACCATGAGAACATATGTCACGACCCACGTTTCAGAACGTTTAAATCGACAATAATCCACACATGTCCGAATTAAACAATCCAAAACGTAGATAGTCAATGTGGTTAAATAAGAAAAATAAGAAGAGAATAAGAAAACAAAACTCAGAACCTCACAGTGGAAATGATAAAATATAATAATCAAATAAACAATCAATAAAGCCATCTACTATACATTGGGTTTTAAACCATACACATTTATTAGAGTTATAAATATACAATAAGGAGAAATAATCAATGCAGTAGAATAATATGATACAGGGGATAATAATAATTATAATAATATAGCAAAACTCCGTCTTCGGCCTCTAGAGAATAGTCTTCAATACGCTGAAAAATTCAGGACTGACCCGAGCGTAATGAAAGAACAAAACACTCGAGTCATGACTAAAATATTCTTATGTAAGTCAAATCAATATCATAATATGAGTGCAATAACTTAAAAGATGTTACGGGATTTTCCATCTCCTAAGGATCCGCTAAACTATTTATATATAATAGTATACGCTATAATAAATAATGTCTATGAGTAAAATAAATATCAAAATAGCATTAAGGCTTTACATTGATCCACTTTAACACATTTTTACAGTTTCAAACCAAAATCGTAATGGGCTCGTATAGGGATAAATATGACAAGGCATGTGAGGCAATGCCCAAGGTAGGATTCTTCCAGTTTACCCTTTCTGGCTGGTCATAACATATCCGTGGCCGACCACGACAATCAATCCAAAAGGCAAAAAGATGCACCCATCGAATCTGAAATCACAATAGTACTACGTGGATCAACGTCGCTAGAGGTAGCTAAGCTCAATGGCCAGACATAGGCTCCTATTTTAGTCATTTTAGTTATGACACGAATGTCAAGGTTATCCATCATCGTTCTCTTACTTCATTCCAGTAAACGTTGCCAACTCAACCACTATATTTTGGATATCATCCATCGCGCACATGGTTGTCAAAGTGGTTCTAATATTGAAAGAGATCATTTCAATAAAAGGCTCTGGTCTCTTAACAACTCATCGTCATTTTACATACCGGTTGGTTCTTTTACATTTTGAAAACAATTTGCATTGATATCAAAATATCATATTCGTTTCACAATCAAATCCATTTCGAAATCATCATATATTCGCCTTAATATCAATTCCATTTCGAAATTACCATTTACTCAAAATAATCAATTTTGTACGATAAATTGATTTCACTTCCAAAATTTGATTTGAATTCAATGTAGGTTATAATCTTCCCTTATAACCTATTTCGTACTTAAATCCAAGATTTAAATATAAACAATTTACCTTTTAACTAGTTTGAATTTTATAAAATAGTGTAAATAGTTTAAAATAGTTAAATAGTTAAAAATAGTTAAATAGAAAATATTTAAATAGTTTAATCAAAAATAATTTGAATATAAAAATGGTTTCTATAGTACAATAGTTTGGAAAATCAAAATAACTTGAATATTTAAAGAATATAGATTTTAAATCATCCATACTAAGATATTCATTTTAAAAATAAATTCCAAAGTCAAACCGGTCAACTTCCCAATTTCCCACCTAACTCAATTCCAAATTCCATTTCGATTTAATTAATTCAATTCCGATTTCAACTCGAATAAATTTCGATTTCAATTCAAAAATTTCTTTCACTTTCAATTTTCATTTCAAAATTAATTTAAATCTTAATTTCAAATTAATTTCCAACGCCAATTCCGAATTAATTTGAATTCCAATTTCAAATTATTTTCCAATTTCAATTCTAATCCAAAATTCTATTTCAAAATATCGATTTAAGCACTTAAATCAAATTTACTTTCAATACCAAATTTAAATCCAAATTTTCAATTCCAAACTCAAATTTGAAATATCATTTCATATTAATTTTTCTTAGAAATATTCGAAGTTCGAATAAAAGACCAATCTTTTAAAACAAATCAACTTTTGAAAATTTACGCCGCATTTCAATTTTTAACCTAAAAATCTAAACTTTGATTAATTAAATAATTTCATTTACCAAGTTTACATCCCAACATTTTGAGCTTCAATTCAAAATAATTTAATTTCCATAAATTGGATTTTATTCTTAAAATCAATTCACTTAAATAATTTCAAAACAATTTTAACCAACCCGGTGTCTGTATATAATTTTCTAACCTATGGCCAAGTGGATAATTATTTAAATTTAATTTCAAGGATGAATATATATCATTTCAATCCAAATAGATGTCATAGGTATATATCATTTCAACCTATTTCTTAATTTATTCGAAATAATTCAATTTATAGTTTTATACACTGTAAATAATATACAGGATGATGACATGATATATAAATAAATATCCAAACGTCCAAAAATCAATCAATAACATCCATCTCAATCAATCATCCAAACAGTCAATAAGTTCAAAAATCAACCAATTACCTATAAAGTCGATAAATTTACTAGCAGTTAAATTCTAATTCCATTTTTAACTGTCCATCTAAAGTTTATCTATTAATTCAAATGTCAAATAAACTTATCAACAACAGTCAATAGCAATTACTTCACGATTTAAATTTAATTAACACAAAAAAAATATTTCAGTCAATTGTGAGCATATAAACACTCACCTTTCTATTTGAAACTAAAAATATCTTCAGCTTCAAATAAATTCGACTTCCACTGCAAGCCCTAGCCTTCGACGATATGGTCTCAATGCAATTCATTTCACCCAAAACGAACCTCATATGCATTAGTTACGTGATAATCAATATAATGATAAACTAAAATATAATTAATAATTTAAACTAGGTTATTAAATCTGCTGTTACCAAAACCATCTCTCTCACGTTCGATCAGCTACAGACAGCATACAAAGAGCCCCACGCGGAAGTCACGAACTCGAGACATCGGAATACAA
Organism: Allium cepa; assembly: GCA_030765085.1. Taxonomy (NCBI): domain Eukaryota; kingdom Viridiplantae; phylum Streptophyta; class Magnoliopsida; order Asparagales; family Amaryllidaceae; genus Allium; species Allium cepa. The sequence continues at coordinate 271,227,848 of CM060944.1, forward strand.
TCGGCCTCCACCACAATAGCCACCAACGCGTCCAATTTCGTCACTCAAAGAATAGCATTTCGGTTCACGAGCACAACCACGAACCCCTCCACATGGCCTCTACCAGACACCCACACATGCCGCCTCCTCCTCCAAACCACCAGCCTAGTCACGTCGTTCACTGATCACATCCTAACCCTAACCGTAATAAATAATGCGGCGACCTTGACTGATTGAACGAGAGCTCCACCAGAGTCACGCTCCTCTGCGCGCAACCCATCGACTTCGCGTGCTGCATTGCTCCTTCGGTCGACGTCGCTTTCCCCTTCTTCTTTTTTAGATCGCCATTTTTTTAATTTTGATTTTTGATCGGGTTTTGTTTAGAACGAGATCTCTTTTTTACTTATTTCGAATGCTCGGTTCGAAAAGAAGGGAGAGTTAGAGAGAGATACGGCGAAGATAAGAACGACGTGGCTTTGAATAGTGTTGTTTAAATTTTATATTATTATTTTAATTAGAAATTTTAGCCTAAGTCGTTTGAAAATTTCTCAAGCTCCAAATGAAGCGTGTCGCCTGACGTTCATAATGTTTTACTCTCACTCCGAAGACAATGGAATTAATTTTGAGGTCTAATTCGATCATATGCAGAAGATATCTTTTCAAAGTCGATTATTTTAATTAAATTCGAAATTAAATTTATACGCAGTTTCAAGCACGCACGGCCAAACGACAAGTCCGATCATTACGAAAATCGAAATCCTACAATAATTGACCATAACGGATTCGATGAAATTGGTTTCGTCAAAATTCGAGACAGTGGCCAAAATGGCTATTTTAACTCATTAATTTAAAATATAAAATTTCAAATTTTAAATTATTCACATTTAAATCCACTTTTAAAAATTAACAATCTTTATTCATATTTATATAAAATTTGAATCAATTTCTGATACTATTTTTGATTATATTAAATTTATAATTCAATTATTCAAATAATCTTCTATATTAAATTTAAACCAATTGAATTATTCAATAAATTAATATTATCAATCGTCAAATTTTTATTCCTACTCATATTTATCCAATGATTATACTAAATTTAATAACTTACAATAATCAAAAGTATGGGTTGTTACAACATAAAATGTCAACCTCCTTCGAAAGCTATTTAGAGAAACCCCCTTCGAAGACATATGCTTCAATTATGTCGAAATCATTAAGTAAAACGAAGCAGACACCTAACAATTGAAAACAAAACTAAGGTTTCGACCCCATCGGAAGCATTGCTTTCGGCACCAGGCATCCGCCTTTCCTCCAATTCACTATGTACCATCTAAGTGATACCTTGTGTATTAGTTTTGACTAAGTGGGTTTTGATTGAGTTGGAGCGGAAGCATTGGCATCGAAAGACACTACTATAGGAGGCGAAACCAACTTTTCTGAATTAAAGACTGAAATTAAGTTATTTTTAGTAATTGCCTTATAACTACCTGCCCATTTGTAATCCTTTGATTGGTTGCCTAAAAACTTTTCAAATACTTTACAAAATAACTGCCGCATTAATCAAATTAAATCAAGGGAAAAAGTAACATTTAATCCCTACCATTATGCAAAACCAATATTGCAAATAAGTCCTTTTAAAATAATTTATTTTCTATAGTAAATCAATTAGGTAAAATACCCAAAAATCATAGAAATTCACTTTCATCTTATTATCAAACAAACTAAAATTTCAAACCGAATTTCTTCTAGAAATAATCGAAATTAAATTTAAAACCAATTATATCATATTTTCCTTTAGAAATTCATAGTAAGTTATCCATAGCTTAGAAAATTACAAAAATTGAAACTCGTCTCCAAAATCATATTTTACCTAACATATAATTTTCCATGGCATTCTAAAACCAATAATAATCGGTTTTTCCTTAAAACCATGTAAATTCAGAGGTAAATGAATTGGACTAAATCAAACATATAATAACTCAAGCATATCATTATCCAAAACATCATAAAAATAAATTCAATCTTATATCCCAAAACAAAGGATCATAAAAAATAAAGATTGGAATGATTTACCATTCACCTTGAATTTGAGAAGAGCTTTGAGATTTGATTTAAGGTTATTCCCCTTGCTTTAATTCCTTAGCTTGATTTAATCTTCCCCTTTTTTCTTCCTTATAAAGGCCTACTTTCTTAGGTTTACATTTGTTTTTTTTTGAGAAATAAAATGAATGTAAGGAAATGGAAGGATACGTGAATAGGTAAGTTATAGAAATGAAGGCGGTCATTGCCTACTAGGCCTTTATTTAAATTACTAACGTATTAGTCCATTTGATCCCATTTATAACTATTAAGCATGCCCATAAATTTTATTTTCAAATCTCAATCCTTTTATCATTTTAATTCTTACATTATTCTATTTAATTTACCTAATTAAATCTCCTGAATAATATTATAAAAAATTCGGGATGTTACGTGCTCTCTAAATCCTTTAAGATAAGTTTCCTTCCCATTCCTCTCATTTACAAACATTTAGGGAGACTCTCCTCAACATCATCCTTATAAACCATGCTCCCTTGAATTCTGCTTTGAAGCTGGTCCCTATACCTTCTTCCGCTATTGCTATAGAAAAAAATCCCTTTCCGATCTTCTTGTCTCCAGTTTATTCATTATTGTCCACTTCTTTCGGTTGCCAAGACTTCGGTAAAGGACATTTTCTCTTAACATGACCAAAACAGCAATAATTAACATATCTTGTCGATGGGTTTTCGTAGATTGCCTCTTGCATAAAAGCTTCTCCATCTTCCTTCATTGTCACTAGAAAATTAGGTAAACCAACTTCACATTTGATATCCACGTAGACATGAGCGAAAGAGATTCTAGTTCCATTCTTGGTTACTTCATCAAGTTTAGTTAGGGTTCCTAAGGTACCCACCAAAGCAATAATCACCTTCCGGCCCCAAATTTGGAAACTCGACCTAAGAAGACATACCTATGTAGGCATTAGGACAAAAAAATCTTTATCCATCTTCATACTTGACTTAACTTCTTCATGATAATCAGATTCTTGTCAAATAAAAACCATGGCCCCCTTCCAAAATCCTAAACCAATCTCGATCTAATCCAAATTTTATAAAAAACCATTTCTCCTAGATTGGATTGAAAAATCATTCTCCTTCTTCTAAACTCTCTTGGAAAATGCTTACAAATCTTTATAGTATGGTCTCGGACCAACAACATGCATCATTACACAATTTTCCTAGTTATTATCCACTTCATTGATCGCTTCCTTGGAGATTCTTTCCTTTTGAACTCCATCAATACATCATGGGTTAACAAACACCAGAGAACTTATATGACTTTTAGATATCCACTACCTCTAATTGCATCATTATAAATAATTGTCTTAGAATTGGCTTCGATCTAGAATTTATTCAATCTGCCCGAGCTTTCCTTTCCAGATTCGTGGAAGAGTACCTTAGATCTCGCCTTCCCAGTAGAAACACACCTATCCATCACTCCATCTGGATTCACCTCCTTTTTATCTTTTTTCCTAGTAACCTTTGTCCAGCCCTCCACATCCCCGCCGTTATCATCTCCTACAGCTTGACTTTTATCAGATTCCACGAGGAAAGAGAGATTCGTATTCTTTGGTCGAAATAAAAGAAAGAAGAAAATATTTATAGAAGTAAAGAAGGAAATATGGAAGAACAGAGGAGAGAGCGAGGTTTTTTTTAAACCATAGTCACTATAGAGAGTCATCATAAAAAACTAGGACTGATGAGGTTTGGACAAAATATAATGGAGTTTTTAAGTATATATAGTTGCATATGCACAAGTTTAATGATTTATGTATATAAATAGTTGTTTGTTAAGTATAAATGTCTATATACCTTTTTATATGCCTAAAATTATAATAAATAATATTCATTAAATGTTTTTACTATTCATTATCTCATAACCCTATTAATGTTTACTAAACTATACAAGAATTATTTTGACCCACTTTATATTCAGGACGAAAGAGGATATAAAAAGGTATAAATATAATTGTTAAATGATACATGGAGAAATAACTACGGGGAGTTAAATTTAAATTAATCATTATTTTAGTCAAAAATATGTAGATGGTTGTCATCATTGAAAAATAGGAGATTTTTAAAAGCATGGGTATTAATATTAATAATAACAAGCAAACAAATATTGGTACTAATGATTTTCCAAATTTATGATATAGTACAGAAAACATAGGAATACTATCAAGACATACTGCAGAAAAATCAAGTAAAGATGTTGTATACACATTAAAGAAGATCAATAAAAGAATTCAAGTATAAGACCAGGTATACCAAGAGGAATCAAGATAAGACGACAAGAGCAAGACTTTAAAAAAACAAAAAAATTCAAAGGAAGGGCTAGAAGAACAGAAAATACTAAAAGAACAAAGATGGAAGAGTACAAGACAAAAATTAGTCGGTTTAAAATATTTATCGTGTCTTAGATTTAATTGTTAAAGATCTTGTAAAGGTTCTTTAGATTTTCTCTGATAAAAACACTTTTTTTTACTATCCATGACCTTTTTATAAAAGTTCAATATTAGATTTACAAGTTAAAGAGTTAAAATAATTTTTACAAAAATATTGCCAAACTATACTAGGATATGTCAACATATTCAAACGAGTATGTTGATGTACTATCCGTTGAGATAACTTTGAATTCATATAAATGGGTACTTCCTTTCACCACTTCACAAAAAGTCACTTCTCTTCATCTCATATTTAAAGGCTCTAAAAAATGAAATTTCAACCAATTATCTCTCATTTATTTACTCTTCACATTCTAATATTTTGTAAATAAGTCATATTGCTCACAAACATTTTACTTTGCGAATTCACTATCTTTCTCCCCATTTCTATAGGATTTACAAACAACTAGAATTCACAGAGTTTTCATACAAATTCTCTATCATTTCCTCCATGTTCTTATTCTATTCCTCAAACAAATCAAAGATATATTGCTACTAAAGGCCTATAGGAACTTGTATTGAAGACTACTTGAAATATTTTATTGCATATAGGCATTACTCTGCTACTTGTAAAGGTGCTTCATGTGAACTGTAGAAATTCAGGATTTTATAGATGACCTTGATCGCCCATGGAAATCAAGAAGGTCAGATGTTATAGCCACCCAATGGAATCACAAGAGGTTAGGCATGTTCTACCACTAGTGTAAAGTCAGGATATGTGTTGCTTGCTACCTTATTCATAATTAATTTGTATATGTGTACTTTCCACCTATGGAACTACAAATTTATAATAGAAAAACGTTGTACGAAGTACAAGACTAGATGTTGGAGTAGGAATCCAAACTACTAGAGAAATTCTTCATGTCTTCTTTCTTTACTTGTATTGCTTTTACCTTTTGCATTTACTATATTACCACATGTGGATCTAATTCTGCTTTGTCAGGTTTGATAATCATAATATAAATTAGTAATAAGTATTAGAACACCATTCACCTACCCTAGTGTTACATTAGCCTTAAAATTCATTCTGCACGGTATTAGGTTAACTTACATAACCCCACACTATTTTGTATGGGCATAGCTCCCAAGTTGCATAAAAAAAAATTAAATAATAAATAAAAAAATTGTCCAATTTTTTCCTTTTCCATTATGTAATTTTCTTTTCTACACTTTCTTTATTGTGCTTGCAAATATATGCCAGTAATGATTACAATTATGTTATATTTTCCTTTATATGCAACTTTATGTAATGCATCAATTTATTATAACATTGTACAAATATATAAACTTCCACTATTACACATTGATGTTTTAATTTTACTTAGCTTGCTACCAATTTAATTTATCTTGTTCAGTTGCTCATAAATTATGTTGCATTATTTAGTTTACTCCATTAAGCCTTCCATTCATTCATGTTATCAATGTAATTGACGTTAAATATATTTTTTAATTTTAATCACACATCGGTATTTATCTCTAAGTACCTACGTTCATTTTTTAGCGTGGAAGGCCAAAATCAAAATACTTCATTCAAATCATGATAGACTTAGTGGATTGGTTAAGGAGCACATATGTGCCTTAGATGGACAGCAGGCAAGCCCTATCTGAACCTGGACCATGCAACATACCGGTAATTTTTTTTGCTTGATATGTAGTTATAGTTATTTTACTTTAAATATTGTGAATTGTTGGAAATGTTTTTGTTTATGAAATGAATTTATTAAAAATATTGAATAATAAACAGTTTAATGGTGATTTATTTATGAACCATTACTATAATTGAGTCGTTGCAAGTTTACAACGGTAATATATTTATGAATCATTATTATAGTTGTGATTCATAGTTGAGCCGTTACAAGTTTATAATGGTAATATGTTTATGAATCATTATTATAGTTGAGTCGTTACAAGTTTATAAATTCATATATTTATGAATCATTGTTATAATTGAGTCATTACACATGCACAATGGTAATATATTTATATGACATTATTATTGAGCCGTTACAAGAGCTAATGATATTACAAATATTATTTTAAATGAGAATAAATTAAAATCCATTAACATTCCATCACTTTAATAACGTATACAATTTTAATTCTCCTTATTTAAATGATAGATAGATAGAAGAGAAATGGTAAGAATATCAGACATTTTTCTTATTCTTCTTCCTTCAAAACTAAAAACCTTGAGCGGTATTTTAGTGTGCAAATCAGAATCGACTTTGTAAGTACAAACTGGTGGATATTTTTTTAGATTAGAGAGGTTGTTTTATCCTAGAGGTGGCAGCGTTTTTTTTATAATTTTTTTGCACCTTCGAGCAGAACGCTGAAACGTCTTTAAGAGAGTGACAACGTACACGACTCAGCGAAGTTCATTTTTCCTAATGATTTGAGGACGTTCTAGACAATAATGACTTCTGCTGCAACTATTGATGATGCTGCACCGACCTCAATGTTTCAGGTCCCCATGGTCGCTTCTACGCCCTTCAGATTCGAGGGTCTCTATTTCAAGCACTGGAGGCAAAAGATGGAATTTTTTTTGACAATGAGCAAGGTGATTGGTGTGCTCGCTACAGAAAAGCCGATAGTACCAGAGAAGATCACTGAAACCGATGCACAACAACTGCAGATCTAGTAGGAACAAAAATCAAAAATTGTAGAATTGGACAGAACAGGATTACCTCTGCAAGAACTTCATACTCAATGGCCTGAGCAACGATCTCTATGACTACTATAGTTTGGACAAGACAGCCAAGGAATCTAAGAGGCACTGCAAAAGAAGTATGATACAGAAGAAGCTGGAGCAAAGAAATATGCCGTCAGTTGCTCCCTTAAATTTTAGATGATGAATGACGGGTCAGTAGAGACATAGTCTTATGAACTTCAGAAAATAACACATGAGATCGTCTCCGAAGGTATGGTTATTGATGAATAATTCCAAGTTGCTGTTTTGATAGATAAACTATCCCCTAGTTGGAAGCATTTTAAGAATAATTTTGAGACATAAAAATAAAGAATATTCTTTAGAAAGCCTGATAACTCACCTTCGAATTGAGGAGAAATCACGTAAATAAGATATGGAGGAAGAAGGGCATGCGGTTATAGGCAATACTAAGAAAGCTGCAATCGTTAAACCAAATCCTAAAATTTTTAGGAATCGGAACCGCAAGCTTAGTCAGAACCGCAACAAACAGAAACCACCCTAAAAGAATGACTTTAGACAGCAGCTTCTTTGCTAAAACTGTGGAAAACCAGGTCATATGGCATGTAAATGTAGGAATACACCAGGCCTTGCACTGTAGGCTAATATGACTGAGGAGCCTCTAACGGCTATGATTACTGATGAGATTCACCTTGTTGGGGGATCAGAGGGTTAGTGGGTAGATATCGGTGCTACATGCCATGTCTATTATGATCGTGTCGTGTTCAAAACATGCACGGAGACTAAGAATAAGAAAGTATTGTTGGGAGACTCTCACACCACTATTGTTGCTGGGATTGGAAGCGTAGAGCTAAAGTTTACCTCTGCGAAGACCTCTGAATGACGTAATGCAAACTCCATAGATGAGAAAGAATCTTGTTTCATGTTATCTTCTTAATAAGGGTGGTTTTACACAGATTATTAGGGTTGATATGTACACCATCACTGTGAATGGTATGTTTGTGTGCAGGGGTTATGCAACTGATGGTATGTTTAAACTGAATGTTGAATGTAATAAAATGTCTACTTCTACTTATATGTTATGTGATTTAAATATCTCACACTCTAGCTTATGTCATGTGAATAAACATATAGTTCATAACATGAGCACCTTAGATATTATCCATAAAATACCACAAACTGATTTTGATAGATGTGAATTCTATAGTCAAGCAAAAATCACTAAGAAACCACATAAATCAGTTGATAGAGTTTCTGAACCTTTAGATTTGATTCATTTTGATATTTGTGAGCTTGATGGAACTTTGACTAGGCAAGGACACAGTTACTTTATCACTTTTATTGATAACTATTCTGATTTTACTTATATACCTTAAAAATATAAAAATGACGCATTTGATATGTTTGAATCATTTAAAACTGAAATTGAGAATCAATCTAATAAGAAAATTAAGAGATTTCGTAGTGACAGAGGACCAAAATATGAGTCTAGCTTATTTCTTGATTTCTATAAATTGCATGGTATAATTCATGAGAGAACCGCACCTTATTCACCTGAAATGAACGGTAAAGCTAAAAGAAAAAAATAGAACCTTTATCGAATTAGTTGTACCTATCTTATTGAATTTGGGTGCAGTAGAATATTAGTGGGGAGATATTTTATTGACTGTATGCTATGTATTAAATAGAATCTCTAAATTAAAAAGTAAACCATTTGAAATTTTATGAAATTATGAACCAAACGTGTCTTATTATAGAACTTGGGTATGTTTGGCATATGTTCGTAAACCAGACCCTAAGAGAATAAAATTAGAAAGTGGAGCATATGAATGTTATTGGCTATGCTATTAATAGTAAAGCATATAGATTTTATGACCTGAATACACATAATATAATAGAATCTAATGATGCAAGCTTTTACAAATCTAGATTTTCTTTTAAATTGAGGAATAGTGGGGGCACGTCAAGTAACACCATGCCTATTAGAATAGAACTTAATGTATTTTGTGAAAATGAACCTAGAAGAAGTAAAAGAGCAAGAACCATAAAAGATTTGGTTCAGATTTTTGTGTATTTACTATAGAGAAGGATCCCTTAAACCTCCAAGAGGCCTTATCTTCCTTAGATGCCAATTTTTGGCAAGAGGCTATAAATGATGAAATGGATTCCTTGGAATCCAATAATACTTGGCACTTAGTAGATATACCACCTGCTTGTAATGCTATAGGCTGCAAATGGGTACTTAAAAAGAAATTAAAACCTGATGGCACGGTTGATAAATATAAAGCCCGTTTAGTAGCTAAATGATTTAAGTAAAGAGAAAATAGACTTTTTGGACACCTTTTCACATGTAACTAGGGTTACATCCACTCGAGTACTAATTTCACTTGCGTTTATTCATAATTTAATAATAGACCAAATGGATGTTAAAATAGCCTTTTTAAATGGTGAATTGGAAGCGGAAATTTATACGGATCAACATGAAGAATTTGTAGTTCATGGTGAAGAACATAAAGTTTGCAATCTAGATAAATCATTATATGGCTTAAAACAAGCACCTAAACAATGACATGAAAAATTTGATAACTTAATAATCTCACATGGTTTCAAAGTTAATGAAAGTGACAAATGCATTTACTATAAATCTGAGAATGCGTTTGTACTATCATATGTCTGTATTTAGATGATTTACTTATTTTGGATCAAACATCCATGCCATAAACTCTGTTAAATTTTTATCAAGTGCCAATTTCGATATGAAAGATCTAAGTGAAGCAAGTGTGATCCTTGACATCAAGATTACTAAGTCCAAAAAGGGACTTTCTTGTGATCAATCTCATTATATTCAGAAGATTCTAAAGAAATACAATTATGACTGTAAACCTACATATACACTATATGATCCTAGTGTAAAGGTATATAAGAACACTAGTGAAAGTGTAAGACAGTATGATTATGCGAGCATCATTGACAGCCTTCGGTATGCCACTGATTGTACTAGACCCGACATTGCCTATGCTGTGGGATTATTATATTGGTTTACTAGTAGATCTAGTATAGAGCATTGGCACGCTATTGAGACGGTCATGAGATACCTAAAAAGAACCATGAACCTTGGGTTACATTATTAAAATTTCCAGCTGTCTTTGAATGATACACCGATGCAGACTGGAATACTTTATCTGATGATTTAAAAGAAACCAATGGTTATATCTTTAGCATTGCTGAAGGAGATGTTTCTTGGAAATCCAAGAAACATACTATTTTGGCTCAGCATAATATGGAGTCTGAGATGATAGCACTAGCCACGGCTAGTGAAGAAGTAGAATACTTAAGAAATATGCTAGTTGAGATTCCTTAATGGGAAAAACCGATACCAGTTGTGTTGATCCTTTGCGATAGTACCGTGGCTATTGAAAAAGTTAAAAAAACCATTATTACAATGATAAGAGATGACAGATACGTCTTAAGCACAGTATTGTTAGAGAGCTACTCTCTTCAGGCACTGTTAAAGTGGATTACATATGCAGTGGTGAGAATTTGGCAGATCTTTTGACGAAAGGAATGGCCAGAGAGAAAGTCCTTAAAACTTCTAAAATAATGAGACTATTGTCCTTAGATTGTTGAGTCACACACAATGGCAACCCAACCTAATGACTGGAGATCTCAAGAACTAAGTTCAATGGGTAAGAACAAGTTGTGAAATGATATTAATTAAACATGCTATTTTATTTTAAGAAGCATGTATTCCTGGAGTGATTAGAGGATGAGTTAATAGAAACTCTTAATGAGATTTATACTCTATTTGGAGTGGATAGCTACCTTTATGAGTACTCTTGATAGACTCATCTGTGTGAATATGGAAATATTGTCGTTTCCTATGGAGTTTTAGGCAAAATTCCTAGAGCATTCACTAAACTGAGATAGCTGTGCATAGCCATAAATGCACGGGTTTATTTATTGCCTTTAAAAAGATTGTGTTGATTTGATGTCAGGAATAGAATTCAAGACTACGTGTCACTCTAGTAAAAACTGAATCTTATTCATTATGTAAAGGTTCAAGTCGAAAGACACCTTTGTTTATGCACAATCTTATGTTTTCAGAAACTGCTCGAAATATATTTAAAAAAAATTCAAGTGGTGGACTACTTGGAAATGTTTTTGTTTATGAAGTGAATTTATTTAAAAAAAATAACAGGTTAATCGTAATTTATTTATAAACAAGTATTATAATTGAGCCGTTATAAGTTTATGATGGTAATAGACTTGTGAATCATTATTATATTTGAGCCGTTGATAGTTTATAACGGTAATATATTTATGAATCATTACTACAATTGAACCGTTACACTTGCATAACGGTAATAGATTTATGTGGCATTATTATTGAGTCGTTACAAAAGCTAATGGTATTACAATATTGTTTTAAATGAGAATAAATTAAAATCCATTAACATTTCATCACTTTAGTAATGTATACAATTTTCATTCTGCCTATTTAAATGATAGATGGATATAAAAGAAATGGTAAGAATAACAGACATTTTTCTTTTCTTCCTGCTTCAAAACTAAACACCTTAAGCATATTTCAAAGTGCAAATCAGAATCGACTTTATCAGTGCAAACATGTTGATATTTTTTCAGATTAGGGAAGTTGTTTTATCCTAGAGGCGGCGACGTTTATTTTTCAGAACTGCTTTGCACCTTCGAGCAGAACGCTGAAACGTTTTCAAGAGAATGACAACGTACAAGACTACAAGCACCATTGTCCAAGTGGTTAATTGATTCGGCTTTGGTGCAAGAGGTCACAAGTTCGAAACTTGTTTTTGAACATTTATTGACATGAGATATGTTGTCCCAATGATTTGTTGTATATAAAGTACCATTTCAAAAAAAAAACGTAAACGACTCGGCCAAAATTCATTGTTCCCAACTTGATGTATAACCATCTATCTACTATTCGGAAATGATTTTCATTTAGACTTACATGCGTGTGACATTATTTTATGTTGTATTCATAATACTATGAATGTTGGTGTTATATGGATGGCCCATTGACCATGCCATTGATTTTTTCGTTGTTCTAGCTCGTGGTGATATTTTTTGTTTAAGTATGATATATATGTTTCATTTGCATGTTTGAGATTGTCGAAATGACTGTATTATATGTTAGGTTTAACGGTTAGAAATGAGTAGAAATGCTAAAAATTTGCTTCATGTATGACGTTAGAAGGGCATCGGTAAAACGTGAGAAAAATGCCAAGAACGCATTTTTAAAAATGGTGTCGATAAGGCGTCGATGTGACGTTGGGAAATTTGACATCGAAATGGCGTCGGAAAAAACGACGTCGGAGAAAACGGCGTCGAGGTGACCATGAAAGGCATGACATCGAGAAGGCATTGAAAAACATCTCATGAATGGTATCGAAAATGCGTAGGAATTTTGCTTTCAATTTACCGATGTTCAAAATGATGCTGCCAAGGTGTCGAAAATAGGTTTTCCGACATCAGGCTGATGTCATTATGGCGTCGAAAATTTGTTTTTTTGTTGTATGTTTTATTGCTGCTTTATGTATGATTTCAAAAGTAAATACAATTACTATATCATAATTCAATAAAGAGTTAACAATGGCAGCACTTAGCCTTAGAAATGAAATAGCAAATATGTCAATACTTACCCTTAAATAGGAAATAGCAAAAATGTCGATATCTTCTTTTTTTATTATGTGTAGATCAATATTTATTATTGTAGTTGACTATTATTGAACCCTTAAAGCCATAGGTTTTCATTTTTACACCATTAGACTCTATTAAGACCAATAGAATGAGAGGACGAACAAGTCTAATATGGCCAAATGAATAGATTGATATCGATTCATTCATGCATTGGTACGGATCATGGATTTTGATGCTCTTTTTTCATTTCTTCAAAATATGTTTTTTTTACTTCCTGTGTTTGTCCTTTTTTGATTCTCCCAGATCAAATCCTTCTACATATTCATTGGGAATACGATAAAAGAAAAATTTGATGGATCAATGCTGATCTGTGGAAGGACTAGTACCGAATCATGTAGTTAGCCAAATTTCATCTTGATCCTTTTTGTTATGCTTTGTGCTCAATTGTTCTTAAATCCAATATCCAATATTCATTTATCATTTTGAAATTCAGCACCATCGAATTGTCGTTTGTGAAAAATCATGAATAAAAGTTTACTCCTGGTGCTTTATTGTTTTTCTTTTTTCAGACAAAATAAAATATTATCAACGTCTCGACAACTAGCAAACAGTGCGCACAACATTCACTCATCCAATCACTCGAATTTCTGACCACGTCTCCAGCACAAATATCAAAAGAGCATTAACATACCAAACAAACTGCACTCAGCCATTCACTCAACGACTCACATTTGAATCCCTACACTCACTGATACAACAGACAACTCGCTGATACCCTAGTGCTCCATTGTTACTTTCCCCTTTTATTGCGTTTATGCTCTATTGTTATCTACAATGACGTTTTCTTTTCCGTTGAATGTGCGGTCTTTGTGTATGTGTATGTGTGTATATACGTATATACATATAAAGATTCGATGACACGATAAAATTCCGATCGTACTGTTTCAGTTCTAGCATTGATGGAGACAAAATTCAGCTAGGGATTCATTCCAGATCGGAAACGGTAAAAATTGATATTCTGCATTAAAAAAAGAGTGAACGAACATCACTGCCGCAAAAGGGAGAAAAATCAAAACTAATGAAGAAATTATTGTAGAAGAAAACGATCGATTTCAAGCAGATGCAACGAACTCAAGCAGATCGGGGCACGTTCTTTTATTTTGTTATTGGTCAGATAAAAATGGAATGAGATATAGGGTTTAGGGTAAATGATCCACATGCAGAAATCTAAAGCACGCCTATTCATAGTCCACGGCCGTCCAAATCAAAACAATTTACATCAACTATAGTTGGAACTGAACTCACGACTCTTTATCCCTGCACTCTATACTTTATTACAAAGTCTACAGTTTGGGGCAATATATGATTTTGACATGCAACCTTATTTTCGAAGACGTGTTTATATCATTGTTGTTGTTAAATATATTTGGAAGGACGTTACAGAGTTCCATATGAATGTGCATACGTATGCATGTATCAATGCATATATGTATTTATGAGCTTATAATTTGGATATTGATATCATCAAATATGCAGTTGGATTTGCTTTTCGACTTTAGTGTGCAAATCGAGACTCTAGAGGGAAATATCAGCATCAATTGAAACACCACTTATCAACGAATTGTATGGGAACGTATCAAAACTCATTTGTTCTCACCAAATGACAGGTAACAGAAGTCTCAATTTTGCTCTCACTGACCTGACTATTTGCAGGAAATTAAACTCTTGTTTTTGTACCATATAAAGACTTTGTTGCAAATAGCCATACGTTCGCGTTTCTAGATATTAAACAACTGCCCAGGACTCGTGTAAGTCAAACTCAGCTTATCAACTCGTGTAAATCAATATCCTTTTACTGTTTCCAACGGGCTTACGTTGAAAACTTGACAAAGTTCCAACTTCCAAAGCATGCATACAACAATTTACAACCTGAAGATATTTTTTCCTAACTCGTCTTCTAGCCATGTATATTTGTACTTTTATCCAAAATCTGCATTTCAATCGCGAGATTTGCATTTTCGTATATGCAAAATAGCTTACCAACACGCTAATATAACTAAATAAGATAGCACGTCCCAATCCACGAAAATTCACATTTCGTACTGTGAATGAATACACACCACAGAACGGTAATAACTTCATTAATTAAAAGCATAGTCGTGTTGTTAACCCAAAAATATCAACACTCCGGCTTTGGTGTAAAATCACCAACCTTGTTTATCAAGACATATAAAATATAAAATGACAATTGTAGATAGCAGAAAAGATAAAGAAACAATTTTTTTTTATATAGTAGTCTGACTGTTAATGAAGTCTACATCCACTTCATAACTTTTCGACTGTTAATAAATCCTACATTCAATTCATAACTTTCTATTATCTGGCCGTGCTTACAAATTGAATCGGATTACAATATTATTGAATCTTCTAAGTTAGATAAGTCACAAGTTCAAGAGTTCAGAGGAGAATCATAGCGAGCTACTATGTGACCGTTTTGTTGGAGATGAAGTGCGAAGAATAACTTTTGCAGAGTTCTAGCAGCCAGTCCAGAATATTCTCTTTATTTTACAGATGGATAAGTATTTATATGGAATGAAGAGCTATTGGGCTAGGCCACTTTGCCAGAAGGCTATACTAGATAATACAAAGACGCTCCAGAAATTCCACAACAAACCGACCAATTTTGATAGATCGCTGGCGATCCACAAGGCTAGCGATCCATGTAGTTAATGTATTTTGGATGGATTCTGCTCTTTGATTTAAATAGATACTTTCCATGTAATTTCATAATGAGTTGTTTTGTATGATGATGATTCATGTATAAGTTGCATTGAATTATGACCAAAATGCATACTCATTTCTCGAACTAGCTTGCTTGGAATATCATGAAACTTGACAGATATCCTTAAAAATGATATTGGTTCACAATGCAAGAAGTTTGAAGATCTACGAGCAATCATTATGGATCGCTAGCGATCCATGGGTGATGGATCGTTGTCGATTCATCCCTTTGGCCCATTTTTGCATCATTCCTTGAACCCTTTCGAAAGCGTTTAGACGGTAGCTTAACATAAGTTTAAAACAAAGGCAACCCTTCAAAAGTATTGATGACTTCAATACACTCGAAAGACAAAAGAACAGAAGAAGGATTTCGACTTGGTGGACTCCACGCTTTTCGAAAGCATTAGATTTAAAACTAAGTAACTCCTTCGGAAGCTACAATTTAAATTTAACAAGAGGCCGCAACCCCTTTAGAAAGTAATTTAGAAAAACTTCTTCGAAAGCATCTGTTTCAATCCCTTCGAAAGATTTAGTAAAACAAAGCATGCACTTAAAGCAAAGCCAATGTATCGACCTCATCGAAAGCAATGCTTTCGACATCATGCCTTCCGCTTTTCATTAATCCACTTCGTACCAATATAATTGATACCATGTGTATTGGTTTCAGCCTAGATTGGTTTCGACTGGGTCAAAGCGTAAGCGTTGGAGTCGTAAAACACTTCTGAAAGAGGCGGAATCTACTTTTCCAGGTAAATCTGGTTTAATGCCAACTAAAGCAAACACTTCTAACTAACCAACCTACTTCTAAGCATACGATTGGTTGCCATAACTTTTCAAATTATTTACAAAAATAAAAGCCGATTAATTCTAGATCTAACCACGACTATTTAACAAATAAGCCCTTCCATTATGCAGAACAATTAAATCATTTAGGTCATCTTTTAAAATAATCTAATTCCCATAGTAAATCACTGAGGAAAAATCCCTAAAAATCAGAAAAATTCACTTTTAATATGTTATCTAACATATATAAATTTCAGACCCAAATTCGCAATTTAATTTCTAAAATAAATTTCTAAACCCAATTAACCAAATTTTCCTTTAAAAATTCATAATAAATTCTCCATAGCTTGGAAAACTATCAAAATTAAAATCCAACCCCAAAATCATGTTTTACATAACATATAAATTCCACATAACATTCGAAATCAATTATAACTGGTTCTACCCTTCAAAACGTGAAAATTATATTTAAACAATCTTGTTTAAATCTATCATGTTATGATCCAAGCATATCATCATCCAAATCATCATAAAAAGGGATTTAAACTTAAACTCGAAAACAAATAAAATATAACAAAATAGAGATAATATAGATTATTATTCATCTTGATTAGGATAAGGAGATTGAATTGAGATTGAGATTTATTTCTCTTGCTTTAATTCCTTTGCATTAGATTTAATTTTCTTGTCTTTTCCTTCCCAAGTAATGGTCGGGTCCCTTTCATATGTGTACGTTTTATTGTTTCTCTAATAATGAGAAAAATAAACGTGGATGATCTAAGGAACGAAAATATGTAACGGTTATGGTAATAAGGTGTGGCTATTTTCCAATATACCATTGTGTAAATTAATTTGCTTATAAACCATTCTTGAGCCCATTTATTTAATTAATTAAGCACTACATCAAAGTATTTATTTAAATCTCAATCCCCTTATCACTTAATATTTATAATATTCTATTTAATTTATCTAACTAAGTCTCTTAAATAATATTATTAAAAATTAGAGGTGGTACATGCTCCCCTCCTTGAAGAGTTTCGTCCTTGAAATTCAGTATGGATTAAATACTAAACATAAAAATCATCTATAACGATTCCTATCAACCATACTAGTCTACCTGGCCAGTAATTATCTATATAAATCTAATATATACATACCCTCAAAGCAGATCAGGATAGGTATCTCGAATCATGTCTTCAGTCTCCCAAATATAGTCCTTCTCGATGTCGCTCCATTTAACTTTCACCAATTTGACTATCTTGTTTCTCAATCTTTTCTCATCTCTCGCTACAACCCGAATTAGTTGTCTAACAAAAGTCAAATTAGGCACTATTGTCAAATCTTCCAACCCTGTTTGAGGAATAGTAGTCTCTGGATCATGCACATACTTGCAAAGATGAGGCATATGAAATGCATTATGAACATCTGTCATACTACTCGGCAACTCTATGCTGTATGCGAACTTTCTAATCCTCTATATAATTTGGAATAGACCAACATCTCTCGG
Organism: Allium cepa; assembly: GCA_030765085.1. NCBI lineage: Eukaryota > Viridiplantae > Streptophyta > Magnoliopsida > Asparagales > Amaryllidaceae > Allium > Allium cepa. The sequence goes on from CM060944.1 coordinate 271,245,764, forward strand.
TGTCAGCTTCCCTGACCTTTCGAACCGTACCACATCCTTCATCGGTGATACCTTAATGAAAACCATATCACCAATTGAGAATTCTAGGTCTTTATGCCTTTTATCTGCGTAACTTTTCTGTTTGAATTGAGCTTCCTTCATCCTTTCTTGGATCAACTCAATCTTCTTTGTCGCCTCTCTGACCAGATCCGAACCTAAAACTAATCTGTCTTCCGTCTCCAACCAACATGCTGGTGATTTGCACGGCCTTCCATAAAAAGCTTCAAAAGACGTCATTCCTATACTAGTTTAATAACCATTATTATAGGAAAACTCAACAAATGTAGGTGATCCTCCCAAGATCCATCAAAATCCAATATACAAGCTCTCAACAAATCCTCGAGTACCTTATTGACTCTTTCTGTTTGCCTATCCGTTTGAGGGTGATACGATGAACTCATCTTAAGCTTGGTACCTGATACATCTTGTAGACTCTTTCAGAATTGACTAGTGAACAAAGCATCTATGTCATTGACTATGCTATTAGGAATCCTATGTAGTCTAACTATGTTCTTCATGAACAACTTAGCTAAAACATGTGCTGTCCTGGTTGACTTAACTGGAATGAAATGGGCACTCTTGGTCAATCTGTCCACTATGACCCATGTACTTTAATTTTCTCTATTTGATTTTGGCGACCCGTCTATGAAATCCATGGATATCAAATCTCATTTTCAAACTAGAATCTCTAAAGTTTGAAGCAACCCACTCGGCTTTTGATGTTCAGCTTTCACTTGTTGACATTTTGAACATTGCCTAACCCACAAGCCAACAACCCTCTTCATAACTTCCCAATAGAAGCTCCACTTCATATCTCGATACATCTTGGTCCCCACAGGATGAGTCATAAAATTGGATCGATAACATTCTACAAGAACTTCTTTCCTTAAGTCCTCAACATTAGAAACACACAATTGTCCCTTCTTTCTCAAACATCCTATTTAGTCAAGACTAAAATCTTTCAAATCATCGATCTTTGATCCAACCTCAAGAATTCTAATCTTCTTGGCTAATAATGGGTCATCCTTCTACTTAAAAGCAATCCTCTTGATCAACATCGATCAAGCTTCTAAACAGGAAAACTTGGTAGTATTGTAACAATCCAAGTTCTAGTGTGTTTGGATTTTTTGCAAAAAATGATAAACCAAAGCCCACTGAAGCCCGAGTTGGGTATCTAGTATCTGGTATCTTTCAAATAGGCAAAGATAAATATACCAAAGATCAGATAAATATCTCACAACGGAACTTACTAAAATATAATAGTAAGTAAATACTCACCAATAAAATAACACTTTCTAAACAAGTGTCTCAAAACTGAGAAGTCTCTACTATCTACCTAACATGTAGGATGTTATGAGAAAGATGTCAGAACTAAAGTTTTGGTGAATAGACAAATTATACACTTCTAAACTTAATTATATCATTTTACTTCCATTTACTACTATAGGTTCATTAGGTTGCAATACTCTCACCTTTGTTCGTTAATTGTGTCATCGATTAAAACCTAATAACTAACATATACATATATGTAGCTATATCCCCAAACACCATATTGGTCATAGGTACCACCCATGGTACCTTCTTTATCCTCCTCGAAAAGGGCTCCATCCTCTTGATTCATAGCTATATCTGTAAAGGACTGTTTCGTAAGGCCTACAATACATATACTCCACTAGTTACTATTTAAATGTAAATCAAGTCTGCACTAGTCTTTGCTAGTGCTTGGACATCCACAATGTACCATCTAGTGCGTACATTGAGTACTACGTAATCGTTCTATCTACTATCTGAATCTTGTCAATAAGGACTACCTTATAGGAATTCAGTAGGGGATTTTATATATCTGTAAATGACTGATTCGATAAGCCCACAATACAGATATTCTAGTTGGTTTGTCTCTTTATCATCGTGGTCATGGCCCCATGCAGCCACCCCTCAACTAACCGAAAGACTTCTAAAGAGTTAAGCAGGGGTGCCCTACTGCAAAAAATCTAACATCCAAATGGCAGTGTCCCTCATCCAATGTCTCGATAGTGAAAGAATCATTGGCCTGATGGTTTAACTCTAGTCTTTTCCAAAATCGCTCTTGGTCTTGATGCTGGCTGATATTCGCATGTGACTATACTTAAACTTACTTGCAAGTACTAGACATATGAATACCCTACTCCGAACACCAAGCCCTTCTGACTGCCTACAAAGGACTGCTTCGTTAAGCCTACAATGCAAATGCAGTCAAGGCATGCTCTATTGATGGAACACCTACAGACCTGCCTTCGGCGATGTAGCTTCGTTAGGCCTACCCAGAGGTCCATCTTTGAGTATCCTCATGTCCCACTGATGTCTCGTACTTTTTGAAGTCCACAAATACTAAGTTGGACGTGCTTCCTCTTTGCTCAAATCTATGATGAACTGCTTCATTAGACTCTTCATCATTTGGGCTACTCCAAACGCATCTCACTCTTTTATTGGATCCTAAGTCTAATCTTTTAATTTGCGTTTAGTTTACTTTTCTTATTCTACTGGCTACTTATTTAACCTAATTAGCATATTCTTACCCTCATCTCACTTTTGGCTATTGTGACAGCGCCATTGATCTAATTGGAAATGATGTTGGTACTGCCACTTCTATTACCTTGCTTATTTAACTCAATTTATGTCTTAAGTTTATTAAATAAGCATCTTCTATTAACTCTGTTCTATTTTCTTATTAACTCAATTTAAATCTTAAATAATTCTTTACATTCTTTCTACTTTAATTATATCCTATGTTATAATTGTACTTGTAATTATCACTTTTATCTTCTTGTATAATCTGTATATGATTACAAGTGTCTCTTTTCTGTTCTAGGCTGCCTTTTTTTATTATGATATAGAATCCTCTTTAATTTTCTTATATTATATAATCCACTTATCGTAATAACTGTCTTATTGTATAGTCTGCACAGTAAATGCAGACCTAGGTTCACTATCGTTTACAGCTTCAAATTCTTTTCTAATAATTTACTTGATTCATATCATACTTTGTTTTATTATTTTCTATTCTAGGAAGTATTTCTATTTTATTTGGTTGGTTATGAAAACTATATTTAAAAATCCATTTCCATATTTTAGTATTAAACAACAATCCATAGCTGCTAAATATTTTTTTACTATTTTGAAATAGTGTAAAATACAGTAGTTTCTCTATTTTACACTAATTCTCTTTTGCTTTCTTTTATTATAGCAATTACGTTCATTGTTGTCTTTCAAATACTAAATTATATAAATGTATCCTATTTTCTAAACCAACCAATTAACCTTTTAGTTACTTCCAAATCCGGTTATTAGATTAATTAACTTTTCTCATTTTAACGTAATTTATTACAGTACCATTCCTTAAACTTTTATTACTTTACATCTCTTTTCAGCATTTTTAGTTATTTAATCCATATTCGCGTTTAATCTATTCTAATCCATACGTGAAGAAAGAGGAGAAAATAGAAGAAAATTTCTTATAGTTCAATATAACTTAATTAATAGGATTAATTATAGAACAAAATTATCTAAACAGGAATTTAACGATAATATATCTTAAACTTAAAAGATATATAAATAAATCCACTCACGTGTCGTCCTTAGCTTGAATCTATATCCCTTTTAAATTGCTACGTTTTTCTCCGTTTTTTCCCCTTTTAATTCGTTATAAATTCCATGCGCAATTCAATGATTTTCTTGTATGTATTTCCTTGCTTTAATTTATTTTATTTAATTTTTATTGTTTGGGAAAGATTTGATTGACATAGGAGAAAGAAAGAGGGAGAAGAGAAGTTTGATGTAAATGACAGCAGTTGATTCAGAGAAATTAGTGTGGGCTAAGGTTAAGTCATGATCAATTTATAGGTGTAGTAAACACTATGAACCATCCGATTAACCCTAAAAAATCCTCATCGTCATTTATTAATTTGTTTACATTAGCTTATAACGTATAATTCTCCAATGTTCATTTATTCCGTTATTATACGACCCTATTATTTCACATTTCCTTCTAAATAAGATTCTCCCATTAATTATCCAATTAATTAGAACATCCATATATGTGTGTGTGTACATCCAATATTAATTGATTCTTATACTTTACAATTTCTTATCTATTTGAACATGTCAATTAATACCTTTATTAGTTGATTGTATATAAAAGCTATACTTTTTAATTTATTTTTATTAACTTACCTTCATCATAAACTTAATTACTCCATTTGATTTTTTTCACGCATCCAACTTTTTTTAACTTGAAAACAAATAATCCTGTAACTGGCGTTTTCTTCTAGCTAATTATTTTACATATTAGCCATTGTAAAAAGGGCATATTCTTTGATCAATTTACATCTTTTTAAAATGCTCAACTGATTGTCAATTAATTAATTGACATGTTTTCCCATTTTAATAGATATCCAAATTAATTCTTATGCTTCACTCAATCATGCATTTATTAGTTATATATATTTAAACGGCCAATTCATTACCCAATTAATTGACATATTAGTTTCCCTCTTTTATTAATTAACACTTACTTAATGTCTTTAATTAATTTCTTAATTAATTGATTGCGCCAATTATAAATTAATATATGTATGTTATCATTTAATTTTTTTCACCACATACATTTCCTTTATTAGAAGACCCCTTAATTAACTAATGTTATAAAAGTGATAAATTCTCTAACTAATTGACGCTTCTATGTCCCTTAATTAATTTCCTTTTTAATTGATTGATGCGTCAATTAATCACATACTCATTGCTTGTGTAAATCTATGTAACCTCTTAAATCTTAAATGCATATATTTGATATTTATATTCTTTTTTTGCAATTATGCTAATTCAATTAATTTTATTTAATTATATAAAAATGCGGGTGTTACATTCTTCCACCGTTTAGGAAATTTCGTCACCGAAATTCGATAAGGGTAAAATTATGTAATTTCTCACATCAATCACATCTATTTTGTGTACATCCAACTTTTTGACTATCCGTGCCCTTATGCCAAAGTGTTATTCAATACAAAGTATATGCATGTACATGAATTTCTAAGTGGTATCTTCTGTATGAATATTTTGCTTCCTTAAAAATTAGTTTTAAAACATGATGCACACATCCTAAATATACTTGCAGTTTGTATATGAATACGATCTTTCGAAAATTTAAAATACTTTTCATCCAATTTTCCCTACACTCCCATTGAATAAGGGTGCAGTCCAACGAATTTTTCATTTAAAGCCTACCATACAACTTTAAGTATTTGAATTTTAGAAAAATCTAATTTTCTGATTTCGATCTCTTATGTCAGAAAGAAGGTAGAAAACGGAAAAACTTCATATTTCTTCGATTTTCTTTTACGCACATCTTCCTCCATACTTGGGATTTAGACTACTATTCTAAAAAAAACTATTTACTTCCCCAAACACAGTTTACATAAGAAAATATCTCTTTTTAAAATTTTTTACTGACGTTTCTGTCGCTTTCTTTAAATTTGTTATTTTCCTTTTATTTATTTTATTCTGCTTTTAGTCTTTTCTTTACAGCAACTAAACACAACTATCATCTAGGGTAAGGAAGTCTAGAACCACGTCCACTTTGACACAGAAAGGTCCTACTTTAGGAATTCAAGTAACTCATATGCTTGTTCTGCCACCTATTACTTGTTACCAACTTTTGCTGTATTACTCATGATGAATAAAATCTATTCATCTCTTCTATTACATGCTTAAAAAGGAATAACTAAGTCTTATTTACCGCAATGGATAACGCTTTCAATCTATGCAGTCTCTATCTAAAAAGGGAACTAAGCTCGGGGAAATTTTTCCTTTGCCCTTCATTTTTCCCCAACTACGGTCTACCTTTCCAATCACATGTGGCTTACTATCTTATTAATATCACTTCACTATTTTCCTTAGCCTACACACATGAAGCAACATTTCTAGACTTTCGCTAGTGTCTTATACACCATACACGAACTTCTATTATTACTAAGAGTAATTACTTCTATAACCTTATACTTTTTCCCTTACACCTAGGAAATGTTTCCTATCTACTCCATATTTAAAAGCCTAATTTGGTTTGGTATTTATCAATTTATCTTCAAAAATTAAAACTTCTAAATTTTATCTTTTCAAAAACTTATTTACTTTTCCACCAAACCATTTTTTTAAACATGTCTTGCTTGTTCTTAAAATATTTTTCTTCTTTCTTGACTTTTAAAAAAAATGTCCTCACATGTTTTCAAAATATCCTTCTTTTTTTCATAGATTTTCAAATTTACTAAAACTAGTAAATAAAAACAATTATTTTATCAAAAATCTTTTAACATTCATATCTTCCAATTACATAACGTTGAAGAAGTTACTAACTTACTACACTTAATGGTTTTATACCTTAATGTATTGGAATTACTTTCTCTTATGAAAAACCATTAATGCTAAAACCTTTTATGAATCCTTTAAAAGAGGATTTCACGTTTATGTGAAATTATAAGGAATTTAGTTTATATTTTATCGAAATAGGCTATATAAATTATGGTGATTTCCATATCTTGTACATCTCTTTCGCATATTCCTTATAACTTGCACAAAACATGTTATTTGTGATTCATAGAAAATTATATCATTATTCATTTCATTCTAATAGATTAAGGTATGTTTACTCTATATTTACTTACATAAAATATTTTCTACTAGATTCATTAATTTATCGTACATCATTTTTCAAAATAACTCGTTTTTAAAACTTTTTATAACTAAAAAAATATTTCATATACTTATTTAAATAATAAGTGTACGTACAAACCACTTTAGAAATTATCTCCAAAAATCATTTGGGTAAAAATAGATGTTGCATAAAACACCATTACTACAGCCTAAAAATACTAATACATGGATTCAATTAAAATAATATTAATTTATCTCTTATGCTATGTAAAAACATTTACATTGGGAGTTACCTACTATAACAATAGTAGCATAGTCTATGCTTCCTTTATTTTTGCTGAAAACATTTATTACAACAATAAATGTTGTAACCTACATTTTTGATACTTAACACGCTCAAAGTTTTTATATTTAAAATCTTTGTTTACCTACAAAGAAACTAGTGAGTTATACATGCTCTATGATTCTTCAAAAAGAATTTTACTTTTAACAAAATATACATCCTATAAAAACCAATTTGAATTTCTTACCACTTATATTTATTTTAAACCCGATATTAACTTCCTCAAATATATTAACAATTATATTTTTCAACTTTTCAACTCAAAAGTTTCGTTTTTATTGGGTTAGACATAAAGTGGATTTTTTTCTTACTAAAACCTCTTATTCCTTCTAAAATAAAAACACTATCCCTACTCTCCTTGGGGAACTTTTCCACTTCCTATAACATATGAATACCAATCTTCTCTCAAAAACTGGCTTATTTGTATGTTATAAATCGGTAATTAACATAGGGCTCAACATACTGGGTCATCCCAAACCCAACTAGCAAACTATCCAAAAACTTTCCATATGTCAAATCTATAATTGAGGACCATTTGGATTTTAGTAAATAATATATTTATATTTTATTCAAAATACAAATATGTTCACTCACTATCTACTTATGAATCCTAAACCTAGCTCTGATACCAAATGTGAAAACCCAAGTTCTAGTGGGTTCGGATTTTTCGTAAAAAATGCAAAAATCTAAGCCCGCCAAAGCCCTAGTTGGGTATCTAGATTCTGCAAATAGGCGAAGGAAACTATATCAGAGCTTAGATAAATATCTCATAGTGGAACTGACTAAAATATATAATATTAAGTAAATACTCACCAATAGAATAACACTTTCTAAACAAGTGTCTGAAAGCTGAGAAGCTTCTGCCATCTACCTAACCTGTAGGATGTTATGAGGAGAGGGTCAGAAATAAAGTTCTGGTGAATGGACAAGTTGTACACTTCTAAGCATAATTCCGCATATATCGTTTTATTTTCATTTACTCTTATGTCAGGTTCATTAGGTTACAATACTCTCGCCTCTGTTCATGAACTGTGTCCATCTACTCCATAATAGATTAAAACCTAATAAATAATATATACATTTATGTAGCTATATGCCCAATAACCATATCGATCCTAGGTACCATCCATGGTACCTTCCATATCCTCCTCGAAAAAGGCTCCATCATCTTGTCCATAGCTATATCTGTAAAAGACTGCTTCGTAAAGCCTACAATACAGATACCCCACCACTTACTATGAAAATGTAAATCGCGTCCGCACTAGTCTATGCCAGTGCTCGCACATCCATTATGTACCACCCAGTGCGTACATTGAGAACTATGTAATCATTTTGTCTACTATTTGAATCTCACCAACAAGGTCTATCTTGTATGGAATTCAGTCGGGGATTTTCTATATTTGTAAAGGACTGCTTCTATAGGCCTACAATACAGATATTCAGTTGGTGTGTCTCTTTTTCATCGTGGCTATGGCCCCACGCAATCATACCTCAACTAACAGAAAGACATCTAAAGAGTTAAGTGGTCGTGCCCTACTGCAAATAATCTAACATCCAAATGGCGGTGCTCTTCATCCAATGTCTCGATATTGAAAGAATCATTGACCTAATGGTTTAACTCTAGTCTTTCCCGAAATCTCTCTTGGTCTTGATGCTAGCCGATGTCTGATTGTGGCTAGTATTGGACATACGAATACCCTACTCCGAACAACAAGCCCTTCTGACTGCCTATAAAGGTCCGCTTCTTAGGCCTATAATGCAAATGCAGTCAAGGAACACTATCTTGGTGGAACACCTACAGACCTGCCTCCGTGGATGCAACTTTGTTAGGCCAACCCAGAGGGCCATCGTAGAGTATCCTTACATCCCGTTGAAGTCTCGTACTTCCTTCAAGCCCAAAAATACTAAGTTGGACGTGCTTCTCCTTTGCTAAAATATGTGATGAATTACTTCGTTAGGCTCTTCATCCTTTGGGCTACTCCAAACGCATCTCACTCTTTTATTAGACCCTCGGTCTAATTTTTAATTTGCGTTTAGTTTACTTTTCTTATTTCGTTGCCTATTTATTTACCCTAATTAGCATATTCTTGCTTTCGTCCCACTTCTGGCTATTGTGAGACCACCATTGATCTAATAGGGAATGTTGTTGGTAATGCCACTTCTATTACCTTGCTTATTCAACTCAATTTAATCTTAAGTGTATTAAATAAGCATCTTCTATTATCTCTGTTCTACTTTCTTATTAACTTAATTTAAATCTTAAATAAGCCTTTCTGTTCTTTCTACTTTAATTATAACTTATATTATAATTTTACTTGTAATTGTCACATTTATCTTCTTTTATAATTTATATATGATTACAAGTGTCTCTCTTCTCTTCTAGGCTGCCTTCTTTTATTATGATATAAAATTCTCTTTAATTCACTTATATTATAATTCACTTATCATATATTATAATTCACGTATTATAATAACTATCTTATTTTATAGTCTATGTAGTAAATGCAGATATAGGTTCATTAGTGTTTACGGCTTCAAATTCTTTTCTAATATTTTACTTGATTCATGTCATACTTTGCTTTATTATCTTCTATTCTAGGAAGTAATTCTATTTTACTTGGTTAGTTGTGAAAACTATATTTAAAATTCCATTTCCATATTTTAATATTAAATAATACTATAAATGATAATCCATAACTGCTAGATATTTCTTTTAGTATTTTGGAGTAGTGTAAAATACAGCGGTTTCTCTAATTTACACTAATTTTCTTTTTCTTTCTTTTATTCTAGCAATCACATTAATTATTGGTTTTTTTAAATATTAAATTATAGAAATGTATCCAATTTTCTAAACCAACCAATTAACCTTTTAGTTACTCCCAAATCCATTTATTAGATTAATTAACTTTTCTCATTTTAATGTAATTTATTACAGTAATTCCATTCCTCAAACTTTTATTACTTTACATCTTATTTCCTTCATTTCAGTATTCTTAATTATTTAATCCATATTCACGTTTAATCCATTATAATCCATATGCGAAGAAAAAGAGAAAATAGAAGAAGAATGATGCATGCATAGAAATCCAAAATGTAGAAACAAATGTAAATAAGTACTAATACTGTAAATATACTTTAAATTCCTTGTAGTTCAGCATATCTTAATTAATATAATTAATTATAGAATAAAAAAATCTAAACAAGAATTTAATGATAATATATTTTAAACTTAAAAGATTTATAAATAAATTCACTCACATTTCGTCGTTAGCTTCAATCTGTAACCCTTTTGAATTGCTGCGTTTTTCTCCGCTTTCCCCCTTTTAATTCCCTGCAAATTCCATGATTTGTTTGGGCAATTCTCTGATTTGCTTGTATGTATTTCCTTGCTTAATTTTATTTTATTTTATTTCTATTGTTTGGGTAAAGATTTGATTGACAGAGGAGAAACGAAGAGGGAGAAGAGAAGAGGAGTTTGCTATAAATGATAGGAGCTGATTCAGAGAAATTAGTGTGGGCTCGGGTTAGGTCACGTTCAATTTATAGGTGTAGTGAATAACTATGAACCATCCGATTAACCCTAAAAACAAACCTTAACATCATTTATTGATTTGTTTACGTTAGATTATCACGTATAATTCTCCAATGTTATTCATTTGTTCCTTTGTTAGACGACCCAATCAATTCACGTTTCCTTCTAAATAAGATTCTCTCATTAATTATCCAATTAATTGGATCATATATATATATATATATATATATATATATATATATATATATATATCCAATATTGATTCATTCTTATACTTATAATTTCTTACCTATTTGTACATGTTAATTAATACCTCTATTAATTGATTGTATATAAAAGTTATACTCTTTAATTTATTCTTATTATCTTACCTTCATCATAAACTTAATTCCATTTGATTTTTGTACGCATTCCAATTCTTTTTTTCTTTTTAACTCAGAAACAAATAATCCTATAATTGGCATTTTCTTATAGCTAATTAATTTACATTATTAGCTACTGTAACAAGGACATATTCTTTGATTAATTAACACCATTTTTAAAACGCTCAAATGATTACCAATTAATTAATTGCAATCGATATCCAAATTAATTCTTATGTGTTACTCAATCATGCATTTATTAGTTGTATATATTTAAACTGCCAATTCAATACCCAATTAATTGACATATAAGTTTCCCTCTTTTATTAAGTGATGCTTACTTAACGTCTTTAATTAATTTCTTAATTAATTGATTGCATCAATTATAAATTAATATATGTATGTTATTATTTAATTTATTCCCCACATACATTTCCCTTTATTAGAAGATCCCTCAATTAATTAATGTTATGAAAGTGACATATTCTCTAATTAATTGACGCCTCTATGTCTGTTAGTCAATTCTCCTTTTAATTGATTGATGCATCAATTAATCACACACTCATTGCTTGCGTAAATCTATGTAACATCTTAATTCTTAAATGCATATATTTGACATTATGTTCTTTTTTGCAATTACGTTAACTCTATTAATTTTATTTAAATATATAAAAATTCAGGGTGTTACAAGTACTTTGACTAGAACATGCAGTCGATCTTAATTGCACACTACAAGTAGTCAAAGCTTACAAGTCTTTCCATTCTGCCAACATAGCTAACATAACATTCTGATGTCTTCCGCTGAGAGCATCAGTTACCTTATTTCCTTTCTCACGAATATACTCTATACCAAAATCATAAGTAGCCAAAATCTCTATCCATCTCTATTGTCTCATATTCAACTCCTTCGGAGAGAGTAAGTACCTTAAAGACTTATGATCTGTTTATAACTCAAATCTCTCCCCTAAGAGATAATGCATTCAAATCTTCAATGCGAAGATCACCGTAGCAAACTCTAAATCATGAGTAGGATATCTCACTTCATGCGGTCTAAGCTGTCGTGAAGCGTAGACAATCACTTTACCATTCTACATCAACATAGCTCCTAATTCAGATCCATATGCATCGGTATACACCACCAACCCTTGATTTTTGTCTGGAACTACTAACATAGGTGCATTGGTCAACGAATGCCTTAATTTAAGGAATGCTTCCCCACATTTGTCGGATCAGACATACTTCACATCCCTTTTGCTTAGCTTGGTCAAAGTTGCTGCTATCCGTGAGAAATCCTTGAGAATCCCAGCAATAGCCAGCAAGTCCAATAAAACTTCTAATCTCAATCACCGTCTCTGATCTCTTCCAGTTATTAACAGCTTCGATCTTATCTGGATCGACTGACAACCCTTTCTTTAAAACCATATGACCAAGGAACCTAACATCTTCCTTCTGAAAATGAAATTTGGAAAACTTCGCCTTCAGCTGATGCTGCCACAGCATCTCAAGCATCACTCTAAGATGATTCTCATGATCTCTTTCATCCTTAGAGTATACTAATATGTAATCTATAAACACAAGCAAAAACCTATCCAAGTGCTCTCGAAAAACTCGGTTCATCAAATCCACGAAGAAAGCTGGTGCATTCATTAACCCATACTAACCACTCATACGAACCATACCTAGTTCGAAATGGAGTCAAAGGAAAACTGTCCTATGCCACTCTTAACTAATGGAACCTTTCGCTAAATCCAACTGGGAAAACACTCTGCTCCACTCAGTTGATTAAACAGTCATCTTGGCAAACGATGCTTATTCTTAATCATCTTTTCGTTCAACTTGCGATAGTCAATACACGTTCTAAATGACCCATCTGGTTTCTTCACGATAACCGTGGCCGCTCCCCAATGCAAACTGCTTGATCTAATAAAGTTTCTTCCTTCTAGATCCACTAGCTGCACCTTCAATTCCTTTATCTCGGTCGGTGTCATCCTGCTAGGTGATCTACATACAAATTCAGCTCCTAGCACAAGATCTGTCTGAAACTCAACAGCTAGTTTCGGTGGTTGTCATATAACCGGTTCAAAGACATCTGCGTACTCTCTTGCTACTCGGACCTGACTTAAATCTTTCCCCACTTCTATTTCACTTAACAAAGCACAACTACTCCAGTCAGAATTCTCCACTAAGAATATAATTTGGTTGTGACTTTCTGGGAGTCTTAATGATATCTCCCCATTTTGGCAAAATATCCTAGCCTCATACTTACTTAACCAATCCTTATCCAAAATAATTCTGAAATCCACGAAATCAAAAACATAGAAACTGCATGCAAACTTATGACCGAACAAATCATGTTCTAACTGGTCGCATCTCATCTCCAGAGTTTCATGCCCTCGTATTAGATTTGCAACCCTTAAGGAAGTAACAAGGTATGTAGGTTCAAAGCATAACTTATCAACCAAACACTGGGATATAAATGAATGTGATGCATTGATATCATAACTGGTATACTATGAATCAAAAACCTACTTCCCATCACAGTCTTCCCTTTTGCAACTGAAGTTGGCCTAGTAGATGATGGTCCAACAGAGAAAACCTTTCCCTTGTCCGCCCTGACCAGCTCCGGACACTGATTCTTATAATGCACAACTAGGTTATAGTTGAAGCACTTCACATTCTTCTTATCCGCAGCTTTCTTCCCCTTGCCTGACCAGCGCTCATGAGCATAATGAAATTTATCGTCACACTTGAAGCAAACTAAATAAGCTTTTTCCTTCTTGGATGCCTCCCTCTTCTGGGCTTCCTTCTTCTTAATGAACTTTCTCTTCTTTCCCTACGAACCCTGGGTTTCAACTGGCTTTTCTCTAGCACAAACAAAAAGCATCTATTCATGGTGAATTGCATATCACCATAACATTACTGGGATCACGAAGATATGGCATGGTCACCCTAGCGATCTCGGGCCTCAGTCCCCTAATGAACCTCTCATTCCTCATGATGATGGTGTCTATATTATTATATCCATAATGGGATAACTTATCAAATTTAGTGGCATACTCAACAACCAACATCTCTCCCTACTCTAGATTCAAAAAATTCCTCAACAGCGCTGATTTAGCAACCTCTGACATAAACCTATGTTTAAATCTCCTTTTAAAATCAACCCAACCAAGTCCATTCCTCCTTCGAAACTCCGACAGTAACACTATTCCACTAATGAAGAGTTGACCCTTGCAACTGCCTAGAGGCTAACCTTCTCTTCTGCTCGTCATCAAAACCCAAATCAGCAAAGGTATGCTCACAATGCAACAGCTAATTCTCTACCTCTATAGCATTCCCGTCCCCATAAATGGATTTCACCAAGACTGGTATAATCTCTACTCGGCTTAGCATATTTATTCCCAACTGAAGCCACAGGATTAGCTCCACCAACATTTCCAGCAACACCACAACAACTCCTGCTTGCATCATATTGATGAAGAACTGATACAACGTCTCCATATCTACTGGTGGATTTGCAGCACCCACATTGGCATCTACATTTTGGTTAGCATTAGCTTGTCGACCCTGGTTCTTCTCGATGAGTCAAACATTTCCATTGGTTGTGGTGCTTCCTCCACCGGGATTTCCTTTTCCATTTCCTGCCTCCATATCTTCTTTCTCGTAAATATATATACGAGCCTTAGTAAGATACAAACGGTCTAAAAGAGAGGGGAATACATACTTATATATATATCAAAAACAAGTATGTTACTATAACATTAACCCAAACCTCGATCTTATTTTCTGATTCATTGGATTATGTTTGAAAATCTTTTAGATTTAAATTTCTTTTAAGTTTCATAAACCAGTGCTCCGATACCAAATTGTAACATCCCCCACTTGAAGGCCCAAAACTAATGGATATGGATGCATCCATAGTTACCAATCCTTGGCGACCAAATATGGTAACGTTAGATACATTGATACATAAGAAAACATATATACGTGAAAATTTCAAAATCACAAAACAACTTTCACATTCCATTTCAAAGAATGTGATATTCAGTACAGAATCCCAATACGAGAACCATGTTCAGAGAAAATATACTTATTACAACATATGCCAAGAGAGACATATGAAGATGCTTCTTGGATGATCAGAGTATATATATAGGCAATTAAACAACTTTGCCTTTAGGTCAACAACACGGCGAGATCAAAATAAGAGAACTCTAGATAGTTATCATGTCTTATGCACGCGTCTGGAAGCTTATTTGTTTAAAGACGTAGTTGAAAACCCCAACTCTTAAACTACCCAAAATCAATTGAGTATCCTAAGAGCTTAAGGGAGAAACATAAACTTCAATTCAGACATGAAGCCTAGTGTGAATAATAATCCATCATCTCAAAATAATTAGATATCTAGTGAGACCATGCCGCTTAGCGGAACGTGTTTTCCCCTCACAAGTATCCTAAAACCTTTATAAAACCATATACTGTGATCCTGCATCCACAATCGTTAAAACATGTCAAATAATATGATGATATGCAAAATAAGTAAATTAATTCAAGATTACACATCCTTATCCATTCTGACTATATGTCTTATTTATAGTTTCTAGGGTCACTATTAACCTATTAGTTTTCATGGGCTTACTAATAACTTGTTTAAGAATTTATGAACTCCCTGTCCAGTTTCATAGTTTTCATTGGCTTACTATTAACCTATTTAAATTTATGGACCCCCTACCTTATTTCATAATTTTCATGGGATACCTATTGGCCCTTGCCGATAACACCATTGTTTCATGGGTTCTCCCGAACCTATTGTTAACTTCAATAACTACCCTCTTATCTTAGTTTTCATGCGTTGACTATGAACCTATTAACATCTATCAACAACTTAATCCAGATACATTTTTCATGGGTTCACTACAAACCTATTGGCCCCTGCCAAAAACTCTATCTAATTATAGTTTTCGTGAGTTTAATATGAACATGTCTCCCGTACAATATCTTATTCAATACTTTAGCATCCTATATTCCAGTCTTTTCGATCTCCTAGATGCAGTTCTACCCATTGAGGAGTACTTAGGTTATATTTACTACAGAATCAACCTAGCTGGTTATTCTGCCCTTCCCCAAAATACAATTATGGGTCCATTTTAATGTGAATATATACATATATGAAGAAGCAACATAATAACTTGGTTAATCCATTTAACCTAGTAATCAAGGAAAACTTCTTCAAAAACTACATAACTAAAATCATTTTAAAAATTCTTTATTTATGCCATGGTTTTCCTTTAAAATGAGATTGGGTTATTTGTATTGAAAACTAAGGCTTTCGAAACCTTAAATCATTACTTTCATTACCCTTGGATAACCTCTTTGCATAGAAAACTTCTTTTCAAAACATTACATACAAACCATTCGAAGCTCTTAAACCAAAATATACATTTTGAAAGTATCAAAACATTACTTAATAATCCTTAGAAACATAGCTTCGAAACTAATGAAAGTGCCCCTTTCGAAACCATTAGGTTTACTCAAAAACATCTTTTGGGTCAGAGTGAACACATAAGAAAGTATTTCTTTCGAAAACTTTAATCTTCATATAAAATTGTTTAGGGAGAGTTTAATGGCATCGGCACCATCCTTTCGAAAGCTTCAAAACATTTAAGCAAAACTTTTAATTAGAATGGCATCGAAACCCTCTTTCGAAGCCATTGCTTTTGAACCCTCGAACCCTTTCGAAAGCATTTAGAAAGTGGCTTAACATAAATTTAAAACAAAGGCAACCCTTCAAAAGCATTGATGACTTCAACACACTCGAAAGGAAAAAGAACTACAGAAGGGTTTCGACTTAGTCGAACCCACCCTTTTTGAAAGCATTAGATTTAAAACTAAGTAACTCCTTCGAAAGCTACAATTTAACAAGAGGCGAAAACCCGATTCGAAAGTAATTTAGAAAAACTTTTCGAAAGCATCTATTTAGATCCCTTAGAATGCTTTAGTAAAACAAAGGCAGGCATTTAATATTTTAAAGCAAAGTGAAGTATCGATCCTATCGATAGTAATGCTTTCGACACCATGCCTTCTTCTTTTCTCCAATCCACTTTGTACCAATATCATTATTACCATGTGTATTGGTTTCAGCCTAGGTTGGTTTCGACTAGGTCGCAGCGGAAGCATTGGAGTCATAAGGCACTTTTGAAAAAGGC
Source organism: Allium cepa (assembly GCA_030765085.1). Lineage (NCBI taxonomy): Eukaryota > Viridiplantae > Streptophyta > Magnoliopsida > Asparagales > Amaryllidaceae > Allium > Allium cepa. The sequence goes on from CM060944.1 coordinate 271,262,927, forward strand.
GGAACCCACTTTTCTAGGTAAATCTGATTTAATGCCAATTAAAGCAAACATTTCCTAACTAACCTGCCTATTAATAATCATATGATTGGTTGCCACAACTTTTCAAAATTTTTACAAAATAACAGCCGCATGATTCCAGATCTAACCATAATTAATTTAACAAACAAGCCCTTCCATTATGTAAAACAATTAAATCATTTAGGTCCACCTTTCAAAATAATTTAATTCCCACAATAAATTACTTGGGAAAAATCACCAAAAATAATGGAAATTCACTTTTAATATGTTATCTAACATATATAATTCTTAGAACCCAAATTCTAAATATAATTTTTGAAATAAATTTCTAAACTCAATTAACCAAATTTTCCTTCGAAAATTCATGATAAATTCCCCAAATCTTGGAAAATTATCAAAATTAAAACCAACTCCAAAATACATAACATATAAATTCCTCATGGCATTCAGAATCAATTATAATTGGTGTTACCCCTAAAATCGTAAAAGTTATATCTGTACAATCTTGTATAAATCTAACATTTTAAATCTTGTATAATTCTAACATGTTATAATCTAAGCATTTCATCATCCAAATCATCATAAAAAGGGATTTAATCTTAAACCCAAAAAAAATGATTATATAACAAAATAGAAATGATATAGATTATTATTCACCTTGATTAGGATAAGGAGATTGGATTGAGATTTATTCCCCTTGCCTTAATTCCTTAGCTTTAGATTTAATTTTCTCCTCTTTTCCTTCTCTAGTAATGGCCGGCTTCCTTTCTTGTGTTTCATTTTATTACTTTTGTGAAAATGAGAAAAATGAATGTGACTGGTATAAGGAATGAAAATATATAAGGGTTATGGTAATAAGGTATGGCTATTTCCAGATATACCCTTGTGTAAATTAGTTTGCTTATAAACCATTCTTGAGCCCATTTATTTTACTAATTAAGCAGGCCTCTAAGTATTTATTCAAATCTCAATCCTCTTATCACTTAATATTTACAATATTCTATTTAATTTATCTAATTAAATCTTCTGAACAATGTTATTAAAATTTTGGGGTGTTACAATTCTCTACTTGATTCGGACACATTGATCTATAGTTGCTCTTTTGGATTAGTCCAGTCATGGCACTGCCAGTGTACTTGTAATAGGAAGAGCTTTCCATGTAACTTGGGATAGCGGATTTGTTATCGATCGTTGATCGGTAATGGGAAAGTGTAGAAGGAATAACTTTAATGAACGATACGAAAACTCTTTCCTTTCTTCACTACGAATGAACTATATACACAGGATAGAGCGTTCGTAGTGCTTAGGGCACCGAGTCCATCTCATATACATAACACACTACACTTTCCCCAGTCAAGGCTTGAAATCCGATGAGTTGGCATAAATCAATATTATTTTTGGAAGTCAAATGTTAAGCGTAGGGGGCTTCTAGTAAAAAATAGAACTACCTGGCCACATTAGATACAAGTTATATTGTATAGAATGAAGCACCCGTCATCTCATCGTAAATTTATTGGAGGAAGTCCGTCACTTTCGAAAGCCGAATCGACATCAGTTATGCAGATAGTGACATATCTGCATCTAAATACATTTTCGAATATATGAAACTCTCATCTGGTGATACAGATGGATACTTGATAATTATACTATGCATTGACTATTTATAAATCAAGTAACACAAATAGAAAATTTTAATTCAATATTTTTTTTAATCCTACTGATTATTACAATCGCACGAAATCAACAAATATTATGATAATAAATAATTTTGAGCAATTTATAAGTATTAAATGCATATAATATAAACTATTAATTTAATAAACAATAACTATGTCTAAAATACACACAATATATGCTATAATCTTGACAAAATCCATATGGATAATATCGAATGCGGATTCTTTCATATCGGGCTTCGTATCCATAACTTCGAATATCACATATTTATCTCCTCTAGGTATTTTAGATATTTCTGGTATCAATTGACAGGCTATTAATAAATATAGACTCCAGTCTGAAAATTTCCCCTCTAGATCAAAATATTTGGCTCTAACCTCAAAATTAACTTTGGCTCCAACTATTCAAAAATTTCAGAACATGAATTCCTGTTCGATCGATGGGACATCGAACAAGAATTCTTGTCTGGTGTATAGGGAGTAGCCAGACCCAAAAACCGAACCAATCTTATTACCCTGATTTATATATGTATATGTGTGCGTGTATACATATAACAAGGATCATGTGAAACTAATGAATCCATATACTATATTCTTTAATTAGGAGCTTGCGGTGGAAATCAATGGGGAATTGAGATTTAGCCAAATTGAGATGTTATACCTCAATTTGGCTACACTTTTAATCCTCTGATTTCCACCATAAGTTCTGAATTAAATAATATAGTTAGTTGAAAGAGAGAGAAAGTATATTATTTAATTCAGAATGTGTGGTGTAAATATATATATATATATATATATATATATATATATACATACATACATACATGCATACATACATATCTATACTGACACACACATCTACGTACGTACATACCTATAAATATATATATATATATATATATATATATATATATATACATACCTACATATATAAGCTACGATCAATATATGTAACCCATACTAAGAAAGAATATCATGTGGTGATATTGTCTACCATTCGTAGAATAAGGCTGGATAGAAGCGACCAACCATGAGTATTTCCTTGGGCTAACACCGACACAATTTATTTTCCCCCCATGAATCATATATGACATGTATGGTATCAGCACAAAGCAATAAACACAATGGCTAATAAGAACAGAACAATATTTAATATATCACAAAGAGCATAGCGGAATATATAATATAGACATAAAGATACATACATATATGAGTCTACAAAATAGAAATACTAGACTTGCATAATACAGATATAGATGTAGACAACAACTTGTCTCAAAAATATACATGACATAAAAAAGTCAATAACTCATATAGATATACAACATGCAGAAAGCTCTAGGACCTAAGCGACATATATATATATATGTATGTGTATATATATATATATGAGCTAGCCCAACAACCAAGGTCAATGAGTCCTAGAACCTGAAAAGTCTCGATCTAACCCGAATATTAATAAATGATAAATAGATTGAATTATCTCCAATTCAACAAATGTGATATCATCAATGTAACATAAGTAAATTTCAATAATATAGTTATAACTATATAATATGCCAACATCCATATAATAAATGGTATAATAACAATAATTCATCATGTCATAAAAATATATTATGCTTTTTACAAGTAGTCATATCAAAAATGGTGAATCAAAATATCTCACAAATTAGAATCACAAACTAGCATAAAAGCAAGTCAACCAAAATACAGTTGATACCCATCGATCATGCCTTGATGCATGCTATAATAAGACAAGCTATACTTGTTGTACATGCCTAGATGCATGATATCTCAAAGATCATTTTTCATATAAAGTGTTATATACTTTCTAATGTTAAATACTCGAGTTTCCCCTGATGTCCCATGACCACTTGGTGATACTCGAATATTTACTAAGTTATCATAAATTCCACTCGGCTAAAATATTAAGTGTTAAATACTTTCAAGTAACAATCAAACCAGTGTCGCCCCAATTGTCCAATAACCACTAGGCGATACTCGAATATTTAAAAAAGAGCATAAACTCTACTTTATAAAATATTCCATCATAAGGTCAAAAAATTAATCAATAAGTGGTACATAGCGTTTCATACCACTAGCACTACACAGTCGTTTAGTTAAAATTCTCATCTAATAAAAGTATTATTTTTATATATAAATTACATTTTTTAAATCATTTAAATATTGGTCTAATCACCCTAAAATAGCTGTATTTATAAAATATGCTACTATATACGTATAGGAAGCATGCATGCATGAATACATACGTACATATATATACATATATATTATTTTATATTTAGATTTAAAAATATTATTACTATTAAAAATTCTATTATAATCTTTCTTCAAAAGTAATAATTTAAATACAAGATTCATTATATTTCCAATCTCAAATTTTGAAATCAGTAATATATTTTATATAAGCTCTAGAAGTAATTTCTAAAGATTATATTTAATATAGGGGCATTTCACTAGAAGGAAAAACTTTGCAGTCCAATTAGTTTCTAAGACACATATCCACAGAAATTAATTTCAAGGCCAAAGTCAGCAGAATAATTACTTTTAAGGACAAAGTCAGCGGTCCAATTACTTTCAAAGACATAATTTCATAGGTATTTGGGCCTTAAAAGCTAATTATTTTGCATTTTTTCCTTAAAAGTAATTATTTCAGTTGTGTGCCCTACAAACTAATTGCACTTGCTAAAAAGGCCCTTATGATTAATTTCCACTTTAATATAAATAGTTTAAAGATGATTTCTTTTCATATATAATGTATTTAATATATATATATATATATATTATTCTAAATAATTAATAATAATGAAAACACCCTAAAATATGAAATCATAAGAATTTCAGAAAGTCCACAAAATCAAGGAAGTGGAAGAAGCAAGAAATAAAAAAACCTAAAGTAAATAAAAAATAAAAAAACATAATAAGGTTGCTTGGATCACATAGATTCCAGGACTTATGACCGTGATAAACAATCGGCCGACTAATATTATAAAAAGATCTTAGAAATTCAAAAACACATCGAAATACAAGCAACCATGAAGAAATGCAAGAATGGTCGAAGCAAACACAAAAAACGACAGTCAGGCAAAATTTCCCGAACATATCAATCTTAGGGCTGCAACAAAAAATGTAGTTTCGACCCTTTAAAACTCAAAATTTTACAAAACTATAAACATGAAAGTTGTGGATAAAAGTCTTAAATTTCCATCAAAAAAAGTCCATTAAATTTGGACTTACCGTTTAAAAGTTTTGGCCAAAATAAGTTTCATATTTAAATTCCCTAATCATGTCTTTCATTCTTAGGGCTGCGACCCAAAAATTCAGCTTCGACCATTAAAACCTAAACTTTTTGGAAAAATGAAAACATGGAAGTTGTAGATAAAAGCCTAGGCTTTTAAGAAAGAAAAGGTACATCAAATGTGGACTTATAGTTCAAAAGTTATGGCCAAATCAATTTCGGGTACAAACTTAGAAAATTGGTTTAAAAAACAAAACTATGACTATGCTTTCAATTTCATTTCAGGTTAAATAAACGGCTAAATATCAAAAAGTGATCTAAAAGGAAATTATTTCTCATTGAATCTATTTCTAACCCAATAGCATTGACTGCATACGGATTTAGAAGGTGCAAGTTATCGCTGTTTTTTATAACACATTTTCCAAATAAATTTTCAATTGACTGAAAATGTGCTATGGATCGTGTAGTATGGATATATGATAATACAGAGTATAATGATGATAGCTATATAGTAAATAATGCGGAATATAAAAGCAATATTATAAAAATGACACCAGAGATTTTTATACTGGTTTGGAGCTTCATCCTACGTCCAGTCCCAGACTTCTTTTGAAATTTCACTATAACAACAATCCTCACTTAAACCAGAGGAGCTGGTCTATACAACCCATAAGCAAGCGAACAGGGATCTGAGCAGCGGAATAGGATTTTGCCTCAGCAGCCGCAGAGGACTTCACACGCCAGAGCAGCAAAACAGGACTTCAAAAAATACAAAGGATTGTTTGACTTTTTGCTTTCTGATAACACGATAAGTCTGTTTATAGTACACCCTTCCTATGATCTTCTTCTCGAGTGAGTGTGTGTGTGTGTGTGTGTGTATTTGAAGTTTGTGAAGAATAGAAAGGTATAATATTGCTTAGAGTATGTTAATGTAGAATATTTGAGAGTATAGTTGCAAGTACGTTCAAGAGAGTTAGATAAGAAAGATAAGTAAATTCGGTAGTTTGGAATCAAGTTAGAATATGTATTTGTAGATGTTAAAAAGCAACGATTATTAACGAAGAGTTCCGGTTGAAGTATTGCGTACAAATTTTTTTGTAGAGATTCGTAACTCTTCCCAAATAGTCGTGTCTTTTCAGATAGTTGTTATATAAATTCAGTCAATTGAACCTCTGGGTCAGTCGACCGGATATTCAAACGAATTTTTAATATATAATTGTTTATTTGCGCACCTTTGCATGTTGCACTAAAATTGTCAGGTCAGTCGATTGACCTGGTAATTTCTGTGCAATTTGCACAGTTTTCACAGATTTACATATACATACATATATATATTACGATCTTAAAGAAAAAATTTGATAATATATACATATTCTTATATGTATAAATCATTTGAAAATAACAAGATTATATATATAAGCTAATATATACGTTAAATGAGGAGAGATCTTAACAAAATTTGACTCAAAACAAGATAATATAAAAATTGATGCACCGATTTTGAATTCTTGTCTCCATGTAGTATATATTATCTTTTTGTCGTAACAGTCGTCAAATCTATATGTTGCAATGATAGCTTCATGTCATGCATCAAAACCAAGTCTCAACATTCTTCCCCTTTTTGATTGATGACAACTTGTAAATAGATATAGATTTCGACTGTATATAATATAAATACTTACTGCCCCTGGATCTTTGGCGATATTTATCCTTCATTCTTGATGTTAGTGATAATTTTCTCCCCCTTTGTCATCGACAAAAAGGAATAAAAAACATGAACAATATAGAACAAAATAAATAGTACTTATCGTGTAAGGTATCAGAAAAAAATTACCATTTAAAGCATGCGATACCCAAAGTTCTTATAATTTCCTAATTTTTAGGAAAACATACCCATTTGGGTGTGGTTGAACCTTTATAAATATAATTTTCATTATTAACTAACATATCAAAATAATCATCAATATATTTTTCTCTGTTTTTCCAATTAACAGGAACCTAAATACTTTGATAATTTTTATTCGTATTTCCCGTCAATGATTTTGTACCTCTAAAGAAATTATAAACATTATTGGTCATATCAGCATTTGAATTTCTATAAAAATTGGATTTAGACTTTACTCGTAATCTAGTAGTAGCACTAACATATTTACTATACATGAAAGCGTGTCTAGTGCTATTTCTACGATCAGTTTATTATATCCTAAACTACTTTTATCATGTAAAGATCTAGAACTAGATGAAATCATGTTTAAATCGTTTTTGACTGTTATTAAACTTTGTAACGTCAGTGTTAAGTTTATCAAATTTAACTTTAAAGTCACAATTATTATTTTCAAAAGAATATTACTGTTTTTCAAAATATCAATTTGCTTGTTTAATTCAGAATTCCTTTTTTTTAACGTACAGTTACCATTTTCAAGAAGAAAAATTCGAGATTCTGAATTATCTAAAGATTATTGTAATAAATCGTTTTGCCTTTTCAAATCCGTAATTTCTTTTGTAAAATCTTCTTTTTCTTTTTCAAACATAGTATTTTGTTCATCTAGAAAATCTTTAAGAGCCTCAAAATTATTTTTCAAAACACCCTATTGATTTTCTAAATTTAATTTCTCATTTTTCAATTTCTCGTTTTCAAATTTGATTGATTTCATCTTTTCTAAAATAAGAAAATTAAGCTTTGAGATCTTGTCACTTATACTAACTAATTCATTATTCTCATTTACTAAAATTTGTAAATCGGCAAGTACCTTTTTATAGTCCTCATTGGTCGTTGCTATGATGGTTTTAGGCTTTTTGCTCATTGTATTTCGACCGGATCTTTTTTTAGCCATTATTCTATGATGTTGTGACGATCAATAGAATTCAGGCTCCGTTACCAAATGAAAGTGTGCTATGGATCGTATAACATAGATATATGATAATACAAAGTGTAATGATGATATCTATATAGTAAATAGTGCGGAATATAAAAGCAATGTAATAAAAATGACACCAGATATTTTTATACTGGTTCGGAGCTTCGTCCTATGTCCAGTCCCAGACTCCTTCTGAAATTTCACTAAAACAACAACCCTCACTTAACCCGGAGGAACAAGTCTATACAACCCCTGAGCAGCCGAACAGGGACCTGAGTAGTGGAACAAGATTTTGCCTTAACAGCAGAAGATGACTTCACACGCCTAAGCAGTAGAACAGGAATTCAACAAAAACAAATGATTGTTTGACTTTTTATCTTCTGATAACACGGATAAGTCTGTTTATAGTACACCCTTCCTATGATCTTCTCCTCGACTGTAAATATATATTCGTAGTTTATGAAGAATAGAAAGATATAATATTGCTTACAATATGTTGATGCAGAATATTTGAGAGTATAGTTGCAAGTATGTTCAAGAAGTTAGATAAGAAAGATAAGAAAATTCAGTAGTTTGGAATCAAGTTAGAATATGTATTTATAGATGTTAAAAAACACCGACTATTGACGAAGAGTTCCAGTTGAAATGTTGCGTCCAAATCTTTTTGTAGAGATTCGTAACTTTTCACAAATAATCATGTCTTTTCAGAAAATATAACTGTTATGGAAATTCAGTCAACAGAACCTCTAGGTCAGTCGATTGGATATTCAAATGAATTTTTAATATATATTTGTTTATTTGTGCACCTTTGCATGTTGCACAGAAATTGTCAGGTCAGTCGACTGACCTGGTAATTTCTGTGCAATTTGCCCAGCTTTCACAGGTTTATATATATATATGTATGTATATATTATATATGATCTTAAAGAAAAACTTTGATAATATATATATATATATATATATATTATATGCTTACATGTATAAATCATTTGAAAATAAGAAGATTATATATATAAGCTAATATATACGTTAAACGAGGAGAGATCATAACAAAATTGACTTAAGACTCAAAACTAGACAATACAAAAATTAATGCATCGATTTTGATGTCTTGTCTCCACGTTGTATATATTCTCTTTTTGTCGTAACAGTCGTCAAATTTTTATGTTGTAGTGATAGCTTCGTGTCATGAATCAAAACCAATGCTCAACATTAACACCTTATGCTTTAAACATACATTTTCAATCACTACATAACCACAACAATTCGATTCAATTTACTAATGAACCATTACGGCACAAACATGCAATCAATTTAGAGAGAGTGATGGGATTACTCACCTTATCTCCTAGAATTCCAAACCAAATAACACACAAACAATCTGCTTTCTCTTATTTTATCCAAAACCTAGAACCAATGCATATAAGAGAACAAAAGAGGACTCAAAACACTATAGAAACTGAAATCAATGAGTCTGGAAGCTAAAATAGGATTTGAAATCATTATCTTGGATTTTCTACATTTTCTTAGATTTTATTTGAATTTATCTTTGAAGATTTTCCTAGTCTAGGTTGAAGAGAAGAGCTTTCTTTCTTTTTATTTTTCATTTTATTTTGAACGCACATGGATCAGGAGTGAAAAATACTTCCTTCTCTTGTTTGGTTAAGTTTGGGCCTTTGGTTGTTATAAAACCCAATAAGAAAAGAAATCCTTATTTCTCTTATATTTTTATTTCACTTCTCTTTTTAATTCAAATTTCTCAATAAAACTATAAAATGTTTGTTCTAAATAATTCAACCGATGAATTTACAAATCCATTTATTATATCTTCTTAATCACTAAATCAAATTTTCATACACTATTTTGAAACAAACTCCAAATATTACTTTTAAAAAGATTACTTAGTATTAAACACTTAATAAATTCAAATTTCATTTAAAATCTCAATTTAAATCATTATTTATTTTATAGAAGCTATTCTAAAATTAGGGTTGTTACGATTGCCCTCCTTTTTCAACAATATATGCAGCCCCCCGATATGAACTATAAGTTTATATTAAAATATTTGATCAATGTGATAGGAGAGAAAAATAATAAATATTTAAATAGAAATTTGTGGCTGATATTAGTGAGTTACAAAATGATGCCAAAAGGGGGGCTATTGATCCTAATTATGTATATGTATATGTATAAAAGGGAGGATCGCCATCTCTATTCAACCTCTAACATAGCTTACTAATTTCAACCACTCATTTTGATTTTAATAACTATATGGTGCGATAAAAGAAAGAAAATATTATTATTTAAATTGTAGTGGTTGAAATTAGAAGGCTACGCTTAGGGGCTTAAAAGAGAGACCGTTGACTCTTCCCCTATACAGTATTTTTCTAAACATACATCTTATGTATTTTGAACAAAATATAGGTTGTTTGTTGTATTTGTATTCTATAAAAGAAGTATTTATAGATTGTGAACCAAGGAAGGTAAAGACGTGTTTTAGATATATCTTTATTACATATATAAAGATATATTTACGGTGCTTTGCACGAACGGTCTCTATTTCTGTTGTTGTTATAAGAAAAGTCCCTATAGAAATGAGTACGTAAATCAGGTCTTTGTTTTTTTCTGAACATTAAAAAATTAAAAATTAAAAAATATTTCAAAATCAGAACGCGCAAACTAGCTTGCGCTTTCCAAAAAATTTAAAATTTTCAAAAATAATTTGAAACTCTGAAAGCGTAAACTAGCTCGCGCTTTTCAAATTTTAAATTTTTTACGAAAATGTTCAAAATTTTGAAAAAAATTCTAAAGTCGGAAAATTGCAATTTACCTTGCATTTTCTGTCAGAAAAGTGCAAGGCATCTTGCTTTTTTTTCTTCAAAAATAGAGGCCAATTTTACATATTCATTTCTGTAGGGACTTCTTCTATAAAACATCAAAAACATGGTCTGTGACTCTTTTCTTGTATATATACAGTTTGTGAACCACGGAAGCAATGTTGTCAAAGTTAATATAAGGGTGTCTGGATTACAAAATGCTATCGTCGGCTCATCTGGTTCGATGAAAACAGTACTTACCTTGGTAATTTGATGGATGAGATTTTATTTAGCGCACCTATGAAGGTCAATAGTTCACATTAAATAGTATTTGCAACATGAGAATTTATTTTAATCGATGGAACGCATAATGTAAGTGGCACCAGTGTTGAGCATCATGTCTAAAGAGGATCTCAAATGAAAGCAATGTTAACGCAATGTTCTTTTACTTCATTTGATTTGCTCTTAACTCGGCAAATTGCCGATATATAGTTAATATTAGAAGCATCGTTGTGCAGCATAAGAAATTATGCATTGCCATTGATAAAGATGTAAAGGTCCGAAATAAAATGCAAGGATTCAGTTGGTTTTGCTTATTACATGAAACTTCACAAGAGAATACGAAGTACCTAAAGTACTATTCGATGTCTATTTTTTATAGGTGTTTGTATCTACACACAAACTATCACTAAAGCCACTTAAACATGTATTAAATATTATTTGAAAAAAACACTACAAACATCCATTTTGGTTGGTTATGCATAACGTGGTGAAGAATTAGTCTTTCAGCTGCGGATATAAAAAAAACCAAAACAAACACCTTGACACCATAAGTTCATTTCTCCCTGTCAAACAATTAAAATTTCAGTTTATTCATATCAATTAAATTCTCAAATTGATAGCAAACTAGAAGTAGTCTTCAAACCATGTGCTAATTTTGATTAAAAGTTTTATAAAAAAAATTTCCCACTCTTTTCATTTATTGTTATCCGTGGGTATAGTAATCCAATACCATGGTTTGAAAATTTATTTAGGTCCCATCTATCTGAATTTATTTTAATATTATAGGTTTTATAGAGTATGAGTTATTTCATCAGAAAATTTTCCTACTTTTTTATTTGTTACTGAGTATATGAATGCAAAGTTTTATAGATCTGTTAGGAAATAGTCTCATTTTACCATAGAAAGTTAATTTAGCTTTTCTTCTTCAATATTATTTTTATTTTTCTATTTCTCCATTTTTATTTATTGTCCATTTAATGCATCGGTCTAATTTGAGACGTATTTTGTTATGAGGTAGGAAATTTGGTTTATGACAAGTATCATTTTTTTTTTCAAACGAAGGAAAAACAAAAAAAGTAAAAAAAGAAAATTTAATTGGTGAGTGTGGATGGGTCGATGGAAAAAGGTGGTCGGTGAGGAGATAAATGTATGAGAGATGTATGTTTGGTGTGTCTAGATGGTAACACTCATTTTTATCTAGTTACAGTTTTGTATGGATCCGACGCATCGGAAGCCTAAATAGGCAAACCTCCACTTCAGCACTGTTGAAGGAAAGCCGGCGAAAGTAATGTTGGCTTCCGATGCGTCAAATGCCAGCCTAACTTTCCCTAACTCCCCTTCTTCATACCCCTTCTCTATCTCCTCTTCCTTTCATTCTTCCCTCCCTTCTTTACTCTTCTCTTCCACTCTCTATCTTCTCTTCCACTCTCTACTCTTTATTCTCTTTAATTCCATTACCAACGGCTAATTCTGAAACATATTCTGGCTATAAAGATTTGCAGGATTTATTCGTTGCATCGGCGTATATCTAAGTTGATGAAGGAATGATACTAAGCGAATTCACAAGTCAAGCTATACTGATTTACACTGGATGGACAATATATTAAATAGGCATCGAGAACGTTGTTAATGTAATTTTCAAATGAAACGGTTATGTTTTCTCTCGCTGTGTGATAGACTACAGAATTACAGTCGGGTTTTAATGGAAACTATTCATATCAGAGAATCGGTTGTCATATTCGTATACACCATAGCTACATCACTCTCAAATTGACAAATGAGCGAAAGATTTCAAGGATCAGGTAGCACAATGTCTATTTAATTTCATGCAGTTTTAGAAGCTGTACGGTTACTTGGTAAAGATATCAGTAAGCCAGATGATTCTCAATTTTATCTGTTCTAGAACGTATTAGAACTTCAAACCGGTACCACCCTTATTTTAGAAACTGCGTTGGTGCTATAGACAATACACAAGTAATGACACACTTATCTGCAGATTGGGTTATTACATATATTGGACGAAAATGTTTTGCTACACAGAATATCTTAGCAACATGCTCATTCGATTTACAGTTCATTTATGCTATGGTTGGTTGGGAAGATAGTGCGCATGATAGTAGAATTTTTAATGTTGTTATAAATGATACAAACTCTAACTTTTCTCACCCTCCACCTATACGGTATTATTTAGCATATTCAAGATATCCACTTCAAACTGGATATTTATCACCTTATCAAAATAGTATATATCATATTCCTCATTTTCGTGAAACTGCAAACCAACCAAAATACGTCAACTAAAATTTTAATTTTTATCATTCATGGTTACGTATAGCAATTGAGAGAACATTTGAAATGTGCAAGAAAAAGTTTACAATTTTGAAGAATATGCCAACATACACGTTTGAAACTCATAAAAGTTGTCGTTGCTATAATGGTTGTGCACAATTTTAAATGAAAATACAATAAGAGTGATCCAGATTTTATGGCTTATGATGATGATTTCGACCTTGTTCCAGAAGAATACCAAAAGCAATACTATAATATGAGACCTATTGCAAACAGAGAGACTGAACAGGTACAATGACACATAAATAACAAAATGACAACACTTTACAATATTATAGAAGATGAAATTATTGTAGTAGCGCTGCACTGAAACAATGCAATTGCATCATTTTATCCTTATCTTTAAATTATTGATTTATCTTACAGATTTTATAGTTCTGCTGTATCATTTTACTTTTATTTTATTTCAATTAATCACATATTAGACAATTAAAACAAATGATTAATAAACTATAAATCAATCAAATTAGTAATCACATTTCAAATGTTCCGCTCAAATAGCTCTTTCGCATCATCAACACATTTTCCTTTCAACCAACTTACCAACTCAAATACTCCACTCAATTTCACTGTTCAAATGTTTTGTTCACTTTGCAAAGAATGGACCCTATGTCGTATAAGTAAAAAAGATCAATTCATTGATAAGAAAAAGAAAAAATATAAACATATTGATGATAAAATGGAATCCTGGGTCTGGTTGAGTATGGAATTGAAATATGATCATTCTTAATTATTTTATTCATATTGAAGGTGTATTGTATTATTTGTATTAGAATAATGTTAACTTACCTTGAATGGGAAAATTTTGAAAAAATGTTATTGTTTGAATCAATGCATTCTATATATTTGAATCGATGTATTTTATTTATTTGAACTTTTGAAATTATAATTCTATAATATTTGAAATTGTAAAACATATTTTGCAACATCTAAAAATTATTGTAGTCGACTCTATGACATCTCCTAAAAATAATTGTAATTGACTTTATTACAATGTTTTTTGCAACACGTAGAAAAGGTTGTAAGAGATACCCACCCTATTACAATTTTCAATTTTCTCTAAAACAAAGTTTGCGAAAACCACTACTAGAACTACAGCGTATTCCAATGCCCAGTTTCCAACGGCCTCCAACGGCATTTCCAACGGCTTCCAACAGCTCGTTGGATCATGACGTTACCGTTTGAAGCCGTTGGAAATTAGCCGTTTTGCGGTCGTTGGAAGCCGTTGGAAAATTTCCTGCATATTTTCCAGAGACCGATCTTCAGCTCATTCCATCCTCTTCTCTTCACAACCTTTCCCCCAATTCCACCATTCCACCACCTCCAATCTTCAGCTGCCGGCCCAAACACCATCCCAACCACCTCCAACGCCATCTACAAGCTGCTCCTGCCCTTCTCCACCCTCCTAGCTCTTTAAATCGGTAATTTTGTTAAACCTAATATTTATGTTTTTTTTAATTTAGGGTTTAATTCGAGTGTTGATTGATTCCTACTTGTTAGTGTATGTATATTACATCATGTTATCCCCTAATTGCAACTATTATACCATAATGAACAAGTTATTATAACCGATTGAAAATTTTGTAAATTAGGATATTGCATTATAGTTTATGTTGATTTGTTTAGTATATTAAATGTATGTGCGTGATAGAGTTTATTGCATTTGAAAGCCGTTAGAATGGATATTGCATTTGTGCGAACACGAGTTTTGTATTTGTGCGAATACATGAATTGATTTAATGTGTAAATGAATTTGTAATAAATGAATTTTGTGTACAAATTTTTTGTATAAATGAATTTAGTTCTTATGTAATAAAACGGTAAAATATAAACAAATATTAATTAAACGAGTTATATATTTAAATTTAATATAAACAAATATTTAAATCCTTAGATATATTTGGCCCCGTTTGACAAGTGTTGTATATGATCGTTTTAGGGATATTCGTTTTTTCCACAAAACGGATAACTCTAATCATCTGATACATCATTTGTCGGATTTGTCCCTGTATTGGACAAGTTACAAACACTATAAAGTAATTATATTCCGTCAATCATATCACTTTAAACGGTTCACAAAATTTCGACGGCATTTCCTTTACGTTCCTTGTGTACACGCATTTGTGTACGATACAAGGAACACAGGGGAAATGCTGCCGAAATTTTGTGAATCGTTTAAAATGATATGATTTATGGAATATAATTACTATTGTGTTTGTAATGGGAAGTAGGATGACCGACTATCAAAGAAAGACACATAAGTGGCAATGAAACAATAGTTGCTTATTTAAAATAAAGTTTGTGAAATTAGCAGTTTGCGGCCGTTGGAAGCCGTTGGAAAATTTCCTGCAAAATATAAAATGAATGATTTATAACATTTTTACTTTATCATAGGTTTTCTAGTAGGGAAACATGGTCAATTACTTTAATGATCGGAGCTGGATGTATCAAAGAAGGGAAATTGGTGGCGCAATAAGCGAACATTTTCTAAAAGGGGTACAAGTGTTCATCGAATTTGCTATAAATAATATTGCAAACGATGAAGAAATTCATTGTCCGTGTAGTAGATGCACATTTTTGAACTATTTAGAACCGAATATGGCTAAGGTTCATTTGCGACAATTCGGTTTCGTACCCAATTATTTGATGTGGGATCGTCATGGAGAAATTGTAGCCCCTAATAATCAAGAACAGTCGGTGGAGGTCATCAGCGAAGAAGGTAGTACGAATCTCATAGAGCATATGGTCGAAGATGCAGCACGATCAATGTTCCATACAGTTGTAATTGATAACGACGATGTTAACATCGAAGAGGAACCAAATGTTGGAGCTAAAAATATATATGATTTATTAGATCATGCTAAAAAACCCCTTTGGAATGGATGTTTAAGCGGCTCTCAATTATCGGTAACTGCAGAATATATTGCAATGAAATCAAAATACAACCTTGCAGAAGCTGGATTTACGGTTGTTGTGCAAGCTGCTAAACGTCATATGCCATCCGATAATTTAATGTGCGAAAATTATTATGAAGTGAAAAAACTTGTGTCATCTTTCGGTGTAATGACCTGTAAATTTCGATAATTAAACTGGTTAATTTAATAAGATTTTTGTAATTAAATTTAAGAAGAAAAAAAAAACCTTTATAATTTATAATGAAGTGAGTGTTTAAAATGAAATGAAAATAATAGGGATATAGTAACGGTTGTAAGTTACTATTTAATTGGTCTATTAATGTAGTTTCAACTGTTACATTTGGGTATTAAATTGAATATATGCAAATAAACGTATGGTAATGGAGTGAATTCAACATTATATAAGCAATTCAACATTATATAAGCAATTCAACATTATATAAGCAATTCTGATAATTAGTGGAAATAATAAACTTGAGTGTAATATAAAGTTAGTAACAACATTTATGCAAGTCACCTTTTTATTTAGGGCTGCTAAATTCAGAGTAAGAAGTCAATTACATTTAAATGTAGGTAAATGTTCATTAATGTGAGATAGGACTGTAACTGTAATGTGTGAATGTAAATGAAATGACATAAATGGAAATTTATATTTTATTCATAAGATGAAATAAAGAATGAAACCAAGTTGAATAAATTGATTTAGGTTTTATTTATGATAAATGTATATATTTGGGGAATTCTATATAATTGAAAATAACAAGTTATTACAAAAGAAAGATGAAAATTGGAATATATATTTTTGTAAGGAAAGATAAACAAATAATAACTAGGTTTATAAAGTGATAACAGATTTAATAAAAGAGTAGGATTAAAGCATGGTAGTTATTGGAAAGTAATTAATTGAAATTTGGATGAATTGGGAATTTTTTTTATGTATTAGTATAAAAACCAATTTTAATATTACCCATAAGAGGATAAGTTAATAGTCGATTCAATAACATGATTGAGAAATCAAATATATGGATTTATTGGGAATTTAAAACTTATACTTTTTTGATAAAATACAGCGTTTTACACGCAATAAATTTTTCTACTTTTATTACATATTATATATATATATATATGTATGTTCTTATTTTTATTATTTCATATATCCACCTCTATTTTATCTTTCTATTTTTATTTTTGACAGTCATGTTTATTTATTAGATTATTGCTTGTTTATATCTTTTATTTATGGCTTGGAAGAAACTAAAAGGGTATGCGTTATATTGTCTTAATTGCTTGCCGTTTTAATTGCCTACTCTTTATTTCTTTTTATTTATAAAACCTTGAAATTTAATATAAATTTTAACTTGATTTAATCATTTCCTAAAAGTCTAAATATAAAATTGGAAGTTTTGAAATTTTTACTTTGTTAAAAGACAACTCCAATTGGAATTTTAATAAAAATGAACTATGTATATTTTAAATACGAAGAATGTAAACAAGTTAAAATTTTAGTTAAGTAATAACTTTGTAAAATCCAGTGTTTTACAGACTGTTAAATTTCGCATTTAAAGGGTACGCATCGTAATGATATAAGTAACGTAAAAACGTATAAATTAAAAACGTTACTTTTGTATAAATTTTTGGGTGTATTGTAATGCGTCAGTTTGGCGTATTTAAATAAAATTATATTTCAATATCTATATGGATTAATAAAATCAGTTAGGAGATTTCCAACCAAAACGTATTGATTTCGTGCCTATCTGCTTCCCTAAAATCATGCACTGATTAAGGAGATTCCCACTACCAATATTGTTTTCAAAATCATGCTTCCCTTTCACGCAAATATCATCTGGAAAGAAATCAAACTTGCTTTCCTTGCACGTGACATATCAGTGAAATTTATTTCCTTTAACATCTTTGTCATTTGCTTCTTTATAGAGATTTGATTTAAAAACTTTCACAAATAAATTTTATTCCACTTGCCATTCATTCCTCTCAATCAAATATAATTGCTTGCCTTCTAAAATTCAATCAATCAGAAAATTAAGTTTCTAACCATTTTCTCTCCGTGACATAAATCAACGCATGCATTCAAATCTGTCCTTGAAGTAGCATCCAAAGCAAATTAATACTTGCTGATTCTTTGTATATAAATCTCTCAGACTATAAAAATAGCACGCAACTATTAATTGGAAAAAAAAGAGATATAACGTTGCAATCAAATTTTTCGTAAATCTGGCAAAAATCACGCATATATTATCTGAGAGAAAATCAAATTTGCCTTCCTTTGTGCATGACATAAAATTTTATTCTTTTAACATTTTTGGCATTTGCCTCTTACCTTCCTTATCTATTATTTCTTGCGCATCTCCCTCCTTTATATTTTTGTTTTCCTTCTTCAGTTTTTTTTTCCCTTTTCTTTTTCACCTTGCTCGGCTACTTCTCACTCCATATTTCTACCGTCTTTGACTAAGTACATGCCTTTCTTTTCCCCCTGATAGTGTTGCCATGTTTTGCCGTGCATATCATATAGGAAGTCAAGCTTAGTTGCATTCTGTAGAGATTTCATGCGTGTGTGCCTGTAGTTGATATAGGTTGTTATAGCCATAATGCAAAAAAAAAAAGACCATTGCCGAGCATAACCCTATAATATCATTGAGTAGAACTGATAGAAGGCTTTCCAAATTTGAAAGAAGACATAGAATGTCAAAATGGGACGTGTTTTGCAAGGCATGGTTCATAAAATGGCAAAAGAATATAAAGAGTTTCAGTTGAAGGCCTACAATGCTTTGAAGCATATAGTTGCGTGGGATAGTTTGCATCTATGCATGGAGATATTGGACGTGTTATCTGAAAACTGAAGGGGAGGCGTGACTATAGGGGAAAGGACTTTAAAAAATGGAGATGTTATGATGTGTGCATGTTTGGCAGAGACATGTTTATCTAGGCAGAGACGCAAGTTTTGCATAAAATTCATATTTTCAAAACTAGATAAGTTAGGACATGCCGTGAGAAAATAATAATAATAATAATAATAAAATGTATAATAATAATAAATAGTATTGCCAAGCCTATGAAGTTGGGGTCGGGAGGTGGGGTGAGGCAGTCGAGCAAAAGCTGAACCAAAATTTCTTTTACTCTATTCGTTCCAATTGTCTCAAAATTTTTGCTTTGCCGTAATTTTTAAAGTCACGTATTCAGTATTTGGATCTTGAATCTAGGTGTGACATCCGGGGAAAATTTATCGCTACCCATTGTGCGATTCTTTTTCGACGGATTTTCATTTTGAATCAAAATTTCTACAGCTTTAAGGTGAGTATTTCTCACCAGACCGACATACCTATATATCTGTGAATTCTCGCAAGTGTATTTGTAAAGTATTTATTAAATTTTATCTGTCTGAAATATAACGTATGATGTTAAACCCCATTTTAAAATTGACACTTCATCAGTTGTTTATCTATTGTGATATTATTGCAGTTATATTATTTAATGCTTATTTACTGATTAAATCATCACTGCAAGTTCCCTGTAAATGGAGATTGTTATAGGCTGAAAAGATAGGCCTAAATGACAATTTTTATCCATCTATTTATTTAATTTTTTAAATTTTATTTGTTAACTTGGGATTGCGGGTTTGCAATGATAGAACCCGGGGTTTTGTAAATTGCGGATTGAAATGATATAAATCCGTATCACTTGACCTAGGCTAGAAAACTATATACAGACCCGTGGCTTATATAATATTTTTCTGAAATATTTTAAAATTATTTTAAATGGAAGTTTATAATATTCTGTTTTAAATGTATTTAAAGATTTTATAAAGTTTGTAATAATTTTTGAATAAGTCAAAAATGTTAAATAAATAAATGTTTAAATAAAATTTTGGAATATAACTTATTTTGGGAAATTCTGAATTTTTGTTAAAAGTAAGATTTCAGTTAAGTAAAATTTTGATAATAAGTTATATTTGGGAATTTAAACTTAATTGTTAAGTTAATAATCTATTACAGCACTTAAATGCTGTCTTTTATAAATGAACTGTTTTGACTTACAGACTTTAGGTGGCATTTCATAAATGCTACGGAAACTGAATTTTCGAATTGTTTAAAATAAATGGAAATAACCTTTAGGGAAAAGGCTTAAATTTTGGAATTTAATATGTAATTAATAAAAAATAAGGAATTGACTTTAAATGGTTTTAAATGGAAGAATTTAACTTTTAAATGTGAGTTGAAAGGCAAATTAATTCCTAAATAAATTGAATAGATTTAAATGGTATTTTATATTAAATAAAATGACTGATGTTTAAATAAATGATGGTTGAAATGATATTATGGTATTGAAATGTATTTGAAACTTATTTTGATTTTTAAAGTATAAATACCATTTCTAAAAGTTGTAACCACGGGTTATAATAACGTTTGGTTGTTAAAGAGACCGGGATCGGATATCTGGCATACTCTCTGTCGATACCGAAAACCACTTTAACAACCGTGTACGCGGTGGAGATTCCAGAATGAAGTAGGATGGTGGTGACGTTTCCTTTGAGGTATATACGTGGACCCGACTCCCGTGAGTTGGCATAAGGTGGCTAAAACAGGAGCGATCGACGGATTAATGAGGTAGCACCTCTGATCGGACGCACTTCTTCGTATGCCATTCTATTACTTTTGTGATTGTTTTGGTGCGCACCTTTGATTTGGGAGTGTTGTTCGAGGTGGACGGCAGCTGCGCGCTGCGCGTTTCCATCGGTCCGGAAGCGTAATTGGTATATCTAACCTGGCGTTTCCTAGTTGTGCCGTGTCACCTACCCTAGCGCGCCTTATACGATTTTGGTTTTGTACCATACCTATGGAGTGCCCTCTGACGACGCCCATTCCGGGGGAGATTACGGTACTTTATAGACTATGGGAATATATTATGTGTTAAGGTGGAAAATGTAAAGCCTTAACGCTATTTAAAATTAAGTTTATTTTACTAATAGACACTATTATAATAGCGAAGTATTACTACATAGTAAATAGTTTAACAGATCCTTAGAGGATGGGTGGTCCCAAGCATCCTTTAAGTTACTTGCTTTATATTACAGTACACTTGAATTAGCTTACACTATATAAGTATGTATGTCCTGACTCGAGTGTTTATGTTTTATTTTACGCTCGGGTCAGCCTGAGTTGCAGTTCAGTTTTCATCCCGGAGCTAGGACTTCTGTAGATCCTTTCAAGCTGCTGGCTTCTTTCTGTCCGTTATCTTATTTATGAAATCAAGACTTTGGGATTTTTGGATTTTCTATTTGATGATTTAAACTATATTTGGGATGAAAGACTTTGTAATTTGTATTTGTTGAGACTATTTATAGTGGCTTCATGAATCACTAAGTATTTTTAAATTCCGCTGCGAGTATTCTGATTTTGTGTCTGTGATTCTGTGATTAATTATTTACTGTATATTTTGAGATTTGCCAAATTTTATTTACAACGCGGTATTTTGAACAATTCAAGACCGACATGTGTGGATGTGAATGGTTGAAAATATCGGGTCGTTACATTTGGTATCAGAGCTTTGGCTCTAGGCAAAACTTAGAATGTATGGTAAATTTGATTTACAGAATCACTTTCATTCGAGCTTGAATCTCTTCCTTTTGATTCGATTTCCTTTGAATTTTGGAACGTTCCCTGCGGTTCCGAAGTTCATTCATGTCCCTTACTATTCATTTTCTTTCGATATCCCATAACTCCATTTCGGATGATCTTTATAGTGAATTGGCGGTCTCGCCAATATTCTAATAAAGGGGTGAAACTCCTTTACAATTAGCATTGATTCACCAGAGATTTATATTTAACCTCGGTTTAGATGCTAGTATCTTTGGTTATTCCGAACTCTATCTCTTCGGATCGAATGGTAAATCTACATTCGATCTGACTCTTTAAGTCACGGTTGACCAGGTTAAGGTTACCCGCGATTTATATAGACTTATCTAG
This sequence comes from Allium cepa, assembly GCA_030765085.1. Lineage (NCBI taxonomy): Eukaryota > Viridiplantae > Streptophyta > Magnoliopsida > Asparagales > Amaryllidaceae > Allium > Allium cepa. Next base: position 271,285,081 of record CM060944.1, read on the forward strand.
TTCCTTGTTCTGTTATGTAATCATCGGATCTTCTGATTCCAATTTATCTTTAAATCAAAATTCTCTTTGATTTGAATCCATCAAATTTGAATTTCTATCCTTGTTTTGAAAAATATATTCCTATATTTGGGAAAAATCTAATATTATATAAGTATAATTTTCAGAATTTTATAAATAATTTAACTAGTTGTCAAGAGATAATAGTGTTTGATTTTATTTATGGTTTTGTAAACCATTGGTTTTGTCTTATATAAATAATTGAACTATAAAACATGGTTATAAATTTATTTGGAAACAGAAATGAATTTAAAACAAGAATTTAAGAATTTAATTTCCGATAGTTTCAAACCTTGTGTTTAAAGTCTTAAAAGGATATATTATTATTTAAATTATTTTCGAATATAAATTTGTTTCCAAAGAATTTTAAAGTTTTAAAAATTAGTGCTCTTCTCTTTGTCGCTGGAAAATAATTTCGGTGATGACTACAACATCATCGACATTCATTTTCGAGTATCGAAGTAAAGAGACCACGCTGTAGTTTTGCTTCAAAAATTTAATTGATTTGAATTTCTAAATATGACTTAATTTATAATATATATAGATATATGATTTAAATTTGATTTGACATATGCTATATGTATGTATTTATTTATCTCTAAAGGGTTTGAAGTTAATTGGAAATTTAATTCATAACTTTATGTTAAAAGGTGATTCTAATGATAAAATAAAGTCAAATTTTGAATGAATATTTAAACTTGAATAATAAGAATTGGAAATTTTACTTGTATAATTGCATGCCAATATAACTTACCTAAATCATTCAGAAATTAACTATGTAATTGAATAATGTACAATATAAAAGGATTGTATAAATAAATTTTAAGTGGTTATAATAAATGTTATACACTTAAAGTTTCAGTTACAACAAGACAAATAGAGGTAAATAGAAATAAAATAATAATTGAATAATATACAATATCAAATGGTGTTAAAGGAAATTTAGAAATATATTGGAATAGTTATATTAAATATAATCTACTTAATATGTGCGATAAGATATATTAAGTAGAATATATTTAATAATAATCTGGAATAAAGAAGAATTAAATTTGTTGAATAAAAGATGATTATTATAAATGACTATACAAATTTCTGATTTTAGAAAATAATTGGATAATAAGATAATTAATTTGGAAATAGTTAAGATTGATTTAACTGCAGTAAAAATTAAATGAATTAAATCAATTATTGAATATTAATTAATTTAAATTGAATTTATATGGTTTAAATAAATGATTCCATTTTGAGTTTCAATTTAGTTTTCTTTCAGGGTGTTCTATTCTCCTACCTCCTTCCTTTTCGGGGACGAAAAGTTTTGAGTGGGGGAGAGTGTAATGACCTGTAAATTTCGATAATTAAACTGGTTAATTTAATAAGATTTTTGTAATTAAATTTAAGAAGAAAAAAAAACCTTTATAATTTATAATGAAGTGAGTGTTTAAAATGAAATGAAAATAATAGGGATATAGTAACGGTTGTAAGTTACTATTTAATTGGTCTATTAATGTAGTTTCAACTGTTACATTTGAGTATTAAATTGAATATATGCAAATAAACGTATGGTAATGGAGTGAATTCAACATTATATAAGCAATTCAACATTATATAAGCAATTCAACATTATATAAGAAATTCTGATAATTAGTGGAAATAATAAACTTAAGTGTAATATAAAGTTAGTAACAACATTTATGCAAGTCACTTTTTTATTTAGGGCTGCTAAATTCAGAGTAAGAAGTCAATTACATTTAAATGTGGGTAAATGTTCATTAATGTGAGATAGGACTGTAACTGTAATGTGTGAATGTAAATGAAATGACATAAATGGAAATTTATATTTTATTCATAAGATGAAATAAAGGAATGAAACCAAGTTGAATAAATTGATTTAGGTTTTATTTATGATAAATGTATATATTTGGGGAATTCAATATAATTGAAAATAACAAGTTATTACAAAAGAAAGATGAAAATTGGAATATATATTTTTGTAAGGAAAGATAAACAAATAATAACTAGGTTTATAAAGTGATAACAGATTTAATAAAAGAGTAGGATTAAAGCATGGTAGTTATTGGAAAGTAATTAATTGAAATTTGGATGAATTGAGAATTTTTTTTTAAGTATTAGTATAAAAACCAATTTTAATATTACCCATAAGAGGATAAGTTAATAGTCGATTCAATAACATGATTGAGAAATCAAATATATGGATTTATTGGGAATTTAAAACTTATACTTTTTTTGATAAAATACAGCGTTTTACATGCAATAAATTTTTCTACTTTTATTACATATTATATATATATATATATATATATGTTCTTATTTTTATTATTTCATATATCCACCTCTATTTTATCTTTCTATTTTTATTTTTGACAGTCATGTTTATTTATTAGATTATTGCTTGTTTATATCTTTTATTTATGGCTTGGAAAAAACTAAAAGGGTATGCGTTATATTGTCTTAATTGCTTGCCGTTTTAATTGCCTACTCTTTATTTCTTTTTATTTATAAAACCTTGAAATTTAATATAAATTTTAACTTGATTTAATCATTTCCTAAAAGTCTAAATATAAAATTGGAAGTTTTGAAATTTTTACTTTGTTAAAAGACAACTCTAATTGGAATTTTAATAAAAATGAACTATGTATATTTTAAATACGAAGAATGTAAACAAGTTAAAATTTTAGTTAAGTAATAACTTTGTAAAATCCAGTGTTTTACATACTGTTAAATTTCGCATTTAAAGGGTACGCATAGTAATGATATAAGTAACGTAAAAACATATAAATTAAAAACGTTACTTTTGTATAAATTTTTGGGTGTATTGTAATGCGTCAGTTTGGCGTATTTAAAAAAAAAAATTCAATATCTATATGGATTAATAAAATCAGTTAGGAGATTTCCAACCAAAACGTATTGATTTCGTGCCTATCTGCTTCCCTAAAATCATGCACTGATTAAGGAGATTCCCACTACCAATATTGTTTTCAAAATCGTGCTTCCCTTTCACGCAAATATCATCTGGAAAGAAATCAAACTTGCTTTCCTTGCACGTGACATATCAGTGAAATTTATTTCCTTTAACATCTTTGTCATTTGCCTCTTTATAGAGATTTGATTTAAAAACTTTCACAAATAAATTTTATTCCACTTGCCATTCATTCCTCTCAATCAAATATAATTGCTTGCCTTCTAAAATTCAATCAATCAGAAAATTAAGTTTCTTACCATTTTCTCTCCGTGACATAAATCAACGCATGCATTCAAATCTGTCCTTGAAGTAGCATCCAAAGCAAATTAATACTTGCTGATTCTTTGTATATAAATCTCTCAGACTATAAAAATAGCACGCAACTATTAATTGGAAAAAAAAAGAGATATAACGTTGCAATCAAATTTTTCGTAAATCTGGCAAAAATCACGCATATATTATCTGAGAGAAAATCAAATTTGCCTTCCTTTGCGCATGACATAAAATTTTATTCTTTTAACATTTTTGGCATTTGCCTCTTACCTTCCTTATCTATTATTTCTTGCGCATGTCCCTGTATTCATTTTTAATTCACGCATCAGAATGAATGCATTAAATCAAGAATTTTCGTATAACTTGGAATGGTTCAAATTCTTTCCTCTCTGCATTTAAAATCACTCAGACTTATCCATTCGAATGAAAGAAAATTGGCAATATTAATCACGTATAAATTATCTTCCATCAATGCTTGTCGTTTCTTCTCTGAATTTAAACCTTGCTAATCAAACAATGCAAGCCTTATCCATTCAAATCTGGCAATATAAATCGCGCATATTTTTCTAGAAATCAAACTAAAGAAAATTGGAAAGAAATCACACATATTTTTTTCGCTTGCCTCTTCTTTAAATTTCGCAAGTTGTTTATCTATATATATACACCATACTCAATTACAAAATTCCACTATCTTCTCTCTGTTTCTTCTCGTGAGCTTGCATACAATCAGGTAATATTTCTATTCCTCTTCTTCTTTTGTATTCTCTCTGTTTTCTTTCTCCCTCCCTTATATTTTTGTTTTCCTTCTTCAGTTTTTTTTCCTTTTCTTTTTCACCTTGCTCGGCTACTTCTCACTCCATATTTCTGCCGTCTTTGACTAAGTACATGCCTTTCTTTTCCCCCGATAGTGTTGCCATGTTTTGCCGTGCATATCATATAGGAAGTCAAGCTTAATTGCATTCTATAGAGATTTCATGCGTGTGTGCCTGTAGTTGATATAGGTTGTTATAGCCATAATGAAAAAAAAAAGTAAAAGAGAAAAGAAAAAAAAAAGAAAGACCATTGCCGAGCATAACCCTGTAATATCATTGAGTAGAACTGATAGAAGGCTTTCCAAATTTGAAAGAAGACATAGAATGTCAAAATGGAACGTGTTTTGCAAGGCATGGTTCATAAAATGGCAAAAGAATATAAAGAGTTTCAGTTGAAGGCCTGCAATGCGTTGAAGCATATAGTTGCGTGGGATAGTTTGCATCTATGCATGGAGATATTGGACGTGTTATCTGAAAACTGAAGGGGAGGCGTGACTATAGGGGAAAGGACTTTAAAAATATGGAGATGTTATGATGTGTGCATGTTTGGCAGAGACGTGTTTTTCTAGGCAGAGACGCAAGTTTTGCATAAAATTCATATTTTCAAAACTAGATAAGTTAGGACATGCCATTGGAAAAAAAAATAAAAATAAAATGTATAATAATAATAAATAGTATTGCCAAGCCTATGAAGTTGGGGTGGGGAGGTAGGGTGAGGCAGTCGAGCAAAAGCTGAACCAAAATTTCTTTTACTCCATTCGTTCCAATTGTCTCAAAATTTTTGCTTTGACCGTAATTTTTAAAGTTACGTATTCGGTATTTGGATCTTGAATCTAGGCGTGACATCCGGGGAAAATTTGATCGTTACCCGCTGTGCGATTCTTTTTCGGGGGATTTTCATTTTGAATCAAAATTTCTGCAGCTTTAAGGTGAGTATTTCTCACCAGACCAACATACCTATATATCTGCGAATTATCGCAAGTGTATTTGTAAAGTATTTATTAAATTTTATCTGTCTGAAATATAACGTATGATGTTAAACCCCATTTTAAAATTGACACTTCATCAGTTGTTTATCTATTGTGATATTATTGCAGTTATATTATTTAATGCTTATTTACTGATTAAATCATCACTGCAAGTTCCCTGTAAATGGAGATTGTTATAGGCTGAAAAGATAGGCCTAAACGACAATTTTTATCCATCTATTTATTTAATTGTTTAAATTTTATTTGTTAACTTGGGATTGCGGGTTTGAAATGATAGAACCCGGGGTTTTGTAAATTGCGGATTGAAATGATATAAATCCGTATCACTTGACCTAGGCTAGAAAACTATATACAGACCCGTGGATTATATAATATTTTTCTGAAATATTTTAAAATTATTTTAAATGGAAGTTTATAATATTCTGTTTTAAATGTATTTAAAGATTTTATAAAGTTTGTAATAATTTTTGAATAAGTCAAAAATGTTAAATAAATAAATGTTTAAATAAAATTTTGGAATATAACTTATTTTGGGAAATTCTGAATTTTTGTTAAAAGTAAGATTTCAGTTAAGTAAAATTTTGATAATAAGTTATATATGGGAATTTAAATTAATTGTTAAGTTAATAATCTATTACAGCACTTAAATGTTGTCTTTTATAAATGAACTGTTTTGACTTACAGACTTTAGGTGGCATTTCATAAATGCTACGGAAACTGAATTTTCGAATTGTTTAAAATAAATGGAAATAATCTTTAGGGAAAAGGCTTAAATTTTGGAATTTAATATGTAATTAATAAAAAATAAGGAATTGACTTTAAATGGTTTTAAATGGAAGAATTTAACTTTTAAATGTGAGTCGAAAGGCTAATTAATTCCTAAATAAATTGAATAGATTTAAATGGTATTTTATATTAAATAAAATGGCTGATGTTTAAATAAATGATGGTTGAAATGATATTATGGTATTGAAATGTATTTGAAACTTATTTTGATTTTTAAAGTATAAATACCATTTCTAAAAGTTGTAACCACGGGTTATAATAACGTTTGGTTGTTAAAGAGACCGGGATCGGATATCTGGCATACTCTCTGTCGATACCGAAAACCACTTTAACAACCGTGTACGCGGTGGAGATTCCAGAATGAAGTAGGATGGTGGTGACGTTTCCTTTGAGGTATATACGTGGACCCGACTCCCGTGAGTTGGCATAAGGTGGCTAAAACAGGAGCGATCGACGGATTAATGAGGTAGCACCTCTGATCGGACGCACTTCTTCGTATGCCATTCTATTACTTTTGTGATTGTTTTGGTGCGCACCTTTGATTTGGGAGTGTTGTTCGAGGTGGACGGCAGCTGCGCGCTGCGCGTTTCCATCGGTCCGGAAGCGTAATTGGTATATCTAACCTGGCATTGCCTAGTTGTGCCGTGTCACCTACCCTAGCGCGCCTTATACGATTTTGGTTTTGTACCATACCTATGGAGTGCCCTCTGACGACGCCCATTCCGGGGGAGATTACGGTACTGTATAGACTATGGGAATATATTATGTGTTAAGGTGGAAAATGTAAAGCCTTAACGCTATTTAAAAGTAAGTTTATTTTACTAATAGACACTATTATAATAGCGAAGTATTACTACATAGTAAATAGTTTAACGGATCCTTAGAGGATGGGCGCTCCCAAGCATCCTTTAAGTTACTTGCTTTATATTACAGTCAACTTGAATTAGCTTACACTATATAAGTATGTATGTCCTGACTCGAGTGTTTATGTTTTATTTTACGCTCGGGTCAGCCTGAGTTGCAGTTCAGTTTTCATCCCGGAGCTAGGACTTCTGTAGATCCTTTCAAGCTGCTGGCTTCTTTCTGTCCGTTATCTTATTTATGAAATCAAGACTTTGGGATTTTTGGATTTTCTATTTGATGATTTAAACTATATTTGGGATGAAAGACTTTGTAATTTGTATTTGTTGAGACTATTTATAGTGGCTTCATGAACCACTAAGTATTTTTAAATTCCGCTTCGAGTATTCTGATTTTGTGTCTATGATTCTGTGATTAATTATTTACTGTATATTTTGAGATTTGCCAAATTTTATTTACAACGTGGTATTTTGAACAATTCAAGTCCGACATGTGCGGATGCGAATGGTTGAAAATATCGGGTCGTTACATTCAGTTTGCCATATCAAAAAATAGATACATATTTAAAGGGTTGCATGTTGTATTGGAAAGAAGACATCGATCTTAGAAATTGTAAAATATGTAATCAGGAACGATACAAATCGAGGAAAAAGAAGGAAAAGAAGTTCCGTACAAGCGTATGCATTATTTGCCCCTCACCCCTAAACTTCAACGATTATATGCATCATCTGTAACAGCGCATCATATGAGATGGCACAATGTGAGAACCTCAAGAAGGTACGTTGACACACCCAGCCGATGGAGAAGCATGGAAACATTTTGACAAGAAATATCCCGATTTCGTAGTGGAGAGCCGAAATGTTAGACTAGGTTTATGTACAGATGGCTTCTCACCGTTTTCTCAGTTTGGTTCTAAATATTCATCTTGGCCTATAATAATCACACCTTACAATCTACCTCCGTGGATGTGTACGAAAACTCCATATATGTTTCTCACGATTGTCGTCCTTGGTCCTGATGATCCGACACAGGGCATTGATGTTTACTTACAACCGTTAATCGAAGAGTTGAAAATATTATGGTATGAAGGAGTTGAAACACACAACATATCAAAAAAGAAAAAATTTCGGATGTTCGCTTCTTTGTTATGGACTATTAGCGATTTTCCTGCATATGCAATGCTTTCGGGTTGGAGTACGGCCGGTCGTTTTGCTTGTCCTTATTGCATGGAAGAAACACGAGCATTTTCTTTGCCAAATGGAAAGAAAATTTCATGGTTTGATTATCATCAATGTTTTCTTCATATTAATCACCCTTTTAGAAGAGACAAAAAAACTTCATAGCTAATAGACATGAGACTCTACGACCACCAGCGGTTTGGTCAAGCGAGAATATATATGAACTTGTAAAAGATTATCCAAAGATACACGAGACCGGACAACAAGAAGAAATTTAAGGTAAATCGACGTTTCATAATTGGTGCAAATAAAGTATATTCTGGGAATTGCCTTATTGGAAAAATCTATTAATCCGCCGTAACGTTGACGTGATGCATAACGAAAAAAACGTATTTAATAATGTGTTTTGTACACTTTTGAATGTGAAGGGCAAGACTAAGGACGATTTGAAATCTAGACGTGATATAAAGCAAATATGCAATCTTCCTGAGCTTCATATGACTCCCAACAATAAAAAACCCAAAGCATGCTATGAACTAGACAGCAACCAAGTTAAAGTACTGTTACAATGGGTGGAAGGATTACGATTTCCCGATGGAATTTCCTCTAATCTTCGTAGATGTGTCGACTATAAAAATGGGAGACTGGGTGGAATGAAAAGCCATGATTGTCATGTAATGATGAAAAATTTGTTACCCATCGCTTTCAAAGAATTGTTACCGGTAAAAGTTTGGACGGTAATAACAGAACTTAGTTTATTTTACAAGGAGCTTTGTTCAACTACGTTAAAAGTTGACCGTCTACTTAAACTTGAAGAAGAAATTCCTATACTGCTCTGCAAACTGGAGAAAATATTTCCTCCGGGTTTCTTTAATGTAATGGAGCATTTACCTGATCATCTTCCATATGAAGCACGTCTTCGAGGTCCTGTGCAATATGGATGGATGTATCCATTCGAAAGGTATGTTACTATATTGAGTATGTAAATGTTGATTTAAGTATAAATATAGTAGTTAATACTTAACCCACATATTTTTTATTAGGTACTTAAATCATTTAAAGAAAAAAATGAGACAAAAAGCTCGAGTTGAAGGTTCTATTTGCAAATCATATATCGAAGAAGAAGCTTCTTTCTTTTTCTCTCATTATTTTAAAGACCATGTGAACTTATCATTTGTAAGTGTTCCGCGTAATGACGATCAGGCCGTTGAACCAGATTCTTCTTCTGAATCAGTTTTATCTATTTTTAAACAACATGGCCGACATGCTGGAAAATGTGAGGAAGTATGGCTAGATGATAAAGAATACCATGTAGCACACACATATATTCTTCTTAATTGTCCTGAAGTTGCACCATTTGCTAGGTAATTAGCACATTCTAAGTTTTGTTAAATTTAATACTGCACGTGTGAATAAATAATAATGTAATATATCATGTTTGTGTTTGCAGTATTTATGAATCACAAAATCCAGGCGGCGATTTAAGCAAAGATTTCAGTACTTGGTTTTCGAAATACGTTTCTGATCCCACAATTAATGTGCTCGATAAAGAACTGAAACATTTGGCGTTTGGACCGAAAAGAAAAGTTAATACGTATCCAATATTTTTTGTTAATGGATATAAATTCAACACCAAAAAATACAGTGCTGAAAAATTAACAAACAATACCGGTGTATTTGTTAAAGGCAGTGATGACCCTAATAATCATATAAATGATTTTTATGGCGTGTTAACTTAGATATTGCAGTTGACATATTTTACAAGACCCGTGGAGGATGTTTATTTGTTTAGATGCAACTGGGTCAGCAATGTTTCAGGTTCTTGTATTAACGTGCATCCAAAATATAATCGTATAGAAATTAAACATACCTCGCGTTATCGAAAGTACGACCCATTTATACTAGCCAAACAAGCCCTACAAGCTTATTATGCCCCTTATCCATCTCTAAAAAGGGATAAAGCAGATTGGTTTGCGGTTTTTAAAACCAAAGTAAGATTTACGTTCGATGGACAAAATATTCCAAACGAACAAGCCTATCAAGCAGATCTGGAGGAAAATGCTGAAATAGAAATTACATACGATCAAACTGATTTTGGACCTTTAAATGATGAGACAAATGTATTAGTCGAAGCATTTGAAAGTGTAGAGGAAAACGACATAGTGCACGAAACCGAGTTTGAATCAGAAAACGATGAGGACGACTGAATAATATCCGGTAATTTTTAAAAGTATTCACATTACATTGATCTCTGATTAATAATGCATTTATCTAATTTATACAATTTTATTGACAATAAGTGTATACTCACACACTCAACACACACACAACATGACACATTTGTAGCATATTGTATTACATTTTTTAATGGTTCATCATATCATGATTATTATGAATTGTATATGTATGTATATATGGCAGGTATATATATTATGTCCGGTTCCGGTTCTGGGTCTCGACGACATGGCTCTTCACGTCATATTGGAGAGAGTAGTGGTCAGCCACCAGCTCGACCACTTGTTTACTTGCAGCCTAAGGTTGATGAGACGTAAGTATCATAATTAGCAAGCATAGCATTTTAATTTTTTAATTGTACATGATATATCTACAATTGTCTAAAGTTCAATTTTATATTTAACGCAGTGGATTTGAGTTGGAGCCATCCAAAGTGGTTCTGAACATTTCGAAGCAGGCGTACATGGCTAGGATGACCGATTGCTGGTCCAAGTGGGGCAAGATCATCGACGACGTGAGAGAGATGATTTGGCAAGATTTTCTGGTAAGTTTATACCGCTTTACAAGATGATTAATTAAATACAAATAAATAATTAGTAATATTTTCTCATTGTACAGGGCGCCATAGATTTACAAGAGTCTGACGTCAATTTAGTTCAGCGACACTGGAACTTCATGATCGCGAAGAACTATAGGGAGACTATGTCGGAGATTAAAAAAGTAGGAAAGAATCCCAAGTGGATGAGCGCGACTGTATGGGAGAAGTGGGTTGAGTGGTGGAACTCTGAGGAGTTCAAGGTAAATCTACAATAAATCTCAGTAATTTTTTACCATTTAATAAATAATTAATCATTGTAAATTTGCAGGAGGAGTCAGCTAGGAACTCGACAAACAGGAGCAGGAATCCTGTATCACACCATGGAGGCTCCAAATCTTTCTAGCATCACCGCGAAGATTTGGTAAATTTATCTATTATCACATTTGTATATTGATCAGTTCAGTAATTAGTTATGTACAGTTAAATTATCCAAATTATCAATTGCAGGAACGAGCTCGTGGAGGCTCTGTTGGCTTAGTGGACGTGTTTGCTCACACCCACGCGTCTAGGCAAGTAGATGAGGCTGACAATATCATATATCAGTGGGGTGATCAAGATAGGGCGACCGAGGCATATGTATGCATTTTTTAATTTCTAATACTTACACCGATAAGTTTATTAATTTCTAGCTATGCAAAATAATTACATGCTACTATTTTTCAACTGAAATTGTCTTTTTTTATTATAGTCGAGGTTGCAGGAGGCACAGGCTTATGCGCTTCAGCAGTCTGGTCGTGATGCGCTGACACAGGAGGAGCAGGATAGCATTTTTTCCGCTGTTATGGATCCGGCGCAACGGAGTAGACGTTTTGGATTCGGGAACCTAACGGTAATTAATCCTTTTACATATATACAAAAAATCAGCGTTTAGATATATAATGTTATAATATTTTATATGCTGAGACAACCCTTTTGCTATTATTTCTATTTGCAGGCTCGACAGGCTCGACAAGCTCAAAAATACCAAGACAAAGAAGAAATCAATGAGCTTAGAGCTATGGTTGAGCAGCTACGGGAGGAGAATCATCTACGAGCCACCCAGGTGGAGCAGCTGGATCAAAAGCTTGCGCAGTATTTGTAGAATTATGGTACCCTTCCTTCGTCGTCTGGTGCTTCTAGAGGCGACGAGGATCCTTAAGGAGGTATGTTTTTGAGTATTTGTGTTTGAACAATGTATATATTGACTTGAAGATGTTTTGATGTTGATGGTGATGTTGTATATATTGGTACGGAGTGGGTGAGAAATATTTTGATGGTATGTACATGGTTTATCGACATTTGTTGATGGTATGTACGTTGATGGTATATTTTGTGATGTTTGATCGGTTTGGTTTGTTTATATTGGTGTTTTATTGATTTATGTGTGTTGTATGTATTGATATTGATATATACGTGTGGAATTGATTGGAAATGGAATGGAAATTAAATGAATTGGAAATGGTGTGGGTGGAAGGTAAATAGGTTTGTTGTTTTACAGCAAAATAAACCCAGTATTTCCAACGGCTTAATGGTCATTTTATTGTAACGGTATCTAACAGATTCCAACGGCTCGAATCCGTTAGCGGCCGTTGGAAATGGTCCGTTGGATCTGTTGGAAAGCATTAGAAGGCGTGGGATTTATTCCAACAGCTATTCCAACGGCTTCCAACGGCCGCCAACGGCTAGAAGCCGTTGGAATAGCCGTATTATCTTTGTAGTGAACGTTGCGAAACACGGATTAAAATGTTTTTTTAGTTATTTTAATAAAGTATATTTGTTGTAGTTCACTTGACCTATTTAAAAACGATTAAGCAAAGGTGCAACACCTATTCTTTGGACTTCGCTTGAATTTAGTTTTTTCAGATCTGCACTTACTTCTAATTTATTTCACGGTCATTTGGTTCCAATTTATTGCTTGACTCAAAAGCAGGTTATACAGACATACATACGTATGTATATACAGTCCATGCAACAGAAAAAAGGAAAAACCACAAATATTTAAATAGAAATTTATTAGCTGATATTAAAATAAGACTATGAAATAGTATAGTGCCAAATAAATCAGGCTATTGACCCTTTGGTGTGCAAATCAAGAATGTGGAGGGAAATATCACTGTCAATTGAAATGCCACTTAACAACGTATTTTACAGGGAACGTATCAAAACCTATTTATTCCCACCAAATGTGATTTGCAGATAAAACAGGTAAAAGAAACCTGAATTTCGTTCTCACTGACCTGATTATTTGCAAGAAATAAAACTCAAGTTTTTGTAACATAAAGACTTTTTGTTGCAAATAGCCGTACGGTTTGCGTTTCTAAATATTAAAGAATAACTGCACAGGACCTCAGCTTATCAACTCGTGTGAATCAATAATATCCTTTTACTTCCTTATCTCCAACGGTTAGGTTGAAAACTTGACAAAGTTTCAACTTCCAAGGCATGCATACAATTACAACCTGAAGATATTTTTTCATTCATTGCTCGTCTTCAAGCCATGTATATTTGTACTTTTATCCAAAATCTGCGGTTCAATCACGAGACTTGCATTTTAGTATATGCAAAAGCTTACCAACACGCTAATATAATTAAATAAGATAGCACATCCTAATCCACGAAAATTCACACTTGTTACTGTGAATGAATATACACCACAGAGAGTTAAGTGTCTAGATCAATTGGAAATGGTCGACTAATCAAACCATGGAGGAACTAGTAGGGTTTGGCTCACCGTCTGCAACTAAACAAATATAAACAGTCGGGATTAGTTCACTGAACGACGAACCAATCATCAAAACAATTAAAGTGTGTGCCATTATAAAAAAACCAAACAATGAAAATGCCTACTGAATGCTGTTTTATATGTTCTTCAAATTCATGGCCTCGTACAGTTATATTATGCTCTTTTATTTGATTACTGTTTAGTGGGTTAAGTGGTTTACATTGTCGCTACAAGTGCAATTGATTTGAAATTGTGAGGTGAGCAGAACAATTGCTGTTAATGGTATAAATATCAACCCCTTGCATGTTATAATTTTATCCGACATTACTGTTAGATAAATATATAAAAGTTCAGTAAAGACGTCTATTGTGTATAGGTAAAAACATTCATTTGTTACTTACTTTATATTATTCCTTGCGTGTGATATGTTCACTTGTTACTTTTTCATCCAAAAAGCTAAGCCGGACGATCTCCACACTCAATAAAATTCTAAACAACCACAATCCTTGTTTGCCCCAAAAATGATCACAAACACCTAGTTATCAATGAAAACACCTGTTTACAATCACAAATATCAGATAGCAAATATGTAGAGAAAATAAATATGAAGAATATTCGAAATTTCAAAGTAAAGCAGTAAAAACATAGAGATTTAGAGTGGTTTGACGTGTTGCCTAGATCCACTGTGAAATTGACGATTTAATTGATATTTGTTTGCTGATTACAACTTGTTACAGCAGATTACAACAGTAGATTTCAAGTACAACAATAATTTTTGAGTGCAAAAATGGTTTCGGCAGAATCTGGACGTAAGAGAGCCAAAATGTTCCTTTTTTATAGACTCTGGGATGTTGTCTATAGGCGTAGTATGCAAATATCTCGTTCAGATCTAGTGAGACCTCTTCCGGCACGTAAGTGCACCACCGGGTCGATCCCACATGAATTCGACTTGATTTGGGCAACTTCATATCGATCAGGATTTGCATGTTTTGGGCTGAAACTCATATGATGCAATTTTAAGTAAATGTACGTAAACTCCTGTGAAAATTTAGTTGCATTTTGACTTGTGGATTGTGAAATATAATCGATACGAGTTGAATTCTTCATCATGGATACGAATTCGTGTCGAGCCCTTCGCCACAATCTCCTTCGTGTCAATCAAAGACATGCGCTTGCTTGTTGACGTGGGGTGATAAACTGGAATGGATCCATATTTTTTGCTGCGTTGACCGAGCCTTCATCCTTGTAAACCTCATTCGTATCCATCTGTAACACTTCACTCGTATCCATCCATTTCAGCCCCTATTTGTATCAATGATTGATGGTGTACTTCGTATCGATCGTTGTAGGTACAATCGATACGAAGTGACTTCGTCTGAGGGGTCTTCTGATGGATACAAATAAGGACTATGATGAATACGAAGGCTCATAGATGTTATCGATTCGAACAACCATGAACTTGATGGATACGAATGAGGTCTGCATGGTGGATGGATACAGACTAACCTTACATATGATCAATACGAACTAGGTCGGTCCTCGATGGATACGAACTAGCATGGACACGACGTAGGCTGATGGATTCGAACTTGGTGGACACAAACATTAGGCTTACAGTCACAACCCAAACCAGCTACTTCCCTGACTCAAAGCAAACCATCTCATGACTCGAAGCAAACGGTGTATCGACTCGAAGTAATGTACAATCATGCTATTTTATCAAAAAAAATCTCGACATTAGCTATCCTCCGACTCGAAGCAAATGCAAAATAACTTGAAGCTGACTCCAAGCAACTTGAAACAACTCAAACTTTGTCGAAACCATATTCTAACCCTCTTGTACGTTTATTCATCGAATATGCTATATTCTGGCTTCATAGTCACACTGATCATCTATAATACTCCGACTTCAATATGTAATCGAATGGGTTAAATCTGCCTGTATGTTGTCTTGCCAAGAGGCGGACTAACAATCCTTATAAAGTAATAATTGAATTGGTCACGGTAAAAAAAATTCAATGTTAAATAAAATGGTCTTTTGAATATCGTTTTAGGTAAATGCCTATTAGAACAACGTTATTAAATTCATTTTATCTGCCATTCATCCCCGATCAAATAATACATGTTTCTGGATTTCGTTTTGATTTATAAATCCATACACTCATATATGTATGTAAACTTAAAACGACATCTTGAATGTCATTTTCACAAGTTCACTTATTTGCAGTACCATCCCATTTTATCATATTAATTTATTTGGTTAGCAAGCTGGACGTAACAAGCCACATCTGAATGCTCGGTATTTGATGAATTTTACAAACCGTTCAATTCGTTGTTGGCTTTGCTCTTTCAAATACATAACAATCAATGTAAGAAAAAAAAGCTTAAAACCCAATTGTTATGCTAAGTAAAATGACTAGGTGTGGAATGTCTAGCACAACCGGAGTACACCATCGAAATCCGGTATAACTAAATAGTGCACACTTGAGGTGTCCGACCGATATAAAGGAAGCATCGAGGGCTTGAAAAGAAAGAAGAATATTGAAAATGCCATAAACCAAATATTGAAACGATTCACAAAGTTAATATGTTATTGTAATAAAGTTTACACAAAGCGGAAATAAACTCAAATGGATGTCTTATAATAAGCAAACACTGTCAATGCTTCACAATGTTGCACAACAAAACAATCATAATGATCCATATATAATACGAGAAAACTTCATTCAAATAGTCTTTTGCACAGCTACTGCGTCTTTACCCAAACCCGTTATCTAGTTTACTTATTTAAATACACCCGAGATAATACGTGAGATAATAACAAGCAAAAGATAAATCAACTACAACTGATTTTCAAATATCCATTTACAGACTTTCTTTATCTCTGTGCTCTGTACTTTATCACAAAGTCTAATGTTTGGATCATTATATTATTTTGACATGCAACCTTATTTTCTAAGATGTGTCTATATCATTATTGTTGCTAAATATACTTTTAAGGCTAATCCGGATTTCCATATGAATGTGCATGTGTATACATGTATCAACGCATACACACACACAAGTTGGATATAGAATATCATCGAATATGCAGTTGAATTTGCGTTATCGACTTTACTGTGGAACTCTAGAGGAAAAATATCAGCATCAACTGAAATTCCACTTATAAACATATATATGCACAGGAACGACGTATCAAAACTTATTTATTATCGCCAAATGACAAGTAACTGAAATCTCGTCTTTGATCTCACTGACCTGATTATTTGCAAGAAATTAAACTCTTGTTTTTGTGCCGTATACGGACTTTTTGGTGCAAACAGCCAAGGGTCGGCGTTTCTAAATATTAAACCATCACCAAGCAGGACTCGTGTAAATCAAACTCAGCTTATCAACATGTATTATCCTTTTTACTTTATTATTTCCAGTGGGCTTACGTTGAAAACTTGCCAAAGTTGCAACTTCCAAGGTTTACCATTACTACATGAAGATATCTTTTCATTGCTCGTCTTCTAGCGGCCAATGTATGCTCCTTTATGCTTTTATCCACAATCTGCGGTTCAATCACGAGACTTGCATTTTCGTATATGCAAAAGGTTGCCAACACACTACTAATACAATGAAATAAAGACAGCACATCCTAATCCACAAAGATTCACATTTCGTTCGAGGAATTAGTGGTTTAAATATTGAAGTGTACGCCATTATAAAGTAATACATTAAAACGGGATACTGAATGCTGGTTTAAATATCCTTCAAATTCATGGTCGCATACAGTTATAACAGCTTATAGCGTGTTGTTTTATTTGATTATTGTTTAGTGGGTTGAGCGGTTTACGTTGTTGGTAGATTTGCAATTGGTTTGTCTAGCCTTTTAAGGTAAAAAATTGTGAAGTGAACAGAACAATTATTGGTAATGATTTATCAACTCCTTAAATATGATAATTTTATACAACATTATTAATAGAAAAAATAATGCTGTAAAAACATTTGGTATTTATACGCTTCATGGAGAGACGATCTTGGAAAATTCAGTAGTTTTTACCGATTCTTGTGTTCCATATACTAATCAGTTATGACATCTTCGTTTGGGTCATGTTGAAGTGGAGAGTCTTGAAGTATTAAAAAAGTTGGGGTTGATTGATAGTATTTGTCAGTCGAAACCTAGCTCTGGTGGAGATTGTTTTTTTGAAAAGAAAAAGCGTGTCATATTTGATTTTTGAGGACCTAGAGCTACATAATTTCTAGAGTATGTTCATTTTTATGTCTGAGACCCACCCTAGTTACATTTATTGGTGGACCGGTTACTTCATCTTATTTGTGGATGATGGTTTCTCACGTTAAAATTTGGGTCTATTTCTTAAAGGCCAAAAATAAAATATTTGTCCAGTTTTGTAAGTGGAAGACCTTTGTAGAGAAGCAGTCAAGAAAGCATTTAAAGGTTTTTAAAATTGAAAATAGTAGTGAATTTACGTCACAAGAATTCACTAACTATAGTGCATCAGAGCATGTAGTTAGAGATTTTTCTATTTCTGTTGAGTCACGTTGTTATGGAGTTGCAAAGAGCATGTGTCAGATATTATGAGAGAGAACTATGAGCTTAAGAACGAATGTTGGTATAGAAGTTGGATTTTGGGTAGAAGCGATATCTATGGTTGTATTTCTCATCAACCATACACCTTTTATTGCCATAAATATGAAGATCCCAAAAGAGTTACGGAAAAGAGAGTCTATTGATTATTTATTTCTTAAAATGTTTGGTTGTTCATCTTATTTAGAACATGAGAGACATGACAAGTTAAAGCCTAGGGAAAGCAAGTTCATTTTACTAGGCTATACAGAAGGAGGGAAGAGGTATAGGTTATGGTGTAAAACAATTATAAGAATTGTGACTAGCAGACATGAGATATTTGATGAGAGGTTTTTGTTGAAGGTGAAGCCTCTATTAAGTGATGACATTGGGAGGACAGAAAATTGCCAAAAACATTTGGAGTCATCAGATTGTTTCCATATTCGGAGAGATGTTGCTATTTTCGATGATACAATGGTCGATGAGAAGATTATAGAGGTTCAGACTCTATATGAAGCTCACTTGCAGGAAAGGCTTTTTGGTTTTGCTGTCTCTATTTGTAAGCTTATTTGTAGTGATGATTCTTCATCTTATGATTTGAATGTTGGGGAGCTTGTTGGTGAGTCTGTCGGTGTTGACTTAAGAAAGCCTAGCAAAATTCTTGTGGAGGAGATTGGAATAGATAATGTTGAGTATGCCCTTACTCAATTTGGAACGGAGAAGGTGAAGCATGCTATTTTACTCCATTGGTCTCTCGAAGCTTAATATCTACATGTTCGTCTCCAACATCAGATTTGTTGAAGAATTTTGATATTTTCTCTTATGCATTTTGTTTGTTGATATGCATACCATTTTTTTTATGCTTGAAAAAGATTTTGAAGTTCTGTATGGACAATAGTGCCTAAACTTGTTCATCTTGACTTCGACGCCATGTGGCATACACCCAACAATTTGTTAAGATATGGCGATGAAGAGAAATTTTATATTTGAATCAAGGTGGAGTGTTAAATTTAGGCGATTCAAATGTTTTCCAAAGAAAAACGAAGTTAGCTAATTGATTTTATCAGTCAATTATGTTATAGGTGGAAAGAAAAAGCAGAATATTATGTGTGATTGCTTTTGGAGTAAGAAAACAAATTAATTAGCTAATCAATTATTTAGTTAAAGAATTTGTTATATAAAGAAAGAAAAGATTGCTGATGGAGATTGGTTCAAGCAAGAAAAATTATGAAAACCAGGACCACCACTATCCATTTGCATAGAAACCAAATCACTGATATTTGGAAAGATTTCAACATAATTGGACAATTAATTATCTTAATCTTCAAGTAACTCCTTCACCAAGTCTATTTAACCGAAGGAAGTTCATTTTCATACGAGTGTGTGAGAGAGCATTCATCATTATTCTTTTATTCAATAAACCATAATTTATGTAGTCAAATCAAATTAGGGGTTTTGAACGCAAACAAGTCTTTGGAGAAATTGATTATTCAATTTGTAATTATAAGTTATTCTCTCCACTTTACTACCTATAATTTTATAATCTCTTCTCTTTTGTACTCTCTTTCTTCAATAAAATAAATAATAGTTGTTTGTTCCGTGGCCGTAGGCAATCTAGCTCAATGACTTTAAATCTATGTGTTCTATACTCTTCTGTTTTTCTTTATTTGGTGATTGTTTTTTATTGAATTGGTGGTTGATAATTAATCGACAAGCTAGATCCTTCTTTTGGTTGCTTCCACGCCTTAGTATTCCGTTGTAGTTTTGGAGTTGGTGTAAATTAATTAAAATTTTGCACAACAATAACAACATATAGTATGTTGTTTTATTTGATTATTGTTTAGTGGGTTGAGTGGCTTACATTGTTGGTAGATTTGCAATTGGTTTGTTTAGCTTTTTAAGTTAAATGATTGTGAAGCGAACAAAACAATTATTGGCAATGATTTAAATATCAACTCCTTAAATATACAACATTATTAGTAGAGAAAATAATCCAGTAAAAACATCTAGTATGTATTGGTAAAGATCTTTGTTTGTTGTTTTGTATCATTCCTAACAAGTGACTTGTTCAGTTGTTATTTTTCCATCCAAAAAAGCTAAACCGAAAAATTTCAACATCCAATAAACGTAGATAATTCAACAATAACTAAAAAGACTTTTTGAATGTCATTTTAGGTGGATGATACTATTTGCGCTCATCTTTACACATTATTTCACTTATTTATACTCACTTCCAATCAAATACTTCACTCATACACACATTCATATTTTCATAATTTTTTTATTTCCTTAAAATTATGACTCGACTTCACCTCTCTTCAAACAACGGAATCAGAATCTCTTCATTATCTTTTTTTCCAATGTAATGCTACCTCATTACATATGAATCCAACTAATTTGATTGCAAATAAATCAAATTTAATGTAAGCAAATTTATCTTTTTCATAATATGTATGACTCCCACTAAGATTAACGTAGTAAAGAATACTTTACAGTTCAAATTTGGTGCTATGATAGAACATAGCAAAAGACCTTCAATACAACAGCGGTAAAAAATATGCAGTCATTATTACTTTTGTTATCGTTTCAACTAATAAAAGAACGAGGAAACCAATTGTAATAGAAAACAATATGATATAATCAAATTATTATTACAACTTCTCTAGAATAATGAGATTAAAATAATATTGATTTACATTCATATCCTAAATATAATTAAATATCTTATCTTATCAACTCCTAATCTGAAATTGATAAAATATTTATAGTTACATTATTCACCTTGTTTTTTTTTTACCATTAATGGTTGATACGATTGAAAATAATTATATTTAAGGATTAGATTTTATTCTATTTCTACGTCGTTCGATTAAGCATAACCATTTGCATTTACTTCAAATATTCTTTTAATTTTAAGGTGGTTTCTGAAATATGTTTTATGATTTAATCTTATTGAACATTTAAGTGGCGTTAGTAGTTGTTTATATGAGTGTGTAATGTACCAACCTTTTAGCTAAATGTACATTAAAACAACATTCTTAAATCCATTTTATTTTCCATTCATCCCCTGACAAAAATATACAGGTTTTTGGATTTTCTTTTTATATTATATACATACACGCGTACATCTGTGCATGTACATACGTATGTATATATACTTAAAGTGACACTTCAAATGTAGTTTTAGTAAAATTACGACTTATTCTTAGCACCATCCCGTTTTGATGTATTGAATTAGTAAACCGAATGTAACAAATTATACTAAAACATGCCATGGTTGGTTTGATGATTGTTAGCAAGCGAACTAGTCATTCTTGGCTTTGCTCTTACAAATACGTAATGACTAATGTAAGAAAGAGAACTTAAAAATCATTAGATATGCTAAAGTGAAACGATTCGGTTTGAAATGTCTAATGTGTCATTTGCAAGTCTATAACATCTTATATGCCATAATATGAGCTTAAATAATAATAAGATTAATGAAATAATAATTAAAGAAATTCAATAAAGAAATTACTCTAGGAGAAATTTAATTAATCAAGTATGGAACACTTAAAAGATTAATTGTGTTTTGAGATATAAGGGTTAATAACTTTGGATTTTCGAAACAAGAGTTTGAGGAATTAATAGACTAAGAATAGAGTTTTAACCCAAAGTCCAATATTATTAACTCTTATATCTCTAAATAGATACCATTCTCTTTATTCTACTTTTACACAAAAACATAATAATAAACATATACAAGCCCCCTTCACTAGGAAGAGGAGAGCAATTAAAGAGAAAATTCAACTTTTACTTTCTAAGGAAATAAAGAATTTTAATCAAGAACTTCATTTAAGTGGGTAATATTAACCCCATTTGTCATCCAAACCTATTTAGATTTGGATGTTATGCATATTTTCTATTGGTAACATGTTTAGATGTTGATAGACAAATCATATACGAATTCTATTGTTAAACGACTACGTTTATGATATGTATAAGGGTAAATATATGAGTTAATCAGTTCAAAATGATTTGAAATTTGATATGTTGTATCTGATATTAGATCTAAAAATGAGTTTTGAATTTCATAATTTTCGGATGAGTAGATAGATTATTATTAATTTTCCAAGATGAATATAGGTGGTTTGGATGTAAAACAATGTTTCTAAATATTAAAATTTAATATATTTTGATCCAAAAATATCCCTATTTTTTAATGAAGGCGGAAGAAAGTGTTATGATTTTCAATGAATATTTTGGAATTTTCCCATAACATTTCTAATTTATATGAATTAAATAGTGAGGTAGGATGTTACCATAATTAATCATTTAATTAGGGAAACGAGTTATTAAAGGAGTATTAAAGGGGCTTGTTTCTTAATTGATTGCTATGATTTTAAAGCCGATGAATGGAAGCATGGCATGTGTAAATACTAAGTCAAAACTTATTACTTTGTAAAGTAATATGGTAGATTTTAACTTAATTACGAAATTAATATTGTATTTTCAATAAGGGCATAATTTCAATGGAAAAAAAGTTTACATCCTCAATAGTTATACCTTCAATGACATAAAGGTTTATATCTTCGATAGTTATGCCTTCGACCACATAAATTTTTTCTACCTTTGATAGCCATACCTTTTATAACATAAAGGTTCATATCTTTGATAGTGATACCTTCGATATAGTAAAGGTTCATATCTTCTATAACTATACTTCGATCACAGAAAGATTTTGACAACAATTGGTTCATACTTTGATTTAGGAGTGCTTCAAACATTCCATAAGAGGTAAACCATACATTCGCTAAGAATAAACCATACATTCGATAACCAATGGTTTGTACCTTCGACAAAAAAATTCATACCTTCGATGAGAGATAAACAAAACATTCAACAAGTGTTAATCCATATTTTCATTAAGGAAAATATATACCCCCAATTAATAATGTAAGTGTATATTCAATAATATTTTGGAGACCAATTTACATAATGTTTAACTTAAATTTATTTTGAAACAGTTTCAATTTCCTTTATTAATATAGTAGTCCAAATATTTACAACAACCTAAAGAAATAAAAACTACATGCAACAAACTTCTCAACGTCTTTATATAATTATATTTCCATGTTTCAGGCCCATTAACGCCAAACTAGCCCAAACCCACTCCATTAATATTTAATGCATGATGCTTCTGGATGTCTCGTTCATTCAATACTTCATTTCACTTTCCTAAAATGCAATTCCTTTTCTCTTATTAACAATAATGGCATATCTGGAAAAAAATGTTTCTTCGTTCCCCCATCCGAAACCCTCTTCTGCTTCAATACTCTTGATTATAAGAAATGAGCTTTAATAGTCTGGTTGAATCTTATTTTTCTTCATAAGTTAGCTTGAAAGGCTTCCAATCCATTCGGATCTGTTGGAAATCCACTGGATAATCCTAGATTTGATGACTCACTCTGCAACTGATGCGTATTTTTCAAACTTCCCTTTTAGATATGCACTTTATAGCTTGATTGACTTATTTTTGATATCATTTCCAGTGCAACTACTACTAGGGTTGGCACATTAAATAGGTGTGTTGTTTGATAGTTCCTATAATAAAATTTATGTAATGATAAACGTAAACTAAAACAGGTAAAGGCTTGGATCTTTAGCTCGTTGTGAGTCGGATATAGTGGACTATCAATACATGCACAAGCAATTGGAGGTCTGGTATAACTCATATAACCCACTCTTAACATATCTCCTAATCTGCCATGCTGTTTTGGTTTTGTGGATATCTAGATTTAGATGCTTTGATGTTGATCGATTCGCTTATTTTCTTGCATGTTATGTGTTTTGTTTTATGAACAAGGTTAAACACTCCATTATTTCTCTCTCTCTCCATATGCACTGTATTTTAGTTAACAAAACAGGTTTAGCAATATCAGAACTTTTGTTATCTACACAAAACCTACTTTCAATATGTTTTATCTCCATGTTTATCACCAATTGTTCTGTATTTGTTGCAGGCCATTTAAGTTTAATACGACACTATTTCCAAATAAATACCGAAATCTTACATCTAAAAAATAGATGCTCGATATTTTCCTTCATAGCATACGGCACATTCTGGACAGATATTTATGTGATTTTGGATGAGTTTTTGTTTGGTTGGTAATAGTTGTTTATAACATGTATAAGAAGATCACCATTTTGGGTAATAGATTTGTTACCAAACCAATCTTGCCCATATTTTATTTTCTAAAGCACATCTGATTGTATTCCATAGGCTCTTGAATAGATACTTTCCATTTTTAGTACATCTCCAAATCCAATAGTCCTCGTTTCGATCATTATCAATCTTTTCTTCCTTAACATCTTGCCTAGGCGATCCCAAAAAACTGTAGTTACTAGGTCTCTACTGCTGATTATTAATTATATCCCCTGCCAACACCTTTTGACTTCATGTGATATAGATCAGGTTACTACCTAATTTATTGATTAGTCTCCCTTTTGTAGCCAAGGTCATACCACAAAGAGGTCGTCAATCCATTTACTATTTGCTTCTTCATACATTGTTCTACTAGATGTCTAACTCTTGGTACAAAGTTCTATACACCCTCCCGATTGTTCTTGAAATCCAATTCCCAAAATGATTTTTTTTTATGTATTTCCCATGCATCCAATTTTCCCAAATCGCCTCATTATTGACCCCTCTTTATACAAGTTTTATCCCCATTAGTGCCTTCCAGATTACGTAAATCCATACACCTCTAAATTATGCCTACATAAGGTTTTAAATCTCCTTCATCTCATCTGAGATTTTCTTCAAAATTCGAGATTTGACAGCTTAGTTAATTATCAGAGTTTTAAATCTTCTTCATTTCAGCCAAGATAACAGCCCAATATTTTCTTCAAAATTTGAGATTCGAAATCTTATGCCTACCTATAATATCCCATGAACCTTGTTACTCTTGCCTCCAAAATTATGATAAGATTACCTCCAAAATTATGATAAGATTACATATAATATCCCATGAACCTTGTTACTCTTGCCACCAAAATCTTATGCCAAGATATCATTTCCCATGCAAAGCCACACCAATATTATCTTCAAAATTTGAGATTCAAAATCTTATGCCTCCAAATTTTTTAGTACATCTCCAAATTCAAAATTTGAGATTCGAAATCCTATTTAATGTGGCACTAGGTCATTTAAAGCATTGCATCCAATATCCTACAATAGGATACACCGATGATCTCAAAAGCTCTATGCGTCCAATTATGCTAAGAGGTCTTGGTCTCCACCCTTCAATTCTCTGTTATATCTTATCTAGCAAGCTCTCACAATTTATATCTCTTAAGTTGGCATTCCTTAGGGGAATTCCTAAATACTTCATCGAAAGTGTTCTTTGATTAATGTTGAGCATGTAAGCGATCTAATCTTTATTTGGCACTTCTTCTCCGAAAAAGACATGAGATTTCTCCTAGTTTAACTATAGCCCTGAGCTATCAAACATGCATTAAAAAACTTCTTTGATTGCTTCTACTGCTTTGATGTTTGCTCTAGATAAAATTAGTATATCATTTGCAAAGATGATATGTGTAACCCTATTGTTTCCAGATGAAATAGGAACAATCTCACCTATTTCTGCCTTTTCTTCCATTAATAGTGTGAAATATTGCATTACTAAAGTGAGGAAATGGTGATAAGATTACCCTGACACAGCCGTTATCACAATTGAAATAACCCACAGAACAACCTTGATTGTTAATTGCGAACATTGCAGTGCCGATGAGTTCTTCAACGTTTTTTAACCATTTCTATGGAAACCCCATACTTCTCATCATGCGTATAACAAATTGTCTATCCATTGATTCATCAGCTTTCCGCAAATAAACTTTTGTACATATACTTTTATTCTCCTTCCTCTTAAAGCCCTTTACTGCTTCATGAGAAACATAATACCATCCCTACTTGTTCTTTTTTAATTGAAAGCGCACTGGTTTTCTAATATTAAAGAGTCCTTGAAAATTTTCATCCTATTACATAGCACCTTAGACAGAATTCTAAAAGTCGTATTGCAGCAAGCAATGGGTCTAAATTGTTGTATTGAAACTACTATCGGATTATGATCGCTCACTCCTGAAGAGAGGTAGTGTGCCTTGGTGTTACAAAAATTATGCATCCATAGAATGTTCATAAACACCCTATCTATCTAGTTATTGTATTTTTGTCTAGGACTGACTACCATGAAAAATTGAATCCCAAGATATATGTTTCTGTAATACCTGTTCTGATCATCCAATTGTCAAGTTCTTTCATCTTACTTAAGGGCAATATATTACCTCCTGAATTTTCTTTGGCCAAATGAATACAGTTAAAGTCTTCGAGAATTATCCATGGCTTGAAAATTCTATAAGCATCATCTTCTAAATTCTTCCATAATTTTTGTCTTAAAATTTCAAAGTTTTAGGCATATACAAAAGAGCAGTTACATCCCGCTCCTTTACATCACTAACTCCAGAGTAATATTCTAATCACTCATACTTACTATATTATAACCCTATGTATTCACATTAACAAGAATGAAAATTCAGCATTTATAGTAGAGCAATACATTGCTTATTATTTCCTATTGATTTGCCATTAATCTTTTCAGATCCTTGAGCTCATTGAATTTCAATTTGTTTTCAAGAATACCAAAACACGTAACATTATACTTATTTATAACCCTCCTTACCTCAGCTATTATGTAAGGCTTGTGAAAGCCTTTAATATTCCAATTGGTTACTGATATTACTTTAATTTAGATGAGCTATGTAGTACCCTGCTTTGTTTGGCTACATTTCTCTCCAAGTTATACTTTTTATCATTCCCTCCATATTTTGGATTTCTCGTTACCAACTGATCTTTGTTAATTGCCACAAATTTTCTCATTATACTTTTCTGATTGCAAGTTGAGGAACTGGAACTCTTGTAACACCTCGTAAAATATGATAAGAAATTAAGTAATTAAAATGAAGATTACATATCGAAATTCTATAAATGTTAGAATTTGGTCATGGAAGTTGCACAATTGCGTTTGTGGTAATTTTCTAATCAATTTTCTTATAATATGTTGAAATCAGAGTTCAAACGGAGAACTTATGGATGTTTAAAGTTTTCGAATTTGAAATAATTCAAATGAATTTAAATTTGAAAATTTAAATATTTGAGTTTGAAATTAAAAGTTTGAATTTGAATAATAGTTAACGTTAAGGGAGACTTAATGTTTAAGGAAACATTAATTACAAATCTGGTTAACATGTAAATTAAATAAGGTATTTAATAAATAGTTAACATAACTTAAAAAACACATAAATCAATGGTCTCAGAAGGATGATCAGTGGACCGCTCTTGGGCAGCGGTTGACCGCCTAAGTTAGCGCTTGAACGATGGGTTGTCCGGCAGCTAGAATTTTGCTTATTTAACTACCCAAATTTTATTATTTTTGATCCATGGTTCTGATTTCTTTTTACTTCTATAAATAGATCGTTAGACCCTCCATTTTTCCTTTACAAAATTCTATGGCAACGACGAAGCTCTGTCAAATTCTTTCCCCCTTAGGGTTTCAGAAATAGTGAACTTTTTGGTGAGTAATTCTAATTTCTAATCTCTAATTTAAATTAATCCTTCTTCTCCTTATCTTCTAATTTCTGAAATCTAATATATATATATATATGTATATATAATTTATTTATTGTATATTTAAAAAGGAAAGATCGAACAGAGATTTAGAAGCGGTATAATTTGGATCTCATCACCTTTTTCTTCTTTAGATTCCAGAATCAGTTAGAATTTTTAGGTAAGAGGGTTAGATGTTAATTCTTTTGATTTCTAATTTTATTTCTCTCCAGTTTTTTATTGTAGATCTAATTTCTATATAAAATTCACTTTGTTGTATACGTCAAAAGAAAGCGATCTGAAAAAGAATTAGGCATGATGGAACCAAATGCAGTTATGAAGCAAACAATTCTCTATAAGTGAAAATATCAAGTCTTTCACATATTTGTAATTGAATAGTATTTATTTGGATTTGATGTATACCTTGGGAAATTTTGGTAAACGAAAATTTAACATCTAAAATCCCTAGAATTTTCCTAAGTAAATATCAGTCTTTGTATATGTTGAAATTATAATTGTTTTTTGCATTACTATATTAGAATCTAATTATTTGTTTAGAATTAGATAATGTATGGTCCATTCAACCTATTTTCTTGTTTTAAATTGGAGTGCTTAAAGTTTAAAGAGAAAATAAATTGCAAATGGTGTGTAATGTATGAATTGAACTATTTGCAGCTTGCACCGCCTATTTCTATCACTCAGGTAAATAAGGAACTCCTTTCTCACTCTAAAATGATGGTTGAATTGAACACAGGTGATCTAATTTGTGAAGGTCTATTCTTTATAATAGAGAAGGGATTCTGGTTTATTAAAATGGAACAAGCTGTAGGTATTCCATAGTTGTACAAATCTATTTTATTTGGCTACGGTAGTAGCAGTTATTAATAGAATTATAGATTTGTATGAGATTGTTATTTCAAAATACCTTGTAAATGAGTTATTATTGAATTATTGTAACATAATGATTAGACCTTAAAATATACGTATATAATATTAATATATTGATTATTAAAACCAACAACATCTTCATTACAGCGTGTTGAGCGTTATAATTAGTATTATCAGAATAGTTAGGGTATATTAATTTATAGGAAGGAAGTAAGTGTAAATTAGGGAGTTAACTCCTAATTAAAGGCATAATAAGGGGATACCTTATATGACTTCAATTATTAATTTTGTAGGATAATGTATGTATATAATGGATATACATGTAAGTTATGACTAAGTTATAGGGATGCGAAGTTAGTTTAAAGCTACATGGAATTCTGTGTAGTTAAATATGGCTACCAGCGGTGTGACTTTGCCGACCAATGTGGGACATTGCTTATAATAAATAACCATAGTGGCTGCGATTTTAGTCCTAATTATGTAGAGCAAACCTGCCTAGTTAATCTAGCCACCGGTACCTATGAATAGTCAGAGTAATGTGAGACGTCATGAGTGGGTTATGCGTCATAAATTGCATTTCGGATGCAGTAGGTGAAATTCTATGGAGAGGTCCGCTTCGGGTTTGAGGTATTAAGTGGCTATGGTATGGTCCGCCTCTTTATTAGGAAAAGTATTTAGTGACCTAATGAGATTTCTTAAGATGTCAACTAGGGAGAACCATATAGGGACCCGTCTTGGGTTAGGTATTAAACGATGGGGACATGCCTATTTTATGGGTCTTAAATGGTTAAAGTCAGCCTAATCCCTAATAAAAAGGTATTAAGTGGTTTGAAGGTTCGCTCTCGCATCGTTAATTATAGTTTCATTTAAATTTGGGAGTGGGTTAGGTATTAAATGACGGGATCTACCTATTTTATAAGTATTAAGTGGTTAGAGTTTGTCTTATCTCCAGCAAAGGGTATTTATTGATTAAAGTGTTTCCTCTTACATCATAAACATTAGTTACGTTAGAGTTGCATAGTCAGGCAGGAACAGCCTTCTGGTTTATAGTTGGCTTTTGTATAGTTGGTCTGGGAGACTCTTCGGCCTTACAATTGACTTTATATGGGTGTTATATAGTTGGATTGGAAGAGCCTTCGGGCTTATAGTTGACATTATATGTATGTTATGATTTTAATACATAAAACATATTTCTTATTTAAATAATACTGCTCAAATACAATTATGGTAAAGCTTGAGATTTTCATTTCACCAGACATTTGTTGTTCTGACCCACTCCTCATTATGCCACTAGTTAGGGAGTAACGTTGATTTAGGAGACGAAGGTGGAGGTGAAGACTTGTAGAAGTTATCTATCTATTTATGCCTTTTAAGTATTTTTATTGTACCCAATTTAGAAAGTTATGTTATTTTGAGATATTGTACCATGGAGGCTTTATGTAAACATGTTGTAGTATTTAACATGCTATGTTTTTGAAATGATTTTTTAACGGAATGGGTACTTGTATTTGATATTATATTTTATCCATTCCGCCATGAGATATTGAAAGTATAGATAGAATGCTTTATGTACTATGTATTTTTTTAATTTTTCAACTTAATAACTCGTCATGAGATGAGCCTACAGTTCGACAGGGTTTTGTTAAGTCAAATTTTGGTCCATTTTGGGGTGGGTTATTATAGCTGGTATCGAAGCTTAGGTTACTCGATTAATAGGGTTAGGTATACGTATGAGCGGTGTACTTGTTATTTTTGAAAGTATTTTCAAAACCCTAACCATATGTGTGTGTGTGTATATATATATATGCTTGATTTGAATTTGCCTTATAATTTCTGGCCATAGAAGTAGTTGCGACCATATTCAGAAAGGATAGACGAGACAATTATGGGTTGGAAAGTTGCATAGAGAGTACGAAATGTGCGACGGAGGTCGTATCTAAAGAATGTTTTTGGAAGAGATTATAACTCTAAAATTAATAGGGAAATAAGAGTTCAATAAATTGAATTTGCAAGAATTTAATAAGGATATAAATGGACCTACTAAAAAGATTATTAGGGTAATTATGTAGAGGTAAAGAAGTCATAATATGAAAAGTTGGATGAAAAAAGAAATGTCATTTGGAATTGTCCGATTAGAATAATCATTTATTACGGACAATCAACATTTATAGGAATAGTAAATAAGCATGTTAGGTAGTAATTAAATACTACAAGATAGCATGGCTATAAACATTCAAAAGTAAGGGTTGAAAGAAGATGAAATTGCAATAGAGAAGAAATTTAAAAAGAAGTTGTTGCTTTGAAAAAGTTTTCTATAATCTAACCCCTTGTGAAAGAATTTGATAAAGAGATTTTCTTTGGACACTTCTTTGAAATGTTTGAATGGATTTTTCAAAAGACTTATTAAGAAGTTGTTGTTCTAATAATAAAATTTGGAAAATCATTATTTAGAAAGAAGTGGAGTTAGAAGTTTTGGTTAAAGGATTTTTGGTAAAAGGTGCATTTCATTTTTCAAACTCTTTAGCTTAAAAATTAGTCGAGTTAAAAAGTTTCCAGTTTAATGATTTATGATAAAAGGATCATTCTTTGAAATAAATGTAAAGTAGAATGTAGGTTGGACTTGATGATTTTTTCTATTTCATAAATTTTGGTGTTCTTTAACAATTCTTCTTTTAGAAAAATAATAATGGAACATGATTAAAATGAGGTAGAAGTAATTTAAGTACAAAAATTGTAAACCCAGGCAATATTGGGAGATTTGGATATGACTAGCATTAGGGACTTATAAAATAAGATTAGTAATCTAGTTAGAAATAAAATAGAAGAGGAGTGAAGAGAATGGGATAGGAAAATGATGGGATAAGTGTTTACTTTGTCTACTCAACTTTTCATTGTTTAAAGTTAGAGAAGATGTTTCTGAATGTGTTGAATTAAAAGATCAACTTTTAGAGAAATAATTATTTGATGTAGAAAGTTTTTGATAAAGGGAAATTACTTTGCTTCTTTTTGGATTAAGCAATCCTTTTTGAAAATTTTGATAGTTTGATTTACCAATTGAGTTTTTGAATGTTTTGGGTTAAAGATATTACATTTAAAGAATCAAGTCTTTGAAGTAAAAGTATTAGAGAAGAGTAATTATTTTACTAAGCAATATTAAAACCTTTAAATTAAGGTTAAGAATAAAGTGGTAAATCTTTTGAAAATTGGAAAATTTATGTTCAAAATATTTTTGGACGGTTTTGTCCAAATGTTTAATAAAAATAGAATAGATATATGGAATGAAATAAAGTACGGTGTTTATATTTTTTTAAGAATTCATTCGATAAACTGTTTTTGAAAGTTGGAAATTCTTCTGAAAAGTATGCCAAAAAAGTTTTCTTTCGAGATGTGGAAATTCTTTTGCAAGTTTGAATTTTAAATGTCGCATACTATCATAACGTGGATTTATATTTTTATATTTTAAGGAGTAGATAGGGATCACTATCTAGGAAAGAAAGGTTAAAGGTTTTAAGATATGAATTAAATAGGAATAGGATGTATACATGATCTCGGAATTGGAAATCAGTCCTAAACATTTATTTGTAGAATGTTGGTAAGGCTGTGAAGGTATTCCAAGTCTATAATTAGGTTGTAAGTTAGGTTGCTCATGGAATGTGAATTTCCATTTTTTGATTTATTGTAGTAGACTGCCTGTAATTTCCGTAAATTACCTAATTCCTTAAATACATAAAGGTACAATGCTTGAATTTGACAAGGGATATACCAAAATGGAAAGATATGTGTAAGATGTTGATAATCTTTACCATAGTTTACACTATTTACTTCAATAAAAGAAAAAGAATCAATCCCTTGTAGTTTGAAACGAGGCAAAAATATCACTTATGGTTAATTTATGGAAATTCTTAACGATAATTCTTTTTGGAAGGATAACTCCAATACGTAAAACATGGAAAAGAATGTTATACTTTATAAATCAATAATTAGAAATAAGAAATATATAAATAACATAAAACGATATTTTTATTAATTATAAATAGCGTAGTAATTATAGGACTAGGATCTATAGACATTAATTACAGCTTTAATGGGTAATAAATTTGTAATTAATAGAGGATAAAAATGAAAATGGAGAAAGGACTGATTAAGAAAGCTAATATGGTATTTTGGGAGGAATTGAACACTCATAATTAGAAAATCTTGAAACTGGTAATAGATTGAAATTGATTTAATAAGGATTGGTTAGAGATTGTCTGTTTGGCATCAGTGACTTGCAGGTAATGGATATTTATTATAACTAAGAAGGGAAATTAAGAAAGGTAGGTAATGGTGAAATGACAGTCTTGGAATGAACATCTCAAATTGGTAGTGAGCGTTAGGACCCAACATCATTAACACCAGTTAATGATTAAGGACAGTTTCCAGAAAAAAATTTCTTTAGAGTTTTTGGGTCGAAATCAATAGTTGTCTCCTTTAGGAAAAGTGTTTGATATAGTATAAGCATGTTCATGTTTTATCACTATGTTGGTTTTAGGGATGAGACTAGACTGCTAAGTAAATATATATATTAAGGAACATAGTAAATAGGGAAATTTCGTAAGGATACTTCACCAGCGATAAAACATAGATAAGACTGGAAGTTAGATTAGAATGCTTCAAACCCAAAGCTTGTGGAGTGTCACCTTTCACCCTGATTGTGATAAGTTGTATAGGGATATGGAGAGAATTTTCTCATTGATCATGGATAAAGAAAGAGTCGCTGAATATGTTTTCATATGTTTGATGTGCCAAAGGATTGAAGCTAAGCTAGGCAAACCCGGAGGCTTGTCATTACCATTGGAGGTTCCGACTTGGAATTTAGAGCATATATCGATGGACTGTATAGATGGGTTGCTTAAAAGCAATGAAGCTATTTAGGATATGGTAGATTGGCTCATTTTGCTTCTGTTGGAAGCAATAGGATTGTAGTATGTCTAACATAGATTTTTTTTCAAGGAGTGGTGCAACCACATGAAGCTTCTGTTAGCATTGTTAGTGATAGAGACCCTTTGTACACTAGGGAATTTTGGAGGAGTTTGCAATCTGCTTTGAGAACGACTTTGGATCTTAGCACTTTTTTCCTCCGAGAGGCAAACGGTTAGACTAATAGGGTATACAAGAATCTAGAAGAATTGATGAGAACTTGCATCATGTGTTTTGGATGACCTCGAAAAATGTAGATGTATTTTGGCGGCGAATGTAGACTGCATAAGACATCTAGGAGTACTATGCTCATAGTAGGTTAGGACATGGTATTCATTCAGGTGTCCCTTCTTAAGAAGGTTAAGTGGATTGGTATATTTGAGAAATTGGCACCTAGGTTCACTGGGCCTTTCCCGATTTTAGAAAGTGGGTGGAAGAACTTGCTTTTTGGGTGGGGCTTCCAAACTCGTTAGCGAAAGTCCATGACGTCTTTCATGTTTCACACTAGAGGAAATGTCTACATGACATTACCTCTGTAATAAAGTTTGATCAGTGAAACAGGGTGTAACATCCCTAATTTTGAGACACTAAACTAAGAGCTACAATTGCAGTCATCCATAGTATTAATGTACATTGACAAAATGCGGCTACATTAGTCGTATCGATGATATCAGAAGCACATGAATATGAAACTTTTTAACACAATTTAATAATAAACTTTCGCATTACATTACACAAATAAAATTTCATATTCAGTACATAATCCGACTCGATCCCATGTTCAGTGAAAATATAATCATTGTAAAATACTCTAAGAGCGACTTTTGAAGACGCCCCTTGGTTGCTCAGAGTCTAATACTTGGCAATTGTAGAATTTTCCATTACATCCAATTAAGCAGATAAAATGACAGTGGAAAATAAAAGCTTCTAGTAACAGCTAGCTTGCCTTCTGCACATCTCCGAAAGGTTATTCGTCTAATCAGAAAATCCTTAATCCTGACATGCTCAAATGAGTACCCGAGAGTTTAAGGGGAATAACAAAAACTTCAAGTCAGATAAACAGTCTGGTGTGAATAATAACCTATCATCTCGAATGAAATAGATAGCTAGTGAGACCACACTGCTGAGTGGAATGAGTTCTCCTCACTAGTATCTTAACTAATGTCGACCATATATCGTGCTCCTGCATCCACAATATTTAAAACATAATACCATAATCATATGCAAGTATGCAATGGGTTAAGTCTAACCCCTCTATCAATTTAGGGTTACATCTACCCTAAGTTCTTCTAATCTCACAAAGCTGACTATCTATCACAATCCATGGTTTTCTTTGGGTCACTATGAACCTATTAGTTTTCATTGACTAACTTATAACCTATCAAAATTCTTACGAACTACCTGTCCTGAATCATAGTTGTCATGGGATCACTAAGAACCTATTAGCTTCCACCAATAAAACTTTCAATCATAGTTTTCATGGAACCACTATGAACCTATTGGAATTTTCCAACAACATTTCCCAAATCATAGTTTCCATGGGATGACTATGAATATATTGGATACTTCCAATATCATACATCAAATCATATTTTTCATAGGATCACTAGAAACCTATTGGATATCTCCAATGATATTACTGAAGCCATAGTTTTCATGGGATGATTACGAACCTATTGGATATCTCCAATAAAATTTCTCAAGCCATTGTTTTCATGGGATCACTATGAACCTATTGGACCCTTCCAATACCATATCTCAAATTATAATCTTTTGATTAGTTTGGGCATCCTAATCTTTAATCTACCTGATCTCATGGACGCAATTCTACTCACTCAGGAGCTAAATCTGATTATACTTACTGTTGGGTCAACCTATATTTTGCCCTTAAATATCTCAAAATGCAATTATGGTTCATGATGATGTGAGTATGATAATAGTAATCATGTAAAATAACCGATTAAATAATAACAAGAACATATATTATCCATCATTCGAATATGTTCAATCAATTGGCCTCTTATAATTACTTAATCTCATGTAATAACTTTCTTTGGTAATTTCATATCAAAAATTGGGCTACGAGATAATTTATTCCTTGAAAACATTTATCATTATATATGATTAATTTTCTTAATTCATATTTAAAATAATATAAATTTCTCATGCCAATTTATAATCCATTTCAATATTGCCTTGTATACCTTTGGATTCAGTGAGTGGATGTCACACCTCCGCATTATAGGGCATAATGCGATAAATTAGAATATGTTTATCATTGGAAATTTGCCGCATTAATATGGCCGACATGGGATTTCTTATCCCTTCATATTAAAACTTTAAAAACAGTTCTAATATTATTAAAATATAAGACTATAATGCAAAAATCAATGTTGTCATAACATAGAAATTTATAGGTCGTCAAACCTATTACATATAGCCTTTTATACATAAAATACATAAAAGCCGACATTGATGACATGCAGCATCAATATTATTAAACCACTGATATCGGGTGCTTCAAAATAGTAAGATCAGCATTGATGACTTTCAATATCAATGCTTAAAACTGTTGACATCGCATTCATAAAATGGGCTATTATGCAGCTATAATAATAATGCCGAAATTGATAACATGCGGAACCATTGCCATTTTATATACTAACGGCATCACCGCCTAAAGTAATTAATGTCAAACTAATACTTAACGACACTACTACCTTAAGCTATGGCGTCAAATAGGAAGTATGCAGCCTTATTTAAAACCATGGCGAAAACTTGTGTCATCAATACCTTATGTTATATATTTTGAAGTAATGAAACAAGGGATCAGTATAGTTTTGGTGTTATGAGATTACTATGTCGCCATAGACTCAATGCCGAAGGCTTTATAATAATAAGACTTCAACCAGAATAGATTCATTCCATACCAATTGAGTTGATATCGTAGGCTTCCATTTAGGTTAATGTTGCTGGGGTTTGGCATAAACGTTGACAGCATGGCAATATCGTAATTAATGTAAAAACTGTTTTATTTCTATTAAAAGCAATTACTTTTCACTAACTCTTAACCCTTGTCAACATTCTATGGGTTAAAAACAATCTCTATCAAATTTCTTTTCACAAAAACTACCACAACCTATTTACCTTCTCAGAAATTCATTTAGCATGCCTTAATCAATATTAATTATTTAATAATAATTAAAAAATTTTCTAACTTATTTAATTGATAAAAAGTTATATTTACATGGGAAAAATCCTTAAAATTCACCAAAAACCAGAATTAACATATTCTTTAACATATAAAAATTTCAAGAGCAAAATCCTTATTTATTTTTAATAGTTGAAACCTGAAACAAATGCCCTTTCTTTCTTAGGAAATTCATAAAGTATTTCTGTTAATTTGAAAATTTGTGAAATTGAAAACCATCTTTAAAATTATATTTTACACAACATATCCAAAAATCAAATCGTTTGGAGATTATAAACTATGGTTTGGACCATAAACCTGTCATAATAATTTCATAAAAAAATCTAATAATTCATTATTTAACCAAATAATGGTAGAAATCTAGCATGGCACAACATAACATCATCAACGAATCAAAACCAATCAGACCCGAAACTAAACAACCATAAAAATAAGATGCTTTATTATCATTCACCTTACTTTGGATAATGGAGTTGAGATTTCATGGAGAATGTTTTCCCTAGCTTTTTCCCTTCAAATTTCCTTAGCTTTCTTCTTCTATTCTTCTTGTTTAATGGCCACCTCTTGTTCTTTTACCTCGATTGTTTTGCACTTGTAAAAATGAGAATGATATGGAAGAGAGATGACTCAAGGGATAAAAGATAGATCTTTTCCTAATTTTCCCTTCTCATATATTCTTTTATATGTTAAGTTTAAAAACAATCTTAATAATTGATTAGTTAAGGCCCGACCTTGTTAATTATCAAATCACATCCTCCTTATCTTACTACACATCACATTATGATATTTAATTTATTTAGTTAACTCTCCTGAATAATGTTAATCTAAATTAGTGGTATTAAAAGCTCCCTTCTTTAAAGAATTTTGTCCTCAAAATTTCGTTATGGATAATAATAGGCATATCAATCATACACACATCTGGAAGATCACATTACAACAATACTGGCCTACTTGTCTAGCAAAAAGTTTATATACAGCAAATATAGACACACCATGTGACGACCTAGAATTTTCGAGCATTTAAAATCGGAATATTTAATTGATTTTAAGTATTCAATAGAGTAATTTTAACTTGAATAACGAACAATACAATTTATTTGATAATTAAATTATTGAATTAAACAATTTGAAGTTGGGTAAAATGTTCAATCTTCAGTTTTAAGTCTGTTAAAAATAATACGAAATCATTCGTTCCTCTTCAAAAAAAAAAAAATTAAATCATGGCCGAGTTGTTTTTTCCT
Organism: Allium cepa; assembly: GCA_030765085.1. NCBI lineage: Eukaryota > Viridiplantae > Streptophyta > Magnoliopsida > Asparagales > Amaryllidaceae > Allium > Allium cepa. Next base: position 271,323,063 of record CM060944.1, read on the forward strand.
TCATCTTCTCTCCTCTTTCGTTCGATTTCAAAAAAAAGGGGATCGCCTGTTACTACTTTATTCGAATCGCGATTTGGAGATCGACCTGGATGTGGCGTGTTCGTTGAGTAGGTGTCGCGAGGCCAGGGTAGGTTGCTCGAAGGCGCGCCGCGATGTTGGCTGTGTGGCAGTGCAGTCGAGGCTAGGCTAGGGTTTCTTTCATCCTCGAACTCGTCAGTAAGGTATAATTTAAATGTTGTTTAATTAAAATTAATTTATATATATATTTGTATATGCCCGGTAAAATTAAAAAATAAGAATAATCATGTTTTGCTTATTTACAAAAGAAGCATAAAAATAAATATATTAAATATATGTATATAGTTAAGGGAAGTATATACATGAAAACATGAAAATAAAACAGTATGGTTTAAAACAGTAATTTTAGTAGTCAGAGGAAAATATGCAGTTTTTATATATATATGCAGATAATATATATATATATATATATATATATATATATATATATATATGTTTTCGTCTAAAAATAGAAACAAGAATATATTTTTATTTAAAAGGATATTGATTATTTTTGTAAATAGTTTGAAAACGTAAAATAAAGTAAATATACCTATTTATATTTCATTTACATATGGTGAAAATTTATTTGTTTAATTAAATCTAAATTATTTTAGATACTAAGGATAATTTATAAAAAGAAAATTTGTTTAGATTTAAATTACTAGTTAATTAAATTTATTAAAATGAAAATTTATGGTTCAATTATTTTAAATACTTATAAATCATATAAATTGTTTATTCAAGGTCAAATCGGGAAAACCAAAGCCATATTTGAGGTGGACTGCAAATAAAATAAAGGTGAGTTAATCTCACTCAGTTAAATTTAAATTTAAATGATAAAATTTAAATAATTGTTTGAATGGTTGAATTGATTAATGTGCTATAGTATGAGATATTTTGAATTTGGCATATTATATTGTGCTAACATCTGTGGATGCAGGGAAAAACAGGTTGGAGGGAATCCAACCGGATCCCTCAATATTTATTTAAATTATTCTATACCCTCTGTTATGATGGTTTGATATTCTATGATGAATTATGTTGAAATATTGAATGCTATGGTTCGATTGGTTATGATTGGGTATAATGAATTGTCAAGAATATATAAATTGGATTTTGGAAAGAAATTAAAAGAAGTGAATTTGTAAATAAAATAATTATATAATAAATTTAAAAAAATGAATTGGAAAAGAATAAAGTGACTGTAAAATTCTAATAAATAGATCTTGAGTATAGAAAGGAAAATTTGAATAAACAGAAAGTTAATGAATATTAAATCTTCAGTGATATTAATTAAAAGAAGAAAACATTTATTTAAAATTTAAGACTTAAATTATTGAAAAGAATAAGGAAGAAATTGGGAAAATCTGGAATTTGTATATTTCCGTTAAAGGATTTAAAATCAAACGGAAGATAATAACAATAATAATAAAACTCATAATTAATGAATTTTGGAATAAACTGAGTTAGTAAAGAAATTTATTTCAAATGGAATAAATTGGAAATCAATTTCGAAAATTGATTTAAGTGATTAAAGTTGGAATTTTCTTCTGGATAACCAAGTACGTTTTTTTAAGTAAATTTTTAAATATAAAGTAAATGTTTTAAAGTTGTTTTTTTAAGAAAGCAAGTCTCATAAAATTTATTATTTCTATTATTTAAAGTCTAAAGTAAGTATTTTCTTTAATCTATTCTAGCAGTGATTATTAAGAAGTACTTAGTATTTTGTTTTTTTTTAAAAAATAAATAGAAATCTAGTTTTATATTTTATTAAGTAACCTTATTTTCAAATATTCATATAGTATGTATTTTTAACAAATTATTAAAGTAATTTTAACTTGAATCTTTTAAAGTATATTTTTAAAAGTAAAGTGTTTTAAATTAATTTAGAAAATCTAGTTTTGTAGTTGGTGATTCCAGTGGAAATAGAAATACTTGGAATTTATTCTGAGAAAGGTAGATAGTTTTGAAAACTGTTTTCAAAGGAATTTGAAAAGTGAAAATATATCTTGTGAAGATATTTTTTTTGAGATAAATAAATAATTTGGAAAATTATTTATTGTTTGATGGATGTTTGTGAACATAAATTGATAGTTAAATAACCGACTATCAATATTGGACAAATGCGTTGATCGTTTCGAAGAGACCGGGATCGAGATTTATTTCTCAAAAACCACTTCGATCCGGTTTGTACGTTTTCGTGAAAACCGATTTTGGATTCGAAGATGGAGCAGTGAAGTGCAAGGGCTAGTCGCTACTAATTCTGAGGATATTTCCAAAATGGATGTAGTAGGAATAGTACCTTCGGTTCCATTCGAACCCGGGACGGACTTGTATGGATGAATGCTTGCGAAACATCGTCAGGTGGACGATGGGCATTCTAAGAGATATGTTCTAAAATGGTAACGCTTAGCCTCAAGCCTCATCAAACGGGAATGACTGAAAATCAGAGGTTATGCAGCAAGGCTAGGTGGGTAGCACCCAAGCAGGGTGAGGTCATCCCTGTCTAGATGTCCCTTTTTATTCGGCTTAGTGGGCGGTTGCTGATCCCAACCGCGGGGTGATCTCACTCGGGATTATCCAGTAAGGGGTAGTCCCGGTCTTGTGTTGCAGGGGAGCGGGCGTACTCCTCGGTACGGTGATCTAGGCCCCATACTGTGACAGGTGGTACCCCAGTGCCTAGTCATTAGTTGGAAATCCATTCTCCCTACGAGCCTTGTACGAGTTTTGTTTGTATTACCCACTCTGCGGCTAGTAGCTGGAATTTAATAATGTTGTTATCCCGCTTTTTGGCAAAGCCGCGATACCAAAAGATTGATCGAAAGCGAAGGACAGTTCGCCTCAGAGGTTGATCGTACTTCCTTTCGCCATGGATATCACTGAATTTTATCCGAGTCCAGATTGAGCTACAATTGATAGGACACGGCAAGAAAGACCACAGGAGTCAGCATTTCAAATTTCAAGTCAATCCGAGGTCGTATGCTCAAGTTATGATGGATTCAAGTTAAGAGAAATGAACCTTGCTCGGTTCGAATCCATCACCTCGAATCCATCCGGAACCTTCCCTAGTTCGAAACCAAGAAGCTTGGCCATGCTTCGAATCCATCCGAGCAGGCACCGTGTTCGAATCCATAGCACAGTCACGCCACCTTCGAACCCATCAGGTTCGACTCCATCTAGTTCGAAATCATCCCATGGTCTTCCTTCGTACCCATCAAGAGAAATTGCTTTGAATCAACCAATGTTCGAACCCAGCATTCCTACCTTCGAATCCATCCTCCCGAAGCCATGCTTCGAACCCATCACAGAGGCCTTCTTCGAACCCATCTGTGATACCATCTTCGAACCCATCCTGAGTAGCTTCGTTCGAACCCACTGGGTCAACCAGCCACGATGACGTGTCTTCCATCGGTTCGAATGCGCCGAGATACATGGAGTCGAAGCGGTCAACACGGAGTGAAGTCCGGATTGATTCGAAGTTTGCGCTCCACGTCACCACGGAGCCGCGTGCCATGATGGATTCGAAACCATCGTTTCGAATACATGGGTTCGAACCAAACAGCTATGCCGGAAACCCAATTTCGAATCCATCATATCTCCTAACCTATTGATCCAAATGTCACGAAATTTTCACTGAAGCTTGTGTACATGTTGAAGAATGTCCACGCCAAATTTCACCTCGATTGGATGAATTCTTGATCGGTTCGAATGGAGTTCGAACCGATGCCAAAGTGGGCCCAAACTTCCTGAGACCGTGCATGTGGGTCCCCTCACGTGCCAGACGTGGTCTCCCGAGTTTTCAGCGAAATATCAGCAGCCTACGCCTATAAATAGAGCCCCAGGGCCAACAGAAAATGGATCTTCTGACTCGGAGACGCCGAGACTCTGCCGGATCAAGATCTCCATCATCCTACATCATAATTCTACTGTCGATTTCGAATTTCCAGTTGTAATTTGCTGTTGATTGCTGCAACAACTTGTAATCATTGAAAGAGAATCAATAAAACATCAAAAAACTTCACAGTGGACGTAGGCAACACGCCGAACCACTATAAATCGCTTGTCTACGCATTTATTTTACTGTCGATTGGAGTTTTTGTTAGATAATATCTGTTTTGAACTTGTATTCTTGACTATTATCTCTTCAACGACTCCCGAAGAGTGTTGTGCCCAATTTTGACACAAACACTTTGGTGCTTTCACTGAGAAAACCCAGATTTTGTCCTGCTCGTTGGATCTGTCATCGATACCGGATTGAATAAATCTAAGAGAGAGATCCAGATCGTTAAATCCAACTTCTTTCCCTTCTATTCAGATTTGCATAAAGTCTAGGAAAGGAACTCAACTGTAAAGATGGTTAGCACAAGAACCACCTCAAACGCCGTCAATCAAGAAGAACAGGATAGACAGAATCCTGCCCCTCTACCTCCATCTAATCAAGATGCCGCTGGGCACTCAGAACCGTCGGGTCCAGTTACCCGACAAGAATTGCAGTTGTTACTTCAAGAGCTGACCCAGAGTCGGCGACAACTAGAAGAACAGCTACGCGCTAACGCTGAGCTAATCAACCAGCTGGATCGCCAGAAACGAAAACGATCCATGAGAGATCGTGCTTCTCGCTCTTCTAGCGAAAGTTCTTCATCTTCTGATTATCATAACCGACCTCCACGACCCCGGTTAGATGAGGGTCGTATGCCATCCGCTGGAAACCAACCAACGTTGACCGTTGGACAAATACGAGTTGGTCCGTCGGCCAGCTTCCAAACCGGACCCTCCTCCCGAGGGGGTGCCATTCCTCGTCACGCCGCAGAATACCGCACCACTAGCATCACGGCTGAACCAGGGGTCGACGCTCGAGATCAGTCGGACCCGGACCGTCGTCAAAGCGGTCATACTCCTGAACCGTACGTCCCTGAGGACTATGAGCCGAGAAGGCAAGATGCGAACCGTCGACGATATCCGGTTCAAACCCAAAGTATGGAACGTGACCATACTCCGGCGCAAATGCCGGATCTTTCAACTATGATACGTCAGATGATCCGTGAGAGTCAGGGATTCACAAACGACGATTGGGGAGTTTCCCGAAGTCACACTCCCTTTACGGACGACATTCTTAATGCTGAACCCCCACGGCGATTCCGAATGCCAACTCTGCCCATGTATGAGGGAAGCTCCGATCCCAATCAACATATTCTAAAATATGAATGGTCGATGACTGCTGCCAGAGCCGACGATGCTGTGAAATGTCGTAGTTTCCCCATATCCTTGGGGGGCATCGCCACCATGTGGTTCACCCGATTGCCTCCTCGATCCATCTCCTCATTCGACCAGCTGGCCACAAAATTCGTTGAGCAATTTCGCATGCACGTCGCAAGGCCGAAAGATGTCAACACTCTATCTAGTGTCACGCAAGCTTCCGGAGAGACACTCAGACACTACTTAGAAAGATTCCACACTGCATGTGCAGAGATTAGTAATCCGAACGATAACTCCATCCTTATGGCGTTAACTAAGGGGATCGACCCCGATTCTGAATTTGGCAATTGGCTAGCTGGGAAACCACCTGCGTCATTGGACCGTTTCCATGCCAAAGCAGCTCAATTCCTGAGACGGGAAGACGCGAAACAGTCTAGGAAGCAAACTGACGCAGGACCAAACGCGGGAGGAACCCAAAGCAATGTTGCAATAAAACAATCCGGTGAGAGCTCCGGAAAAGTTCAGTTGAACATTAAAAATAAATAAGCTCGGCGAAGAGAGAGCGTGAATCTACTTAAAAAACAAGATCAAAATCGCGGTCCGCAACGCAAAAATCCGAAGTTCGACAGTTATACTCCTTTGAATATTTCATTGGAGGACTTGTATTTGCGGACCCGTAATGCGATTCAATATGAAAAACCTGCTCCAAGACCGTCATCGGAGAGGCAAATCCAGACGGGAAAATTTTGCAGATTCCATGAAGGCTACGGGCACGATACGAACGAGTGTCGTCATCTACAGGATCTTGTTGAAAAACTGGTCAGGGAAGGAAAACTGGAACAGTTTTTGCGGACGCCGCAGCCCAGATATGCGGGCCCATCCAATCCAATCAATGAACCCAATCGACCGAGGCAGGAGGACTCGACTTGTCCCCGTGGGAGATTGGTGATAAACGCCATCAGTGGCGGGCCTACTCATTTAGAAGCCTGGAACGACGAAGAACCTCGTCACTGTCACACATGACAGGCTCCTTCAATCCATGAATACTTTACAATTTCTTTTATGTTCTGAATTTTGAATTTGTAATAAGGCACTGACTTTGCCACATTTTCTCATTTCAGCAAATAAAATGCTATCTCTTCAAGCTAAAGCTGTGATTCACCGAATACAACATTCAACAATCACGACAAACGAAGTGCTAAGTTCCATCGAACAATGGAATTTATTCAAATAGCGAGTGACTGCGTTACAACCGGCCACTCACTAAGTGAAACCCCAGCTCGGGGGCAAGCCAACACATCGAAGGCTGAACTGGACCAACACACGACAGTCCACTTGATAATTCGTTCCCAGAGTGCGAACGGACTCCAAATTCCCACTGCGCGAATTGGAGTATAAACATTCAATAATTCGTTCCCGGAGTGCGAACGGACTCCAAATTCCCGGAGCGCGAATTGGAGTATAAACACTTAATAATTCGTTCCCAGAGTGCGAACGGACTCCAAATTCCCGGAGCGTGAATTGGAGTATAAACATTCAATAATTCGTTCCCGGAGTGCGAACGGACTCCAAATTCCCGGAGCGCGAATTGGAGTATAAACACTTAATAATTCGTTCCCAGAGTGCGAACGGACTCCAAATTCCCGGAGCGCGAATTGGAGTGTAAACATTCAATAATTCGTTCCCAGAGCGCGAACGGACTCCAACTTCCCGCAGCGTGAATTGGAGTATAAACATTCAACAATTCGTTCCCGGAGTGCGAACGGACTCCAACTTCCCACAACGTGAATTGGAGTATAAACATTTAACAATTCGTTCCCGGAGTGCGAACGGACTCCAACTTCCCACAGCGTGAATTGGAGTATAAACATTCAACAATTCGTTCTCGGAGTGCGAACGGACTCCAACTTCGCACAGCGTGAATTGGAGTATAAACATCAATTCAAAGTTCCCGGAGTGCGAACCGAAGTATCAACACCAACTTCATGATCCCCAAAACATGAATTGGGGTATAAACAGAAGTTACGGGTTCCCGGAGCGCGAACCGAAGCATCCGTGCAAACTCCAGATTCCCGAAGTGCGAGTTGGAGTATAAACGTCAATTCCGGGTTCTTGAAGTACAAACCCAAACATACATGTTTTATCCAAGTTTTCGTCGTGTGAATTGGAGCACAAACACCAAGTTAAAGTTCCCATAGTGCGAACTAAAGTGTTAATACTAACTCCGAGTTAGTAGAATGCAAGTTGAAATGTGAACATCGTTCCCAAGTTCCCGGAGCGCGAACCACGTTACAAGCGTCAATAACACTCGAACTCCTGGAATGCAAACCAGGTTATCGATCTCAAATTATTCTAAGTCCCCGGAAGGCGGACGTGTGCTCAAAACTTGCAACAAGTGCGATCAACCATCATAAATACAAGTGTTGTTCCCCAAAACTGGGGGGCACGAAAGCTAAATATTACTCGCTAACCGAAGTGATACAACGTCCGAAGTTCAACTCATTCATCAATCACAACGTGTGAACAAGATCTTCAGACTTGGAAAATGAGACGAACTCTACTTAAACGGTAAAAACACCACAAGTACACCGGACCGAAAACAAGGCATCGCAAGTACTTAAGCACAAATAAAACAAGAGTTGAAACAAAGAAATAAAATTTTATTTCGACTAACTTAAAACGAGGACTTACACGCAGGTAAGTTCTTCTAAAAAAGAATGCCTACTAGCAGGGGCCGAACCTGCATCTATACACGACCTATTAACGAAAAAAAAAAAACGAAGACAAGTGCATATCTACCAAAACATCTACTTGAGAAGCTGATTTATTTCTTCTTTTTTCCTTCTAACTAGTGGTACATCATCAGTGTCACTAGGGATAGAAATTCTTCGTTTTGAATGCCTCCTCCCCGGCGGTGGCTCTTCGGCAGGAGGCATGATGTCAATATCCTCCTCGGAGCTTGAGTCTACATGGAGGCTACCTGCCGGAGGAGTAGGGGGAACTGGATCCGTAACGGAAGTTGAGACCGTGCCACCCGATGGCGCTACCGTGGCAGGTGTTGGACTCTGCGCCGCCGTGCTGCCGCCAACGATACCGCTATGCCCCGCAGCCTCTATTTCGGCGTTAATCTTAGCCAAAATTTCTTCATCACGAGTCGCATGGGCTTGGCTGGGGGCATCTTCGGCCTGCATCGAAGAACTTGAAGACGGCGGGAGGCTACTAACGATGATAAATGGCAAGTCAGAGAAAGAACCACCCTGCTCACCGAGCAGTTCACTCACCATTTGTTCGTCAGCAGATAAGGATCCCCCCTGCGTCGTCTCAGCAGATACTGCGGTTACAACAGTAGTCTCGGTAGCGATGGCCTTATCTCCTCTGCTTGATTCTTCAGCCACAACAGTCGGCGCAACTCCAGTCACTAGGCAAAAAATAAGAAGTTATTAAAAACTGCTACAAAACAAACACTCTATTCAGAAAACGCTTGAGATAACTTCGGAATACCTTCCCCAGTTTGGCTCGTAGACGGCTGAACGGCCTCGGAGGTACGCTCATGAATAGGAGATAAGCGCGGTTGTTCCGGGTCGTAAGCAGGAACAGGTTGCAGACTGACCATAGATACAGGCATCGACGAAGATGGTGTGGTGACTTCAGTGACAGCAGAATGGTGCTCAACGCCTGACCCCTCTCCGACTTCCAGGGAACGACCACCGATCATTTCCTTCTCATGAGCGATGATAGTGTCGTGAAGAACCTTCTTCTCATCGTCTGTGAGCAGCCGATTCTCCAGTTCGAATCGATCGACCGCTTCACCTGGGTGCGCTTCCTCTTCCTCCTCAACCAATCGGTCCCAGGCGCTACGAAGGTGAACTGAGTAATCTTGAAGCCAGGCTAAGTTTCTGTGCTTCAGCACATTGGCGTTGTAAGTTATGAGCAAATCTTCGATATCGACCTCTAGCCTGGCCTCTGCATGTTGAACCTTCTCCTCCACCTCTGCTTCGACCGCCTGAACTTTGGCCACGGCCACATTTCTTTCAGTGTGAAGCACTACGGCTTGCTCGCAGGCCTCTTGCGCCGTATTATGCGCGTCATCTCTATCTTTAATAATTTCTGCAAATTTAGCCTTGAGCTCATTAAGTTCTTTTAACGCCGCATCCCGCTCAGCAGTGACGACAGTGTTCCGGTGGCCCATGTCTTCCTCCGTAACGTAGTGCTCCTTTTTCATTCTATCCATGGCTGCTTGAGCTTCGTCGACCTTTGTAAGAGCCTCCATCTCCGACTTTCGAGACGATTCAGCCTCAGTATTCAACACTTGTATGATACGGTCTCTTTGAGCCAGCTCGGTTTGAAGCTTTTCAATGGTAGCAGCTCGTTCGAAGGCCAACGCCGATGCCTTATCGGCCGCCCTATACCACGCCTTGTATTGGGAGTAGAAGTCATGCACATAGTCGAGCGCTAACCGCTCAGCCTCAGGCGGGACTCTTTTCAGGTTCGGAGGAAAGACGTAGTTGTCGAAGCAGATATTCGGGAACTCCCTCTTTAATTGCGCGAGTCTAATTGCCCCTTCTCCCGAGATCTCTGTAGGAGGCTGCTCTGCGACTATCGGGGTCATCGCCTCGGATCGTGAAGCTTGAGAAACCGATGTATATCGAGAAGACTCGGAAGGATGAGGGACATGAGCAGGAGGTTGTACGGGATCTCTGGAAGGAGGAGGAGTACGCGACCGCGATCGACGCTTATAGCCCCTGTCCGTGTCATATCTCTCGTGACTAGAATACCCAGAGCGTCCCTGGTCGTAATACCCAGGACGCCCCTGATCATAACCTCTATCCCCTTCACGTCTGCGCGAATCGTAATATGAAGGCTTGCGGGCGTGTCGAAGACTCCCAAGCATTGAACCTCGCTTAGACATGATATCTGCGAAGCAAAATAAAATAGAATTAATCACCTTTCAAAACAGATAGTTTTCAGTCAAAGGTTATGCAGTGTCGTGAAATGTGTATGAATATGCATTCCCCCCGACCAACCGGAAGTGTCAACCTCGCTAGTAATAAGAGGCTCGTTCAATTCTAAGGTGCGATGGAATTCCTCCAACCCGACATCATGTTGAAAAGACACATCGTCCGGGATTGGAAGATCGGCAAGCCCTTCAAAAAGATTTTCAGTTCTCGAAGGAGACGTCTCCGAGATTCTGACTCCGGGAGCAGAACGGGCCGTGACGACCGATTTCCATCTCCCCTTCTTACTTGACTTAACCATGGCAGCCTTGCCTTTTCTCTGCTCCGCGACATCCGGAGCTGCGTCAGTAGGCCCGGTCAACGACTCATCATCGGTGTGGGTTCTTTCAGAGTCCGCTTCCTCAGCTGTGGTAACTTTGGGTTTCTTGTGCTTGACTCGTTTCTTCGAGACGACCCTTAGTGCCACTTCAAAACTTATGCTCTGCCCTTGCTCGATCAAACCGCAGGCCCGGAGATTCCTATCCGTCAATAACACATCGATATCCCTATCTCCATCCGGGACTTCTCGAAGCACTCGCACCATCTCCCTAAAGTGCTCGCCTTCAGGTCGCTGAATCACCGCTGCAAAAAAGAATAAAACATAAGTACCACTTCGGCTGCGATTGCCATAGTAATTATTTACAAACTCAATTATACTCACGTCTGAATAGCCATCGTCGGGCGAATCCAGGAGGACATCTGACATAAAACCATTCTGTCCTATAATAGCTCAACCTGGTCCAGGACCCGTTAACCACTTGGCAGTTTCTCACCGCTTCCAGGAATGTGAAGGAGGGATAATCACCTCGAGTTTTGAAATTGAACAAGTATCTGATCTCAATTGGGAGTGGTGGTCGATGGAGATATTCCATAAATGCGATGAACACGCTATTGATCGACGCATATCCGTTCGGGTGCAGCTGAGATGGGGCGATCCTCAAGAACGACAATACTTCCCTTATGTACTCGTTGAATGGAGGGAGTGTCCCGGCCGCACACGCGTGGCGGTTAAATGCCGTATATCCCTCCGGTGGATTATGCGGTCTATCATTCGGCCCTGGCAGTAGCACATCATCCAGCGACAGGCCGTGTCTCAAACATATTCTCCCCAACATGTCTTCAGAGATATTGGACGGAACGGAATCTGATGGATTGGCAATGAACGACGCATCGGGAAGTTCATCCGGAGCTGGACCAATAATCTCAGGATCAATATCGGGAATCTCTAGCCTCAGAGAGACTGCAACTTGAGTCTCCTGCTGCTGTGAACTTAACGGTTCCATAACTAGCTAACTCACGAGAAACCATCGTTAGACGACAAAAACCCGTGCGTTCCCCAGTGTAACGTGTATGAGTGTGTTGTGCAGTGACATGCATTACTTGAATAAATGTTGCAGAGTTAAAGAAATATGCAAACGACAAGGTTACGGAGTCCAGCTATAATGACCGTCATCGCTGACCGTCATCACCAGTCTGTTTCCATGATGGAAATTGGTTCGGGTAGAAGTTGTTATAGTTCCATCGACGAGCTTCAAAAGGTAGTCATGTATGCAGTTTAATATTCAAGTCCAAATATGCAGGAATGAAGCTCGTCGGAGTTATGCTCGGAAAATTTCAAATTTTGGTATCCATCATGTAGGGTTCGAAACCATCACCAGGACTTCGTTCGAACCCATCCTGACGTTGCTTCGAACCCATGCGTTCGAACCCATCCTGACGTCTCTTCGAACCCTAGCGTTTGAATCCATCCTGACGCGCTTCGAACCGATAGAGAGGTGACAAGTTCGAACCGATCCACTTCGTATCGATACGAAGATGTGAACTTCGAAACGATAGCCTATGGGTTCGAACCCATCGGTTCGAATGGATCCCTCGAATCCCTTGATCGATGCGAACTACACATCCCAACAAGGACATTCCAAGGATCGATTCGAAATCCAGTAAGAAGACGCCACCGTCATCGTTTCGAACTCGAGCCAACGTATCGGTTCGAATCCCTCCCAAACCAGATCTGGTTTTGCCAATCTCGAAGCTACGCAATCGATAAAAAGAAACAGGTTCGAAATGACTTCGCTGTTTGAATCCGAGGCTAGTTACCTAGTTTGGATGACGAATTCAAGGAATTGAAGATTCAGATCTTGAACGGTTCGAAAGAGCGACACTGAGTTTTCTCTTTTGGAGCTCTGAGACGATGAAGTGCACAATAAAAAGCAGGCAACAGTAAAAGTGAAAAGTGAAAAATGCCGTGGTCTTTGCTATTTATATGGGGAGTTGGAGATGACTGAATCGATTCGCGTGCCCGTGGACTCGACCGTTTACAACAGGTCAGAATGCAGAGCCGGTTCGAAATCCACTTTCGAACCCATACAGTTTGAGGCTCCATCGTGTGAAGCACACGGACCACTGCCGCGAACAAAAGTCTCGAAACCATCCCTTCACATCGGTTCGAATGTCAATTTCGAACCCATCCTTACACAAGCGTACTCCATCCCTTCACATCGGTTCGAATGTCAATTTCGAACCCATCACTACCCAAGTGTATTCCAGCCTTTCAGATCGGTTCGAATGACAATTTCGAATCCATCATAACAGCAAGCGTACCGCGTCCATACAAACGTGGATTTCGAACCCATCAATGCTCGAATGCATCGGTTCGAAACATTACGCTCACGCAGTACAAATTCGATTCCTTTAACCTTCTACATCGATTCAGGAGAGGATCGATACGAAGGAACCTTTCAAAACAACCACCAAGCGTTGTCTCAATTCAAATTTCGAAGTTGGTTCAGGAGAGAATCAATACGAAATTCTATAGCAAACCAAACTGACAACAACTCGTGGACGCATGACGTTAACAAGGGTCAAATTAACATATGCACATACATGTTGGACTAACGTTCAATTTTGAATATTCACAGGGATCAAACACTCATCCTGTTACAAATGCGACAGCCAACGGCTAAGCACTATTATACAGCAATCAATCATATCAACGCAAGGTTATAGCAGTACAACATACGAGTTACGACAAAAAAAAGAGAGCAATGATTGTTCAGATAGAGATTGCAGCTATTCAAAGCACGTCATGTTCCCACAAGACGTACTTTGGGGGGCAAAATGTTATCCCGCTTTTTGGCAAAGCCGCGATACCAAAAGATTGATCGTAAGCGAAGGACAGTTCGCCTCAGAGGTTGATCGTACTTCCTTTCGCCATGGATATCACTGAATTTTATCCGAGTCCAGATTGAGCTACAATTGATAGGACACGGCAAGAAAGACCACAGGAGTCAGCATTTCAAATTTCAAGTCAATCCGAGGTCGTATGCTCAAGTTATGATGGATTCAAGTTGAGAGAAATGAACCTTGCTCGGTTCGAATCCATCACCTCGAATCCATCCGGAACCTTCCCTAGTTCGAAACCAAGAAGCTTGGCCATGCTTCGAATCCATCCGAGCAGGCACCGTGTTCGAATCCATAGCACAGTCACGCCACCTTCGAACCCATCAGGTTCGACTCCATCTAGTTCGAAACCATCCCATGGTCTTCCTTCGTACCCATCAAGAGAAAGTGCTTCGAATCAACCAATGTTCGAACCCAGCATTCCTACCTTCGAATCCATCCTCCCAAAGCCATGCTTCGAACCCATCACAGAGGCCTTCTTCGAACCCATCTGTGATACCATCTTCGAACCCATCCTGAGTAGCTTCGTTCGAACCCACTGGGTCAACCAGCCACGATGACGTGTCTTCCATCGGTTCGAATGCGCCGAGATACATGGAGTCGAAGCGGTCAACACGGAGTGAAGTCCGGATCGATTCGAAGTTTGCGCTCCACGTCACCACGGAGCCGCGTGCCATGATGGATTCGAAACCATCGTTTCGAATACATGGGTTCGAACCAAACAGCTATGCCGGAAACCCAATTTCGAATCCATCATATCTCCTAACCTATTGATCCAAATGCCACGAAATTTTCACTGAAGCTTGTGTACATGTTGAAGAATGTCCACGCCAAATTTCACCTCGATTGGATGAATTCTTGATCGGTTCGAATGGAGTTCGAACCGATGCCAAAGTGGGCCCAAACTTCCTGAGACCGTGCATGTAGGCCCCCTCACGTGCCAGACGTGGTCTCCCGAGTTTTCAGCGAAACATCAGCAGCCTACGCCTATAAATAGAGCCCCAGGGCCAACAGAAAAGGGATCTTCTGACTCGGAGACGCCGAGACTCTGCCGGATCAAGATCTCCATCATCCTACATCATAATTCTACTGTCGATTTCGAATTTCCAGTTGTAATTTGCTGTTGATTGCTGCAACAACTTGTAATCATTGAAAAAGAATCAATAAAACATCAAAAAACTTCACAGTGGACGTAGGCAACACGCCGAACCACTATAAATCGCTTGTCTACGCATTTATTTTACTATCGATTGGAGTTTTTGTTAGATAATATCTGTTTTGAACTTGTATTCTTGACTATTATCTCTTCAACGACTCCCGAAGAGTGTTGTGCCCAATTTTGACACAAACAAATGTAACAATCTCGGCTATTTTATAAGTATTTGTATATAGACCCTATTATAATATCAGAGGATTTCTATAAAAATTGTTTTAGCTATCGTAAGGTAAAAACCCGACATGTTTATTTGTGGCGTGATCTTACGAGATGCTTTTGTTTTCAAAGGATTTTTGAAACTTTAATAATCAATTGAGTGTGATTTTCTCACGCTGGTAATCCAGACTGACTCGGGTGTTATTTAACTGTAATGCTCGGGTCAGACCGAGTACTATAGGATACAGGATATGATGCTGTGGAGCTCAGGAGACGAGCTGGATGACGATACGTATATCCGTACTTGTTTATATATGTATATTCCGTTGTGTTGAGTTGTTGTGTATCCATTGTATGATATTGATGTTGAACTGTGATTGATGTACTATGATGATGTAATATATAAACGAAGATATTTGATTTTTGAGTAAGGACCATTTATTTTCTATTATATTTTATCCCGCTGCGATGATTAGATTCTGTTGTTGATTTCTATTTTTTTCTTCTACCTCTTCTTCTTTAACCCAAATGGTTCGTATTTCTATACATCTTGAGATGATTTAGGTAAAATAATGTTAACTCAAGGGGTACGGATTTGCGGGCTGTTACACACCATCAGAACAATGCAGGACAACTCTCTTTAATCCTGTCTTCTGTCTTCCAAGTACATTCTTTTTCATTGTCACCCTGCTGGACTTTTAACGACTCGACTGGCTTGTTCTTCAACCTCTTCTCATCTCTTGTCACAACTCGCACTAATTGCCTAACAAAAGTCATATCTGGTTCCACTACTAAATCTTCCAATGCAGCCGGAGTAATAGTAGTCTTTGGATAATGTACATACTTTCTAAGATGAGAAACATGAAACAAATTATGGACTCCTGTAAAACTGTTTGGTAACTCTATTCCAAGAGCGAGTTTCCCGATCTTCTCTATAATAGGAAATGGATCTACATACCTTGGTGCCAACTTCCCTGTCCTTACAAACTGTACCACACCCTTCATTGGTGATACTTTAACAAAAATGCAGTCTCCAACTAAAACCCTAAATCCATACGCCTCTTATCCGTGTAACTTTTCTTCCAAGACCGAGCTTTCTTCATCCATATTCGGATCAAATCAATCTTTTTATGGCTTCTCTTACCATATATGGATCATGATCCAATCTATCTTCGGTCTTTAACCAACAAGTAGGTGATTTGCATGACCTTCCATTCAAAGCATCGAAAACATCATTCATATATGTTTGCACAAAAAATGGGGAAACACCTCCAAGTCGTACGATTTAGTCGATTATATGTTGTTCTTAGTGATTTGGGTGATTTATGCAAATATGTAAAAAAGAGGAACTAAACTGTAAAAGACACACAGATTTATAGTGGTTCGGCCAGAACGTGCCTACGTCCACGTTATATGTTTTTCTCCTTTTTCTCTTCAGATTACAAGTACAAAGCTTTGATTACAAGTATATGAAAGTTGTTTGAAAGTTCTATCCGTGCTTGAGCTCTCAAACTTGTCCCCCATTGTTGTACCCCTGCCCCTCTATTTATAGAGTGAGCCTGGGGACAGGGGTTTTGGATGTATATAGTTGCTGGTGGGCCAGGGCTGATGCAATCTGGCCTGGCGAAGTTGGTTTGGCCTTGCCTTGGCCTGGAGATGGTAGGTGTGGACTTGGTTCGGTAGTAGAGGGTTGAGGTTGGTTCGGCTGGGTATTGGAGGTAGGTTGGTTCGGCAGTAGGGGGTTCGACAGCAGGTGGTTCGGTAGTGAGAGGAATTGGACCGGTGGTTAGTGTAATTGGACCGGTGGTAGCTTGGGAGTGAGTTGATGTTTGGTTCGGTGGGATTTGATTCGGTGGCTTGGTTTATGCTGGTTCGGAGGTGAA
The DNA here is from genome assembly GCA_030765085.1 of Allium cepa. NCBI lineage: Eukaryota > Viridiplantae > Streptophyta > Magnoliopsida > Asparagales > Amaryllidaceae > Allium > Allium cepa. The sequence continues at coordinate 271,339,748 of CM060944.1, forward strand.
TGAAGCGGTAGTGGGCTGGTTCGGCTATGCATAGGAAAGGATTCGGTTCGGTGGTGTTGGACCGGTTGAAACACACCCAACACTTGCCCCCCAAAGTAGGGCATGTGTATGCATATGGCGTGCTTTGTTTTAGCTTGGACATCCTCATCCGGCCTTGTGTGCCGAGCCAGTTGGTCCGGTTATTTATATTTCGCATATAAGTATAGGCCTAAGGTTTTCGTTATTCCTTATCAGCCGAATCAATTGAATACAGAACCAAACTTGTTTGCTTAAAATAGCCGAACCAATCGACTACCGAATCAACTCATCTGCCGGATCTACTCAACTGCCGGACCAGGTGAGTTTTCTTCTACCGATCGATTTTTTATGATGGGACTACCGAATAAAACTTATGGAGGATGAGTACCGAATGGGCACTTATGCTTGAATTACCGATTGGGGGTTTTGAGAGTGCGAGGGACGAATGGATCCTAAGACTCACACTACCGAATGGAATTTTGGGAGTGTGAGTTCCGAATGGATTCTCGGACTCGTACTATCGAATGAATCTTGGTGTCTTGAATTACGAATGAAATTTCAGGCTGTATACACTTGCTTGTTTATATCTCTACACCCCTTGTTCTAACAACGTACTTCTTTGTGTTTGCAGATAAATGTCTCATAAAGTGGAAACTCGATCAGATAAGAAAAAATATATGGACAGAAGAGTCCCTCGTTGTGCCCCCAGCCCAGCCAGGACCGGGACGACAGGGACCCACCACGAGATCACTAGTGGATGGATATGGCCCTCAGGAGCTCTTGAATTCTCCTCCTGACTGCTTTCCTAGCTTCCTCAAAGAGGAGCAGCTTGATGTTATATCTCGTTCTTTCGGGATTGATTGGGCACTCATGGTGCTTCCAGGGAGTGGAGTCATGCCGTACGACCCACCTGAAGGATATTTCGCTTACAGTAGGTACCATTGCATGTGCGGGGCCATTCCCCCGATCAATGCTTGGATAGTCAGCTTCATCACCTACCTAAAGGTGACCCCGTTCCAGCTTCAGCCCAACTCTTACGCTATCTTGGTGAGCCTATTTATCATTTTCCAGCGAAAATACGGACGCCCTCCTTCCAACCGGGAGATCCGATATTTGTACAACTTGAGGGGCTACAAGAAAGAGTCTCCGTACATCAGCTTGAAATCGGTCGTGTCCTTCAAGCCGGTCCTGAACTTATATTCGAAGTTCACCATGTTCAAGAAAGAATGGCTTTTCGTCAAGTACGACTCCGTTTCTATCCGTCGCTTCACCTCCGGCTGTAAGTTGAAGCTTATTTATAATTTCCGTTCTGACTGGAATGCTTCTTCTTATGTGTTTTTATTTCTTGCTAGCGACAGGTGGCTTTGCGGTCGTGGAGAATGATCACCTGGTTCAGATGGCTGCGGAGATAGAAGCCATTTCGGGAAGGGAGAGGTCAGCTTCTTACCTGATCAGGAATGCTACTCTTCTGCAGCACAACTTGATTCTACCACGTCAGTCTGTGGTCAAGCAGAGAGACACAGCTGAGGAAAGGGCTGCCAAAGCCAAAGGATGGGCCAGGACAAAGAGCAGCAAGAGGAAACCCTTCTCGATACCTCCAGTCGTCGGGGGGGGAAGAAGCTCTGGAAGTCCGATGGACCGTCCCCTAGCACATGTCCAGATGCTCCGGAGGAGGAAAATGTAGAGGAGGAAAGAGGTGAGGAGGAGAGCGGAGGTGATGGAGAAGGTGATGGTGGTGAGGGTGGCGAAGGACAGAGCGGTGACGGCGCCGAGGCTTTGTTTTCTGGGCAAGCAGGGGAGATCAAAGAGTGGACGGATGATGCTTTTCGCCAGGCTTTTGAGGGGTTGGAGGAAGGATCGACCTTGGTGGAGAAGCCAAAGAAAACTGATAAGGCCGGGACTGGTGCAGGTCCATCTTCCGAGAGCATTTCAACTAGGGCAACCCCGGCGATTCAAGGTGAATTTTTGACTCCTCTTTTAACTTCACATGTTTCTTGAATTATAGTCCTATGCGTGCTTGTAACACTTGGTTTTTATTTCAGAAACGGGTAAGGCGGCCAAGATGTCAGACATTCGGCACCGCCTCGAACAATTCAAACTCCTCAAAGCTTCCGCTAAACCAAAGCCTCCGACCAACTGTTCCGAGGACGTAGTCGGCTACTGCCCTCTTCTCGGAGTTATTGAAGAGGATATTCAAAAGAAAAAGAGGAGGCACTCCTTATTCGAATCTTCACCTGGTCCTCAGCCCCCAACCCAGCCTATCCATGATATCACGGGGGAGGATACTGAGTTCATACCCTCTCCGCATCCGTCTGAGAATCCTACCGTTACTCAGATTGATCGTCCCGGCTTGGCTCGTTATCCCTTTGCGGGTCATCCCGATCTGGATCCGGGTTCTCATGATATTTTCTTTGATGAGGTTACCGGTGAGCACCTTCTCCCTCACAATCCTATGGTAAGGGTGCTTGATGATGCCAAGTCTCTGGACCTTGATTTGCTTACTACTCGGATTGTAACTATGGGGGATGAAGCTAAGGCAAATATCGACCGGGTTGCTGAGGAGACTAGGAAGTTGATGGGGCATCATGCCCGATTGGTCAAGGTCGGGGAGGAAATTGGGAGCGCCAACATAAGATTGCGGTCAGTGGTTGCCGATCAGGCCAAGCAACTCGCCGATCAGGCCATCCAGATCTCTGAGTATGAGGATGCCCCCAGACGACTAAAGAAAACCATAGAAGAGGCTAGCAGAGCCGAGCTACGGAAAATGGAGGCCATCTGCAAGGAACGGATCGATATGGCCATTGCAACGGTGGACGAGTTTCGGAAAGCGGATCTCGAGCGGGTAGAGGAGTTATCTGGGAAGTTGAAGTCGCGGAGCTTGCCCAAGTCAAGCTGAAGGAGGAGTTGGAGGCAATAAGGAAATCCCTTCAGGCTGACCGCTCGCGATACCGATCGGAGAGGGATGCTGCCGTTGCGAAGCTGTTGGCTTCCGAGGTCCGAATGAGGGAGTTTGAGGAAAACGAGGGGATGATGGATGAGATGCTCCAGGATATGTATTTCCGTACTTGGAAACAGGGCAATTTATCCTGGATGGATGATTACCCCCGGATCATGGTCAGGATTTATCTCCGGGCTCTGGAGGAGGCCAAGGCTGATGCGGATAAGGTTGGTGGTACGGCCTTCAGTATGGATGTGGTTACGGCCCAGTTCACTAAGAAAGAGAAAGTGGCGGTGAAGGAGGGCATGCGGCTGCTCGCTGCCGAGGAGGTAGGTGTGCAGTTGGGAGATGATGATCAAGGAACAGATGCTGGTAAGTTTTCCCTTTTAGCATTTTCATAGCTTGGTTGCTTATTGTTTATTCAATGAATTCTTCTCCTGAATTGGACATGCGGGACCTCTGAAGCGCCACATACCTTTGGTCAGCATGCTGGGAGCTCTGATCCGGCGGTTAAGTAGACCCCGGAGGATCAGCAGGGTAGAGGCAAATCCCCGATGCAGTCGGTTCCTTAGCTTGATCTGGACATTTTTCAGTTTACTTGACATTGTTGTCTATGTTAGTCTTAAAACATTAATGTAATTTTCAGGCTGTAATTATGCAGCGAACAACTTGATTTTTGGCAGGTAACTTTATAACATAAGCTGATTTTGTCGTGTTTGAATGCTGTCTTTATTTTGATGTGTTGCATAAAATATAGATGTTAGTGACTTAATTGTGTTTGATGCTAAGTTTTTTCTTAAAATATAATTTCGTGTCTTGCGATGTTAGTGTGATGTGCGTAGAAATTATAGTTACATATTTATGTACAAGAGAAGAAAGTACCGCCCTTCAAGTTTTTGCTGTAGACGGTAGCTTTGAATGCCTTGTGTAGTCGAATATGGAATGCAGCTGAATGACCTGCCATCCAGCTGTGAGTTCTTATTCCCATTAGCGAGTGTCTCCTATTTTGTGTCCTGTACTTTAGCGATCGTTATAGAGGATAGGAGGAAAGTTTTTATAAATAAAATGGAAATATAAGAAATAGTAAAACTTCCAATCATGGAAGGCCTTCGATGTGCTTACATTCGTGGCAAACGGGTTTTGTAGTCACTTTCCCTACCTGTGGGTCCTGAAGACATTTGTCACCCATCTTACGCCTCCACGGGGAGTTTTTTTTTTACCACAGCCGTACTTAAGACACATCGGATCCGAGATCGCGCACAGTAATTACCGGGCCATTATGGCCCTTAATCGTGGGTATTATTCGATTTACCGTGGCCGGCTTGCGCGGGTGCCGATCGTCAACTGTGAACTGCTTCTGGCAGGCCACACCTTATGTTGGGGCTTATAATCGGTTCACGGTTGCCGGCGAGCCGAACGCCTTAATGAGCTGCCTTGGCTATAGTCAGCCTTCTCGGTGGCTTATAATCGGCTCATTACAGTTGGCTTTGAGAGCCGTCGCGAGCAACGAGTTAACCCGCAGCAGAGGGATGCTGGAGCAAAAGTGTCTCATTGGCGAGGGCATAGATTCGTATAGTACCTGTTAGGTCTTGTCCAGGTGAGGTTGTGCCGTGAAGTGTCCAGAATGGAAATGCCGTTACACAGGATTTCGTTCAACAGAAAAGGATAAAGCTTAACAAGCAGCCAAGATATAAAGGAACAAGTTAAAAAGAGACAAGATTTTTAAAGTGGTTTGGCACGAAAATGCCTACGTCCACTGTTTCTCTTTGTTAATTCACTTCATATGGGCAGTACAAGTTAAGAAAAGTATCGACGAAGTTGTTGGTTGTTCCATGCCCTCTGGAACACCTCTCCGTTCACTATTGACAAAATATAAGCTCCGTTGTGGAGATCTTTATGAATTATATAGGGTCCGTACCAGATTGGATCTAGCACTCCGGGGCTCGGGAAGATCCGCTTGAGGACAAGATCTCCTTCTTGTAAGCTGCGGTGCTTGACTTTGGAGTTGTATTGCGCTGCCACCTTTTGCTTGTGAGCTGCCGCTTTGAGTGCTGCATCGTTTCTTCTCTCTTCAATTAGATCCAAAGACATGTGGAGGAGTTCTTCGTTCTCTTCTGGGTTGTAGTGGATCCTACAGGGGGAAGGCACTACAGTTTCAACTTGGAGCATGGCCTCCGATCCGTATGCCAAAGAGAAAGGAGTATGCCCTGTTGATGTTCTAAAAGACGTGCGTTAGGCCCAAAGTGCCGTAGGAAGTTCATCCGCGCAAGCGCCTTTTGACTTTTCAAGCTTCTTCTTGATTAGAGTTTTAAGAATTTTGTTGACAGCTTCGACTTGTCCATTTTCCTGGGGATAAGCCACAGATGAGAAGCTTTTGTGAATTCCGTGCACTTGGCACCAGTTGGCGAACTCCTCGCTGTCAAACTGAAGTCCATTGTCCGATATGATTTTGAGTGGAACCCCGTACCTGCATAGAACATTTTTGATCAAGAAATTAATAACTTTTGCCGAAGATATTTTATTCAGAGGTTCCACTTCCACCCATTTGGTGAAATAGTCGACTGCCACTATAGCATATTTTGCTCCGCCTCGGCCCATCGGCAGTTCGCTAATCAAGTCAATTCCCCATACTGCAAAGGGCCAAGGGTTGTCATTTGAGTAATCTCACTTATTGGTAGTCGAGGAATCTTAGCAAATTTCTAACATCTGTCACATCTTTTGAAGAACTCAAAGGCGTCTTTGTTTAAGGTGGGCCAGTAACATCCATACCGGAGTATCTTCTTTGCCAGAGTCTGCCCACCAGTGTGATCTCCGCAGCTCCCTTGATGGATGTTGAATAAGATTTCCTTGGCTTCCCTTCCAGCGACACATCTTAATAAGGGGTTAGAGAAGCCGCGTCGATAGAGGATGCCTTCTTGTTTTGTGTAGCGGGAAGCTTTTCTCAAGATTTTCTTAACTTCATTACGTTCGTCGGGTAGTGTGCCACTTTGCAAGTACTTCCGGATGGGAGTCATCCAAGTTTCCTCTTCGATTGCAGCTTCCAGATTCACTTGCTCGAAACTCGGGGCTAGTTGCTTTGAGATGGTCACTATTCCGGAAGTGGTGCCGTCCTTCATGCTAGCTTGCTTTGCCAGTTCGTCGGCCTCCTGATTATCCTCTTGAGCAATGTGTTTGATTAAATAGTGATCCAATTGACCGAGCAGCAACTTGGTCTTCTTTAGATATGCTGTGAGTCGTTCTCCTCGAGTCTGGAATTCTCCCAGTATTTGATTTACAATAAGTTGAGAATCACTATGGAGACATAAAGAACCGACTCCAATCTCTAAGGCAAGTTCTAATCTGGCTATCACCGCTTCGTATTCTGCATCGTTGTTGGTGGAAGTGAATTCCAACCTTAGAGCATAGCGTAGCTTTCTTCCCCTCGGAGTGATTTTTACAATACCTGCCCCCGAGCCTTATTCGTTTGATGCTCCATCTACAAAGAGATTCCACTTGATGTCTTCTGTTATTTCAGGTGGCCCCTTACCTTCGTTGGTAGTGAATTCGGCAATGAAGTCGGCCATGGCTTGTCCCTTGATGGCGGTGCGAGAATGGTAGGTGATATCATATTGACTTAGCTCAATGCACCATTTGAGCAGTCGCCCGGAGGTGTCGGGACGATGGAGTACCTGCCTTAGCGGTTGATCGGTTAGAACTCTGATGGAATGGGATTGGAAATAGTGTCGCAATTTCCGTGATGTGATCAGTAAACAATATGCTAACTTCTCAAGTTTAGGATATCTGGTTTCTGCCCCCGTGAAGCTCTTGCTTACAAAGTATACTGGCCGCTGCGCGCGATTGTCCTCTCTTACCAAAGCGGTGCTTAGAGCATGAGATGACACAGCAAGGTATTGGTATAGCTCTTCGCCTTCATTTGGAGTGGAGAGTACTGGTGGTCTCTGGAGGTGTTCGATTAGGTTGTGGAAGGCTGTTACGCATTTGTCAGTCCATTCGAACTTTCACTTGCCTTTCTTTATAGCTTCGAAGAAGGGGACACACTTGTCAGTTGCTTTAGAAATGAATCTGCTTAAGGCGGCCACTTTCCCATTTAGGCTTTGCATTTCTCTTCGAGTGGAAGGTATCCTGATTTCTTTTAGAGTCCGGACTTGTTCAGGGTTCGCTTCAATTCCCCTGGCATGGACGATGAATCCTAAGAACTTTCCCGATGATACTCCGAATGAGCACTTTAGAGGATTCAGCTTCATTCCATATCGACGAAGTACTTGAAACATCTCGTCCAGGTGGCTTACGTGATCGTTGGCTTTTCTTGACTTTACTAGCATGTCGTCCACATAAACTTCCATGGTTCGCCCTATTAGTTCCGCAAACATCTTGTTGACGAGACGCTGATAAGTAGCTCCGGCGTTTTTAAGTCCAAAAGGCATTACTCTGTAGCAGTACAATCCCCGGTCAGTGATGAAACTAGTATGGTCTTGATCGGGGGCGTGCATAGGAATTTGGTTATATCCTGAGTATGCGTCCATAAAAGATAAGAGTTCGTGCCCGGCTGTGCTGTCCACGAGTCGATCGATTCGGGGGAGTGGGAAGCAATCCTTCGAGCAAGCGTCATTTAAGTTGGAGAAGTCAATGCATGTTCGCCACTTCCCATTAGCCTTCTTTACCAGTACCGGGTTGGCGACCCATTCTAGGTAGATGGCTTCTCGTATGAAGTTATTGGCAAGTAGGTTCTTTACTTCTTCCTCGAGAGCTGCTGATCGTTCTGCCCCCATACTTCTCTTTTTCTGCTTTACTGGCACCTTGGTGGGATCGATGTTCAGTACGTGGCATGCCACATCTGGGGAGATTCCAGTCATGTCAGCGTGCGTCCATGCAAATACATCCAAGTTGTGGCGGAGAAAATCAATGAGTTGATTCTTCAATTCTGCCTTTAGCTGAGATCCGATTTTCAATAGTCTACTCGAGTGGTGTTTGTCTACAGATACAAGCTCCATAGCCTCTGCAGGCTCGGCGGTAGTCTCCTCCTCCCCGTTCCTGGGGTCTAATTCGTTGAAAGGATCACTGGTATACCGAAGAGGAGGGGCTTTCTTTATTTGCTATGCTTTCAGGTTTTTTGTGCAGAGAGTTGTCTCTGCATTCTTCCCTTTATCCTTTCTGCGGTTATTGCGAAGCTCAGTTACATAGCAGTCTCGAGCAACGTCTTGATCTCCCTCTATCTCCCCTATTCCATTGTCTGTTGAAAATTTCATCTTCAGGCACCATGAGGCCAAGACAATTTGGAAGTCAGACAAGACTGGTCTTCCTAAAAAGGCGTTGTAGGCCGAGTGGTTTTCTATCAGCACAAATGTTTGTTTCCGCACAACGGAGCGGGGATGACTTCCTATTTCGACAAAGAGGTCCAGTTGTCCAAGGGGCATCTTCGCATCCCCCGTGAAACCGTGCAGTGGTTTGTTGTAGGGAGACACATCTTTCATTGACAGTTTCATTTTGTCGAAAGCATGCTTTAATAGGATATTTACTGAGCTGCCAGTGTCTACTAGAATTCAGAAAACTTTGGCTGGACCCAACCAGGCAGAGATGACCATAGGATCCATGTGAGGATACTGCCTTCCCTCTAGATCACGCCTACTGAATGTGATACCATCATTCTCTTTTCATTTCGGGTGGCATTCTTCCATAACAGAATTAACGTAGCCTTCATTGTTTCTAAGTGACTTACCGTATCTTTCCATCTCTGCCCAGCTTCCGTCGACGATGTATGGTCCTCCTGATATGGTATGGACCATTATCTTCTCTTGACTAGAGCCACTGGTGTTGCGGTTTCCTCCGCCTACTTCTAGGAGGGGTAGCCCTGGGTTCTCATCGGCAGGAGTTGAAGTCTTGTTCTGACCTTTCACATAGCGCTTCAGTCTCTTCCTTCTGATGTGTTCTTCAATCAATTCCCGGAGATGATGACATTCATTGGTGTCATGCCCATGAGATTCATGGAAGCGACAGAACTTTCCAAACATAATTGCATTATCTGATTCCTTCTTGTGCGGGGGGCGCTTGTATCTAACTTCGTCTAGGGTGGCCAAGAAGATGTTTTCGATTGTTTCATTCAAAAGAGTGTAAGAGTTGTTATCCCGCTTTTTGGCAAAGCCGCGATACCAAAAGATCGATCGAGAACGGAGAACAGTTCGTCTCAGAGATTGGTCATACTTCGTTTCGCCATGGATATCACTGAATTTTTTCCGAGTTCAGATTGAGCTACAATTTGTAGGACGTGACAAGAAAGATCATAGGAGTCAGCATCTCAAATTTCAAGTCAATCCGAGTTCATACGCTCGAGTTATGATCAATTCAATTTGAAGGGGAAGACCTAAGTTTCGAACCCATCACTGATCAATCGTTCGAACCGATCACCTTCGTATCGATCGACTTCGAACCCATCAAAGCGCCTCGGGTTCGACTCCATCACCTTCGAATCCATTGGTTCATGTCGATAGACCTCGTATCCATGGAGAAGTCACAAAGCTCGTATCCATCAGAGGAACGCGAGTTCGAATCCACCAAGCATCCGTTGTTCGAACCCATTATTGAAGCCTTGTCCGAACCCATCCATAAATCCTCGTTCGAACCCATCCGTGAAGCTTCGTTCGAATCCATCATTGAAGCTTCGTTCGAATCCACTGGGTCAACTAGCCACGATGACGTGTCATCCATCGGTTCGAATGCGCCGAGATACATGGAGTCGAAGCGGTCAGCTCGGAGTGAAGACCGGATCGGCTCGAAGTTTGCGCTCCACGTCACCACGAAGGCGCGTGCCACCATCGGTTCGAAACCATCGGTTCGAAGGGATGGTTTCGAACCAAACAGCAACGCAATGAATCCTATTTCGTATCCATCATATCTCCCAATCTACCGATCCAAATGCCATGAAATTTTCACAGAAGCTTGCATACATGTTGAAGAATGTCCACACTAAATTTCACCTCGATTGGGTGAATTTATGATCGATTCGAATGGAGTTCGAATCGATGCCAAAGTGGGTCCAAATTCCCTAAGGCCGGGCGCGTGGGCCCCCTCACGTGCCAGAAGTGGTCTCTCGAGTTTTCAGCGAAATATCAGCATCCTACGCCTATAAATAGAGCCCCAGAGCCAACAGAAAAAGGATCCTTCGATTCTCATGCGCCCAGACTCTGCCGGATCGAGATCTCTATCATCATACATCATAATTAGCTGTTGATTTCGAATTTCCAGTTGCAACTTGCTGTTGATCGCTGTAACAACTTGTAATTATTGAAAGAGAATCAATAAAACATCAAAAAACTTCAAAGTGGACGTAGGCAACACGCCGTACCACTTTAAATCGCTTGTCTACGCATTTACTTTACTGTTGATTGGAGTTTTTGTTAGATAATATCTGTTTTGAATTTACGTTCTTCACTATTATCTCTTCAACGACTCCCGAAGAGTGTTGTGACCAATTTTGGTGCAAACACTTTGGTGCTTTCACTGTGAAAATCCAGATTTTCTCCTGCTCGTTGGATCTGTCATCGATACCGGATTGAATAAATCTAAGAGAGAGATCCAGATCATTAAATCCAACTTCCTTCCCTTCTATTCAGATTTTCATAAAGTCTAGGAAAGGAATTCAACCTTCGAGATGGTTAGCACAAGAACCACCTCAAACGCTGTCAATCAAGAAGAGCAGGATCGACAGAATCCTGTGCCGCCACCTCCATCTAATAAGGACGCTACTGGGCACTCCGAACCGTCAGGTCCGGTTACCCGACAAGAGTTGCAGTTTCTACTCTAAGAGCTGACCCAGAGTCGACAACAACTAGAAGAACAGCTACGCGCTAACGCTGAGCTAATCAACAAGCTGGATCGCCAGAAACGAAAGAGATCCACGAGAGACCATGCTTCTCGCTCCTCTAGCGAAAGCTCTTCATCCTCTGATTATCATAACCGGCCTCCACGAACCCGGCTAGATGGAAGTCGTATGCCACTCGTTGGAAATCAACCGGCACTGACCGTTGGACAACTCAGAATTGGTTCGTCAGCCAGCTTCCAAACCGGACCCTCGTACCGAGGAGGTGCCATCCCTCACCACACCGCAGAATACCGCACCACGAATGTTGCGGCTGAACCAGGAGTTGACGTCCAAGATCAGTTGGACCAGGACCGTCGTCATAGCGGACGTACTCCTGAACCATACGTCCCAGAGGACTATGAGCCAAGAAGGCAACACTTGGACCGTCGGCGATATCCGGTTCAAACCCAAAGTATGGAACGTGATCATACTCCGGCGCAAATGCCGGATCTTTCAACTATGATACGTCAGATGATTCGTGAGGGTCAGGGATTCACAAATGACGATTGGGGAGTCTCCCGAAGCCACACTCCTTTTACGGACGATATCCTTACTGCTGAACCCCCACGGCGATTCCGAATGCCAACTCTACACATGTACGAGGGAACTCCGACCCCAACCAACATATTCTAAAATATGAAAGGTCAATGACTGCTGCCAGGGCTGACGATGAAGTGAAATGTCGTAGTTTCCTCATATTCTTGGGGGGCATCGCTACCATTTGGTTCACCCGACTGCCACCTCGATCCATCTCTTCATTCGATCAGTTAGCCACAAAATTCGTTGAGAAATTCCGCATGCACGTCGCAAGGCCAAAAGATGTCAACACTCTGTCTAGCGTCACTCAAGCTCCTGGAGAGACGCTCAGAAGATACTTGGAGAGATTCCATACTGCATGTGCGGAGATCAGCAGTCCAAACGATAACTCCATCCTTATGGCGTTGACTAAGGGGACCGACCCCGATTCTGAGTTTGGCAACTGGTTAGCTGGAAAACCACCCGCATCGTTAGACCGTTTCCATGCCAAAGCGGCTCAATTCCTGAGACGAGAAGATGCGAAACAGTCTAAGAAGCAAACCGATGCCGGGCCAAGTACGGAAGGGATCCAAAGCAATGTTGCAATCAAACAGTCCGGTGAGAGCTCCGGAAAAGTTCAGTTGAACGTTAGAAACAAACAACCTCGGCGAAGAGAGAGTTTGAATCAAATCAGGAAACGAGATCAAAATCCTAGCCCACAGCGCAAGAACCTAATGTTTGACAGTTACACTCCTCTGAATACATCACTGGAGGACTTGTACTTACAAACCTGTGGTACAATTCAATATCAAAAACCTGCACCAAGACCGTCGTCAGAGAGACAAATCCAGACGGGAAAGTTTTGCAGGTTCCATGAAAGCTACGGGCACAATACGAACGAGTGTCGTCACTTACAGCATCTCGTTGAAAAACTGATCAGAGAAATGAAGCTGGAACAATTTGTGCGGACGCCGCAGCCTAGGGAAGCGGGTCCATCAAATCAAAACAATGAACCTAATCGATCGAGACAGGAGGACTCGACTTGTCCCCATGAAAGATTGGTGATAAACGCCATCAGTGGCGGACCAGCTTACTCAGGAGCCTGGAACGACGAAGACCTTCGTCACTGTCACACATGACAGGCTCATTCAATCTATGAATACTTTGCAATTTCCTTTACATTCTGAAATTTGAATTTGTAATAAGGCACTGACTTTGCCATATTTTCTTATTTCAGCAATAAAATACTATCTCTTCATGCTAGAGCTGTGATTCACCGAATACAATATTCTTCAATCACGACACACGAAGAGCTAAGTTCCATCAAACAATGGAATTTATTCAAATAGCGAATGACTGTGATACGACCGGCCACTCACTAAGTGAAACCCCAGCTCGGGGGCAAGTCAACACATCAAAGGCTGAACTGGACCAACACACGACAGTCCATTCAATAACTCGTTCCCAGAGCGCGAACGGACTCCAACTTCCCAAAGCGTGAATTGGAGTATAAACATTCAATAATTCATTCTCAGAGCGCGAACGGACTCCAACTTTCCAAAGTGTGAATTGGAGTATAAACATTCAATAATTCGTTCCCAAAGCGCGAACGGACTCCAACTTCCCAGAGCGTGAATTGGAGTATAAACATTCAATAATTCGTTCCCAGAGCGCGAACGGACTCCAACTTCCCAGAGCGTGAATTGGAGTATAAACATTCAAAAATTCGTTCTCAGAGCGCGAACGGACTCCAACTTCCCAGAATGTGAATTGGAGTATAAACATTCAACAATTCGTTCTCGGAGTGCGAACGGACTCCAACTTCCCAGAGTGTGAATTGGAGCATAAACATTCAACAATTCGTTCCTGGAGTGCGAACGGACTCCAACTTCCCAGAGTGTGAATTGGAGTATAAACATTCAACAATTCGTTCCCGGAGTGCGAACGGACTCCAACTTCCCAGAGTGTGAATTGGAGTATAAACATTCAACAATTCTTTCCCGGAGTGCGAACGGACTCCAACTTCCCAGAGCGTGAATTGAAGTATAAACATTCAATAATTCGTTCCCGGAGTGCGAACGACTCCAACTTCCCAGAGCGTGAATTGGAGTATAAACACTCAATAACTCGTTCCCAGAGCGTGAATTGGATTATAAACATTCAATAACTCGTTCCCAGAGCGCGAATGGACTCCAACTTCCCAGAGCGTGAATTGGAGTATAAACATTCAATAACTCGTTCCCAGAGCGCGAACGGACTCCAACTTCCCAGAGCTTGAATTGGAGTATAAACATTCAATAACTCGTTCGCAGAGCGCAAACGGACTCCAACTTCCCAGAGCGTGAATTGGAGTATAAACATCCAATAACTCGTTCCCAGAGCGTGAACGGACTCCAACTTCCCAGAGCGTGAATTGGAGTATAGACATTCAATAATTCGTTCGCAGAGTGCGAACGGACTCCAACTTCCCAGAGTGTGAATTGGAGTATAAACATTCAATAATTCGTCCCCGGAGTGCGAACGGACTCCAACTTCCCAGAGCGTGAATTGGAGTATAAACGTCAAATTTATCGTTCCCAAAGTGTGAACGGACTCCTAAAAAGCCCAAATAGATGTGACTGACCATCCAGCAGGCTAACTCCAGATTCCCAAAGCGCGAGTCCGAGTACAAACATCAATTTCAGGTTCCCGGAGTGCGAACCCAAACATACATGTTATCTCCAAGTTCCCAGAATGTGGATTGGAGCACAAATACCAAGTCAAAGTTCCCGTAGTGCGAACCGAAATATCAACACTAACTCCAAGTTCGCAGAGTGTGAATTGGAGTATGAACATCATTTCCAGGTTCCCAGAGCGCGAACCGTGTTACAAACATCGATAACTCTCAAATTTTCGGAGTGCGAACCGGAATATCGATCTCAAATTATCCTAAGTCCCCAGCATGTGGACATGTGCTTAAGATGCGCAATAAATGTGATCAACTACCAAAATACAAATGTTGTTCCCCGAAACTAGGGGGCAAAAAAGCTAAGTGTTAGTCACTAGCCAAAGTGATACAATGTATGAAGTTCAACTTGTTCATCAATAACAACATATGACCAAGATTTTTAGACTTAACAAACAAAACACTACAAATGCTTAAGCACAAATAAAATAGAATTAATCATCTTCCGAAACATGTAGTTTATAGTCAAAGGTTATGCAGTGTTGTGAAATATGTATGAATGTGCAACCCCCCAACCAACCGGATGTGTCCGCCACACTAGTGGGAAAAGACTCGCTCAAAACTAAAGTCTCTGAAAGTTCTTCCAATCTGGCATCATGCTGCAGGGACACGTAGTCCGGAATTGGAATATCGGCGAGCCCTTCGTAAAGACTTTCAGTTCTCGAAGGAGACATCTCCGAAATTCTAACTCCGGGAGAGGATCGGGCCGTGACAACCGATTTCCATCTCCCCTTCTTAGTTGACGTGATGACGGCTGCCTCGCCTTTTCTCTGCTCCGCGACATCCTGAACTACATCCGCAGGCTCGGTCAGCGGCTCATCATCGGTGTGGGTTCTTTCAAAATCAGCCTCCTCGGCTATCATAACTTGGGGTTTCTTGTGCTTGACTCGCTTTTTCGAGACAGTCCTTAATGCCCCGTCAAACTGTATGCTCTGCCCCCGTTCGATCAATTCGTAAGTCCGGAGATTCCTATCCGTCAAGAGCAGCTTGATATCCCTATCTTCGCCTGGGACTCCCCGGAGTATTCTTACTATCTCCTTAAATCGTTCACCTTCAGGTCGCTGAATCGTTGCTGTAAAAAGAAAAAATATAAGTTTCACTTTGACCGCAATTGCCTTAGTAATTACTTGATAACTCAGCTACACTCACGTCTGAAGAACCATCACCGAGCAAATCCCGGAGGACACCGGACATAGAACCATTCCGTCCTGTAATAACTCAACCTGGTCCAGGACTCAGTGACCACTTGGCAATTCCTCACTGCTTCAAGAAATGTGAAGGAAGGGTAATCACCTCGAGTTTTGAAATTAAATAGATATCTGATCTCAGTCGGGATCGGTGGCCTATGAAGGTACTCCATGAAGACGATGAACAAGCTGTTACGAAAGCATATCCGTTCGGGTGCAGTTGAGACGGAGCGATCCTCAAAAAAGACAACACTTCCCCTATGTACTCGTTGAACGGAGGAAGCGTCCCAACCGCGCACGCGTGGCGATTAAATGCTGTATATCCCTCCGGCGGGTTGTGTGGTCTATCATTCGGCCCCGATAATAACACATCATCCAGTGACAGGCTGTGCCTCAAGCATATTCTCCCCAACATATCTTCAGAAATATTGGATTGAACGGAATCCGACGGATTGGCAATGAACGACGCATTGGGGAATTCGTCCGGGGCTGGACCGATGATCTCGGGTTCGATATCCGGAAGCTCTAGTCTCGGAGTAACTGTGCTTTGAACCTCCTGCTGTTGCGAACTTGAAGGTTCCATGACTAGCTAACTCATGAGAAACCATCGTTAGACGACAAAGGACCCGTGCGTTCCCCAGTGTAAAGTGTATGAATGTATGTTGTAAAGTGCCATGCATTACATGAATAAATATCGCAGAATTAAAGGAAATATGCAAACGACAAAACTACGAGACCCAGTAGTAATGACCGTCATTGCTGACCGTCATCACTAAACCGTTTGTATGATGGAATTTGATGTGGATAGAAGTTGTTATTGTTCCATCGACGAGCTTCGAAAGATGGTCAAGTATGCAGTTTAATTATCAAGTCCAGATATGCAAGGATGAAGCTCGTCGGAATTATGCTTAGAAAATGTCAAACTTTGGTATCCATCATAGAGGGTTCGAACCGATCACAGGGAGCTCATTCGAACCCATCCCAACATCACTTCGAATCGATGCAGAAAGGCACGCTTCGAATCGATGATCAGGTGTCATATTCGAATCGATGCAGAAAGGCACGCTTCGAATCGATGATCAGGAGTCATATTCGAATCGATCATTGAAGGATGACTTCGAATCGATCCTTGGTTAACTGGTTCGAACCGATAAGGAAGCCTTCAACTTAACATCGACCATGTTCGAATCGATACCCTCCGTATCGATGTAAAGTCAAGAGCTTCGAACCGATAGCTGATGGATTCGAATCCATCGATTCGAATGGACCCATCAAAGATAGTCAATCGGTGCGAACTACATCACCCCTATAAAGTCATTCCAGGGATCGATGCGAAGTCTAAGGAAAAATGACGCCGCCATAATCGATTTGAACTCGAGTCCATGAATCGATTCGAAGCTCTCCCGAACCAGATCTGGTTTTACCAATCACCAGAGTGGCCAATCGATGAAGAAGAGGTAGGTTCAAAATTGCTTTGCCGTTTGGATTCGAAGCTAATTACCTAGTTTGAATGATGGATTCGAGGAATTGAAGACTTGAATCTTAATTGATTCGGTGACGTGACACAGTGTTTTCTTCTTTGAAACTTCGAAACGAGGCAGAACACAGTAAAAGCAAGGCAAGAGTAAAAAAGTAAAAAGTGAAAAAAGTGAAACCCCACTGCTATTTATATGAAGCCCTAAGAGCAACCGAGACGATTCCCCTTCCGGTAAACTTGACCGGTCGCAACCAGTCAAAGCGTGGATCGGTTCGAAATCTCCATTCGAGACCATTAGCCTTGTGGGTTCAAAGCTAACCTCATATTTCATCGATACGAAGCACACGGCAAAACATCGAGTCGCATCGATGCGAAACAAATAGTGAGCACATTACTTCGAAAACCCTGTTCACATCAGCAAACCCACAACTCCATCCACAACCTACCGATACGAACAGAGATCTCGTACCCATCATTCCCTATCGATACGAACGACGGTTTCGTATCCACCCTTTCTCATCGGTTCGAATGGGTGATTCGTCCTCATCCAAGCCATCGGTTCGAATGTCAGTTTCGTACCCATTATAGCACAAGCGTACTCCATCCATACGAATGTAGATTTCGAACCCATCAATGCTCCAACACATCGGTTCGAAGTATTACATTCGCGCAACCCAAAGTCGTTTCCTTCGACCTTCTATATCGGTTCAGGAGAGGATCGATACGAAGGGACTTTTCAAAACAACCATCATGTGTTGTCTCAACTTAAATTTCCAAATCGGTTCAGGAGAGAATCGATACGAAATTCAGTAGCAAACCAAACTGACAACGACTCGTGGACGCACGACGTTAACAAAGGTCAAACTACATATGCGCATACATGTCGAACTAACATTCGATTTTAAACATTTACAGGGATCGAATACTCATCTTGTTACAAATGCAACAGCTAACGGCTAAGTGCTATCATATAGCAATCAATCATATCAACGCAAGGTTACAGCAATACGGAATACGAGTCTCAACAAAAAAAAAGAGCAATGATTGTTCAGAGAGAAATTGCAGTTATACAAAGCACTTCATGTTCCCACAAGACGTACTTTGGGGGGCAAAATGTTATCCCGCTTTTTGGCAAAGCCGCGATACCAAAAGATCGATCGAGAACGGAGAACAGTTCGTCTCAGAGATTGGTCATACTTCGTTTCGCCATGGATATCACTGAGTTTTGTCCGAGTCCAGATTGAGCTACAATTGGTAGGACGTGACAAGAAAGATCATAGGAGTCAGCATCTCAAATTTCAAGTCAATCCGAGTTCATACGCTCGAGTTATGATCGATTCAATTTGAAGGGGAAGACCTAAGTTTCGAACCCATCACTGATCAATCGTTCGAACCGATCACCTTCGTATCGATCGACTTCGAACCCATCAAAGCGCCTCGGGTTCGACTCCATCACCTTCGAATCCATCGGTTCGTGTCGATAGACCTCGTATCCATGGAGAAGTCACAAAGCTCGTATCCATCAGAGGAACGCAAGTTCGAATCCACCAAGCATCCGTTGTTCGAACCCATTATTGAAGCCTTGTCCGAACCCATCCATAAAGCCTCGTTCGAACCCATCTGTGAAGCTTCGTTCGAATCCATCATTGAAGCTTCGTTCGAATCCACTGGGTCAACTAGCCACGATGACGTATCATCCATCGGTTCGAATGCGCCGAGATACATGGAGTCGAAGCGGTCAACTCGGAGTGAAGACCGGATCGGCTCGAAGTTTGCGCTCCACGTCACCACGAAGGCGCGTGCCACCATCGGTTCGAAACCATCGGTTCGAAGGGATGGTTTCGAACCAAACAACAGCGCAATGAATCCTATTTCGTATCCATCATATCTCCCAATCTACCGATCCAAACTCCATGAAATTTTCACAGAAGCTTGCATACATGTTGAAGAATGTCCACACTAAATTTCACCTCGATTGGGTGAATTTATGATCGATTCGAATGGAGCTCGAATCGATGCCAAAGTGGGCCCAAATTCCCTGAGGCCGGGCGCGTGGGTCCCCTCACGTGCCAGAAGTGGTCTCCCGAGTTTTCAGCAAAATATCAGCATCCTACGCGTATAAATAGAGCCCCAGAGCCAACAGAAAAAAGATCCTTCGATTCTCAAGCGCCCAGACTCTGCCGGATCGAGATCTCCATCATCCTACATCAGAATTAGCTGTTTATTTCGAATTTCCAGTTGTAACTTGCTGTTGATCGCTGTAACAACTTCTAATTATTGAAAGAGAATCAATAAAACATCAAAAAACTTCACAGTGGACGTAGGCAACACGCCGAACCACTATAAATCGCTTGTCTACGCATTTACTTTACTGTTGATTGGAGTTTTTGTTAGATAATATCTGTTTTGAATTTACGTTCTTCACTATTATCTCTTCAACGACTCCCGAAGAGTGTTGTGACCAATTTTGGTGCAAACAAGAGTCAAATCTCGGTCCTGGCCTATATAAACGCTTTTCTCCCTTCTTGCCCCAGCATTGTCTCTGGAGTCATTTCTTCGAACGTCCTTTGCTACCGCGGGCGTGTTGCCATGAGCTGCCTTAGCTTGTTGCCCGTCTGCCTTTCAATGGCAGCGTCTTCAAGTCTCATATATTTTCCGGCTTCATGGAAGAAGTCGGGTAAGGTAGCTGGTTTTTCTTTCGTTAATCTCCTAGAAAATTTAGTATCCGGATGCACACCACTGCAGAGGGCCATTAGGATAAGTTTCTCATCGGCATCCTGGACTGCGGCCGCTGCGGCATTGAATCGGGTTAGATATTGTTGACTGTTTCTCCGGGCTTTTGTTTGATATTGGATAAGGAATAAGCGTCCTTGGGTTGCTCCACATGAATGCGGAATTGGCTGATAAACTTTTCTTTCAACATTTCCCATGAGCTGATGGACCCTTGGGGTAGATGGCAGAACCAGGAGGTAGCTAGATCGGCCAAGAAGAGTGGAAAGCATTTACACAATACTCCTTCTGTCGCTCCGCTCATGAGCATATGCTGTGTGTGTCTCTGTAAGTGTATGACGGGGTCAGAGGTTCCCTTGTAAGGCTGCATTGTTGGCATCTTCCATTCTCGGGGGGTGATGACAATCTCGATTTTGCGGGTGAAGGGGCTGGTTACCCTAGCGCCTATCCCTCGATCTCTTTGATCCCGTCGGACGCACTCTTTGAATAATCGCGCCATCCTTTCATCAGAATTTGGAGTGGATAGAAATGAGTTTGGTTCTTCTCCGCGGGATTGACTCCGTCCAGATGACCTATAGGGATGGTACCGTTTATTACTCCTAACATTTTCCGGTGGCTATCTTTGGTCTTCTGGGAGGATGCTGGGGCCAGCCACAGTTGGCCCTTGTCTCGACCTTCTCCTGCTGTGCTCTGTTCTAAGCATTCCCTCGGGTCCAACTTCGGGCTGGACTCCAGCTCGGTCCCGTTCATTGGTGTTCCCATGGTTAGGTAGCATGACAGGCTCAGCCATATCCGACCCCTGTCTGGTACCTCTCCCGTTGGGTTCGGTTCCAAGCGTTTCCTCGGGTCGGAATTCGGGCTGAGTCTGGGCTCGGCTCCTACCATTGTTGTTTCTGTTGTTAGCCTCTTCGAAGAAGAAGATCTTTGTCGCCTTCCAGATCCTCCAGGCTGGGACTCGCCCCATGATTCGGTGTTGCGGTTGGATTCTTCAGCATCCCTTAAGCGTGACATGAGTTGGTCCACCTAGGCTTCTTGTTGAGATGTGAAGCGGTTAGTTACTTCAGCCACAACCCTGTCCAGATCTGCCCTAGTAATTGGTTGCTCCGTGACAGGGGCTGTCGGATTTGCCTAATTTCCATTTGCTGTTGGAACGGAACGATTCCCTTGATCTGTGGTTACTGGATCCGGAATACTGCTAGTCGCCAAAAATGTTCTCAGTGGAAGCACCAAAAATATTTGCACAAAAAATGGGCAAACACCTCCAAGTCGTACGATTTAGTCGATTTTATGTTGTTCTTAGTGATTTGGGTGATTTATGCAAATATGTAAAAAAGAGGGACTAAACTGTAAAAGACACACAGATTTATAGTGGTTCGGCCAGAACGTGCCTACGTCCACTTTATATGTTATTCTCCTTTTTCTCTTCAGATTACAAATACAAAGCTTTGATTACAAGTATATGAAAGTTGTTTGAAAGTTCTATCCGTGCTTGAGCTCTCAAACTTGTCCCCCATTGTTGTACCCCTGCCCCTCTATTTATAGAGTGAGGCTAGGGGCAGGGGTCTTGGACGTATATAGTTGCTGGTGGACCTGGGCTGATGCAATCTGGCCTGACGAAGTTGGTTCGGCCATGCCTTGGTCTGGAGATGGTAGGTGTGGACTTGGTCCGGTAGTAGAGGGTTGAGGTTGGTTCGGCTGGGTATTGGAGGTAGGTTGGTTCGGCAGCAGGGGGTTCGGCAGCAGGTGGTTCGGTAGTGAGAGGAATTGGACCGGTGGAAGGTGGTCCGGTGGTTAGTGGAATTGGACCGGTGGTAGCTTGGGAGTGAGTTGATGTTTAGTTCGGTGGGATTTGATTCGGTGGCTTGGTTTGTGCTGGTTCGGAGGTGAATGAAGCAGTAGTGGGCTGGTTCGGCTATGCATAGGAAGGGATTCGGTTCGGTGGTGTTGGACCGGTTGAAACACACCCAACAATATACTAGTCTAATAACTATTATTATAGAAAAATTCAACCAAATGCAAATGGTCTTCCCATAACCCACCAAAATCGAGTACATAAGCTCTTAACAAATCTTAAACTATTTTATTGATTCTCTTTGTCTTCTCATCAGTCTGTGGACGATAAGCAGTACTCATCTTAAGATTGGTACCTAAATCTTCTTGTAGACTCTTCCAGAATCCACTAGTGAACAAGGCAACTCCATCACTAACTATAATATTAGGCATCCCAGCAGTCTAACAATATTCTTCATGAACAACTTAGCCAGTACAGATGCCGTCCTTATTGACTTGACGGGAATGAAGTGTGCACTATTGGTCATCTATCTTCTATATCCCAAATACTTTCATTTCCCTTATTCGACCTCGGCAACCCATTAATGAAATCCGTAGATATAGAATCTCATTTCCATACCGATATATCTAAGGGCTGAATTAATCCATTTCGGTTCTGATGCTCGGCTTTCACTTGCTGACAATTCAAAAAGTGCCTTACTCATAAGCCTACATTCCTTTTCATTCCTTCCTAGAAGAAACTCCTCTTCATATCCTGATACATCTTAGTTCCTCCAGGATGAATAGTAACTTAGATCGATGACATTCCCTAAGAACTTCCTTCCTTAGGTCACCAACAACTGGAACATACAACCATCCCTTCTTTCTTAACCATCCATTTTGGTCAAGACTAAAATCTTTCAAATCATCAATCCCAGTTCCACTTTCAAACCTTCTAATCCTTTCGGCTAGCAATGGATCATCTCTCTGCTTAGAAGCAATCCTTTCGATCAATACTAATCGAACTTCTAAACATGACAATATGGCAGTACTCTGACTAGAACTAGTAGCCGATCTTAACCACACAGTACAAGTAGTCCTTGCCTCTAAATCTTTCCATTCTGCCAACATAGCTAGTATCACATTCTGATGTTTTTTGCTAAGTACATCAACAATTTTATTAACTTTCCATGGTGTATACTTAATACTGAAATCATTAGTTGCTAAAAACTCCAACCATCTTTGCTGTCTTATATTCAACTTCTTCTGAGAGAATAAAAACTGCAAGGACTATGATACATATACAACTTGAATCTTTCCCAAAACTTAGTTTCTCCATACCTTTAAAGAAAGGATTATAGCTGCCAACTCTGAATCAGGAGTCGGATACCAAATTTCATGTGGTCTGAGCTATCGAAAAGTGTAGGACATCACCTTATCTCTTTGCATCAATACAACTCCTAATCATGTTCCACACGCATCTGTATATACCACCAAATCCTGATTACCATCTGGTACAACTAATGCGGACGCATTGGTGAATAAATGTTTTAGTTTCAAGATGCTTCCTCACATTTACTAGACTAAATAAACTTTACGTCCATTTTGGTGAGTTTAGTCAAAGGCGCTGCAATTCGAGAAAATTCCCTTATCTCAATCACCATCTAGGGAATCTTCCAATTATTTACAGCTTCAATCTTAGTTGACTCCAAAGACAACCCTTTTTCTGAAACTATATGACCAAGAAACTTCACTTTTTTCTTCCAAAAATGACACTTCGAAAACTTCGCCTCTAGTTAATGCTGCCTTAACGTCTCAAGCACTATTCTAAGATGAATCTCATGATATCTCTCATCCTTATAATATATCATCAGTTTTCAATAATGGATACCGATTCTTTATCATTTTCTCATTTAGTTTACGATAATTGATACACAATCTTAACGACCCGTCTAGTTTATTTACGAACACCACCGACCGCTCCCCACAACATTCTCCTTAGTCTAATAAAAATATTTCCTTCTATTCCACTAGATGCATCTTTAACTCCTTCATTTCGGTTGGTGCCATTCTGCTAGGCGGTCTACTTATGGGTTCAGCTCCAAGTACAATTCTACTCGAAACTCAATAGTTCATTTCGATGGTAGTCCCGTAACAGGCTCGAACACATGTGCGTACTCTTTTCCAACAGACACCCAATTTACTTCATCTTTTACTTCCACTGCATCCAACAAAGCAAATACATCCAAACTTGAGTTATCAACTGAGTATATAAATCAATTGTGGCTATTAGGATGTCTTAATGATATCTCCCTATCCAAGAAAAATATCACAGCCTCATATCTGCTCAACTAATCCATACCCAAAATGATCTCAAAACCCGCAAAGTCAAACACATACAAACTGCAGGCAAAAGCATGACCTAGCAACTCAATCTCTAATCGGTCACATTTCAACCATACAGTTTCATATCGTCATATTGGATTCACAACCATTAAAGAAGTACATTGGTATGATGGTTGTAGTTCTAACTTATTTACTAAACGCTGAGAAAAGAATGCGAAGCACCTATCTCAAACAATACTCTAACCAGTATGCTATGAATCAAAATCATACCTTCCATCACAAAATTTTCTTTCTCAGCAGCAGTAGATCTAGTTTATGATGGTTCCAAACCAAAGACCTTTCCTTTGTCATTTTTGGTCGGCTCTAGACACTGATTCTTGTAATGCCCTATTTGGTCACAGTTGAAACATTGCACACCTTTCTTTTCTAAACCTTTTTTCCTTTACCATTTCGATACTTACTTATTGTTGCACTTAAAGCAAACAGACCAACTCTCCCTTTATTTCTAGCTCCACCCTTTTGAGCTCCCTTCTCCTTGAAGAACTTTCTTTTCTTACTCTGAAAACCTTGAGTCTCCATGACTTCTCCTTCTCAAAAGTCACAAGCATCTTCTCGTTCCTTACAGCCATTTCCACTACTACATTACTTGGATCTTAGAGATGTAGCATATTCATTTTAGCAATTTCCATCCTCAAACCCTAGATAAACTTCTCCTTTTGCTTAATCATAGTATTGATGTGAGTGTACCTATACCTAGACAGCCCATCAAACTTCGTGGCATAGTCCAACACCGAAATTTCACTTTGCTATAATTCTATAACCTTCCTAAGTGGGGTTGACTTAGCACTTTTAGATAAAAACCTCTCTTCAAACTTTCTTCTGAACTCAACCCAAATCAATTCCTCTTCTGGCACACCAATGGCCACTCTGCTCCACCAGTACAGTGCAACACCTTTTAATTGCCTCGAAGCCAATCTTCTCTTCTACTCGTCATTCAAACTCAAATCAGTAAAATTCTTTTCACAATGCAATAGACAATTTCCACTGCAATAGCATCCTCAGTTTCAAAAATCTTTCCTCCAAGACTAGTATAATCATGGTTCAACTTGGCATATTTATTGCCAATTGGCACCACAGGATTAGCTCCTCCCGCGTTAGAAATATTCACTTCAACCAAGCCAGCAGCAGCTCTAGGTTGCATTATATTGGTAAAGAACTTACACATGGTCCCCATATCCACTGGTAGGGTTCCATCACTCACATTAGCATTTGCATTTGGATTAGCATTTGCCGGTCGACTCAGATTCCTTCTGGTGTTAGACCCTAATTCCTTCTAGTATTAGGTCGAAGATTTCCATTTGTTGTGGTGTTTCCACCACCTAGAATCAATCTTCTGTTTTCTGCTTCCATATCTTTCTTTCTCGTAATCTGCATACGAGCCTTAGTAAGATACTTAAGAACGGTCTAAGAGAGAGGGAAGAAAACACACTTATATATAGCAAACACAAGTAAGACACTATAGCATTATCCCATACTCCAATCTTATTCTCTGATTTATTTGGATTACATTTTCAAAACACTTTTACCCTTCTAAAGTTTACACAAACCTATGCTCTGATACCAACTTGTAACATCCCCTATTTTGAGGCCCGAAACTAAGTTCTACAGATGCTGCAATATCCATAGTATTAATTTTCGATGATAAAATACAGCTATGTTAGTTATATTAATAATATCAGAAGCACATGAATATGAAACTTTTTAACACAATTTAACAAAAAACTTTCACATTTCATTCCATAAATAAAATTTCATATTCATTACATATTCCCATTCGATCCCACATTCAGAAAAAATATAATAATTATAAAATACTCCAAGAGCGACATATGAAGATTCTCCCTTAGTTGATTAGAGTCTAATACTTAGAAATTATACAATTTTCCATTACATCCATTTAAGTAGATAAAAAAAGACAGATGAATATAAAAGCTTCTAGTAATAGCTAGTTTGCCTCCTACACGTCTCTGAAAGCTTATTCGCCTAACCTGAAAATCCCTACTCCCGACCTGCTCAAAAAGTACCCGAGAGTTCAAGGGGAAAAACAAAAACTTCGGAACATACAAACTTATGGTCACTTTTATCAATGGTTTAGAAAGGTTGATTTCAAAGCTATCATTTTCCCTAGTTCTTTTATTTGAAGCTCAATTCTTTCAAAAGGTTTACTTTCGCTTTTGTTCTCTTTGACCTAGATGTTATATTTAATACTAAACCCAATGATTTCGAAAGAGATACTTTCAAATGGTTTCAAAGCTATGCTTCCAAAAATTCTACTTGAACTAAGTGCCTTCGAAGTATAAGCTTTAAGTGTTTCGAAAGGTATATCTATTGGTTTCGAAAGATAAGTTTTAAGTGTTTCGAAAGTTATGTCTTTAATAGTTTTGAAAGATAAGCTTTAAGTGTTTTGAATGATATGTTTTTAATGGTTTGGAAATGAAGGCCTAAGGTATTAAATATTGATACAAAGGATATAGACGAAACCCATAGTTTTCAAACAAGAAACCCAATCTCATTTTTAAAGGTAAACCCATGGCAATATGAAAGTGTTTTGGAATGGCATTTAAGTTTGGAATTTTTGAAGAAGGTTTTCTTGTTAAAAATAGTGGGTTAAGGTATTAACCATGTTTCATTTGAAAAATGATCACAAGGAATTAAGTCATAGGGGTACATTATTATGTTTTGATCAGTTATCAAGTACTTTTGTAAACTTATTCACTTCATAATTAACCCATAACTGCATTATGGGATGTTAAGGGTAGAATAACTAACTTGGTTGACCCAGTAGCGAATATACATTGAGTTAACCAATGTGTGAGTAGAATTGCATCTAGGAGATTAGACAGACCAGAATATAGGATGCCCAAAGACTGATCAAAGAATTATTGGTTTAAATAGGTTCTTAGTCAGCCCATGAAAACTACGTATGGAAAATGTTGTTAGTAGGAGCTAATAGGTTCTTAGTGATCCTATGAAAACTATGTCTGGAGTAAGTTATTGAAAAGATCAATTGTTTTATAATCATCCCATGAAACGCATGACACAAGAGATGTTATTGGATAATCAAATAGGTTCATAGTAAGCCCAAGAAAACAATGATTGAAGAAAGTTGTTGGTAGATACCAATAGATTCTTAGTGATCCTACGAAAACAATGAAACCGGACAGATAGTCCGTAAACTTGGAACAGTTTATTAGTCAGCCCATGTAAACTTAATAGTGACCCTAAAAACTATAACTTGAGATAGATAGTCCGATAAAAGGGGATGGGAAATCTAGAGCATACTGCATGTTTTCATATCATCATGATACACTTTATTATGTTATGTCGTAACTATTGTGGATGCAGGTGCATAGTATATGGTTATTATAAATTGAATAAGATATTAGTGAGAGGAAAACCCGCTCCGCTAACAAACGTGATCTCACTAGATATCTATATGATTCGAGTGGTAAGTTATTATTCATACTAGACTTTTTGTCTGACTCAAAGTTTATGTTTTTCCTTTAAGCTCTCATCATTTGATTTTGAGTAGTTTGAGAGTTAAGTTTTTTAGGTTCTCCTTTAGACGAATAAGCTTCCAGAGATGTCCAAGAAGCAAGCTAGCTATTAGGAGTTCTTTCTGTTTGATTCTGCTATGTTATTAGATGTAACAGATTTTTTTTAATTTCCTCTATTTATACTTTGATCTACCAAGAGGGCATCTTCATATGTCGCTCTTGGCATATTTTATAATAGTTATATTTCTCTGAATGTGGTTTACGAATTGTGATTATATAGTGAATTTAAAATGTGATTTGAAGTGAAATGAGAAATTAGTTTCAAAATTTGAGTTTCAAATTTTCATATCCATATGTTTGAACCTAAAAGATTTTCGAAACATAAGCCAATGAATCAAAAAAATAAGACCGAGGTTTGGGTTAATGCTATAATAACATACTTGCAATTGTTATATATATATATATATACACACACACTAAAAGTACATTTTTACCTCTCTCTTAGACCGTTTTCTCTATCTTACTAAGGCTCCTATGTAGATTTACGAGAAAGGAAGATATGGAGGCAAGAAACGGAAGTGGAAATCTAAGTAGAGGAAGCACCACAACTAATGGAAATGCTCAACCAAATACCAGGAGGAATCCAAGTTGATGGGCAAATACTAATCCAAATGCAAATGCAAAGTTGGTGCTGAAACACCACTAGTAGATATGAGGATGGTATATCAGTTCTTTGTCAATTTGATGCAAACTGGAGTAGCTGTAGGTGTAGCCAGGGGAAATTCTATGAATGTTGGAGGAGCTAATCCCATGGCCCCAGTTGGCAATAACTATGCAAAGCTGAGTAGGGATTATACCAGTCTTGGTGGGAAGCCGTTTATGGGAAAAGAGGATGCTATAGAAGTAGAAAATTGTCTTTTGCACTATGAAAGAATTTTTACCGACTGGGGATTGGATGTTAAGCAGAAGATGAGACTTGCTTCTAGACAGTTGCAGGGAGCATCACTTTGCTGGTGGAATAGTATCACCGTGGGATTTCTCGAGGAAGGTTTGACTAGGGCAGAGTTTCGAGGAAATTTTTTGTCTGAATTTACCAAGTCAGTATTACTGAGAAAGTTCATGGACATAGTGCAGGGTGAAATGTCGGTGGCTGAGTATGCTACGAAGTGGGATGAGTTATCCAGATATGGATATCCTACCATTGACACCGTCATTAAAAGGAAAGAGAAGTTCATTCGAGGGTTAAGATCCGAGATTGCTATGGCGACTAAGCCATATTCCGTTATCCAAGTACAGTCGTAGTGGAAATGGCAAACCGAAATGAAGAAATGCTTTCTACTTATGGAAAGGAGAAGCAGGTTAGAACCCAGGATTCTCAGGGAAAGAAGAGGGGATTCTTTAAGAAGAAAGGAACACAGAAAGGAGGAGCTACCAAGAAAGGAAAGGTCGATGTAGTTTGCTACAAGTGCAACAAGAAAGGACATTATGCTCATGAATGTCGAACTGGAAAAGGGAAGAAGGTTGCAGATAAGAAAGGAGTGAAGTGCTTTAACTTTGACCAGATTAGACACTACAAGGATCAGTATCCAGAACCAGTCAGAGCAAACAAGGGAAAGGTTTTTGCTTTGGAACCATCTTCTTCTTGACCAACTGCTACTGGGAAAGGAAAGAATGTGATGGAAGGTACACTTTTGGTTCGTAGTATAACAGTTAGGGTACTATTTGATGCCGGTGCATCGCATTCATTTATATCTTAGTGTTTGGTAGATAAGTTATGTTTAGATCCCTCATACCTTGTAACTTCCGTAAGAGTTGCGAATCTGATAGAAGGGTGTGCAACTCTAGGGATGAGATGTGACTAGTTAGAGCTTAAATTCTTAGGTGAAGAGTTTGTATGCAATTTGTATGTTTTTTTTTATTTCGTTGTCTTTGGGATTTTTTTGGGTATGGATTTGTTAGAAAAATATGATGCTAGAATATTTTTCCAAGATAGGGAAATATCGCTAAGACACTCTAACAGTCATAACCGAATTATATACTCGATAGAGAAGTCAGATTCAAGTGCTAGGGCTTTGTTGAATGCAATGAAAGTAGAAGAAGAGTTGAATCGAGTTTTGGTAGCAAGAGAGTTCGCAGATGTTTTTGAGCCAGTCAAAGGACTACCACCGAAGTGAGCCACTGAGTCTCAGATAGATCTTGTGCCAGGAGCAGAACCTATAAGCAGACCACCTAACAGGATGGTACCTACCAAGATGAAGGAATAAAGATGCAACTAGTAGATTTAGAAAGAAAGAATTTTATTAGACCAAGCAATCCACCATGCAGAGCGACCGCGATGTTCATGAAGAAACTGGATGGGTTGTTAAGGATATGTATCGACTATCGTAAGTTAAATGAGAAGACGATCAAGAATAAGTATCCTTTTCTAAGAATCGATGATTTATTTGATTAGTTGAGTGTTTTCATGAGCTAAGAGCGGCAGATGACTATATTCCGTTGATGGCGTGTTGGACTAGGTATGGTTCGTACGAGTGGTTAGTAATGTCATTCGGGTTAACAAATGCGCCGGCTTTCTTTGTGGATTTAATGAACCGTGTTTTCCAAGAGCACTTGGATAGGTTTGTATTGTTATTCATATATGATATTTTAATATACTATAAAGATAAAAGAGAGCATGAAGTTCATCTTAGGGTAGTGCTTGAGGCCCTGAAGCAGCATCAACTGAAAACGAATTTTTCAAAGTGTCAGTTTTAGAAGAACGAGGTTAAATTTCTTGGTCACATGGTTTCAAAGAAGGGTTTGTCAGTTGATCCGGACAAGGTCAATGCTGTTAACTGGAAGAGACAAGAGTCGGTGACTGAGATCAGAAGCTTTCTTGGACTCACTAGCTATTTCTGGAGATTCATTAAGGATTTCTTGGGGATAGCAGTGCCTTTGACTAAGCTAACCAGGAAGGACGTGTAGTTTATTTGGTTTGACAAATGTGACGAAGCATTCCTTAAGTTAAAGTATTTGTTGACCAACAAGCGTGTATTAGTAGTTCCAGATGGGAATCAAGAATTATTAGTGTATACAGGTGCATGTGGAACCGCATCGGAGGCTGTGTTGATGTAGAAAGATAAAGTTATTGCCTATGCTTCACGACAGCTTAGACCGCATGATGTGAGATATCCTACTCATCGTCTAGAGTTTGCAGTGGCGATCTTCACACTGAAAATACGGAGATATTATCTCTTAGGGGAGATAATTGAATTATACATAGATTATAAGTCCTTAAGGTATTTATTCTCTCAGAAGGAGTTGAATATGAGACACCGGAGGTGGTTGGAGTTTTGAACAGCATATGATGTTGATATAGAGTGTACACCTGGAAAGGGAAATAAAGTAGTAAATGCTCTTAGCAGAAAACATCAAAATATGGTGTTAGCAATGTTAATGGAATGGAAGGATCTAGTGGCTTTGACTACTTGTAGTGTGCAGTTAAGGTCGACTGCTAGTTCTAGTCAGAGCATTGCCATGTTATTCTGCTTGAAAGTCCGACCAGTTCTGATCGAAAGGGTTGCTTCTAAGCAGAAAGAGAATCCATTGTTAGCCAAGAAGATTAAAAGGCTTAAAGTTGGATTGGAGATTGATGATCTAAATACTTCAGTCCTGAACTGAGGGGATGTTTGAGAAAGAAGGGATGGTTGTGTGTTTCGAAAGTTGGGGACTTAAGGAGAGAAGTTCTTAGGGAATGTCATCGATAAAAATTTACGATTCATCCTAGGGGAACCAAGATGTATCAAGACGTGAAGAGGAGTTTCTATCGGGAAGGTATGAGAAAGGATGTTGGCTAGTGGGTAAGGCAGTGTGTGAACTGTCAACAAGTGAAGGTCGAACATCAAAAGCCGAGTGGGTTGCTTCAAACTTTCGAGATACCAGTTTGAAAATGGATTCGATATCCATGGATTTTATAGACATGTTTCCAAGGTCGAATCGAGGAAATGAAAGTATATGGGTCATGGTGGACAAGTGTACCAAGGGTGTCCATTTCATTCTAGATAAGTCTACGAGGACGACATTTGTTTTAGCTAAATAATTTATGAAAAACAAAGTTAGACTACATGTATTCCTAGTAGTATAGTAAGTAATAGAGATACTTTCTTTACTAGTGAGCTCTGAAAGAGTCTACATGATGTGTTAGGTATCAAGCTCAAGATGAGTACCGTTTATCCTCCTAAGATAGATGGGAAGATAGTGAGAGTCAACAAGCTACTCGAGGATTTTTTAAAGGCTTGTGTACTAGATTTTGGTGGATCATGGAAAAACCACCTACACTTAGTTGAGTTTTCCTATAATAACAGTTATCAGACTAGAATAGGAATGATGCCTTTCAAAGATTTGTATGGAAGGCTATACAAGACACCAGCTATTGGTTGGAAACTAGAGATAGATTAGTCTTAGGTCTAAATCTGGTAAGAGAGGCAACAAAGAAGATTGAGTTGGTCTAAGATAGGATGAAGGAAGCTCAGTCTAGACAAAAGAGTTATGCAGATAAGAGGCATAAGGATCTAGATTTCTCAGTTGGAGATAGGGTTTTCATTAAAGTATCATCAATGAAGGGTGTGGTACAATTCAGAAAGTCAGGGAAACCGGCTCGGAGATACGTTGGATCATTCTCAGTTATAGAGAAGATCGGAATGCTTGCACACAGAGTAGAGTTGTCGAGCAGTTTGGCAGGTGTCCATAATGTATTTCATGTGTCTCATCTTCATAAGTATATGTATGATCCAGAGACTACTGTTCCTC
Organism: Allium cepa; assembly: GCA_030765085.1. Taxonomy (NCBI): domain Eukaryota; kingdom Viridiplantae; phylum Streptophyta; class Magnoliopsida; order Asparagales; family Amaryllidaceae; genus Allium; species Allium cepa. Next base: position 271,371,655 of record CM060944.1, read on the forward strand.
CGACTGCATTAGTAGACTTAACAGTAGAACCGGATCTGACTTGTGTTAAGAAACCAGTTCGGGTTGTAGCGAAAGATGAGAAGAAGTTAAAAAACAAGACAGTCAAGTTGGTGAAAGTTGATTGGAGCAATAATGAGAATGACTGTACTTGAAAGATAAATGATAGGATTAGAGATACTTATCCTGATCTACTGCAAGAGTATGTTCTATATTTTCTTTATATAGATAGTTTCCAAGTCCAGTAGGCTAGTATAGTAATTAGGAGACGTTACAGATGATTGCTACGATTAGTATTTAGCTCTTGCTGAATTTCAAGAACAAAATTGTTTAAAGAGGGGAGTCTGTAACACCCTTAAATTTAAAATAACATTATTCAGGAGATTTAATTAGATAAATAAAATAGAATAATGTAGAGATTAGAGTGATTAGGGAATTGCAATTTTAAAACTATTTAGGGTTGTGCCTCAACTAAATGGATTTGTAAAAATGGTTTGTAAGTTAGATACCTAAAAGAATAAGGCAAGGTAATATGGGAATAGCCGTATACCATAGCCCAATAACCCCTAAGCCCTTACTCATTCCCATTCATGTTTTTTCTTCATCAAACAGAAACAAAAACATAAACAAAGGAGAAATGAGGCTGCCATTATCCTAGGAGAAGTAGAGCTTAAAGTCAATTAGAAGCTAAGATTCAAGCTAGGAAGATTAAAGCAAGAACAAATCTCAAGTTACTTACCCAAATAAGGTGCATAATGATATAAACCATCTCATATATGTCTTTTTGAACTTTTAATTTTGGGTTTAAGGTTTAAAACCGTTTGGATGGATGAATTATGATATGTTTTGTTTTTAGGCCATGTTTTGATTTAAACAAGGAGTTTTGTGTAATGATATAATTCGATTTTTAGGTTAAAATCATGTAAATTGATTTCAAATGCAATGATGTTTGAATATGTTATGTAAAACATTATTTTGAAGATGGGTTTAAATATTCATAATATTCCAAGATGTGGATAATTTATTATGAATTTTGAATAAAAGAAACAAATAATTTGGGTTTAAATTACTTAAGGAAAATAAGTAATGTTTTTGGGATAGAAATTTATGTGTTAGAAAACATATAAAAAGTGAATAATTTTTTTTGGGAATTTTTCCTAAGTGTTTTAATACAGTTATTAAATTATTTAAGTTGGAGGACTTAAATGTTTAAATGTAATGTTAAAGGGAATGGCTTATTTGTTAAATTGATGTTTTTATTAATTATTGAATTCGGCAGCCTTTTTAGAAAAGGATTTTAATAAAGAATTAGCAACCAATCGTAGTTTGACAAATCGGGTTAGTTAGGTGAAAAGGAATTTTTTTCGAATGGCAATAAAATAAGTTTTGTTTTGATTCACAACTTCGCCGCTTCCATTTGCTAGCTTTTGTCACCATACTTGCGCTAATGAACCCATCCGAAACTGTATCAAGCCATTGATACATAGTGGATTGGGGAAAGGCAGAAGGGACTCTGACAAAGGCATGCTTTCGAAGTGGTTGATGTCATTCTTATAAGCTTTTGAATACGTTACTTGCCTTAGTTTTAAAAAGATGCTTTCGAAGGGTGTTGAAGCTTTTGAATCAACTTACCTTTGTTCAAAAAGAGGCTTTCAAACAAGTTGCTGCTTACCTTTGATTTTAGAAAGGAGATTTCAAAAGAGTTGCTACTTACTTTGTTTTTAAAAGAAGCTTTTGAATGAGTTACCGCATTTTGAACCTACTCGATACCTAGCTGCCGCCTTTATACCTTTCGAATTGGTTAAAGACTGCATTTCTTTATAGCCTTATAACAATGAGTTTGAAAGGAAGGCTTTCTTTTTATTAATATTGAAGCCGCCTTCGCAATGATTTCAAAAGGGTCCTTATGGCTGCTTTTAGCAAAGGTTTCGAAAGGTTGTTTTCAAAGCTATCCTTTTCCTCAATTCTTTTATTTGTAGTTAATGCTTACGAAAGGGTTACTTTTGCTTTTGTTCTCTTTGACCCAGAAGTTATATTTAATATTAAGCCCAATGATCTCGAAAGAGATACTATCAAACGGTTTCGAAGCTATCCTTGCATAAACTCTACTTGAACTAAGTGCCTTCAAAGGATAAGCTCTAAGTGTTTTGAAAGGTATATCTTTAATGATTTCGAAGGGTAATCTTTAAGTGTTCTGAAAGGTATATCTCTAATGGTTTCAAAAGATAAGTTTAACTGTTTTGAAAGGTATGTTTTTAAAGTTTTCGAAAGTGATGGCCTAAGGTTTTAAGTAATGATACAAAGGATATAGACGAAAGCCTTAGTTTTCAAACAAGAAACCCAATCTCATTTTTGAAGGTAAACCTATGGCAATGTGAAAGACTTTTGTAATGGCATTTAACTTTGAAAATTTTGAAGAAGCTTTCCTTGCTAAAGATAGTGGGTTATGGGTATTAACCATGTTTCATTAGAAAAAGAATTATAAGGAATTAAATTATAGAGGTACATTATTATGTTTTGATTAGTTATCAAGTATGCTTTGTAAACATATTCACTTCATAATTAGCCCATAACTGCATTTTGGGGTGTTAAAGGTAGAGTAACTAGTTAGGTTGACCTAGTAGCGAATATACATTGAGTTAACTCATGTGTGAGTAGAATTGCATTTAGAAGGTCAGATAGACCAGAATATAGGATACCCAAAGACTGATCAATGAATTATTGGTTTAAATAGGTTCTTAGTAAGACCATGAAAACTATGTATGGAAATTGTTATTGGCAAGGGCCACTAGGTTTTTAATGATCTCATAAAAACTATGTTTGAAAAGTTATTGAAAGAGATCAATATGTTCATAGTCAGCCCATGAAAACTATGACATGAGAGATGTTATTGTAGAATCTAACAGATTCATAGTAAGCCCATGAAAATTATGATTGGAGAAAGTTGTTGGTACATACCAATAAGTTCTTAGTGATCCCATGAAAACTATGAAACCGTAGAGATAGTGTGTAAGCTTGGAGTAGGTCATTAGTCAGCCCATAAAAACTAATAGGCTAATAGTGACCATAGAAACTATAACTTGAGACAGATAGTCAGATAAGTAGGGACGATAAATCTAGAGCATATTGCATATTTGCATATCATCATGATACATTTTATTATGTTATGTCTTAACCATTGTGGATGCAGGTGCATAGTATATCGTTATTATAAACTGGATTAAGTTAATAGTGTGGGGAAAAGCCGTTTAGCTAAGTGGTATGGTCTCACTAGATATCTATATGATTCGAGATGGTAAGTTATTATTCATAACAGACTTTTGCTATGACTCAAAGTTTATGTTTTCCCCTTGAAGCCTCAGTCACTCAATTATTTTGAGTAGTTTGAGAGTAAAGTTTTTCGGGTTCTCCTTTAGATGAATAAGCTTTCGGAGACGTGCAGGAGCAAGCTAGCTATTAGGAGTTCCTTCTATTTGATTCCACCGTGTTATTGGATGTAATGAAAAAGTTTTTTGTTACCTACATTTGTACTTTGATTTACCAAGGGGGCATCTTCAAATGTCGCTCTTAGCATATTTTGTAATAATTATATTTCTCTGAACTTGGTTTACGAATTGGGACTATGTTATAAATTTGAAATGTGATTTGAAGTGAAATGAGAAATTAGTTTTAAAAATTGAGTTTAAATTTTTTTTATCCATGTGTTTTTGGTATATCAATGTATCAAACATTACCACATTTAGTCACCAATAATTAATAACTATGGATGACTGCAGCATCCGTTGCAATTAGTTTTAGGCCTCCAGATGGGGGTTGTTACAAAATATATGGGTATAATGTCGAAATTAATGTTGTCGTAACATTGAAATTTGTAGGTTGCCAAACTTATTAAATATAGCCTTTTATACATAACATACATATATGCCAACATTGATGACATGCGACAACAATACTATAAAACCATTGATATAGGGTGCTTTAAAATAGTAAAGTCGACATTTATGACTTTCGACATCATTGCTTTACAACAGTTGATATTGAATTCATAAAACTGGCTACTATGCCACTATAATAATAATGCTGAATTTGATAACATGTGGCATCATTGCTATTTCATATACTAGCGGCATCACTACCTAAAGTAATTAATGTTGAAACTAATACTTGTGGCATTACTTCCATAAGCTATGCCATCAAATAGGAAGTATGCGACATTGTTTGAAACCATGGTGAAAACTTGCGACATGGATATCGTATGTTATAGATTTTAAAGCAATGAAACAAGGGGTCTTCATAGTTTTGGTGTTACGAAATTACTTTGTTTCCATATACTTAATGCCAAAGGCCTTATAATAATAAGAATTCAGCTAGATTGGATTCACTCCATACCATTGAGTTGATATCGTAGGCAACCATTCAGTTTAATGTCGTTGGGGTTCGGCATAAACATTGGCAATATGGCAATATCGTATTTAATATAAAAACTATTTTTTTTTCAATTTAAACTAGGCTTTTAAGAAAGACATACCTCATTACTCAAAGGAAAAGAAAGCCCAAAACAACAATACACAAGCATCAAACAACACAACCCAACAACACACAAGGAAGGCACGCAACTAAAGCAAACCCACATAGAAGAAAGAACATATAAGCACAAAACAAAGAACATAACAAAAACAAAGCAGTAACCTGAAGTACACATGAGCATGTTAGAGTACACCCAGAAGCTACAAGAATTGCTATGTCCAAGTTCAAAAGGGAATGCCTTGGCGTGTCTGCCAACGGTAACCCTGGAGGCTACGATCACTAAATGCGGTAATTCCACTTGAGAATGCCTTATGCCATTAAAAACTCTCGATTTACTCTCCATCCATATAACCATAACAAGCTTTCGAATCAGAGTGTGATAAATGTGGCTTCTAAAGTAATTTACCTTATATTCAAGCTCACTGACTAAACAACCGAGAGGAAGACCAGAGGTTCTCCAAGTTCATCCCATAAGCCACAAATTAGGGGACATTTGAAGAATATACGGGGGTTAATCTCTTCACTAGATTCACATAGGGTGCATAGCACATCAGTGAGGATGCCTATGTGACATAAGTGGTCCTTGGTTAATGCAACATTATTTTATTAAAAACAATTACTTTTCATTAACCCTTAACCCTTGTCAACTTTCGATTGGTTAAAAACAATCTTTATCAAAAATTCACAAAAACTACCGCAACCTATTTGCCTTCTCAAAATTCATTTCACACCCTTTAATAAATATTAATTATCTAATAATATTATAAGCTTTTCTAGCTTATTAAATTTATAAATAGTAACATGAAAAAAATCTGAAATTCACCAAAAATCATAATTAACATATTCTTTAACATATAAAAATTTTAAGACCAAAATCTTCATTTAATTATTAAAACCCGAAATAAATGCCTTTCTTTCTTTGGATTTGATAGGTTGTTTGATTTCAGATATAATTGGCTTTGATTCGTTAATGATGTTATGATGTGCCATGTTAGATTTTCATATATAATATGTCATAAACTAAGATTTTGACCATAAACCTACAATAATAGTTATAAATAAGATGGTTTAGTATTATTCACCTTAATTTTGGCAACGGAGTTGAGATTTCACGGAGAATGTTTTCCCTAGCTTTTTCCCTTCAAATTTCCTTAGGTTTCTTCTTCTATTGTTCTTGTTTAATAGCCGACCTCCTTTTCTTTTTCTTTGACTGTTTTGCACTTTAAAAAAAGAGAATGATATGGGAAAGGGCAGGAATAAGGGATAAAAGATAGATCTATTCCTAATTTTCCCTTCTCATGTATTCTTTTATATGTTAAGTTTCATAACAATATTAATAGTTTATTAGTTAAGGCCCGACATTGTTAACTATCAAATATCATCCTCCTTATCTTACTACACATCACATTATTCTATTTAATTTATCGAATTAAATCTCCTGAACAATGTCTAACTTAAGGGTGTTACACGGAGCTTATCGCTTCCCACGTCACCATATGTATGATGCAGCACGATATTAAGAGGCTTTGTAATGAAGAAAATTGGGTTGGTTCAAGTAGATGGGGAGATAATTCAGCAGAAAGTACATGGTAAACCAAAGAAAAGGTGAAGGTTTCTCACCTCAAGTTTTTCTTTAGTATACTTTTCTCCATAAAAATGTAGGTTTTTAGTTACATTGTGGTTGCTAGATTGGATGGTAGGGGATGGCTGCTACAATTTTTACTATTATTTTTGCGCTCACACAGAATTTCATGTATATTTGGAGTGCTTACATACATGCCGATATGTCACGACCTTGCATGCACGCTAGAATTGAGCTCACTTATAGTATGCTTCATACATAATCACATTGCATTTTAGGTTGAGTAGATTACTGTGCAGAATAAATTAGTTGTATAATATATTTATTGAGTGCACGTTACACTATCTTCCCTTTGTGATTTCGTGGATGAATTACCTTTTAAAGTGGGAGAATGTATCATCCCATAAAAATTAATAGGAAATTAAGTAATTAAATTTATGGTTATACTGTAAATGTCAGAATTTGATTAAATAAGTTGCACCATTATATCCATGGTGATTTTTTGATTAATTTACATATGTAATATGTTGAAACCACAATTTAAATGGAGCTGTTATGGATGCTTGAAGCTTCCAAATTTGAAGCAATTCACGAGTTTAAATTTGAAAATTTAAATATTTGGGTTTGAATTTGAATAATAGTTAATATTAAGGGAGACTTAAAATTTAAGCCAATGTTAATTGCAAATCTGGTTAACATATAAATTAAATAAGGTATTTAATAAATAGTTAACAAAAGGTAAATGATGCAGAAATCAACGGTCTCAAAAAGGGGAGCGATCAACCGCCCTTGGGCAACGGTCGATCGATGGGTTGTTAGGTGGTTAGGGTTTTGCTTATTTAATGACTCGGATTTTATTATTTTTGATCCGACAATTTTGATTCCTTCTTACCTCTATAAACAGACCCCTAGATTCCTCACTTTTCCTTCATAAAACTTTGTTGCAATAGCGAAGCTCTGTTAAAATCTTTCCCCTTATGGTTTCAAAAACAATAAACTTTCTGGTAAGTGATTCCAATTTCTAATCTATAATTTAAATTAATCCTTCTTCTCCCTATGTTTCGATTTATGAAATGTAATATATATAGATACACACACACATACATACAATCTACTTGTTGTATATTCAAAAAAAAGGGAAAGATCAAACAAAGAATTATGAGTGATATAAATCAGATCTCATCTTCTTTTGCTTCTTTAGATTCCAAAATCATTTAGGATTTTCAGATAAGAGGGTAAGATGTTTAATTCTTTTGATTTCTAATTCTATTCCTCTTTAGTTTCTGATTCTAGATCTAATTTCTATATACAATTCACTTTGTTGTATATTTCATAAGAAGGTAATTTGAAAAAGAATTAGGCGCAGTGGAATCAAATCGAGTTAGAAAGCAAACAGTTCTCTATGAGCGGAAATATCAAGTTTTCATATTTTTGTAACTGAGTAGTATTTATTAGGATTTGATGTATGCCTTGGAAAATTTTGGTAAACGAAAATATAACATCTAAAACCCTAAGAGTTTTCCTAAGTAAATATCAATCTTTGTATATGTTGAAATTATAATTGTATTTTTATTAATATATTAGAATCTAATTATTAGTTTAGAATCAGATAATCTACGGTCCATTCAACCAATTTCTCCTATTTTAAATTGGAGCATTAAAGGGTTCAAAAAGAAAAAAAATCGAAAATGGTGTGTAAATTACGAATTGAATTATTTTCAATTTGCACCGCTATTTCGATCATTGAAGTAAATAAGGAAGTCCTTTCTCAATCCAAAATGATGTATATAAAGGTTGAATTGAACATAGGTGACGTAATTTGTAAAGGTCTATTCTTTGAAACGGAGAAGGGATTTTAATTTATTAATATAAAACAAGCTGTAGATATTCCATGGTTGTACAAATCTATTTTATTTGGCTATGGTAGCGGCGATTATTGTTGGAATGGTTGAATTGTATGAGACTGATATTTCAAAAATACTTTGTAAGCTAATTATTATCGAACTATTATAATGTAATGATTAGACCTCAAATTCAGCAAGTAAAAATATACGTATATAATATTAACGTATTGACCATTAAAACGAGCGTGATAATTAGTATTATTAGAATAGTTAGGTAACATTGATTTGTAGGAAGTGTTTGCGCCAAAATTGGTCACAAACACCCAATTGTCGATGAAAGCACCAGTTCACAATCACAGATCATAGATAACAAGTATGTAGAGAATAAAAAATGAAGAACACTCAAAAAATTAATAAAAAAGCAGTAAAGAACACAGAGTTTATAGTGGTTCGACAATCCATTCTACATCCACTTTGAAATTGATGATTTTATTGATGTTTGCTTGCCGACTACAACGAGTTACAACAGGAAATTTTGAGTACAATGTTGATTCCGGTAGAGTCTGGACATAGAAGAATCCAAAGATCCTTTTTCTCAAGCCTTTGGGATGCTATTTATAGGCGTAGACTGAAAATATCTCACTCGGATCTCGGGAGACCTCTTCTGGCAAGTGAGTGGGCCCACACGATCGATCCCAAGTGATTACGACCCGATCCGTGATCGATACGAACGAATTTCGTATCGATCAAGATCTTGTCCAATCGAGTCAAGATCGATCATGGACATTTTTTAGGTTGTGCGTAAGCTCCTCTGAAAATTTCATAGCATTTGGACTTGTGGATTATGAAATATGATCGGTGCAAGCTCGCGTTTACCCTAAGTTGTTTTGTTCGAATCGATACATTCGTATCGATCAGTTTGAATCGTTATTGAGCACGTGTCTGCAAGTTGTCGTGGCGCTAACTCCTCAGATTGATCCACTTCTAGTGCCAAGTTGGCTGCTTCCATCTTCGTATCCATCGAGTGCTATGTCCTTTGGATCGATGCTTGGTGCTTCTTTTCATATCGATCATCTGTTCTCTTCTTCGTATCGATCATCAGCACTCTATTTCGTATCGATGCCCTGTGCTCCATTTCGTATCATTGGGGAGGTTTCATATCGACCTGTTATCTACCGGTACGAAGTATGTTTAAGACTTGATTGATACGAAATGGACATATGTGGATGGATATGAAGTGAGTGGAACTGGATGGATACGAAGAGAGGCCTATTCACCGATGGACATGAGATGGACCGATACGAAATGAGTTGGCTTACTAATGGGTATGATGAGGATCGACTTCGCTGGATACCAAGCCGGGTGGATACGAGCCGAGGTCCGAGGGTTGATGGATACGAACAGGATGGTTGCAAGGTGATGGATACGAACGAGGCCTCGGGGATGGATTCGAATGGGATGGATACGAAGGAGGCATTCTGATGGGTACGAATGGAAGCAATGCTTGACTTGCATCGATCATGTCTTGAGCTGCTATACTCCGATTGACTTGAAATTTTAAATGTTGTGTCCCATAGCTTTGTTTATCTCGTCGTATCAATTGTAGCTTGATCCGTTCTTGGAAAAAATTCATTAATATACATAGCGGACATGCGTATAACCGATCTTCGGGACGAACTATCTTTGATTCTAGTCAATTTCTTGGTGTCACGGCCTTGCCAAAAGGCAGGATAACACTTGCCCCTAAAACATGCCTTGCGATCGGAAGGTGTGTTTTGTAATTCGACAAGCTGGATGTTCGTATCCTATTGATGACCTGCAAAAGAGATAGGTAGTTTTAGCTGACTTTGAATGACAATCATTCGAGACTGTATGTCATTTGAGGTGGTATACGACCGTTGGAGGTCGGATGCCATTCATGGTGATTGGTGACAATTCGCGGTCAGGGTACCGTTCGAGCCTATTTGTGATCGTTCGTGATCGAGTGCCATTCACGGCGAATGGTGACCGTTCGCGGTCGGGAGCCATTAAAGACGAGTTGTGATCGTTCGCGGTCAGGTGCCGTTCAAGGCGAATTGTGATCGTTCACGGTCGGGTGCCGTTCGAGGCGAATTGTGACCATTCACGGTCGGGTGCCATTCGAGGCGAGTTGTGACCGTTCATGGACGGGTGCCGTTCGAGACGACTTGTGACCGTTCATGGACGGGTGCCGTTCGAGACGACTTGTGACCGTTCATGGACGGGTGCCGTTTGAGGCGATTTGTGACAATTCGTGGTCGGATGCCGTTCGAGGCGATTTGTGAACGTTCGCGGTTGGGTGCCGTTCGAGGAAAATTGTGACCGTTTGCAGTCGGGTGTCGTTCGAGGTGAAGAGTGACCGTTTGCGGTCGGGTGCCATTCGAGGCGAGCTGTGCGTGCCCGGGTGCAAAGGGGTGGACTTAGTATCATTAATGTCAGATTTCACGTTGGAGTGAATTTCTGAACTGTTTGTTATGGCGGTTTGTCGCCGTCTCAGAGCATGCCTAAGGATCGTTTGCGATCCCGTACATGTGTAAGTGAGTTGACCGTTATAGAATTATTAAAACCAAATTTACATTCATATGAGTCTTTCAACATAAATGTCCAACAAATCAAGTCCAAACATAAGAAATGGAAAACAAAAGCAAAAAAGAGACGTCATAGTGCAAACACCCACACTGATACGATTGATAGTCATATCAGATCATGCCTGAGGGTTGCTCATAATCCTGTACATATATAGATGACTTAACCATAGTGGTGTGGAGTTTGTCACTTATTCATCGTTATTCTAATCAATTAATGACAAGCTGATGCCTCGATCCGAGGCCACCTTCATTTGATGCAGGGGTGGTTGCTTTCGCTCCCCCGCTGTTGCTCGCCTTCTCACATATTGCGATAGCAGACCATTTCTGACATGTCCCTCTGCATTATCCCTCAGGTGCCTGCAATCATTCATGCTATGACCGTTCAGCTTGTGGAATAAGTAATACCTGTCTGATCTTCTTCCATTGCTGGTCGGATCCCTCCTTATTGGCTTTCGATAAAGAATCTGCCCCCTTGTATCTTGGTAAATCCGTTTCAAAGTTTCATCCAATTTTGAATAGAAGGTGAATCTCGGTTCCTTTCATGGTCGTTTGGTCCATCATCCTTATCATCGGCCTTCCGTTTCCCTTTATCAGTTCCTGAATCTTTTTCAGGAGGATTTCCGCCCTTGACTGGATAAACATCGACTCCTTCTCCTTCGTCTCTTTCAGCATTTTCATCCTTTAATTGCAAAAATCTTTCAGCCTCATGATAAAATTCTCCTAGATCCATAGGGGATCCCTTTTCAATAAATTCTTGAATTCTGTGCCATCAGCAATGCCAGATACAACTTCCATCAAAACCATGGATGGATCTGGTCGATCCACCGATGCTACCGCTGCATTGAATTGCATCAGAAAGCTCCTCAAAGATTCCCCAGTTATTTGCTTTATGTTGCCAAACTCATCACATTCTTAGGTCTCGAAATGTTAACTCTAAATTGCCTTATAAACTTCTCAGTCAAATCGGTTCATGTTCCAATGGAGCCACTCTCCAATTGCCTAAACCATAGCGCTGCAATGTCTGTTAAATACAATGGAAAGCACCAGGCTATGACCTCCTTCGATTGCCCCCAGTTCTTCCATGTGCCTCATATAGCTTATCAGATGAACCATAAGATCCGTCCTCCCATCGTACGTCTCTAGTATTGGTATCTTGAATTCCGGTGAGTTCCTAACCTGTCTAATTGCGGGAGCGAAGGGGCTCCAGTTCACGTCTTTCAAATCTCTATTCACTAGTCCACCTCTTATGGTTTGTTTGACCATCTCCACCAGTCTGTCACCGTTCCAAGCAGTGTTCCTTGTCCGTTGCCTCTGACCTGCCCTTCGAGTTCATGGGGGAATCCTGAAATCTGGTCTCCTGGACGGGCGTCCATTCCTCTATCAATGCCATGTTAAACAGCTCCACCTGGTATCCTGCCTGAGGTTGGATCAACACGCTCCTGGTGAGTGCCCCTAGCTCTAGGGCCGCTACTGATGGTCCCGCTCTGTTCTAGGTCGTGATTGCTTCATGCTCCAGACTCCTATCTCTAGCATCTCCTGCAGCTGCATTAGCTTGATTCTGCACTCCAGCTTATCCAGTTTGTCGAAGTAAATTCTGCATCATCCCCTCTTGTCTTTTTAGAAGCTCTTCATGCATTGCTCCCATCATCATCTCCATCTCGTCCCAGGTGATGAAGACTGAAGCCTGATTCGCTCCTGAGGAAGCCTCCTGACTCCCTTCATGATAACTTCTTTCAGTCCTCTGTCTTCTTGCTGATTGCCTTGCCATTGCTTTCCAGATACAAGTCTTCAAGTCTTCAAAATCAAAGTCCAAGCTGTAGATTCCCTGAATGCTAGCCTTCTCAGTGAAAGCACCAAAATGTTTGCGCTAAAATTGGTCACAAACACCCAATTGCCGATGAAAGCACTAGTTCACAATCACAGATCATAGATAACAACTATATAGAGAATAAAAAATGAAGAACACTCACAAAATTAAGAAAAAAAGTAGTAACGAACACAGAATTTATAGTGGTTCGGCAATCCGGCCTTCATACACTTTGAAGTTGATGATTTTATTGATGTTTTCTTGCTGACCACAACGAGTTAGAACTAGTTACAACGGCAAATTTCGAGTACAATGTTGATTTTGGCATAGTCTAGACGTAGCAGAATCCAAAGATCCTTTTTCTGAAGCGTTTGGGATGCTATTTGTATGCATAGGCTACAAATATCTTACTCAGATCTCCAAAGACCCTTCTGGCACGTGAGTGGGCCCACGCGATTGATCCCAAGTGATTCTGACTCGACCCGTGATCGATATGAATGAATTTTTATCGATCAAGATCTTGTCCAATCGAGTCGAGATCGATCATGGACATTCTTTAGGTTGTGCATAAGATCCTTTGAAAATTTCATAGCATTTGGACCCGTGGATTGTGAGATATGATTGATGCAAGCTCACATTTACCCTAGGTTGTTTTGTTTGAATCGATACATTCGTATCGATCGGTTTGAATCGTTATTGAGCACATGTCAGCAAGTTGTCGTGGCACTAACTTCTCGAATCGATCACTTCTAGTGCCGAGTTGACTGCTTCCATATTCGTATCCATCGAGTGCTATGTGCTTTGGATCGATGCTTAGTGCTTCTTTTCGTATCGATCATCTGTGCTCTTCTTCGTATTGATCATTAGCACTCTATTTCGTATCGATTCCCTGTGCTGCATTTCGTATCGATGGAGAGGTTTCGTATCGACCTATTGTCGATTGGTCCAAAGTATGTTTAAGACTTGATAGATACGAAATGGGCGTATGTGGATGGATATGAAGTGAGTGGATCTGGATGGATACGAAAAGAGGCATGTTCATCGATGGACACGAGATGGACCGATACGAAATGAGCTTGCTTACTGATGGGTACGAGGAGGATCGACTTCACTGGATACCAAGCTAGTTGGATACGAGCCGAGGTCTGAGGGTTGATGGAACGAACAGGGTGATTGCATGGTGATGGATACAAATAAGGCCTCAGGGATGGATTCAAATGGGATGGATACGAAGGAGGCGTTCTTATGGGTCCGAATGGAAGCATTGCTTGACTTGCGTCGATCATATCTTGAGCATCTGAACTCTGATTGACTTGAAATTTTAAACGTTGTCTCCCATAGCTTTGCTTGTCTCATCATATCAATTGTATCTTTATCCGGACTCGAAAAAAATTCATCGATATCCATAGCGAGCATGCATATAACCGATCTTCGGGACGAACTGTCCTTGATTTCTAGTCAACTTCTTGGTGTCACGACCTTGCCAAAAGGCGAGATAACAGGAAGGAAGTTAGTGTAAATTAGGGAGTTAACCCTTAATTATAGGCGTAATAAGGGAATACCTTATATGGCCTTAATTATTAATCCTGTAGGATGATGTACATATACAGTGCACATACATATAAGTTATGTTATAAGATGCAAGTATAGTTCAAACCTATATTGAAGTCTGCCTAGTTTAATCTGACTGTCGACGGTGTGGCTTTGCGGACTAATATGGGACATGGCCTATAATAAATAGCCACAGCGGAAGTGAGGTTAGTCCCAATTCTATAGGGTAAATCTGCCCAGTTAATATTGCTACCGACACCTATGAATAACTGGAGTAATGTGAGACGCCATGAGTGGGTTATAGGTCATAAATTGCATTTTGAATGTGGTAGGTGAAATACTTCGGAGAATTCTACTTTGGGATTTAGGTATTAAGTGGTTAGGTAGGGTCCACCCCTTTCTTAAAAGAAGTATTATGTGACTTAATGTGATTACTTACGATGTCAACTAGTGAGAACCATGTAGGGACCTGCCTTTGGTTAGGCATTAAATGATGGGGACCTGTCTATTTTATAGGTCTTAAATGGTCCGAGTAAGACTAATTCCTGATAAAAAGGTATCAAGTGGTTTAGAGGTTCTCTATCCCTAGCATCGTTAACGATAGTTGCGTTAGAATATGGGAATGAGTTAGATATTAAATGATGAGGACTTGCCTATTTTATAGGTATTAAATGGTCAGAGTCTACCTAATCCCCAATAAATGGTATTTATCGGTTCGGGTGTTTCCTCCTACATCATAAATTCTAGTTACGTTAGTTTTGTATGGTCAGGTTGGAACAGCCTTTGGGCTTACATGTGACTTTTGCATAGTTGGACTGTAAGAGCCTTTCAACTCATAGTTGAATTTATACGAATGTTATGTAGTTGGACTGGAAGAGCCTTCAGGCTTACAGTTGACTTTATACATATGTCATGATTTTAATACGTATAACAAATTTCTTATTAAATAATAACGCCCAAGTACAACTATGTAAAGCTTGAAATTTCCATTTCACCAAACATTTGTTGATCTAACTCACTCCTCATTACAACACAGGTTAGAGAGTGCAACGTTGATTAAGGAGATAAAGGTGGAGGTAAAGACTTATGGCAGGAATCTATCTATATATGCTTTTGAATTATTTTTATTGTACCTAATTCAGGCAGTTATGTTATTTTGAGATATTGTACCGTGGAGGCTTTATGTAAATATATTGTTGTATTTAACATGTTACATTTTTGAAATAATTTTCTTTATGAAATGGGTACTTGTTTCTGATATTGTATTTATCCATTCCACTGTGAGCTTCTGAAAGCATAAATAGATAGCTTTGTGTACTATGAATTTTTTTAATTTATCAACTTAGTAGCTCACCTTGAGATGGGCCTAAGTTTCTTTTGGCTTTTGTTGGGTCAAATTTAGGTTCATTTCGGGGAGGTTTTTTTACAACTCTTCTTCTCTATTTAAGTTTTGGGGGGTTCATAATCTCCAGGAATCTCCATCAAGTTATCTCCTCCTTTTGCTTGGCATGTATTGTCCTCCTTGTCCATGTCCGATTCTACATGTTGGCTTAAGATAAGTTCCTTTTCCCGTTTAAATTTGACATTATCATTATTAGTCCGATTATCACAAGAACGTTTCTTACAAAACCGAGTATCATTATGAATGTGATTGGGTTTAGATGATTCTGAGATGCCTTTATAGTCCGGTGATGAAATGCGAAGCTTCAAGATTACACTAAATTGCATTGGTGACTGATGTAACGCCCCACCTTTATGCCCTTATTAACAAAGGATATTAATAAATAATGCTGTCTGCTAATTTGGAGAATATGGTTGTTTAGGAGCGACCATCCATAATATCGGTTTGGGTGAGTATTGAATACATTAAATATATAAATGAATTCTTTTAGGGACGAGGAATTCAACGTATACGATCTAGGTGCAAAATAATAATACAACAGCTTATTATGATTCAGAATAATATAAAATATCATGGAGACAGAATCATAGATCACATCGATAAATATAATAGAGGACATATCGTATAACATAAAGTGAGTCAACAAAGAAGTGCTCTAGACCCGCATATACACATATACACAACTAAGGCAAAGCCAACATACAAAATGAGTCTACATCTCAAATAAGATACATCCATACATAAGACAACATCTTAAAATGGACTATGACAAATATTGATAACTAACATAAACTTCTACCCAACCTAGCTCACGTCCAAAGCCAAAAGTCCCTACACCTGACAAGTCTCGGTCTAATTCGAACATTAAAATAACACCCAGGTTAAACTATCTCTTATTATAAAAAAATGAGTCCATGAAAATAATAATATGCTTGCATGAACAACAAGGATGAATTTCATAAATTGTACTCCACTAATCTGTTAATACTTTATATAAAGCTTCTTAGCTTAAAGTTAACTATGCTCATTCACAATATGACAAAAAAGTGATAATAGCAATAATAGCATAGAAATTCGCAACCATATATGCAAGAAAAAGGCAAGCACTCGCAAGTCAATAATTACTATCATGCACTTCACGCGTAAATTAAATAAGCACTTCACCAGTTTATTATCATCGGTGTGCGCTTCTCACGTAAATAAGCACTTCGCCAGTCGAATATAAGACAAGCGTATCGCAAGTCAATACCAGATATGAGCACATCACCCGTTGTCATCAATAGCTAGCCTAATAAAAAATACTTCGTATGTCCACATAAATATGAGCACACACAAGTCATGACTCGTTTGTGTATAAGTAACATCAGATGGCCTGAAGGCCCCATAGAATCTACATAATACGGATCACCCAAGGTCGAGTCTAAAACTAGATGGAATAAGTGTTATATACTTCCCACAAGTAATCAGTCAAGTAATGACCACATGTTCCATAACCACTCGAGTTTACTCAAATGTTTACTATAATCAAGTAAACTCCACTCGATAAGTGTGATATACTTCCAATTAGTAACAAAATAAGTAGCGCACAAATGTCCCATAATCACTTAGTGTTATTTAATTATTTACTAAGTGATTAAAAAATCCCACTTGTGCAAAATAAACGCTCATTCGAACAAGTCCGAGAATTAACCGGTAAAACAAACATAAGCATTTTACACCACTCATTTTATTAAACTATTTAAATCAATCTCTCATTCGATCGAACGTGCAATTTTGTAAAGATAATTTACTTTGACATCTTTCTTGAAACTATCATTTCATAAATTAGAATATATGCATATATAGTAGAAAGCCTTTATAAATTTATACATCACCATTTACAAATACAGTTTTAGACCATTGTTCTAAACTAATTTAAAATAATTGATATTATAATTAAATATTGTGTGTGTGTGTGTGTGTGTGTATATTTCAAATATCCTTCTTAGAGAATATATTCATCCTTGAAATAATTTGGAAAACTTTTGGATTAGAAATACTTCTATTTGAAAACACTAGCTTAGAGTTGTCTAATAAAATTTGAGTGTCTTCATGTCTCCAAAGTTGTATTTTTATGGCATTATATCATCAAAATGAATTCGCCAACTCAAAATTTTAAAACTTCAGAACATGCATCCAGATTGTTACAAACTAAGCATTAGAAATAGAACACATGAAATCAAAGATCAATCAGACAAATTGGCAGTCGAAATGGGGTTTCAGGAGGTTGCATAGCACGAACTGGAACATGTTCCAGGCCATGACTGGTGAACCGGTCCACATAAATCAATGGCATTGACTGGAACGTGTTCCAAGCAGTGACCACGGCTCCCAGATTGTCCGTTTCCAGCGATTTTTCTGGCGATGGATGTTTTGACTTTAGGGTTATCAATTTTAAAGGCATGCAAGCATAGAAACATCATGAATTGGATACTATATAATATTATATGTCTAGGGTTTCAACAACAGAGTATAAGGCAACAAGATATGCAATTATTACGATCAAAGTTGAGATTAATTCAATCAACAATTCATCAAAACAACCAAATCAGTATATAATTTTAGAATAGAGATAGTTGTAAGTTCTAAACTCACCTTTCTTCTTGAATTAGATAGTGAATAAGCAATGACACTATGATTTCAACCAAGCCGTAGAAATATTTCATCAAAACAGCAAAAGAAACCAAATTAAAAAACTATAAACTGAAATAAAATATCTAAATAGGAAGTGAATAGGGTTTTGATTCTCTTACCTGAATTAACTGCTTCACAATAATCTAATTGCAATATGAGCTAGGTTGAATTAGGAGAAATTGGGATTTAGGTTTGGGAAAGAGAAAAAGTATAAAGTCTAGTTTCTTACTGTAAATGTACCAAGGAATGAAAACAACGTACATATTGTTTTCCATAAGTATTTCTTCTTTTTATTAAATCTATTTGGGCTTTGATTTGGCTTATTAGTTCACAAAAGAAATAATTTCTTATTTTACACTTGGTTGGGCCTAAGAATACAAATTCTCTATTGTCTAATTAATTAATCAAGCCATAGGATGAACAACAATGAGAATATTTACATCTCATATTTTAGTTCTAAAATTCCCCTATTTGAACTTGTTTATTACTTTTAACTTATCAATTAACAAATATCTTTAAGAAATAATTAACTAGATATTTAAAATCATAGATTAAAATAAATCAAAAATATAACTTCATGAATATAGTTAAATTATGATCCTCTCTTAATTTTTAAAAGAAGTTTATAGATTTTAAATTATCTTTTATAACAAAAATAAAAGATATAAATCAAATTCTCTATCTTTTTAATGAATTGATTTATTTGTAAACTCTAAAAATATTCACCTCATACATTAATGCATTAATATTGCCAAATTTTAGAATTCACATTCTAAAGAATCCATTTATCATTCATTAAAGTCAAACTTATTATTTAAATTTATAATTGTAAATCATTATTTTATTTTTAATTAGTCATCTAAATTTTAGAATTGGTACAACTGATCTCTCCTCCGTGTTAACTCTGTGGCTCCCTTAGTAACATTTGTTAATTCAGTCATGAGATTGGTTGCCCCCATTTCCTGCTTGGCTGAGGACTCTGATCAACTCCCTCTCTCAAAAATCCCTTTCTCATCTCTTCCCGCTTTTCCCTCTCCCCTTGAGTTGTTTGCTTCTTTATGTTTATGCTCTATATTGATAGCTTTACTTCCCTTCCCAGAGCTTTATTTGCATTTCTCTACCGCTTACTGCTTATACGTTTGTGATTCTTCTTCATTTTTGGCGTCAACTTCCTTATCTACAACCTTCTTCAAAATCGCCTGCTTCTCTGAAATTGGTCTATCTTACTTTTCCTTTTCTCCTTGGTCTTGTTTGCTTGCTTTTCTAAATTTTTAGGATTAAATACTTTACTATTCAACATTGCTGAACCGAATGCCCAAAGGAAATTTTTTATCACACAGCATGGAGAGTTTTCATATGTAATCTCCTACTTATAGATGCTCTCGGCCTCATCAGTTGCTTTTACGATATTGGGAGAACCATTCTCAACCGCTATCTCCACTTAGACTCCCGCAAACGTCATTCTTATTCATTATAGTAGCATAATCCATTCTAATAGGAATTCCTATAGTGCAGACCATAGAGCCAATCTCTTTCGCTACCTAAAGGTTGAATCTTAGTCCCGGAGGCTTTATCTATACTGGTATTATTGTTAGCAGGTTTCAATCCATTTTCGACGAGGGTAATATCTTCTTCATAATGATCAAGTATTTTATAAAAACATTATGGCTCTGAATCTAACACCTTGGAATAGTATGCTTCTGAACCAAATCTTACAACAAAGAATCCATTCTCTCTAGACTGTATCTTAAACTCCTTTGTTTTCCACACTCTTTTAGCTTTTCCTTCTAGAGTTTTAAAAATTGGTTTCTAGTAGATCAAATACAAAATAACATAGAATTTCCATCCTTCTTCAGCTTCTTGAATAGCTTCCTTGGAAAGCTTAGTTAATCTGGCCCCTTTCTCCATTAATGGTAGAAAAAATTCCAAATCAATTTTCTCATCATTCGTGACAGCGGTTCCTTCCCTCTAGCTTTGCAATACATTATTTTCCTTGCATTGCTTGAATAGTGAATCATAGCTGACCACCTTTCGATCTTGCTGTTCCTTTAGTCTCTGCAAATCACCTATGTTGCTCCTCATTTAAACCTTTCCAGGGATTGCCTTTAGGCCTTCCCGATTTAGTTCCCCCGGTTCCTTGTTTCCCTTACTTATCAGTCTCTTTTCCTTCCTCCTTGACACCTCTATCCAACCAACGTCTGAATGTTCTCCTACTTCCATCCTTGTGCCTTAATAATAGAGAGAGAAAAAACTAGATTTAAATAGATTTGGATAGAGCGATTGAACAAAATTAAATGATTTTTTTAAAAGAAGGCGGCTAAGATTTCCACCACTAAAGTGCAATTTTTCTAACTTGAATTTTGTAGCATAAATTTAAAAATATATTACTATATAATGGATGATGATAAGTTAAAAATGACATAACTTATCTAAGAGTGGTGATGGTTTGAGCTTAAGGTAAGCGAAATTGTGATAAGATGTATTATTAAAGGAGTGAAGAAGTTTAGCCTAAATGTTAGGGTATATGGAATGTGTAAGGTACACACTTGATAACAACAGAAATGAATTAAACCCAAAATTGTGAATATGCCCACCCATGGTGATTTGGAATGGTAGGGTGCCAAGACGTATTGAAGTCTAATTCAATGGGTATATGGAAGGACGCCAAGACTTGGGAAGTCTAATTAAATGGGTTAAAATGAGAAAATAACTCCAATGTGAGTAAAATAGTATCAAATGGATGTAGACATCAAATAAAATAAATAAACCAGTAATGTGAAACAAAAGTGTTTCTGTGACTATGAGAGGCTAGTAACGCTTAGTAAGGGTGCATGTTGGAATGTATTTAATATTCTAACATTCAATCTCTTATGAGTGTAAGGGTGGCTATGGTTAGGTTAAATCTCTTATGAGTAAGAGACCATTCGTCGGTGATATTGTACGAGAAGGATAAATCATTAATACATAGACCTTAGTGGTATTCACTAAATATGGTTAGAGACAATCAATATTTATTAGCTAAATAAGAGTATACATGATGCATGTGATTGAATATGATAACAATATGATCGGGTTCATAATATGTTGATAATTATAGGTTGTAAATATGTTTGAGAATGATAATAGCATAACGTGATTCACCATATGATGGTAAGTATAGGTATAAATAATACTGAAATAATGCTTATATGATTGTGTTCATACTTTAATGTTGTTGATATAAAAAGATATGTTGTAGCGGTTGTTGATGAACTAGAGAGGGGAATACCCATTTTATTGGCGGCAAGGTTTCACTACATTATGTCTTTCATGGTGTAGTATTACTCACACTAGGCATTATGTTTAATTTGAGCATTTGTTTTATTTTCCCTATAAAATCATGGATATTCTCATTTGAGTAAGCTAAGTTTTTGAGATTGGACAAGTTATTTAGAAGACGGTTAAAGCTATGAAGATAATGTAGAAGGCTTGCTTAGTTAATTAATATTTTCATTCTGCTTTTGGTAAAGCTGGGATTTATAACTTGTTCATTGAACATGCTTGGATCTTCACATGATGGGCATGTCACTATTATCTATGTTTTATATTATTCTTCCTTACGTGAGCATAATTTTTGGAAATAAATATCCAAAGGCAATTTGTGTAATGAAAATTTATTTAGTTACATAGGTTACTTAATTATTTTTAAAAAATCGATCTTATTTTATTTCTTTACAATAATTCTGATAATGACTGCAACGTCATCAACGTTCATTTTTGGATCTTGAAATGAGGGATGTTACAACTTCGTATTAGAGCTTGGGTTAGGGAACACTAATGTAAAATAGAATTTAGAAGATATCTATTTAGAGACTAGATAGTTGACAATGAACACTTTAGGGAAGTGTATATGCTATTTATATAATGTACTTTTATTTTTGATATAGACATATAATTGGATATACAAATCTATCTACCATGGCTTTCACTCTCTTTACTTCTATTTCACACGAGAGCTGGCAAACCTAGAAAGCAAAAAATGAAATCAAGAACTGGATGATGAACTATGGGAGGTGTGAGGCCAAACGTCAATAGGGGAATCACAAGTATGTAAACAAACAATCAAGGAGGAGGGGCGATGCCTAATGCTAATGTTTGAACTAGTGCTTAGATGTCTACCACGATAGTTGGAAAATGATACAAACACTCTTTTTCATCAGTATATGACAAAAATGATGAGGCATTGATGTTGTTAAGCCGTGACGAATAGTTAGAGGAGATTTCTCTAAGATGAACCAAGATTATCGAAAATGTAGAGAAAATGTGTTTAACAGGGAAAAAACAACATTAAAAGCTCTAAATGGGTTAAAGGTGTGTGAGCATATTTTTGGAGATATAGGGTATAATGATGTCAAAAAAGGAAGTTAGCTTCTCGTCAGCTTTAAGAAGATGCTTTGGACTAGTGGGAGACATTGATTATGGGATCTCAAAGGAGATGATTACTTAGTATCAATTTAGGGAGCGATTTAAGGCTTAATTTATTACTGAACCGCATAAGAGTGCCTTGTGTTGGTACTTGGGACTTTTTAAAATTAGATATGACTATGGAAAAGTATATTCGTGCTTCAATGCTTTATCGAATTATGGTAGGGAACATATTTGGATTCCGTTAAAGAAGAATTAAAAGTTTGTTGAAATTTATGGAATGACGAAGTAATTGTGCATTGTTGCCTCCCTTCAAACTATTTTTTGATATGGTGAGAAGGTATGATCAATTGTATAAAGAAGAGAGGTAGGATAACACTTGATCCAAGAGTGGACATAAGAAGGGTTAAGCTCATATCAAAAGGAGAATAAGGACCAACGAAAAGACGAAAGACCTCTTGGGAGGAGTCACAAGGAAAATATGTCTATTGTTACTTGCTTTAATTATGGGAAGAATAGGCAATATTCGACTAAGTGTACCATTTAGGAGAATACAGAGAGGGCAAAGTGCTTTAACTTCAACAAGCTAGGACATAGAAGAAGGATTGTCCTGATCCGAGATAAGAAAAGTTCTATGCTTTGGAAGGCCAGCAACTGGACCATCTGCCGAGGAGAAAGAGAATAGTGTGGTACTTAAAGGTATGATTTTAATTTGTAGTATTTTAGTTAGAATTATGTTTGATATTGGGCCTACACACTCTTTCATTCTGAAATATTTGGTTGATAGAGTGGGGTTAAATGTTACCCATTTCATTACGACCTAGCGGTTTATCAGTCCAAATAGTGGGTATATCACTCTCTGATCAATATGCATCGGTCTGGTTGATAGAGTGGGGGTTAATGTTACCGGTTTAGTTATCACTTTGTGTTTTATTAATCTGATCAATAGGTATACCACTCCCAGATTAATATGCACTGATGTGGAGTTTGTTTTGCGTGGACACCCATTTTCTTTCAACTCATTTGTGTTTGACTTCGTAGGTTATAAGGTTATATGAGTATGGAATGGCTAGTACGTAGTGGTGCAAAAATTTATTGTGCTGGTAGAGTGATCACCTTATGACAAAGAGAGGAGGTGAAGGGATAATGGTTTGACTAAATACATTGAAGGAAAAGTTTGGTGCTTCCTTGTTTGAATTAGAGACTAAGGAGGATGAGATTGATAAAGTGCTAGAAGTTCAAAATTTTGTAGATGTATTTGAACCCATGATGGGATTATCCAAAGAAGAGCGATTGAATTTCGAGAAGATTTGGTACCAATGGTACAACCTATTAGTATACCACCTAAAAGAGTGTCGTCTATGGAGATGGAGGAATTAAACAAGTAAATAAAAGAATTTGACTATTAAAGTTTCATTAGGCCAAGTAGTTCACTATGGGGAGCACTTATGGTATTTGTGAAGAAGTTGAATGGGTTACTTCGGATTTTAAAGGGTTATCGAAAGTTAAATATGTTAAAGGTGAAGAATCATTATCCTTTTTTTATGATATATGACTTATTTTACTAATTAAGTGGACTAGAATATTATCATTGCAAGATTTGGCAGGAGATTCCACCAACTGAGGGTAGCTAAAGATAGTATTCCTTTGATAGCGCTAGCAATATCTACGATTCATATGAGTGGTTAGCCATTCCCTTTAGACTGACCAACACCCATGCATTCATCGTATACCTTATGAACTGAATCTTTCACGATTAATTCAACAGATTTATGTTGTTCTTTATGGATGATATTTTAATATAATCTAAGAATGAGCAATACCATAAAGTCCCTCTTAGACTGGTGCCAAGACCTTGAGACAACATAAGTTGAAGGTGAAGTTTTCAAAGTGTCAATTTTGGAAATGAGAAGTTACGTTTCTTGGCTACATTCTTAAGAGAATGGATTAGCTAAGGATCCATCTGAGTAAAGACCATTAACAATTGGAAGAGAGTAGAGACATTGACGGAGATGAGAATTTTCTTAGGATTGGCTAGCTATTATCGCAGATTCATTTAGAATTTTGCATGTGTAGCAGTAGCTTTAACGAAGTTGATCAAAAAGAGTGAGAGGTTCAGGTGGAATAATAATTGTGAGTGATTATTTTAGATTTAAAGAGGTTATTGGATAATGCTTTTGTTCTGGTTGTACTTAAAGGAAATAAAGATTTGATAGTTTACACCAATGCTTGTAGAATGAGGTTTGGAGCGATGTGGATGTAAATGGGGCAAGTGATAGCGCATGCATCTTGGCAATTGATTGGACATGAACCTTGCTATCTATCTCATGACTCAGAGTTGGTAGCGATGATCTTGTGTTGAACATTTGGAGACATTATTTGCTAAGAGATCGGTTTGAGTTCCATATGGACCATAAGTCTCTTAAATATTTATTATCTACTAAGGAGTTGAGTATGAGACAATATAAGTGGTTAGAGTTCATGGTGGCATACTATTTTGAAATAGAGTACATGCTAGGAAAAAAGAATACAGTTGTTGATGCTTTGAGTAGGAAACAACAGAATGGAATGTTATCCATGATTCAAGAATGGAAGGCCTTATGGTGTGCATTTTAGGCTTTATGCAGGATCAAGTTAGAAGTCAGGACCCGGATGCATTGGAAAGCTTGGAAATTCATCTAGTTCTTGTAGAAGGAATTGGTGCTGTTGGCCATGCCCATCTTGGAAGCGGTGAAATAGGTAAATTTTAAAATAAAAACTCCCTATTTTGATCTTAATGAGCTTTTGTAATCTATTAGCTAGCATTAGATTCAATCCAATTATTAAATAAAATCATGGTTTGTTTAAATATATTTTGTATTTATTAATCAACCAAATAAATCGAGTTAACTAAATGTTTATTTAAATGTATCAGGAATACATTCAATAATATAACAATATAGCATAATGAAGCATAGACATGTGTTTATATATGCGCACACATACATTGATATTGGGAATTATATCCATTGAATGTACATAAATTTTATACTTACATATGCATATGACAATTTCATATGAATATCAGAAAATAAGTACCTAAATATAAATGTTTAAACATATTACTATTTGTTTATTGTTTTTACATGGATATTTATAGTACATGCATATAGTTTAGACATACATATATTCGATATCTATATTACCACTTATATATATATATCTGTACATATATGAAAATAAAATCTATTTAATAAAATTAGATATCTTTAAAATAAGATAATGCTTGGTGTATAAGTGAAAATGGAAATAAAAATATACATTAGATCTTCATCTAGTCAAATCAAAATAAAAAAGAAAATAGAAAAATGTGATATTTTAGTTGATTCTGACTTTCTCCTTTATAAACAACTCATTAATAGTATGTTCAATGTCTATGTGAAAAGAATTCTATACTTGATCACAACTAAAGTATCTTAGCTTTGATATTATAGATCTGAAAAACACACAACCAATATTTAAACAAGAATTATGGAATATTGTCATTAATATATTGCTCAATTAACATGATTAATTTAAAGAACAACACATACACATATGTGTATACCGTAATTTAAAATTCAAATTTCAAATACATACATTTGACTAAATAATAAACATTGAATATATTACTTTGAAAACAAAATTAACCTAACCAAAGGATTTAAATTAACGTTAGTCTATAATTTTTGGATAACATAAAGAAAAATATATATGATCAATTAATTGAATATCAAATGCATAATTATAAGTAAACTAAATAATGAAAAAATGTAAATTTTATTATAGCCAATCAAATCTACATTAACAAATAGTTTTAGATCCAATGAATAATAACAATATACAAAT
The DNA here is from genome assembly GCA_030765085.1 of Allium cepa. NCBI lineage: Eukaryota > Viridiplantae > Streptophyta > Magnoliopsida > Asparagales > Amaryllidaceae > Allium > Allium cepa. The sequence goes on from CM060944.1 coordinate 271,397,915, forward strand.
TAAATCAAACGCAAAATTAATTTTACAATTAAATAGCAATACACAAGAGATTTTTGATTAAATCCAATAACTGGCAATTCAATATACATTTATATGAATTTGGTCATGACAAACATCATGAATGATTAAAAAAATGGATTGAACCTGAAAATGACTTTCCCTTTATAACATCTTGATTTGAAAATCTTACTTAGGTTCCTTGAATCAACATCCAGAATTTTCTTTAAATGGTTAAATCATCTTATTTTATTTGAATTGATTTTAAGTCCAAAGAGAAAAAAATTGTCATTAGAGCGAAGAGGTAGGTAGCTATGATGGGTGGAAGAAGTAGGAATTTTTTTTAATTGAAAGAAATAAATCCAGGGGATTTGTTTTAAATTGGAGAATGAAACCTTTCAAATTCTTTCTATAAAATCTTCCCTTCTTCAATCCACATTCAACACGCTACCTCATCCCCTATTAAGCTTCAGGTGATAATTAGGCCCGACCTGATAGACCCGCACTCGACCCGACGTGTCACGGTTCTAGGCAGATAGTGTTTTTTTGGATCCAAACTATTTTAAAACCTAGACCCAAGCCAACCCGGTTTTTGATTCGAGTCAGCTTAGTTTGGGTCCGGTTGGGTAGCAGTACTAAAAATGGACATATTTTAATGTTTTTTGGTTAGATCTTTTGGGTCGGTTCGGATCAGATTTGGTTGGGACTTTATGATATTTTTCAACACCCTGACCTAACACAAGACCCATCGGGTTCGGGCCTTCTCGGGTTAGTTCGATTCTGGTTTGCGGTGATCTGTTCTAATTGTTAGTCCTATATTAAGCATGGATGGCCATTCTTTCTCTTAATTGGAGCAAAGTTACCAAAAGCCTATTTGAGTAATTATCTATATTTTAACCTTGTTTAATTATATACTAATATCATATATCAATATGTGTATATATAACTTTTTTATATACATCTAAATAATTACTAATAACACCCAAAACATCAAATAAAAAAAATATTTCTCAAAAGCTAATTAATTTAATTAATCTATACCACTTTATATACTAATTAAAGCATGTGGTTTTTGAGAGAATTCATAAGTGCGGTTGTGTGACTCAGGGATGTAAATTCAATCAGTGATTAGTATTAAAAAATTCATATATTAAAGTTCATGCATAACCTTAGCTAGTAGTAGGATAGTTTGGCTTAATTCATCACTTACATACCTTTTTAGTAAAAAATAAATAAATCATATTTTATATTATCTTAAGCAGTACCAGTAGTTTCAATAATTATAGATGTTCTCTTCGCCAACACTACTGCATATTCGGATGTATGGTATTTGGATTGGTTAAAACTCTAATATTATCCACATTCATCTCAATCAATCCTTTAATTAAGTCCTTGGTTCAATGATAATATTTATTATTAATAGTTATACTCTGACCAAAGATTTTGACTTTGAGTTGACTACAGCTGATCGTTATACTAACCTCATACAACTGAGGAGACAAATTCTCTATTGAATAGTGCTTCACTTCGATTGCTTTAACTCGGACCCAACTATAGTCATGTGATGGATCACCAAGCCATGGTTTAACTATAATCAAAGCGGAGTATTAACACTGAAGTTCCATAGCATTCTCAACTCAAGGGAACTGTGTAATATCATCGGATTGAGATTTTCTGTTTGACCTATTTTTTATTAAACAATAGTCTCGGATGAGTCATTCCATAGCTATCAAATAACTATAGGTATGCAACCCTTTGGTTCCCCAATCAACACGAATAATACACTACAGTAATGGGATAATATAATTGGATAGATTTTATTACTAAAGAGAGTGAGATTTGATATTAATCAGGAGATTTAGTTAGATAGATTAAATAAAGTAATGTAATAGGATAAGGAGAGTGACATCTGATAACTAAATTAGGTCGTGCCTTAATGAATCAAGTAATAAGATTGTTTTAAAACATGGAAAAGAAAAGAACAAATGAGAAGGGCAAATTAGAAATAGAATCTTACTTCATACTATAAACCGTTCCTCCCTCTCATTTTGAAATCCACTAAGAAAAAACAAAAAGTAAGGTCGACTATTACCAAGGAAGATTAAATGAGGAAAACTAAAGAGCTCAAAGGAAAAATCTAGGGAAATTTTATCTCAATCAAATCTCAATCTCATCATCTAATACGATTAATAGTTAATCATCTCTATTGCTTGTGCTTGATTTTGGTTGCAAATAATCTCTGAATTGATTATGATGATATCATCATGTTATGATTGTTTATGTCATAACTTGAATAGAAAAATGATTTATGGAGTTTTTATGAAATTATTTAGATGGGTTTTAAGGGTAACACCTTAGTTTTTGATCTCCAATTGACTTGATTTCTGGTTTTTGAGATATTGATGTCGTAAGTTCTTAATGATGTTATCATATGCTTTACAATATAATAGCCTAAGTATTATTTTCGACATACTTATAATGATACCGTAAGTAATTGATTTCGACTTAAATATTGATGCCATGGTTTATCATTGTCGGCATTTTTTGTTTCCTTGTTTTCAACAACAATGTCATGCAACATTGATGTCATATCCTTCATTCAAAGTTGATGGCGCATTTCTTTTATGTCGACACTAAGGCCTTGTAAGTTGAGTTGTCTTGTTTCTATGTTGACTAAAGCTATGTTTTACAGGTGGGAAAGCTTATATCTTAAGTATGTCGACAACTTTATATTTTGATAATTTTTTTATATACTTAACTGTTTTATATTTCTATATGCTATAAGCTTATAAATTCGACATTATCAATTAGAAACACCAATGTATATTATATTACCCTTGTCATTTATTTTATGCTTTTGACATCACATATATTGGATATACCAATGTGTATTATTATTACATGCCATAAGCTTATGGTTTGTTAACCTAATTGGGGATACCAATAGACATAGGTTGGGTATATGAGTGAATAATGTATAATATGCTTTAAAACTGATAGGTGACGGGTTCCTAGCTATCCTAGGAAAACTAAGGATTGTGTGATGGATAGTCCATATAATACCTGATAAGGATAGTCTCTATATAGTTAATGAAGCGTTCATAGTCATTCTAGGAAAACTATGATATGTGTGATGTATAGTCCACAGTTTAAAATAAATGAAACACGAGTGAGGGATAGTCGGCATAATTAAGATAGTTAAACCACGTGTGTTGGGTAGTCCATATGGTAGGCGATATATAATCCATATATTGTATGGTTAATCCACAAAAATATAAGATGGATAGTCATTTGAATCGAAGTTAAGACAAATAGTCAAATGAAATTGAGACAGATAGTCGAATAAACTAGGATGGGTAGTCCGTTGAATGTTGCATGACTATAAATGTTATCTACTACATGTTCTAACTATTGTGGATGTAGAAGCATAGTATATGGTTGATATGATTTAGTTAGGATACTAATGAGAAAAGCCCGTTCCGCTCAGCGGCAGGGCCTTACTAGATATCTATTTTGGTTCAAGATGGCAGGTTAATATTCACACTAGACTATTTGTCTGACCCGAAGTTTTTGTTTTCTCACTTAAACTCTATGGTGCTTAGGTTTTCCAGTTTGATGAATAAGCTTTCAGAGATATGCATGAGGTAGATAGCTATATTAGGAGTTTTGTTTAATCCTCTGTGTAGTTCAGTCTTGAATGGATGTAATGATAGAAATTATAACTGTCAAATAGTAGTAAACTTTAATCAACCAAGGGGGCATCTTGTATGTTGCTCTTGGGGTATTTTGTAATAATTGTATTCTCTCTAAATGTGGGATTGCAAGTAGTATTATGTAATGAATATAAAATCTTATTTTGAAATGAAATGTGAAAGTTTGTTTAACGAATTGATTAATGTGCTTCTGATGTTATATATGATTAATGTAGCCACGTTTTGTCATTGGAAATTAATAATATGAATGGCTATAATATTCATCGCGCTTAGATTTAGGTCTCAAAATGAAGGATATTACAACTGCCCAATATATGGAGAGCGTTATGCATTTTGGTCTTAATAGATGAGTCGATATTCTTTTCTCAAAACCTCTTGACCAGTAATATTTTTAACAAAATGTCATTTAATTATGTGATTAATTACTCATGATTGCAACTATTTGCAACTATAATCATATAACATTTAATTAAGAATTTTATTATTATGCACTTTATATTATTACTTAATTAATTATATCACAATGTATATAATGAAAATAATCACTATTACAACAAACAAGACTGACTATACATTTGGATACATGTAACCAATTGCATAATTACCTCTGTGCCATACCACTAACTCTTTCAATCACCCACTTGCGCTTAGGTCAATTATGGAATCTTAATCCCATTAGTGAATGGATCTGGTATATAGTACTACTATCTACACTTCTATCAACATCTCTCTATCATTAATAAACTGCCTTTGTAACGTGAAACTTTCGAAGTATGTGTCTAGACATCTTGCAAGCTCTAGTTTCTTTTACGATCTGTATCGTGACATTGTTTTCACATAATAATGTCATGATATTCTCAACATTTGAAATCATCACTAGTTTAGTTATAAATTTGTGCATTGATATTTATATTACTTTTATTGCAGTGCTATTCAAAGTGATGTAATTATTCTTTTGATTGAATAAACAACCACTACTTCTTTGGAACATTTACAACTCAAAACTCCTTAACTAAGGCTGTGTACGAATTGAGGATTAAAGTACTACATTCAAAATCACTTATGATGTTCTAGTCTAAATACTCCTTTATAAGCAGTTCGTTGTTTCCATAAACAAATCTTTAGTATTTTGCGAATACTCAGGAATATTCTTGATTACCATTTAGTGATCTTAATTCAGATTGGATATTTGCCAAATATGCTAATTATGTAAGCAATTTTTTTTATAGCAGACAACATAACGTATATTATTAGCACCAAAATTGGTCATTAACACCCAAATCCAGATGAAAGCACCAAATCACATTCTTAGATCACAGATAGAATGTATGCAGAGAGTATGAATGTAAAGAACAATAAAAAATTAAAAAGAAAGCAGTAATAACATTGGATTTATAGTGATTCGGCGAACTCCGGCTTACCTCCACTCTGGAAATTTCCTGTTGATGTAGAATCAATTACAAGTATAATCCTAAGTTTTTAAAACAACAATGGTAGAGCAGCCTTAGTATGGAAGGTGAAGTGAGAAAGAATCAAGCTCCCTTTACCGAACTGTATTTATTGGCAAATCCCAAGTTACTGGGATTCCTGAGTAGTCTGAGCCCATCAGGACCATAACCGAGCCAACGTCCTTCATCATGATCGACCCATACTGCCATGCCAATTGACCTATGCCGATCCACTCCATTCTCTAGTATGCCTATCCACTTCAACAAGCCGATCAACTCCATCGACGATCGAGCCACAACATCCAGTCCAAATCACCAATGTCGATCCATGTATGAGCTTCCATCCTTCACCGAGCGGCACTTACTGACCCACCTAGGCCAATCCATGCACAAACTTTGATCCTTGACCGAGCAGCACCTACTAATCCAACTACGGTCGAGCCATATCTGGACGACCTACCTCGGCTTTCATACCACGACCGAGCTTTGCCCAACCGACCCACTTCGTCCTATATACCTTGACCGGTCCTACCTGGCCGATCCACTCCACGACCAATCCACTCATGATGTCGAATCTCCTTGACCATTTCTCCTCGACCTAGCCATGCATTACCGAACGACCGAGCCACATGGCTGAACTCTAAACACATCGAACCACGCTTCGCAGACCGAATGGCCGACACTGAAGCCTCTATGACTGATCATCTTTCCATCCAGCCGACTTAAACCCATCGTATTTCAGATTAGACAAACGAGTAGTCGATTTAGTTAAATATGCCTATCCATGGCCTTGCCAAAAGGCGGGTTAACATTTGCCCCCAAAACATTCCTTGCAATTGGAAGGTCTGTTTTGAATAGCCTCAAATTCGATATCCGAAGTCATTTTTCCATTCATTATCAAGCAATTCCGTCAAAATCCGAAAGTCCACTCCGCGACTGTTCCAAGTCGTTATTTAATTTCGAATCCATCCCAAACCCAATAACCGAATCCACAAACTCTTCGGATCATTTTATCCGATTCTTGGAACTCTTCAGGTCCTGTAGTCCAAATCAAGGACCTTTCCAATTCCAAATCCTAAGCGGGGACCTCGCCAGGTCCTAAAATCCATATCCGGGACCTTGCTAGGTCCTTATCCAAATCTGTAGCCGTTCGAAGCCACTATCCAAATCCATTTCACACCTTGGAAGTTAGTAATCGAATCCTATGATCTACCTGAATCGTTGATGGCCTCTTCGGACCCTTCTTAAGCTTAATCCAAACTGAACGATTGAATTGGCGGATCCTATTGCGCTTCAGCAAACTGACCTATCCCTTGCACTCCAGTTCAGCGTGCCTGAACATTAAGCGATGCCCTGATTCTCCTGGACCGATATCCGCCTCTCCGGGCTCTTACTGTATCCCATCCTATCACTCTTTGGTGAGTGAGTTGATCTAGTCGCTCTCTGGCGAAGCAGCGTCACTCCCTACACTCCAGTTCAGTGTCCCTGAACATTAAGCGATGTCATGGCCTAATTTCTAGACCGATTATAGCCTCTCAGGGGTTTTGTTGGATCCCATCCTGTCACCCTCCGTTGAAGGGGAAACAACGACGAGCGAACCGATCCTGTCACTCTCCGGCGAAGTGGCATCGCTCCCTGCACTCCGGTTCAGTGTCCTTAAACATTAAGCGATTAATTTTGTAACGACCCGGAATTTTGACGATATATTTAATAAATATTTAATCTAAATTAAATTAAATATAAGCTTGTTAATGTTTAACTTGATGAGATCTTGGATATTTAACAGTTATATGTTTTATAAAAGAAGTTTGATTTGAAAATTTAAAACAAAAATGTTTCAAAATCATTTAAAACAAAATTTGTCTTATTCAATAGAGTCAAATCAAAGACTTTATATTTTTGTTATTTGCTAAAATACATATGTATATAGTTTTAGTTTTTAAAATGATAAAGTTAAAACATAAACATAAGTCTACACCATAATTATAAATAGAAAATAGAACTAACAATATAAATACAAGTTATAACTAGGAATGTAAAAATTTACATTCGAAATATTATGAATCAAATGCTTGGAAGTCTAAGTGAAAATAAATCACAATCAATTAAGTCTAAAGAATAACCTGCAAACTCCAATTGTACAACATAGAACTTTCTAAATATCATGTAATCAGGTTAAATGCATAAGTTAAAGGGGTAACTTATAACATATTTCTGTACTAAACTTATATGTGCTCTTATACAGTTTGTAGAAATAAGGAAACAAGTTTTACTTAATATAATGAAACTTAACTAAACCTAAAAAGACAAACCTGGAAAACAATATCTTGTACAAATATAATAAAAACAAAGTCCACTTCAATATAAAATAAGTTTCACTTCAACATAAAACAAAATATGTGTGTCTTATAGGATATGCTAGCCGAATTAATAAAGGAAATATCTTTGTACTACACAAAGTAAGTATCAGTCACCATTTAATACTTGTTGTCATAATTAAGAACCAAAGCATTAATTAGCATAACCTATTGCTTAACAAGTACATGTAGCCGAAATCTCCCATATCATTTCACTGCATTGTATATTATCTTAACCAATTAAAAGAGAAAATGACAAACAAATATGAACTGCCTAGCCTAGATACAACCTACTGATTAGTAGCTTCTTTATATATATATCTACCTTTATATCATCAGTTCATTTACACAAACTTAAACTTAAAGAAAACCTGAGAAAAGCATTGTATTGCTTTGCAATATAAATAAAATTCAAAACAGAAAAAAAAGAGGAAAGAAACAAGTAGAGTTTCAGGGTATGTCTGCAGTGCCTTCTTCAACATTTGCTTGCTGTTCAACTGTTGCTTTTAGGTGAGTAAACTTATCATTTTCAATTTAAAACTTTATATTTAACTCACAAAGTTTTGTGCTTGGATGATTGCTTTAAATAAGATGTCTTGAGTTCTTCCTGTTGTTCTGTAATATATGAAGTTGTACTTCAGGAGCTTTGAATAACTATCCAGAGTAAAGCTAAGAAATTTCAAATACTTCTTCATGTAGGTGTTTTAAAATCTGGATATTGGTGCAAACTTAAGTTGTTATTCAAAATAATAGGCACACAATTTTGTTTTGAGGTTTAACAGTATTTATCAATACCGTTTATGCAAGTATCAGGAAACAGAGAATCAAAGTCAAAACTTTGAATGTTTAAATTTGTAAATTTATTTGATTTCATATATATAATTTGGATTTTTAACATAACACTTTTGATTTCTAAGAAAAGATATTTAGAGCAGTTTTAAAGAGGAGCTGTAATGGGTTTTCATCAATTTTGAATGATGGAGTTACTTTTAATCATTGTCAATTGATAGAAAGCAAGATTGTAACTCTTTTTACACAAGAAAAATGTCGAATTATTTTTCGAATACATAGATTATGGGATTGGGATTAAAGTAGGGTTTAGTGCTTATGTTTTTCTAGGCTCTGTAAAAATTGATTTTGGGCATCCACACGTGATCGAGCTCCACGATGTTCAAGGGGATGGCAGAGAACCGTGTTGTCGTGGGGAGGCCGGAGGTGGAGAGTCCCAGGTGGTCTTGGCGGCGGTAGCGAACTTGTTTTGCCGACCGTGTGAGCTGCAGTTTTCGACCCAAATGATCAAAATTCTATTTGAAATCTTTGAAGATGATGTGAGGTTGGATTCCGTGTTTTCATGGAAATTGTGACATGTAGATGATCTTGGAAGATCATCAATGACTCGCGAGCCACCGTGCACGTGCACGGTGGCGTTGGAGGTGATCTGGGCTGTCAAGGAGTGTCGCTTTGGGTCACGCGTGTGAGAATGGCGCTAGTGTTTCGAGTTGTTCGCGTGTCTATATTTAGAAACTGTTGTTAAAATCGTGTTTTAACTTTTAACTTACTGTAAGAAAATTTAAAAAAAAAAGAAGGAAGAAGAAGGGATTCAGGGGGGAAACACGGGAAGTTTTGGGGTGAAACTCGGAGTAGTTCTCGAGTTAGTATAGGAAAGCCTCGGGTTGTCAACTACGGTATTGTTTTTCTAAGGGTAGTGTAAGCAGAAAATTCTCATTCAATTCTAAATACTGCAAACTTGGTAGCTCATAATTATTATTCAAATTAGGTAGGTAATATAAGAAAAGAATAAATCTGATTAATACAAGTTTACAATTAGAGAAAGACTTATTTAAAAAGATTTCTTTTAAAAATGTCAATTAAGTTGAGTAATTAAGGTAAATTGATTATTTTCAGGAAGTAATTAAGAATAATGGATTTTGATTATAGTTGGTGATGGATTATAATTTGAATTTGTAATCAACTATTTAAGTTAATTTATGAATGGGCGACGGTTAATAAATCAAGTGATTTAATTAAGAATTAATAATGATTAATTTAGGAATTAGTAAATAAATAAATGGGCAATTAAGTTTATTAAATAATAATTAAAGTTATTGATTAATGATAGAGGAATGGTTAATTAAAGTTAAATAACTTGATTAAGGAAGTAATTAAGTAATATTCTGAAATAAAATTAAGACTTAAGAATAAATTAAGAAGTCTTCAATTACATGTTTTGAAATGAAATAGGTAATTAATTGTTAGTTAATGATTAATTAAATAGAGTTAAGTGGTTAACTCTCAGGTAATTAATTCAAATTTGATTAATTACAAATAAGATTTAAAAGGTGACTGCTTATGGACTGTTGTGGTTGAATGTCTGATTTGGATATTTATGTGATGATATCCTATGTTACCCTGTGATATGCTGTGATATATCTATGATGCTTGTATATGTCTTATCTGTGATAAATGCTATATTAATTCAACTGTTGAAGTTAATTTATTTAAACTGTTAAGTTAAATAGACAACTTGGCCCTTAAAATGGCGGTTGGATTTGATGAGACCGGGATCAGAAGAATCAAATTTGATTCTTCGAAAACCACATCAATCCAATTTAAACGTTAGGTCGTGAATCCTGAAATGAAGATCGAGATGGTGTTTTCAGAATGCAAGGGTTATCGTCGTTGACTCTGAGGGTGATTCCAAAATGAGTGTGACGAGATAATGCCTTCGGTTTCGTTCGAACCCGGAACGAACTTGTATGGATTGAATGCTTTCAACACATCGTCAGGCGGACGATGAGCATTCAAAGAATAATGTTCAATAAAGGTAATCGTAACCTCAAGCCTCATCAACCGGGAATGGCTAAAACAGGGGAGATGCAGCAAGGTTAGGTGGGTCATGCCCAAGCAGGACAAGATATTTCCCCTGTCTAGAAGTCCCTTTTTATATTTCGGCTTAGTGGGCGGTTGCTAGCTACAACCGCGGGGTTTATCTTGTTCGGGACTGTTCAGTAAGGAATGGTTCCGGCCTTGTGTTGCAAGGGATGAAGGGAGTAATCCTCGGCACGTTGATCTAGGTCCCGTACTGTGACGGGCGGTACCCCAGTAGCCCTGCCATTGTTGGAAATCCATTTTCCCTACGAGACCCTACGGTTTTGATTTGTATTACCCACTTTTGTGGCTAGTAGCTGGAATTTAATAGATGTAACAATTTCGTCTATTTTCTATTTACTTGAAAACCCTAGACACTATTATAATATCACTGGATTTCCTATGAAATGTTTTGGTTAGCGTAAGGTAAAAACTTACCCGTATTTATTTGTGGGGAGTCTTACGTGATACCTTTATTTTCAAATGCTTTTCAAAGTTAAGCAACATTAAACCGTTTACTCATACCAGACCCATGTCTGACCCGGAGTTTATATTTTGTGTTTTCATAAACTCTCGGGTACCCAAATTTTTACGGGTAGCCAAGAGATTCAGGTTAGATTTGACGAATTCTGGAGGAGCAATGGAGCAGGAGGCTTCAGCGTTGTAGATATATATATATATATATATATATATATATATATATATATATATAGTTCCGCTGTGTTGATATCTCTGAGTCATATTGTTTGAGTTGTATTGTATTGAGTTGTATTAACTAGATAGGTGTTTATAACTGTCTAGTATGTGATGTATGTATGATTGTCATATGTATTGATATTGTATAACTCTGATATATGTACAAACTATGTATTATTTAAGTGATATATTATATTTTGTTCCGTTCCGCTGTGAGATTCTGATGTTGTTATTCTTTCTTCTCTATCTTTTCTATTTTCTCATCCCTTTCTTTCTTAATGATGATACGTCTTTCTGGTAGTAGAAGGGCGGGTCGTCACAGTTGGTATCAGAGCATAGGTTGGTGATAACCTTGGCTCTGGTAGTACTTACTCATAAATAGAGTCAGTAGAACTCTAAAATGAGATAGAGTGTATTAATAGATATGAGCGCGTATTTGTTAATGAATATTAAGTTGTTTTATATTGCGTTGATTGATTTATTGAGTGGTATATGAACCTTCATCGGCACAGCCTCGAAAACTGTATCGAAGGGGTTTCTAAACACTCAAATAGAGCAATTCGACACAGTATTGTTTTTTTAAAAGTAGGGTAAATGAAATAATTTTACCCAAAATTATATTTTAATATAAAAGAAATATTTTTCTGAAATAACTATATATACTTGGATGTTTGGTGTTAATAGTTCAATCAAATAAAAATTTAAATTTGGGTGGTTGATAAACAAATAAAATTGTCTAAGTATGATCTTTAATACAAAAAGAATATAACTAAAATTTGATTAAACCAGAATTGAAGTCCCGGAAATTTGAAAGTGTTTAAATGAATTTAAACAAAAGGATTTGGAAATTTAAAAATCTTGGGAATGTTTGGAAAGTTTATCCAAAGATTTGAAGGGAATAATGGAATCTTGTTTTGGAAAATATTGTTGGTTATGATATTGTTTGTGGTTGTTGGGCATGCAAGTTGTTTCAAGATTTTCAAAAAGAGAAAATTTGTTTGGTGAAAACAAGTGTTTGAAAATTTGATTTGCTATACCAAGTGGGTAAGTGTAGTTATCAGTTTAAAATGGTTTTGGGAATGAGAACCGGGCAATTGAATTCTAAGAATTCTAATTAATAATGTGTAAGTTTAGACGAATCAACTATTAAACCTATAAAGTAGAGTTGATATTAATAAGATGAAATCAGGAATTTTAATCACGGAATTAATTTAACTTAAGAAAATGAAAATAAGAAACATATTGGTGCTTAACCTGAGATAAGTTAAATGGAATTGCAGTTCCAAATGAACTAAATTGGATATAAAATTTGAAGGAAAAATGATTGTGATTGTAAGGTAAAAATTTATACCTTAAGACAGTAAGTGCTATATATATATAATTTGAAATTATGATTATAAGATGAAAAGACCCAAATGAGTAATATAAGTTGTTAAGTGGATAAATAAGTTTTGAGCTCATATATTGAGAAATAAATTTAAAAGAATGATAAGTAGATAAATTTAACTGTTGTTGAGTTAGAATAAAATAGAATTTAAATGAATTCAGTCAAGTTATAGATAATATTGAATGAAATAAAATTCTTATGTAAATAAGTAAATGTGAATCAAAGTAAGTATTGAATTGGAATTAAATAGAAATGGTGTGAGTTGTTAACAAATTTAATTCAAGTATAAATTAAATAATTGATTATGAATAAATGGAAATTGGTGTAATAGAATAAACCTAAGTTGTTGGGTGGAACAGTTTGAAGAAAATAAATGAATTAAGTAAATAGTGAAATGATTATTTAAAATATTGGTTGTCAAGATTAATAAAATGGTTTGGAATCAAACCTGTTGAAATGAAAGAAAATGCAATAGAAGGATTGTGAATAATTTAATTGGGATGGAATCAAGTGTAAATTGAGTTGAAATCAATTTAAAATTTGTTATTAAGCTTAAGTGATTACTTATTCACAATGATATTGTTAAATTGCCTAAGGAAATGGGTTGTTTGAAGTAAATAAGATTGAATAAAATTTTATGAATTATTGGAAGCAAAATAGGATGATTTTGAATATGAGTTTGTTTTGTTCAAATAAATTGAATATATAAGCAAGAAAGTTGTAAATCTCTTTAAACTAAAGAGAATTGTTTGAGAATTGATTGAAATTAATTGTGTTGAGGATTGGAACCCTACATTTGTGCTTATGGAAATATGTAATGCTAAACAAATGGAGAATATGTCAAAGCTTTCCAGAATTTGAAAACTAAAAAAAAATATTTAGCAACAAAATAATTTCAAGTTGAAAATTTAAAATAAATTAGTGAATGAAATTAATTTAAAATAATAATAGGAATTAGTTATAAATGGAGATAGTCAATAAAAGTTCAATATTCAGAGTTAAGAAAATTGAATTCATATGGAATTGGTAATTAAGATTTAAATAAGAAGATATAAAGCTTAAAGTGGTAGGGTAATAATGTGAGAGATATATAATGCTTAAAATTAAACTTAAGATGGGAAGAGTGAAATCTTAAGTAAAACTAATACTGAGAAAATTATTCCAAGTGGATAGAATCAGGATAATGTGAATAAAAGAAAATTGATATGGTTGATAATCAATTGATATATATACGTAGGATGAACGTATATTATTTTATTCGCATGACAATTTGGTCCAGATTCGAGCACAGAATTTCGAGATAGTTATATCGATCCGAATTAGGATTTTTCACTCGATTTTCGACGACGAACCATGGATATGGATTTTGATTGATTCTGGGGAATTCTCTATCATAGTTGTGACTATGCAAGGAGAATGACAGTTGCTGATCAACAAAACCAGTTCTGAGTCCGCACTAGGAAGTCGGGTGGACGATACTAGTTCGGAAGTGAAATTGTGTGATCGAGCGAGCGATCGGATTTGATATTACGTACGAATGATATATGTACATCGTATGGGCTTGATTGAATAGATATTGTAATTCTGTTAAGAAGTCAATAAAATTTGGGAAAGAGTTAATACGGTAGATTTCAGAATTTAATTGCCAGAATGGATATCTGTAGTTTATTGTGTATTCCATATATCTCATCTAAGAAAATATGTTCATGATTCCTCATTAGTTGTTAAACTAGTAATTCAGGGATTTGGAAGTTGAGTCGAATTTAATGGTGGTCAGGAATCCAGTTTGGATTATTGATCATCGAGAGACAAACTCTCGATAATTTTAGGAAAGCTTATCCAGATTTATGTTTGGATAACTAGTGATGTTTGTTAGAGTAGACTGTTTGTTTGTTTGCTATTGTATGAATGATATGTTTGTTTGGATGGTTAATATAAAAGCTTTTGAATTTACTGTTGTTTAAATTTCGGGGACGAAATTCTTTTAAGGGGGAAGGATTGTAACGACCCGGAATTTTGACGATATATTTAATAAATATTTAATCTAAATTAAATTAAATATAAGCTTGTCAATGTTTAACTTGATGAGATCTTGGATATTTAACAGTTATATGTTTTATAAAAGAAGTTTGATTTGAAAATTTAAAATAAAAATGTTTCAAAATCATTTAAAACAAAATTTGTCTTATTCAATAGAGTCAAATCAAAGACTTTATATTTTTGTTATTTGCTAAAATACATATGTATATAGTTTTAGTTTTTAAAACGATAAAGTTAAAACATAAACATAAGTATACACCATAATTATAAATAGAAAATAGAACTAACAATATAAATATAAGTTATAACTAGTAAAAATTTACATTTGAAATATTATGAATCAAATGCTTGGAAGTCTAAGTGAAAATAAATCACAATCAATTAAGTCTAAAGAATAACCTGCAAACTCCAATTGTACAACATAGAACTTTCTAAATATCATGTAATCAGGTTAAATGCATAAGTTAAAGGGGTAACTTATAACATATTTCTATACTAAACTTATATGTGCTGTTATACAGTTTGTAGAAATAAGGAAACAAGTTTTACTTAATATAATGAAACTTAACTAAACCTAAAAAGACAAACCTAGAAAACAATATCTTGTACAAATATAATAAAAACAAAGTCCACTTCAATATAAAATAAGTTTCACTTCAACATAAAACAAAATATGCGTGTCTTATAGGATATGCTAGCCGAATTAATAAAGGAAATATCTTTGTACTACACAAAGTAAGTATCAGTCACCATTTAATACTTGTTGTCATAATTAAGAACCAAAGCATTAATTAGCATAACCTATTGCTTAACAAGTACATGTAGCCGAAATCTCCCATATCATTTCACTGTAGTGTATATTATCTTAACCAATTAAAAGAGAAAATGACAAACAAATATGAACTGCCTAGCCTAGATACAACCTACTGATTAGTAGCTTCTTTATATATATCTACCTTTATATCATCAGTTCATTTATACAAACTTAAACTTAAAGAAAACCTGAGAAAAGCATTGTATTGCTTTGCAATATAAATAAAATTCAAAACAGAAAAAAAAGAGGAAAGAAACAAGTAGAGTTTCAGGGTATGTCTGCAGTGCCTTCTTCAACATTTGCTTGCTGTTCAACTGTTTGTTTTAGGTGAGTAAACTTATCATTTTCAATTTAAAACTTTATATTTAACTCACAAAGTTTTGTGCTTGGATGATTGCTTTAAATAAGATGTCTTGAGTTCTTCCTGTTGTTCTGTAATATATGAAGTTGTACTTCAGGAGCTTTGAATAACTATCCAGAGTAAAGCTAAGAAATTTCAAATACTTCTTCATGTAGGTGTTTTAAAATCTGGATATTGATGCAAACTTAAGTTGTTATTCAAAATCATAGGCCTACAATTTTGTTTTGAGGTTTAACAGTATTTATCAATACTGTTTATGCAAGTATCAGGAAACAGAGAATCAAAGTCAAAACTTTGAATGTTTAAATTTGTAAATTTATTTGATTTCATATATATAATTTGGATTTTTAACATAACACTTTTGATTTCTAAGAAAAGATATTTAGAGCAGTTTTAAAGAGGAGCTGTAATGGGTTTTCATCAATTTTGAATGATGGAGTTACTTTTAATCATTGTCAATTGATAGAAAGCAAGATTGTAACTCTTTTTACACAAGAAAAATGTCGAATTATTTTTCGAATACATAGATTATGGGATTGGGATTAAAGTAGGGTTTAGTGCTTATGTTTTTCTAGGCTCTGTAAAAATTGATTTTGGGCATCCACACGTGATCGAGCTCCACGATGTTCAAGGGGATGGCAGAGAACCGTGTTGTCGTGGGGAGGCCGGAGGTGGAGAGTCCCAGGTGGTCTTGGCGGCGGTAGCGAACTTGTTTTGCCGACCGTGTGAGCTGCAGTTTTCGACCCAAATGATCAAAATTCTATTTGAAATCTTTGAAGATGATGTGAGGTTGGATTCCGTGTTTTCATGGAAATTATGACATGTAGATGATCTTGGAAGATCATCAATGACTCGCGAGCCACCGTGCACATGCACGGTGGCGTTGGAGGTGATCTGGGCTGTCAGGGAGTGTCGCTTTGGGTCACGCGTGTGAGAATGGCGCTAGTGTTTCGAGTTGTTCGCGTGTCTATATTTAGAAACTGTTGTTCAAATCGTGTTTTAACTTTTAACTTACTGTAAGAAATTTTTTTTAAAAAAAAAGAAGGAAGAAGAAGGGATTCAGGGGGGAAACACGGGAAGTTTTGGGGTGAAACTCGGAGTAGTTCTCGAGTTAGTATGGGGAAGCCTCGGGTTGTCAACTACGGTATTGTTTTTCTAAGGGTAGTGTAAGCAGAAAATTCTCATTCAATTCTAAATACTGCAAACTTGGTAGCTCATAATTATTATTCAAATTAGGTAGGTAATATAAGAAAAGAATAAATCTGATTAATACAAGTTTGCAATTAGAGACAGACTTATTTAAAAAGATTTCTTTTAAAAATGTCAATTAAGTTGAGTAATTAAGGTAAATTGATTATTTTCAGGAAGTAATTAAGAATAATGGATTTTGATTATAGTTGGTGATGGATTATAATTTGAATTTGTAATCAACTATTTAAGTTAATTTATGAATGGGTGACGGTTAATAAATCAAGTGATTTAATTAAGAATTAATAATGATTAATTTAGGAATTAGTAAATAAATAAATGGGCAATTAAGTTTATTAAATAACAATTAAAGTTATTGATTAATGATAGAGGAATGGTTAATTAAAGTTAAATAACTTGATTAAGGAAGTAATTAAGTAAAATTCTGAAATAAAATTAAGACTTAAGAATAAATTAAGAAGTCTTCAATTACATGTTTTGAAATGAAATAGGTAATTAATTGTTAGTTAATGATTAATTGAATAGAGTTAAGTGGTTAACTCTCAGGTAATTAATTCAAATTTGATTAATTACAAATAAGATTTAAAAGGTGACTGCTTATGGACTGTTGTGGTTGAATGTCTGATTTGGATATTTATGTGATGATATCCTATGTTACCCTGTGATATGCTGTGATATATCTATGATGCTTGTATATGTTTTATCTGTGATAAATGCTATATTAATTCAATTGTTGAATTTAATTTATTTAAACTGTTAAGTTAAATAGACAACTTGGCCCTTAAAATGGTGGTTGGATTTGATGAGACCGGGATCGGAAGAATCAAATTTGATTCTTCGAAAACCACATCAATCCAATTTAAACGTTAGGTCGTGAATCCTGAAATGAAGATCGAGATGGTGTTTTCAGAATGCAAGGTTTATCGTCGTTGAATCTGAGGGTGATTCCAAAATGAGTGTGACGAGATAATGCCTTCGGTTTCTTTCGAACCCGGAACGAACTTGTATGGATTGAATGCTTTCAACACATCGTCAGGCGGACGATGAGCATTCTAAGAATAATGTTCAATAAAGGTAATCGTAACCTCAAGCCTCATCAACCGGGAATGGCTAAAACAGGGGAGATGCAGCAAGGTTAGGTGGGTCATGCCCAAGCAGGACAAAATATTTCCCCTGTCTAGAAGTCCCTTTTTATATTTCGGCTTAGTGGGCGGTTGCTAGCTACAACCGCGGGGTTTATCTTGTTCGGGACTGTTCAGTAAGGAATGGTTCCGGCCTTGTGTTGCAAGGGATGAAGGGAGTAATCCTCGGTACGGTGATCTAGGCCCTGTACTGTGACAGGCGGTACCCCAGTAGCCCTGCCATTGTTGGAAATCCATTTTTCCTACGAGACCCTACGGTTTTGATTTGTATTACCCACTTTTGTGGCTAGTAGCTGGAATTTAATAGATGTAACAATTTCGGCTATTTTCTATTTACTTGAAAACCCTAGACACTATTATAACATCACTGGATTTCTTATGAAATGTTTTGGTTAGCGTAAGGTAAAAACTTACCCGTATTTATTTGTGGGGAGTCTTACGTGATACCTTTATTTTCAAATGCTTTTCAAAGTTGAGCAACATTAAACCGTTTACTCATACCAGACCCATGTCTGACCCGGAGTTTATATTTTGTGTTTTCATAAACTCTCGGGTACCCAAATTTTTACGGGTAGCCAAGGGATTCAGGTTAGATTTGACGAATTCTGGAGGAGCAATGGAGCAGGAGGCTTCAGCGTTGTAGATATATATATATATATATATATATATAGTTCCGCTGTGTTGATATCTCTGAGTCATATTGTTTGAGTTGTATTGTATTGAGTTGTATTAACTAGACAGGTGTTTATAACTGTCTAGTATGTGATGTATGTATGATTGTCATATGTATTGATATTGTATAACTCTGATATATGTACAAACTATGTATTATTTAAGTGATATATTATATTTTGTTCCGTTCCGCTGTGAGATTCTGATGTTGTTATTCTTTCTTCTCTATCTTTTCTATTTTCTCATCCCTTTCTTTCTTAATGATGATACGTCTTTCTGGTAGTAGAAGGGCGGGTCGTCACAAATTTCGAACATCCCATAACTCTCCGATTCGGTGTTTATTTCATAAAACCAAAATCCATTTATCAAATCCAATGTCCAATTGTCCAACAAGAAAAACTAGAAAAAGCTAATAGCTACCTCTCCGAGCAAAGCACCCTAATACCATCTTAAAGCATGCCTGCGATTACTCTGGTTCCCATACATATTTAAATGGCATAGTTGTTGTTTATTTTTATTTTTTAAAACAAATCAGAAAATATTATTTGATTACTAGAGTCCAAATCCTGAACTCGGTCCATGCCATCGTGATCAGGTGATGACGAATCGTGACCCTATTCTAGGGTCATTCCTGTTTGATCGAAGCAGTAGCTACTTGTGCTGATTCCTTACATACCGTGGCAACCTGCCGCTTCTTACATGTTCCTCATCACATCCTTCAGGTGGCAACATTCATCTGTGGAGTGCCCTTCCATCCAAAGGAATAGGCAGTACTTTCAGCCCTTGCATTTCCGTTCGGTGGGATCCCTCCTGGATGGTTTTCGATAGGGGAGTTACCCCCGAGTGTCCAAATAAATCCGTTCCAAATTTTCTGTCAAATCCATGTACTTGCGAATTTGTGTTCTCGACCTCTCCTCCAAATGTCTGAACCACCAGGTCCATCATCATGCTTACGCTTTTCTTTATCCAATCTTCGTCCTCTATCAGAAGTTCCTTCGCCTTGCACGGCGTTTAACTCCTGCCTTTCGGCACGTGAATCCCCTAATCGAATGAATCTTTCCGCCGCATGATATAACTCTCCAAGATCTTGTGGTGGATCTCGTGCTAATGAATCCTTGAGTTCCGTGCCTTCCGCAATCCATGCCACTACCGCCGTCAAAATCATTGATGGATCCGAGTGAGCTACCAAGGCCACAACTGCATTAAATCGCATTAGAAAACCTCTCACGGACTCTCCTGTCCTTTGCCTCATCAATTCCAATGTCATTACAATCTTGGGTCATGTCACATGGACCATGAACTGTCTCATGAAGTGTTCCATTAGCTCGCCCCATGTCCTGATCGATCCATTCTCCAGCTGCCTGAACCACAGTGCAACCAAATTCGTCAAATATAAAGGGAAACATCTTGCCATCACCTCCTCAGATGCCCCCAGCACTTCGATATGTCTGATGTATCTGGTTACGTGCATAGTTGGATCTAATTTTCCATCATAAGCCTCTAGTGTTGGCAGTTTGAATTCTGTAGGGTTCGTTGCATTCCTAATTCCAGAGTGAATGGACTTAACTGACTTCCTCCTAGCCTCTGCTCGCTAGTCCTCCTCTCATAATCCTTCTTATTAGTCCAACCATCTGCTCATCTCCATCTGGGGGTAGTCCCCTGTTCGCATCTCTACCTTGCCCCCCATGTCCTGGGGGTATTCTGGGTAGTATTCTTCATGTTGGCCATTTATGTTCACGTTGGTCCCTGCTTGCTGAGCTTCATTCACCGCTTTCCCAGTATCCAATCCCGGAGGTCTGGCCCCAGGCCTTTGGTGATCTCCTTCAGTCTCTCCAGTTTGGTTCTGGTTTTGACCTCCAGAAACTTCTACAGCTCCAGTTCCTTGTTTTGCATTACCAGCAGTCGCGGTTGGTCCATTCCCTTGACTTTGTGCTCTAACTTGTCCAACCTGTCGAAGTAGGTTCTGTATCATGTCCTCCTGCCTTTTCAGCATCGTCTCCATCTCGTCTCTAGTGATATAGTTGAGGCTTGATTAGCACCGGAGTAAGCCTCTTGACTTCCTTCGTGCTGACTCCCTTCCGTCCCCTGTCTCCTTGTCGATTGCCTAGCCATAATCTCCAAAATAGGAGTTCCTAAGTCTTTATATCCGAAATCCAAGCTCTATAATTCATGAGTGTTAGCTCTCTCAGTGAAAGCACCTAAATGTTAGCATCAAAATTGGTCACTAACACCCAAATCCAGATGAAAGCACCAAATCACAGTCTCAGATCAAAGATAGAATGTATGTAGATAGTATGAATGTGAAGAACAATAAAAAATTAAAAAGAAAGCAGTAATAACACAGGATTTATAGTGGTTCGGCCAACTCCAGCCTACGTCCACTGAAGAAATTTCCTTTTTATTGATGTAGAATCAATTACTACTCCAATCCAGAGTTTTTAAAACGGCAATGGTAGAGCAGCCTTAGTATGGAAGGTGAAGTGAGACAGAATCGAGCTCCATTTTATGAAGCCCCGCATGTTGTATTTATAGATAAATCCCAAGTTACTTGGCTTCCTAAGTAGTCTGGGCCCATCAAGACCGTAGCCGAGCCAACATCCTTCATCATAACCGACCCACACTACCATGACGACCAACCTATGCCGATCCACTCCATACTCTAGTATGCCGATCCACTTCAACATGTCGATCCACTCCATCAATGATCGAGCCACACCATCCAGTTTGAATCACCAATGCAGACCCATGTACGAGCTTCCATCCTTCACCGAGTGGCACTGCCGACCCATTTAGGTTGAATCATGCAAAAACTTCGATCCTTGACCGAGCAGCACCTACCGATCCAACTATGGCCGGGCCATATCTGGCCGACTCACCTCACCTTTCACACCACGACCGAGCTTTGCCAAACCGACCCACTTTGACCTATCTACCCTGACCGGTCCTACCTGACCGATTCACTCCATGGTCGATCCACTTACGATGCGGAATCCCCTAAACCACTTCTCCTAGATCGAGCCATGCATGACCGAATGGCTAAGCCACATAGCCAATAAACATACTGAACCACGCCTCTCAGACCGAACGACCGACACCGAACTGTCCATGACTATCGTCTTTCCATCTAGCTAATTTAAACCCATCGTATTCCAGTCTCGACAAACGAGTAGTCGATTTACTTAATCCTCCTGTCCATGGCCTTGCCAAAATGCGGGTTAACATATATGATAATTCCCATCGTCGACGCATAATGAATCCATCTTAAATGCCCTGTATTAAACATGTCAATATGATGTTTGCGTGTATCGTTTGGGATAATCCCAACATTGCTACTTGTAGTTTTAGAAATATATTAGTACCTTTTGATATTCTTTCTTACATGCACACACTTGTTCCGCATTCTGACTAATAATTAAACTATTTGATTTCTATATCAAAATGATTGCTTAATTTTGATGCATATTGAATGATACTGTTATACTAGTTTTGGATCCTATCCTACACTAACAAACTCAGTTATCCCTCCCGCCGAATTCGTGATATTTCGATTATTACGTACAAATGGTTTATTCATAATCATCATTTAGAATTTCTGTTTTAGCATTGGTAACCGAAATTTAAGTCAGAATGGATGGTAGTTTGCAAGTAAAATCCAAATTAATTTGAACATGTTGACTGAAAAATATTTTATGATAATTTCAACAATTGAAATTTACCAGGTTATTGTTAACCCAAAAAATGGATCACCACCCTAGATTGACTATGGAAACACAAGCTCTGTTTATTAAGGAAAATAAAATAAAAAAACAATAGTAGATCACCGAAAATTAGAGGAAAAAGAAGTTTTTTATAGTGGTTCGGTTGTTAACAAAGCCTGCATCCACTTTCTAACTCTGTTACAAGTGGATATAGATTACAATATAGTTGAATCTCCAAAGTTAGATCATGTTAGGAGAGCGAGAGTTCACCGGAGAATCACAGTGAACCCCTTGGTGACTATTGTATGGATGGAGTAGAGTGAAGAACCGTTTCTGTAGAGTTCTAGCAACCAGTCCAGAAGATCCTCTTTATGTTGCAGGTAGGATTGTATTTATAAAGGTTGATGAGCTGCTGGGCTAGGCCGCTTTGCCAGAGACCTAAATATGACAATACGAAAGTGCTCCAAAAGTTTCACGGCAATCCATCTTAATGTGATGGATCGCTAGCGATCCATAGAGCATGGATCGCTAGCGATCCATGTACTTAAGTGATTTTCAGATCGTCCGTCTTGAGTTGCATTCTTTACCTTCTTTCGGTGCTCTCCATGTAATATGGTAACTAGTTGCCTTATTTTGATGGTGATTTGTATACAAGTTGCATTGAACTATGACTGGGATCAGCTAAATGCTCATTTCTTGAACTAGCTTGCGTGAAATATCATGAAACTTGGCAGACATCCCTAGGGAAGATATTGAATTATAATGCAAGAAGTTTGGAGGGTCCGAGAGCAAACAATTTGGATCGCTAGCGATCCATCACCATAGCCTTTTTTGGCATCTTTCTTCTTGGGACCTTCTCTTCATTTTCTTTTGGTCTTTTTTGTTGATCCTTGAGATGTTTTGACTTGTCGTAGATGTTCTAGTTCCTGTAGAATTCTATTGGGTTAAAATCCTGGTTAATATTATCCCTCCAAAATTTGCCTTCATTGGAAACATGGCGTGCTATGGAAGTAACTGCTTTTGAGTTCCTATTTAGTGAGGTTCAAATGATCGTGTTGAGGCCATCATAAGAATTTGTCTTTAGCTATTTAGTCATCTGCTGAGTTCTGATGTGAATTGTCATTGCTTGTAACAATGAATCAATTTTGACCCCACAACTTTCTAGATGCTTGCAAATAACACGTGGATCATGCCTATCGAGTTTGGAGAAAATTGAGTGCAATTTGATGGATTGCCAGGGATCCATAGCCCATGGATTGCTAGGATCCAAGGACTTAGCAAATTTTTTCTAAGTAACTTTATTCTTAACCTCGTTCAGGCTAACCATTCTTTATTTCATGCTTTTCTTTACGAGCCGATCTAGCTTCTCTTGCGACCCGATTAAACGCCTCCAAACCCTAAATTTGCTTTCTCTATCATCGTTTTCCCTCTTCACCGTCGAAGCTTCTTGCCACCGACCCCGCTTGAGTTCACCACACCTTGCTCTAGCCCTTAGTTCATGAAACACCCCTTACTTGGATCACGACCGATCTTGTTCACTTGGATCGTCGCCGTTCTTGTCCACCTTGGATCTCCAACGACTTAAGACTGATCGTATCTACCTTTTGACTTGAGGTGGGTGATGTGGACTTTGGCATTTATTTAGAGATTTGGTGATGAAGTTGTGTTGGTGACGGATGCAGTGGAGGATTTGAGTTAATTGCAATTTTGTGGAAGAAAATAGTAAATCGAGTCTTGAATCCTACAAGGAACGAAGCCCGGTTTTCGCCCTGGTGCTTAACATATTTTGCTATCTTTGTCCGTAGAGTTAGAATAAACTTGCATCGAGTTCCACTATTAATTTGGCATGATGTCTTGCAGATTGATTTTGGGTTTTCTAGGAGGTGATAATAGCTTAAGGCAGCGCTTCGTATGCAGCTGCTGTCACCACTTTCCAAAAAACCAAACTCGACTTATGCTGAGAATTCTCTACTCAATTCGGTCCCATTGGCTAAAAGTTGCTTACTTTGGAGTAGTCTTGTCATTGCATAGTCGGCGTACTTGGAATAGGAAGAGCGTTCCATGTCGTTTCGGAAAACGGATCGATTTTCCATCATAGATCGATAACGGGCAAGTGTAGGAGAAATAACTTTAATGAATGATATGAAAAGCTCTTTTCTTTCTTCGATGCGAGTGGACTATCTACATAGGATAGAGCATTTGTAGTGTTCAGGATACCGAGCCTATCCCACACAAATAACACACTTCACTTGCGCCAGTCAACTCTTGAAATCCAATGAGTCGGCATAAATCAGTATTTTTCAAAATCCAAGTGTTTAGCATAGGGGGCTTTTAGTTATAAATAGAAGTACCTATCCGCGTTAGATACAAGTTCTGTTGTATAGAATAAAGAACCCGTCATCTCGTTGTAAATCCAATGGAGCAAGTCCGACACTCTCAGAAGCCGAATCGACATCACTTATGCCTTCACAAACAGTTTCAATATCTCCTACTTCTTCAGCACTGCCAGCTGAATATAATCAATTAGTTCTAGTTGGTCCGGTCATAGATCAAACTCCTCAGAACGTTAGAGTTTTACTCAACCGTCCAAAGAGAGCTTCTTTCATTATCTCTGCTAAAGTTTTGCATGACATTTGTTTACAGCACGATATTATGGATGATGACGTACGCCTTCCATTAAAAAATGAATTTTCATATATGCCAACTTCAGGGTACGCTGCTTGCTGCTGGTACATGTGCTCGAATGGTGCAGTGCTCCTCTTCAATCACTTCTTAAGAGAGACTCTTATGAACTTGGAAGTTGCCCTGTTTTAGATTCACTCCAATGGATATGCAAATTTGACTTGTCTCAACGTTTTATTTATGCGGGCATTCAATCGTGCTCTGAGCTTTGATGAGTTGAGATATTTTCTCTCCTTCAAGTAGTTACATGAATGTATGTCCCTTGCGATCATTCAGGATAAAAGAGACCGCAAAATTGTGCTGCAGCTTCAAAGTAACCTATCCTAATTCAAGACCCAATATTTTTTCGTTAGGTGTCTTGAGGGATGTAATCATCTTTGGATGACAGGGGGTAAGTCTTTTCCTTTACTTGTTGAGATGTAATATGATGATGCAGGATGTTTAGTAGACCGTATGCCCCTAGCAATTATTTCAAGGCCAAGCAAAGATCCATCTCTTGATCCCATCTTCCATATCGTGAAGGCCATAGATGCTAAGGAGAGATTGCTCAAGTTTTTACTAATGGACAAGAATTTGATTCGATATGGGTTGTTGCATCCTAGGATATGTGCCATAGAAATTGAAGTTCTACCTCCTTCCCGTTCTAGGATTCGAACAAGCTCCACTTCTTCATCGCATGACTTCGAAGAGGGCGATCTACGAGGGAGAAGGTCCATCCAGTGGATCAACTGAATAGATTCATGAGGGAATGTGTTACGGCCGGAGCCAGTTGCCTTATTACAATGCCCCTAATCATGAAGGACGGGGAAGAAGAGTTCAATCAGTATGAGGGCAAGGCTGTAGTGATTATGGAAAAGGAGATGGGTGAAATTGAGAACAATAGCAGCTATGATGCATTTGATGCAAGTTCCACTGAGGGAAACTTTCAATCATGCGATAAAACTCCAGGAATAAGTCCTATTCTCCCGGATTCGCCTCCTCAAGAGATTCCTACTAAATATGCTCCTTCAGCAGCTGAACGACTTCATGGTTCTTTGCCTAAGGCAACCAATATTAGCTTTACGGACTTGAGCAATGTTTATGTGGACATTGAGGAACTCATGGGAGATGATTTCAAGTTTGAGGCATTATCTTTTTGCCCTGCTCATGTTGTGCCTAGAGTTAGCTCGATTCCCACGGTGGTTTCTTCTCGATCCGGTTTGTGAAGTCCTTTTAGGCCGCCTTTGACACGTTACACATTTTACTAGAGTCACATACACTTACATATGCATTATTTAAGTTCATTTCCTATCGCTAAATTTATTTATTTATTTTTTATATATCAGGTACTATAAGAGGCCGTGGACTTTATGAGGACTGAAAAATTTACTGATAGACAATGCCAATCAAGACAGACTTCAAGCCACCATCAGCCTTGGGAAACGAAAGAAGAGTGGAGAAGGAGGAAAACTTTGGAAATCTAAATCCATCATTGGGATGACAGGGATCGAAGCAGAGTATACAGAAGTAGTTATGAGAAGAGGAAAAATCCCAACGATCGGGAAGATCCATCCAAGAAATTGAAGGTAGATCATCGCTCTCGTCCTTTTGAGCATCAAGCGTATGCCCTGGCTCCAGTCGCTGTTGGAATTGATGTTCTAACTTTTACCATTCAAGATTCCCCATCAACCCAGGCCCCATCAACTCACATTGTGCCTGCTTCTGGTTCATCATGCCCCTATAGGTGGCCAGCTTATATCTTTCGTCTAGGCCCCCTAAGCTTAAAGCTGCGTTCCCTGAATGGTTTTGAAGGGAGTTAAATTTGATCGTGACCTACTCTCGATCCATAAAAATTCTTATATGCCTCATCTCTAGGAGATTCAAAGTGATTTGGATCAAGTTGACGGATGGGAGAAGTTATGTAAGCAACTGGCGCTAACAAACCATAACAACTACCAATAAATTCTTTCCTTCGAGTTAGAAAAAGATTATTATGAGAGGATATGAATGGAACGTGACGCCAAAATCGAGCAATTGATAGAGGGGAGGGATGCTACACTTCGAGAGAGTAAGAGAAACGCCAGCTTTCTAAAGGAATTGGAAGAGGCCCATACAAAAATAGAGATCGTGTTTAGAGATGAAATAAAGAAGGCCCACGCTGATGAAATTAACCTAAGAATGTAGCTTGAGATTTATGATGAGATCATCGAAGCTCAAAAGAAAACTATTATCGATCATGATGAAGTCATTGAAGCTCATAAAAAGACAATCGCTCATTTTGTGAGAATGGTGGAGTCCCTTGACTAGTCCATTTCTGACTAGGATCAAATGGTTGCTTCACTTCTTGAAAAAATCACGCAGCTTATCACTGAAATAATCCAAGTCGAAGTTGAGAAGGCCGCCATAGTGCAGACTACTTGGAGCTCCAGGATACTTTTGAAAGGAAGATGGAGAAGATGGATGACACCATCTTGAATTCCGACATTAACTCCTTGCTACACCAGGGCAGCCACAACTATTTGGGCCCTAAATTCTCGATTACTCTTGGTGTAGTTTAGGAAGAAGTTCTGGCCCGTTCTTGAGAGTTTGGGGTTGTATACACCGAGCAAGAGTTAGAGGACGCCCATCTCAACGAGGTGTCGAATAAGGCTTTGGTAAAGGGGTGGGGGATCATTCAGATTGAGAGCGAACGGGAGGCTAACGATGTTACTACAACTACAACCGCCAAAGCACTATCAGAGCCTTTCGTTTTCGAGACTTATGAATTATCAAAGCAGCCTTATGATTAGTTAGGAGCTATTCCGAGTTCAGCCGGTACAGCTTTGTTGTTGACTCCTTCAACAGCTATGTCGAAAGGCTTGGATGGTCCTTGAACCTCAGTAATGATCATGCAACATCCACAGAAGGAGAAGGTGGGGAGTGTAACGACCCGTATTTTACGTGTCGATAAATCGTAGAATTTGTAGGTCGTTAGTGTTGTTGTGTTGTCTCTAGCCTAAGTCATTCAGAATTGAGTCGTATAGGGGCATGAGTCGTGACCGACTTAGTGCTTAGGTCGCATGATAGCTTGAGTCGAGTGGCCGAGTTAGGATGGTGACCGACCGATAGTAAGTCGTAGCCGACTTAGGAGGTGAGACAAGGTAATGGGTTAAGGCTTGAGTCGTAACCGACTCATAGAATGGGTTGTGTATGAGTGGCCGACTTATAGGGAACCGACTCAAGTGTTGAGTCGCGCTCGAGTTAATAGGGTCTTAAGTCGTTAACGACTCATAGGGGACCGGCTCAAGGAGGGGTTGCGGTTTAGAATGTTGGCCGAGATAAGGAAGCGACCGACTTAAGAGTTTCTCGAGTTAAAACGTTGCCGACTTAAGGAGGTTGGTGGTTTAAGGGTTGGCCGACTCATAGGAGTTAACTCGTGACCGAGTCATAGAATTGCCGACTCATAGTATTAGGGCTTAGGTCGTGGGGTCCTGAGTCGGTAGGGGTTTGGGTCGGCATGGCGTTATTCCATGTGTCGTTAGGTCGGTGGGCCGACTTAGTGGATAAGTCGTTGGGGACTTAGGCTTTTGAGTCGTGTCTCGAGGGATAAGGATTAGGCTTAGGTCGGCAGGGATAAGTCGTGTGACCTTCTTGCTGTGATGAGTCGGTAGAATTTAAGTCGGCATTGGTTGAGTCGGTAGGAAGTAGGTCGGCACTTGGTTGAGTCGTAAGTCGACATCTGGGAGTATATGTTGTGTAGTTGAGTCGGTAGGTGCTAGGTCGTGAGTCGGCAAGGGATGAGTCGGGGGCGACTCAGGAGTTGGGTCGGCGGCGACTTAGGACGGCCGAGACTTGGAGGTTTCAGCCTATAAATAGAGGCGTTCGGCTCACTTTTTGGCACCGGATTTCGAAGCGACGAAGTGCTGCCATTTTGGAAACTCGACTTCAGTATTTTCTTCACTTCTTTCTCTACTTCCATCAAGTGCTAACATCCATTGAAGATTGAAGAACAAGATCAAAGATCGAAGATCCAAAGTTGAAGATTTTCATCCGAAGAGGCTAGATTTTACCGTTTCAAGTGAAATTTCTCCGGATCAAGCTCAAGTCCTTGCTGTCCAGATCTGTAGTTGATTGATTTTAGGTTGTTTTAGTGATTTGGTGAGTGGTAGTTATCTCTCACGCGGATCCAAAGGAGTATATGGGATTGGTGATATGTTTATGTGTTAAAGTTAGCGTTTTCCCGCATTTTCTCTAAGTCTGCATGTAGATCCATCATATTTGAAGATGTTTATCTATAGAAGTTATTTATCAAGTATTAGAGACAAAACCCATGTTTTAGATTTGATAGATCTATGCTAAAAACCATGATTTCACATATGTTGGACTTTTGCTCACTTAATTACGAAATTGCCATTATAGTTGATATTGCTTAATATATCTTGTTTGAATGCTTGAATGTTTAAATGTATGTTAGATTTGATTGCTCCAAGTTAGCTTGTAGTTGATTTGGAACAAGATGGTTGAAGATGATTCAAAAGCTAAGTGGAAAGGCTCTTGAATGGTGAAAGCTGCCGATGGCATATGAAGCGGATGTGGAAGCTCATATGGATGGATTCGATGATGGGACTTTGCCGTGATGCGAAGAGGCGAAGTATGAGATCGAGATGGGACTTTGTCAGGATGCGAAAAGGCAAAGTATGGTTGAGTTGAGACTTTGCTTTGGTACGATGAAGCGAAGTATGATGTGAGTCTTGGCTTAATCCAGGCAGGGATCATTCCAAGCATGTTGATAACTTGAAGGGTAGTTCAAGTTGGTTGATAATGGATTGCTCAAGAGGAAGCTTGGGCTAAGTTGAAAGAAGTCGTCAAGAAGGATGACAAGGAGGCTTGGATCTCATCGTTATTGAAGGTTCTAGCAAACCTAAAGCAAGAGTACATAGGGACGCCTAAAAGACTACAGGCAGTTAGTCGAGTACTCTGGGCCAAGAAGATAAGTCCTAGGCACAAGGCAGTGTGCGGGGTTTTGTCTAGAACCGGGGTTACCATTAGCCCTTGACAGATGGCTCAGGAAGGAGTCGGTCATTCAATTAACGGTGATTTCAAAGCAAGGATAACAGTGATAGCCAGAGTCATGGATGTTTGGATGTTTGGTTGTATCATCATTCGGCTTCAAGAGCGGTGTTTTCTGGGTGCTTATCTGATCTTGGTTTAGGCCTTGGGGGTTTGTATTTGGAAAACATCGTCCTTGACTCGAGTGATTATTGCTTTACCTTACTTATCTGCTATGTTATGCTTGCTTCTCCTTAATGTGTGTCTGGGGGCTATCACTGTAGAAAGAGGTGGAGTGGGATGGTTTGGTTCCTATTCCTTTATTTCCTTATGCTCTTTTGGTATGCTTGATTGTTAATTTACTGCTCACTAAGACTTTGTCTGACTCAAGGTTTTATGTCTCCTCTTATTACCTTGGGCTGTTCATCCATGTTGGGATGGGCAGACTAGGTAAGCAGGTGACAGGTGCTGTGCTTGGAGTTTCTACGTTGAAGATGACGAAGACGAGCAGGAGGCTATGCATATTATTTTCTTATATGTACTGGGTATCCGCTGCTGTATTTGATGAGTGCTTGTAGTGAGGTCTTGATGTATGGATTTGTTGAGATGATTGTATAAAACTTCTGTGATGCTTATATGATGATTTTCTGTTATGAGACTTCACTATATATTTCTCTATTGTATTTTATCCATGCGCTGTGAGTTACGATAGAGATTCTGCGATTTTATTTTACCCTGACTATCGTCCATGGCTGCCTGGCACACCTTTCAGCGCTCTTTTCTCTTGTTTTAGTGCGGGAGTCATGGGCGGTCGTCACATTTGGTATCAGAGCTTTGGTTAATCGATTTTAGCCAACGCTCGCTGACGTAATTACGTATGAGAGACGTAATTGTATTTTGATGGATGATTACTATACATAATATAGTAGCTTAGAAGGATTTGAACTCCTTATGCAGTTGTTTCTTAAGGTGTTCTAATCATTCTTATTTACAGATATTAAGGATGAGCAGAAGTGAGAGACAAGCTGCGAGGGATAGCCGTGCTGCTAGGGAGGCTGTTGATTATGCTCCTATGTTTGAGGCCATGATGACTTCAATCATGAGGAGGATGCCCGTTCCAGGGCCTACTGTTGATGTTGGGGTTCAAGTCCAAGCTCCGAGACCGGTGGATTTCGCCAAGCTTTGCAAGGATTATACTTCTCTTGGGGGAAAAGCTTTCTTAGGGACGGAGTCGACTATTGAAGTGCAGAGATGGATGGATGCTTGCCGAAGGATTTTTGGTGATCTAGGGATTGAGGATGCAACCAAGAGAAAGCTTGCATCGAGGCAGCTTCAAGGGAGAGCTGCGGATTGGTGGAATTCTATCACTATAGATACACCAGAGGAGGAGATAACTTGGGAGCAATTCCAAGTTAGATTTGAAGCCAAGTTCATCTCTACGGCTCAGAAGTCTGTTTTGTTCAAGAGATTTGTAGAGCTCAAGCAGGGAGGGAGGCCAGTTCTGGAGTATATTTCTGAGTTCGAAGCTTTGTCTAAGTATGCCAGATCGTATATTGATTCTCCATACCAGAAGAATGAAAAGTTTGTGACCGGTCTGGATGCTTATCTTGGAAGGCAGTTGGTGGATCACTTGGACGATCCATTTGAGAAGCTGGTGGAGAAAGCTTTGAGGCATGAGAGTTTGTTCCCTAAGGAAAGTTCTGTTGTTGCTGTAACCAGGGAAGGATCTAAACCACAGCAGGGGGGAAATAAGAAGAGGAAGCAGCAGCAACAGAGGGGCAAGGATGGCCAGAAGAAGCTGAAGGGTGAGTTGACTTGCTATAACTGTCAGCAGAAGGGCCATCTCTACAAAGATTGTAAGAATCCCAAGGTGCCGGGAAAATGTTACAACTGTGATAAGCTGGGACATATCAAGAAGGATTGCCCAGAGCCGAGGAAAAATAGGCAGATTGTGCAGGCCTATGCTTTGGAAGCTGTGCCGTCATCTTCAAGAGCTCCTACTGCTGAAGAAAAGGGGAAGAGTGTGGTGGTTCAAGGTACTCTTTCTATTTGTGGTGTTCCAGTTAGAGTGTTGTTTGACACTGGAGCGTCGCATTCTTTTGTTTGTGATGATTTGGTAGGCCGGTTAGGTTTGAAACCGGATATTGTTGATAGGCCATTGGTTGTGACTAATCCAGTTGGGGGTTCGTCATGTTTGTGTATGATATGCCGTGGTCTAGTTGTTTCGAGTCATGATTGCTCGTTTGTTTGTGATTGCTTTGTTCTGAACTTTGCGGGGTTCGGAATTATTTTGGGTATGGACTGGCTTAGGAAGTATGCGGCTAGGATTGATTGTGAGAGGCTGGAGGTGACAGTCGGGAATGTGGAAGGGCGAAAGGTTGTGATACGATGTAAGCATGAGGAAGGCGTCTTCATGAGCTTCATGTATTCGCTGGTTGTTCCACGGGATGGACTGTCATCAGTGCCTATTGTGATTGGATTTGAGGATGTCTTTGACGAAGTCAAAGGGTTGCCGCCGCATAGGGAG
Source organism: Allium cepa (assembly GCA_030765085.1). Lineage (NCBI taxonomy): Eukaryota > Viridiplantae > Streptophyta > Magnoliopsida > Asparagales > Amaryllidaceae > Allium > Allium cepa. The sequence continues at coordinate 271,430,533 of CM060944.1, forward strand.
ATCGAGTTTCGTATCGATCTAGTTGAGGGAGCCAGACCTGTTGTGATGCCTCTTAGGCGGATGGCACCGAGGGAGCAGCAAGAGCTGAAGGTGCAAGTTGATGACCTTTTGCGGAAAGGATTCATTCGGAGGAGTGTGTCCGAATGGGGTGCGCCCGTTGTGTTCGCAACCAAAGCGGATGGATCGTTGAGGTTGTGTGTTGATTATCGTGAGCTGAATAAGGTGACTAAGAAGAACAAGTATCCATTGCCGAGAATAGATGACTTGTTTGATCAGCTTCACGAGGCTAAGGTGTTTTCTCAGATGGATTTGGCAACGGGATTTCACCAGTTGAGAGTGGCGAGGGATAGTGTGCCGATGACTGCTTTCAGGACACCATCCGGGTTTTATGAGTGGCTGGTGATGCCGTTTGGATTGACTAACGCGCCAGCATATTTTGTGGATCTTATGAATAGAGTGTTCAGAGATCAGTTGAATAAGTTCGTGCTTGTGTTCGTGGATGATATTTTGGTTTATTCCAGAACTGAGGAAGAGCACAAGACGCACTTGAGGATTGTTTTGGAAATCTTGCGGAAACATCAGCTGAAGGCTAAGTTTTCAAAGTGTCACTTCTGGAAGAATGAAGTGAGGTTCTTAGGCCATGTTATCTCTGGAAGTGGAATAGCAGTTGATCCCGCTAAGGTAGCAGCGATCCAGGATTGGGTTAGACCTAAGAATGCATCTGATGTGAGAAGTTTCCTTGGATTAGCTGGATATTATCGTCGGTTTATCAAAGACTTTTCCAAGATAGCTGCCCCATTGACAGGATTGACGAAGAAGAACCAAGTGTTCAGATGGGATGACAAGTGTGAGCAAGCTTTCGTAATCCTGAAAGAGCGACTGACGAGTGCTCCTGTTTTGACTATTCCAAGTGGGAATGATGAGATGGTGGTTTACACCGATGCATGTGGCACTGGACTAGGAGCGGTGCTAATGCAGAAGGATAAAGTTGTTGCGTATGCTAGTCGACAACTGAAGCCGCATGAAAGGAATTATCCGACTCATGATTTGGAGTTAGCGGCGATTGTGTTTGCTTTGAAGATGTGGAGACACTATCTATTGGGAGTTAGATTCGAGTTGTTTACAGATCATAAGTCGTTGAAGTATCTGTTCTCCCAAAAGGATTTGAATCTTCGACAGCAACGGTGGTTAGAGTTTCTAGCATCTTATGATTTTGGTATAGCCTATACTCCGGGAAAAGGAAACGCAGTGGCTGATGCGTTAAGTCGAAGACATGCAGGTTTGGGAGCCATGTTTTCGGAGTGGAAGAGTCTCGAGTATTTGGCTGGATTTGATTTCAGGCCTAGATGCGAGTTGGAACCTGAGATGTTGGCAAACTTATCGATAAGGCCTACTCTAGTGGAAAGAATTGGCGAGAGCCAAAAGAAAGATGATAAGCTTGTCAAGATTATCCGTGATTTGGAATCTGAATTGGAACCAGAGAAGGATAAGGGATTCGAGGTCGATCGAGAGGGTTGGCTTCGAAAGCAAGGACGATTGGTTGTTCCCGATATTGATGGATTGAGAGATGAAGTTCTGAGGGAAAGTCATCACTCGAAGTTGACAATTCATCCAGGTGGAAATAAGATGTATCGGGATATGAAGAGAGCTTACTACTGGGAAGGTATGAAGAAAGATGTTGGAAATTTTATTTCCAAATGTATGAACTGCCAGTTGGTGAAAGCTGAGCAGAAGAAGCCCAGTGGATTACTTCAGCCATTAGAAGTTCCTACGTGGAAGTGGGAGCAAGTGTCAATGGATTTTATTGATGGTCTACCTAGGACAAGGACAGGGAATGAAGGGATTTGGGTCATAGTAGTTCGTTTGACCAAGAGTGCAAGGTTCATTCCTGTTCGATCGACTAGAACTGCATCGAAGTTGGCTGAGTTGTATGTGAAGTGGATTGTTCGATTCCATGGTGTTCCGAAGAGTATAGTGAGCGATCGAGATCCGTTGTTCACTAGTGGATTTTGGAAGAGCTTCCAGGAAGTTTTGGGAACTGAGTTGTGTTTGAGTACAGCTTACCACCCTCAAACAGATGGTCAGACTGAGAGAGTCAACCGGGTTTTGGAAGATCTTCTTAGAGCTTGTGTTTTGGACTTCGGAGGATCATGGGAAGATCACCTTCATTTGGTGGAATTTGCTTATAACAACAGTTATCAGTCTAGCATTGGTGTGGCACCATATGAAGCATTATATGGAAGACCGTGTAACTCTCCGACATGTTGGTTGGAAGCTGGAGAAAAGCCGATACTTGGGCCAGAGATGATTCGACAGACTTCGGATTGTATAGAGATCATTCGGCAACGAATGAAGGCAGCCCAAGATCGTCAGAAAAGTTATGCAGATAATCGTCGAAAGGATTTGGAATTCGACGTAGGTGATATGGTTTTTGTGAAGATTTCTCCATTGAAGAATGTTATTAGATTCGGGAAGAAAGGAAAGTTAACTCCGAGATTTGTTGGACCATTCCCGATTATCGAGCGAATTGGAAAGCTCGCTTATAGATTGGAGTTACCGGAAAAGATGGCGGGTGTGCATAATGTTTTTCATGTATCTTATCTACGGAAGTATGTGCACGACCCAAGTACGGGGGTTTCTGCTGATAGCTGTGAAGACTTAGAGGTTGATCCAGTGGTTACGAGACCTCGTAAGCCGCTTCGTATTGTTGAAACCGATACGAAACAGCTTAGGAGGAAGACGATTACGTTGCTCAAGGTACAATGGAGTGACGATGTTAACGACTGTACGTGGGAGGAGGAAGAGAGGATGAAGGCAGCTCATCCCGGACTCTTCGAGGTATGGCCCTAAAGTGTCGTGACATCTCATGAATTTATAGCTTGTTCTAAGTCTTAGAATTCTGCATGCTAGGCTAGAATTGGTTGCATGGTTTGTTGATTGCTATGGATGGTAGGCATGCGGAATATCTTTGATTGCTGTTGTTTGCTTGGAATTTCGGGGGCGAAATTCCAAAGGGGGAGAGAATGTAACGACCCGTATTTTACGTGTCGATAAATCGTAGAATTTGTAGGTCGTTAGTGTTGTTGTGTTGTCTCTAGCCTAAGTCATTCAGAATTGAGTCGTATAGGGGCATGAGTCGTGACCGACTTAGTGCTTAGGTCGCATGATAGCTTGAGTCGAGTGGCCGAGTTAGGATGGTGACCGACCGATAGTAAGTCGTAGCCGACTTAGGAGGTGAGACAAGGTAATGGGTTAAGGCTTGAGTCGTAACCGACTCATAGAATGGGTTGTGTATGAGTGGCCGACTTATAGGGAACCGACTCAAGTGTTGAGTCGCGCTCGAGTTAATAGGGTCTTAAGTCGTTAACGACTCATAGGGGACCGGCTCAAGGAGGGGTTGCGGTTTAGAATGTTGGCCGAGATAAGGAAGCGACCGACTTAAGAGTTTCTCGAGTTAAAACGTTGCCGACTTAAGGAGGTTGGTGGTTTAAGGGTTGGCCGACTCATAGGAGTTAACTCGTGACCGAGTCATAGAATTGCCGACTCATAGTATTAGGGCTTAGGTCGTGGGGTCCTGAGTCGGTAGGGGTTTGGGTCGGCATGGCGTTATTCCATGTGTCGTTAGGTCGGTGGGCCGACTTAGTGGATAAGTCGTTGGGGACTTAGGCTTTTGAGTCGTGTCTCGAGGGATAAGGATTAGGCTTAGGTCGGCAGGGATAAGTCGTGTGACCTTCTTGCTGTGATGAGTCGGTAGAATTTAAGTCGGCATTGGTTGAGTCGGTAGGAAGTAGGTCGGCACTTGGTTGAGTCGTAAGTCGACATCTGGGAGTATATGTTGTGTAGTTGAGTCGGTAGGTGCTAGGTCGTGAGTCGGCAAGGGATGAGTCGGGGGCGACTCAGGAGTTGGGTCGGCGGCGACTTAGGACGGCCGAGACTTGGAGGTTTCAGCCTATAAATAGAGGCGTTCGGCTCACTTTTTGGCACCGGATTTCGAAGCGACGAAGTGCTGCCATTTTGGAAACTCGACTTCAGTATTTTCTTCACTTCTTTCTCTACTTCCATCAAGTGCTAACATCCATTGAAGATTGAAGAACAAGATCAAAGATCGAAGATCCAAAGTTGAAGATTTTCATCCGAAGAGGCTAGATTTTACCGTTTCAAGTGAAATTTCTCCGGATCAAGCTCAAGTCCTTGCTGTCCAGATCTGTAGTTGATTGATTTTAGGTTGTTTTAGTGATTTGGTGAGTGGTAGTTATCTCTCACGCGGATCCAAAGGAGTATATGGGATTGGTGATATGTTTATGTGTTAAAGTTAGCGTTTTCCCGCATTTTCTCTAAGTCTGCATGTAGATCCATCATATTTGAAGATGTTTATCTATAGAAGTTATTTATCAAGTATTAGAGACAAAACCCATGTTTTAGATTTGATAGATCTATGCTAAAAACCATGATTTCACATATGTTGGACTTTTGCTCACTTAATTACGAAATTGCCATTATAGTTGATATTGCTTAATATATCTTGTTTGAATGCTTGAATGTTTAAATGTATGTTAGATTTGATTGCTCCAAGTTAGCTTGTAGTTGATTTGGAACAAGATGGTTGAAGATGATTCAAAAGCTAAGTGGAAAGGCTCTTGAATGGTGAAAGCTGCCGATGGCATATGAAGCGGATGTGGAAGCTCATATGGATGGATTCGATGATGGGACTTTGCCGTGATGCGAAGAGGCGAAGTATGAGATCGAGATGGGACTTTGTCAGGATGCGAAAAGGCAAAGTATGGTTGAGTTGAGACTTTGCTTTGGTACGATGAAGCGAAGTATGATGTGAGTCTTGGCTTAATCCAGGCAGGGATCATTCCAAGCATGTTGATAACTTGAAGGGTAGTTCAAGTTGGTTGATAATGGATTGCTCAAGAGGAAGCTTGGGCTAAGTTGAAAGAAGTCGTCAAGAAGGATGACAAGGAGGCTTGGATCTCATCGTTATTGAAGGTTCTAGCAAACCTAAAGCAAGAGTACATAGGGACGCCTAAAAGACTACAGGCAGTTAGTCGAGTACTCTGGGCCAAGAAGATAAGTCCTAGGCACAAGGCAGTGTGCGGGGTTTTGTCTAGAACCGGGGTTACCATTAGCCCTTGACAGATGGCTCAGGAAGGAGTCGGTCATTCAATTAACGGTGATTTCAAAGCAAGGATAACAGTGATAGCCAGAGTCATGGATGTTTGGATGTTTGGTTGTATCATCATTCGGCTTCAAGAGCGGTGTTTTCTGGGTGCTTATCTGATCTTGGTTTAGGCCTTGGGGGTTTGTATTTGGAAAACATCGTCCTTGACTCGAGTGATTATTGCTTTACCTTACTTATCTGCTATGTTATGCTTGCTTCTCCTTAATGTGTGTCTGGGGGCTATCACTGTAGAAAGAGGTGGAGTGGGATGGTTTGGTTCCTATTCCTTTATTTCCTTATGCTCTTTTGGTATGCTTGATTGTTAATTTACTGCTCACTAAGACTTTGTCTGACTCAAGGTTTTATGTCTCCTCTTATTACCTTGGGCTGTTCATCCATGTTGGGATGGGCAGACTAGGTAAGCAGGTGACAGGTGCTGTGCTTGGAGTTTCTACGTTGAAGATGACGAAGACGAGCAGGAGGCTATGCATATTATTTTCTTATATGTACTGGGTATCCGCTGCTGTATTTGATGAGTGCTTGTAGTGAGGTCTTGATGTATGGATTTGTTGAGATGATTGTATAAAACTTCTGTGATGCTTATATGATGATTTTCTGTTATGAGACTTCACTATATATTTCTCTATTGTATTTTATCCATGCGCTGTGAGTTACGATAGAGATTCTGCGATTTTATTTTACCCTGACTATCGTCCATGGCTGCCTGGCACACCTTTCAGCGCTCTTTTCTCTTGTTTTAGTGCGGGAGTCATGGGCGGTCGTCACAGGGAGTATGAGATTGAAATTCTTGGCCACTCTTATGATGCAGGTAACCTTCTTATTTCCCCCAAGTTTGAGAATTTTCCGCTCACGCCGCAAAAACAAGAATAATTGAATGCTTTTATTTTTGATCTTATAGTTTCATCTTCTTTGCTTACTAAACTGTCGATATCTTCGGTCCCGGGGCCTGCTGATATTTTGACTGCCTCGATGATTGTTTCTGTAGCTGCTTCGATTGCTACATCTGTATCATGCTCACAACCAGGGTCGGAATCCAAGGAGATTACTTCATTGCATGGCCTGGTTGACCATCTGTATCTCTGGAGGGTGATTTAGCAGCGGCTGACACTCGAGAGCAGGAGTCAAACTGGCCTGAGTAGCAGATGGTGGCCATTAAGAAGGAAAAGTTCAAGGAGAGAAATTCTTCATGGAGCTCCTGTAATTCCTGAAAGTGCAATACCAAGGGGGAGTCTTCCAAGAAGTTCGAAGAACAAGGTGGAGACCTGGGCATGGAGTCGATAATTGATATTTTAGGCAGCGGCATGACTCGTGGCAGCGATTCTAAGAAGAAGAAGTAACTTCCGACCAAAGGTGGGAATGGGAGCGGTGGAAAGAAACATTGACAAGCTCGATTAATAGTGGAGCCGGATACTGGGACATTCTGATTTGTTTAACATGTATTTTGTACAAACGCAGAGTTTGCACTTATTACTTTGTAATTGTAGCAACTGTACTTTTTGTTTTTTTGGCCGATATTTTGAGAGTACGGCCTCCACATTTTGGGCTTTGTATGGAAAATGTTATAAGAAATGAAAAGATTAATGTTTCAATTGTCATCTCTTCTGTATTCTTCCATATTTTTCATGCACTTAACTTGCTTTTACACTACTTATGTATGTATATGGAACAATTGCTTGTTTTGCAATTTCTATGCTTCACATTGCCATGCCATGTTTCGTGGTATACAATGCCTTAATTTTTGTGATTTCACGCATTACGTATGCATTTTAAACTTTTATAACTAGATCCATTGTAATTGCCAAAATTCTTTGTTTAGAGAAACAAACCTATGGAGTAGTTTTCCTTTCAACTAGATGTTGGTATGCATGGGCCCCCTAATTCATAGGGCTGTTTTCTTCGAACACTTGACAAATGACCGGTTGATTCGAGTGATTCCTTGAATGTCTATAGCCGAATCCACCTTACGGTTCCTATCTTTGGGAACTTATGACTCGAGCGCCTCGACTCTAGGAATTTTATTGGTCGATAATCAGAATTTTTTGTCGATTTCTGGTTGTGCGATATTGTTGAACCAGCCCCAATTACTTTTGATAGTGGGAGTGGATTATTGTTAGTCCTATAATAGACAAATTTCTTGGTGTTGCCGAGACAATATCGACACTTACAAGATCTTAATGGTCTGCTGATGGTGCCGGAGCAACATTATGTATTGCTTGCGTGGAATGCGTGACTTATGGGAGTGCGTGGCTTATGAAATGCGCGAATTTTGATAATATGCGGCTAATAAAATATGGGATTTTTTGAATCGATATGACCCGTCATACAGAACGATATGGAATCTCTCAATGTTACTAATTTTTAGGTAACGTGAGGAGTTTGTGCTTCGAGAGCATGGTTCCATGGCTCAAGAAGTGATGTGCGACTTATTGGAGTTCGTGGCTTTAGTAATTATATTTTCTTGGGCATGATTTCAGAACCCAGAATGCGGTGCATGACTTATCGAATGCGCGGCTTTGATTTGAGCCTTCCCGGTGTTCACTAAGCAATGCAGGTTTTTAAAAGGTGGGGATCGAGTTCCATCGATCCAGCGGTTCGAGTCGATTTGCTTCCATCGACTCGTCGGGTAGATGGGTGTACTTGAGCGTGGTTCCACCATCTTAAGCAGCTATTAGATGGTTTTGAGTCTATTTGACCCTGTCGGCTCAGCAGGTTAATTTGGTGAACAAAGTTTTATTAGTATAGAAAGAGAAGCAATTTTATTAATAAAAATTGGGCAAGTTCTGCCTATTTACAATGCCACCAATATTGCGGGATGGCTTATTTGTAGAAATAGGAAATACATAACACAGTCTTAAATAAAGTAACGATGCAGCGATTTGCTATTCTAAGCTCAAGGCATTTGGTTTACATCAACGGTTGTTAACTTGAACGTGCTATCCCCTAGCTTCTGGCCGATCACATAAGGCCCTTCCCATTTTGGCCCGGATGTTCTTGGTATTGGGTAGACTTGTTTAAGGACACGGTCTCCCACCTCGAAAGTACGGTTACGGACTTTGGAATTAAAGTATCGTGCAACCTTTTTTTGGTGAGCGACAGTCTTTAATTCGGCTTCTTCCCTCTTCTCATTGACTATATCGAGCGACTCGAGTATGAGTTGCTCGTTTTGCATTTGATTGAAGTTTTCCTTCAGTGAGAGGGCATATCTAGCTCGACTAGAATCATTGCTTCTGAACCATAAGCCAGGACGAATAGAGAGTGCCCATTTGTAGATTTATGTGTTATCCTGTAAGCCCATAGTGCAAGTGGAAGTTCATCAACCTAGTTTTCTTTAGTTTTAGTTAGCCTCCTTTTGATGGTGGACTTGATTATCATGTTCACTGCTTCCACTTGCCTATTTTCCTAGGGATGTGCAACAGCGGAAAAGCTTTTCTCGATTTGGAAGTGTTTGCAAAAGTCCTTAAACTCAGCTCTTTCGAATTGTGTCCCGTTGTCCGTGATGATTTTTTGTGGCACTCCAAACCTGTATATAATTTTTTTGTGAAAAAATTAATAAATTTCTTTAGGGTAATAGTGGCCGATAGTTCCGCGTCGGCCTATTTGGTGAAATAGTCAACTGCAACTATAGCGTATTTAACTCCTCCTCTGGCCATCGGTAATACACCAATCAAATCAATTCCCCTGATCATGAATGGCCATGGGCTGACTATTTGTATCAGTTCTATTGAAGGACTTCTTTTGATCTTATCGAATCTTTAGCATTGGTTACACCATCTAACATAATTTGTTGCATTGTGGTTTACTATTGGCCAAAAATACCCATACCGTAGTACCGTCATTACGAGGATCTGCCTCCCAATGTGATCTCCACGGTAGCCTTCATAAGGTTCCCTAAGGATTCTTCGAGCTTCATCGTTGGTCACACACCTGAGCGGGGGTAGATATTCCCCTTCGGTAGGGACCCCACCTGTACGACAAACCATGGCACCTTTCAAAGGAGCTTTTTCTATTGATTCTTATCTACAGGGAGTGTTCCCTTGAGCAGGTAGTCCTTGATCGGTGTCATCCACACTTTTGGTTCTTTAGTTGTTTCAAAAATCCAATCTAAATCCATCTCGCTTATGCTTGGAATGGTCAGAGTTTCGACTGGGACTAACACTAATGACCAAGCTTCTTCAGAACTAGCCAGCTTGGCTAGATAGTCTGTCTTCATGCTTTGTCTCTTGGGGATATGAGTTATGGTGTACTGTAAGATGTCATTTAATAGTTCCCGCACTTTAGATAGATATGGAGCGAGATTCTCTTCCTGAGCCTGATATTTTCCTTCCACTTGGCAGACGACTAAACGAGGGTCATTGTAGATGTGTACGTACTTTATCCCGAGTTCCTTCACAACTTTCAGCCTGGCTATTAATGCTTCATATTTTGCTTCATTATTTTTTACGGGAAATTCTAAGCATAAGGCATAGCAAACGGATTGTCCTTCGAGGATTTCGAGCAATATCCCTGCCTCGAGCAGAAGTTGTTAGATGAACCAACAATGAAACAACTTTCAACATGTTTCCACTTTTGAAGCTATTTCTTCAACGTTATCTTGTATTGTAAGCTTAGCAATGAAGTCTACTAGCACCCGCCCATTGATTGCCCTTCGAGGATGGCAAGTGTTTCATATTGACTCAATTCGATGTTCCATTTGATAAGCCATCCATACGTCTTGGGGTGGTATAACACTTGCTTCAGGGGTTGATCTGTTAATACTTTGATCAGGTGTGCCTAGAAGTGCAGTCGTAACTTTCTGGATGTGATCAATAGGCAATATGGCAGTTTTTCCAATTTTGCATAGTTCTTCTCGGCTCTCGTGAATCGCTTATTGATGTAATATATGGGTCCCTGGATCTTAGCTTCTTCTCATACGAGTGCGACACTTATTGAATGGAGCGAGACTGCTAGGTAGATAAACAAGTCTTCTCCGTCTACCAACTTGGTCAAGATTGGCAGCGTTTCCGTATATCCCAACAGCTCTTCGAACGTAGTTGGACAAGCTTGATTCCATTTGAAGTTCTTCTTTACCTTCTTTAGCGCATCAAAGAACGGTATATATTTATCGGTTGCTTTTGGGATGAACAGGCTTAGTGCTACGACTTTTCCATTCATGCTTTGTAACTCCATCTTATTCCTCGGGGCCTCGGTTTCCTGTAAAGTAGTAATTCATTTGGGATTTTCTTTGATTCCTCTGGTGCTTATAGTGAATCCCAAAAACTTTCCAGAGGCTACCCCAAAGTGACATTTAAGTGGATCGAGCTTCATTCCATATCTGCAAAAGTATTTCAAATACTTCAGCAAGGTTGTCCAAGTGATTTGCAGCAATGCATGATTTAACCAATATATCGTCTACATAAACTTCCATAGTCTTTCCGATTTGGCGTTTGAACATGGCGTTCACCAGTTGTTGGTAGGTTGCCCCAGAATTCTTTAAGCCAAATTGCATTAATTTGTAGCAGTATAACCCCATATTAGTAATGAAATAGGTATTTTCCTAGTTAGGTTCGTGCATCATGATCTGGTTGTACCCCGAGTAAGCATCCATAAAGGAAGTAGTTCACATCTAACCTTCTTGTCTGCAAGTTAGTCGATTCAAGGCAAAGGAAAGCTATCATTTGGGCAAACTTTGTTTAGGTCCGAATGGTTGATGCAGATTCTCCACTTTCCATTGGGTTTCTTGACTAAGACCGGTTTGGGGTATGTTGCATCATGGATAAAACCATTTACTACTGGCTTATCTACTTCTTCTCTCAGCGCTTTGGACCATTCGGGTCCTATGCTGCGTCTCTTCTGCTTTACTGGTGTAAATTTGGGATCAATATTAAGTGCATGGCACACAATTTTCGACGAAACTCCACACATATTAGAATGTGTCAAATTGAATACATCCAGGCTGGTATGAAGAAATTAGATAAGTTACAATCACATCTTGATGTGATCCAATTTTCAAGACCCTTGTTGGGTCATCCGTATCAACTGGGATAGACACCGTCAATTCTTCCATGCTGTCCATCCCTCCCTTGAACTCTTCTTTCTAGGGTCCAAATCCTTATCGAATCGGCTATGGTCCCTAAGCCAGTGGCGGCTCTGTAGTTGCTATTTGATAGGTTCATGAATGTGTAGAGTTTTCCCATATTATTCCCCATTTATTTTTTTCTAGTCTCATGTGGTTCTACGATGTAGCATTATCTAGCGGCATTGCGGTTCCCTTTGATCACTCCAACTCCATTCTCTGTCAAAAACTTTATGTTAAACACCACTGAGCCAAAGAAATCCTGAAATCTGCCAAAGTGAGCCGACCTAAGAAAGCATTGTAGGCGGATATTTCATTTATAATCATAAACGTTTGGATGAGTATGACTCCTCGGTCTTGTTCTTTGAGTTCTACTAGTAAATCGATTGTTCCAATAGGTTTCTTAGGTTCACTAGTGAATCCCTGGATCTTTGTTCGGCATGTGGATATGTCTTTCATACTGATCTTCATTTGGTCGAATATGTGTTTGAAAAGGATATTTATAGAACTGCCATTGTCCACCAATACTCGTTGGACCATGGTTGGTTCGATTCCTACTGTCAAGACCATGGGGTCAAGGGTTGGAGCTTCTATTCCTTTAGTGTCTCGATTCCGAAACACTATGTCATCGTTCAAGGTCCTTTGCTGCTTGGAAGGAGTTCCGTCTTCGATCACAAAGCACGAACCTTTTGAAGCGTGTTTTAGTGAGTTTCCACATCATCCCATTTCTCCCCAACTCTTCTGCGCGAGATGAGGTCCTCCAAATATTATTTCACTAATGAGTCTCTGGTCGGTCTGCCTGTATCCCTCTTCGTTGGTTTCAGCTTGGTTTCCCAGGTCTCTAGGAGCTTGGGATGCTATAGGCTAGTCAATATTTTAGGGTTGCCTCACATACTACCGAAGCATGTGCTCCCGAATCAGCTCTTCAATAAGGTTTTTTAAGTGACCGTACTCATTTTTGTTGTGACCATGTGTTTCATGGAAGCGGTAGTACTTTCTGGAACGCTTTTACTATTCAATCGCTTCCTTTTTAGGCGGCTTGTTGTACTCTTCCGTCCCTTGTGTCACGAGGTCGATGTTCTTTGGAGCATCATTGAGTGGTGTGTAATCTTTGGGACTCTTGCCTTTAATTTGCTTGCTAGTTCCATTTCGCTTGTTGGAATTTCGATTCTTCGTTTTTTGATTCTCGTCCTATTCCGCGGTGATTTCAGAGGTATTTGCATCTTGGTTCACCACCATACCATCTGCCCAGTGTGGGTTGGTTATAGGTTAGCTGGTTTTGTTTCTAGCTCCTGTGCCTCTTGTAATCTTAAGTATTAGCCTGCCTTCCGATTAAAGTCCTTCTTGGTGGTCGGTTGTTTCATCTTGATCCATTTACCGAATTAATGTCGAGATGGATGGCGTGAATTAGGGCCATAAAAACCATATCTTCGTTTAGATTACTTACTTCAGCGACTTTGGTGTTAAACTGACTCATAAAGGATTTGAAAGATTCATTTCGTCCTTGGAATTGGCCCGATAAGGACAATATGCCTTTTTGTTGTGCCGTATGAAGCCTAAACTGCTCAAGGGACTTTGTTCCTCATTCGCTGAAAGAAGAGATGGATTTAGGTGGGAGCCTGGTGAACCTTGGAAGTAACTTTCTACAGAAATATTGGAAAACATCTACATTAAATAGCATTTGAATCATTCGCTACATCCATATACCAACTATACTTATACAAGTGAGGTTCCGGATCTCAAGTTCCGTCGTAGGATAGAATAGTCGGTATAGTGAATTATTTAGGATATTGTCCATTTAGATTGTCATCAGTAAAGGGAGTCTGGCTTGGAGTGGATCCCATTCATCACCTCTCCTATTCTTACTTTCGTCTATTAGGCGCTTGATCATGTCCACGATATATACCTCGGATGTCCAGTAATCCGTGGGTTAGCTGTCAATGACTATACTGAGTGTTTGATTTTGCAAATGGTCTCTGTAAGTGGGCTGAAGCCTAGGCTCCCCTATCTTCGGGAGAGCCACTCCCTTGAAGTTCCATTGACTTGCAGTCTGTCGTATAAGGGCAGTTTGGACCTTTCTGCGGTATTGTGTGCATTAATATTTTCTCTCAAGTCATCGTCGTTAAGTTGTTCACAATCTTCGGAGTCGAATAAATCCACTGCTATATCTTCCGGTGAGGTTTTCATCCCTGTAATTCCACCTACCACTCCTTTTTACTGCCGCTTTCCATTTCTCATGTTTAGGCCAGAAATGGAGGATTTTTCCTGATCCGTTGCAGCCCCAAGCACTGGCATGGTTCTTGGAGCAGTCAATGATTACAAGGTCAGGAGGACATGTAGTTTTTCCATAAGAGCCTTTTGGCTGTTCTTCATCTTTTGACTAATTTCATCAACTATCTTGTTTAACTCGCCTCTAGTGACAACTTCATGCTAGATAGAAGATCCCATCGTCTGATCTCCTTTTTTGGTGCCTTTAACTTCGACTTACCAAGGATTGGTTTCCTCTCTAGCTATTATAGCTCCTATGGATCTTCCTAAAGTAGTTCTCTTTCTTCCTGGTGCCATTGATTCTCAACAGCTAATTTCCTAAGCCAAGATTGGGGATCTAACTTCTGAACCTGTCTGATCCAAAGTAGATAGCTAGATCTGAGCCTGAGTTGGGCTCTCAGTGAAAGCACCAAACTGTTAACCCAAAAAATAAATTAACACCCTAGATTGAGCGTTAAAGCAACAGTCTTGTTTTTCAAGGGAAATAAAATAGAAAAAGCAATAGTGGATCACTGAAAAAGTAAAGGAACGAGAAGATTTTTATAGTGGTTCGGTGGTTAACAATGCCAACATCCACTTAAATTTTTACTAACTAACCGCTGTTACAAGTGGAAGTAGATTACAACGTGGTTGAATCTCCTAAGTAAGATCAAGTCAAGAGAGTGATAGTTCATTAAAGATTCACAGTAGACCCCTAGGTGACTGTTGTACGGGTGGAGAAAAGAAAAGAACAGTTTCGGCAAAGTTTAAGCACCCAATCCAGAAGATCCTCTTTATGTTGCTGGTAGGATTGTATTTGTAGGGGTTGAAGAGCTATTGGACTAGGCCACTTTTACAGATACCTAAACTTGACAATATGAAAGTGCTCCAAAAATTTCACGACAATCCGACTTAATGTGATGGATGCTAGCGATCCATAGAGCATCGATCTCCAGGATCCATGTATTGAAGGGATTTTTGGATCGCCCTCTTTTGGGTTGCATTCTATACCTTCTATAGATGCTCTCCATGTAATATGGTAACTAGTTTCCTTATTTTGATGGTGATTCGTATACAAGTCGCATTGAACTACGACTAGGATCGGTTGACTGCTTACTTCTTAAACTAGCTTGCTTGAAATATCATGGAACTTGGCAGACATCTCTAGGAAAGATATTGGATCATGATGCAAGAAGACTGGAGGGTCCAAGAGCTAGCATTATGGATCGCTAGCGATCCATCACCTTAGCCTTTTTTGGCTTCTTTCTTCTTGGGTCCTTTTCTTCATTTTCTTCTGGTTTTCTTAATTGATCCTTGAGATGTTTTGACTTATCGTAGATATTCTAGTTCTTGTTGAATTATGTTAGGTTAAAAACATGGTTAACGGTTATTCTTTATTAATGTTGCTTACTGTATTACAAATAAATTAGGTTTCCTTTTGAAGACATACCTGCTGTAGATGGATCATATCTCTTTGGATGCAACTATAAAATCATATTCTGATAATGATCTTGTAATCTGTCTTGAATTTAAGCATCGTGGTATATGGAAGAGTCTATAATTTTCATTGTTTATTGACAATCCAGGAGATTGTTATCAATAACAATTTTTTTGCTCAACATTGATAAGAAATTTATAGCCTCTCTTTAATGTGTGAGAATTCTCATTAGACATTCTAACGAGTCATGACTACTTAAGAGTTAGTTAATTCATTTTATCTTATGCCAACCGTTTCTACATTAGATCCTTTGGATTGTATCCAATACATATATAAAAATAATTCAACTTTAAGTTCACAAAAATTTGTTTAGAACATAAATTTTTCAACCATTGTTGGCCAGTCCTAAACTCCTTTGGAGTGGTCCACAAAAGATATCTCAGGAGTGAATTTTTTTATTCAGCCTTTCGACCCATACAGCCTGTTAACTCCTTGACCTGGCACCTTAACAACTCATATCTCATATGATTTAATAAACTTTGATCTAGATGAAACTAAATTTAACATATATACGTATAGTACATATCCTCACCAAAAGAGGTAATCCCAACTTCACTTATCATCAGTCGCACTTTGTCCAATAAATTCCAATTACTCCTTATCGATACATCTTTACGTAACATAAAGAGGAGTGAATTTTGGGAATGAATCTTGTTTTAGGTTCTTTTGGAACTCCTTTCCACACTTATTCGATTAAATTGAATTGTTTTATTTCGTTTGCATGTTTGTTTTCTACTTTCATTTTATATTGTCTAAATTTTATGGCGTTATGATGTGCTACCCTAATACTGTGCACAATGCTTCTTTAGGCTAATGTAATATAGGAAGGGTGAATGTTCCTTTTAAACTTAATACCAAATTATATTAACCAAAATCAGATTCACAACCATAATATAATAAATTTAGAAAGCAAATGCAATAAAAGTAACGAAATGACACCAAAATTTTTATACTGGTTTAGAATTCCAATCCTACGTCAAGTTCTGTACCCATAAAATTTCCACTATAACAAACTTGTAATTCCATGGGTGGAAGTACACCTTTACAACTTAACTTTGAATTAGGTGGCAAGGAACGTTTATCTTGACTTTCCATGGATGGAAGGACACACCTAACCTCTTACACTTCCATAGGTAGCAAGAAGACCTAACCACTTAGCTTTCCATGGGTGGTCAAGATCACGTATACAATCCTAACTTTATACGGGTTGCAGGATATGCCTTTATAAATAAATAATAGAGTAATATCAATAAGAATCAAATCTTTCGATCACAATTTCAAGTAGTCTTCAATATATTTTACTATAGACCTCCAGTAGCAATATATCTTTTATTTCTTCAGGAATATGATAAGAATAGTGAGTAAGTGACAGAAAATTGTATGTATACTCGTTTAATTTTTAGTGAATTACAAATTCATGAACAATGGAGAGAAAGAGAATGTATTTGCAAAGTATAAGTGTATGTAAATATATGGCCTTATTTGCAAAATGTAATAATATAAAGAGTGAGAGAAATGAGAGATAATTGCTTATCAAATCCGTTGTCCAAAACCTTCGAATAGAAGATGAAGAGAAGTGAGTTTTCTTGAAGGGGGTGTAAAGGAGTGTCCGTTCATTTAAATTGAAAAGTTGCAACCAACACCTAGTATATAACTTGGTACCTAAGTTATGCAAGACACGTTACCTACGTTGATTTACCACAGTTAGGTAATTCGCTAAGTGTTTGGTTTGGATTGGGCGTTCCAGTTTTCCCAAGTCCATCCCCATGTCGCCTCCATCCTTCACATGCATGAGCCAGGTCTAGCATCAAGAATGGTAGACATCTTCACAACTTGGTGTTACATACATATTTATTGAACGTTGTCACGGGAAGATTGATGCAAATGTTGAACTGTGTTAACGAGTTTCTTCTTTAACCTTAAAATGCAGGGTAAATTGTCTTAGTTAAGGGATGGTAATGGCAGTGCTAGGATAAGTAACTAGGATGAAGTATGTTTAGTGTCAAGTCCATAACAATTTAATTGTGCATTAGATAACAATGTCGTGAACATGTCGAAAGTTATGCAAGAACCGTCAATATATAAGTAATAATTCATAAGTCATTCCATGAAATATGCGATGAACTTGTTTATTATTTAATTCCATAATGTGTAAAGTATGAGTGTTATTATCAGTAAAATCCCTAAATTAATTTAGGGTTACAAAGTGTAAAATGTAAGAAGATAGTCGAGAATCATTCCTTCTACCCAAAGGTCCATATTTATAAGGGTAAATGAGCAGCATAGTAGCTTAGCAATAGCATTTATAGGCTTCGGTTATATCCCATTGAAGAAGATACACAATATTAAGAACTTACATCATGGATGGTTTCTATTGTGGTGATTAACACCTTTCATTAGGGGGTGTTGACTTAGCTTGAATCAAAGTGAGCATGAAGCAACATCAACAAAGAGCGACATCGATGGTTCTTACGTATATTGATGTCATTCACCTTCAACATCGCATGGGTAGCCTCCGTAGAAATTGACGATGCTCGCCATTCAATATTGTAGAATGGCAGCTTTGATCCTTAGTGACATTGATGATGGGTGGTACTATTTGGAGGACGACTCCAAGGATCGGTGACGTTGAAATGGTAGCGACATCAAAGAGACGTGACACCATTATTAACGGCACCAATTGTAGGCGACATCATCTCCAAGATCATTAGATTTGACTCAAAGAAAAAGGTAAAGGCACGGTCCTCCAATGATCGAGAGCAAATCAGAAAAGGATCACACAGGCAAACCACCTCTAAAGATGGCCACTCGATTTCTCCTGCTAAGCAATGCAGCCCACCTCTAACTATCCTTACGTCATGAAATGCTAACATCGCAGAATGAAAGGCATGATACACCTTAAGAAATATCAGTATAGAACTAAGGCAATGTGACATCATAATGTTCACCGAAGCAAGGTAAAATCTTAAAGTACAAATAAGGGCATAGGCTCTGCCTAAAAAGAAGAGCGATATCATGTAAAAATATCATCCACCCATGGAGGCAAAAGTATAGGCATGGCGCTATGCCGAATCCTAGGTCAGGAAATTCAAAGCATTGAGTTTTCCAACCTAGATTTCAAATGTTCCCGCTATAATTTCATATTTCCTGCCAATGTCCAGAATTCAACTACTTCAATATGCTTTCTCACCAAAGACACGTCTGCATCCATGAATATCAAATAAATAAGAGGATGACACATGACATAATCCAAAAGTGGAAATTAAAATAGCGGAAGAAGAATTTTGGCAATCCACATGCATCTCTATACCAAGAATAGAAAAGACACTGTAGCAGGTAGGTAGATCTTTTTCTTTACCTTTTTTGAGCACACAAACCAAGAAACTCCGTATTCTCTGCTATTATTTGTTTATACTAAGAATATAAAAGGAAGAAAGTGATATTTCACCCGTGGATGTAGGATT
This sequence comes from Allium cepa, assembly GCA_030765085.1. Taxonomy (NCBI): domain Eukaryota; kingdom Viridiplantae; phylum Streptophyta; class Magnoliopsida; order Asparagales; family Amaryllidaceae; genus Allium; species Allium cepa. The sequence continues at coordinate 271,448,979 of CM060944.1, forward strand.
TCTCAACATCCAAACTACGTGAATTCTTTGTGTTCATTTATTATTTTCAGTACTTTACTTTGCAGCTTTGTTGTGTATCGTCGACTTGAATTTCTAGATAACTAAATTGATACTGTAAATTTTTAGCTTTTACAGTTTACAATATTGCACGCATAAAAGTCCGATTAAGGGAAACTTAATATCACTAAATTATGTTGATTTATAACCACAAAAGCATTCAACTTCGCGACTACTTCGTAAGAAATACTTAGGAGTTCGCGACACGAAAAATCTCACTAACATTTTTGGTGCTAGAAAGACGGCGATTTCCCTCTCCAGCAAATTATGCCTGCACTTTCTTCAAATACCATTACAATAGCACGGATTCTGCTACCCCCCGACACAAGAACAATCACACTTAGCTTTAAAAATCTTAAAGGAGCCACCATAACCTCAACCTCAAAAAAGCCATCATAACCACAAAAGTCCTGGTTGAGATAGAAGCTTCAATAGAGACCTCTCCATTCCCACTCTGGCCACATTCCAAGTCTTCACTAATTAAATGAACTAACACATGGAGGGGTTAGAAAAAACTATGGCCCAATATAATGCCCTTAGGCCAACCACACCTCAACCAACAATAACTCACAACCTTCATTGACCAACTATGCCGGCTATGTAAGATGTGGCAGTTAACGACGCTCTAAAAATGGGAATGGTAAAGCTGACCCAAAACAGTGCTAAACTCAAAGGCAAGACCCAGGTTAACCCCAGATCAAATCACTACTAACATTAACCCACTACTACTGATGGAGAAAGCTAAATCTGCACTGGATGACGATGACGTCACTTCACTTTACAAGAGCGATTCATCCTAAATAATTCCTACGGAAGATGAGAAACGTCGGTTGAAAGCTCATGTAGAGTGGCTAGCAAAGTTGTGTTGGAAAAGCACCAAGGAAAAAGTAAAGAAAGAGGGTTCTATCCTATTTATTGGAACAACCATAGAAGAAGATTTCCCTGATAACTTTAAAGCGTCATCGATTGACAAATTGGATGGAAGCACCAACCCTGACGACCACATCTGCGGCTTCGAGTATTATATGGACATTCTGAAATTAGGGAGGATGGCTCGATGTAAACTCTTTCCAGTGTATTTAGCCGGTACAGCCTCCAGATGGTTCAAGTGGTACGGACTAGGAGAAGTCTGCTCTTAGCGATAGTTATCCGCATATTTTCTAAGGCAATTCAATTTAGGGAGAGAAGCTTCCTTGGTTGCAAATATCATGTCATGTGTAAAGCATGGTCAGAGTGAATGCCTACACAACTTCGTTAAACGCCTCAAATATGAGGTACTCGAAATCGAGGTGACTAGTGAAAAACATTACTAATGGCGGCTTATGCTGGGAGTAGATGAGATACAACTACGTGGGATAAAAATAGCAGAAAGCCATGTCGCAACATGAATTCTTTCTATGAAAGGGCGAGCGGCTATTGTAGGATTTATTTCACCCTAGAGGGGGTGAATATGGTGATGCTATTAATTATAAAAATTTACTACGGAAGTTTATACAAAATAATTTCAACACAGATCACAGTAGAATAATAGCAACAGAATATAAAAAGCTGAAAATAGAATACAAAGATTTACCCAGCTTCGGCAAAACCCTGCCTATGTGCCGCCCCCAAGGTTTCTACTAGAAATTAAGCAGTTATATTCTTACACACGTAAACTTGCAACACCCGCTATCGACCAACCTTAACTCTATGCTCAAAACTCTGCGACAACTCAGCCACTGAGTTGCGAATTCTTGAACTACACCATCGTAGTTCGTCCCCTAGTCACACAACTAGAAATTACAAAAGTTTAAAAGAAAAATACAAAAACTGAATACAATTTAAAAATAAAGAACCCTAATTTCAAATTATTAAGTCCAATTATTATAGAGCCGGCCCAAAACAAAACACTAAAAATAATCTCCTTTTTCTTTTATTTGTTCGCCCCATTCTCTTCTTCATTTGTGAAAATGGCTTCTTACTTTTATTTCTTCTATGCGAAAACTAGGGCTTTGAAATTAAAGAAGCGCCAATTTCAATTTTAACAATCGAATACGTGATTTTGCTTTCTTTGCTTTGTCTATCGACCGTCTCTTCGTAGCTTAGTTTCGGTTGCTTCTTTTATCGAGTTCGATTTGAGCAATCTGGTATGTAATTTATGCTTTTCTGCTTTACTGTTTAACTTGCTCGAACTCGATCAGATTCGAGTTGTTGATTTGATTTTTGGCATCTCTTTTGCTCGAACTCGAATGAGTATTGGCCTATGATGTTACTAGGTTTAAATAGGAATTGAATTCCTATATTCTCGTTCGAATTGACTTTTGAATTGGCTGATAATTTTGCTTTGAATTCATCTCGGCCACTTGATTTTGGTTGAATGCTTGAGATTGACCAGACTTGTTCAATTCGTTCTTTTTGCTGCTTGATTATCACGTCTTGCTCCTTGGTCATCATGGCTCTGACTTCTCTGATGATGTTGATTTATTTTGACATCGGCCATTTGATTTGAAACTGTTATTCCATGATTTGTTCGAACTTGTTGATAATCTTAATTGACTTGTGACTTGATATTGTGATAATTGGTTTTGACTTTGGCACTGACTTGTTCATCTCGACTTCATGAAAACTCTGGCATGTCTGGCTTTGCTGAATCTTTTTTGACTTGTACATGCGAGTCTATACTGATGTAAGAATAGTTGTTCATGTTGTAGATAGTTTGCACTACATCACCACTAACCGTTGACACTACTTTGTGTATGTGTGCAATGTTTTATTAATATTGACTAAGTTATTTTGAAACTGTTACTTGCTATTTGGTTTCAATGTTTAGTTCCATGTTTGGTTTGCTCCTTTCTTTCGGTTCTTATATATGTTCACTGATATAATTCATATTGTATTGCATTTGAACTTGTAGCCTTGTCTCTATGTAGTCTGGTACTTCTGCCTTGGTTCTAGTTGTATTTGCACCACTTTCTATTGCAAGTGTTCATGTCATTTGGTAGAGATGCACTTGTGTACTTCCGTCTGATTTGTGATCTGGTTCATTGAGCTAGCTCGAGTTGTTTTGAGTATGTTCTCTGGACATCCTTTTCTATTTTGTTTCTTGTACCTTTAGTTTGTAATCTTTGGTTGGTCTGACCTGAACTGATCATTGAAGTGCATTGCGTTGCCTTTGTACTTGGATGATTTGAACTTGATTGTTGGACCAAATGTGTTCTTGCTTTTACACCTTCTGTTTTGCATTGATTTTGTTTGCTGGTTTGTAATCACACTTGCATACTACTCTATTTGCCAGACCCTTGTGTAGCTGTATTTGCATTTACCACTTTGCATTGTGGTTTCTCTGACCACTCTGGATTGAATATTTTGATTTTCTGGCCAGCTCTTTGTATATGTTACATTGATGTTGAGCTGGTCTCTATCACTGATGTAGTTTTGTTTCTTTAATTTGTATGTGGTCAGTGGTGGTCTGTTGGCATTTGAATTTGGTCTGCATTTATGTTGAATCCAGCTAATAGCTCGGGTTTGACCTTGTGCTTGTGTCGTGACTTTATTTGTACTGCACTTGAGTTGAACCCAGCTTTTCACTTGAGTTTGACCTGTGCTCACCTGTCCCTGTAATTTTATCAAGTCTACATCGACGTGCATGGCCTTATGGCATGTACAGGGATACACTGTGCATGTCACAATTTGTTCGTGTTTGATAAATTCAAAATTAAATGATGACGAACAACCCAAATAACCAAGGCAAATTAAATTTTCAAAATCAAATTTTATTTTATACTGTAAAAATATTTTATTTTCAATTTTACTACGCCAATGTATATTTTTACAGATTGCTCAGATGCTGGATTCAATCTGGAATAGAGTTGAAGCTAAATACGAGTGAATGAGTGAAATGTAATGAGGAGCATATGTAAGTGATAATTTTAATGTAATTGAAATTGTATTGAAATTGAAATTGTGTATATGTGTGTGTATATATATATATATATAGTGACAGCTTGAATTTGTACTATTCAAAATTGTAATAAAATTTGTTTGAACAAAATATCCATTTGAATTTAAAATCTGTCAGCAAATATTTATTTAGTCATGTTAAAATAAAATAGTACATTAACAAATACATTTAAATGAATATATATATATATATATATATATATATATATATATATTTATTATCATCATACAAAAATCATATACTTGAATATTCAACAATCTTCCACTTTCGATGATAACAACATATATGTAAGATTTTGAATTTAGTAAATGTATTTGATTATTCAATTTGCTCCCTCTATTTGAATGCTTCCTCTCTACACAAAGCTCCCCCTTCATATATGCATGAAAATAAATATTCAAATCAGCCTAGATGCAATATAGAAAATATTTGACCTTTACTTGCCAAAATCTTAACTTTTCTCTCCCCCTTTTGTTATCGGCAAAAGAGTAATAATATTAGAAAAATAAAGATAAAGTGATAGACATTTATACATCATCAAAACTTAATCGAATATAAATATTAAATTTCAATAAAAATCAAACAAAAATCAAAAATACTCTATTAGACGTATATTCCACTTTAGAGTGATAGGGATAATGTCATCATATAAAATCATACAGCTGTGTCTATTTGTGATATATTTATTTCAGGAATCTTAATATCTACTAACTATGCATAACCGTTAGGACATTTAAATGAGATTAGTAGCATTCCAGATTTTTATAAAAATTCAATTCAAATATCTTCTAACCACGCATAACCATGAGGATTTTAAATGGGATTAGAATCAACTTATCTGTTTAATCAACCAATTTTGATATGCGTTCCATACATGCATAAACGTGAGGACTTTTAAATGAGCATTGAAGCACATAATCAAAAATCCCAAGAAATTCACCCATGCATAACTGTGAGCACTTTAAATGAGAGTAAATACTTTGGATGTTTTTTATTGCTAAAAATATTATAAAATGAAAGCGCATAATTTCCCGTTTAAAGTACCACATATTGACATACTGCATTGGATTTTAACGAGTGATGGTCGATAGAAATATTATAAAATAAGAGAGGGTCAAGGAATTTTTACCAACAAAAGTTTTTACAACTCTTTTTTAAATTTTTAAAGAAATTTACTAATTTTATCCTCTCAAGTTATAATATATGATCAATATCGACACTTAACATTTTTTCAATCACGATTTGTCTTTTCGATAATCAGTAGGGAGTCGGATTAGTCAACGTAGTCATTTAAAATCAAATCCAAAAATAATTATCAATTTTTTTTTAAAAAAAATATTCTAAAACAAGTTCAAAAATTTCTGCTATTTGAAAATATTTGAAATGAAAAATATGTAGTTATTTTCTTTGAAAAACGATGCAGCTAATGAATGTCAACATAAATCACGTTTCACTAGTAATTTTTCTACGAACTAGATTACCAATGTAATCTGCATCTGAATTTTCCTTTCACTCGAAAATATCATTAGTTGGATTTGATAGACCAAACCAAAATATCTCGAAATCATTTTTAACAGTTTTTAAATGAAGTTCCCTTGAATTTGAATTTTAAGCCGTGTATACAAGCAAACACAAAATATAATGTCAAGTCAAATATTTCCAAATGTATCAATAAAACACCATCATAAGACCAAACAAATTTATTAGTTCAAAGAAGAAAAGTGATCGATCAACATTTTTCTCAAATCAGAAACAAAAATAAGAACAAGTCAAATAAGTCAGAATCAAAATCATCATTTATTTTTTTATCATATAGTTGGCTGATTTAATTCAGATTATGGTGCAAATTATCTCATTTATCGTTCAAGATACCTTTACATATTTTACCTTTGCCGATAATTTTTCGTTGTAGCCTATTGTTATTCTGCCACCTTTATATTAGGATAAGGAACTTTGATTTTTCGACCATTGTGTGTCTGGAATAGCCAGAATCCAGATAACATTGTTGTTGTTCCTTAGCCTACTACCACACCTACACAATAAAGAATTTTTGTGACCTATTTGTTTTTAAAGGTCCATGGTTGTTAGTGGCAAAAGATTTTGAAAATATAATTGTGTAGACCCAATTTTTTTTATATATGTTCATTTCGGCACCCAGATTTGTTTAACTTTGAGGGATTTTATATTCGTGCCTTTTGGAACCCAACTTCATATGGTTTTTACATTTTTGGGTCTATACCAGCAAATATTGTGATTGTGTCCAGTTTTTCCATACGTTGTGCAATTTGAATTGTCTTGATTAATTTTTCTTTTAACAGGTTCAGATTGATTATACCAAGTCCTTGTCTAACTGTATTAACAGTTTGTTTCCTTAATAGCATATTCAACGACCTTTCTCCTCTGAATTTTTTTTCTAAAGTCGTTGACAGTTGACAGACTTGTGTTTTGAGAGATTCATTTTCATTTAATTATTTTATGCACTTTTTAATGAAATTTTCTCTCCTTGTATTTTCACTTTCATTTAAAATTAGAATCTCATTTTCAAGTGTTTTAATTTTAATTTCTGATTTTTTTAATTTCTTCTTCAAGTGATGGACACTTATCACACTTAGGGATCTTACTTTGATAGTTTTTAACTAATTGATCAACCTATTTATTTAAATGTACCAAAGTATCTCTTTGTGATTCAAGTTTAGTGTATTTCTCCCTAAGCTTTTCAAAACAGCCATTTACTTCGTGGAAATATATAAGTAATTCTGAGTGAGTGAGTTCTGATATCTCGCTTGGCTCGTCATCGTCACTATCAGTTATATCACCTCAAAGGCACATATCTGCTTTCTCACTCTCACTGCTAGTGATTTTATAATCATCATCACTTTTATTCAACATGGCTGCAAAACTTCTCATTTTTTATTTCTTTTCTACACCGTTCGATTCTGAGGACAATTAGACGTTATGTGTCCGGATTTGATGCACTTATGACAGATGATCTCCCATTGTTCTAGGTTGTTTAGTGCTTTGACTATTATTCTTTCTAATTTTTTATTTAGAGTTGGATTTCTATATTTGCGGTTCCACTTTTTGAATCTCTTTATTAGTAGTGCCAGCTCAGCTGCTCCATCATCATCATCCTTATCAGTACTACTTTTTACCAATACTTTTAAGCTCGTTTTTTTAATTGAGTCGATTGAGAAAGATTTCTCATTGCTATTGACTTTTGCACCATATACTGCATCAAAAGTATTCCAGATTTCCCGTGCACTTTCACAATGAGAGATAAAGTTAAAAATGTCTTGATTAATATGCGAATATATTATACGCATAATAAGAGCATTAATCGAAGTATTTTTCTCATTTATTATATGACACCCATTTTCAATAATATCCCAACATTTAAAATTAACAGATTTTAAAATAAAATTTCATTTTTAATTTCCAATTAAAAAAATATGTTCCGTCAAAAATAGAAGGGATAATACTGGACCGACCCATAGTAAAAAACATTATTAGCAGAAGCCATTTTAAAAATTCAAATTTGTAAGAAAAATTGGCCTTGAAAAAATCAAACTTTTAAAACAAAAATGGCTTTTGTTCCTAGCTTTGATACCACTTGTAGGATCGATTTCACCCTAGAGGTGGGTGAATAAGGTGATACTATTATAAAAATTTATTGCGGAAGTTTATGTAAAATAATTTCAACACAGATTACAGTAGAATAATGGCAGTAGAATATAAAAAGCAGAAAATAGAATATACAGAATTACCCAGCTTCGGAAAAACCCTGCCTACGTACTGCCTCCAAGGTTTCTACTAGAAATTAAGCAGTCAAACGCTTACACACGTAAACTCACGACACCTGCTATCGATTGACCTTAACTCTACGCTCAAAACCCTGCCACAACTCAGCCACTGAGTTGCGAATTCTCGAACTACCCACCGTAGTTCGTCCCCTGGTCACACGACTTGAAATCACAAGAGTTTAAAAGAAAAATACAAAAATTAAATATAGTTTAAAAACAAAGAACCTTAATTTTAAATTATAAGCCCAATTATTATAAAGCTGGCCCAAAACAAAACACTAAAAACAATCTCCTTTTCTCTTTTATTTGTTCGGCCTGCTCTCTTCTTCATTTGTGAAAATGGCTTCTTGCTTTTCTTTGTTCTGTGCGAAACTAGGGCTTTGCAATTGAAAAAGCGCCGACTTCAATTTGATCGATCGAATATGCGATTTCGCTTTCCTTGCTCCGTCGATCGGCCATCTCTTCGTAGCTTAGTTTCGGCTGCTTCTTTGATCGAGTTCAAGTCGAACAATCTGGTATGTAATTTATGCTTTTTTTGCTTTACTATTTAGCTTGTTTGAACTCGATTAGATTCGAGTTGTTGATTTGATTTTTGGTATCTGTTTTGCTCGAACTCGAATGAGTACTGGCCTATGATGTTACCGGGTTTAAATTGGAATCAAATTCCTATATTCTCGTTTATATTGATTTTTGAATTTGGCTGATAATTTTGCTTTGAATTCATCTCGGCCACTAGATTTTGATTGAATGCTTGAGATTGACCAACTTGTTCAATTTGTTCTTTTCATTACTTGATTATCACGGCTTGCTCCTTGGTCATAACGGCTCTGACTTCTCTGATGATGTTGATTTAGTTTAACTTCAGCCATTTGATTTGAAAATGTTGTTCCTTGTTCAAACTTGCTGATAATCTTGATTGACTTGCGGCTTGATATTGTGATAATTTTTTTTGACTTTGGCACCGACTTTTTCATCTCGGCTTCATGAAAACTCTGGCATGTGTGGCTTTGCTAAATCTTTATTGACTTGTACATTCAAGTCTATACTAATGTAAGAATAGTTGTTCATGTTGCAGACAGTTTGCATTACATCACCACTGACTATTAACACTACTCTATGTATGTGTGTAGTGTTGTTTTGATATTGACTCTGTTATTTTGAAACTGTTACTTGCTGTTTGGTTTCAATGTTTAGTTCCATATTTTGTTTGCTCCTTTGTTTTAGTGCTTATATATGTTCACTGATATAATTCATGTTGTATTGCATTTGAACTCGTAGCCTTGTCTCTTTATAGTTTGGTACTCCTGCCTTGGTTCTAGTTGTGTTTGCACCACTTTCTATGGCAAGTATTCATGTACATTTGGTAGAGATGCACTTGTGTACTTCTATCTGATTTATGAGCTGGTTCATTGAGCTAGCTCGAGTTATTTTGAGTTTGTTCTCTGGACATCCTTTTCTGTTTTGTTTCTTGTGCCTTTAGTTTGTAATCTCTGGTTGGTCTGACCTGAAATGATCATTGAAGTGCATTGCCTTGCCTTGCCTTGCCTTTGTACTTGGATGGTTTGAACTTGATGGTTGGACCTATTGTGTTCTTGCTTTTACACCTTCTATTTTTTGCTGATGTTTACTGGTTTGTAACCTCACTTGCGTACTGCTCCATTTGCCAGACCCCTGTGTACCTGTATTTGCATTCACTACTTTGCACTCTGGTTTCTCTGACCAGTCTGAATCGAACATTTTGATTTTTTGGCCAGCTCATTGAATATGTTACATTGATGTTGATCTGGTCTCTTTCACTGATGTAGTTTTGTTTCTTTGACTTATATGTTGTTGGTAATGGTCCGTTGGCATTTGAATTTGGTCTGCACTTGTGTTGAATCCAGCTAATAGCTTGGGTTTGACCTTGTGCTCGTGTCATGACTTTATTTGTGTTGCACTTCAATTGAACCCCGACTTTTCATTTGGTTTTGACCTGTGCTCACCTGTCTCTGCAATTTTATCAAGTTTATATCGGTGTGCACGGCCTTGTGGCATGCGCAGTGATACGCTGTGCATGTCACAAGATGTTCGTATTTGATAAATTAAATGATGAAGAAAAACCCAAATAACCGAGGCAAATAAAATTTTCAAAATCACATTTTATTTTATACTGCAAAAAAAAATTATTTTCAATTTTACTACGCCAATGTATATTTTTGCGGACTGCTCAGATGCTAGATTCAATCTGGAATAGAGTTGAAGATAAATACGAGTGAATGAGTGAAATGTAGTGATGAGCATATGTAAATGATAATTGTAATGTAATTGAAACTGAAATTGTGTGTGTACATATATATATAGTGACGGCTTGAATTTGTACTGTTCAAAATTGTAATAAATATTTGATTGAATAAAATATCCATTTGAATTTAAACTCTGTCAGCAAATATTTATTTAATTATGTGAAAAATAAAATAGTACATTAACAAATACATTTAAATGAATATATGTATGTTTATTGTCGTCAAACAAAAATCATATACATGCATATTCAACGATCTCCCCCTTTTGATGATAACAAACATATATTTAAGATTTTGAATTTAGTAAATGTATTTGATTATTCAATTTGCTCCCTCTATTTTAATGCTTCCTCTCTATATAAAGCTCCCCCTTCACATATGCATGAAAATAAATATTCAAATGAGCCTAGATGCAATATAGAAAATATTTGAACTTTATTTTCCAAAATCTTAACTTTTCTCTCCCCTTTTGTTATCGGCAAAACAGTAATAGTATTAGAAAAATAAAGATAAAGTGATAGACATTAATACATCAATAAAACTCAATCGACTATAAATATTAAATTTCAATAAAAAAATCAAACAAAAATCAGAAATACTCTGTTAGACGTATATTCCACTTTAGAGTGATAGGGATAATGTCATCATATAAAACCATACAATTGTGTCTATTTGTGATATATTTATATCAGGAATTTGAATGTCTGCTAACCATGTATAACCGTTAGGACTTTTAAATGAGATTAGTAGTATTCCATTTTTTTTATAAAAAATGAATTCAAGTATCTACTAACCACGTATAACCGTGAGGATTTTAAATGGGATTAGAATCAACTTGTCTATTTAAACAATCAATTTTGATATGTTTTCCATACATGCATAAACATAAGGACTTTTAAATGAGCATGGAAGTACATAATCAAAAATCCCAAGAAATTCACCCATGCATAACTATGTGCACTTTTAAATGAGAGTAAATACTTTGGATGTTTTTTATTGCTAAAAATATAATAAAATGAAAGCGCATAATTTCCCATTTAAAATTGCACATATTGATGTACTATATTGGATTTTGATGAGTGATGGTCGATAGAAATATGATACAATTAGAGATGGTCATAGAATTTTTTCCAACAAAAGTTTTTATAACTCTTGCTTAAATTTCTAAAGAAATTTACTAATTATACCGTCTCAAGTTATAATACTCGACACTTTTCACTTTTTCAATCACTATTTGTCTTTTCGATAATCAGTAGAGAGTCAGATTAGTCTATATAGTCATTTAAAATCAAATCCAAAAATGATTATCAAATTTTCTATAAAAAAACTAATCTGAAACAAGGTCAAAAATTATTTTCTAGAAGCAGTTTTATACGAAAATTTCTACTATTTGAAAATATTTGAAATGAAAAACATGCAGATATTTTCTTTGAAAAATGATGCAGCTAATGAATGTCAACATAAATCATGTTTCGCTAGTAATTTTTTACGAACTAGATTAACAAGGTAATTTATATTTAAATTTTCCTTTCGCTCGAAATTATCATTAGTTGGATTTGATAGACCAAACAAAAATATCTTAAAATCTTTTTTAACAGTTTTTAAATGAATTTCTCACGAATTTGAATTTTAAGCTGTATATACAAGCAAACACAAAATATAATGTCAAGTCAAATATATCCACATGTATCAATAAACACCATCATAAGACCAAACAAATTTATTTGTTCAAAGATGAAAAGTGATCGATCAACATTTTTCTCAAATCAGAAACAAAAATAAGAACAAGTCAAATAAGTCAGAATCAAAATCATCATTTATTTTTTTATCATATAGTTGGCTGATTTAATTCAGATTATGGTGCAAATTATCTCATTTATCGTTCAAGATACCTTTACCTATTTTACCTTTGCCGATAATTTTTCGTTGTAGCCTATTGTTATTCTGCCACCTTTATATTAGGATAAGGAACTTTGATTTTTCGACCATTGTGTGTCTGGAATAGCCAGAGTCCAGATAACATTGTTGTTGTTCCTTAGCCTACTACCACACCTACACAATAAAGAATTTTGTGACCTATTTGTTTTTAAAGGTCCATGGTTGTTAGTGGCAAAAGATTTTGAAAATATAATTGTGTAGACCCAATTTTTTTTATATATGTTCATTTCGGCACCCAGATTTGTTTAACTTTGAGGGATTTTTTATTCGTGCCTTTTGGAACCCAACTTCATATGGTTTTTACATTTTTGGGTCTATACCAGCAAATATTGTGATTGTGTCCAGTTTTTCCATACATTGTGCAATTTGAATTGTCTTGATTAATTTTTCTTTTAACAGGTTCAGATTGATTATCGGCCATACTAGGCCAAGGTACTTTGATTTTTCGCCCGATGTGTATCTCGAACAGCTTGAATCCAGATAACACTGTTGTTGTTCCTTTGCCTGCCGCCACACCTACACGATAAAGAATTTTTGTGACCTATTTGTTTTCATAGGTCCATGGTAGTTAATGGCAAAATATTTAGAAAAATATAATTGTGTAGACCAAAAACTATTTACATATGTTCCTTTCGGCACCTAGATTTGTTTAACTTTGAGAGATTTTATATTCGTGCCTTTTGAAACCCAAATTGGTATGGTTTTCACATTTTTGGGTCTATACCAGCAAATATTGTGATTGTATTCAGTTTTTCCACACATTGTGCACTTTGAATTGTCTTGATTAATTTTTCTTTTAAAAGGTTCAGATTGATTATACCCAAGTCCTTGTCTAACTACATTAACAATTTGTTTCCCTAATAGCGTATTCAACGATCTTTCTCCTTTGATAATTTTTTCTAAAGTCGTTGACAATTATTGGACTTGTGTTTTGAGAGATTCATTTTCATTTAATAATTATGTGCACTTTTTAATGGAATTTTCTCTCCTTGCATTTTCACTTCCATTTAAAATCAGAATCTCATTTTCAACTGTTTTAGTTTTAATTTCTGATTTTTTTATTTTCTTCTTCAAGTGATGGGCACATATCACACTTATGGGTCTTAGTTTGATAGTTTTTAACTAATTGATTAACCTGTTAATTTAAATCTATCAAAGTATCTCTTTGTGATTCAATTTTAGCGTATTTCTCCCTAAGCCTTTCAAAACAGCCATTTACTTCGTGGAAATATATAAGTAATTCTCAGTGAGTGAGTTTTGATACCTCGCTTGGCTCGTCAACGTCACTATCAGTTATATCACCTCGAATGCACAGATGTGCTTTCTCACTCTCACTGCTAGTGCTTTTATAATCACCATCACTTTTATTCCACATGGCTGCAAAAATTCTCCTTTTTGATTTCTTTTCTATGCCGTGTCGATTCTGAGGACAATTAGGCGCTATATGCCGGGTTTGATGCACTTATGACAAATGTCTCCAGTTCTTATAGATTGTTTTGTGCTTTGACTATTCTTCTTTTCAATTTTTTATTTAGAGCTGGATTTCTGTATTTACGATTCCACTTTTTGAATCTCTTTATTAGTAGTGCCAGCTCAGTTCCATCATCGTCATCCTTATCACTACTACTTTTTACCAATCCTATCAAGCTCGTTTCTTTAACTGAGTCGATTGAATTTAGTAAATGTATTTAATTATTCAATTTGCTCCTTTTGTTTGAATGCTTCCTCTCTACACAAAGCTCCTCCTTCATATATGCATGAAAATAAATATTCAAATGAGCCTAGATGCAATATAGAAAATATTTGACCTTTATTTGCCAAAATCTTAACTTTTCTCTCCCCCTTTTGTTACCAGCGGAAGAGTAATAGTATTAGAAAAATATAGATAAAGTGATAGACATTAATAATCATTAAAAACTCAATTGAACATAAATATTAAATTTCAACAAAAAATCAAATAAAAATCATAAATACTCTGTTAGACGTATATTCCAGTTTAGAGTGATAGGGATAATGTCATCATATAAAACCATATAGTTGTGTCTATTTGTGATATATTTATTTCAGGAAATTGAATATCTACTAACCATGCATAACCGTTAGGACATTTAAATGACATTAGTAGAATTCCAAATTTTTTACAAAAAATTAATTCAAGTATCTTCTAACCACGCATAACCGTGACGACTATTAAACAGGATTAGAATCAACTTGTCTATTTAATCAATCAATTTTGTTATGTGTTTCATACATGCATAAACGTGAGGACTTTTAAATGAGCATGGAAGCACTAATCAAAAATCCCAAGTAACTCACCCATGCATAACTGTGAGAACTTTTAAATGAGAGTGAATACTTTGGATGTTTTTTATTGCTAAAAATATTATAAAATGAAAGCACATAATTTCCTGTTTAAAATACCACATATTGACATACTATATTGGATTTTGATGAGTGATGGTCGATAGAAATACGATAGAATTAGAGATGGACATGGAATTTTTACCAACAATTTTTTTTATAACTCTTGTTTAAATTTCTAAAGAAATTTACAAATTATACCGTCTCAAGTTATAATATATGATCAATATGGACACTTATCACTTTTTCAATCACTATTTGTCTTTTCGATAATCAATAAGGAGTCAGATTTGTCAATGTAGTAATTTGAAATCAAATCCAAAAGTAATTATCAAATTTTCTAAAAAAATTAATCGAAAACATGGTCATAAAATATTTTCTAGAAGGGGGTTTATACGAGAATTTCTGCTATTTGAAAATATTTGAAATGAAAAATATGCAGATATTTTCTTTGAAAAATGATGCAGCTACAAAATGTCAGCATAAATCACGTTTCACTAGTAGTTTTTCTACGTACTAGATTACCAGTGTAATATGCATACAAATTTTCCATTCACTCGAAATTATAATTAGTTGGATTTGATAGACCAAACAAAAATATCTTAAAATCATTTTTAATAGTTTTTAAATGAATTTCTCTTGAATTTCAATTTTAAGCCATGTATAGAGGCAAACACAAAATATAATGTCAAGTCAAATATATCCACTTGTATCAATAAAACAACATCATAAGACCGAACAAATTTATTAGTTTAAAGATGAAAGGTGGTTGGTCAACATTTTTCTCAATTCAAAAACAAAAATAAGAACAAGTCAAATAAGTCAGAATCAAAATCGTCATTTTATTTGGGTCATATAGCTGGCTGATTTAATTCAGATTATGGTGAAGATTATCACATTTATCGTTCATGATACCTTTACCTATTTTACCTTTGCCAATAATTTTTCGTTGTAGCCGATTGTGATTCTGTCACCTTTATACTAGGCTAAGGAACTTTGATTTTTCGTCCAATGTGTGTCTGGAACAGCCCGAATCCAGATAACATTGTTGTTGTTCCTTTGCCTGCCACCACACCAACACAGTAAAGAATTTTTGTGACATGTTCGTTTTTATACGTCCATGGTTGTTAGTGGCAAAAGATTTTGAAAAATATAATTGTGTAGACCCAAAACTATTTATATATGTTCATTTCAGCACCCAGATTTATTAAACTTTGAGGGATTTTATATTCGTGCCTTCTGGAACCCAAATTGGTTTGAACTTGATGGTTAGACCTGTTATGTTCTTGCTTTTAGACCTTATGTTTTGTGCTGATTTTGTTTACTGGTTTGTAACCTCACTTGCATACTGCTCCATTTGCCACACTCTTGTGTACCTATATTTGCATTCACCACTTTGCACTATGGTTTCTCTGACTAGTCCGGATTGAACATTTTGATTTTCTGGCCAGCTCATTGAATATGTTACATTGATGTTGAGCTGGTCTCTTTCACTCATGTAGTTTTGTTTCTTTGACTTATATGTAGTCAGTGGTGGTCTGTTGGCATTTGAATTTGGTCTGCACTTGTGTTGAATCCAGCTAATAGCTCGGGTTTGACCTTGTGCTCATGTCGTGACTTTATTTGTATTGCACTTGTGTTGAAACCGGCTCTTCATTTGGGTTTGACTTGTGCTCACCTGTCCCCGTAATTTTATCAAGTCTATATTAGTGTGCACGACCTTGTGGCAGGTACAGTGATACACTGTGCATGTCACAAGCTGTTTGTGTTTGATAAATTCAAAATTAATTGATGACGGACAACCAAATAACCGAGGAAAATAAAATTTTCAAAATCATATTTTATTTTATACTGAAAAAATATTTTATTTTCAATTTTACTGCGCCAGTGTATATTTTTGCAGATTGCTCAGATGCTGGATTCAATCTGGAATGGAGTTGAAGATAAATACGAGTGAATGAGTGAAATGTAGTGAGGTGCATATGTAAATGATAATTGTAGTGTAATTGAAATTATATTGAAATTGAAATTTTGTATATACAGTGAGAGCTTGAATTTGTACTATTCAAAATTGTAATAAATATTTGTTTGAATAAAATATCCAATTGAATTTAAACTCTATCAGCAAACATTTATTTAATTATATGAAAATAAAATAGTACATTAAGCAAATACATTTAAACGAATATATATATATATATGTTTATTATCATCAAACAAAAATCATATACTTGCATATTCAATAGCTATATAGGATGGAAGAAGTCAGATTTGCAATGCAATCTCAAAGAACTTTTGCCTCTAGCTACGATAAGAAAAGAGGGGCAGAATGATATCATAAGCCTTCAAAAAGACAAAAGGAGCTTAACTTCATAAAAAAAACTCCCCTCACACATACCCTTGGGCAGATATATGAAATGACCAAGACCAAGCTTGCTCATAATGTACCGAACAAGGGGAAAAGGCAAAGCAAAACCGAGATGGAGCATATTGCTGCTTCTACAGAGCAAACGACCACTACAGACAACTGTAAACACCTGAATAAAAAATAGAAAGGTCGATTCAAAAATGGTACATAGGAAACTTCTAGAATGAGAATAAGATAGAAATGACTGGGAACCTCACCCAGGATCCGACTAAAAACCAAGTAGGAAACCCATCCAATCATATAGCATCAATCCATAGGTGGCCACACTTCGTCGGTGATGTGCACGTAAATGTGCGTATTTTTACCACCATGTTTAATCTATTTAAGTTGAATAAATGATCATAATGGTTATTTTAACTTGTTTTAACCAAAATTCAAATTATTTGAAATTGTCACATTTTCATCTTCATCCAAGGGCAAAATGGTCATTTTGTGCGTATATCAAATTGAGAAAATTTAATGAGAAATTTCTATATTATTTTGTTGGAATTTAAACTCAATTACAAGTGGTTTCATGAAGGAATATGCATGCACAAAGAAGATACAAAAGAATTAAGATGGAAATAATTCAAAGTGAAGAACGTGGAGGACCCCACCCACTTACCTTGATTTTCAATTAGGAGCTAATGCACATGCTAAAAGACATTTAAAGCTTCATGTACATTTAGTGGGGGATTATTGAAGCTAATGATAACTTGGCCACCACACTTCCTCCAAGGGCATTTTGCGTACACCCCAAAAATATGCATTAGGGTTTCAAACTTGTATAAATACCTCTTATGTTTCATGCAGCCCTCTTCCTCTTAGTTAGTTAGTTTTAGTTTAGAAAATAAATCAAAGCTCTCTTTCTTTCCTTGGCTACTTAGCCATTTCTTCTTTTATGTAATTCTTGTTTTTTTTTACTTTTTTATGCAATGTTAATTATTGTTTCTTTTTAATTACATGTTCATTTCCTTTTATGCAAGTAGTGTACATTTTCCTTAATGCAATTAGAATAGTTTTTCATTTCACTTTGCTCTCTTTTCCGTTTCTTTTTCTTTCATGTTACAAGCTATATTCGTTGTTTTGATAACTAATAGAGAGGCTAATCCCTTCAATTTAGGGGTAATGAAGCCTCTAATCATGTAGCTTCAACATTTTGATAATTATAGCTCTCTTTTTGCGTGCTTAATGACAATGCTTGAAGTGCTTTAATTTGTTGTTTTTGTTTTGAATTTGATAGCCTATATTGTTGACACCAAATAGGCTATGCTTAAACAATCACTAACACAAATGCCTCTTCATCAAAATATGATTATGGCTAAGAAAGTGATTTGAAATTCAAATTTGATGGTCTATATTTCTAATTAATAGTTAATAAGCCATACTTCAAATAGATTTCATTTTCTACTTTGTTGTCATTTTCATGAGAGTTAGTAAGCGGTTTAAAGGTTGTGTTATAGTTTGATGGCTTATGTTGAGCTAATTAATAGCACAAATGAGCCATACTTATGATAAACACATCATTTAAACAAACTTATGACCCAAAAAAAGAGATCATAATTTCATTAATTTTTGAGTTATATGATCTAGAGAGTGGAATTATCTCTAAATTGTCATTTAACTCTCATATTTTTATCATTTTCTTTTACTAGTTTTTGTTAGTTTCTTACATTTCTAGTTATTCACTCTCGACTTCGGTATAATTTGATTGAATAAAATTTTAAAATCACCAATTCCCTACGGATCGACCCGTATTCGCCACGTAACACATTCGTACGCCATGCGCTTGCCGTTATTTTAATTTTGAAATTTTTCGACGGTTTTTCTATTTCATAGAATTTCCGTTGATTAACAAGTTTTTGACGTCGTTTCTGAAGAATTTGTTTTGATTTTGATTTTCTATTCTTCGAATTATTTTTCTTTGATTCATTGTGTTTATTTTGTGTGTTGAGTGCATTATTAAAATAATAATTATTTGTGTGTGTTTGTGTGATTTTTATTTTTGTTTGTGTGCTTGTTGTTGTTTACTTTCATTTGTATTTGCATTTCATTTTACTTAAAAAAAAGAGCATACACAATTTCAAAAAGAAAGAAAAAATTCATTTCGATTTTTCATTTCCTTTACAAGTTTTTATTTTACAACTTTCATTATAAAAAAAAGAGAATTAAATTGTGCATTGCACTACATTCATTTCTATCTAATCTGTTCACTATCTAATCTGTTCACTATGCCTGTTCACAGAGCCTTCATACCTCCTCTGATGAAGCTTCTGCCATCATCAAACATGTCCTCTAACAACCATCAAACTATATACTGCCATCATCCACTTTCATTTCACCTTCCTGCGTGAACCACCATCCAAACCATCTACCAGCAAATGCAAACATTACCCACCACCGACAAATTCCCTTCAACATTCACTTTCAAACCCTCATCTACAATACAATATTGTCATTACCAAACCCCTGTCCATCTCTGCTACATTCCATCATAGCAACTTCATTTCCCACTATCAACATTACTCAACTCATAACAACAGAACTGCATCTAGCCCACCCCTTGTCCAAAGTCATTACGACAGACCCTGTACACTGTCATTCACATTACATACCTCCAAGTTGACACTTCACTGTCTGCCTCCTCAACCACTTCCATTTACCTGCACAAACATTTCCATCAACCATTGATTTGACCATCTTCATCTTTCCACTGCCTAACCACTATGCCGCGGTCAAACTGCAACGTCCCTTTGCAGAACACCCGAATCCACTTACGGATTTCCAACCAACCACAATCAATTCTAGCCGCGGTCTGACTGCAACTCAAACCATCAGTACAAATTGTCATCGCCGTCACCTCTTATCATCGCAATTTCGACTGCGGCATCAATCGAGTCGAACCCCATAAATCACAACTCAATCAAGCCAATTCGAAAAATTAGTCACAGCTTCCAACAGCACGCGAATCACCACTGCTCGCAGTCGAGCTCCAACCTTCATCGTGACTCCTCCTCTCGAAATCAAACAAACTCCGACCGCCACCTAATTCACAGCCAATTAAACAATTGGTTTTCGATTTGGTTTGAAGTTCAAAACTGTTTCGAGAATTTCGATTTGGGAAGAAGTGCTAATTTGGTTTGAAGTTTCATAGTTGAAGTTGGTTTGAAGTCTTTTAATTGAACGAATAAAAAAAGAGCTTCTTTTTTTGGTTCCTTAATGGGCTCGGGTTGGAGATAATTTGCTTTTGTTTGCCCCTTTTTTAATTCGTTTAAAGCTCTTTAGCTTGTTCTTCTTAAAAAAAAAATTAAAAAAAAAATCAATAATAAAAAAACTTTCAACTTATTTTGTTTTAAGTTGTTCTGTATGGTTTCATGTGATTTCAATTGATTTGTTTTGTTTTGTTTACCTGGTCTTAAAAAGAAAACCCTTTCAATTTTTTTTACTTTGTTAGAAAAACCAATTTTTTTTTTGTATATATCTTGTTTTCATTTCAGGTTGCAAAAGCAGATTTGAAGAGTTGGTTGCTATAACTGCCGCACTCCTGCCAAAAATAAATTGCTTGATTTGCTAATCTTACCAAAAAAAAAACTGCTTGCTTATTTACAGTTTTCTTTTTATTTGCCTTGCATTTTATATATCTATTGTCTTCGTTTGCTATGCATTGTTGGTTGCTTGAATTTTATTATAAAAAAAATTCAAAAACCAAAAACCAAAACAAAAATCCATTGTAGTTGCATTGTTAATACACGTTTAATTTCTGCTTTGTATTTCATCTTAGAATTTGATTAATAATAACGACTAGAAATCAATAACATTTAATTGTATATTGACAAATTGTCTTCTTTGAACAATTTAATTTCTTGGTGTTTAGGCTACGGCAGAGCAATAATCAGTTATAAATAATACGGTGATTCGTAATTATTATACTGAATTGTTTCTCTGAAGGTACTTAAACCTTCGGCTACATTGCTACGGTGATTCGTGGTGCACCGATAACTTCTGCCCGTTACCTGACAGAGAACTATCTTGTTTATCTAAGACAATATGTGATTATACAGTTTTGGGTTAACTTAGGATAAATAATTTGTAATTAACCCCTGCATTCATTTAGTTGCATTAGTTCATGCATATTTAAGAAAAAAAAACAAAAAACAAAACTAAAAAAATTGTAAATATTTCTTAACTCAATTTTTTTCCTTTTCCTTTGAAAATTTTCAAATCAAAATTCCAAAAATACAAAAAAAAATTGCTTAGTTTTTTTAGGAAATCCAAAATCCAAAAAAAATTTATAAAACATTTTCAACTTTTTTTGAAAAATCAATAGAAAACAAAAATCAATTTTCCTTTTTGAAAAATAAATTCTATCTGTAAATATTTTTCCTTTATAAAAAAGAAAACCAAAAACATTCTTGAAAATGTCTTAATTTCCATATGAATTTTACGATAGTTGTGAAAATCAATGTAATCCATATAATTTCACTCAAAATTCTTATGGATTTTTAACGACAACCATTGTGTAAATAACTCGAATTTTGAAACACAAAATTTTCAAAACAACGATCAAATCTCGAAAATAACATTTCATCTCTACTTCAAATCTCTACACAACAAAATCAAATGATAAATGATTTTTGTAATAGTTCAAGTCAATGTAATCAAAATTTGAATTCACTTCAAAATTCAAATGATTTCGAGTATAACCCATGCCAAGTCAATTTCAAGCTTCAAACTGAATTTCAAAATCAAGACGAAAATGTGAACTAATTTTCAAATAATTTTGGCAACGGGAATAGTTTTAATAACGATACGATTGAAAACTTTGTTTATCAACAAATTCAAAATAAAAATATTCATATTAATAATCATGAATTTGATTTTGTTGACCAAATGGAAAAATATAATGGGGGTTTATTACTTGAAAAATACAAAACTTTTCGTGAAAATGTAATCAAATCTCAACTTGCGAAGAATCAAATAATAAGCTATCGTTTATCGAAATTGACAATTCTTGTACTCAACAAGTCCAAATCGAAAATTTTCAAGTTAATAATTACAAATTTGACTTTTTTGAGCAAATGAATGAAATTTAAGATGATCACACGAATTTGTTGATTAAAACATTATAAAATTTTCGTGAAAAACAAAATCAAATTTCAATGTGTGACGAGTCAAATAATAATCCCTTTTTTACCCAAATCGATGATTTTCAAATAACAACTTTTGAGTTTGATAATGACGATCTTAATCAAGTTGTTGAAAATACGGTAATTAAGTTGGATTTCAATTCTTTTGAGGGTGCTAAACTCGATTTAAACTTCGATCTTCCTCTTTCTGAAAATTTGAATACGACAATTTTGAATTTTAAACGCGATTTACAGGATGAAGTTGTTGATAATCCAACAAAGGAAGTTGAATTTAACGAATATGAGTTTTATGGACTTTTTGAAAAAGAGTTGTTGAATTCTGAAGGGGAAAATTTCGATCACCATTATGATTTTAAAATCGATATTTTGGAAGAAATTGAGCTTCAACTAATTTTTCTATCTACCCCAAAAATCATCGAAAATAAAACAACTCGTATGATTTTCAATAAAATGACTTTCATTTTTCCAAATCCACATTCAACTTCGAAATCTTTTACAATTTGGTTTTTCGTGCTTAAGCTGTGTCTCACACATTTGATGAGACAAATGAATCGGTCTTTAGAAGACCGTTTCGTTTACTTTTTGACTGTATACTTTCTCATCCCTTGTAAATAATAATCTTTCATGTAAATACAGGATTTTTATTTTATTTTTCTCCTTCCACTTGGGTTGACTGTGGAGACACAGTCAAAATCAATTGTGGGGGGAAGGGGGAGATTCATCTTCATTTTTTTTCTATTTTTCATGGTTTATTTTTGATTTAAAATATCAAAAAAAATTAAAAAAAATCCCAAAAACAAATTTTCTTTTGATTTATTTTTAAAAGAAACACTATAAGATAAATATATGGTTTTGGTTTATTAAATTGAAACTTTTGAAAATTTATTTGTCTTAACCAAAATAAAAATGAAGTTTGATTACAAATAATAATGGTTTAACTAGTATATAGAAAGATTCGTACGTGTTAATTATGAAGTACATCCTAATTGAAAATCTTTGTTTTAAAAAGTGGTTGATTTAAAGTAAAGGATATAACATTTTTTTTGTCTTCTAAGTTAAATGGTGCTAAGATAATTTTGCAAAACCCTCTCTCCCTCTTAAAAAAATATATAAAAATAAAAAGTAATAACATCCAAGTATTCATTCTCATTTAAAAGTCCTCACGGTTATGGATGGGTGAATTACTTGGAATATTTGATTATGTGCTTTCATACTCATTTAAAAGACCTCACGTTTATGCATGTATGGAACACATGTAAAAAACCAGACTTAATAAAAACCACCTCCGGTCGATAGGTGTATGCACGAAAGTGCGTACACTCGCCATGCTCTGTACTCCCTTCACATAAGCCCGAAAGGCAGTGCATGAGTGGTATATCTGGACTCAGTTTACCTGAGATAGGTGTGTAATTTTCCTTACAAATAATGAGATAGCAAGCAATTGAAATCCTAGCACTATTTTTACTTATTTGATTTGATTTTTTATTGAAAAGAAATGAAAATACCACTTTGATAAACTTTGATAATCAACTAAGGATCCATTTCATAGTTACACCGTGTTATTAACCAAAACAACAAGTTAAACTATAGTCTGTTTGTTATGATAACTTCATTTTTATTGGAAACATTGACGAGTAAATAACTTAAATTTCAAGATAATGACCAAAACCTATATTTGACTTATTCGTGTTAATTTAAAAATAAATCCTTCATTTGTAAATATTTTCAAAAACCCACATTCATCTCTTTGTAAATAAATCTTGCATTTTGTAAATATTTTCATCCTCCATTTGTTTTTTGTGGGTAGTATCCGCTGAAAACCCTCACGAGACAACACTCGTCCTGCTGGGGACACCCAGAGGTTTAACGGGTGGTGGCATACGCTCAATGCAATAGTGCTCCCGACGAAAATGGATTTATCTTAGTTTTTCTTTATTCGAGGACAAATAAAATGATAAGTGTGGGGGTATTTGATGTGCATGTAAATGTGCATATTTTCACCACCATATTTAATCTATTTAAATTGAATAAATGATCATATTGGGTATTTTAACTTGTTTTAACCAAAATTCAAATTATTTGAAATTGTCACATTTTCATCTTCATCCAAGGGAAAAATGGTCATTTTTGTGCATATATCAAATTGAGGAAATTTAATGGGAAATTTCTATATTATTTTGTAGGAATTTAAACTCAATTACAAGTGGTTTCATGAAAGAATATGCATGCACAAAGAAGATACAAAAGAATGAAGATGGAAATAATTCAAAGTGAAGAACATGGAGGACCCCATCCACTTACCTTGATTTTCAATTAGGAGCTAATGCACATGCTAAAAGACATTTAAAGCTTCATGTACATTTAGTGGGGGATTATTGAAGCTAATGGTAACTTGGCCACCACACTTCCTCCAAGGGAATTTTGGATACTCCCTAAAAATATGCATTAGGGTTTCTAACTTGTATAAATACCCCTTATGTTTCATGTAGCCCTCTTCCTCTTAGTTAGTTTTAGTTTAGAAAATAAATCAAAGCTCTCTTTCTTTCCATGGCTACTTAGCCATTTCTTCTCTTATGTAATTCTTTTTTTTCTTTTTCATGCAATGTTAATTATTGTTTCTTTTTAATTACATGTTCATTTTCTTTTATGCAAGTAGTGTGGATTTTCCTTTATGCAATTAGAATAGTTTTTCACTTCACTTTGCTTTCTTTTCCGTTTCTTTTTCTTTCATGTTGCAAGCTATATTCGTTGTTTTGATAACAAATATGAGGGGATAATCGCTTTAATTTAGGGGTAATGAAGCCTCTAATAATGTAGCTTTAACATTTTGATAATTATAGCTCTCTTTTTGTGTGCTTAATGACAATGGTTGAAGTAGTTTAATTTGTTGTTTTTGTTTTGAATTTGATAGCCTATATTGTTGACACCAAATAGGCTATTCTTAAACAATCACGAACACAAATGCCTCTTCATCATAATATGATTATGGCATAAGAAAGTGATTCGAAATTCAAATTTGATGGTCTATATTTCTAATTAATAGTTAATAGGACATACTTAAAATAAATTTCATTTTCAACTTTGTTGTCATTTTTATGAGATTTAATAAGTGGTTTAAAGGTTGTATTATAGTTTGATGGCATATGTTGAGCTAATTAATAGCGCAAATGATCCATACTTATGATAAACACATCATTTAAACTCACTTATGACAAAAAAAAGAGATCATAATTTCATTAATTTTTGAGTTATATGATCTAGAGAGTGGAATTATCTCTAAATTGTCGTTTAACTCTCATATTTTTATCATTTTCTTTTGCTTCACTCTCAACTTCGGTATAATTTGATTGAATAGAATTTTAAAATCATCAATTCCCTACGAATCGACCCGTATTCGCCACGTACTACATTCGTACGACTGTGCGCTTGCGGTTATTTTAATTTTGAAATTTTTCGACGGTTTTCTAATTCCACAGAATTTCCGTCCATTAACAGTCCGGAAGAGCAAGAAGGTGCAAGAGTAATATAAAAAGCAAGCAAAATTGCAGCAAAGAACCATTTAGTAATAAGAAAGAAACCTATGCATGACATAATTTTCATCGCCGCTGTTGCCGATGGAGTTGTTTTCCCATATTAGGATCTCTTTGTCATTACGGTGCCAACCTCGATCTACACCATTAGAAAGCTCTTCATTGGTTCTAGGGGTTCCATTAATGTTATTTTCAAGTCTGTATATGTCCAAATGAAGCTTCTAGTAGAAATTTTGAAGCCCAGCCCAAAGCCCATCTATGGCTTCAATAACACTGCAACCACTTTCATCGGGTCAGAACACTTACTAGTCAATGTCAAAACTATGCCCCTCCACAAGTCATTCTATGCGAGTTTCCTAGTCATTAGTTAGCTGTCACCATGTTATGCATTCTAAGGAATAACTGCACTAATTGACTTAGTGGCAGTGGTCACTCAGAAGGATTTATTCAAGAAATTTCACACCACCGCTGGAGTATGGTTAGTTTAAGGAGAGCAATTGCTAACTAGAGAATTATACAATATAAATATTAACTCTAGCAATAAATTTTTTCAAAACTACTCTGTTATTTCTTCTAATATCTATGATAAGAATAACGATAATGGAAAAAAGGCTGACCCAGTTTTAAAAATTGAATTGACAGGAAGTACCATGACTAAAGTCAAAATAAGTCGTTTTGCGACCACAACATCAGTAAGAAAGGAGAAAATAAAATGTATGCACATGATCGACGGTGATGCACATAACTCAGTCTATGCACAACAATTCTCTAAAGAAGATCAGAAACAAGAACTCTCAGTCACCTTGCAATGTAAAGTGGAAGGAGAAGATGAAATAGACCCAAGATTAGGAGAAATAAAGAAAAAATTAGAGCTAGTGGTGACCTTGAAGATGTACAAATTGATCTAAAAGACCACATAAAGGTTCTCAGGATTGCAAAGAATCTCAGTGCAAAAGCTCAAATTGAACTATAGACTTCTTAAAAAGATTAGTAGATGCATTTGCTTAGATGCATTCAAACATGGTGGGAATAAATTGAGCCATCACATGCGATGCACTTAACATCGATCTTGATGCTCATCCGATTTGAAAAAAAGCATAACTACAAGAAAATATTATATCAATAGCAAGCGTGGATTGCACGAAAACTTGATTTGCTATAGTTAAGTGGCTATTCTTTATTGAACTCAAAAAGACAACAACTTCAAGTGCAATTATATTAAAATGTATGCAATTATATTAATGCTGTTCACGGTGAATTTGCGTTCCACTCTCTCGTTTCCCTCTAATTTTTTTTTGGCCGCCAAAATTTCATTTTCATTTTCATTTTCTCCCCCTTAGGCTTCTCATCTTCACCCTCTTCACATTATTTTTAACATCGGTCAAGCTATTCTTCAAGCTCAATTCCTCTTCTGCAATTATATTTAACATCGGTCCTCTCAATTCTTCATCGTTGAATCCTCAAACTCAGTCGATCCGAAGTTGGTCCGAAGTTAAAGCGATTTGGTCCAGACGAAATTTCCAATTCCTCAAACTCAATTCTTCATCGTTGAAGCACTCCGAAGTTGGTCCGAAGTTAAAGCGATTTGGTCCAGACGCAATTCCCAATTCCTCAAACTCAATTCTTCATCGTTGAAGCGCGATTTGGTTCGAAGTTCAATTCGTCAAGCGCGAGGATTAGGTATATTTTTATGTCATTGTTTATATACAGGTTGCGGTATAATTATTTCTTGTTACTTTTGCCTCTCTCTGTCAATGCTGTTGCTTTTTTTGACAAGAATTCAATAGAGCTGATGGATTTTCTTATTTGGGAATTCTCTTTGTTTACAATATTTGTTAATTCTGTTAATTCTTTTAAGAATGTTAATTCTTTGTTTACAATATTTGTTAATTCTCACGGTGAAATTTTTAAGAATGTAAATATTTCTACAATATGAATTCCTCTGCTGCAAATGTTAAGTGTTAGTGCCAATTGGAAAATTAAGTAAATATTTCTACAATATGAATTCCTCTGCTGCAAATATTTCCTAATGCCAAGTGTTAGTAACAATTGGAAAATTAGGATGCCACTAACTATCAATGCTATTTAATTACTGTTTGTTTAGTATTAAAACTACTGTTGCCATTATAGGTTTGTTCACTTACTGTTTGTTCACTTCAAACCTCAGACTCTTACTGTTTGTTCACTTCAAACCTCTACTGTCTCTATCTTATTATTATTTTCAAGACCGATTTGTTTACTGAAGGAGATGGACATGATGTTGCTAATAAAAAACCATAAAAGAAAAAAAAGGTGAAGAAAACAAACAAACTGAGAAAAAACAAAATGCTTAGAAATAGGATAAATTATTAAATAAAATTATATTAGCTAAGGCGATGATAAGACTATAATCTTGTGATTAAAAAAAACCATTATAGGTTTGGTGATACATTTGTTTTGTAATTAATACACTAAGTTAATTACTTGAACAAATGAATATACCGGAGGACTTCA
Organism: Allium cepa; assembly: GCA_030765085.1. Taxonomy (NCBI): domain Eukaryota; kingdom Viridiplantae; phylum Streptophyta; class Magnoliopsida; order Asparagales; family Amaryllidaceae; genus Allium; species Allium cepa. Next base: position 271,476,934 of record CM060944.1, read on the forward strand.
AAAAAAATTATAGTAGGAGACAGAAAGCGACTCCATGGCCATTAATGCAGGGGTACTAAATAATGTATCACAATTATAATAACAATTTGAAATCAGCCCGTTAGTTGTTGAATTTAATCAAACATTTACCTCTTAAAAAAGGAGTAGAAATTGCTCATTTTATTTGAAGTTAAATGGATATAGGATCTGCCTATGATCCTATTGGATATAGGATAGTAGGATGTTTTTATAACTTGATGAGAATCAAATTTGTCTACACATGAATACCAAGCAAAGTAGGCAACTCTTCTCTATTTTCAATAGCCTACTATAAATCAAAATTGCAGATAGTGAATTCAAGGGAGCCTATACATAATTTGCAAATAATTTGCGATGGAAAAAGATTGGGTGCATTTACACAGGTAATAATACAATATTTAGCTTAAAATTTAACCTAAAAATTAAAATAATAATTCGATTTTTTATGTCGAAAACTTTGTTTTTAATTTTACCTTAGAACTAGTAGCGAGTACGAGCAAGGAGCATGGAATTTTGTGCATGCCGCAAAGAGAAACTTAGGAAGTCTGGAAAATTTTTTATGTCCTTGCTTAGATTGTCGAAATCTCACTCATCAAAATGGTGATATTGTTGTCGAGCATTTGATTATAAGAGGAATGGATCCTTTATACAAGTGCAGTAAGTGGTACAGTCATGGTGAGCAAATGAATATAACTGAAAAGGTGGAGGTGGATGACACGTATGAATTACTTCAAGTCGTTCACTTTGAAGATGAAGCGTTTGTCAACCAAACTTTTTTCTCCGATGATAAAAATAACGATGATGCACAAAAGCGAATGGATGATTTTATTAAAAATTTGGAAGATGCAAAAACTCCACTGTACCCTGGTTGCGTAGATCAAACAAAATTATCTGCTATCACTGCATTGTACAATCTTAAATGCGAAACTGGATTATCTGATACTGGTCTTGATAAGCTTCTAAATGTGCAACAAATGTTATTACCCAAAAATAACGTCCTTCCGAAAAATTTATATGAAATAAAGAAGTTCCTCAAAGTATTTGACATAGGATTCGACAAGATTCATGCATGCAAGAATGATTGTTGTCTTTTTAGAAAAGAGTACATTGATTTGAATAACTGTCCGAAATGTGGTTCTTCGAGATGGAAGATAAATGAGCGGACGAAAGAGATAATGCAAGGTATTCCGGTCAAAGTGTTGAGATATTTTCCAATTATTCCAAGATTCAGAAGAATGTTTAGGTCCCCACAGACGGTAGAAGATTTAAGATGGCATTTTAGTAATAAAAGTAATGATGATAAAATGCGTCATCCTGTGGATTCTTTGACATGGACCATGATGGATGATAAATGGGAATCATTTTCAAGTGATCCACGTAACCTTCGGCTTGGTCTTGCTACTGATGGTTTTACCCCATTTGACATTAAGGGTACCAAGTATAGTTGCTGGCCAGTGATGCTTGTGACATATAATTTTTCGCCTATATTGTGCATGAAAAAGGAAAATATTATGTTAACATTATTGATTCCTGGTCCAAAGCAACATGGGAATGATATTGATGTATATTTAGCTCCTTTGGTAGAAGATTTGCAGCAGTTGTGGAGTAACGGGGTGGAGATTTATGATGCATCTAGCAAGACACTTTTTAACTTGAAAGCAATCTTGTTATGGACTATAAACGATTTTCCAGCTTATGGAAATCTTGCTGGATGTTGTGTAAAAGGAAAAAAAGGTTGTCCATTATGTGGCGTGAATACTCATCATCGATGGCTAAATCATAGTCGGAAAAATGTCTATATGGGACATAGAAGATTCTTACCTCTGTCAGATCCACAAAGAAAACAAAAGGCTTGGTTTGATAACACCATGGAGGAAGGTAGCAAACCCAGGATTATTACAGGTAGAGATATTTTTGTTATTTTGAAAGATTTTTCAAATGATTTTGGAAAAGCTAAAAATAAAGAAATAGCAACAGCCAAGAAGAGAAAGAATAAGAAGTTAAATAAGAAGCAAATTATAAAGATTACGTGTAGGAAGAGGAAGTGTACTGACAACCAAGAAGATGAAAAGCGTCTTGCAAAAATAGAGCAATCAAGGTGGAAAAAAAATCGATTTTCTTTGACTTACCATATTGGGAGGTTAGTGTTCAAATTATATTTTATTCACAATAATCTAATTATAAAATTATATAATGTTAAAGCGGTCATATTGTTGATGTTTATAGGAACTTCCACTACGCCACAATTTAGACGTGATGCATGTTGAGAAAAACGTGGGCGAAAGTTTACTCAGCACAATATTGCATGATAGCAAATCGAAAGATGGTATTAATTCTAGAAAGGATTTAGAGGATTGGGGAATCCGACCTGCTCTATATGCATAACCTCGTGGGAAGAAAACATATCTTCCACCAGCTCCATATACTATGTCTAGTTCTGAAAAAAGAATATTTTGCAAAATATTGTATGACTTCAAGAACCTGATGGTTATTGCTCAAATTTCAAAAGATGTGTGTCGTTGGAGGATTGCAAAGTTAGTGGATTGAAGTCGCATGATTACCATGTTTTAATGCAACAAATGTTATCGGTTGCAATGAAAGGACTGCTTCCAAAAAAACCAAGGAAAGTAATAACTCCTTTGTGTTTATTTTTTAATAAACTATGTCAGCGTGTTCTTGACAGAGAGAAGCTGCAACAAATCGATGATGAGATCGCTACAATTTTATGTGATCTCGAAAGATATTTTCCACCTTCATTTTTCGACATAATGATACATCTAACAGTTTATCTTGGAAAAGAAGCTCGATTGTGTGGACCAGTTCATTTTTGTTGGATGTACCCCTTCGAAAGGTATATGAAAACACTTAAAGATTATGTTAGGAACTATGCATGTCCTGAAGGATGCATTGCAGAAAACTATCTTGCAGAAGAATCTGTAAGATTTTTTGGCGAATTTCTAAAGAAATCATCACAATTTGAGGAGAAAGAGGGTAGAAATAGAGATTATGAGAATGATGATGCAATACTCGAAGGACGTCCGATATCAACATACAAGACAATTACATTGACAACTCATGAGAAGGAAGCTGCTCACCTTGCTGTGCTAATGAATATGGCTATAACCGAGCCATTTTTAGAGTAAGCACATATTGTTTTCTTTATCAGATTTATCGTAATATGCGTAATTATAAATGTAACTTAATATCTTTTATATTATGGTAGTATGCATTTGGAAGAGTTACAAAGTTCGGACAAGCGCATGGAAAGAAATGCTATATTGCTATGGAAAATTCACACAAAAAACTTTGCTGATTGGATTAAAAAGAAGGTTAATCAGCTCTTTAAAATTTTGTGTATAAGTTTGAAAATATTGTTTTTGAATCTATATTGAATCTATATTTGAAAATATGGTTTTTCCAGATACCTATTAACTTAAGCGAACACGATGAATTATTAAAATGGATTGCCTATGGTCCAAGTAGTAATGCTTCGTCCTACAAAGGATATATAATTAATGGGTTACGTTTTCATACAAAAGATGTTGAGAGAGAAACTCAGAATTCTGGAGTGACTTATGATGCTACTACCATGTGTAGAGCAAGTGCAAAAGATGTCTCTCAAGTAGTTGATGTGGTCACGTACTATGGGATTTCGACGGACCTAATCTTATTAGACTATCATAAATTTTATGTTCCAATTTTTAAGTGTCATTGGGCAAACATTGGAAATGGGGTGAAGGTTGAAGATGGATTTACTCTTGTTAATTTGCGTCAAAATCAAGCTTCATTTTCGAGGGATTCATATATTCTTGCATCTCAAGCGAAACAAATTTTTTATTCAAGAGAGAATGATTCTTCTAATTAGTATGTTGTAATGAAGGCACCACCAAGAGGTTATCATGAATTAGAGACAGATGATTATATTGAGGACACAAGCCATGTTATTCAAGATTGCGAAGAAAACATGATGGATATGGATTATGTGGAGGATGGTAGCTATGTTAGAGAAGATTGTGAAGGCATATTTGAGAAAAGTTTAAAATACTTGAATAAGGTGATTTGACATATCGGTATTTCAAAATATATGTAAATGGTTTTGTGAAAAAACCCAATAAAATGCAAGTTGTTTGTTTTAGTAAGAAATTTATTTTGAAAATATTTTGGCATCCAGTTTAATAATTCATGCAGTTGTTTCGGTGACTTCAAATTTCTTAAATGCAGTTCTTAAATGCAGTTCACTGTATATTTTAGAGTTTTCACTGTATATTTTAATTCAAAATTATATTCAAAACAAAAACCTGAAAGCTAAAACCAGAAAAGAAAATCAAACAAATAACCTCTTTCAATCTAAAACCTGAATCAAGCAAAGTTCAACTCAACTTGGTTTAATCAAGCAAATCAAAATCAAAGAAATAGATCAGATCAAAGTCAAAGCAATCTCCAGTTTTCAAAGTTAAAAGATCAATTATTAAGTTCCAGGCTTCTCTGTTCAAAGTTAAAAGATCAATTATAAGTGTGTAAATATGATTGCATGTACATATTTATGATGATATTGGTGTGCATGTCTGTGCTTGCTCTGTTCTAAGTTTAAGGTTTTAAAACAAATTCAAAAATCAAAATCTTTTCACTTGTTCTCTTATAGGCTTTGATATTTAAAAAAGATATGTTTGAATTAACATGATCTAAGTTTAAAAAATATTTTTATGTATAATATGTTTGAGTTTTTCTGGAAAATTAAAATATACAGTGAAAACACTTACTTTTAGAAACAATATATGCAGTTCTTAAATGCAGTTCTCAACCTTGAATGCATTTTAACATCCAGTTTTTTCTTTTACATGCAGTAAATGGGTAAAAAGAAGGCGGCTGCTTTAAAATGGCTAAAAACAATTGATAAATCCACGGCTAATGAAAAACACAAGGACAATAGGGTCAGTAGCGACGTTGGTATTGAAGACAACTCGCAAGAAATTGGAAATTCTGAGAACAATGAAGCTCGAATTCAAGACATCGCTGAAGCATTTGACGAAGATACAATGCAAGTTGAAGAAGATTTTGAAGCTGACATGAATGAGAGAACCACTCGAGATGCCACCGCAAATTCGGTAGTGAAGTGCAAACGTAGAGGTCCAACTAAAGTGAAAAGACTTCCAGTAAATCCATTAAGTCGCATTGAAGTCGAATTTAATGTGGATGGCAAACCAATAGGAGATGGGTCTGTCAAATTATCTTCATATTTAGGCCCGCTAGTAAGAGAACATGTTCCTGTTACACTTGATAAGTGGAAGGAACTAAGTGACAGATTACAAGTTGCTTTGTGGGGATGCATTCAGGTATATACCATTTTTATGTCATATATGTCTTATTTATTTTTCTAAATTTAGTTAAAGTATATATGAAAATGATGCATTTTATATTACCAGTTTTAACAATGTCTCAATCTTCTGAAACTAGTTGCTTTGTTTTCTGTTACAATAACTGTTACACAAAACTATATGAAGTAAATTCTATAACTGTTAGGACTGAGTTGGAGGAAGTAAGGGATTGCATGTTTGTTGAAGTATTATGATGCTGAAAGAGGAGTTGTGTTTTGAAAATACAAGAGTTCATTTGATACTGTAACTTTGTTGTGCTGGGTGTTTTATAGACATGAGTGATGCATTATTCCACTAGATGACATCAAGAATGTTTGAGATGTGGTTTCGGGTATGGGTAAGTTTTTAAACATTTTTGTAATAGTCTGCAATTTGAAATTTGTAATTACAGACTATTACAAATTTTGTAGTAGTCTGTAATTTGAAATTTGTAATAGTCTGCAATCGATTTCTTTTTACAGTAATTACTTATTTACCAGCTAATTATCTAATAATTTTACTTGCAAATATTTTTAAAATTTGCATTTCATCAATGCAGACAAGTTTCCTCTGAACATCATATGTTATAAGTGATCAGGTGAAGGGATTTTAATTTTTGTAATTTATTAAGGCTGTTGCATTAAGAACAGAGACATTTATATCAATATACAGACATGCATAATCAACCCATACATATTAACAGACATGCAAACATTTTTTACTTTTATGAAATCATTTACCACAACATTATTTCAAATATTAATCACATGAATCAAAGTTTGAACAGATAATAAATTACTCACAAATTAAAGAGGCAGAGGACTTGATTTTTTTTACTGGGAAACTTTGAAAACTTGAATTGTTGAAGCCCGATTAGTTTTTAACTGGAAAACTCGATCTTGTTATTACAGGAATTAGTGAATTGCTGAGATGATTTAAGGTTTTCAAAACTGATCTGAAATTGCATGATGATTTGTTTGATTTCACGCAGATGCTACAATTCTTTTTTATCTCCAGGTTTTTGGAAGTGGCAAGAAAATGAAAACCTGGTTTAACACTTGTCTTTATTTTATTTAAAATGTTTTATAAAGTTTGTAATAGTCTGTAATTACAAATTCAAAGATTGCAGACTATTACAAATTTCAAATTACAGACTATTACAAATTCCACTACAAATTAATTTATTAATATTGGCCTTTAGGAATTTAAAACATTGTCAATTAAACTTGAACAGTCCCTGCCTTTTAACTTGAACAATTCTTTGCATGCTACCCTCTTCAATACTTAGCTTTCAGTGTTGAGTTAAAAAGCCTCATAGTTAAACATTGTCTCTGATTGATCCATTATTTTTGTTTGATTTGTATTTAGAACCTGCCATCTTTGAATTATGTGCATTTGTTTCGTTTGTAACTAGCAAATGCCATTCTTCAGTAGTATGATTTTGTGCATTATGACTATAAAACAGAATGATCCATGTCATTTTTAGAGAGAATCAGATACCATGTCATTTATTTAGAGGATCAGATACCATGCCATTCTTCAGTAGTATGATTTTGCCCAGAATGATTTTGTGCATTATGACTATAAAACAGTATGATTCAGTAGTTTGATCCATGTCATTTATTTTTAGTTTTGCTACCATTTGACTATACAACATAATGTAAACAACTGTTAATTAATTGGTATTAGTGTTGGTTTATAAAAGTTTTCTTCTTAGCTAACGCTGATATTGCAGGCTAGATTTAAATTGGGCGAGGAATGACAAAAATCGTCCATATTTCAGCAAATGGGGTGCATTTTTAGAGGTTCAAAAGCTAGATTAGTTCGCAAAATAGCAGATGCAAAGAACGAAGAAGAAAGAATTCGGTTGAAACCCGATAACCTAAGTATGAATGAGTGGAAGAAGTTTGTCAAGTCCAAAACAACGTCAGAGTTTAAGGTATTTTAGTATTGTTGAAAGTTGTGAAGTTTGAATTAGTGAACGAGCATAAATAATATATTTTTTATTCTTAGGAATTGAGTCAGAAATTCAAAGCTATTAGAGAAAATCAGATACCACACACATGTAGCCGTAAAGGAATGGCTCGAGTAGCTGATGATTTGGTAAGAATTGCCAATTTATTTACCGTATTATTTATTAACTAGTTAGTTAATGTGTTGTGCTGTAATAAATATTCTTCAAACATAGAAAAATACAAGTCCTCATCCATCTTCCGTCTCACGAACTCACGTTTGGATCAAATCCCATACTCGAAAAAATGGCGAACCGGTAAATGCGACTGCTGCAGATGCTATCGTAAGTACTTTGATATTTTATTATATAACAATTTGTTTGCTATTGTGATATTTCAGTTGTGTATAATATGCATATATGACAACATGCATAGGAAAAATTTTAACAAATCGAGAACGAATCAAATCCTTGCTCAACATCTAATTACAAAGAAGATGAGCTTGCAAAAATTTTGGGACAAGACAGACCCGGACGATTAAGAGGCATGGGAAGGGGTATAACTTACACAAAGGCAGTATGGTCACACATAAAGGATAAACAGACAGCCGACATGCATAACAAAATTTCAGAATTAGATGCGATGGTCCGCATGCTTCTGAAAAATCAGGTATGAAAAATGTATCTCAATGGTAGAATCAAGCTACGAGGCCGAGACACAAGAAAATACAATCTTATTTTAGTTTGCTCATGAATGACTTGACTATTGAAGATAAAATAGCACAAAAATGAATATAACTAAATTGCTTCTTTTAAATGTCATAAAACAGGATGTAGTGATACTACTAAGTAAATTATTACTCCAATGTTATGAAAGTGTTACAAGCACCTAGCCTAAAATTTGCTTTTATTATTTGTTTGATAGAGAAAAGAAAACTTGGATGAAGCGAATGAATCTCAAGTGGCAAATGTTGAATTGCACAACTTTGATAACTTTGAAAAAGAAGATAATGCGGTAACCTTCGATCTTTATACTTATTAATTTGTCATTTTGAATGTTTAAAAATAAAAATCAACATGTTCTTTTTGTATAGAGTAAAAGTAGCAGCACGGATCATAAGTGCAAATTAATTGATTGGACAGGGAGTGAAGAATTAGTTGCAGAAGGACGACTACATTCAAGTGATCCAAAACAACTTGTTAATGATCTCCCTCTTGGACCGAGTGCCGTTGCAGTTTGGATAGATAAGCCAAAAATTAAAGATGCTTTTCTGTGGAGGCCCACTAAAGGTTTGACACTAGTTGGAGATGCCATTGGCATCAAAGTCGCATGGCCTGAATCAAAAGTAGTTATTGAAACGGTTAACATTGCATTATCGGATAATCATACGAGTAATGTCGGAGTTGTCGAAAAGGTAAACTTGTTTATAATTAACACTGTATTATTTTTTCATCGTACAAATTGTTGATGCACATAATAATATAACCTATTTGTTTAATTGATAGAGTTCAAATTATATGGCAAATGATAAATGCAAGCTGATCGATTGGTCGGGAAAGAAAGAAATAGTTGCATTAGGACGCGTGTCTTCGACCGATCCAACTGCAATGGTTCGTTGTGTTCCTTTGGGAAGAAATGCAATTAAAGTTTGGTTAGATCTTGTAAAAATACCAAAAGCCCGTCTATGGAGAACAACATCCGATTTAGAAGTCATTGAAGATGCTCTTGGTACTACGATAGCTTGGCCTGCTGCTAATGTTATAATGGAATCAACTTCTAGTAAGTATAATTCAAATTTGCGTTAGTGTAGTTACTGGATTCGATTTTGCTTGTCTAGTATTGGCCATATACACGACGCACTCACACACATTTCTTTTAGTTTTGTGTTTAATGAATATGAACGTTCTATCATTACGTTCTTCCATATATTCCTAAGGCACACTGAGAATGTTAACTTAGTTATATTTCTGCTATTGCACTTAGTATTGAAATGTCGCTTAAGTTTTTGAATTTCTACAAAGTTTCTACATAATTTATTGATCACCCAAGTTTAACCTCCACCACTTCCACACATAAGCTGAAAACTTACACCTGAAAAATAGATGATCCACACTTTCCTCCTCCCTCTTGCATAACACACAAGTAGGATTAACCTGCATTAACCTTTGAACATGCCTATCTTTCATTGGTAGCAAATTCATTAATGCTTTATAGCAACAAACACTTGTTTTAGTATAATTAATGCGGTCCCAAATCCATTTCCACAAAGAAGTCTAATCATACTTCACCCTTATCCTTTTGACCACCTTGCTGAAGTAGATATGTTTGCAATCTCTAGTTTGAATGTCTAGTTTGAATGTAGCGTTGGCAGTAGCAAGTTGTATGCATGTATAGAGTATGGAGTAAGGACTGAGTATGTATGTAGATGTGGAGTTGTTGCTTGAATTGTGGGTATGTTGGAAGTGTTGGTGATCATATTGTAATGAAGTGTGTATGCGTGCAATTCAGGTAGCTCAGTGTAGTGATTGACAGTAAGGATGATGTTGAAGTGATGATTTCGGTGACAGGAAGTGGAGAATGATGTAACAATTTTGGGACTGGAGGCGGTGGTGATTTGAGTTGCTGAGGTTGTCGATTTGCGGGGATTGGAGGGGGTTTCGGGTTGCGATTGGTGGAGTGTGAAGAAGTGAGAAGATGGACAGAGGAAGGCGCAGGTTTGGGGTTACTTATTTGAAGCTGAGTTAGGCTGTAAGTTTGCAGTAAGTCGAGGAGTTTGCTGAGAGGCGATTGGTTTGTTGGTGAGAAGATTTGCAGGAAGATGATGATTTTGGCAGTAAGGTAACAGTAATTTATGGTGATGACTGGAGATAACTTGATGGTTTCAGGCAGTTATGAATGCAGCGGTCATGAATTTTGAGGGGTTGTGATGTGGTACAACAGTGAGGAGTTTGGTGAAGTATTGGTTGCAATTGCAGTTGTGTAATATGGAGTTGCTGGTGAAGGATGACATGGTAGGGGCAGAAGGAGATTTTGGGGTGGTATTTGATGAAGTGGGGTGAAGTTGTTTGGAACAATAATGAATGCAGTTGTGGTGGGGATAAGCTGAAGGAAGATGTATGGTATGATATGAAGGAAATGGTACAGAGAATGTAATGACAGTGAACAATGAGGCAGTTGTGGATTATTGTAGGGAAGGTGGAGGGTGTTGGCAGGTTGATGTATGTGGCTGTAGTTGTGTAGGGTAGTTGATGTTGGTAGTGGGAAGATAAGGCCAAGGCAGTGCAGCAGTGTTGTTTTCGGGTTGGTCAGAGAAGGTAGTGAGATGTCTGAAGGCAAAGTGACAGTGTTGTTTGAGGGTTGTCTGAAGGTAGTGAGATGTTTACGGGTTGGTCAGCAGTGTTGTCAGTAGTGTTGTTTGCAGGTTGTGCAGCAGTGTTGCCGCAGTGAAGAGGGAAGGTGAAGTGCTGTTGGATGAGCTTGATGGCGGAACTGTTGATAGGGGAGATTTGAGCAAGGCAGTGACAGTGGTTGTTTGAATGCCCGAGCGTGTTTGGTATGTGGCAATGGAGAGTTATGTTTTGGTTGATATTAGACAGAGGAGGGAGTGCACTGGTTGCTGATGTTAACTAATAGCAGTTGCAATGTATAGGGAGAGGCGACAAGGGTTGAACTGCACTATAACTGATAGCAGTTGCAATCTACAATTGTTGAAATGGCAACGATGTGGTATGTGTGATGTCAGAGGGGGAATATTGGAGTTTGGGCAGAGAGGATTAGTTGAAGTATGAATGGATGGTGAAATGTTGGGTGTTTGATACGTTGTAGATAGTTTGAGGGTGAATTGTTTGAAAGAGCAGCAGTTTTGTAGTGAAGTAATGGTTTGTGCTGTATGTGTTCTAAAGTAAAGTAGGCAAGAGGCAGTTGTGTTTGCTGATGATGCATGTGGTGAGGAGGTTGACTGCTGTATTGGTGATGTAACTGCAATGGTCAGTGGGATGGCTTGGAGTTTATTTGTGATGGGTATTTGAAAGTGGTCAGTGGCAGTGGTATTTGTGATGGGTATTGGAGTTTATTTGTGGCTTGCAGTGGTCAGTGGTATTTGAAAGTGGAGTGGCTGTGCAAATGAAACTTGTAAACAATAAAATGATGTATGGGTGAAATCAATGTAAACAATAAAATGATGATGGAGATTTGTAAAAACAAAGTAAAGATTGTAAAAATAAAGTAAAGCTTGACTGGCAGCAAATGATTATGTGATGCTTTCCCAAGTTGTTTGCTGCTGAAACAAGTTGCACCAAACAGAGCTAGTTGCATCAAATGAAGAGAGGGGAACGCGGGCACACGGTGTAGGGTCTGGTAACAGGTGTTCGGTTGCAGTTTAGAAGGAGTGTGGTGGCAGTGTAGAGGTTGGAATGATTGGAAGCGTATTTAGTAATATAATAAACAATTAAACAACTCTAGTTTGTACTTTATTGTTTACATTAACCAGATTTTCATTCAATAATAAACTAAATAATTACCAGTACATAGAATCAGTGCATAGAATGATTTAGCTGTTAATTTTGAGTATTTTCTTTGTTTGCCGCACATTTTTTTTCCATATTTCGGTATTCATGATAATTTATGTTTACTTTTTATGACTAATAGACGTATGTGCTTTTTGACAGGTGGTGTATGATGCTCTGGGTTTACGCTATGGTGGAAGGCATGAAAAAATATGTTGCCGCACTCATTCTCCTTCAAATGTATTTTGTGTCGATGTTCTTACATCTTTACTTTTACTATGTATTGTTTTGGTTAGCTATGGTTGTATGGATTGTTACTTTTATTATGTATTGTTTTGGTTAGCTACGATTGTATGAATTGTTACTAATATTTATATGATTAATATTGTGCACGAAATGCTTTTATTCATTTTTTTATGCTTAATTGTTAATACTGTGTGAGATACCGTATATTACATCCATTTTATATTAATGCTAGGAATAAAAATTGTCATGGTTATACATATTATAGCATTATGCTAGTGCAATAAAAATATTCTGCAACAATTAAACAGTTTTCATAGCAAGTAAATAATGCTATGAAAGACTAAAGTAAACATTCTATAGCGTTTTTTAAGCATTTATAGTTGCTATAATAATCAGGCAATGATATTTCTATAGCATTTATAATTGCTATAATAATCAGGTAATGATATATCTACAGCATTTACAATTGCTATAGAAAGGTACTTGTATGTCATGAACCATCCATTTAATAGCAATTTAGAAACGCTATAAGTAACGTCAATTATAGCATGTTTTTTATAGCGATTTCGAGGTTGCTATTATAGATCCCTGACATATTACAACTTGTTGATATACAGCGTTTATAAAAACGCCATCGTATCCTTTTACAGCGTTTTTTAAACGCTATAAAAAGGTATTTTTCTTGTAGCGCGAACCCTGGATCAAGAAAGATATAGCGCTCTACATAAAGAAGCCAAGAAGCTGAAAGCAACCAGATTCATCAGGGAACTATACTACCTGAAAGGGATCGTCAATACAGTACTTGTGAAGAAATATAATGGAAAGTGGAGGACCTGCATAAATTCATACCATTCTTAGATGAGGTAAAGAAGGGAAAGTATTTCGAGTGGACTAAGGAGTGCAAAGCTGCATTCCAAAATCTAAAGGACCATCTGGTCAATGCTTCAATATTATCTAAACTGGTAGCAGTTGAGAACTTGTATATGTATTTAGCTGTAACAACAAAGTTGTGTGTTATTATGGTCCAGAAGATGAAAGAACCTAGAGACCCATTTACTTTACAAGCAAGCGTTTGTTAGGAGAAGTATTAAATTACTCAGTCATTGAAAAGCTAGCCTACAACTTGCTCCTCATGACAAGAAAGTTGCGGCCCTATTTCAAAGCATATCCCATTAAATTCCTTACAGACAAGCCTTTGAGACATAAACTGCAGAAGTCGAAGACATCTAGCCGCTTGCTGAAATAGGCAATGGAGCTCAGCTAGTATGATATAACTTATTGTCCGAGAAAAGCAATTAAAGGTCCAAGCACTAGCAAACTTCGTCGGGAAATGCACATTGCCAACCGAGCCTCAACTAGAAGAAGAAGCGCCTACCCTACAGTTCTAGCAACTATTTATGGATGGAGCTTCAAACAAACATGGGCCAGGAATTTTATATGTACTGATTACTCTAGATAAGGAGAAGCTTTATGGAGCAGTACAACTTGGGTTTGAGGTACGAATAATGTGGCTGAATATAATGCCCTCCTTGTAGGCTTAAGAATGACTCAGGTAATGAAGGTAACCCATGTTAAAATTCACAGCGATTCCTAATTAGTTGTAAATTAAATGCAGGGCAATTACCAAGTGAAGGGGCCAACGTTAGCCCAATATATGGAACTTTCTAAATATTATTAGAGCAGTTTGAATAGTTTGGTATAGGGAAAATTCCATAGGAGAAAAACTCTTCTGTTGAATCACTAGATAAACTTGCAAGTACCAAATCAGGAAATGAAATGAAAGATGTTCCTGTAGGACATCAGCCAAAGCCAAGCATCATAGAAGCAAACAAAGTATTAGTCCTGACTTGAGCCCAATGAGCACTGTTCCAAGGGGCTTAAGACTAGAAAAGAAATAAAAATCGAGAGCAGTCTTCATTCGAGCCCACACTTCAACAAACTAAAGGAAACACTTGGATGACCCCCATTAAGTAGTTCCTGTTGAACGGAGCCCTACCCTAAAATAGAAACGAAGCCTGAAAAATAACATATCAGGCTCCGTACTACCCTATCTTTGATGGCATACTATATAAGAAAGGTAGTTCTACCCTTTATCTTTGATGCTTTTCCAAAGGAATACAGGTCATGAGATAAGTACATGAAGGGTAGTGTGGGAATCACTCCAAGGGAGCTAAGTTAGCAAAGAAGGTAGTGAGGCGTAGTTACTACTTGCCTATCGTACTTTAGGATGTGAGAGAATTTGTGAGAAGATGTGACAAATGTCAAAGTTTCGCAAGTATCCCAAAGCAGTCATCCCATGAGCTTATCTCCCACTAGTCCATGGCCATTTGATATATGGGGCATAGATCTAATAGGACATTCCTATGTCAAAGAAGGGTGCGAAGTATAGTATAATGGTGATAGACTATGTTACTACTATCATCATCGTTAAAGATATTCAAGGAAATAGTGAAGAATAGCAACATCAATAAAGTTCTTTAGCCTCAGTCATACCCATAACTATGAAGCATGAACATCGTCTTCCATTAGTCACGACGACTACCGAGTAGTACTATGGTTGACATCAAGACTTATGATTTTCGAAGCAATGCTGAATGAAGTCATATCCTATCAACGTCAACGTTGCCTAAGTCAACCATTCTTAATGCTGCCTATTGTGACACCCCACCTCGAGACCTACACTAATAAAGTATATTATAGAGTATATCATCTGCTAGTGCATAGAATAGGCCTGGTTAAGAGTGACCATCCATGAATTTTATTTTAGACGAGCATCGATACGTTGATTAATATGCTATTTTTTTATAAGTGGAATCAACATATGAAATCCAGGCTTAAAACACAACTACGGTGGCTAAAATTATAATCCGGAACAATATATAATAAATACAAATTACAAAATCAATGATAAAAAATATACAGCGGAATGTAAATAGATACAAGTTGATCATCACGAATAGGTACATAAAGTCGACTACGAAATTATGGTCATCATGAACCACAGAATATACAAGTACAATATCCCATACGTACAAATGTGCACAATAAATGAGTCTAAACTCGATATAAATGCAATAATATATGAACATGTAAACATATACAAGACGTAGGTAGAATGAATGCTAACTAGACAATTGGAGTGAATCCTCTCTTGAACTATCAAATTGGAGCATCCTAAATATCTCGGTTTGATCTGAGTATTATAAAATAATAATGGTCAGTCTAGACTATAAAGAATGGGTTAAGCAAGACAAACATTGGATATAATGACATAAATCTCAAAGACGAACACAAAGCGAGGAATTGGATAACAACAAGATGCTTCAGTAAACTCCAAGGGTGTAGTCACCAAATATCAAAGCCCAAAATAGCTTCTAAAAGAGAAAACCTCCAAAATCATCAGGTGATAACACAAATATCATCAAATTTAGAAATCATAACAACAATCCAGAAAATCGCAAAAAAGGAGGAAGGTGCCAAAACCCTAAGATTGGTGGAATAAATTCACCTACATGCATGTAACTCCAAGATAGACGTACAATTCTATAAACATCAAGATAAGTACGGGACCTATAAACATCAAGCAAGGAACAAGTCCTATAATCACTGAAATTGGTATGACACCTATAAGCATCAGGATAGGTACGAGACTTATAAACAACAGGATTGGTATGAGACCTATAAACATCAAGAAAGTTACAAGACCTATAAACATCAGGATAAGAACATGTCTATAAAACTCCAAGGGCATGTCATAAACTCGTCGTTAAGTGTTATATACCCTCGAATAGTAACCAGATAAATAACAACCATGTGTCTCATACCACATGGGTTCATTTAAACATTTTCTATAGGTTAGTAAACTCCACTCGTGTGTACGAATGGCTCAATTGAACAAGTCCAACAATTAATTGAAAAAATAAACGCAAGCATTTCATACCACTCATTTTATCAGTCTGTTTAAATAGATTCCTCATTGGGTCGATGTCATGCAATTTTATAAAATAACTTACTTTGAAATCCTTCTCAAAAATATTGTTTTATAAACTAGAATATATAGGCACATATATAGTTTTGAAAGCCTTTGCATATATATATATATATATATATATATATATATATATATATATATATATATATAAGAACAATCTAAACCTTTGTTCCAAATCAAATTTAAAGCCATTATTGTAAATAAATATTCTATATATATATTCCTAATATTTTTTATACAAAATATATTCATACTTAAAATGATTTGAGAAAATGGTTTGGATTGAAAATCATTCTTTTGATAACTCTTGTTGAAAACGTGCAACGAAAGTGTGTGTTATGTCATGGACCCATAGAGTAATTCTATGATATAATTAACTCCAAGATAAATTCACAAATTCATAAATTAAAATCTATAAATAGCATTGAAATCAGATAGAAAATAGCAACAAAATTAAATAAATAGGTTCAAGTGGTCATGTGGGCGAACGGATGAGCAAACGTGAACAAACGAAGCCCAAAATGGTGTGATCTGCTTCTTAGCTCTGCTCATGACTGGTGCATCGGTCATCATGGGCAGAGCACGGATTGGCATGCCAGGGCTAAACTTCAGGCATCTCCGATGATGCTATGATTGCCCGTTGGCTGTGGTTTCTTCGCTTATTTTCCCCTTGGCCTCTAGTACACTGAATTAGCTAACATGTGAGCATAATATCAACTACAATGGAATGCAATTCATAATCACATGAAGTGGGTTTTCATCAAAAAGAAAATCAAGTTTCATATGACAAGAAAATCAATACAAAATTAAGATTACATCAACACCAAATTAATTCGTAACAACAACACCGATATGCATTCATCTATAGACTAGATATATGAGATTAACTTGTCGAATTAAACTTGAATGGATAGTTAGAACCCAGATTCCCCTTAGATACAAACTTTCAACTACAACCAAGGTTTGATTTTGAACAATTGTAAAAGCATGAATTACAATCATGATCAAAGCTGAGATTAATGTCTTAATGGATGTAAGATGGCAGATATTACCTTAGCTTTACATTTTCTATTAATAATCAAAATCCCTTTGATTTACACCTGATTTGGGGATTTAATCTAGTTATTAGGGTTTCATATAAGGTTAGTTTATTTTTTGATTTTTAATCTTGGCTAAAACGAGAAATTGATGAGGGGTAGTAAGAGTATCTACATTACTAATTACAACTATTATCCCTTATAAAATACCAACTAATACTCAACTATGTTTATGGAAGCATATATTATATTTCCTCAAATTTTACCAAGGCTCCAGCATATCAAAAATTCCCATTTCGATTAATATTGAGATATTTTGTAAAATTAAATATAACTTTTGAAATTAAAAGCTATTCCTGTTTTTTTATAAAATAAACTATTAATTATAAAAATATCATTTTTAACAATAAATTCAATATTGATATTTTATTAAATTTACAACATTTGTTTTAATAATTTTTGAAAATAAAAGATTATTGTTATAAATCTCTTATTAAAATAAATAAGCAAATAAACCCTTGGAGAAATTCATTTATAAATTGTAAAAATTATTTCCATATAACTTATTTACTCATTTTTTTCAAGATTGATTTTATGTTATTAAATATAAAAATTAAATTTCATAAAATCACAAGTCATTAAATTCCCAGTTTAATTATTCCAATTTCATTTAAAATTTGGAAACACAGCGACTATAAATTCCCCAAATTTAATCAATTAATTAACAAAAACTAATTAAATCATATTTTATATTTTAATTTCAGGTAATCTTGACCATGGTAGTTACAGACTTCTTACTTACAAAAATTGTATCCCCACATTTTAAGGGAAAAGTCTATAGCAAAATACCAAGAATGTATTTTCTCAAAGGAAATTGAGTTATGAATAAGAGATAACTCAAAACAAGAGATTCATCACAAATGAAATCAGGAAATTCCACCATATGCGCTCGCCGGATGAACTCTCTATTTCCTCAAGAATTGTCCTTAGGCTCATTGGGCCGATAGACCTAAATATGCGAAACGATTATATCTCAAAGGCATTCCACCTCTTAGGTAACAAAACAAATTATGCTCTGATCATAAACTAGATTTTTGTGAGGTCTCTAGTGCAACAAGAACTCTATAACTAAGAATAGAATTATAATTTCTAATGTATTTCGAAGGCTGAAAGAAAAGAAGGACACCACAATTGCCAGAGAACTGGAATGGAAAAGAAAATCAGTAAGAAAATAACCACTAAACTCAATGGTTGGGTAGGGTTCCATATATCAAAGTGCTATCAACCTAAATTAACTGAAATACCAGTCACCCAATCAATGAAGAAACATTAATAAAGATTTGATCTCTAGTAGAAATCCTAAGGTCTTTATAAAGGATTCACAAATAGAGTCGGGAGTTAAGATCAATTTCTTTTCCCTTACTCAAACCAACAAGAGACTGGTCGATATGGACTCCCAAATAAAGTCTCGAGAGGAGTCATACCAATATCGGATTGGAATTTGTCAATATTAGGAACATTCAATCAACGTAGACATTACCCTCCTAGCGCTACCAATGTCAAGAATACAATCATGAGATAGATTTCTATGATTTTATTTGCATTCAAATCTCGTAGAAGCTCTCTATTAAATTTTCTCATGAGATGCCATTTTGTTCATTACTTATTTAAGATAAATTCAAATGATTTGTTTGAGTTCTCATAATTTCTAAAATCTTTCACTTCTACAAATTTCTTAATTTTCTCAATCTAAGATATCACTATAGATTACTCCTATAACTTATATTAAAGGATTTAAAATTTTACAAATTCCAACCTCATTCCATCAAATAAACCTTATAATCCCAAAAAGAGGTTCTTAATTGTAAATTTCCAACCAAGAATTTATATTTTCATGTCTCAATTTATTAAAAGTATTTTCTCTATTCAAAAATACTTAATGCTTTTGATGCTTTAAGAGACTTGCTAAATTAATCATATTTAAGAGTTGGAGGTTAATTCTAGGATTTCTCCTCATTTAAATTTCAAAAATTCTTAATATAAATTTATCTCATCATAAAATTCCTTCCTAAAGGGGATTTTAGATTTTCAAAATTCACACAAACCACCAAATACAAATTATTTTTCATTCAAACTTACCTCTTGCTTATTTTTATATCAAATAAAACTTTTAATTAGTTTTTAATCTGAAAGGCTCAAATTATATAACTCGTACTAAAGTATTCACGTTACTTAACTAAATTTCCTATATAGTTTTACACTACAAATTTCATACTAAAGAAATCCAAATCATTTTGCTTTGCAAAATATTTATTTCCTAAATAAAGAAACTTCCTCTAGTTATTTCCAAACATAGTGTTAAGTATTTGAAAATTTGAAGTTTTCCAAAAGAAGTTTTTGGTGGTTAAGGTCCTTAAAGTTCAACTATTTGTTTACCTACGCACTTCACCTTTATTGTATAACATATATATAAATCAATAGAATCCCCCAATTAGGTCCCATCTTATCTGGGAATTTACTAGTTAATTTTTTCATTTTCTTTCATCGATAGAATAAAAGAATTAGCTTTCCAAGAAATTATTATAATAACCAAGTCTCCAAAAATTCTTCTTACCATCTGGAAATCATTTACAATATCTCAACTTTTGAAAGCCCTAAAAATAATTTCAAATCCAATATTATTTTTATATTTTGAAACAGATCCTGTCCTTATTGCATGTTTGAGACATACTACCTAGTTTAAGGTTGAATCAGTACACACACACACACACAAAATACACATATATATCCGTCGGATTCAATCCACTAACCTTCTTTTTGAATGTATTCAATTTCCTATTAATATATTAATTAATATCCATGAGATAGATAAATCCATAAAGTCATTTCCATAATATGTTATTTAAAATTCAATTAGAGATGGCATCTTAACTCTCATACTATGTACCTAAGCTTAAGCATTTAGAATTTGTTTCCAATTTATTATAAATAAAAGAATCATGCTTCTCTTTAGCTTTTTCTGATTTAGCTATTTAAGGATTTACACTATGTGTTTATACTCAGATTATAATGGTCTTACAAAGCCTATCCAAAGCATACCTCTTAAGGATCTATCCCCCCCCCCCCCCGACCGAACACCAAAAAGAAATATACTCTAAAGTGCCAAATACTATCACTTTCAGTAATAACTAGAATTTAACCAAAACGTCTCATACTGCATAGTGAAATTCAAGTATTTACTAGAAGCTAGTAAATCTCACTTGTCATGGATACCGCTAAAAAAACTGAATTATATTCTCTTAAGGACCCATCAGTTGCGCCAAACACCGAAAGAGAATACTATCCTAAAGTGTTAAATGCTTCCTAATAGCAATTACAAGAATGTAACTAAGGCATCCCATACTACTCAGTGAAATTCAAGTATTCACTGATGGGCTAGTAAGTTCCACTCACACATTCTATTCGATGAGTTATGCTATATTTGAGTAGCATTATTCGAAAGCATTTAAGCTAATTGGTAACACTAAGTCGATTATTAGTACTTCCCCATATCATAAAACTAAGGCTCTTGAAAACATTTTTCTTATTAGATTATAATTTAGAAATCCAATAATATACTATTCTGCATAGAAAATGATATCTAAATATTATTTATCTTCATTGATATTTCCATTCTTTCTATATTATAGATAGACCTTTACATTACCAAAATTAGAGTATATAATTGTAATTATATACCTTTTTATGCATATCCAAATATCATTTTATTTTAGACCACATTAGTTTCAAAATATTTTTATTCCTTCTTGAATTAACATATTCTAAAAATATGATTTTCCAAAACACTTCCTTCAGTAAAAGTGTATGTCCAATTGTCTCGTTTGAATGTTTAGGAATTCTTTTCAAACACGTCGGCCAAATGTCCTTGATCAGAATCCTCAAAGCACCCAACATGCAATATAATATTCATAAATATGAATATATATTTCAAAAATCCTCTTTTAAAATGAAGAATACTTATATCTTCATATACCCTAGTTAATGTATATGACAACAACCTTATAATTATCACCATTTAACATCGTATAGAAAACTAATAGGATGTTGTTTTTTAATTAGGCGATGATTGCATTAAAACAATTTTAAATCAAATTTATCTCCAATTGATCAATATTTATAACTACAAGATTTGATCCATGTTGATTTTGTACCAAAAAAATTCAATTTCTCTTATAGTGATTTCCAATACAAAGATACCACAAGATTCAAATATTAATCTACAATTAGGATTCTAATCATCAAGGAATATTTCTTTATTGAATTAGAATTATTATAAGGAATTTTATGTAAACATACATTAATTCAACCAATATCAATCATAAATTTATTAGGTAATACACCCAGCTGAACCATCCGTTTACTTTCACTGAGCAACTCTGATCATAAAAAAATAGGCCACAAATTTCATGATTTGTTGGACGGACAAAATACTATGTGAGACGACCCACCTCCTTGATCCTAGAAATCGAAACCGATACAACCTTGGTATTCACGTGTTGTAAATCCAAGTATCGAAGAGGCTGATTATCATGGGGTAAAATACAAAAAGATAGAAGACGGGGTAATAATTGAATCCCACAGCATATTTAAAAAATAAAAATCATTTATATAGTACATACAATCACTCTCAAAATGAGATATTAGAGTCATAATAATTACTTACCCAGCTTGGATAGGTATAACGGCATATCCCGACTGGTGCTGGTTGATACATATACATAATACAAACACAGCTGAAAGTGGTGGTAATAACATACACAACATACCCGAAATATAAAGGGTTATGTAGAAAGGTGCTGATCATACTCTATTGGTTGCGAACCATATAGCCTTATAGCATACCCTGTTTAAGCCATTATCGGGTGATGAGGCCGGAGGTAGCGGTATCCTTTTACATAGCACATTCCACTTTGAATGCCACATTGTTATTCCATATTCACACAACTGATTTCTACAAAAGCATAACTCCTAAGATCGTACGTCTCACGAAAGGGTGTTAAGCTAAGATAAGTTGCCTCCTTTGCCACCAAACAAATGATACGTTCATAGATATCAATTTATGTAATTAAAAATGCAATCTCAGACATTCGTCCACACAAGTTGACTAGGAAATGGACAAACCGAAGGCACTTTCCTGCTACATTCTATTGGGAATTACCCCAAGGATCAGTAGCAAGAAGTCCGTGTGCGGAAGATCTTAAATGAAGAATTACTGCCACATAATATGATATGCGAATTTCCCCCAAGGTCAATGATAAACAGCCCCACATTCCATCTTCCTAATCATTTCCATGTCTTCACTTCAAATATTAAATTGGTTCAAAGTGGTCTTTGGATAGGAATCACCTAAATCCAACCCTAATTCCATCGAACCAATCATTGATAAAATGATGTTAGGTAAATAGCGAATTATTCTATGATTGATTAATTGTTATTTTATCAAAAATATCTTCTGGAGATATATATTTTTAAAACATTCTTTTCGGTATATACGGAATCGTTAAACCTCTCTTGTCAAATCCTTTGATTACTTAAAAACTTTTTAAATCTTGAAATAATTATAAATCATTTCATTCTTTACTTAGGAAAATATTTCCAAATTATTTCATTTAAATCTTAACAAAGATTTCTTTGCTCAAAATTAAATTTTGATTAAGTTGAAATCATGTTATCTAGATGTTAATTCAAAACCGGTAAATATTAAGTGAGTAGAATCTATATATCATCTAATTCTACTCAATGTCAATTTTCATATTCAACAAATACTGTAGGTGGAATAACGGCAAAATCACCTTTTAAATTCCACAAATAGTATGAGTTTCCTCTTCGGGTTTTAACACCAAGTATAAGAAGATTATCTCCAAAGAATCCCAACTATTTAAATTTGAAAAATTATCCTATATATTTCGAATTTTTTTTATCCTAGTAAATCAAACTTACTATCCCCTCTGTCTGGTCTGTCCAGATAGCCAGGGAGAGCAGGAAACTCAAGCCTAGACACCATCTCTTTATCACTCATAAGATAGTGAAGATATTTGATCGACTCTAAATCATTTAACATTTATTCAACCATTCCATAAATCCTTCAAATTCCCTTTAAAATACCTTATTAATCATTTGAAAACATTAACAATTTTTTTGGAAAAGAATGATTGCATGTAAAACTATATTTCAAAAGTTATAGAAAAGTGCAGTAAAAAGTGTCGCGGAAAGTGTTTTTTAAGTTATATTGATCAAAACGACTTTTCTATCATTTGGAAATTCAATTTTATAACTCAGATCACTTTTAAAACATTTTAAAACATTTTTATAATTTATTTCTTATTTTTAAACAATTTTAAAATAGCATTTTTAAAGATATCCTTCTATGGATTTCGGACTGTAAAATCGCAATTTGTGCAAAAGATTGTTTTACTCATATTTCAAAATCTTCTTGTAGAAATCTAAATTTTCTTTCCTTGTTTGAAAACTATGGATATAATAGTTTGAAAAATTCTTATCTCGAAGAATTGCGAGCTATATTTCATTCTATATACTTGTCTGACTTTTGCTGTGCGAAATCGCGAACTACCATTAGGCGACACGCCTATTTTTGACTTTATTTTCAATATTAATTTAAACTTTTCCAAAGCACTTTTAAGGTTTATAAAACATTTCTAAACCATATTAAACCCTTTTTAAGAGGTTTATACATTCTATATACACCATTTCTTTCAATAAAGGAAAGTGATTCCTTTGTGCTTATCGACGTGTATTAACGTGTCTTGCAAATATATTCAACAACCATATTAAACAACCATCATTCACAATCAGATCTATATATATATATATCATCTAATAGCGTATATAACTATAGTTAAGGAGTTTCTAACCTCGAGTTTAAATGACTAAGTAGAAATTGGCTATAGTTTCACTAACTCGAGTTTTTAGCTCTCGATCACTTTGATTACCGCTCTTATATAGCTCGGCCTTACTTGGGGATGGCTAGAGGAGCTAACGGCCTAGGATTGGGAAGGTAGAAGGCTTGGCCTTGCTTGGAGGAAGTGGAGGCCATGGGTAGAGGAGAGAGAAAAGAGGAGTTTGGTGAAGAGTTGTAGGTGTTTTAGCTACACACACACACACACTATATATATATATATATATATATATATATATTATAGTTTCTTTTGGAGAAATATTTGGACCTTAATTATTTTAGGATAGAAGCCATGAAAGTATGGTCAGAGTGCATAGGAAATGAAGAGAAAAATGAATGAAAATGAAGGTAAGAGGGCAGGGTATTTATAAGGACGGAAGTGGAGGAAAATATCTTTGACTTTTGTGTAATGCTTCACCACTTGCATCACCATCCACCACCCCCCTACCCCACCTATGCTTGGCAAAAAGTAGCTTCTCTCCCATGTGCTTGCAATGATGCCTATACTATGGTGGACCTTTGATTAGCTTAGAAAGTAAAAGAGAAAATATGTTGGATATTTTATATATATGTTTATATATATATATATATATATATATATATATATATATATATATATATTTGTGTGTGCCTATACGAATGATCATTTGTATGTGAATATGTCTTCTTGTATGCACATGTATATGTGTGTTATATATTATACACAATGTTGCATAACTTGTTTATGCTAAATTATTATGAATTTTGATTTTGATTCTTCGGTAATATTTTCTCTTATATTTCAAATTGCCTATATATGTAAACAAAATTTGAAAATAAATTTCTTATCATTTTTAATTAATTAAAATGGTCACATTTGAATGAAAAACCATATAAATTCATATTAACAATTGTTTACAAAAACGGCCAATATATCGATAAAGCAATATGAATTTTTCTATTTTTCCCAAATCAAATATATATCTTTTAAAATTATTATAAATGATAAATTAACACTTTATAACTATTTAAAATGAGTTATCATCCTTTTAAAATGATTATTTAGATAATTATAATAAATATTAAATCATTAAATCTTAATTTAATTTAAATTAATAAATTTACTAAAGTGATAAATTTGTGGGTCGTTACAGAATTCCCCCTTAAAAGAATTTCATCCTTGAAATTAAGGATAAGAAGAAGATAACTCAAAAATAAATCAATATATATATATATATATATATAAGAAGATGATGCACATATGTAAGATGTGGCAAGTGACTACACCATAAATCGGTGGGTACACTATTCTGATACAATATGCAACCGTGTATCCATTCTATACTAAAGATAGGCTTTCCGCATTCTATCTTCTATTTTCCATGTACAGTCCGCTACATCACTACCCTATTAGAACTTAACCAATCTTACAACTTTCCTCCTTAATCACTTCTCATCATGATCCACAATTCGCATAGGTTGCCTCAAACTGCCAAATTAGGTTCAATTTCTAAATCTTCTTGGGCAGCTGTTTCTATAATCTGCTCTAGATCATGCACAAATTTCGTAGTTGAGATACGTGAAATACATTTTGCACACCCGACAACCTTTCATGCAATTCCATACGATAAGCTCATGGGTCAATCTGCTCAAGATGGGAAAGGTCTAATAATTCGAGGTGTTAACTTCCCTGCCCGACCAAATTCTACCACTCCTCTCATTGGAGAAATTTTTAGGAATACAAAACCTCCAACTGGGAATTCTAGATTTCTACGACTCATGTCCGCTTAACACTTTTGTCTACTGTATGCTTCCCTCATCTTCTTTCTAATCATATCAACCTTTTCTGAAGCTTCTCTAATTATGTCAGGACTTAGTACCGGTCGATCTCCTGTTTCAATCTAACGTACTACGGATCTACACGGATGACCATATAAAGCTTCATATGGGGCCATGCCAATATTAGCCTAATTACTGTTATTATAGGAGAATTCTATCAGATGAAGGTAGCTTTCCAATAAACCTTCAAAATCCAAGATACAAGCTCTTAGAAGATCCTCCAACTTCTGATTTACCCTCTCAATTTGTCCATTTGTCTCGAGGTGATATGTAGTGCTAATGTTTAGCTTTATTCCTAAGACTGTCGGCAATGCTTCCCAGAACTTACTGGTAAAGATTGGGTTTCTATCACTGACTATGTTACTAGGGACACCATGCAATCAAACAACTTCTCTCACATATATTTTCGCAAGGCTTGCAGCAGTTAGTGTTGGCTTTACAGGGATGAAGTGCATGCTTTTGGTTAGCTAAAATATGATGACCCAGATGCCTTCATTCCCCTTTCTTGATCGAGGCAAAACATCTATGAAATCCATTGATATTTGATCCTATTTCCAAGTGGGAATTTCAAGAGGTTGGAGTAGCCCAGTAGTCTTTTATTGATCACTCTTGATCTGTTGATAATTTGTAAAGTTACACACGTGAATGGAAATGTCTCTGTTGATACCTTCCTACTAAAAAGTCTTATTCATGTCTTTATACATCTTTGTAACTCTAGGATGTATTGCATTGTAGAGTTGTGGCATTCAATTAGAACATTCTGTCTAATCCCATTGACATCGGGGACACATATCCTCCTAAGGTCCCTTGCTCATCCACTTAGAAACCTTCCCATTTTCCCAATATCACATTCTTTTCCACTTTTCTGGCTATTTTTTAAATGATCGTGTCCTTGAGCTAAATCTACTTTATTCAACAACGCTGGATGTACCACTAAATGAGCTAAAATGTTATGCTTTCTACTTAAAGCATCCGCTACAACATTGGCCTTTCTTGGTGCATATAGAATATCCAAATCATACGATGTAAGGAATTCCAACCAATGTTGTCGCCTCATATTTAAGTCCTTCTGAGTGAAAAGATATTTCAAAGATTTGGAAGAGCTTAAACTTTTCACCTATTTAAAGAAGGAATGTTATTTCCTACGGTCAATCAAAGTTTAAAATAAACTATAATGAATTCATACCCATTAGTTAACGTCTCCACATTTTTATTGCGAACACAATGGTTTATAGCTCCAAGTCGTATGTTGGATAATTACTTTCGTGGATCTTTAATTGTCTACTTACATAAGCGATGACCTTCCGCGCTGCATTTAAAAGACCCACTCTTTCCCCACAACTATCTATATATACGGTAAATCCGCCGCTTTTATCCCTATTGCTAATATGGGAGCAGTGGTTAATCTTTTCTTAAGCTCATGAAAGGTTTCATCACATTTCTGTATTCACTCAAAATTCACATCTTTCATGGTAATCTTTGTTAAGTGAGAGGAAATTTTTAGGAAGTCTCAATTGAATCTCTGGTAATATCCTGCCAATCCCAAGAAACTTCAAACGTTCTTGGGAGTTTGTGGTTGTTTTCAGTCTAGAATAGCTGTGATCTTTGCTAGATCAATTGCAATTCCTTCCCCTGACATAATATGTTTAAGAAATCTTACTTCTTTTTCCTAGAATTGGCATTTTGAGAATTTAACTTTCATCACATTTCTCTTCAATATTTCTAATACAATTTCAAGGTGCCCTTCATGTTCTTCCTCGGTCTTTGAATATATCAAAATGTCATCGACAAAGACTAATACAATTTAGTTAAGTACTTCTCTAAATACCCTATTCATAAGTTCTACAAAATATGAGGGGGCATTCGTTAGCTCAAACGGCATTACCTGCCATTCATAGAATTCATTTGAGCTTCTGAATGCGGTTAAAGGAATGCAATCTTCTGCTATCCTCAACTAACGGAATCCTTTGGCTATGTCGATTTTTGAGAATATTATAGTCCCATGCAGTCGGTCAAACATATCATCTATGCGAGGTAGAGGATATTTGTTTTTATCATTTTTTTTTGTTTATATCTCTATTGTCCATACACAACCTTAGTGAGCCATCAAACTTTGCAACAAAGACAACTGCTGCCCCCCAACTCGGGCGACTTGGTTTTATCAGTCTTTTCTTCAACAACTCATTAGATTGTTTTTATAATTCTACCTTCTCTTTTGAAGCCATCTTCTGAATCAGGTGAACAAATGTCCTTGTACTATGGAGTAAATCTATGTGGAACTCGATTTCTCGATAGGGAGGTAGACTTTTTAATTTTCCAAAAACATCGAAAAATTCCCTTACTATGGGTATTTCTTCCAGATGTTTTTGAAATAAATTAAGCAAATATAAATAACTTTCCTTTACTGGCTAGGGTTTTCACATTTTGTCTTAAAATGTTCTCATGTTTTATTTGGTAGTAGTACTATTCTTTTATTACAATAAAGAATAGCTTTATATTTAGATAACTAATCCATGTCGAATAAAACATCAAATTCATCAAAGTGGAGGACTATTAGATCACATGGAAAAATTTTGGGATATGCAAGTAACTTGGATTCCTTTACAAGTCATAACAAGATTAGTCATACTTCTTGTCGAGTTAGACACACATATGGGAATATCTAATTTTTTTTGTTTAAGTCCAAGTCTATCTGCTAGTTTCTTGGAAGTAAAGCTACGGGAAGCTAAATAGTAAACTAACTGATATTTTATTAACATCAATTTTACCTTCCAAAACTCTCTTCCCTTTGCATCGGTTGACGTTGAAGGTTCGTCTTTTATGGCAAAAAATCTAGCTTGCTCTCCTTTCTTTATTAGTGGACATTCCGCTATCCTATGCCCTAGCTTGTGGAAATTGTAGCAGGTTCCGCTTTGTGTCTTAGGATTTTTGTAGGTGGTGGAAAGGTGACCTTTATGTTGTCAATTATATAGGATTACATCTTTCAAACAATCTCCTTCCAGATTGCTTTACCCTAATTTATTCCCTTGCCAGTTAAATTTTCTCTTCTTCCAATTGTTGCTTCCACTGCTTTGTATTATGGGTGGCTTTTTCTTGACTATTATTTCGTATCGCAAAACCCATCTCCACCAGATCTACAAAAGTCCCTTTCACATGCCTTATCATTCTATCTTGATACTGCTTCTTCGTTCCAGAGATAAATATTTCATTCTTTTTCAGAGAAGTGTCAATTGGACCTGATCCGAATCGTGACAACTCATTGAATATGTTAGCATAACTTCCTATGGACATCTCACCCTATTTTTAAATCCGTAAAGCTTCTAAAAAGGTGTGATTTTCCCAATGCAGGCACATACAACTCTTACCAAGACCTCTTTGCCATCTAAAATGGTTTATAGCTCCAAGTCGTATGTTGTAAAAAGTCTGGTAGATACTATAGCGTGTCATACTTGCAATGGAAACCGTATTTTTCTTGCCATCTAAAATAGGCCATATTGGTGCAACTGCTTTTCTATAGCATTATGAAACATGCTATAGAACTTTTTATAATGCATTTTAGTTGCTATAAATATGTCGACATGCTATATTATTATAGCATTTGAACGCGCTATGGAATCATCGTGTCAACTTTTTATGACACATTGAAATGCTATAGAAAATTCATTACTATCTATTATAGCACCGTCTTATTGCTATGAAAACTATTTACTCTTTGCAAAATATTTTGTAAAGCACTAACATGATGCTATAGTATAACAAAGCTGAACAATTTTTCTTTTTATTGCATAGTTAGAATGCTATAAAAAAATTCTATTGCACATTTTTTGCTGCCATAACATTCAAAGCTTACAATTTTCAATTCTACTTATATATTATAACTCAAAAAACAACATTCATCACATTAACATAAGTACACAATTTGAGTCATAAGCTAAATCACAAAATATATATATATATATCCATAATATTTCATACATGAAGAATTAAACATAAATATTTGTGATAAAAATTAAACATAAGTACACAAATTGAGTGTAGCATACCAAAACGATACATACTAAAAATATTTTAATGACCGTCAATAAGCATGACCGATTTAAAGGAGAAAGAGTGTGACATCATGTATCAACCTAAAAAGCATCATACAAGACCTGTGAAGACGAAACGCAAACATACATATGTTAGTCAATATATACAAGTATGTATAAGTACAAAAGATGCATCGCCAAAGACTAAGTTACTGAAACTAGCATAACCCCTAATGAACCTGTTATTGTGATCAATCTATACCCTAATATGGTACATAAAAATGAACTAAATCAGTCAGTCTATACCCCTAATCATTTACACTCCACCTGTCAATGTCTTGCACTATGAACTAAAGCATTTTTCATTTGTTTTCTCCACCTCTGCCTAGCAATCTACGTCGATCGCCATCACCTCCATCCACCCAGACCTCGTCCAGGCAGCCTTCGTAAACCCAACAGAAACCACATTATCCACTACATCAGCCGACCCTGCCTTATGTCCAATACGAATACCGAAATCCAGCACATTAACCTCTCCATCATCCCACTGCTGACTAATATCACTAACAAAATCACACGCAATAACCTTATCAAAAGACTGAACATCAGAATCCCAGTTAAGGTTCCTGCTTTAATGCAAATCTATTCCCCCTTACACCTACGTACTAGAATTCATACCGCCCTCAAACCTAACAAAATCTAGAATTAAAAGGCAGCAGACCTCTCTACCTTCTTGAATAATGAAAACAAAATCGGGATAAGCATACTACGGAACCCCATATCTGACAAGATTTATAATCTCCTCGCCAAAGAGTTGATTACGCATCGACCATTCCAAACCAGGAGCAACAAATAAAACATACTTGGTTATGAAACTCGGCAACATAACAACCTAGATAATAACTTTGTGCTATAGGTGACACTCAAGTAGCCGCAAACATCAGGAAATGTGCACGTTATAGAGATACAGTCCAATTCACCAACAGTGCCATTATGAAAAACCACGGTCTCATTATCGTCCTCACCTACGAACTCCTTATCCAAGCAATTAGTCTCGATAGTATTATCAACTACAAATCCTACGAGTACCAATGTGCATGTTAGAAACATTGTTCTTGTGCACAATAATAGTATCCAGCTTCCAACACCCTCATTAGAAAAACCAGTAATACTATAACCAATATCACCCCTCACATCATCATTCAAACAACTTTCCAAGAAACTATAATCTAGCAATCTACGTCGATCGCCATTGCCTCCTTCCGCCTCGCCTCTCGCCTGCAGCTGTTCATTTTTTAAAAAACCAAGCCTTCAATTCGCATGTAGCTTCCACTACCCTCCATCTCTACCCACAGCACCTCTCACGCAACCATCCTACCCCTCTCTCCACCAACCCAGATCCAAGTCCACCCAGAATAGCCTCCAACTGCCGCCACCATCTTCCTCTGTTACCACAAACTGCGAAGACCTAACTGAAACTATCACCACTACTGCACTACCACTCTCCACCTTCTTCTCCTCTACCGAAATAGTTACCTACACACTACACTCCAACACATTGAACTGTACCACCTGGGCACACTACACTCCAACATATATAAAATCACACACACACTACACTGTCAAACAGATGAATTTTTTAAAAAAAATTGAAGCATTTTGAAGCATTTTTTATAAAAAATGAATGTTATCTGGACTATGATTCAACTGAAATTTTGAAGCATTTTGAAGGCTATGCTACAGTTTACCTGGACTATGAAACGACTGAATATAAAAAATGCTTCAAAATTTCAGTATGAAATTACTGAAGTAACAAAACACATGAATTTTTTAATAAAAAATGGACTGATTGCTCAAAGTCAAGGATACAATGCAATGTGTAATACATGTAAAGTATATGAACTAGAGTCAAAATGCAATGTGTAGTAAATTATTACTGTAATTATAGTACACAATTTATCAGTGGGTAGATAGTATTCAACCAAATCAAAAAAGTTTCATATCTAAACAAAGCTTGAATTATACTTACTAGAAATCGATTCCATTATAACGTTCGCAGCAGGCCAAGCCATCGTAGTGCCAAGTGCATCTTCAACGATTTCTAAATCGGACGTTGTTCTCTATAGACGTGCTTTTGGAATTATTACAAGATCTACCCAAACTTTAACTGCATTTTTTCCCAAAGGGACACAATGAACCATTGTGTTTGGATCGGTTGAAGACACGCGGCCTAACGCAACTATTTCTCTCTTTCCCGACCAATCAATCAACTTGCATTTACTTTTTTCCATAAAATTCGTGCTCTATCAATTAAACAAAAAGGTTATTTTAGTATGTACTTCAATAATTTGTCCGATGAAAAATAATTGAATCGCATATAAATAAGTTTGATACCTACCTGCTCGACAACTCCAACATTACTCGTATGATTATTTGATGATGCAGTGTTAATTGTTTCGATAACTACTTTCGATTCAGGCCGTGCAACTTTGGTACCAATGGCTTCTCCAACTCGGGTCAATCCTTTTGCGGGCCTCCATAGAAAAGCATCTTCGATTTTTGGATTATCTATCCAAACTGCAATGGCAGTCGGACCAAGAGGAAGATCATTCACAAGTTCTTTTGGATCACTCGAATGCAGTCATCCATCTGCAACTAATTCTTCACTCCCACTCCAATCGATTAATTTGCATTTATGATTTACGCTGTTGCTTTTACTCTAATAAAAATAACATATTATTCTTTTTGTACATTGAAAATAAAAAATTAATTAGTAAAAAATATGAAAGATTACCCCATTATCAGCTTTTTCAAAGTTATCAAAGTTGCGCAAAACAACTCTAGTAACCGGCCATGCTACTATCTCACCAACAACGTCTCCAATGTGTGTCGAATAAAGTGAAGGTCTCCACAAGAAAGCATCCGGTTTTCTCATAGTGTCTATTATAATTTTATTAGCATCAGAACCTAAAGGGATTTGTTGGACAAGGTCCTTTGGGTTACTTGGCACAACTCTTCCTTCCGCAACAATTTCGTCCGTCTCACTCCAATCCAGTAAGTGTCATGTGTCATATTGTTTACCATGTTTGTTCTATTATTAATCAAAAGCAAATTATAGTAATAATGAAATTAAATGTCAAATATAATAATATTACACTAGTGCTATAAATAACTTTTACCACTTGATGCATATTTGCTTCATCCAGGCTTTCTTTTCTCTGTTAAACAAAAAAAACAGTACGTAAAAAAACAGTACGTAAAATAATAGTAACGATATATAATTTCATGATATTAATTAAAGATAGTTCGATAAAGCATAACTAATGATATTAGCAAACATAACGAGATTTTAGTTCATGCCTTCATGTCATCCTATGGTAATCTGATTTCTATGCATTCTCTGATCGTACATTTGCAACCATGCTGGCAAATTTTGGTGATATCAATACCACTAAAGCCTTAAGTATACCTGACTGGATTCACCAAGTCAACCCCTTTTGTATTGGGATATTTTCTGAGGCACACCTTGTATATATGAAGATAATGAAGTCTCATAAGGTATACTGCACTATTGCACCATAGAGTCGATGCTTCGAGGCACTCAGTTACTTTTACAATATATCATGTTCAGAAAAATAAATTAGATAGCTAAAAGGTACCAACTAATTACAATACATATGAATTATTTTTTACTACCATTTAATCATCATATTGGCCATTTTTACCATATCAAGAAAATTTTTACTATAGGTTTCTCATCAAGTGAAAATTTTGGATGCTTGGAAACCAAATTATGGTCCCACCTTAGCTAGTATAGTGGGATGTCCAGTGTAGGGGAAAGCCAGGAATTGCAACTGCACAAGGCTATATCTGTACTAAATGCCAATATTTTCTACTGATATTACTAAAGTGCTTAGAAAGTAAACTTTATACATAATATATACCTGAATATCAAAAAGTATACCCCAACGCATTTTTTTAATATAAATTCAATTTAACTTGTTTCTGGATTTAATAAAGTCTAGTAATAAACTTTCAGACCGACAAATCAACTTGAAGATCTCCTTTGGTTAGCACTGATGTATCGGCCTCGTGAATTAATTATGCCAGCATCTATACTGCTTTCAATAAGCATTCTTGATGTTTGCATGAGTAAGGAGATCAAATTTTTATTGCTAAACCAGGAAATTTATCCATAAAACCATATGTTTATACAAGGAAAGCGTTTTCAATTTACTAATGGATATTTCTTGGAAACAATACACATATGTCATAAAATAAAAATGCCAAATATAACTGATTTTTCATAAGCATACGAACCATCGCGTCTAATTCTGAAATTTTATTTTGCATTTCGACCGTTTGTTTATCCCTTACGTGTGACCATATTGCTTTGGTGTAGGTCATACCCCTTTCCATTGCTCTCAATCGCCCTGGTTTATCTGGTCCTAATACTTTTGCAAGCGCATCATCTTTATAATTAATTGTTGAGCTAGAATTTGATACATTCTGTATTTGTTTAATTTTTTCCTACACATGTTGTCATACATGCATATTATACACAATCAAACTATCACAATAGCAAACATATTGTTATCTAATAAAATTTTAAGGTACTTATAATAGCATCTGCAGCAATCGAATTTACTGGTTCGCCATTTTTTCGTGTGTGCGATTTGATCCACAGTTGAGTTCGACCGACAGAACATGGACGAGGACTCGTCTTTTTCTATGTTTAAAGAATATTTTTTACAACACGTAACAATGACTAACTAGCTAATAAATATTATGGTATATAAATTAGTAATTCTTACCAAATCATCGACCACTCGAGCCATTCCTTTACGACTACATGTGTGTGGTATTTGATTGTCTCTAATAGCTTGAAATTTCTGACTCAATTCCTTAGAATAAAATGAAAACATGCATTCAAAAAATCCAGCTTGGTTTTCGCATCTCATCAACATTTGAAAATGTAAATGTTACTTTAAACTCTGGAGCCATTTTGGACTTGACAAATTTCTTCCACTCATTCATACTTAGGTTGTCGGGTTTCAACCGATTTCTTTCTTCTTTGTTCCTTGCTTTCTCTATTTTGCGAACTAATCGAGATTTTGAACCTCTAAAGATGCACCCCATTTGATGAAATATGCACGCTTTTTGCCATTCCTCGTCTAATTTAAATCTAACCTGCAATATTTAAAGGCATATGAACTTGTGAAAAAGAGTTTAAAGTTGTCATAGTACACGCTGTGCACATGTAAACAACAGTTCTTACATGTGAAAACAAAGAGTTACACGCTTTGCACATGTAATTGCACATGTAAACAACAGTAAAAATGGTACAAGAAGATATCGGCACGTGCATGAACATCAAACTGTCATTGTACAATAATTCTGACAAATCATTAATTCATCTAATTACTCTACCATGAATTGGACTTGGTGGACAATTATGTTCATTTTTTTAATAAGTTTTCTAGCTGAATTAAATTTACATGCAGCAGTAACAACTTGCAATTTCCAATCAAAATACTTTATGCAATTTCTTATTGCTCAACTAAGACGTATAGAATTTTTGATTTTGGAGACTAAAATGAACTTAAATATTAAATAGTCATTTCTAAGTTGCATTTGCACATTCATCTTTAGGTGTTGAGTAGCTCAAACATGCATTTTTTAAAATTGGATTATTTAAAGGAAAGATCACATATTAATTTTTTTTATAATCCCATTTTTATAGCTTAACAGACATTGTCTCGTGCTTGAAATGCAACTTATTATAGATAAAATAATACTATAGCCTGAGTTTAAAAATTCATGCAAGCTCAAAGTGTGCTGCTGAGTATTTAGTCTAAACTGCATCTGAGTCTTCTATTACAAAAATATTTCTATGGTTATGTATGACTCACCTTGGTACTCTATTTAAATCAAGTTGTTATCAATGTATCTTACAGTATGTACATGTTGTTGTTTATATAACCATGAAATCTATACAAGCTTTGTCAGTATATTTTGCTATTTGTTTTTGGAGGTGTTGCTGAAACTGCATATGACATTGTATATAATAGAAATGAGAAAGCAAGTTATATACACCTATATATTAATATCACTAGCATGAGCCAGTTAAAGAACATTGCACTGTTTTAGGATTACTACCAACAATTGTTGCTTTCTTTCAATACACGAATTATCTTTAGATCATGAAGGACCACTGTACCAATTTTATATGTACTCCAATTTCTTATTTTTATAGAAAAAGAATACTACGAATCATTAATGTTGGCTTTGATAAAATAGTATTACAAACTTGACTAATAAACATGCATACTCAATAAGCTCATATCAATTATCGTATTTTTTAATACTATTTTATGAACTTTGGAGTTAAAAGTGTTTATTCTATGTGTTAATAATTCTGTCAGAATTTACTATGATCATCCAAATTACCGTGATCAAAACAAATTTGACCAAAAAAACAAAACAAAACAGCAAGCTATAACAAATAAATAGATATAAACAAATGAAGATATACCAGAATGCAATCCCACAAAGCAACTTGTAGTTCGTCACTTAGATTCTTCCATTTATCAAGCGTAACGGGAACATGCTCCCTTACTAGCGGACCTAGATATGAAGATAACTTGACAGATCCATCTCCTATTGGTTTGCCATTCAAATCAAATTCGACTTCAATACGGTTAGAAGGATTCAATGGAAGTCTTTCCACTTTAGTTGGACCTCTGCCATTGCACTTCACAACTGGATTTTCATTGACATCTCTAGTAGTTCCCTCATTCGTGTCAACTTCAAAATTTTCTAAAACTTGCATTGTATCTTTGTCAACTGCTTCATCATTGTCTTGAATTCGAGCATCGTTATTCTCAATGTTTACATCTATTTGGTTGCCTTGGTTTCCAAGTCTTGCGAGTTGTCTTTAATACGAATGTTGCTATCCACCATGTTGTCCTTGCCTTTTGCATTATCATTGAACGTGGTGGATTCTTTGATTGTTTTTAGCCATTTTTGAGTAGCCCTCTTCCTTTTACTCATTTTCTGCATATAAAAAAAGATTATTGGAAGTGTGCAGGAAACTAAGATGCAGTCCGATTTTTGCAGCACAACACACACACATATATAACCACAGAAGAAACATCACACATGTAAATATGAAAACACTTTGGAAATCTTAGCTTGACAAAAATGCATCTAATATATATTTATAAAAACAAAATGAAAGTAGTAAAATATGTGCAGGCCATTATAAAACAGCGGGCCAGGCACATGCATCACACGTAAAAATCAACACACACCCGAAAGCATACACAATCACTCTCTGCTGTAAGCACAAAAATTGACTAACTCATATGTTTAATAATTGAAACTCATAAATATGTTTTTCATTAATTTAACAGGTTTAAACAAAATATAATATAGCAAACTCTACAACCTCTGTTTATATCTATAGCCTTTATCACCTAATTTTCACTAAGAAAGAAAGTGGAACAATTAAAGACATTGAGGTATGCAGGAAAGCATGTGAACAATGCAGACACTCAAAAGAAGTACATATATTCATGCAAATGCAGAAAATATATTGTAAAATGAACATGTTTCCCCATGTAATCATGTAAGGTTTACCTATAGTTTCCAAGCGTAATCAATGACGGTTTTTAAAACTTTTCTCCAATATGCCTTCATAATCCTCCCTAAAATGGCTAGCATCCTCCAAAAAATCGACATCCGCCTCGTTTTCTTAACAATCTTGGATAACACCACTTGTGCCTTCAATAGAATCGATTGTCTCTAATTCATGAAAACCTCTTGGTGGTACCTTCATTACAACATACCAATTAGAGGAGTCATTCTCTCTTGAATAAAAAACTTGTTTCGCTTGAGATGCAAGGATATACGGATCCTTCGAAAATGAAACTTGATTTTGATATAAATTAACAATAGTATATCCATCTTCAACCTTCACCCCGTTTCCAATGTTTTCCCAATGACACTTGAAAATTGGAATATAAAATTTGTGATAGTCTAACAAGATTATGTCGGTCAAAATCCCATAATAAGTGACCACATCTACTACTTGAGAGACATCTTTCGCACTTACTCTACACATAGTAGTAGCATCATAAGTCACTCTAGAATTCTGAGTTTCTCTCTCAACATCTTTTGTGTGAAAACGTAACCCATTAATTATATATCCTGTGTAGGACAAAGCAGTGCTACTTAGGCCATAGGCAATCCATTTTAATAATTCCTCATGTTCACTTGAGTTAATAGATATTTGGAAAAAACTCAATCCACTCAATATAGTCAAAAATAGAATTTTCAAACTTATAAATGAAATTTAAAATATCTAATTAACCTTCTTTTTAATCCAATCGGCGAAGTTTTTTGTGTGAGTTTTCCATAGCAATGTAGCATTTCTTTCCATGCGCTTGTCCAAACTTTGTAACTCTTCCAAATGCATACTAGCATAATATAAAAAATGCTAAGTTACATTTATAATTACACATATGTTAAGACAAAAAAATAAAAAAAATATTTGCTTACTCTAAATATGGCTCTGTTATAGCCATATTCACTAGCACGGCCAAATGAGCAACTTCCTTCTCATTAGCCGTCAATGTAATTGTCTTGCATGATGATACTGGACGTCCTTCGAGTATTGCATCATCATTCTCATAATCTTCATTTCTGCCTTCTTTCTCCCCTAATTCTGATGATTTCTGTAGAAAATCGCCAAAGAATCTCATGGATTCGTCTGCGAGATAGTTTTCTGCAATGCATCCTCCAGGTCGTGCATGGTTCCTTACATAGTCTTTAAGTGTTTTTATATACCTTTCGAAGGGGTACATCCATCGAAAATGAACCGGTCCACATAATCGAGCTTCTTTACTAAGATGAATTGTTAAATGTATCATTACGTCGAAAAACGTAGGTGGAAAATATGTTTCAAGATCGCATAAAATTTTAACAATCCCATCATCCATTTGTTGCATCTTCTCTCCATCAAGAACACGCTGGCATATTTTATTAAAAAATATACACAAACGAGTTATTGCTTTCCTTGGCTTTTTCAGGAGAAATCCTCTAATTGCAACTGATAGCATTTGTTGCATTAAAACATGATAATCATGCGACTTCAATCCACTAACTTTGCAATCCTCCAACGACACACATCTTTTGAAATTTGAGCAGTAACCATCAGGTCCCTTAAAGTCATACAATCTGTTGCAATTTTTTTTTCTTCAGAACTAGACGAAGTATATAGAGCCGGTGGAAGATATGTTCTCTTCCCATGAGGTTGTGCATATAGAGCATGTCGAATTCCCCAATCCTCTAAATCCTTTCTAGAATTAATACCATCTTTTGATTTGCTATCATGCAACATTGTGCTGAGTAAACTTTCGCCAACGTTTTTCTCAATATGCATCACATCTAAATTGTGGCGGAGTGGAAGTTCCTAGAAACATCATTAATATGACAATTTAATATTATATAATTTTATAGTTAGATTATTACGAACAAAATAAATTTTGAACACTAACCTCCCAAAATGGTAATTCAAAGAAAATTGATCTTTTTTCCACCTTGATAGCTCTACTTTTGTAGGATCGGTTTTATCTTCTTCGTAGGCGGTGCATTTTCTTTTCTTTGTCTTCTTGCCTTTTTCTATTTCAACATTTTCAATTTTTCCAAAATCATTTGGAAAATCTCTCAAAATAACAGAAATATCTCTACCTGTAAGAATTCTCGATTTGTTACCTTTCTCTACTTTGTTATCAAACCAAGCCTTTTGTTTTCTTAATGGATCTAATAGAGGTAAGAATCTTCTGTGCCCCATATAGACATTTTTCCGACTATGATTTAGCCATCGATGATGAGTATTAACACCGCATAATGGACAACCTTTTTGGCCTTTTACACAACATCCAGCAAGATTTCCGTACGCAGGAAAGTCGTTTATAGTCCATAACAAAATTGCTTTTAAGTTAAAAAGTGTCTTGCTAAATGCATCATAAATCTCCACCCCGTTACTCTATAAGTGCTGCTAATCTTCCATCAAAGGAGCTAAATATATATCAATATCATTCCCTAGTTGCTTTGGACCAGGGATCAATAATGTTACATAATATTCTCTTTTTTCATACACAATATAGGTGAGAGATTATATGTCACAAGCATCACTGGCCATCAACTATACTTGGAGACCTTAATGTCAAATGGGTTGAAACCATTGGTAGCAAGACCAAGTCGAAGGTTACGCGGATCACTTGAAAATGATTTCCATTTACCATCCACCATGCTCCATGTCAAAGAATCCACAGGATGACCCATTTTATGATCATTGGTTTTATTACTAAAATGCCACTTTAGATCTTCTGCCATCTGTTGGGATCTAAACATTCTTTTGAATCTTGGAATAATTGGAAAATATCGCAATACTTTGGCCGAAATACCTTGCATTATCTCTTTCGTTCGCTCATTTGTCTTCCATCTCGAAGAACCACATTTCGGACATCTATCCAAATCTTTGTACTCTTTCCTGAAAAGACAACAATCATTCTTGCAGGCGTGAATCTTCTCAAATCCCATGTCAAATACTTTGAGAAATTTCTTTAATTCGTATAAAGTCTTCGGAAGGACGTTATTTTTGGGTAATAACAATTGTTGCACACTTAGAAGCTTATCAAAACCAGTATCAGATAATCCAGTTCCACATTTAAGGTTATACAATGCAGTGGTAGCAGATAATTTCGTTTGATCTACACAATCAGGGTACAGTGGTGTTTCTGCATCTTTCAAATTTTTAAGGAAATCATCCGTTCGCTTTTGTGCATCATCATTCTGCTTATCATCGGAGAAAAAAGTATGGTTGACAAAATCTTCATCTTCAAAGTGAATGGCTTGAAGTAATTCATATGTGTCATCCAACTTCACTTTTTTAGCTACATTTACCGGCTCACAATGACTATACCACACACTGCACTTGTATAAAGGATCCATTCCCCTCATAATCAGGTGCTCAACAATAATGTCGTCATGATGACGACTAAGATTTCACAATTAATCAAGGACACAATTTTTTTTCCATATTTCCTAAATTTCTCTTTGCTGCATGCACAAAATTCGTTGCTCCTTGCTCGTACTCCTTACTAGTTCTACGGTAAAAAAAAAATATTTAACAAAAAAAATCATTATTATAAATTCCAAGTTCAATTTTAAGCTAAAATTGTACTATTACCTGTGTAAATGCACCCAATCTTTTTCCATCGCCATATACAATATTGCAACAAGCAAATTTCTAAAAAAATGGTAATTTAATACTCATTGATATTTACAAGTATAAAATTCTTAAGGGAATGCAAATACAACCCTGGACAAAGGGCTTTGATGCATTGGAAAAATTGATTTCCCTTTAAAAAATCTTTACAAAAATTAAATATTTACTTAACAAGTACACTATGAGATCTACGTATTACAGTATATTCAACATTGTAATCAATTTGTATTACAGTGTTTCATTTGAAAAGGACCAGGTTGATTTCACATTCAGCTATCAGGAATTAGGAATTAAACTATTAGTTAATTTGTTATAGCTATATATTACAAATTGATTACAACGAATACAAGTTTAACGACAAATAATCCAAAAGCACCAGGAATTATTCGAAATAAATATCTTGTGAGACAGCCACCTTTACAGCCACAACTGGACTGAAATCTTTGAAATAAATATCTTATGAAACAGCCACAACTCAAAATAATCTTAAAAGAAAATTGCATATTTTTAGTCAACAATCACCCAAACTGGACTGAAATCTTTGAAATCAATAATAAAATGTACTATAATTTATTACAATTTATAGTCCATAGCTTAATATATTGCAAGGTGGCAAATCGTCTAACTAACATTGGATTTCCTAAAAAACTAATGTCGAATCAGTCAGTTTTTGGATCCTATATATTTGGTCGATAAACACAACAGTAAAAGACATCCAAATGCTTTGGATGTTTGAATATTTGGAACTATCAAGATGCATTTCTAATTCCAGCAACCAAACACTATGAAAACAAAAATGGATCATCACATGCCAAGGCATTTTTTAAATGTTTAAGATGTCATCTAGTAAAAACATTAGCAAAAGTTTTCTATATTTATTTTGTATGAACAAAAATACTCTTTACATCATTAGCTTGTATACCACAACTTACCATAATCAATAGTGCTATTACCATAATCCTTCTTTTATGAAGTAATATTTTACTGTAAAATTTGGATTTGGCGAGTGTGATTACAATATAAGACATGTTCACAAAATATGCTGCATTGCAAACTCTAAACTGTAGTGTTATAAGCAAATTTAATGGAGTTCACCCGATCCATCTTTGCCCTCTTTACTCATTCATACACACCCAACCAAACTCTAGATTCAACTCTAGATGCCAAAAGCAACTATTAATTCAGGTCAGAATCTTGCAAACAAGGCAACTTGGCAAGGAGAAAATTCAGTCAAGACAATGAAAAACATAAACAAAGTGCTCAAAATAAGGGATCTTACTCAGCTGCTTCAACTATTCCTAAAACTGAAGTTAGTGGACTAGTAGTTGAATCTGAAACTGCTTCAGCAGTGCTAAGAACTGATGGTAGATACCGTCGTTTAAATTCTGAAACCGGAAAAACAACATCACAACAAAAATCAGACGATGTGCGGAACCAAAACATAGATACCACTTATGAAGACAACAACTTAAACATTCTAATTGATGATTTACCACATGATATAGAGGATGAAACTATAATACTAGCTGCTATTTACTTTATAAACATAAATACATGCCATAGTAGACAAACCGGAAACAAGTTATAACTAAGTTCAGGATTTCTATTTCTTCTACTAGCTACTGAAACGAACTAACCATATTTATCTAGTTCTATTTTGATTAGCAGCATGTCTTATTTTCGTACATTGTATTATGACCAAGCAACCCAACAGATCGTTCAAAACAAGTGAACAAGCTAACAAATGAATTCCCAAAACAAATCACGCAGCAACTGAAACAACATGTAACCACGGTGCAGAGACACAAGTGCATAGGCAATTGACATGAACATATAAGGCATCACATGTATACAGTAATACAAGGTCAAGGACCTGAATCAATTAATGATATGTAACAAGATTCTTGAATTCAAAATAAACACATAGTAGGGGTCAGTTTCAAGTTCATAAACGTTGCTGCCAATACACTCCAAAAAAAAAATGCAAAGTAAACAAAATGAAGGTCGTATTTCAAGGTCCTCAATATTCAGATTACAAAGTAAACAGTCAAATTTTGAAATAAACCAACTCAACTAATTTATGCATAAATGTCCT
Source organism: Allium cepa (assembly GCA_030765085.1). Lineage (NCBI taxonomy): Eukaryota > Viridiplantae > Streptophyta > Magnoliopsida > Asparagales > Amaryllidaceae > Allium > Allium cepa. The sequence continues at coordinate 271,520,250 of CM060944.1, forward strand.
TCATTGTTACTAATAATATAACACAAGAAGTTGCAAAATGACACAGCAAGAGCTTTACCTTAAGTTCGCTAGTGTTCAAGTTCAGCTATGCAAGAACAAAACAATAGTCAAATTCCAAAATATCATATATACTTATCGTTAATATCCATCACATTGGATTTTAGATTCAAATTCAATTTAAATCCTATATTTTTTTCTCTATTTTTAGGGATTAAATTTAAATAAACAATTAAACTTGAGTAAAATTCAAGTCATGTATGTGTATATATAAGTTGTATAATCAAAAATAGATTGATATACTCAGTAATGATCAAATTATTGAAGCTATATATCGACTGAGAAAGGTGAAACTAAATTTACTACCAGTGATTAAATCCTTGCAAACAAGTATAGTATATGGAGTACTAAGATTATTGAAAGAAGATATATTAAAAATGAAGACAAGATGAATTACACTCACTATAATTTATAATGTATATATTAGTTTCACTATAATTTTAAAGAGAGGTTATACTCACTTTAGTATGCCTAACAACAATTCAAATCAATCGGATAATGTTCATAAATTCATATGATTTAGTTATACTCACTTACGAAAAAAAAATCCTAGTAAAGTTGTTTATACACACATACACTGAATCAAAAGAGGATGTTATATAACTGAATCAAAAGAGGATGTTATATTCACTTTTTAATTTTATATTTTATATACAAGTTCCTTCCAATAATGCACACTCTTATTTTTTTTCTCAAAATATCTAAGGATACCTCCTTTCGGAATATAGCTTATGTACTTGCGGCTATAATACTTGTTGGAATAGCAAGTATAGCAAGTATTAAAAAGTTGCACTGTGATATTAATGAGAGTTGATTTACATCAACATGTATAGGATGGATCTTTCTTCTAGCGATTCTTCCTCCAACTAAAATGTTACTGCATAATCAAATCTATATCCTAAAATGTAATATGCAGAACACATTCTCTCACTTTAATTCAAATTAATTAAAGTGTATATTTAGTTTAATTCTAAAATGTTATTTAATTTTCTATAAGTCATCAATTCAGTTTAATACAAACTTAAAACAGTTCACATACTCATGTAATACAAACTTATATAAACTAAAGAGATACCAGTGCCGCTTAATACAAAAAATTCATGTAAAACAGGAGAAAGCCGATTTAAAATTTTGTATAATCATGCTTAGGTTCAAAAAAATATACCGACACCCAAGTTCACGAAGTTGAAATCTACTTCAGCTGCCTTGAAGAATCGCGCTTCAGCTTGGTTAACGAATCGCGAAGTTAAAATCGAGCTTGGTTGACGAATCGTGAAGTTGAAATCGTTCAGAATCGAGCCTTGACGAATCGTGAAGACACGCTTCAACTTCAAGCCATTATTCGCTAGCTATCTCTTAACGCCATTATTATTCAATCGGTGGGAATCACTTGGAATCGAGCCTTGAGGAAGAGAGGGTAGTGGAGCTTTCATATTAAAGAGGGATTCGTGTCATTGAAGAGTGCGAAGAGGAGAATCGTGAGTGAAGATGGAAGTGAACGAGAAAAAGGAAAACTGGATTTGGGCGGCATAGAAAAAAGATGGGGGGAAATGCAATTGGACCGCACAAAATTTCTTTCACGTGAATAATAATGGTATTAACGTTAATAACGATGGCGTTGAGACAAGTCATCCTCTACCCTATGTAACCACTAACTACTTAACCATAGCAAGTCAAGCTCCCATCCAATCCTCAATTGCTATTAATATAACATTTTCTTGTAGTGTTGAATCGTGCCAAATAAAAATTGTCCTCTGATTCACTTATAGTAATGTACTCCCACCAGGCTGGAGCACCATCCTGTAATTGCCAAGAAGCCAAGAATCTCTTCTGCTCATCTCCAATATTTATCCCTTTGAAAATTCTTTCACAAGAGCGGATCTATGCTTGAACTTGTATAATGGATCCTATTCCGCTTGAACACTTTACCTCCTAAAATGGTATAGTTCTTGCATAAAGTTGCAAAGTTGATTTTGGGGTTGCACCAGAATTATTACTTCTTCGATTATTGTGGCGGTGGGAGTTTGACCATTTGTATTTGTGGTACTACAACTTCCCCTACATCATCCTCATCTTCCACTCATATGCATATAGTAAGGAAATATCTTTTAGAATACGTAGATGAGATATCTTGGGGATTTGGCATAGAGTTTGAATATACTTCTTCGGAAAAGAATGTTAAATGTACTCTGTCTCAGACTAAACTCGTTCTAGGGCATTGCTAAACCTATTTCTAACGAGTTGATCCCACCAAGGCTTAGGTATATACTCAACCATGAGCTTTGATACCAAATGAGATGACCCACCCCCTCATTCCTTAAAAATCGACACTAATACATCCTCGGTATTCACAGATCGCAAATCCAAGTACTGGATAGGCAAATTATCATGGGGTAAAGACAACAAAGATAGAAGATATGGAAATAATAGGATCTCATAACATATTTAACAACTTGAAATCATTGAGATAGCATTTACAATCACCCTCAAAATGAGAAATCTAAGTCCTAATAAGTACTAATCCAGCTAGGATAATTATAATAGCCTATCCCTACAGGTGATGGTTGATACATATGCATAACTCAAATATATCGGAAAGTTGTGGTAATAACAAAAAGATCGAAAATGCTTCATGCTCCATCCTTCATACTCCAAAATGCTCCAAATCACCTAACTACTTGGTTGCTAGGAAAAATATGGTACCCAGAATTTAAGGGAAAAGGAAAATAAATTTCAAGTCAGTCATATGACTGGTGTGAGAAACTCAAAATATGCATTTAGAAAACAAAGGTATCTCATAAGACCATGCCACACATAAACATGGAATTGGTTTTTACCTTATGATAACCAACACATTTTCTATGCATAATCTAGGAATATTATTTTTAATGGCATTCTTTGAAAACACTTTTCAAGTAAATATGTTCAAATAGCCGTAATTGTTACATTGGTTAAATTTGACAGCATAATAGGTTTACAATCAAGTTCGATGATACTTATTGGAGAATGGATTTCCATACAATGGCAGGTGAGGGACTACCTTACATACAGTACATCTTTGGAGGAATGTACCGAGGATACACAAACAATCCTCCACATCTGGTAAGACCGGTTTATCCCTATTTGGCACTCATACATGTACTGGATGGAAACCGAATATGACATCATCGCAGTCGCTACCGACCTATCCAAGCCTCTCTTAGCATACAAAACTTACCCTAAATATAGAGGATTATCTATAAAGGTGATGATCGTACCCTAATGGTTGCGAACCACGTAGCCTTACAATGTACCTTGTTTAATCCATTACCGGGTGATGAGGCCCGAGGTAGCGATTACCTTTCACATAACATATTCCACTTTGAGTGCCACGCTGCCATTCCATTGTCATACAATAGATTTATACAAATGTATAGCTCCTAAGCTCGTACATCTGAAGAAAGGGTGTTAAGCGATGAGAAGTTTCCTTCACCACCATCAAAATATGATACATTCATAGAGATGATTTTACGTAATCAGAAATGCTACGTCGGAAATTTGTCCGTATAATTTGTCTACGAATAGGGAAAACCGAAGCCAATCTTCTACCATATCTTATCGAGAATTATCCCTTGGATTAGTAGCGAGAAGTCCATGCATCGAAGATCTTAAATGAAGTACTACTGCAGCATAATATGATATGGGAATTTTCCCACGAAGGTCAGTGACAAGCAACCCTACATTCTATCTTCATAATCATATCCATGCCTCCATTTCAAACACGTAAATTGGTTCGAAGCTGTCTTCTGATAGAAATCACCCAAATCCGACCCTAATTCCTGAAACAATCATCGATAAAAAGGTGTTAGGTGAATAGGGAATTATACTTTGATTGATTAATTTCTTTTTATTAAAAATATCTTTTGTAGATATTTATTTTTAAAACATTTTTTTTGGTGTATATGGAATCATTAAACCTCTCTTATTAAATCATCTGATTACTTAAAAACTTTTTAAATCTTGGAATAATTCTAACTCATTTCATTCTTTTCTTAGGAAAATATTTCCAAATCATTTCATTTAAATCTTAACATAGATTTCTTAATTCAAAAATAAAATTTTGATTAAGTCGAAATCATGTTATCTAGGAAGCTAATACAAAACCAGTAAATATTAAGTGATCAGAATATATAGAAATCATTTAGTTCTACTCAATAACAATTCTCATATACAATAGATACTATAGCTGGAATAACGGTGAAATCACCTTTTAAATTCCATAAATAGTTTGAGTTCCCTCTTTGGGTTTTCAGACGAAGTATAAGAAGATTATCTCCATAGAACCCCAGTGATTTATATTTCAAAAATTATATCCTTTATACTTTGAATTTTTTTCTGATCTGAGCAAATCAAATTTACTATCCCCTCCATCGAGCAAGTCTGGATAGTCAGGGAGAGCAGAAAACTGGTTTTTCAAACTCAAGCCTAGACGCTATCTCTCTATCACTCATAAGGCGGTTAAGTTATTTGATCGACCCTAAATCATTTAACATTTAGTTAACAATTCCATAAATATTAAAAATCACCTTTAAAGTACATTATTAATCATTTGAAAACATTTACAAAATATTTGGAAAAGAACGGTTGCGTTTTAAATTATATTTCAAAATTACAGAAAAGTGTTGCGGAAATGTTTATTAAGCTATATTGATCAAAACGACTTTTCTGTCATTTGAAAATTCATTTTTATAACTCAAGTAACTTTCAAAACATTTTAAAATATTTTTTAGATTTTATTTCGTATATATAAACAATTTTAAAATATAATTTTTAAAGAAAGCCTTTTATGGATTCCGTACTGCATAACTACGTTTTTCCAAAAACTTGTTTTACTCATATTTCAAAATCTACTTATCAAAATCTCGATTTTATTTCATTTTTCTAAACTATAGATATAATTGTTTGGAAAATTCTTATCTTAAAGAATTTCGAGCTATATTCCATTGCATATACCTGTTTGACTTTTACGGTGCGAAATCGCATACTGTCATTACGCGACGCGCCTATTTTCGACTCAATTTTCAATATTCATTTGAACTTTGCAAATATATATATATATATATATATATATATTTGTTTGTGTGTATTCAACTACCATATTAAATAAGCATCATTAACAATCATATCCAAATGTATATATCATCTAATAACATATATAACTATAGTTTAGTGTTTCTCACCTTGAGTTTAAACGACTAACTAAAAATTGGCCGTAGATTCACTAACTCGAATTTTTACCTCTCGATCACTTGGATTACTGCTCCTATATGGCTTGGCCTTACTTGGGGATGGCTGGAGGAACTCACTTCCTAGCATTGGGAAGGTGGAAGGCTCGGCCTTGCTTGAAGGAAGTGGAGGCGATGGGTAGAGGGGAGAGAAAGGAGGAGTTTGGTGAAGAGTTTTTGGTGTTTTAGATATATATATATATATATATATATATATATATATATAGACTTTATATTTTAGTTTATTTTTGAGAAATATTTTGACATTAATTATTTTATGATAGAAGCCATGAAAGTATAAAGAGAGAGAGAGAGAGAGAGCTTGGAAAATGAAGAGGAAGATGAATGAAAATGAAGTGGAGAGGGTAGAGTATTTATAAGGATGGAAGTGGAGTAAGATATCTTGCATATTTTATGTAATGCATCACCAATTGCATCACCATCCACCTCCCTCCTTTCTCACCTATGCTCGGCTGAAAGTACCCCTCATGTGCTTGCAATGATACTTGTACTATGGTGGGCTTTTGTTTAGCTTAGGAAGTAAGAAAAAGAGAAAATATCTTGGATATTTTATATATATGTATGTATGTATGTATATGCATATGTGTGCATATATGAATGATCTTGTGCATGTGAATATGTCTTCACGTATGCACAAGTATATGTGTATATGTATGTTACATATTATCCACAAGTTGCTCAACTTGTTTGTGTTAAATTGTTACGAATTTTGGTTTTGATTCTTCGATAATATTTTCTCTTTTTTTTATATTGCGCGCGCACACACACACACACATGCAAAAGAAATTTGAAAATAAATTTCTTATAATTTTTAATTAATTAAAATGGTCACATTCGAATGATAAAACCACATACATTCATATTAACAATTATTTACAAATATTTCTATTATATCGGTAAAGCGATACGAATTTTTCTATTTTTCCTAAATTAAGTATATATCTTGTAAAATTATTATAAATGATAAATTAACACTCTATAACTATTGAAATTGAGTTATCATCTTTTAAAATGGTTATTTAAATAATTATAATAATTATTAAATCATTGAATCTTAATTTAATTAAATAAATAATTTTATTAAAGTGATAAATTTACGGGTCGTTACATTGCGTTTCCATTGGGCTCGTGGGATTACCCAATACTAGAATGAGACTCAATTGCCAGCCAACAACACTTCCAAAATGGATAAGAATGATTCAAAGATTGCTTAGGAATCACATGATTCAATAAAAGGAATATCAAAGAGTGGAAATGAAGGAAAAGGATTTTAGAATCCCAAATGTCACTTTCTTATTCAAAAAGGAGACGATTCCTACTATCTACTCAAGAATCCCTAATGGATGGTCCCTAAGACTCATCTAGGACAAGACTTGTGTCTATAATATCATATTTTGTTATGAACCTGACTCTAATACCAACCTGTGACGTCCCACCCCAAGACCCACCCTAAGAAAGGATATTACAGAGTAATATCGTCTGCTAATGTAGAGAATAGGGCTACTTAAGAGCAACCATCCTTGAATTTCATTTTATGCGAGCATCTATACATTGATTAATATGCTATATTTTTTTTCACAAATTGAAGCGACATATGAAATTTAGGCTTAAAAAATCTATGGTGGCTAAAATAATAATATAGAAAAATATATAATAAATACAAATCATAAAATCATAGATCACAGAATATACAAAATGAAATACAAATAGAGACAAGTTAATAATAATAAAATAGGTACATAGTATTGACTACAAAACTATAGCCATCACGTACCATAGAATATACAAGTACAATATTCCATAGGTACAAATGTGTAGACTAAATGAGTCTAAACTTGATATAAGATACAACACAATACGAATATGTACACATGTATAAGATGAAGGTAGAATGAATGACAACTTGACAACTGGAGTGAATCCTATCTAGAAGTATCAAACTGGAGAACCTGAACTGTTAACGCTTAAAATGTACGCTAACACCCCAGTGTGAGTTGTGATATAGCGAAAGCACCACCCGTTAGTACGAAAACTAAAAACAAGCAGAAAATTGTAAAGAGACAATAATTTTTATAGTGGTTCGGCTCAAAGTCAAGCCTACGTCCACTTAATCTCTTCTATTATTGATTTGATTACAAGTTTTACAATAATTCTTCAATTACAACACCATTAAGGCAAGTAGTTAGGACTTTGATGCAGAAAAGCTCTTGGAATTCATATTGAATGAACTTGATCTTTTTCCAAGGTTCATTGAAGTGTCTTTGGTATTTGAAGTGTTATAGAAGTCGTGAAAACAACAAAGTCTTGGCGTTCCAGAAAATCCCCCCCAATGTGGAGTAGACGGAGTATTTATAGGATAGTTTCGGAGTTAGGTCGTGTGGTGTAAGCCATGGGCGGCTTAGGAGTTGAGTTAGGTCGCGGGCGGCCTAATGGGTACGGGTTACGGCTTATAGTGGACGTATTTGGCCATTTGCGTTGGCTGGTAGGTCGCAGCGACCTATACGGAATGGAAGGCGATCTATACGCCGTGGCATCAGGCGGAGCGACCTAAGATAGACTTGGGAGAAGCAACGACCTAATATAGGTCGGAGTGACCTATACACAAATGGCGTAAGGAGACGCGACTTATTTAGGTGCAACTGTGGGCTCATAACCCGCTAGGTCGCTAGGTCACTACCTCATTGAGTCGCTGTAGTATTCAACCCACTATCATGTTTGAATCGCTATGTCGTTGATCTATTTAGGTCGCTTAACTCGTTGAAAGCCTCTGGGAGGTTGAGTCGTTAACTCATTGCAATGTTAGCTCGCCAGATGCTATCGGTCGTAAGTCGCTTGGAGCTATGAGCAGTTAAGTTGCCTGGGGTTTTGGGGTAGTTAACCCATTGTTATGTTAGGTCGTTAAGTCGCCAGCTTTTCTTAACCAGTTGGGTCGCCATCCAGAAAAGGGATTAACACTTGCCCCTTGAAGTACATTCCTAGGTTATAGGTCGTGTGCTTCGATTTAACCTTGCCAAGTCATAGGAGACTCAAGGATCTTGCTAACTCGCGCGCCTATTCAGCTTCCCCTTTTTCTTCTATATAAGCCGCTAAGCCGTTTCACCCTCTTCACTTTACTGTTTATCATCTTGCCGCCATTGTTGCATTCAAGCTCAAGAGCTAAAGCGAAATTCCCTTCCTCGTATCTTCGATTATTATTTTCAATAGCAAATCTAGGTAAATCCGATCATCTGACCATCGTGTTCACCATTGATTCTCCCATAACCAATTTCACGCAATTTTTGTTACCATGTTGAAAGATTATACCCCGACTCACCTTTCGATCATCGTCGAATGTTGGTAATTGCGTCATTCTCGAAAAATGAATCGACTTAGGGTTCCATGAAGTTATTGGGTGAATGTGGAGTTTTTGGAGTTGATCATGGGTTTTGGAAGTTTGGAGGAGACGAGGAGGTTTTGGGTTAACGGATTTCGGGTTATGTTGTGGCGTTTCTGGTGAAGTAAAGGGGATGAACACGTAGCAATGTGTGAGTGGAGAGAAAGACTTAGGTTTTTAGTGGAAGAGAGCTCGATATTTCTGGGATACCCTTAGGTTGACCTAGGGCATGAGTCAAATTAATCATGTAGAGTGACTTATAGAGTTGAACGACCTAAGAGTCTTGATGATTTAGGGAGCCTGAACGACATATGAGCCTGGAAACTTAAGGAGCCTAAGTGACTTATGAACTTTGGCGACTTAAGGGAGTCTGAACGGCTTAGAGAGCTTGCGACTTAAGCAAAGTCGTTGGAACATGGCACATGAATAAATTTTTGAGCGACATAGTCATCCCGCGACTTAACTTAGGTCGTTAGAGCTCAATGGAATGACTTAAAACTCAAGCGACTTAGGATATATAGTATACTGCTTCAGACGAGATAACTCCCTTAACGACCCATCTTTAGGTCGCACCATAATTTGGGCGAGTTAACTTTTTATGGCATAACCTTTAGGTCGCTCTTGTGCTTGGACGAGCAAAGACTTAAGCACATTTGCCTCGTCGTGACTTAAAGCCATATAGCCTTAACCCGTGACCTTCTACGTTGCACATGCCTTATCATCCATGGCTTTGGACAATATGAACAACATAAGTAGAACAAGATAAAGTACCGCACTGCTTAATTCATTAAATGTGACTAGACCTTTAACTTGAACTGCTTGCTTGAACTTTCAACTGCCTCTAAACAGATTGCACCAACATTTGATTGGTAATAACCTGCTATTATAATGTAGAAAACTAGGACGAATATACTCATCATCGACTGCCCACATCGAGTGATGGGTTAGGTCAAAGAGATAATATTTTACTTAAGTAAAATAATATGAATCTAATTAAAAATGAAATGCTGTGAATCAACTGACTTAAATGAAGCATCAACGCAAAATTCATACAGTTATAACTGCTTATTGCTGAATATTATCTGCATTGATACTACACTTAATTTTGATCCAATAACAAGCCTTGAATCTTCCTGAATTGACGTGCGCCAACCAATATTATTTCAAGTTTTGCTTTATTTACTTGTTACTTCAGTAGCTTTGCACAACACTTCACACGCTTTTAGGAAACGTGCACATTCATATTTGAATATCCAGTTCCTTATGTAGAATGGCTTCTCAACAAGTGCGAGAAGATATAGTAGAGCGGGCCGATGAGGTTTTCCCAATGGATGACCCTTTGGAGAATCCTCCGGAAAGAGTTTCAACTACATTGAACCAACGGGCTTTCAACCAGCTATGTATTCAATTCGGCATTGCTGAAGCGGATACTCTGCTTCCTGGGGTAAATGACACTGCCGATAGGCCGCCTCCTGGCTTCGTTGCAGTCAATCGTCAAATGTGTCTGAATGGAGCTATTCCCCCTTCAACGATTTTCTTAGAACACTCCTCCTTCGACAAGCTATTTCTCCATTCCAGTTGCACCCTAATGGCTATGCCATTTTGATGGGGTTGTGCGTACTATTTAGGAGGACGCTGAATCGCCTCCCAAGCTTCGAGGAGATCTGCTATTTGTGTTCATTTAGAAGGAACAAAGATCACCCTTCCACTACTCTTATAAGGAGTGCAAGAAACCGCAAGCTGATTACAGATCTTCCTGAGAGCGCTCACGGGTTTTTAAACCAGTTCTTCTTTGTCCGTTGCCCCCCGGATTCTACGGTATCTGGAGAGTAGGAAGTAAGACTACCTATCTCCATTCACACCATTTCTGAGCCTTTCAAAATTCGAGTCGTCAAGTGCTAACTTCATTCTTTACTTTTGCAGCACTTCCTCCTCCCTCTAAAGATTCTAGTCACAAATCGACTTTCGAAAGATTGAGTGTTGTGGCTATCGGTGAGGGAAGTATTAAGTTTCTACTGAAGGACGAATTTTTGCACCAATTCGGACTCTTGCACTCTTCTCGATCCATTCAGTCCTGTGATGCCCCCCGTTCTCAAGCAGAAGCGTCAGATGCCCCAGCCTCCGCAAAGGAATTCATACTAAAGGAACCTATTATAGAGGCTTCATTAGTGAAATGCTCCAATTCCGTTGACGGTATGGGATTATATGGAAAATCTAAACTTCCCTCAGTTATTGAAAAGGAGGAATTTCCTCAAAATTCTGGAAAGGCTATTAGAGAAGATGATGAGGGAGCAGAGAAAGAAAGTTCCGTTACAAAGAGTGTAAAGCATGTTGAAGAGGGCACTGCTGATATGACCAATTCCGTTGGGCACGATGGTGATGATATCTTTGGAGGACTGAGCGATCTTATGGTGACTTCCCACGAGCTCTTTAAAGATGACACCACCACTTCTAAGCTTGTTTCTCCAGCAATCAAAGCGACATCCGTTTTGCGATTAGTTCCATCAACCCAAGAGTTGACTCCTGCTGCAAAAGCCGACATCACTCATAAGACGAAGAGTGGTTTGTAGCTTGACGTGCGTAGTTTGCACGCCACACACACACTTAGGATTTTTGCCAATTATGCGCACTTAGCTTCTTTATTTCGAAGATTTATAACTTTTCTTTCTTCTTTACCTTCAGGTTATCCCATGGGACGCAGCAGCTCATATTACGATGACTTCCAACGCTATGCGAGGCATGATTCTTATGACCCCAGGCGCTATCTTCCTGCCCCAAGGGAGACTGATGAGGAAAGAGCATCTAGGAAAGCTCGCAAAAGGCAGGCTTATGAGGGGTGTTATGGAAGAAGAGAAGACCGACATGACTCTTACCAGAGGGATGATGACTCCCATAAGAGAAAGTCTCATGACAATAAGGGGAAGAGTCATGTAACTGAAGATTCAAGCAAGCGAGCCAAGCTTAGCGAAAAGTCTACATCTGAAATTTCTAAAGTGCCCGCTGCTTCTATCTCTCTAGACATCCCTTCTAGCTCTCATGCCCTTAAAAGAGCTCAAATTCAAGCAATCATTAATAGGCCTCCTTATCAAGTTGAGAAGCCTCCATCTGCACTCCAAAGCCGATTTTCGCATTGGTGTTTGAAAGGAGTACGTTTTGATCTGGACTTGGTTCCAATTGATAAGCAGGCCATGTTGAGAAATCTCAACACTATGAAGCTTGATATTGAAAGAATGTCCGGCTGGCAAAAACTAGTTGAGGCGCTTCAAAGAGTAAATTGTTTGATCCACATGATACGGAGATGAAGAGCATCACCGCCTATAATGAGAAACTTGAGGCTGAAATCAAGAAGCTTAAAAATGATCTTGCCACCTCTTCCACTTCTTATACTCAAAAGGAAGAAGTTCTTCAAAAGCAAGTAAGAGACGCCCACGCTACTCAACGAGATGCTGAGGCTAAACTTGAGGCAGAGCATAAAATCGTGGAAATCTACCGCAATGATGCTGCTCAGCTGCGGGAAAAGACTAACTCCCAAGATTTGAAGATTACAATGTTAAAGGCCTAGCTTTCTAAGGCTGAAAAGGAGCATGACGAGGCCATCGCTGGAAAGGCAGCAGCTGAACAATCACATGAGGCGACTAAGGCCAACGTCAGCTCCACTCTATTCGAGTTTTATGCTCTCAGCGCCTTGGGGCGTGGCAGTCTTTCATTTTTGGGCCCAAAGTATGAGGTTACCCTGGCTGAAGTGTGGGAGGCAGCAGTTGAAATGCTTAGAGACGCTGGCTATGCTGAGGAGGATCTTGAGGCTTATTATTTGGATGATGAGGGTCGTGCCGCCCTTGCCAGAGGGAAAGAACAACTTGCCAAGGAACGAGCCGAAGCGACGGAAGGAGAGCATCTAGGGAAGGCACCTTTGGCCGACCCAACTCGTCCTTCGGCTTCGGTTGACATCGACATTATTGGCTCCAGTTCCCACTCTCCGTCTCCTGCCAAAGCCGAAACCGAAACTACAACTGCTCATGCCGAAGGCGAGGCCCAAGAAGACACCAAAGCCCAAGATTTTGAAATTGACGTGATAAAGCCAATCTCTTCAGGTAACTTCAACACTGATCCATCTCAAGTGGACTAATCGTTTGCTTCACATGAGCTCGATGAACTTCTTGCTCATTACTTAAGCCTCGACATGCCACTATCTCCTCTCTTTGCGAGAAATACTGATGTTTAACTTTTCTTCTTCTGTAGCGAAAACAGCAAGTGTTGCATAGGCTTCGCCTCCTCCAGCTGTTGCCCCTCCACCTTTTCAAGTTACTCCTTCTACTTCTCAACCGGGGTCGCAAGAAGAACAAATAGGAGCTCTTCAAGGCTTAGATGATCTGGATGCTTCACAAGAGCAAAAAGCTGAAGAACTTGAGGAGGGTGAGAGGACCCCGGAAAAATTTACTGCCGATGATACAAAGCTGATTGATCTTATCACTTCGGGTAGCGAATCTTCTTCAAAGAAGAGGGGAAAGCGTGGAATTTCGAAGAAAAAGAAGGGCACTTCTACTAGCGACGAGAAAGCGAAAGAGGACCCAATTGCACCTCTTTCTCCTTTTTTCCCAACTCGTTTAGGCCGACTCAAGAAGTTAACCATTAGGCCAGGCGAGGGCTCTAAAGGCGGCGGGAAGAAGAAGTAATGGGTCTGGTTTTATCCTTCTTGTTCCGCTTTTATGATTTTTGCCTGTATCTAAAGACTTGTATCGACTGAAGATTGTGCGGGTACCGGCCCCCGCTTTTTGAAACCCGCATATGTATACAAATCTTTTATAGTATGGAATAGAATGACTCTTTTTATTTGTACAATCTTTTGTCTGTATTTGTAAATGCATTTATTCCTTATTTTCATACAAGTTTCTTTATTTTCTTTGTATGATATTGCAGTAAGCTCGTGGTATGTTGCTTGAGCGCTGCTTTTACTAATGGAGCTATATTATATTGCCCACATATCACGGCTTATTGCAATCGTCTCCATTTTGAAAAGACTTGTACTCTTACTCTGGAGAATAATTCTTCCATTTTGAGGAAATATTATTCTGCTCTAGTAGAGTGTGCCTTGTACTGGAGAAGTTTTTTTTTAGAAAAAGTTTTTACACTTCAACTTTAGGAGATGGTCACTTTTATTTTTGAGAAGTGGATTCCCCTACGCGGTAAAGCGGGCCTCCAAAGAAGGCTTTGATTTGTTTGCCAGAAAGTTATATCTCATCGCTAAGTGGGCCCACGGGACTGGCGTCAGCTGCTTTATCGGATATTTGTTTGCACAAACGATCGCGAGCAGTTAGTTGCGGCCTAGAACCTTCTTTTTGAGTAGGTGCCCCTTCGGTGGTTCCACCAATGACTTTTTCAAAAGATAACATTTCATTTTTGGGCGTGCCTCGTTAGAGGGCTTTATTTGGCACTTCAACTTTTTTGGGGAAGAATGTTCTCATTATGGAGAAATTGATCTTCCCTTCAGAGTAGAAGTGTGCCTCCGAAGAGGGCTTTTTTGTTTGCCTGAAAGTTACTTCTCGCAGTTAAATGGATCCACGGGACGGTCGCAAGCTACCAAATTGGATGTTCGTTCGTACGGATGATCACAATTTATTAGCAAGGGCCTGGTGCCTTCATTTTTGGGAGGTGCCCCTTCGGTGGTTCCACCAACCTTTTTGTTTGAGGAAAACATTTCATTTTTCGGCGTGCCTCGTTGGAGGGCTTTCTTTGGCACTTCAACTTTTTTGGGGAAGAATGTTCTCATTATGGAGAAATTGATCTTCCCTTGAGGGTAGAACCGTGCCTCCGAAGTGGGATTTTTTTGGCACTTCAACTTTTTTTGGGAAGAATGTTCTCATTATGGAGAAATTAATCTTCCCTTGAGAGTAGAAGTGTGCCTCCAAAGAGGGCTTTTTTGTTTGCCTGAAAGTTACTTCTCACAGTTAAATGGATCCACGGGGCGGACGCAAACTACCTAATTAGATGTTCGTTTGTACGGACGATCACAATTTGTTAGCTAGGGCCTGGAGCCTTCATTTTGGGAAGGTGCCCCTTTGGTGGTTCCACCAACCTTTTTGTTTGAGAAAAATATTTCATTTTTCGGCGTGCCTCGTTGGAGGGCTTTCTTTGGCACTTCAACTTTTTTGGGGAAGAATGTTCTCATCATGGAGAAATTGATCTTCCCTTGGGAGTAGAAGTGTGCCTCCGAAGAGGGCTTTTTTTGGCACTTCAACTTTTTTAGGGAAGAATGTTCTCATTATGGAGAAATTGATCTTCCCTTGAGAGTAGAAGTTATTGAATATGCGCTTATATGATTGTTGTTTGATGATAATAAAGATATATACATTCATTTAAATGTATTTGATAATATACTATTTATTTTTCACAGATTAAATAAATATTTGCTGAATAAAATAAATAACACGGAATTTGAATTCAAACGAATATTTTATTCAAACAAATATTTATTACAATTTTGAATAGTACAAATTCAAGCTCTCACTATTCACTATGCAACTTTGATACAAATTCAATTACATCACTATTTTACACATTCACCTCACTACATATCACTCACACTCGTATTTTTTTTCTTCAACTGCATTTCAGTTTGAATCCAGCATCTGAGAAATCTGTAAAAATATTTACTAACGCAGTAAAATTGAAAATAAAATATTTTTGCGATATAAAATAAAACGTGAATTTTGAAAATGATATTTGCCTCAGTTATTTGGGTTGTCCGTCATCATTTAAATTTGAATTCATCATACACGAACAACTTGTGACATACACAGTATATTACTGTATATGCCACAAGGCCATGCACGCCGATATATACACTTGATTGATTTACAGGGACAGGCAAGCACAGGTCAAACCCAAATGAAAAACCGAGTTCAACTCACGTGCAATATATTCAAAATCACGACACGAGCACAAGGTCAAACCCAAGTTTTGAAACTGGGTTCAACACAAGGCAACGTCAAGTCCAGACAATACAGCATGTACAAGCCACAATGAAGTTGTACAAGTACAGTCAAGAAAGCAGCTCAAGTAACAAAAGTCAAGTGCAGCAATGAAACAACATAGTATGACATGAAGCAAATGAACATAGTGAAATGCACAAAGACATAGCATCTGCCCCAGGTTAATGTTCACAAATATAATTCATCAACCAGACTATGATGCAAGAAATAACTCAGAGGCACAGCAAATTACAAAGACCAGTTACAACTACAGACACCAGAGAAATGCACAGTGGAATGAAGTCAAGTGATGCACATATGCTTGAAAGCTACAACATCAAGTAGACCGAGTTCATATGCAATGAGAGGAACATCAAAGACAAGACTAAGTGCAGCATCAGTGAAGACAGCTACTTCACAATGAACCAGTGACAACAAAGGCCAAACACAAATGAACACACATGGACAGCATGTCATGAATGAACTAGCAAAGGCTAGTCATCAACATAACAACAACACCAACTAGAAAAGGAGTAAACCAAAAATGCAGTGCATTCTCAAGTACACAGTGAAATCGCCACAGTCTCAAACTCGAATGAGAGACCGAACCAAGACATCAGCAACAACAACAGTAATGATACAAGAACAATATCATGAAGGAACCAGACCATAAAAAAAAAGTGTTTGGAAATGCAGCAAATACCCAATGGACAGAGATGCAACGAAACAGAGTTTCAAATATGCATGGTGATGCAACTTCAAGCAGAGAAGCAAGTTACAGAATGCATGAAACAGAAAAAAAAAGAAAAAAAATTCGTATTTTTTTGAAATAGTAAGCAAATAAAAAGAGGAAAGTTTCTGACTTGTTATTCAAGAAGGATTGAAAGTTCTCAAAACAAAGCCGTATGAATCAAGTAAGTATCGAACGCATCAGGAAAGTCGTGTGCATCACGAAAGTGAATTTCAGGAAAGTATCGAGTTAATTAGTGTATTCGAATTCATATAAATACGAGTACCCAAGTATCATCATTGGCATGAATGAAAAAGCAATCGAATTCAAGCAATCGAATCTGAAAGCAAAAGATACAAACAACATACCAAGGCGAATTCAATTATCTCAAAGCAATCGAAGCCGAACCCTAATCAAGAGAAGCAGCCGAGCGCGACTCCAAGATCAATAGAGCGTCAATATCAAACGGCATCCAAATCCCTAATTTTGATCGAAGGACAAAAGCCCTAAATTATGATCGAAGAAGCCGCCATTCTCAAAAGGACCGAATAGAAAAAGAAGCGGGTCGAAATAATAAAAGGGGCCGGCCTTTTTAATTAGGGTTTTGTTAAGGGTTTTTTTTTAAAGAGCTTTATCTTATTTTTAGTTTTGAATTTGTTTTTAATTTTTTAAATCTCTTTTCAAACCGTTGTATTTGCTAGTCGTGTGACTAGGGGACAAGCTACGTGGCGTAGCTTGAGAATTCGCAACTCAGTGGCTGAGTTGTGGCAGGGTTTTGAGCGTAGAGTTAGGTTAGTCAGTAGCGGGTGTCGTGAGTTTACGTGTGTAAGCGTGTGACTATCTAATTTCTAGTAGAAACCTTGGGGGCAGCACGTAGGCAGGTTTTTGCCGAAGCTGGGTAAATTCTGTGTCGTTCTATTTCTGCATTTATTATTCTGCTTTTATCTGTGCTGCTACTATTCTGTGATCTGTGTTGAAATTATTTTATAAGCTTCCGCAATTAATTTTTTATAATTTATACTATCACCCTATTCACCCCCCTCTAGGGTGAAATCGATCCTACAAGTGGTATCAGAGCAAGGTTTAGAAGTCATTTTTTTCATTTTTCAAAAATCAGTTTCTGTTTAAAAATTTGAAAAAATGGCTTCTTTTAATAATGCTTTTGCTGAAGGTCAGTCCATAGTTAGACCACCAATGTTCAATGGTGAATATGCCTACTGGAAAAATAGAATGAAAATTTTTCTGAAAACCATTGACGCTTGGAACATTATTGAGATAGGTTATAGATCACCAACTATAATTGTAGACAATCAGGAAATAGATAAACCGATGGACCAATGGACAGAGCTAGAAAATAAATTACAAAATGCTAATGCTAAAGCTATGAATTCTATTATCTGTTCATTGGATCAATTTGAATTTAATCGTGTCTCTCATTGTTTAACTGCGCAGGAAATATGGCACACGCTCGAAGTAACTCACGAAGGAACATCTCAAGTCAAAGAATCTCGCCTAGCCATGTTAAGCAGCGAATACGAGAATTTCACAATGGCAAAAGAAGAAAACGTCAAAGAGATGTACGGACGACTGTCCAATATAGTATACAAATCAAAGGCTCTTGGAAAATCGTACACAGAGTTAGAGATAGTTCGGAAAATTCTCAGAGTTCTTCCTCGAAGCTTTGAAGCAAAAGTCACAGCTATTCAAGAGTCAAAGGATTTGAAACAAATCAAGGTGGAAGAGCTCATTGGAAATCTCACCGCCTATGAGCTAGAGCTAAAGTTCAAGGAAGAGCGAGAAGGAGGCGATACTCGAAAAAAGTCAATTGCTCTCAAAGGAACAACTGAAAATGACAATAATGACGATGATGATGGTGAAGCTGAATTAGCACTATTAATAAAGAGATTCAAAAAGTGGAATCGCAAATATGGAAATCCAACCAGAAACCATCAAATCAAAAGCAGAATAAACAAAGCACTAGACATTTCGGAGAAGCAAGAGATCATCTGTCACAAATGTAATAAACCGGGACATATCAAGCCAAATTGTCCTCAAAATCGACCAAACCAAGGAAAGAAACTGAAGAAGAAAAGTTTTGCGGCTACTAGGGATGAAATTGATGAAGATGAAAGTGATAGCACCGAAAGTGAAAGAGCAAATCTATGTCTTCATGGTGAAGTAACTGACAGTGATGATGATGAGCCAAGTGAGGTATCAAAACTTTCTCATTCAGAATTACTTATATATTTTCACGAAGTAAATGGCTGTTTTGAACGACTTAAGGAAAAACATGCCAAACTTGAATCACAAAAGGATTCTTTAATTGATTTAAATAAACAACTTAACCAATTAGTTAAAACCTATCAAAGCAGAATCCCTAAGTGTGAGAAGTGTCCAACATTCGAAGAAGAGGTTAAAAATTCAGAAAACAAAATTAAATCGCTTGAAAAAGAAATCCTGTTTTTGAAAGAAATTGAAAACACAAGAATAGAAGACTCTATAAAAAGGTGCACACAACTGATAAATGAAAATGAATCTCTCAAGACCCAAGTCCTACAACTATCAACAACGTTGGATAAATTCTCAAAAGGAGAAAAATCATTGAATATGCTATTAGGGAAACAAACTCTTAATACGTCTAGGCAAGGACTTGGATATAACAAATTTCAAAAAGATAGAAACCAAATTAATCAAGTCAATTCATTTGGACATAATCAAAATAGTCATTGGTATAAACCCGAACATATGAAGACTGTATCGATTTGGGTTCCAAAAGGCACAAATATAAAGTCTCTCAAAGTAAAACAAATTTGGGTGTTAAAAGGAACATGTTTAAATAGTTTTCAGTCTTCTCTAGATTATTTTCCAAAATATCTTGGCACTAACAAGTTTGGACCTATGAAAACAAATAGGTCACTAAATTTTTCTCTCGTGTAGGTATGCTGGCAGGCTAAGGAACAACAGCAATGGTATCTGGATTCTGGCTGTTCCAGACACATGACAGGCGATAAATCAAAGTTCCTTAGCCTAGAAAAGTATAAAGGTGGCAGGGTCACAATGAAAAGTGTAAAATTGTTGGCAAAGGTAAAGTAGGTAACAATACTTTTACCCTGAATGATGTACTGTATGTTGAAAATCTGCACCACAACTTGATATCAATCAACCAGCTATGCGATAAAGGTATGAATGTTATTTTTGACTCTGACTTATGCAAAATTGTTGACAATTCATCAAAAGAAATCTTATTTTCAGGTAAGAGGAAAGGTAATATATATTCTCTATCTTTTGATGATCTCACCCTTTCGAAATGCTTGGTTGCTAAGGACATAGAAGTTGATTTATGGCATCGACGTTTAGGGCATGCTAGTATGAATTTGCTAAACAAATTAAAAAGGAAAAAATTTGGTAAGAGGGTTACCTTCACATGAGTTTAAAACAGAAAAGATCTGTAAAGCATGCACTTTAGGAAAACTTAAAAAATCATCATTTCATGCCAAAAACAGTGTAAGCACTTCTAGAGTACTTGAGCTAGTTCATATGGATCTATTCGGACCTAATGACATTGCTAGCTTAGGAGGTAAAAAATATTATTTTGTTATAGTTGATGACTACTCAAGATATGCATGGGTATTTTTCTTAGCCAAGAAATCAGAAACTTTTTCTTATCTCAAGAATTTCACAAAATTAGTCCAAAATAAAAAAGAAGTTTCCATTATTTCACTAAGAAGTGATCATGGTGGAGAATTTGAAAATTATGATTTTGAAATTTTTTGTAATGAAAATGGAATCAAACATGAATTCTCTGCTCCACGTACTCCACAACAAAATGGGGTAGTTGAGAGAAAGAATCGAACTTTACAAGAGTTGGCTAGATCTATGATAAATGAGTATGAACTACCTTTACATTTTTGGGCAGAAGCCGTAAATACAGCATGTTATGTAATGAATAGAGTTATGATTAGACCGCTTCTCAACAAAACTCCTTATGAGCTATGGTTCAATAATAAACCAAACATTGCTTACTTTAAAGTATTTGGATGTACTTGCTATATTCTCAATACAGGTGATCAATTAGGAAAATTTGAAGCAAAAGCTGATGAGGGCATCTTCATGGGATACTCTTCGAGAAGCAAAGCTTACAGAGTCTACAACAAAAGGACTAAAACAATCGTGGAATCAATCAATGTGAAATTTGATGAAGGCATTGATAATTAGGAAACATCCAAAAGCAATGTTGAAGAGGAGAAAGAAAAAGATGAATATGAAGAACCAAAAGAAACTGATGATATCAGAGAAACTGTCATAACTCCAGAAGTCCAAAGGAATCTAGATCCAGCAAAACTGAAATACAAAGCAGACCATCCTCCAGAATTGGTAATTGGAAACCCTATAGCAGGTATACAGACTCGTTCCTCCTTTAGAAATCTATGTGATCTGTGCTTATATAGTGGATTTATTTCAGAAATAGAACCAAATAACATAGATTCAGCCCTTAACGATGAAAACTGGTTTATGGCCATGCAAGAAGAGCTAAACCAATTTGAACGAAATAATGTTTGGAGTCTAGCACTTAGACCTAAGGATTATCCAGTTATAGGAACAAAATGGGTTTTTAAAAATAAATATGATGAATCTGGAAATGTAATTAGAAATAAAGCTAGACTAGTCGCTAAGGGATACAATCAAATTGAAGGAGTTGACTTTGATGAAACATTTGCACCTGTAGCTAGACTAGAATCAATTAGAATATTATTAGCTTTTGCTTGCTACAAAGGATTTAAACTAAGACAAATGGACATTAAGAGTGCTTTTCTTAACGGAATTTTAAAAGAAGATGTGTTTGTTGAACAACCAGAAGGTTTTGAAAGTCATGAATATCCAAACCATGTATATAAACTGAAAAAGGCTTTATATGGATTAAAACAAGCCCCTAGAGCCTGTTATGAATGTCTTAGTTCTTATCTTCTTGAAAACGGGTTCAAAAAGGGATGTGTAGACACCACACTATTTCTGTTGCATGAAAACGATGATCTTTTGATTGTTCAAATATATGTTGATGACATCATTTATGGTGCTACTAACAAGTTATTGTATGAGAAATTTGAAAAGGTCATGCAGGAAAAGTTTGAAATGAGCTTGGTTGGTGAGTTAAAATTCTTTTTAGGATTTCAAATCAAACAAAGCGATAAAGGAACATTCATTCCTCAAACAAAGTATATTAGGGAACTGGTCAACAAATTTGGATTGAAAGATGCCAAACCAGCAAGAACTCCCATGAATGCAACACTTAAACTTGACAAGGATGAAAAAGGTAAGACAGTTGATCAAAAGCAGTACAGAGGTATGATTGGATCACTTCTTTATCTTACCGCTTCTAGACCTGACATCATGTTTTCTGTTTGCCTGTGTGCACGTTTTCAATCTAACCCAAAAGAATCTCATTTAAAAGCTGTTAAAAGAATTATAAGATATTTGTTGCACACTCCACGGTTTGGTCTTTGGTATCCTTCAAATGATAACTTTGAATTAAAAGGTTTTTCAGATGCTGATTACGCTGGAAATTTAGTTGATAGAAAAAGTACTAGTGGAGCATGTTTTATGTTAGGGCATTCATTAGTTGCATGGTCAAGCAGAAAACAAAATTGTATTGCATTATCCACCACAGAAGCAGAGTATATTGCTCTAAGTGGTTGCGCTGCTCAAATCTTATGGATGATACAGACTTTGCAAGACTATGGTCTAAATTTTAAACGTGTACCACTAATGTGTGATAGTAAAAGCGCAATTGATCTCGCAAATAACCCTGTGCACCACTCACGAACAAAACATGTAGATGTTAGACATCATTTTATTCGAGATCATATTTCTAAAGAAAATAGCAGCATAAATTTTATTTCAACTGATTCACAATTAGCAGACATCTTTACAAAACCCCTTCTAGAAAACAGTTTTTGCAAACTACGTCTCGGTTTAGGTGTTTTAGAAATTTGAGTGCCTAATTAACAAATCTATCCCCCTCCTAATTATCAAAAAGGTAAATAGTGACTGAAAAATGATAAGGGGTGATATTAATATATATTTTTCCTCAAGACAGTATACTTAGTAAATTTCTTTAGAAATTCACACAAGAGTTATAAAATTCTTTGTTTGGCAAAGATTCCATGACCAGTTCTAATTCTATCATAATTCTATCGACCATCGCTTATCAAAAATCCAATATAGTTTGTCGATATGTGGTATCATAATCAGGAATCATTAGTTTTTCAGTTTATAAAAGAAAATAAAATTCAAAGTATTCACTCTCATTTAAAAGTCCTCACGGTTATGCATGGGTGAATTACTTGGAATTTGATATGTAGTTCCATGCTCATTTAAAAGTCCTCACGGTTATGCATGTGGAATGCATATCAAAATTAACTTATTAAGTAAACAAGTTGATTCTAATCCCATTTAAAAGTCCTCACGGTCATGCGTGGTTAGAAGATACTTGAATTCATTTTTAAATTAATTTTTTTTTGAAATACTACTAACCTCATTTAAAAGTCCTAACGGTTATGCATGGTTAGTAGAAATTCAAATTCCTGATAGACATATACCACAACTTGACATAACTATATGATTTTATGATAACATCATTCCCATCATCTCTAAAATGGAATATGCGCCCAACAAGAATGGTTATGATTTTTGTTTGATTTTCTATTTAAATTACATAGTTATAGTCGATTGAGCTTTAATGTTATATTACTATCTATCACCTTATCTCTATTTCATGACACTTTTATTCTTTTGCTGATAACAAAAGGGGGAGAGAAATGTTGGATTTTGGCATTTAAATCTTATACTGATATGCATATAAGCAGGGAGTTTCGTAAAGATGAAACATTTAAATAGGGGGAGCAAGCATTGAAATGGTGAAATTATCAAATACATTTAATATGTTTGTTATCATCAAAAGGGGGAGATTGTTGAATATGCGCTTATATGATTGTTGTTTGATGATAATAAAGATATATACATTCATTTAAATGTATTTGATAATATACTATTTATTTTTCACAGATTAAATAAATATTTGCTGAGTAAAATAAATAACACGGAATTTGAATTCAAACGAATATTTTATTCAAACAAATATTTATTACAATTTTGAATAGTACAAATTCAAGCTCTCACTATTCACTATACAACTTTGATACAAATTCAATTACATCACTATTTTACACATTCACCTCACTACATATCACTCACACTCGTATTTTTTTTCTTCAACTGCATTTCAGTTTGAATCCAACATCTGAGAAATCTGCAAAAATATTTACTAACGCAGTAAAATTGAAAATAAAATATTTTTGCGATATAAAATAAAACGTGAATTTTGAAAATGATATTTGCCTCAGATATTTGGGTTGTCCGTCATCATTTAAATTTGAATTTATCATACACGAACAACTTGTGACATACACAGTATATTACTGTATATGCCACAAGGCCATGCACGCCGATATATACACTTGATTGATTTACAGGGACAGGCAAGCACAGGTCAAACCCAAATGAAAAACCGAGTTCAACTCACGTGCAATATATTCAAAATCACGACACGAGCACAAGGTCAAACCCAAGTTTTGAAACTGGGTTCAACACAAGGCAACGTCAAGTCCAGACAATACAGCATGTACAAGCCACAATGAAGTTGTACAAGTACAGTCAAGAAAGCAGCTCAAGTAACAAAAGTCAAGTGCAGCAATGAAACAACATAGTATGACATGAAGCAAATGAACATAGTGAAATGCACAAAGACATAGCATCTGCCCCAGGTTAATGTTCACAAATATAATTCATCAACCAGACTATGATGCAAGAAATAACTCAGAGGCACAGCAAATTACAAAGACCAGTTACAACTACAGACACCAGAGAAATGCACGGTGGAATGAAGTCAAGTGATGCACATATACTTGAAAGCTACAACATCAAGTAGACCGAGTTCATATGCAATGAGAGGAACATCAAAGACAAGACTAAGTGCAGCATCAGTGAAGACAGCTACTTCACAATGAACCAGTGACAACAAAGGCCAAACACAAATGAACACACATGGACAACATGTCATGAATGAACTAGCAAAGGCTAGTCATCAACATAACAGCAACACCAACCAGAAAAGGAGTAAACCAAAAATGCAGTGCATTCTCAAGTACACAGTGAAATCGCCACAGTCTCAAACTCGAATGAGAGACCGAACCAAGACATCAGCAACAACAACAGTAATGATACAAGAACAATATCACGAAGGAACCAGACCATAAAAAAAAAGTGTTTGGAAATGCAGCAAATACCCAATGGACAGAGATGCAACGAAACAGAGTTTCAAATATGCATGGTGATGCAACTTCAAGCAGAGAAGCAAGTTACAGAATGCATGAAACAGAAAAAAAAAATAAAAAAAAATTCGTATTTTTTTGAAATAGTCAGCAATTAAAAAGAGGAAAGTTTCTGACTTGTTATTCAAGAAGGATTGAAAGTTCTCAAAACAAAGCCGTATGAATCAGGTAAGTATCGAACGCATCAGGAAAGTCGTGTGCATCACGAAAGTGAATTTCAGGAAAGTATCGAGTTAATTAGTGTATTCGAATTCATATAAATACGAGTACCCAAGTATCATCATTGGCATGAATGAAAAAGCAATCGAATTCAAGCAATCGAATCTGAAAGCAAAAGATACAAACAACATACCAAGGCGAATTCAATTATCTCAAAGCAATCGAAGCCGAACCCTAATCAAGAGAAGCAGCCGAGCGCGACTCCAAGATCAATAGAGCGTCAATATCAAACGGCATCCAAATCCCTAATTTTGATCGAAGGACAAAAGCCCTAAATTATGATCGAAGAAGCCGCCATTCTCAAAAGGACCGAATAGAAAAAGAAGCGGGTCGAAATAATAAAAGGGGCCGGCCTTTTTAATTAGGGTTTTGTTAAGGGTTTTTTTTAAAGAGCTTTATCTTATTTTTAGTTTTGAATTTGTTTTTAATTTTTTAAATCTCTTTTCAAACCGTTGTATTTGCTAGTCGTGTGACTAGGGGACAAGCTACGTGGCGTAGCTTGAGAATTCGCAACTCAGTGGCTGAGTTGTGGCAGGGTTTTGAGCGTAGAGTTAGGTTAGTCAGTAGCGGGTGTCGTGAGTTTACGTGTGTAAGCGTGTGACTATCTAATTTCTAGTAGAAACCTTGGGGGCAGCACGTAGGCAGGTTTTTGCCGAAGCTGGGTAAATTCTGTGTCGTTCTATTTCTGCATTTATTATTCTGCTTTTATCTGTGCTGCTACTATTCTGTGATCTGTGTTGAAATTATTTTATAAGCTTCCGCAATTAATTTTTTATAATTTATACTATCACCCTATTCACCCCCCTCTAGGGTGAAATCGATCCTACAGAAGTGTGCCTCTGAAGAGGGGTTTTTGTTTCGTTTGCCAGGAACGTTGCATCTCACAGTTAAGTGGATCCACGGAGCAGACGCAAGCTACCTAACTGGATGTTTGTTTGCACAAATGATCACAATTAACTAGCGAGGGTCTGGAACCTTCACTTTGGGAAGGTGCCCCTTCGGTGGTCCCTCCAACCTTTTTGTTGAGAGACAAGATTCCATTTTGGCCGTTTTTTGTCTGCTTGCCCATGTCTTTTCACCATCTGCCCCTCAGCGATTCCTCGTTATCATTTCCAAGTACATGTTCCTTTCTTTTGTAAGTTGTTTGTTTTTTCCAGAGAAGTGTATTTCATTGTTAAGTGAATCCACTGGGCAGGCGCAAACTACTTAACTGGATGTCCGTTTGCACAAACGATCGCAATCAGTTAGCAAGAGCATGGAACCTCCACGTTAGGAAGGTGCCCCTTCGGTGGAATCACCAACTGTTTGTGAGAAGCACTTCTTATGTAGGAATTGAATCTGGGATTTTTGTGGCTTGACATTTGTTTGTTGAGTGATTTGTAGGAATCGCTTGGCCTTGTGATGTGTTGAATAGGTAAGCTTTGCTTTGATAGCCTGTAATATTAAATCGACATTTTAGCAATATATCTGAGATATTTGCATATCGAAATGGGACAAGCATTTTATAGTAGTAGAGAACACAAGATTTATAGTGGTTCGGCCAAGAACTAGGCATACATCCACTTTATAGTTCTTATTATTGATTCACACTGATTTTACAATGGCTTACAATACAAGAGTGATACATCCGCAATCATTTTACAAATTTAAGCATAGCTTCTAAGTAAAATATGGACGCAAGTGATTGCTGTTCCAGGCTCTCGAAATTGGATCTCCTTCGACAGTTGTGAGCTTGAAAGTGCCATCAAGAAGTTTTTTGCCTCTAACGTATGGCCCTTTCCAGTTTGGCACAAACACTCCTGTTGCTGTCATGACCCTTTTCAAGACTAGATCCCTAATTTCAAAGCTGCGTTGGCGAACTTTAGAATTGAAGTGCCTGGCTATCCTTGGTTGATGGGTTGCAACTTTGAGCTTAGCCTCTTTCCTTCTTTCATCAAGCAGGTCAAGTGCTTCAAGTTGCAGCTTTTCATTTTCGGCTTGGTTGAAATGAATTCTCCTATGTTAGGGGACCTCTATTTCAACTGGAATCATTGCTTCTGATCCATATGCTAATGAGAATGGAGTGTTCCCAATCGCAGTCTTGTGGGTAGTTCTGTATGCCCAAAGTGCTAGTGGCAGCTTATCGACCCAACCACCTTTTGCTTTTTCCAGCTGTTTTTTGATGGTTGATTTGATAATTTTGTTCACTGCTTCCACTTGCCCGTTTGCCTGTGGATGAGCCATTGCTGAGAAGCTTTTTTGGATGTTGAATCGCCTGCAAAAGTTCCGGAATTCTTCGCTTTCGAATTGGGTACCATTGTCTATGATTATCTTCTGAGGCACACCATACCTGCAAATGATATTTTTAGTCACAAAGTTTATCATCTTTTTAGAGGTAATAGTAGCCAATGGTTCAGATTCAGCCCATTTAGTGAAATAATCAACAGCAATAATATCATATTTGATTCCAGACTTGGCAATCGGCAAAGGCCCAATGAGATCTATCCCCCAAATGGCGAATGGCCATGGACGGACCATCTGTGTTATCTTAGTGGAAGGTGCTCTTGGGATTTTTGCAAATCTCTGGCATCTGTCACACTTTCGGGAGTAGCTAGCAGCGTCTCGATTAATATCCGGCCAAAAATTACCCATAGCGGAGAATTTTCTTTGCTAGAGTTTGGCCACCTGAATGATCCCCACACTCTCCTCCGTTCACCTCAGCTAAAATTGTCTTAGCCTCTTCCTTGGTTACACATTGGAGTAATGGCATCGAGAATCCTCGTCTGTACAACCGGCCGTCTTGAATTACATATCTCGAGGCTTTTCTTAACAGCTTCTGGTGCTCTTTTGAGTTTTCTAGCAGGGAGCCATGGAGTAGATATTCCTTGATCGAGGTCACCCACGATTCCTGCTCTTGAGATACAGCCATAATCCAGTCAATATCCATTTCATCAGTACTTGGAGCTGACAAGACTTCCACGGGGACCAATCCCAATGATTGAGCTTCACCAAAGCTTGAATATTTTGCGAGAGAATCTGTCTTCATGTTCTCTTCCCGGGGTATATGGCTTATTGTATAATGATCAAAATCATAGAGAAGTTCCCAGGCCTTTGACAAGTAAGCAGGCAGATTTCCTCCTTTAGTCTGAAACTCTTTCTTGACTTGGAATACAACAAGATGGGAATCACTGAAGATCTGCAATACTTTGATGTTCAGTTCTTTAGCAATCTTCAAGCCGACAATAAGAGCTTCATATTCTGCTTCATTATTTTTCGAAGGAAATTCTAATCTCAATGCATAGCACAATGACCTCCCTTCGGGGGTTTCAAGCATGACCCCAGCTCCGGAACAATAGTCATTTCTTGCACCATCAACATATAATTTCCATCGGATCAGGATGTCATCAGTCACCTCTTCCTCACTATCACCTTTATCTATGTATTCTATAATGAAATCTGCTAAAGCTTGTCCATTGATTGCTCTTCGAGGATGGTAGGTGATATTTTATTGGCTGAGTTCAATATTCCACTTCAAAGACGAAACAAAGTTTCAGGGCGAAATAGGACTTGCTTTAGAGGTTGATCAGTGAGGACTTTAATAGGATGAGCTTGGAAATATGGCCTCAACTTTCTGGACGCAATTAACAGACAATAGGCCAGCTTTTCCAGCTTTGAATAATTCATCTCTTCCCCAGTGAATCTTTTGCTGATGTAATAAACCGGGCGCTGAACTTTTGCGTCTTCCCGTACCAATGCTGCACTGAGAGCATGAGATGAAACCGCTAAATATATGAAAAGATATTCACCATTGTTGGGCTTAGAAAGTACTGGATGGTTTACCATGTGACGAATCAGTTCATCAAAAGCTTTCTTACATTCAGGAGTCCATTCAAAGTTTTTCTTTCCTTTCTTCAGAGCGTCAAAGAAGGGAATGCATTTATCAGTGGCCCTGGAAATAAACCGACTCAAAGCAGCTACTTTCCCATTGAGGCTTTGCAATTCCTTCTTTGTCCTAGGGGCTTTGACTTCTCTTAAAGCAGTAATCTGAGCAGGATTAGCTTCGATGCCCCTAGCACTCAATGAAACCCAACAATTTTCCGGACTCTACCCCGAATGAACATTTCAGAGGATTTAGCTTCATCCCATACTTTCGAAGGACCGCGAACATTTCTGCCAAGTGATCCATGTGGTCTACTGCCTTCTTCGATTTCACCAACATATCATCAACATATACTTCCATAGTCTTGCTAATCTGGGGTTTGAACATGCCATCAACAAGTCTTTGATAAGTTGCCCCCGCGTTCTTTAGTCCGAAGGGCATGACTTTATAGGAGTAAAGACCAACATCAGTGATGAATCTCGTATCATCCTGATCTGGCTCATGCATCGTGATTTGATAATATCCTGAGTAAGCATCCATAAAAGACAATAATTCATGCCCGAATGTTCCATCCACCAACTGATCAATCTGGGTAACGGAAAACAGTCCTTGGGGGCATGCTTTGTTCAAGTCTAAAAATTCGATGCATACTCTCCACTTTCCATTTTCTTTTTTAACCAACACCAGATTAGAAACCCAATCTGGATAAGTGGATTCTCTGATGAAGCCATTTTCCATGAGCCGATCTACTTCTTCTTTTAATGCTGTCGGCCTTTCAGGACCTTGGGTTCTTCTTTTCTGCTTTACGGGTGTGAATTTTGGATCAATATTCAAAGCATGCACTGCTATTTCTGGAGATAATCCACACATGTCGACATGACTCCAAGAGAATACATCCAGGTTTACTTTCAAGAATGATATCAAAATATTCGGAACCGTCACACTGAGTTGTGAACCCACATTCACGACCTTGTATGGATCATTCAGGTCAACAGGTATCGGCACCGTCACTTCCACCGGTACCACTCTACTCTCTCCTGCACTGGTTTTTCTGGGATCAATCTCTTTCCGTGCACCACTATGCTCACTAGTGCAGGGTCCACCCCGTAATTGCTACAAGGTGGGCTCTTTGATGCGGAGCGGAGCTGCCACACCCTTACCCATTCCTCTCTTCTTTGCCTCCCATAACTCTATGAAATAGCATTCTCGCCCGGCATTTTGGTCCCCCTTCACAACACCGACGCCATTATCAGTGGGGAACTTCATAGTTAGGCACCATGGGGCGAGAATGGCCTTGAATGCGGCAAGAGTCGGTCGACCCTAGAAGGCATTGTAAGCAGAGAATTCATCAACAATCACAAAAGTTTGTTTTCGGATCACCTTCTTTTTCTCTTCTCCAATCTCTAAAAAGAAATCAATAGTCCCTATAGGCTGTTTTGGTTCTCCAGTGAACCCAAAAATTTTCTGTGAGGAAGCTTGGACATCAGCCATGGGAATTTTTATCTGATCAAATGTCTTTCTGAAGAGGACATTGCAAGAGGCGCCGCAGTCAAAAAGCACCCTTCTTACAATGGCTGGTCCGATGCCTGCAGATGTCACCAAGGAATCCATGGTGTGAGCCTCAACACCAACAGAGTCTCTAGCCCGGAATATGATGTCATCGTTAAAAGTTCTTTGCTGTTTTAAAAGTGCAGCATCTTCCAAGACAAAAACATTTTCTTCCGCTGGGGTATATCTCAAAGCGTGAGCATATCTCTCCATCTCACCCCAACTTCTGTCCGTTGGGTGAGGACCCTCTGTGATAACATTAATGATATGCCTCTTAGATTCCTACACTGCAGTCCTCTCACCTGAGCCAAATTGATGAGCAGGAACTTGTTGCCCCTGAGTAAATGAGGTCGGGCCATTTCTGTTTCTCTTCACATATTGTTGTAGTTTATTCTGTCTCAACAGCTCTTCAATCAAATTCTTTAAATGACGACATTCATTAGTGTCATGGCCAGGTTGATTGTGGAACCGACAATATCTCCAATTATGCACAACATTTTTCCCAAGCTTCATCTCAGGTGGTTTGGGGTATTCAACAGCATCCTTGGTTGCGAGAAAGATAGTTTCTGGAGTATCAGTTAAAAGAGTAAAATCTGAAGGTTTAAAGTGGCGAGTTTTCTTCGCATCTTTCTGCTTTTTTCCACTGTCATTCTCCCTCTTCTGCCACTAGATTCCTTTTTGTTAGAGCAACATTGTTATTCTCAACTTCAGTCATGACTACTTTTGTTGGCACAGGAAGGCTTTCTAAGCGCATAAATTCGTCGGCCTTCTTGTAGAACTTCTCAAGTGAATTTGGCTCTTTCATCTTTAGCCATTTTCTGAATTCACTTGATTTGTCAATACCTCGCATCAAGTAAGTCAGAATCATCCGAGGCTCTGCATTATCAACTTCGGCCAAGGCTATATTAAAGCGGTTTAAGAAAGATTTAATAGACTCTCCAGGGCTTTGTTCGAGGCTGGATAGTGACATTATGTCCTTGGCCTTCGAAGCATGTAACCTGAACTGATCTTTGAATTTTCGAGTTAGGTCGGAGAACTGATCCACGGATCGAACTGGCAGCTTCATGAACCAAAGCAGGGCCACTCCCTCCAAGTACAAAGGAAAGTATCTGCACTTGATCTCGTCTATTGCTCTGGCTCCTGTCATATCCAGTCATATTTATATAAGAACTGGTTAGGATCGCTTGTCCCCCGATAAGCTGGAATAGTGGGGGGAACAAACTTCTTCGGAAATTCAGCCTTCAGAATTCTTTCAGTAAAAGGAGTCTTGTTTGGAGCAAACCCCCTGTCACTTTCATCTTCCACCCTTCGTATGCTCTCCCTCATAATTTGTCAAATCATTCCCGAGAGGTACTCCTCATCGTTTAGAGGCCCCGCGGGACAAACATCAGCTACTTTTTCGGAAGTTTGCCTGGACAAACGTTCACGAAGAGTTGGCTATGGCCTTGAACCTTCAGCTTGGGGAGGTGCCCCTTCGACGGTGCCAGCTGCCCTCTGAGGAACTTTTCCCTTGGGAATCAAAAACATCCTCAACAAAGGTTTATTCATTATTTTCTGGTTGTTGGTTAACTCCAAGCAAAGCATTCAACCTGTTCAATTCCATTTGTTGATACAACCCAAACACTACAGCATCCAATTCCGCCCTTGTGATTCCAACACTAAGAGCCGATTGATTTGACGCGGGAGAAGTAGCGGTGTTGTCATAAGCATCTCCAGATCTAGTAGATCTACTTTTTCTTTCAGGAGCCATAATTTCGGATAGACTTCTGGTTCTTAGGGAGAGTCTTTCAACAAATCTTTGTGAAGCAATGATGAGAGCACCATTGAGTTTAATTCTCCGTGAAAGCACCAAAAATGTTAACGCTAAAAATGTACGCTAACACCCCAGTGTGAGTTGTGATATAGCGAAAGCACCACCCGTTAGTACGGGAACTAAAAGAAAGTAGAAAATAGTAAAGAGACAACAATTTTTATAGCGGTTCGGCTCAAAGTCAAGCCTGCGTCCACTTAATCTCTTCTATTATTGATTTGATTACAAGTTTTGCAATAATTCTTCAATTACAACACCATTAAGGCAAGTACTTAGGACTTTGATGCAGAAAAGCTCTTTGAATTCATGTTGAATGAACTTGATCTATTTCTAAGGTTCTTTGAAGTGTCTTTGGTATTTGAAGTGTTGTAGAAGTCATGAAAATAGCAAAGTCTTGGCGTTCCAGAAAATCCCCCCCCCCAATGTGGAGTAGGCGGGGTATTTATAGGGGAGTTTCGGAGTTAGTTCGTGTGATGTAGGCCGTGGGCGGCTTAGGAGTTGAGTTAGGTCGTGGGCGACCTAATGGGTACGGGTTACGGCTTATAGTGGACGTGCGTTGGCTGGTAGGTCGCAGCGACCTATGGGGAATGAAAGGCGATCTATACGCTGTGGCATCAGGCGGAGCGACCTAAGATAGGCTTGGGAGAAGCAGCGACCTAATATAGGTTGGAGCGACCTATATACAAATGGCATAAGGAGACGCGGCTTATTTAGGTGCAACTGTGGGCTCATAACCCGCTAGGTCGCTAGGTCGCTACCTCATTGAGTCGCTGTAGTATTCAACCCACTGTCGTGTTTGAGTCGCTATGTCGTTGATCTATTTAGGTCGCTTAACTCGTTGAAAGCCGCTGGGAGGTTCAGTCGTTAACTCATTGCAATGTTAGCTCGCCAGATGTTATAGGTCGTAAGTCGCTTGGAGCTATGAACAGTTAAGTCGCCTGAGGTTTTGGAGTAGTTAACCCGTTGCTATGTTAGGTCTTTAAGTCGCCAGCTTTTCTTAAGCAGTTGGGTCGCCATCCAGAAAAGGGATTAACATGAACTATTTCGGTTTAACTCGAGCATTATAAAATATTAAATGGACGAGTCTAGACTATAATGAATGGGTTAAGTAAGAAAAATAACAGATGTAATGATATAAATCTCAAAGATGAACAAAAAAACCAGGAATTGAATAGTAACAAGAATGCTTTGATAAACTCCAAGGGTGTAATCACCAAATATGAAATACCAAAATAGCTTCTAAAAGAAAAAACCCCCCAAAATCATTTAGTGATAACACAAATAGCATTGAATCTATAAATCATAATAGAAATCAAGTAAATCACATAAAAGGGGGAAGGTGCTGAAAGTCCAAGATTGGTGAAATAAATTCACCTACATGCATGTAACTCTAAGATAGAAGCATGATTCTATAAACAATAAGATAGGTACGAGACCTATAAACATCAAGATAGGAACAAATACTATAATCTTCGAAATAGGTACAAGACCTATAAACACCAAAATAGGTACGAGACCTTTAAACATCAAGATAGGTACGAGACCTATAAAACTCCGAGGGCGATTCATAAACTCATTGAAAAGTGTCATATAACCTTGAATAGTAATCGAATAAATAACAACTGTGTGTCCCATACCACATGGGTTTAATTAAAAATTTATTATAGGTTAGCAAACCCTACTCGTTTGTACAAATGGGTCGATCGAACTTCTTCGGGAATTAATCGAAAATAAACACGAGTATTTCATACCATTCGGTTTATTAATCCATTTAAATCCGTTCCACATTTGATTGATGTCATGCAATTTTATAAAATAACTTACTTTGAAATCCTTTACCAAAATGTTGTTTTATATATATGTTGGAAAGCCCTTGCTAATATATATAAGTACAATTTAAACCATTGTTCCAAGTCAACTTTAAAGCCATTATTATTATAAATAAATATATTATATATATATATATAATTTTCCAAATATCATTTGTAGAAAATATATTCATACTTAAAATGATTTAAGATAACGGTTTGGATTGAAAACAATTCTTTTGAAAACTCTAGTTGAAAATGAACGAAGGAAAGTGTGTGTTATGTCATGGATCCACAAAGCAATTCTATGGTATAATAACTACAAGATGAATTCCCAAATGTGTATATTAAAATCTAGAAACAACATTAAAATCGGCATACAAAACAGCACGAAAATGAAGAAAATAGGTTAAAGCGATCTCACGATTGACTGGAGGAGCAAATAATAATAAACGGAGCCCGAAATGGAGTGACCTAGGTCCCTACTTAGGCCATGACCAGTCGATCAGTCATCATGACAAGTGCATCGGTTGGAACACCTAGGTTGAGCCTCCGGCATCTCCGATGGTGCTCTGATTGCCAGTTGATTTCTTCGCTGATTTTTGCCATGGCTTCTAATATACTAAATTACCTAACATATAAGAATAAAAAACTATGATGGAATTTAGTTCATGATCATATGAAATGGATTTTCGTCAAATAGAAAGTCAAGTTTCATATGACAAGAAAATCAACACAAAATTGAGATCATCACAACACCAAATTCATCCATAACAATAGTGATAATCATTCATTTATAGGCTAGAAGTGTGAGATTAACTCACCAAATTTAACTTGAATAAATGATTTGAACCTAGGTTCTACCCAGCTAAATAGTTTCAGCTACAACCTTGGTTCAATTTTGAACAGTGGCAAAAGCATGAATTGCAATCATGATCAAAGCTGAGATTAAAGACCCAATAGATGTAATATATGATGGTAGAGATTACCTTAGCTTTACATCTTCTATTAATAATCAAAATCCCTTTGATTTAAGCTAGATTTAATCTAGTTTCTAAGGTTCGCAAATAAGGTTACTTTATTTTTAGATTTTTGACCTTGGCCGAAAAGAGAGGGCGATGAAGGAAAATAGGATTATGTGTATTGTTATTCATCCTCTATATGGGTTTGACAGGTACTCTATAACCAAGTAAGAAAATGTTTATGAATTGCTATTGCTTTCTCACATGAAACACATATTAATACTCAACTATGTTTATAGAAGCATTGATCAATTTTCGTCAAATTTTACCCAAGCTCCAACATATTAAACATTCCTTTTTCTATAAATATTGAGATATTTTATACAATTAAATATTGCTTTTGAAATGAAAAGCTATTCGTAGTATTTTTTATATAAAATAAACTACTAATTATATGAATCTCGTTGAAAACAAAAGATTTTTGTTGTAGATCTCCTATTAAAGTAAATGAGAAAACAAACCCTTGAAGAAATTCGTTTATAAAATATAAAAATTATTTCCATATAATTATTTACTCATTTTCTTCGAGATTGTCATTATATTATTAAATATGAGAATTAAATTACATAAAAGGATGATTTATTAAATTCCCAATTTAATT
The DNA here is from genome assembly GCA_030765085.1 of Allium cepa. NCBI lineage: Eukaryota > Viridiplantae > Streptophyta > Magnoliopsida > Asparagales > Amaryllidaceae > Allium > Allium cepa. The sequence goes on from CM060944.1 coordinate 271,555,917, forward strand.
TATTCCAAATCCATTTAAAATTTGTAAACACAATTACTATAAATTCTCTAAATTCATTTAGTTAATTAAACATTATTAATTAAATCATTTTTCATATTTTAATTCAGGTAATCTCGACCAGGGTTGTTATAACTGTAATCAAAGTTATTAAGTACTGATGATGTTCTCCATCGTAACATCGCTGCTTATTAAAACTGCCTTATAAGGGAAACACAAGTTATAATTGTTGCCGAGATTCAATGCGGTTAAAATGTAAACTCTTATGAACATGCTTGGGAGACACCATACATCTATATATGCGATGTTGATGATTATCATCATTGATATCCACAAATGCATTTAATGCCTCATTTAGTAAGCCAATAGAGTAGCATTCTTAATGATCGATGAAGCTGCTAATGCCAAAGCCAATGGATGCCGAAGCTTGTCACTTGTCGAACCATATAAATATGGACCTAGGGGCCTCATGGAAGGGGTTGATTTCTCTCTTCTCATTTCTTACCTTTTAAACTATGTAAACTCTAAATTGAATCGGGATATTTCCTATTGCAGCACTTGAACAATTGTACACATAAGGATTTGTGAAATTAAACAAGGACATAGCGTTTTTGACTTGATTTGGACTATGAATTGCAGTGACATTGTACATCGATCGATATGGACTAGTAACTTGTATAAAATTATGAATTTCCTTAAACTTATGATTTGACTTGTACCGTGCATACTGAATCAAACATCGACCTTCAAACTGCCTCGAGAGCTCTAAAATGACGATGACTAAACTTGAAGTTAACATGGATGTATACTTCGATTTAATGACTTTGGTTAGCCTAGATAAGGCCTCACTTTGATGTTGCCCTATTCTTTACATACTTTTGGGGTTAGCATATTTATTTGTTACCAGACTACTTCACCAAATAGGTAGAGGTAAAACCCCTAGCTACGTTTACCATAAAGAAGGTAGTCACTTTTGTGGTAAGAATCATAATCACTAGGTTCAGAATCCCCCACAAAATAATTTTTGGTAATGGAACCCAGTTTGAAAGCAAGAAATTTATAAGCTCTGTGAAAAGAATGGCATAATTAAAATTTTCTCATTCATTGTGCACCCACAAGAAAACGGGTAAGTCAGAGTAGCAAACAAAACTATCAAGAAGTTACTTAAGAAAAGACCGAAGAAGGCAAAGGGGAAGTGGGTAGAGGAATTGTCTTTGGTACTATGGGCTTTTGGGGTATCAATTAGATCCCCAACCAATCATACCCTATTTTCCTTAACCTATGGATACGAAGCAATGCTTCCCGTCGAAGTAGAAGTCCTATCACATAGAAGAATACCGTACATGATCAAGAAGAACATGAAGCTAAAGAAAGCTGCACTCGATCTCATTCAAGAAAGAAGAGATGTGGCAGCAGTTGGGTCTGCTGCATGTTTGCACATGATAGCGAAAAATTACAATGTTAAGCTTTAGGAGAGGAACTTCTGCAAGGGAGATTAGGTACTACGATGAGTAATGGAAACACAAAAGTCCTAATGGACAGAGCTCTGGTCCCAAATTTTTAAGAACCACTAGTTCTAGCAGAAGTTTAAAATAACGGTGCTTACTGACTGTTAATACCCGATGGAAACCAAGTTCCTAAAACATGGAACTTGTAGAAACCTCAGGCCTTATTTTGTAATTTATGTTACTTGCGTAACAAATATTGTATTTATTATGAAAAGTACTACTAGAATGAACTAGATGCAGTAATATTGGACAGCCCGAACCAATTAAAGAATATGTCTATGTTAATTTATCTAACACACTTAACAATAAATTGGCCATAGGGACGTTGGATGGCCCAAACTAGTACAAAAATATCTCTGTGTTGATTTATCGAACATAGTTAACACTTATATGAGGCGTAAGGATATTAGATGGCCTGAACTAATAAAAAAAACCATTCACATGAATTAAAAAGGTCATAATTACATGGCCTGAATTCACAGTCAAAATATAGTCCACCCCTAAATGGCAACGGGAATCATGCCAAACGCACGAATATGAAACCGACCCCAAACAGTGGGGCAGATCATACCAAGCATGTAATAAAACATGCATGTCAAAAGCACAGTTTAAGGTCCAAGAATTACCCCAAGAGCCAAGCAAAAATGTCAAGAAGAGACGACACATGAGATATATAACAACCTACAAATTAGATGCAATTCTAGAAACTGTATAACGACCCATAATTTTCGATGATTCAAAAATGTTAATTTAATCAAGATTTGTGAATAAATATTAGAAGATTTAAAAAAATTTGTAATTTATTTAACGAAATAATAACTCAAGTGAAACTCAACAGTGTTATTTATAGTTAACGATTTTCAACTTGAATGAAATTCCAATTAGTTGAAATAAGGTAAATGTATACTTGGTAATGAATTTAATATAAGAAAAGGAACGTAAATATTGAATTCATTAATGAATTAATAATAATAAATAGTAATTGAATAAAATCAATGTTCTGTAAGTAATTATAATATTGGAAATGATAACTTATAAAAGTATGATTAAGAGTTAGTTGCAATAATTATTATAGGTTACCGATATATTTTTAATCCATTAAATTGAATTGGAATCAATTGCAATAAATCTAAACAAAATATTACGCTAATGTTAATTAAGGTAATATTTGGAAATAATGTTAATGTTATTCATAATAAGACAATTTCTTGAATTGAAAGAACGGAAATAAAGATTTATCAATTTATTGGGATTTGAACTATAATAATTGGATTAATTGCAATTAAATGAAATTAAATATCTAAATATTGGGTTAATCGAAATTAAGATGGAATCCCTCCTACAACTAGGAGTAGGGCAAGTGTGTCTCATCCCTCATCATAGTTTTTTATGAATACAATTGCTTCTTGGAATATTCGGGGTGCCCATAACCCTATCAAACTCGATCATGTTAAGTCCCTGATCAAAGATCACAACATAAAAATTTTTGCCATCTTGGAAGCCAAACTTTCTCTCCCTTTAACCCAAAAAGCAGCAAAATATATCAACCCTGCTTGACATGTTAATCATAACCTTGTTCAATCTCCTTATGGCAGAATTCTTATTGTCCATGACCCTCTATCATTCGCTCTCTTCCCTATAATGTGTACTTCCCAGCTGATCCACTTTCATGCCATCTTCCTTCCTCTACAACTTTCGTTTTACTTAACCGTTGTTTATGCACATAATGCTAGCGCTTCAAGGCAATTGCTTCTAAATCTACTCCCTTCTCTACGTCAGAACTCCCATCCTTGGCTTGCTATGGGTGACTTCAACTGCTGTTTAACATTGAATGATAAAATGGGAGGGAAGCCTCTAATGCCGCGGGATATTTCTCCTCTTAATATCTCCATTACTGACTCTGAACTACTCCCCATTACCCGCTCTGGTGTTCCCTTCTCTTGGAACAACAGGAGCCGGTCTGGGATCAGAACGTCCACCAACATTGACATGTCCTTTGGTAATGCTCCTGCCTTATCCTTGTGGCCTGCTGCCTCTTCTTTTTTGCCTCAACCTATCTTATCTGACCACTCCCTTATCATTCTCTCTCCCACCTTGTTGCCGTGTAGAGGGAAAAAAGCTTTTAAATTTTTCAATGCTTGGGTCAGGGATCCGGATTGCAATAACATTATAACTACTGCTTGGTCTACCACTTATTATGGCAATCCTATGTTTGTTTTATGTAGGAAACTAAAGGCTACTAAGCACGCTTTAAGACAATGGGCTTCTCAAAAGTTAGGTAATGGATCCCTCTCATCTTCGATACCTAAGGTTTAGCTTAAAATGCGCAAAAACTTCTTGATGAGGATCCCTCAAATCCAATTCTTGCCCAGAATGAATCCAACCTTTTTCAACAACACTATGATGCATTAAATTCTGAAGCTAGTATGATGAAGAAAAAGCTGCACCAGAAGTGGGTTGACGAAGGAGATAGAAACTCTGCTTTTTTCCATGCTTCTATCAATGACAATCAAGCTAGAGACCATATCCATTCTCTTTGGGAAGATAATGGTATTCTCCTTTCATCTGTTGATGAGATTGACCAACAATTGTTTCATCATTTTTCCATGCTTTTAGGCAACTCAGATAATTTGGAACCTGACCTTGATAGTCTGAATAGCTTATCGCTTCCTATGCTAAACACTGAAATGGAAAACATGCTTGTTCAAAAGGTTTCTGACCATGAAATTAAAGATGCCCTATTTGCTTTGAATTCCTCTTCGATTGGTGGGCCTGATGGATTCAATGTTTTCTATTTTAAGGCAAGTTGGCCGATTGTTAGTCAACTATTTTTGGCGGCCGTCAATAATTTTTTTAATAAGTTTAAAATGCTTCGTGAAATTAATGCAACAAAACTTGTCTAATCCCTAAGGTTAGGCCTATTGAAAATGCTTCATCCTTACGACTAATTTCATGCTGTAACGTTGTTTATAAGTGAGTTTCCAAGATTCTAGCTTCTAGACTTTTCGTTGTGCTGCCTTCCATTATCAATTCGAAGCAGTCTGCTTTCATCCCGAAGAGGAACACTCTTGACAACATAATGATAGCTCATGAACTTATCAATGGGTATGGTAGAATTTGGATCTCCCTTAGATCAATGCTTAAGCTTGACATTAGCAAAGCGTATGATAGCTTGCATTGGACCACCATTGTTCGTGTTATGTCGTTAATAGGTTTCCCTAAGTTGTTTGTTACGTGGATGTATGCTTGTATATCTACTCCCACTTTCTCTCTTTGCTACAATGGGAAGACTTCTGGATTCTTTAAAGGGAAGCAAGGGGTTCGCCAGGGGGATCCCATATCCTCCTATATCTTTATAACAGTTTTGGAAGTGCTGACTTGTATGTTGTCTTCAAAATTTGTAGATAAGAGGATTTCTTATCACCCAAAATGCAATCAGCTTCAAATATCCTCGCTTTTCTTCACGGATGATGTCATGATTTTCACAAAGCCTAATGAACATTCTATCGCTGGCATTCTTGAGACTCTTTATGCCTTTTTTCTTGCTACTGGGTTAAAAATCAATCGCTCAAAATCCCATATTCTCATCTCTAGACTTGGTTCATCTTCCATGGCTAGGTTGGTTTCTCTATCTGGTCTTCAGCTAATAGAAAATAACATGACATATCTTGGTCTCCCTCTTTGTACGTCCAGAGTTACCAGAGCTGACTGCATTAACCTTTATGATAAAATCATTTCGAAGTTGAACTCTTGGACATCCAGATATCTATCTATGGCCGGAAGATTGGTGCTTGTTAAGTCAGTTTGCTTTTCTATGACTGTGTATTAGGCTCGAACTTTTATTCTGCCCTTTAAATTGCTCACCATGATCAGAGCTGTTATGCTCAGATTTCTTTGGACGGGATCTATACATAATAGGAAGCTGATTCCTCTGTCATTCTCGAGTTTGAAAAAACCGCAAAGCAAGGGTGGTCTTGGAATCATCAAAATTGAGTTATGGAATAAAGCTGCTGTTAGTACCCATATTGAAGCTTTATTACAAAAAAGAAACAGCCTTTAGGTTCGATGGGCTTGGAATTACCATGTTAAGTCTGGGAATTTCTGGTCTATGAATGTCACACAAGGTACGAGTTGGATATGGCACAAAATTCTTAGTATGAGAAGTACTTTCCTTCCTATTGTTAAATACACATTGTCCCCTGACTACTTAGTGAGCTTTTGGAAGGATCCATGGGTAAAGGAAGTCTTGGTCTTGGAAACTATGTTGACTTCCCAAGAAAGGCTACAATTTTTGATTGGATGTAATGCTCGTACTGTGGACTTCATTGATAATGGGAAGCTGTGCACTCCTACCTCAAGCAATCAGGTTGTTAACTCTTTATGAAGGAGTTTGTGTGATTATGTTGTGTCTTTGAACAATGAGACTGGTGTTTCTTGGAATAGGAGACCTCATAAGATTGGCAGGGTTTATGATTATCTCCTGCGCGCCGATTCTTTTTCTTCATTTCCTTGGGCTAAGGTTTGCTGGTCTTCCCATTCACCTGCTGGGGATAACATGATGTTCTAGAGAATATTGCACAAAGCTATACTGACTAGGGATAAATTGTTGTTTACTGGCCTGGTCACTGATCATCTTTGTCCCTTCTGAAGCTCGTGCCCTGAATCTACTAACCATATTTTCTTTGAATATGAATACTTATCCAATATGATTACTTCCCTGATGTAGAAAGTTGGCATTTCGAGATTTTGTGGCTGTTCATCTACTGCCTGGATTCTGCTGTTAGTGGCGATGAGGTGGAGACCTAATGTCAAGAACATTATCTTCTTTGTCCTTAAAATTTATGTAAGAACTGTATGGTTTGAAAGGAACTCACGACGCTTCTCTAGCGAGGCCTCTACTGCGCAAAAACTTTGGCTAAAAGTAATGGCGAATATTGCTTTTGGTATCAGATTCTCTCGGCATGCATTTTTGCCACATAATAATGACTTTTGGAATTGACTTTGGGCTTCTTGTAGCTATATGCAGTTTGGTGTTTCAGTTTGTTCGTGCACGTTTTTGTGCATGTTTGCCTACTTGGTTTAGTCCTGCTTGCCTCCTCTAGTTTGGGTTTTGTTTATTGTCTTTGTTGGCCCTATTTGTGTCTTGTGTTTTTGCTTGCTTGTCCTTGCAATTGCTTGCATGTAATTTTCACGGAAAAAGCATTTTTTTGTCGTGGTCTTCTTTTTGTCAATAAACTACGGTAGGGGTCCAGTCAACCTCGTTTGCCTTGCAAAAAAAATTAAGATGGAATTTGAGAATATTAATGTAATAGATCAGGAATCCTATGTTAATTTCATCCATTTGACAGTAATGAAGTGAATAATAGAATGAAAAGTAAATTAAATGGAATTATTGAAAATTAAATTTATAATTTCTAAATTTAACAAAATTGAGGTTAACACTGAAATTAATAAGTCAATCAACCATAAATTAACATCTAAATTTATTTAAATTAGTGTAAATGATTAAGAAATTTAAAAACGATAAAAATTGTCAATTATAAAATTGAAATGGAAAATTTAATTTAATTAATTAAGGATTAATTTATTTAATTAATGTAAAAATAGCAATTTTCGCCACTGACTAGGATTTCGATGAAACTAGTTTCACCAGATCCGTAACGGTGAATTATAGTAGGATTTCAAGTTTTGTAACGATAGGACTTGTCGTTTGATCGTACGGGCTCGAAACGCCTAGAAATCAATTAAATTGAAATCAATTGAAATCAATTTGAAATAACTTGATTTTAGCATAACTTCTTTATACGATGGAATTTGGACTTGAAACCTGTTCCATTGATTTTAAAATATTTTAAAACATCTATTTTGATATATGGGTTGACCCAATTTCGTTCCGTAGTCAGAACGGGGTTTTGGGCCGATATCATTCAATCAAGTATGATCCATTCGTTTTATTTTCAACCATGCCTATATATATCCAGTCATAAACCCTAGTAGCCTTTCTATTTCTCATTTCTGTACATATAGAAATTTCTGTTGCTCTTCTTTCTCAATGGCAGACAAACCCTAAAATTCACAACCTAGTTTCAATCCAAAATTGAACTTCAAAATTCAAAGCCCTCAATATATATTAAATTCTATATGGATTTGAAGTTATCAACAAGCACAAGTCAAATATATGATTCGTTTTTCAATCTGGGTTTCGTTGTGGCCAAAAATTGATGAACTATTCACGGCCGTTCGTTTTACGCTTTGTGATCTGTAGTCGATTGTCGATTCGAGGGTAGGGTTTGGTGGAGAGGACGAAGGGGAGTTCATTGACATAGTTGGTTCGTCGATTCGACGGTCAAATCGTAGCAAAAAATTAGGTTAGGGTACAAATTAGATGGCGGCGGCTAGGGGGTTTCTCGTTGATCGGCATCGCCTCGATGGTGGAGGATGGTGGCGCGAGGGTGGGCGATTCACCTGGGACGTGGGCGTGGTCGTGTTGGCGTTGCGCGGTGACATTTGTGGTGGCGGCTAGGTCGGCTTATCGCATTTTGTTAGGGTTTCTTCGTGTGCTCGTGCCTTCCTGGGAACATAGTGTGGAGGTGACGTGTTTTTCATTTATTAATATTTTATAATTTCTAAATTAAATCGTTTAATGTTCTAACGCATATAACTCTCACCTACGAGGTCCGATTTACGCGCAGTTTTCTCCGCTAGGATCGTATTGGAATTACGGACATTTTGACGCTTGTTTGGACAAATTATGAGACTGGTCAAATTTTGGGCTTATTTTGAATTTAAATTCAAAAGGTGTGTGTTTTAACCCACTTACAACTTCTAAAATTTCTTAGGTTTGTTAAATTGATTTATGATGTAATTAGAAATTTATTTATAACTGTTTGACATATTTTGAATCATCATCTCAGTTTATTTGAATTTATCTGGATAAAACAGTTATTTGATTTATTATTGAATATAAACTGCCAGTAAATACCTGTTATTTATTATCTGTTCTATATTGATGTTATTGATTGAATTGGATGATGATTTTGATAAATGTTTGATGATTGATATTGGATGAATCGATGTTGTATTCTATACTGCTATAAACTACAAGTTGTTATGGATTTTTATTTCATTCGGAATTGTGGTTTGAAATGATATATAACCGTATTTATATTTTAAATTACGGATTGAAATGATAAATATACATATCACTTGACCATAGGATAGAAAATTATATGCAGACACCATGGTCTGTATATAAAAATATTTTGAAATGATTTCTACGGTTTCATAAAGAAATATATGGTTTTAGATAAATGTTGATTTTAGATATTATGTAAATGTTATTTTATCCTTGATTTTAAGCTATGTATACTTTGATGTAGAATAAGCTTAATAATAAGTGTCATGGCCCATTTTTCCATACCCTTTGAATCGACAATAAACCACACATGTCCAACTCAAATTGCACAAAAATACGGAACATGAAGGGTAATAAAGAAAAATAGACAGAACAGAATCTCACACGAATGGAATAACATATATTATTTCAATAATAATGTTTACAACGGAAATTTTTTAAATACATATATCAGAGTCTAACCTAAATTCAGCTTGGACAGTAATAAACATCTGTCCTTACAGTTGCTAACAAACATCAAACTAAAACTAACAAACCACAACGGATAAAATAATACGTCCATACGATAATGAAGAACTCCAGCTCTCCTCTGGAAACTCCAACCATATTCAACTAAAACTGAAACTACTCGGATCTGACCCGAGTATTGAAAATACACAGATCAGGCTTAATAAACTAGCGTGAGATACTCGAAATTTAAAATGACTATGTTATCAAAATCTTGGAAAGAAGGGTATCTCATAAGACCACACTTACACATAAACACGGATGAGTTTTTACCTTATGATAACCAAAGTACTTTTATATCAAAACCTTTAATATTATTTCTAATGACATCTCTTTGAAAACATTTGCAAATAAACTTATTTAAATAAGGTATCAATATATAGACTAAGTCTAACGGAATATATCCGGACTGGATCAACGGAATATACCGAACGGAATATATAATACCAAAAGGGGTAGCTGGAATGTTTGCAAGTCATTACAACTATTTTGGACTACAATCAAAATCGTAAATCTCATATTGGGGTTGGATTTCCAACATGATAGGAAACTAGTGGAAAGATCAATCTGTATCACGACTTACGTCCATGACTCGGACGCCGTTATACAACAACACAAATGGTTAAAAGTGGATGTAATCAGTTAAGAACATCAAAGGACTCAAACTTCATGCATCCCTGCCATGAGGCCCAAACGTATCTGGTATATGGGGCACAAAACTTCTGATAACCCAAATCACTACTATCTGAAATGCGAGCATACATCTGACCACATAGAATCCCATCATAACCAGGGTGTGAGGCTCACGAGGCTACGCTCAATTTCTTTAAAGCCACGTTTTTCATACAAAACAACGCTTTGATCATAACAGGTTCCACTTTGAATGCCACACTGCCATTCCTTTGATTACTATTTGACTCCCACAAAAATACAACCTCTGAGCTCGTAAGTCTCAGAGAAGGGTGTTAAGCGAAGAGAAGTTGCTTCTCCGCCACCACAGATGTACATTTTTAAAAGACAAACGTTGTGTCTCAGAAATTCAATGTCGGACATTCGTCCATACAAGTTCATTCTGAGACTGAACGAAACCGAAGGCACTCTCCTACTACCACTAGTAGCGTGTAGTTCTTGCAATCCAAAAAATCTCCACAACGAGGAGACCACTCCTATAAATAACTCTATAATTGGAGCTACCCAGAGCATGTTCAACAAACAGTCCTCACGCTATAAAGATCCACGGTCTTCAATAATCATCATCTTCGACATGTCTTCACTTTCGAACGTATACATTGATTTGAAGTGGTTTTCGGATAGGAATCATCCAAATCCGACTCCGGTTCCTTCAAAGCCAATCATCGCTTTAAAAATGTTAATTTCATAAATGGATATCGATTATCAATCAAGTACTTCATCTTTTATTTAAATCAAATATCTTTCTTAGATATATTCTTTTCAATTTATTCAATTTTCTTCTTAAATGTATATGGAATCATTAAGCCTCATTTATAAAATCATTTATTTTATTTAAACCTTTCTTAAATCTTGAAATAATTCCAAATCATTTCTCTTTTACTTAGGAAAACCTTTTCAAATCATTCATTGAATCTTAATTAATGAATTCTTATATTCAAGTTATAACTTTTAACTTAGGGTAAATATTTCCAAATTATTCATTAAATCTTAATCAAAGATTTCTTATATTCAAGTTATAACTTTTTACTTAGGGAAAATATTCCCAAATCATTCATTAAATCTTAATCAAAGATTTCTTATATTCAAGTTATAACTTTTAACTTAGGGAAAATATTCCCAAATCATTCATTAAATCTTAATCAAAGATTTCTTATATTCAAGTTATAACTTTTAACTTAGGAAAAATATTCCCAAATCATTCATTAAATCTTAATCAAAGATTTCTTTCTTAACTTCAAATCATATTCTTGCAAATCAAAGATTTTCATAATAGAGCACTATTGACATCTTAGATATGGTAAATTTCACCTCTAGGGACTAATGGCTAGTTTCACCTCCAGGGACTAATGACAAATTTCACCTCTAGGGACTAATGGCAAGTAATCCTACATCATGAAGATCTTTCTCATCAATGGTCATTTTCTTCAATATATTATATTTTAAAAATCAGTTTGAAGGGATTTTCGGATATGAATCACCCAAACCCGATCTCGGTTCCTTTGTACAAACCATCGAATAAACTACGTTAAGTGGTTATTTAACATTCAAAGAATTGTTTCTTTTTTTTTATCTTGGAAAAACTTGAATATGATCTTTTAAAGCATCCGGGCTTTCCTTTCGATCTATTCCACCCCTCGCCTAAAAAGAGAAAACATAGGCTATGTAAGTTCAGGGTATAGGTTGCTCCATCCCTAACCTTAGTTAAACACCTTGTTTTATCTTCCCAGATCTTACAGGCGGGACAAATGTACTAGTCGTTTCCGCATACTCAGTTTTTAATCTTTATTTTGGAAATGATTTATTAAACTTCTAAATCGTTATTTAAAATACTTTATTATTCTTTTAAAAACATTCATAATTGATTTTACGAAATATCATTGCGTTTAAACTCATATTCAAAACGTTACAGAATTCGCAGCATAAAACTGCTGTAGAAAATGCTATATAAGCTTATTTGATTTAAACAACATTTTAATATTTTAAAATTCATATTTTCCATTCCAAATATCTTTTAAACCATTTTAATAGATTTATCTAATTTATTTCATATTTTCAATCATTTAAAAATATCACTTATAAATAAATTCCATTTTGGATTACGAACTACAAAACAATGATGTTTTTAGAAAATTGTTTTAGACATATTTCAAACTCTACTTGATAAAATCTTGATTTTCTTTCTTTGTTGGAAAACTATTGTCATTTTGGACCAAAGAATTTTTATTTCGAAGAAATTCGAATTATAAATCATTCTCTTCATTAATTTGAAGTTACGGGTCGAAATTTACGAACTACCGCTACATGACAAGCTCAATTTTGAGCAACTTTGTGAATTGCTTCGGAACTTGTCCGAAACACTTCAAATTTGTTTTAAACCATATTTAAACTATTTTAAATCATTTAAAATCATTAAGAGGCTAAATAACTTCCATACACACATTTATATGAATTTAATTTCCATCGAATTAACTATGGTTAATTACTAATCATTTCTCTTATCATTTATCAAACAAGTTATCAACCAAATAAACAATCATATAATAAACCTATTTTACGACTAAGTTATCAAACATTCATTCAACATATTTAAACTTTCAAATCATTATACTTGAAATAATTTATGGATTTATCAATAAACAAGAGTACTCACCTTTAACCAAATTGTTCACTTCCTACCAACATTCATATCAACAACACTTCACTTAAACTTCAACTAATCAACTTCTACTCTATTTTTTTTGCTTTAAGCCATCGATCACTTCTTCCAAACTCCCAAAAATCTGGCGGAGCATCCGCAGCACCTTGAATTTGCTCATATCTCTTTGGAATGAAATTGGCGGCACTTCCTTCTCTTTGTTTTTCTTCGAAGCTTCACAACTTGCTTCTCCTACTTGATTGGTTCGGCCACACCCTCCTCCTCCCCTTCTCCTTTGTTTCATCGCTTTATAGATGCTAATGGTATCTTACGGTCTTTGGCAAAGTTTGGTGGTGTTTGGAGTAGATTTGATATGATTCTGAAAAAGTTAGTAAGGATTTGGAAGAGAAGAAGAAGTCATTAAAGCTCTAAAGAATAAGAAGAAGAGAGCTTAGAAAATAAAGACGAAAAAGAATGAAAAGTGTGAAAAAGAAGTGAGAAAATTTATAGAAAAAGAAATGAAGTGGTAAGTTACCAAAATATCCCTTTATCAAAATACCAAAATAACCATACTTATTTCTAAAGTAATATTTATTTTTTCGACACTTAACATCACATTTCAAATCATTACTTTACGTCATTTTTACTTAGATATTAAGTAAAGTAAGTAATAATTATGTTTATTTGATTTGATGTTTTACTTTTTGATTTGAAATGACTTTTTTGTCTTTTTGTGCTTACTTTTTCTTAATTGTTTTCTAGAAGTTTCTAACATTGTTTAGTAAAAGTGAACTTGATTGGTGAATTAATTAATACTTATACTATTTGAATACATATTCATATATAAGAAAATAAAGGTGCGACGACGTTGCGACAACTTTTAATCGACAAAACGTCGTTTTTCAACAAAATGTTTTACGGTCACATTTTAACATTTTAGTTAAACTATTTATTTATGTAAACCAAATTTAAAAATGAACTTTTTACTTTTTTAAATAAATAAAAACATGTCTCTTTATATTTTAAAATCATATTTAAATAATATCAATATCTCTATTTTTACAGTGTATGTAAAACAGACAAAATGCGACAAAATTTGGTTATTTTTGTAAAAGGATATTAACATACTTATAAATATTTTAATATACTTTTATTATGTTTATCAGATATTTTAAATAAGATTTATCTTTTTAAATAAATATTTAAACCTATTTATTTAAGCATTTATTTATTTTTTACAAAACTTAACTATTGTGGATTTGTTCTAAAATCCAATTTATACTTTTTAAATTATTAATTATAAGAATAAATAATTTCTCTATTATTATCTATTATATTTAACTTATTTATTTAAGTTTTAAACCTTCTTAAACGAAATCTCTCATTTTCGTAGTAGCGAAATTACGGGTCGTTACATTCTCCCCTACTTAAAAGAATTTCTTCTTCGAAATTGCCCCAACAAAAGATTGCCCAAAACCTTTATCTTCAAACTTAATTCCATATAATATACACATATCAATCGTATGAAATATCTTATTCGATCTCCTATTCGAATACACAACTTTATTTTTGAACTAGTATCGATCCCCCGATTCTCTAGTGTGGACTTTAATCAGGCTCTTTGCTCAGAAACCTTTGCTTTCCTTGCATAGTTCTCAACTATGATAGAAAAATCAAGTTCCCAATCATAAACCCTAATCAATGTTCGCCGTCAAGAATCGAGTGATAAAGCCTTTCTCATATTGGTGTAAACACCTTGAAGTTCCGTACTCGGATATTAGATCAAAATTTGTGTGACGAAATGATCAACATATAACATATGTATTTATTAACTTTTTTTAAAAATTTCATAAACTTTGCTTAAGTTTAAACATTTTATAAATGTGCTTCTTTATATAATCCCCTTAATTATTTATTTTTGAATATTTTTATTAATGGAATACATTCCAAAAAACCATTTTTCACTCAAAGATAATTTTTCTGTATTATAATTCCCATAATCCTTTAACTTAGTATATTTACTTTAACGCCAATGTTATTTATGAATCATTTCATAAAACTATTGCTTAAGTTTATTTCATTTTATAACTTATGTAAATGAATCACATTCTAAAGGCTTAAGTCAAATCCTTAATCAATGTTGGAATTTATTAATAAAACATTTTCTAGGTTATAATTTCCTTTTTTGTTTATAATCACATTTATAAATTATACTTATCTAATTTCATTTACTCAGAGTATTTCATAATTATTTAGTTTTCATAAATTCCTTAGCTCCAGGTTAGGTATGATTCGAAAATTTTCGACTGCCCAAAATCGTCGGAAATCGCGCTTTATCTTATCAATTAGTGATCCTAATTTATCTTTGGTTTAAAAACTTGTATAAAGATTACTAATCAATTTATCAGTCAATGGTTCACATTATTTCCTTGACTTAAAAAAATTACATAGATCGAGTAACTCCAAAACAATCTAAGGAGCTATGATTACCAATAGTATTATATATCCACTTAACAAGAAGAGTAATACTTAAGAGAAGTGCTTACCATCCGAACACATCATTTGCCCATTTTTAGTTTATTTTCGAGCCAATCGAATTTGTTATCATAAAATATCTCTTTTTATATTTGAAATAATAACATTTTCAAAATCCTTTAGAGATTACTTTGTAAAACCTATCTTATAAATTCATTTTATTTTATATTAATTAACTTCATTTAAATTACCATAATTTTTTAAATTACTTGAATTTAAATTCTCATTCCTTTTATATTTATCTTTTTAACAATCATTTAAATACATTTTTATCTTATGTCTTCATCCCTTAAACAAATCTTATTATCAAATGCCCTATAGTCAAATCATGAAACTTAATTCACTAGGTGTTTATACTTAAAATTTTAATTCAAACATTTGATCAATTTATGATAGTAACTTAACTTATTATTTTGGAATAAGTACTAAAGACTTAATTACCTTACCAGATTTCTTACTTATCGATTATCTTTATGAAACATCTTATAGTCAAACTATGAAATTCTAATCACAAGATGTTTATATTTAAATTTCACTAATCCAGATTTCTAACTATACAACTTTTCAAAAAAATATACTACATATTCAAAATAAAATTCTAGGTACAATTATTTGATTTACCAATCTTTTCAAAATCATTGTGTCGGTTTGCCTTGTTCAAGAGTTTAGGAGCCCTCATCAATAACGGTGATCAGGCGCATTGATCAGAATCCATAAATCACTCAATAGATAAATCAACACAAAATATTTTTATTCGTCACTAACAAATACGTGCTCATATATAATGCACTCAAACTCATTCTAGGGTGTTACTAACCCTATCTCCAATGAGTTACTCATCCCAAGGTATTATTAACCCTATCTCTGATGAGTGTTTACCCAACCAAAGCTAAGGTTCTAAGCTTAACCTTCAGCACTGGTACCAAATTCATGGCCCATTTTTTCATACCCTTTGAATCGACAATAAACCACACATGTCCAACTCAAATTGCACGAATATACGAAAAATGAAGGGTAATAAAGAAAAATAGACAGAACAGAATCTCACACGAATAGAATAACATATATTATTTCAATAATAATCATTACAGCGGAAATTTTTTAAATACATATATCAGAGTCTAATGTAAATTCGGCTTGGACACTTATAAACATCTGTCCTTACAATTGCCGACAAACATCAAACTAAAACTAACAAACCACAATGGATAATAGAATACGTCCATATGACGATGAAGATCTCCAGCTCTCCTCTGGAAATTCCAACCGTCCTCAACTAAACCTGAAACTACTTGGATCTGACCCGAGTATTGAAAATACCCGGATCAAGCTTGATAAACCAGCGTGAGATACTTGAAATTTGAAATGACTATGTCATCAAAATCTTGAAAAGAAGGGTATCTCATAAGACCACGCCCACACATAAACACGGATGGGTTTTTACTTTATGATAACCAAAATACTTTTATATCAAAACCTTTGATATTATTTCTAATGACATCTCTTTGAAAACATTTGCAAATAAACTTATTCAAATAAGGTATCAATATCTGGACTAAGTCCAACGGAATATATCCGGACCGGGTCAACGTTATATACCGAACAGAATATATAATACCAAAAGGGGAAGCTGGAATGTTTGCAAGTCATTACAGCTATTTTGGACTACAATCAAAATCGTAAATCTCGTATTGGAGTTGGATTTCCAACATGATAGGAAACTAGTGGAATGATCAATCTGTATCCATGTCTTACGTCCATGACTCAGACGCTGTTATACAACAACGCAAACGGCTAAAAGTGGATGCAATCTGCGAATAACATCCAAGGACTCGGACTTCGCGCATCCCTGCCACGAGACCCAAACGTATCTGGTACTTAGGGCACAGAACATCTGATAACCCAAATC
The DNA here is from genome assembly GCA_030765085.1 of Allium cepa. Lineage (NCBI taxonomy): Eukaryota > Viridiplantae > Streptophyta > Magnoliopsida > Asparagales > Amaryllidaceae > Allium > Allium cepa. Next base: position 271,572,836 of record CM060944.1, read on the forward strand.
ACTACCATCCGAAATGCGAGCATACATCTGGCCACATAGAGTCCCATCATAACCGAGGTGTGAGGCTCGCGAGGCTACGCTCAATTTCTTCAAAGCCACGTTTTTCATACAAAACCACGCTTTGATCATAACAGGTTCCACTTTAAATGCCACACTGCCATTCCTTTGATTACTATTTGACTCCCACAAAAATACAACCTCTAAGCTCGTAAGTCTCAGAGAAGGGTGTTAAGCTAAGAGAAGTTGCCTTCTCCGCCACCACGGATGTACATTTTTAAAAGACAAACGTTGTGTCTCAGAAATGCAATGTCTGACATTCATCCATACAAGTTCATTCCAGGAATGATAGAAACCGAAGGCACTCTCCTACTACCACTAGTAGCGTGTAGTCCTTGCAATTCAAAAAATCTCCACCACGAGGAGACCACTGCTATAAATAACTCTATAATTGGAGCTATCCAGAGCATGTTCAACAAGTAGTCCTCATGCTCTGAAGATCCACGGTCTTCAATAATCATCATCTTCGACATGTCTTCACTTTTGAACGTATACATTGGTTCGAAGTGGTTTTCGGATAGGAATCATCCAAACCCGACTCTGGTCCCTTCAAAGCCAATCATCGTTTTAAAAATGTTAATTTCATAAGTGAATATCAATTATCAATCCATTACTTCATCTTTTATTTAAATCAAATATCTTTCTTAGATATATTCTTTTTAGTTTATTTAATTTTCTTCTCAAATGTATATGGAATCATTAAGCCTCATTTATCAAACATTTGTTTTATTTAAACCTTTCTTAAATCTTGGAATAATTCCAAATCATTTCTCTTTTGCTTAGGAAAACCTTTCCAAATCATTCATTAAATCTTAATTAAAGATTTCTTATATTCAAGTTATAACTTTTAACTTAGGGAAAATATTCCCAAATCATTCATTAAATCTTAATCAAAGATTTCTTATATTCAAGTTATAACTTTTAACTTAGGGAAAATATTTCCAAATCATTCATTAAATCTTAATCAAAAATTTCTTATATTCAAGTTATAACTTTTAACTTAGGAAAAATATTCCCAAATCATTCATTAAATCTTAATCAAAGATTTCTTTCTTAACTTCAAATCATATTCTTGCAAATCGAAGATTTTCATAATAAAGCACTATTGCCATCTTAGATATGGTAAATTTCACCTCCAGGGACTAATGGCTAGTTTCACCTCCAGGGACTAATGGCAAGTTTCACCTCTAGGGACTTATGGAAAGTAATCTTACATCATGAAGATATTTCTCATCAATTGTCATTGTCTTTAATATATTATATTTCGAAAATTAGTTTGAAGGGATTTTCATATATGAATCACCCAAATCCGATCTTGGTTCCTTTGTACAAACCATCGAATAAAAGATGTTAAGTGGTTATTTAACATTCAAAGATTGTTTCTTTTCTCTTATCTTGGAAAAACTTAAATATGGTGTTTTAAAGCATCCGAGCTTTCCTTTCGATCTATTCCACCCCTTACCTAAAAAGAGTAAACATAGGCCAAGTACGTTTAGGGCACTGGTTGCTCCATCCCTAATCTTAGTTAAACACTTTGTTTTATCTTCTCAGATCTCACATGCGGGACAAATGTACTAGTCATTTCCCCATACTCCGTTTTTAATCTATATTTTGGAAATGATTTATTAAACTTCTAAATCATCATTTAAAATACTTTATTATTCTTTTAAAACATTCATAATTGATTCTTGAAAATATCGTTATGTTTAAACTCATATTCAAAATGTTACAGAATTCGCAGCATAAAAGTGTTGTAGAAAATGCTATATAAGCTTGTTTGATTTAAATAACTTTTTAATATTTTAAATTTCATATTTTCCATTCCAAATCTCTTTTAAACCATTTTAATAGATTTATAAAATTTATTCATATTTTTAATCATTTAAATATATCATTTATAAATAAATCCCATTTTGGATTCCGAACTGCAAAACAACGATGTTTTTGGAAAATTGTCTTCGACATATTTCAAACTCTACTTGATAAAATATTGATTTTCTTTCTTTGTTGGAAAAATATTGTCATTGTGGACCAATGAATTTTTATTTCAAAGAAATCCGATTTATAAATCATTCTCTACATTAATTTGAAGTTACGGGTTGAAATTTATGAACTACCGCCACACAACAAGCTCGATTTTGACCAACTTTGTGGATTGCTTCGGAACTTGTTCGAAACACTTCAAATTTGTTTTTAACCATATTTGACCTATTTTAAATCATTTAAAATCATTAAGAAGCTAAATAACTTCCATACACACATTTATATGAATTTAATGTCCATCGAATTAGCTATGGTTAATTACTAATCATTTCTCTTATCATTTATCAAACAAATTATCAACCAAATAAACAATCATATAATCAACCAATTTTGAAACCAAGTTATCAAACATTCATTCAACACATTTAAACTTTCAAATCGTTATACTTGAAATAATTTATGGATTTATCAATAAATAAGAGTACTCATCTTTAACCAAATTGTTCACTTCCTACCAACATTCATATCAACAACACTTCGCTTAAACTTCAACTAGTCAACCCCTACTCTATTTCTTTTGCTTTATGCCATCAACCACTTCTTCCAAACTCCCAAAAATCTGGTAGAGCTTCCGCAACACGTTGAATTTGCTCATATCTCTTTGGAATGAAATCGGCGGCACTTCCTTTTCTTTTTCTTGCTTCGGAGCTTCACAACTTTCTCCTCCTACTTAATAGGTTCGGCCACACCTTTCTCCTCCCCTTCCTCCTTCGTTTCTTCACTTTTTAGATGCTAATGGTGTCCTAAGGTCTTTGGCAAAGTTTGGTGGTGTTTGGAGTTGATTTGAAATGATTTTGAAAAAGTTAATAAGCATTTGGAGGAGAGAAGAAGAAGCCATTAAAGCTCTAAAGAATAAGATTAAGAGAGCTTAGAAAAGAAAGAAGAAGAAGAATGAAAAGTGTGAAAAAGAAGTGAGAAAATGGTTGGTATTTATGGAAAAAGAAATGAAGTGGTAAGTTACCAAAATATCCCTTTATCAAAATACCAAAATAACCATACTTATTTCTAAAGTAATATTTTTTTTCCAACACTTAATATCACATTTCAAATCATTACTTTACGTCATTTTTACTTAGATATTAAGTAAAGTAAGTAATAATTATGTTTATTTGATTTGATGTTTTACTTTTTGATTTGAAATGACTTTTTCGTCTTTTTGTGCTTACTTTTTCTTAATTGTTTTCTAGAAGTTTCTAACATTGTTTAGTAAAAGTGAACTTGATTAGTGAATTAATTAATACTTATACTATTTGAATACATATCCATATATAAGAAAATAAAGGTGCGACGACGTTGCGACAACTTTTAATCGACAAAACGTCGTTTTTCGACAAAATGTTTTACGGTCACATTTTGACATTTTAGTTAAAATAATTATTTATGTAAACCAAATTTAAAAATGAACTTTTTACTTTTTTAAATAAATTAAAACATGTTTCTTTATATTTTAAAATCATATTTAAATAATATCAAAATCTTTAATTTTACAGTGTATGTAAAACTGACAAAATGCGACAAATTTGGTTATTTTTCTAAAAGATTATTAACACACTTATAAATATTTAAATATACTTTTATTATGTTTATTAGATGTTTTCAATAAGAATTATCTTTTTATATAAATATTTAAACCTATTTATTTAAGCATTTATTTATTTCTTACAAAACTTAACTTTTGCGGATTTGTTCTAAAATCCAAATTTATACTCTTTAAATTATCAATTATAAGAATAAATAATTTCTCTATTATTATCTATTATATTTAACTTATTTATTTAAGTTTTAAACCTTCTTAAACGAAATCGCTCATTTTCGAAGTAGCGAAATTTTGGGTCGTTACAATAGGTCTGATTTTTATTTACGATAATATGTTTAAGTATTTTAGTTTATGTTAATATAGAGTTTATAATGATTTAAATAAAATTAAGGTTGGAAGATAAATTTTAGTTTTATTTAAATGATAATGGATTTATTAAGTAAAATATTTCAAAACTAAATAATAGAAAATTGAATTGTTGAATCGTAATTACCAAACAGTTTTGAAATTGTTAAATGCTTAAAGTTTGAAATATATTAAATTTGAAATGGTTTATTCGGTGGATTAAATCGATTTTGAAATCGATATAATTTGAAGTAGTTTATTTGAAAACTAAATCGTATTGAAATTTATGATTTGGGATTTGGTTAAATTTAAAATTTAGAAATTCGAGTTGTCTCGGAATTGATTTGTGAAATTGAAGAAGCTATTTTATAATAAAGTATTTTAAATATTTAAACCATTTAAGGGGTGGAAGTTATGTTTCAAAGTTATGAGTTTCTAGGTATTAAAATTTGAAAGTGTTGTATTTCAAATATTTGATTTCAAAATGTTATAACTTTGAAAGTGTTATGATTTTAGAAAAGGATATATTTGAAATGAAAATGATATCATATTGATTTGGTTTTGAAAGGGAATTGATATTTGGTTTAAAAGTATAAACTATTTTGAAAATGACCACGGTGTTATAATAACGTTTGGTTGTTAGAGAGACTGGAATCGGTAGTTATCATACTCTCTGCCAACTTTGAAAACCACTTTTAACAACCATGTACACGGTGGAGATTCCAGAATGAAGTAGGATGGCGACAACGTCCTTTGAGGTATATATGTGGACCCGACTCCCGTGAGTTGGCATAAGGTGGCTTAAACAGGAGCGATTCTTGGGCCAAGGAGGTAGCCCCTCTTATCGGACACACTCCTTCGATATTGTATTTTGACTTTGGATTGTTTTGGTGGCCATTTTTGATTTTTGATTTTGGGGGTGTGGCTCGAGGTGGGCGGTAGTTGCTGCTACGCGTTACCACCATCCCGGATTCGTAATTGGTATATCTACCTTGGCATTGCCTTATGTGCCGTGTCACCTACCCTAGCGTGCATTGTACGAGTTTGATTTGTGTCGTACCTATGGAGTATCCTCGGGTAGCCTCCCGATCAGGAGGTATAGCGGTACTGTATAGGCTATTGGAACTATTTATGTGTTAAGGGGAATATTGGGTCACACCTTAACGCTATTTTAAAGTAAGTTTATTTTACTAGTAGACATTATTATAATAGCGAAATATTACTACATAGTAAATAGTTTAACGGATCCTTAGGAGATGTGAAACACGAGCATCTCTTAAGTTACTGCACTCACGTTAGACACTGGATAGGAGATGTCAAATCCCATAAACATTTCTGACGCGGTTACACTCATATTATTTACTGTTGATTTAACTCACATAAGATCTTTTAGTTCTGACTCGAGTGTTTTGTCTTTTCAATTCGCTTGGGTCAGTCCGAGCATTTCAGGATTCGAAGACTTTAATTCTGGAGGACGAAGACGAAGATTGTATTGCTATTATTTATTATATTCCACTACATTCCCACTGTTCCGCTGCATTGTTGATTATTCTCTGGTATGTGTAACTCTGATATGTGTTGTATAAGTATAATCAAATGTTTTTGTAAAACAACTTCATGTACTGTTATTTGATTATTATATTTTGTCATTCCGCTGTGAGATTCTATTTTGTTTTATTTCTTTCTTTGCTTCTCCTATTTACCCCATAACAATATGCTCTTTTGTATGGTTGAGTTGGCACGTGTGTCTGCTTAAACTACAAAAAGGCGGGATGTTACAATTTGATATCAGAGCTTTGGCTTAGCGAATAACCTTAGCTTTGTGGGGTCTGACTCTTTAATAATAGGGTAGTGATACCCTATGATGAGTCGCTGAACGTATATATATGAGAGAGCGTATTTGTTAGTGTTATAAAAGGTTTTAATATTGTGTTAATTTGTTCTGTTTTGTATTTATAAATTCTGGTCGGTGCATAGGATGCTATGACATCGATGGAGATTTCTAAACACTTAATAGGACAGACCTACACAATATCTGTTTTAAATATAGGTGAATGAAATAATTTTGCCTATTATATTTTATATATATATAAAATAAATTTTTTATAAATAAGATATATATTTGGTTGCAATATATTGGTTGTTAGGTAATGAAATTTAAAAATAATAGTTGAAATGAGATAGAAAATAAGATAAATGGAAATTGGGAAATTAGAATCTAAGTCCCGGGGTTTTTGAAAATTTCTTTTGAATGATTTTGTTATATAATAATAATAATATTTAGAAGTATTTTCTGATATAAATATTTCAATATGATTTGAAAGAATTGTTTTAAAGAAACTTTGGAAAGAAATAACTTATGTAGTCCCCTCTCTGTCGCTGGAAAATAATTTCGGTGATGAGTGAACGCATCATCGACATTCATTTTTGAGTTTCTAAGTGGGAAGGTCACTGTAATAGTTTTAGTGCAGATTTATTTGGGTAACCAAATATAAAATTTTAATTGTTTTAAATATAATTGGATATATAAGTTGTAAGTATATATATTTATCTATTATTTTTAAAAAAATGATTTGAAATTTAACCCGGTATGTAGTTCTTAAATTTCCGTTAATACATAGTTTCAATTATTGTAGCAAAATGGAATGTAACTAATTAATAATTAAAAGCTCTAAATGAAAATAAGAGATTTAATGATAAGATATAAATGGAATTAAAGGAAATTTGAAATTTTTAACCTATAAGACAAGGGATATTGTTATTGAACATTAAGTAATTTAAAAGAGATAAAATAAACTTGTGTGACTTTCAATTACATCCTTAAAAAGCATATATATATAACTTATCGAATATAAAAAGTTCTAATGTTTAATAAGGAAGTGTAATAGGATATTATACTAGTAAACTTGAAGTAATGAAAAGTTTTCAATGAAATTCCTTAATAAATAAGAATTTGATGCTGTAGTTGCTATAAACTTATGTTATGATTGAAATATTAGTATATAAATTGTGACAGAATGCAAGTATTATAAGAAAGTAATTAAAAACTTAAGTAGATGAATTGATATGCTAAGAAATTGAATTGAACATAAATACTATAAATAAATGAATGTAAAAAAATAAAGTTATGCGAAATGAACGAATGAATAAATATAATGATAAAAAGAAACTGACATGACCTGAATAAATGAAAATGAATAATTGTAAGTTATAAATGAAAATAAATGAAATAAACACTAAATGAGTGAATGGAATAAAAGTTTGTAAGAAATAAATGTAAATTAAAGGATGAATTATTATATGAATAAAAAGGAGTTTAAACAATAAATGCTATGAAATGGAATTAATAAGAATGAACTTGATCTATTGTTTGAAATAGTTGTTTGTTTTGGTTTATGAGTTGTTTGGGTAAAAGATACTTTTAATTGCTTATATATATGAATAATCTATTTAGTTTATCTAAGACCGTGTAGTAAATGAAATACTTCATAGTTATTTGTCATTCTATACGATTTAAAGTGTCTTAAACCGAACAAACCAATTATTTGTCTTGCTTGAATGGTTGATTTGTATTTGATGTGTATGCTATTGGTTGTGAATGATTGTTGTTTATATTGATTGTTTGTTAGTAGTTGAAACAAGTTTAAGTATTTCATTTTATATAATTATTTACCCTTTTTAGATTATATAAGTGAAATACAGGTTATGGAAGCAATTGCTACTGCTTTGGTTTTATAAAATAAGCATAAATTGCCCGACGAATAGGTACGTTTTCAGATTACGGTTTTATAGCATTATTATATTGTTTCTCCCATTGTTGGGATATATTATTTTGATATATTGTGATATATATTGTTGTATTTGATACTATAATTTCTCCTGAGCGTCTCTGTACAAAGCAGACTCTGCCGAAATTTTCTGTGAATTTTGGTCTTAGAAAATTTGAAAGATGTTTTCCAAACTTTATTAACTTAATTATAAAAAGATTTGATAGTTATAAACTGGTATATTTATTCAAATTAATTAATTTTGTAAATTTATTTTTTATAAAGTTAGTATTTTTGAATAAGATGTATTATTTACTCAATTCTTTCTTTTCCCTTCTTTTCCTTTTCGGGGACGAAAAGTTTTGAGTGGGGGAGAGTGTAACGACCCATAATTTTCAATGATTTTAAAATATTAATTCAATCAAGATTTGTGAATAAATATTAGAAGATATAAAAAAATTATAATTTATTTAACGAAATAATAACTCAAGTGAAACGCAACAGTGTTATTTATAGTTAATGATTTACAACTTGAATGGAATTCCAATTAGTTGAAATAAGGTAAATGTATACTTGGTATTGAATTTAATATAAGAAAAAAACATAAATATTGAATTAATTAATAAATTAATAATAATAAATAGTAATTGAATAAAATTAATGTTCTGTAAGCGATTATAATATTGTTTGGAAATGAAAACTTATAAAAGTATGATTAAGAGTTAGTGGCAACAATTATTATAAGTTACCGATATATTTTTAGTCCATTAAATTGAATTGGAATCAATTGTAATAAATCTAAACAAAATATTACGTTAATGTTAATAAGGTAATATTTGGAAATAATGATAATGTTATTCATAATAGGATAATTTGTTGAATTGAAAGAACGGAAATAAAGATTTATCAATTTATTGGGATTTGAACTATAATAATTGGATTAATTGCAATTAAATGAAATTAAATATCTAAATATTATGTTAATTGAAATTAAGATGGAATTTGATAATATTAATGTAATAGATCAGGAATCCAATGTTAATTTCATCCATTTGATAGCAATGAATTAAATAATAGAACTAAAAGTAAATTAAATGGAATTATTGGAAATTAAATTTATAATTTCTGAATTTAACGAAATTGAGGTTAACACAGAAATTGATAAATCAATCAACCATAAATTTAAATCTAAATTTATTTATGTTAGTGTAAGTGATTAAGAAATTTAAAAACGATAAAAATTGTCAATTATAAAATTGAAATGGAAAATTTGATTTAATTAATTAAGGATTAATTTATTTAATTAATGTAAAAATAACCATTTTGGCCACTGACTCGGATTACGATGAAACTAGTTTCATCGGATCCGTAATGGTGAAGTATAGTAGGATTTCAAGTTTCGTAACGATAGGACTTGGCGTTTGATCGTACGGGCATGAAACGCCTAGAAATCAATTAAATTGAAATCAACTGAAATCAATTTGAAATAACTTGATTCTAGCATAACTTCTTCATACGATGGAATTTGGACTTGAAACCTATTCCATTGATTTTAAAATATTTTAAAACATCTATTTTGATACACGGATTGACCCAATTTTGTTCTGGAGTCAGAACGGGCTTTTGGGCCTATATCGCTCAATCAAGTCTGATCCTTTCTTTCTATTTTCAACCGTACCTATATATATCCAGTTATAAACCCTAATAGCCTTTCTATTTCTCATTTCTATATGTACAGAAATTTATGTTGCTCCTCTTTCTCAATGGCAGACAAACCCTAAAATTCACAACCCAGTTTCAATCCAAAATTCAACTTCAAAATTCGAACCCCTCAATATATATCGATTATATATGGATTTGAAGCTCTCGACGAGCGCAAGTCAAATATATGATTCGTTTTTAAATCTAGGTTTCGGTGTGGCCGAAAATCGATGAAATATTCACGGTCGTTCGTTTGACGCTTTGTGATCTATAGCCGATCGTCGATTCGAAGGTATGATTTGGTGGAGAGGACGAAGGGGAGTTCACAGGCATAGTTGGTTCGTCGATTTGACGGTCAGATCATCGGCAAAAATTGGGTTAGTGTTCGAATTAGATGGTGGTGGCTAGGGAGTTTCTCGTCGATCGACGTCACCTCGAGGGTGGAGGACGGTGGCGCGGGGGAAGGCGATTCGCCTGCGACGTGAGCACGGTGGTATTGGCGTCGCACGCTGACGTTTATGGTGGCGGCTGGGTCGGCTTATCTCGTTTTGCTAGGGTTTCTTCATGCGCTCGTGTCTTCCTGGGAAGATAGTGTGGAGGTGATGTGTTTTTCATTTATTAATATTCTATAATTTCTAAATTAAATAGCTTAATGTTCTAACGCGTATAACTCTCACATATGAGATCTGATTAATGCGCGGTTTTCTCCACTAGGATCGTATTGGAATTCCGGACATTTTCACCTGGTTGGATGAATTCTGAGACTGTTCAAATTTTGGGCTTATTTGGAATTTAAATTCAATTTAAATTCAAAAGGCGAGTGTTTTAACTCACTCACAACTTCTAAAATTTCTTATGTTTGTTAAATTGATTTATGATATGATTAGAAATTAATTTATGACTGTTTGACATATTTTGAATCATCATCTTAGTTTATTTGAATTTATTTGGATAAAATAGTTGTTTGATTTATTATTGAATATAAAATGCAAGTAAATACCTGTTATTTATTATCTATTCTATATTGATGTTATTGATTGAACTGGATGATGATTGTGATAAATGTTTGATGATTGATATTGCATGAATGGATGTTGTATTCTATATTGTTATAAACTACAAGTTGTTATGGATTTTTATTTCATTCAGGATTACGGTTTGAAATGATATATAACCGCATGTATATTTTAAATTACGGATTGAAATGATAAATATCTGTATCACTTGACCATAGGATAGAAAATTATATACAAACATTGTGGTCTACATTTAAAATATTTTGAAATGATTTCTATGGTTTTGCAAAGAAATATATGGTTTTAGATAAATGTTGGTTTTAGATATTATATAAATGTTATTTTACCCTTGATTTTAAGCTATGTATATTTTGATATAGAATAAACTTAATAATAAGTTTGATATTTATTGAAGATAATATAGTTAAGTATTTAAGTTTACTTTAATATAGAGTTTATAATGATTTAAATAAAATTAAGGTTGGAAGTTAAATTTGAGTTTTATTTAAATGATAATGGATTTATTATGTAAAATATTTCAAAACTAAGTAATAGAAAATTGAAATGTTGAATCGTAATTACCAAACGTAGTTCTGATATTGTTGAATGCTTAAAGTTTGAAATATATTAAATTTGAAATGGTTTATTCTATGGATAAAATCTGTTTTCAAATCAATATAATTTGAAGTAGTTTATTTGGAAATTGAATCGTATTGAAATTTATGATTTGGAATTTGGTTAAATTTAAAATTTAGAAATTCGAATTGTCTTGGAATTAATTTATGAAATTGAAGAATCTATTTTTATTATAAAGTATTCTAAATATTTAAACCATTTAAGGGGTGGAAGTTATGTTTCAAAGTTATGAGTTTCAAGGTATTAAAATTTGTAAGTGTTATATTTCAAGTGTTTTGATTTCAAAATGTTATAACTTTGAAAGTGTTATGATTTTAGAAAAGGATATATTTGAAATGAAAATGTATCGTATTGATTTGGTTTTGAAAGGGCAATGATATTTGGTTTTAATGTATAAACTATTTTGAAAATGATCGTGGTGTTATAATAAGGTTTGGTTGTAAAAGAGACCGGGATCGGAAGTTGTCATGCTCTCTGCCAACTCCGAAAACCACTTTAACAATCGTGTACGCGGTGGAGATTCCAGAATGAAGTAGGATGGTGGCAACGTCCTTTGAGGTATATACGTGGATCCAACTGCCGTGAGTTGGCATAAGGTGGCTAAAACATGAGCGATTCTCGGGCCAAGGAGGTAGCCCCTCTCATCGTACACACTCCTTTGATATTATATTTTGACTTTGGATTGTTTTGGTGGCTATTTTTGATTTTTGATTTTCGGGCTGCGGCTCGAGGTAGGCGGTAGTAGCTGCTACGCGTTACCACCAGCCCGGATGCGTAATTGGTATAACTTCCCTGGCATTGCCTTGTGTGCCGTGTCACCTACCCTAGCGCGCCTTGTACGAGTTTGATTTGTGTCGTACCTATGGAGTATCCTCTAGTAGCCTCTCGATCAGGAGATATTACAGTACTGTATAGACTATTGGTACTATTTATGTGTTAAGAGGAATATCGGGTCACTCCTTAATGCTATTTTAAAGTAAGTTTATTTTACTAATAGGCATTACTATAATAGTGAAATATTACTACATAGTAAATAGTTTAACGGATCCTTAGGAGATGTGAATCTCACACATCTCTTAAGTTACTTCATCCACGTTGGACACTGGATAGGAGATGTCAAATCCCATAAACATATCTGATGCCGTTACACTCATATTATTTACTGTTGATTTAACTCACATAAGATCTTTTAGTTATGACTCGAGTGTTTTGTCTGTTCAATTCGCTTGGGTCAGTCTGAGCATTTCAAAATTCAAAGACTTTATTTCTGGAGGACGAAGACGAAGATTGTATTGCTATCATTTATTATATTTCACTACATTCATATTGTTCCGCTGCATTATTGATTATTCTCTGGTATGTGTAACTCTGATATGTGTTGTATAAGTATAATGAAATGTTTTTGTAAAATAGCTTCATGAACTGTTATTTGATTATTATATTTTGTCATTCCGTTGTGAGATTCTGTTTTTTTATTTCTGTCTCTTCTTTTCTTATTTACCCCATAACAATCCGCTCTTTTGTATGGCTTGAGTTGGCACATGTGTCTGCTTAAACGTACAAAAAGGTGGGATGTTACAACATCCTTAGAGCTTGCCATGTAACATCAAAAGCATGGATTTCCTCATATTTACACAGTTCTATTAACACTCACTGAAATCCTCACATATTTTCCAACCCATACATCTATAAACACTTTAAAAGTTTACAAGAATAATGAAAAATTACAATTTAAAATAAAACGAACCAACATCACGGGTCAGGCTCGGATTTCGAAGAAGCTTTACCTATTCTTTGGCGAGAAGATCTGTGGAAATCTGACGTCAGATGAGTAAAACTATGCCTAAGTTGGAGAGTAGGAGATAGGACATCCAACTTAGTAATAATGATCGATGAGTGACTGGAGACAACGGTCTCGAAAATAATACGAGGGTCATAGTTAGTGCCGGCCCAAACATTAACATAGTCATGCAAATCAAACTCATAGTCCAGACGATTGTATTAAAAAGTTTCATCAAGACCAGGCCAAAAATGCCTAAAGACGTCAATAACGTGCTTCACGGCAATATCGGTCATAGCCCGTTTTACCTTCTCGTTATGGAGTTACTTCATCAAGGAAGTCCTATCTAAATGTCCAAGAGAAGTGACAGCAGAACCAAAATTGGATTGAGATTCTAAGGTGACGTGTTTTTCATTTATTAATATTCTATAATTTCTAAATTAAATCGCTTAATGTTCTAACGCGTATAACTCTCACATATGAGGTCCGATTAATGCGCGGTTTTCTCCACTAGGATCGTATTGGAATTCCGGACATTTTCAACTGGTTGGATGAATTCTAAGACTGTTCAAATTTTGGGCTTATTTAGAATTTAAATTCAATTTAAATTCAAAAGGCGAGTGTTTTAACCCACTCACAACTTCTTAAATTTCTTATGTTTGTTAAATTGATTTATGATATGATTAGAAATTTATTTATGACTGTTTGACATATTTTGAATCATCATCTTAGTTTATTTGAATTTATTTGGATAAAATATTTATTTGATTTATTATTGAATATAAAATGCATGTAAATACCTGTTATTTATTATCTATTCTATATTGATGTTATTGATCGAACTGGATGATGATTGTGATAAATGTTTGATGATTGATATTGCATGAATGGATGTTGTATTCTATATTGTTATAAACTGCAAGTTGTTATGGATTTTTATTTCATTCAGGATTACGGTTTGAAATGATATATAACCGCATGTATATTTTAAATTACGGATTGAAATGATAAATATCCGTATCACTTGACCATAGGATAGAAAATTATATACAAACATTGTGGTCTACATTTTAAAATATTTTGAAATGATTTCTATGGTTTTGCAAAGAAATATATGGTTTTAGATAAATGTTGGTTTTAGATATTATATAAATGTTATTTTATCCTTGATTTTAGGCTATGTATGTTTTGATATAGAATAAACTTAATAATAAATTTGATATTTATTGAAGATAATATGGTTAAGTATTTAAGTTTATTTTAATATAGAGTTTATAATGATTTAAATAAAATTAAGTTTGGAAATTAAATTTGAGTTTTATTTAAATGATAATGGATTTATTATGTAAAATATTTCAAAACTAAGTAGTAGAAAATTGAAATGTTGAATCGTAATTACCAAACGTAGTTTTGATATTGTTGAATGCTTAAAGTTTGAAATATATTAAATTTGAAATGGTTTATTCTACGGATCAAATCTGTTTTCAAATCAATATAATTTTAAGTAGTTTATTTGGAAATTGAATCGTATTGAAATTTATGATTTGGAATTTGGTTAAATTTAAAATTTAGAAATTCGAATTGTCTTGGAATTAATTTGTGAAATTGAAGAATCTATTTTTATTATAAAGTATTCTAAATATTTAAACCATTTAAGGGGTGGAAGTTATGTTTCAAAGTTATGAGTTTCAAGGTATTAAAATTTGTAAGTATTATATTTCAAGTGTTTTGATTTCAAAATGTTATAACTTTGAAAGTGTTATGATTTTAGAAAAGGATATATTTGAAATGAAAATGTATCGTATTGATTTGGTTTTGAAAGGGCAATGATATTTGGTTTTAATCTATAAACTATTTTGAAAATGATCGTGGTGTTATAATAAGGTTTGGTTGTAAAAGAGACCGGGATCAGAAGTTGTCATACTCTCTGCCAACTCCGAAAACCACTTTAACAATCGTGTACGCGGTGGAGATTCCAGAATGAAGTAGGATGGTGGCAATGTCCTTTGAGGTATATACGTGGACCCGACTGCCGTGAGTTGGCATAAGGTGGCTAAAATAGGAGCGATTCTCGGGCCAAGGAGGTAGCCCCTCTCATCGGACACACTCCTTTGATATTATATTTTGACTTTGGATTGTTTTGGTGGCTATTTTTGATTTTTGATTTTCGGGCTGCGGCTCGAGGTAGGCGGTAGTAGCTACTACGCGTTACCACCAGCCCGGTTGCGTAATTGGTATATCTGCCCTGGTATTGCCCTGTGTGCCGTGTCACCTACCCTAGCGCGCCTTGTACGAGTTTGATTTGTGTCGTACCTATGGAGTATCCTCTAGTAGCCTCTCGATCAGGAGATATTACAGTACTGTATAGACTATTGGTACTATTTATGTGTTAAGAGGAACATCGGGTCACTCCTTAATGCTATTTTAAAGTAAGTTTATTTTACTAATAGGCATTACTATAATAGCGAAATATTACTACATAGTAAATAGTTTAACGGATCCTTAGGAGATGTGAATCCCACACATCTCTTAAGTTACTTCATCCACGTTGGAGACTGGATAGGAGATGTCAAATCCCATAAACATATCTGATGCCGTTACACTCATATTATTTACTGTTGATTTAACTCACATAAGATCTTTTAGTTATGACTCGAGTGTTTTGTCTGTTCAATTCGCTTGGGTCAGTCTGAGCATTTCAAGATTCAAAGACTTTATTTCTGGAGGACGAAGACGAAGATTGTATTGCTATCATTTATTATATTCCACTACATTCATACCGTTCCGCTGCATTATTGATTATTCTCTGGTATGTGTAACTCTGATATGTGTTGTATAAGTATAATGAAATGTTTTTGTAAAATAGCTTCATGAACTGTTATTTGATTATTATATTTTGTCATTCCGTTGTGAGATTCTGTTTTTTTATTTCTGTCTCTTCTTTTCTTATTTACCCCATAACAATCTGCTCTTTTGTATGGTTTGAGTTGGCACGTGTGTCTGCTTAAACGTACAAAAAGGTGGGATGTTACAAACTACTTAGAGCTTGCCATGTAACATCAAAAGCATGGATTTCCTCATATTTACACAGTTCTATTAACACTCACTGAAATCCTCACATATTTTCCAACCCATACATCTATAAACACTTTAAAAGTTTACAAGAATAATGAAAAATTACAATTTAAATAAAACGAACCAACATCACGGGTCAGGCTCGGATTTCGAAAAAGCTTTACCTATTCTTTGGCGAGAAGATCTGTGGAAATATGACGTCAGATGAGTAAAACTATGCCTAAGTTGGAGAGTAGGAGATAAGACATCCAACTTAGTAATAATGATCGATGAGTGACTGGAGACAACGGTCTCGAAAATAGTACGAGGGTCATAGTTAGTGTCGGCCCTAACATTAACATAGTCATGCAAATCAAACTCATAGTCCAGACGATTGTATTAACAAGTTTCATCAAGACCAGGCCAAAAATGCCTAAAGACGTCAATAACGTGCTTCACGGCAATATCGGTCATAGCCCGTTTTACCTTCTCATCATGGAGTTACTTCATCAAGGAAGTCCTATCTAAATGACCAAGAGAAGTGACAGCAGAACCAAAATTGGATTGAAATTCTAAGGTGACGTGTTTTTCATTTATTAATATTCTATAATTTCTAAATTAAATCGCTTAATGTTCTAACGCGTATAACTCTCACATATGAGGTCCAATTAATGCGCGGTTTTCTCCACTAGGATCGTATTGGAATTCCGGACATTTTCACCTGGTTGGATGAATTCTAAGACTGTTCAAATTTTGGGCTTATTTGGAATTTAAATTCAATTTGAATTCAAAAGGCGAGTGTTTTAACCCACTCACAACTTCTAAAATTTCTTATGTTTGTTAAATTGATTTATGATATGATTAGAAATTTATTTATGACTGTTTGACATATTTTGAATCATCATCTTAGTTTATTTGAATTTATTTGGATAAAATAGTTATTTGATTTATTATTGAATATAAAATGCAAGTAAAAACCTGTTATTTATTATCTATTCTATATTGATGTTATTGATCGAACTGGATGATGATTGTGATAAATGTTTGATGATTGATATTGCATGAATGGATGTTGTATTCTATATTGTTATAAACTGCAAGTTGTTATGGATTTTTATTTCATTCAAGATTACGGTTTGAAATGATATATAACCGCATGTATATTTTAAATTACGGATTGAAATGATAAATATCCGTATCACTTGACCATAGGATAGAAAATTATATACAAACATTGTGGTCTACATTTTAAAATATTTTGAAATGATTTCTATGGTTTTGCAAAGAAATATATGGTTTTAGATAAATGTTGGTTTTAGATATTATATAAATGTTATTTTATCCTTGATTTTAAGCTATGTATATTTTGATATAGAATAAACTTAATAATAAGTTTGATATTTATTGAAGTTAATATGGTTAAGTATTTAAGTTTATTTTAATATAGAGTTTATAATGATTTAAATAAAATTAAGGTTGGAAGTTAAATTTGAGTTTTATTTAAATGATAATGGATTTATTATGTAAAATATTTCAAAACTAAGTAATAGAAAATTGAAATGTTGAATCGTAATTACCAAACGTAGTTTTGATATTGTTGAATGCTTAAAGTTTGAAATATATTAAATTTGAAATGGTTTATTCTACGGATCAAATCTGTTTTCAAATCAATATAATTTGAAGTAGTTTATTTGGAAATTGAATCGTATTGAAATTTATGATTTGGAATTTGGTTAAATTTAAAATTTAGAAATTCGAATTGTCTTGGAATTAATTTGTGAAATTGAAGAATCTATTTTTATTATAAAGTATTATAAATATTTAAACCATTTAAGGGGTGGAAGTTATGTTTCAAAGTTATGAGTTTCAAGGTATTAAAATTTGTAAGTGTTATATTTCAAGTGTTTTGATTTCAAAATGTTATAACTTTGAAAGTGTTATGATTTTAGAAAAGGATATATTTGAAATGAAAATGTATCGTATTGATTTGGTTTTGAAATGGCAATGATATTTGGTTTTAATGTATAAACTATTTTGAAAATGATCGTGGTGTTATAATAAGGTTTGGTTGTAAAAGAGACCGGGATCAGAAGTTGTCATACTCTCTGCCAACTCCGAAAACCACTTTAACAATCGTGTACGCGGTGGAGATTCCAGAATGAAGTAAGATGGTGGCAACGTCCTTTGAGGTATATACATGGACCCGACTGCCGTGAGTTGGCATAAGGTGGCTAAAACAGGAGCGATTCTCGGGCCAAGGAGGTAGCCCCTCTCATCGGACACACTCCTTTGATATTATATTTTGACTTTGGATTGTTTTGGTGGCTATTTTTGATTTTTGATTTTCAGGCTGCGGCTCGAGGTAGGCGGTAGTAGCTACTACGCGTTACCACCAGCCTGGATGCGTAATTGGTATATCTGCCCCGGCATTGCCTTGTGTGCCGTGTCACCTACCCTAGCGCACCTTGTACGAGTTTGATTTGTGTCGTACCTATGGAGTATCCTCTAGTAGCCTCTCGATCAGGAGATATTACAGTACTGTATAGACTATTGGTACTATTTATGTGTTAAGAGGAATATCGGGTCACTCCTTAATGCTATTTTAAAGTAAGTTTATTTTACTAATAGGCATTACTATAATAGCGAAATATTACTACATAGTAAATAGTTTAACGGATCCTTAGGAGATGTGAATCCCACACATCTCTTAAGTTACTTCATCCACGTTGGACATTGGATAGGAGATGTCAAATCCCATAAACATATCTGATGCCGTTACACTCATATTATTTACTGTTGATTTAACTCACATAAGATCTTTTAGTTATGACTCGAGTGTTTTGTCTGTTCAATTCGCTTGGGTCAGTCTGAGCATTTCAAGATTCAAAGACTTTATTTCTGGAGGATGAAGACGAAGATTGTATTGCTATCATTTATTATATTCCACTACATTCATACCGTTCCGCTGCATTATTGATTATTCTCTGGTATGTGTAACTCTGATATTTGTTGTATAAGTATAATGAAATGTTTTTGTAAAATAGCTTCATGAACTGTTATTTGATTATTATATTTTGTCATTCCGTTGTGAGATTCTGTTTTTTATTTCTGTCTCTTCTTTTCTTATTTACCCCATAACAATCCGCTCTTTTGTATGGTTTGAGTTGGCACATGTGTCTGCTTAAACGTACAAAAAGGTGGGATGTTACAAACTCCTTAGAGCTTGCCATGTAACATCAAAAGCATGGATTTCCTCATATTTACACAGTTCTATTAACACTCACTGAAATCCTCACATATTTTCCAACCCATACATCTATAAACACTTTAAAAGTTTACAAGAATAATGAAAAATTACAATTTAAAATAAAACGAACCAACATCACGGGTTAGGCTCGGATTTCGAAGAAGCTTTACCTATTCTTTGGCGAGAAGATCTGTGGAAATCTGACGTCAGATGAGTAAAACTATGCCTAAGTTGGAGAGTAGGAGATAGGACATCCAACTTAGTAATAATGATCGATGAGTGACTGGAGACAACGGTCTCGAAAATAGTACGAGGGTCATAGTTAGTGCCGGCCCAAACATTAACATAGTCATGCAAATCAAACTCATAGTCCAGACGATTGTATTAAAAAGTTTCATCAAGACCAGGCCAAAAATGCCTAAAGACGTCAATAACGTGCTTCACGGCAATATCGGTCATAGCCCGTTTTACCTTCTCATTATGGAGTTACTTCATCAAGGAAGTCCTATCTAAATGACCAAGAGAAGTGACAGCAGAACCAAAATTGGATTGAGATTCTAAGGTGGAAATTTTGTTCACGGCTTCATAGCCACTCTCATAACCTCAAAAGCTGATCCTTTGTTTTCTTAGTAATTTTATAATAGGGCCCAAAAAGATTTTGTGCAATAGAATTAGCAAACGAGCTGTTGCTCTCAGTAGTTTTTGGGTCCTTTTTTATAATAATTCTCTAACTTAACAAACTTGGGTTCAGAATAGTCCTTCAAATCGTTCTTCCTCTTAAGAGAAATATCATCATCTGCCTCTGGCGAGGGTGTAGGAGCGGCATCAGGCCTGAAAACTACAACTAAAGTCAAGGCCACATTAAGGACGTCTCCAGCACTAATTTGGCTCACAACCTGCTTGGTTAATTTCTTAACATTATGTTTCAGAGCCTTAATCTCATTTTTGTATACTACCACGTGTGCACTTTCAACACCTCTCAAAGAACCTTCCAGTTCGGTAACTCATGCCTGGATGGACTTAGGACTCTCCTTTAGGTCGCTTGCCTTTGACCTTGGATATAAAAGAACCAACATTCCTTCACAAAGTAATATAATTTACACAACACCTACAAAAGTATTTATGCGTTCAAAAAAGTACTCTACAATGCAAGTACATAAAAGCATCCTAAGTTGTAGGATCATTAAACACCATACTAACCGTAAAACAATCTGGGGTATGTTAGCTAGAGGTGGAACAATGTCAATACAGACGGTCTTTCTTCGGTACAACAGGCACCTGCCCAATGGTCTATCGAGTCCTCTATAGTTACTTCTAAACCAGGTGTATTACATAGAAAGTTAAGGTCAAGCAAGGGGAAAAGATAACCGAAAACGTCCATGGCATGTTGCAAGGCAATCTTCTCAATGTTGCTTTTAACCTTCTTCTGTATAAGCTTCCCTACAAAGACAACAATCCTATCTTGCCCAAGCCAGCAATCCTATCTTGCCCAGGCACATTTACAGGTGCTGCTTCTGCATACGGTGCAGCCTAAGTATTACATAAAGAAACCTCAAGCTCATAGATCTTGAGCATAAATCTTTCCTTATTTCTTATAAAGTATCAAATATCTCAACCCTAATGTAACAACCCTGTATTTTGTGATTATTTTTAATTGTATATTTTAATTATTTTAAATTGAATTTCCAGATTTACAAACTTTATTTTATTTATTAAAATGAATAATTTTTGTCATTTTAAATATAAATTTTTATTTTGATTTAAATTATAATTCCAAACATAAATAAATAGAATATTTTCCAAAAATGTGAATTTTGGTCAATATGGTCAAACTTTGACTTTTAATTTAAAATTTTGAAATTTGAAATTTTGATATTTATTTTTCTTTTATGAAAATAAATAAAATTTTAAGTATACTGTTTTCGTTTCGTTGGAATCCGATTAATATTGTGAAAGTTATGCTTTTTAAACCATTGTATTTAAATTGTTTTATTAACAAAATTGTTTATTTTAATTTATATAAATAATATTTTATTTGTTATGTCATGTTCTAATTTATGTTTACGTGTGTAACACGACATGTTATGTATGTATACTTTATTATTAAAACGTTTTTAAAGTGTAGTTGAAATTTTCTACTGTTAGTTGTATTTTGTTTACAAGTTTAATTCTAGTTTCAATTAAATAAAGTATTTTCTTTATTTATTTTCTATTTTTCCTAAAACTATTTATTTATTTTCAGTTCCACTTTATTTTTGTTTAACTTTTTATTTTATTTACTTAATTTATATTTTTTTATATTGGATTTAAAAGAATTGGAAATTCAAAGAGACAAAGCTTTTAAAACGTGTGGCTTTTCATTATCCTATACCTCTTCGTTGTCTTGACTTTTCATTTTTCTTCCTGGCCATGCATTTCTTATTGTCTATCACGTGAAAAACCTTCTCAATCTCTTCATTCTCACGGAATTTCATTTCTGAAAAAAATTATAAGTTATGGCTTCCATTTTTCTACTTTTCTTCCTCATTTTTGCTTTGATTTTTGCCTGGCTCTTCTCTAGTTTGCTCGGCCACACACACCTTCACCTCCACCGACCACCACCATCATCTCCTCCTCATCGTCCATGGCCTACAACCTCTCCTTCCTCTGACCTAACCAGGCCGTGACCACCAAGTGAGCAAGCAACACAAAAACTTTGCAAAAACTCCAAACAATGCCTAGCCAAGCCATATATTCCCATCACCTTCATGTTTAGCCTTGGCCACCACCTCTAACACCACCACCACTTACTACCATGACCTTTAGCCATCACCATCAGCCTCTAACCTGACCTGTAGTAGCATGGCAGAGCCCAAATGTTGGCATAGGTCGAGCCTATGTTGCACCAAAACCTTCCATCCCTTGACCCCTTGCATACTTTTGCCTCTCCCTGCCTTTGCCTTCCATTTTCATGTCCATAGCCATGTCTCATGACTCATGGCCGAGCATACATGACCTATTATGAGCCTATATGTGGTTAGATCATGCCCATTTGCATTTTGGCCAAGCTTATGTTGTCTTGTACAAGTCTATTGCTCCTAATGTTTGGTTATCTCTCTTGTTTTACAATTGTTTTGCAAACAAAAGTTGTTAACTTTATTTGTATGTAAATATTTATATTTGTGCTTATGTTTGTTATATTTTGTGTTGTTTACAAGGCTCTCCATCCATTCAAATCTAATCGTGCTTGTCGTGCTTTTGAAATCGTTCTTGTGTGTTGTTTTGGGTCTCTAGCTTTGATAAAGGTGAGTCCTTCTCACTCTGACATTATTACTTATGGAATGGTAAATGGATGACAAGTGATTAGTAACTAAAATGTTTATACAAGTTAATGATGATTATATGATATGTATTTCATGTTAATACCTTGTTAACTTTGTTAATTATCACCTGACATATGATATATGACAGTATATTATGACATTGACATGTAGTATAATTGTTTATATTGTTTATGCATATGTTCACACTGCAAGTTTCTTGTTAGAATAGAATCACTATAGGTTGAAATGATACATACCCGAACGGACATTAGAATAGGGAAAAATCATTATGAGCTGAAATTATAGGCTCAAGTGATTTTTATTGTATTTTGTTTGACTTGGGATTGCGGGTTTAAAATGATAGAAACCGGGTTATTCTTTTTAAATTGCGGATTGAAATGACACATATCTGTATGACTTGATCCGGGATAGAAAATTATATACAGACCCCATGGTATATTTTAAATTTTCTATATAAATATGTATTTTAAAGTATGAAATTATGATTTAAATATTTTTCTTATATTTTAAGAAAGATAAATATTTGAATTAAATTAAGTATGTAAATTTGAAGTGAATGTGATTTTTGACTTTAAATTTTATTTTTAAAAATGTAAGTAAATAATGGAAATTAAATTGAAAGTTTTGAAAAGATATTTGAAGTAAAATGTAAAAGTTTTGTTAAATTAATAAGTTAAGAAAACGGTGAAATTTTGACTTAACAAATGAATTGAGTTTTAAATTAGATATTTAATTATAAAATTTTGTTGTGATAAATAATATGTTAAATTGATTTAAATGTGAAGTTCTGAAGCCTATATATGATTTACTAGTTTAAAATTTGCTAAAAATGAAGTTTTTATGGTTTCTGAAAAGTCATAATAAAATCTAGAATTTTATTGATAGCATTTCCAAAAACGCTGTGGTTTTACGATGGCATTTGTTAAGTACTATCGTTTCCGAAATATAACTAAGTTCTATAATAACTAAATATCTATTATGGCATTTATAAATGCTGTTGTTTCTGAACTGAACTATTTTGGAAATTAAATACCGACTGTAGCACTTTATAAATGCTGTCGTTGCTAAAATTTGACAATGTTTTGAAATGTTATAGATTTTAACACTGTTTGAGTTATATTTTAAAGTGATAATGATTTAACTTTTGGAATTGATAAATTGTGAAATTTAAGGAGTTTGAATATATTTTAATATTTAAATTTGAATTTTTAAGGAATTTAAATTGAATTTGAATTTAAATAATGGTTACTTTGTTATGTGTTAAATGGAATGAAATGAAATGAGATAAATCAATTTTTGAATGGAATTTTGGAATGTGTTTTGTAATGATATTTGGAATAATAAATGAATGACATATTTGATTTTAAAATGATATTTAATTTGAATATTTGAATTAAAGAATGATAATGAATTGATAAAGGATTTGAAAGGAAATGATTTTGAAATGGTTTTGGTTTCGAAGTATAACTATTTTGATTTGAATATAGTTTTGAAATAAAAATGGTTTTGGTTTCGAAATATAAACTATTTTGAAAGGAATATAGTTTGGGAATGAAATGATTTGATTTTGAAGTATGAACTATTTTGAAATGACCACGGCGTTATAATAACGATTGGTTGTTAAAGAGACCAGGATCGGAAGTTGGCATAATCTCTGCCAACTCCGAAAACCACTTTAACAGCCATGTACGCGGTGGAGATTTCAGAATGAAGTAGGATGGCGGCGGCATCCTTTGAGGTATATACGTAGACTCGACTCCCGTGAGTTGGCATAAGGTGGCTAAAACAGGAGCGATCTCGGGCCAAGGTGGTCGCCCCTCTTATCGGACACATCCGTTCGATATTATACTCTGACTTTTGGATTGATTCGGTGGCCACTTTTGATTATTGATTTGAGGGTATGGCTCGAGGTGGGCGGTAGTAGCTGCTATGCGTTACCACCAACCCTTCTGTGTAATTGGTATATCTACCCTGGCATTGCCTTGTGTGCTGTGTCATCTACCCTAGCGCGCCTTGTACGAGTTTGGTTTTCTCCCGTAGCCTGTGGAGTATCCTCTAGTAGCCTCCCGATCAGGAGGTATTATGATACTGGATGGACTACTGAGACTATTACGTGTTAAGGTGGAAAATGTAAAGCCTTAACGCTGTTTAAAAGTAAGTTTATTTTGCTGTAGACATTATTATAATAGCGAATATTACTACATAGTAAATACTTTAATGGACCTTAAAGGATGTGCGATCCCAAGCATCCTTTAAGTTACTAATGCATTTTGTTACTGTTCACTTGAGTTGATTTACAGTTCGTAAGTATGTATGTCCTGACTCAAGTGTTTTGTGTTTTTCTTTACGCTCGGGTCAGACTGAGTGATTCATCATTCAAGACTCACCTTCGAAGTTGGAGTTTTGCTTGAAGATCCAACCATCTATTTTGCTTTCAGCATCTAGTGATTCCAGTGATGTATTCTGATTTTTACCTGATGTATCTTATTACTCTTCTGTTGTATCTTGTTTAACTCTGATGTATCTTATATATATATATATAGTAGCTTCATGAACTACTATCTCTTTTACTTCCGCTGCATTATTATTTACTCTGTGTCTGTGATTATGTGATTATTTGTTTACTGTATATGATGAGATTGCCAAATTTTATTTACAACATGGTATTTTGAGCAATTCAAGTCCTACATGCGTGGATGCAAGTGGTTGAAAATATCGGGTCGTTGCACCTAATTTTTTTGGTATTTCTAGAAATTACCAAAAAATTTAAGAGCATCAGCCTTCCTTCCTTCCTCCATGAGTGAGGAAGCACCTTGAACCCCAGCTGTTCCATTGGCTGTTCATAATGAGCTTCCAGCTCTTTAAGTTTACTTTGAAGTGTACTTCCATTTTCCTCTTCCATTCATTCACCAATGTGGAATCCATGCCCATGGAGGGAGTAGGAGACATCTAAATTCGGACCTCGCTTTCTTCCCTTCGATGGTACCTTCTGTCTCTTCCATTAAACATTCAATTTGAGCAGACATATCCTCTATAGTTTTTTTAAGCTTCTTTATTTTTGCCTCATAAACAACCCTATAAAGTGCCTCGCCATCTTTCAAGGATTGCCGCAGTTCATTCAACTTTAATTCGACATCTTCAACCCTCGCATGCAATTTAGCATTATGTTGATGTTGATGATCTAGCACATCTTTAGAATCTTTAAGTTCAAAAAGGGATTCCTTCAATTCCTTCTTGAGCCTTTCATTGATAAGTGTTAGATGGATGTTCTCCTCTTTAAGGTCATAGGAGGAGTCGTGGTCACGACCTCAAACTCAGTCAGGCTAGTGCTATTCAGGCCTTGAGTGTTGGGGACCGGGGGCACAATGGAATCAAAAGCTCTGATGAAACTGGATGGAAACATATAGGAGCCAACCTGGTTGGTAGTAAATAAAAATTTGATTCAAAAGAAATAAAGGCAGATAAGGTTATGATTGAATAAAAACAAATATCATAAAGAACATCGTTATGTGGCAAGTCCAACATTTCCATATACGAGAATTAGTGCTCAGTCCTAATATAAATTTCTAAGCTCATACCTAAATCACTCCAAGTAAGGGCTGTCACGTGGGAAAGGGCCTCTTTCTAAAGTATACTTTCATCAATGTAGTACAGAATCACCGATCACCTATTTTCTTTAACTACTTGGTCAATTTTGGATAGCACCCTTTGGTTTTCCTCTTTAAGTTGCATAAACAAATCATCTAACTCTTTCTTATGTCTATGGATTATAGCTATACTAAGACCAAGATGTTCTATGTATTGAGTCTAGAGCTTATCGATGCTTTTGTTTAGAAGTTTAGTGAATAAAACTTTTTCAGAAGACTAAAATAAATAAATAAAACAATGAAGATGGTGTGGTCATTCATAAGATATAAATGAAATAGAGCGACAACAAAATAAATTGACTATAACACAACTAAGTAATGAGCTAGTTTTCACTACATGTTAAAAAAGTTTAAGATCATATACAAAAGTTAGTTAATTACATGAGCTTGAGAAGTTGAAGTGACCTCACCTTCCTTAGACGCTGTAGCTTCTTTGGATACCTCATCTTCATTTAGATGCAAAGAAGCAGAAGATGATGCATTCTCTACAGCTATCTCCTTAGCCTAATGGGTCATGTAGTAGGTGCAAAAGTTGTATATCCTTTTAAGGTTGTCTAAGAAGTTGGGATTGACTTCAGCAAAGAAAGGACACCAAGCTGAAGCATGCATTTGATAGACTATATTATAAGTAATTCATGAAAGCTTCTCCTTGGATGTCGTTGAACCTCCTCCTTCTCCTTTAGCTCGTGATCCTTTTCTTCTAACTCATGACCCTTCAATGCCCAAGCCTCTTCCATAGCCTTCACCGCCCTCTCAGCCTCGACAAGGTATGCCCTAGATTATTCCTCAACCTTAATCTTACCAGAAGCAGCCAAAGTAAGGTCCTCTTCAAGTTTGGCAACATGATCAAGGTTGCCTTTCCACTTCTTTCGAGCCTCAAGCATCAAGGCACCAAGCTGTAAAAAAATGACGCCAAATAAAAAGTAAGTAAGTTAGCCCCGTTATGAAGATGGAAAGAAAATACTAACATAAGTGTAAGACTTCTCTATTTTGATCAAGAGCTCAGAAGGCAAGAGCTTAGAATGTGGAAGGGAAAGAAGAGATGGAGAAGACGAGGCGATACTAGATAGGATATCCAAAGCAATCCTTCCTTACCTCTCAGCAAGGTCAGCGGGGACACCCTCAAACAGGGGCATGTATCGAGTGTGAGGGACTAGAAGTGACAACAAATGTGGAATAAGGACGGCTTCTAAAGAAGGAAGGGGTGAGTCTAATAAGCCTCTTAAAAGGTTAGTCGAAGGCCTCATCCCCACCATGCTTCCTCTTTCTGATCTTCTTCTTCATCCATTTCTTAGCCTCAAAAAATGCATCTGCAAGTTCATCAGTAATTTCACCTATACATAAAAGAAATCTTGAGACTAGTAAAAATCCTTATAAAGGTTAGAGACATAAAGTGATAAATTTTTCCTTCCATTTTTAGCAATTATACCTTTGGGTTCATTTGAGGTCAAGAGAAACTTAAAAATGGATCGGAGAAGTTGTGATTTCGATGTAGAAATTCATGCTTTGCCAACATCAGTCTTGCAAAAAATTGGTTGTACTTTTATTTTTTATCTAAACCTAAAATACGGTTTCTACAAGACACATATGACCCAACGACATGACTGGAAAAATACGCCAATTAGAGTGCAGATGAAAGAAAGTTATCAGAATATGAAGTAAAGAAATATTGATCGATCCATCATAATATCTTGCAAGGAACAAATGTTAGGATCGATTTTTTAGCTTGAGCGTAATAAAATCCAATGTCACATGTATAAGACTTTTGCTAATATCAAACAAAAATTAGAGCGCCTTACAGTAGGAGGAGAATCATTCTCTGTGTAAAGGATCAAAGTGCTAATAATGAGAGAATAAGACAAGGGCAAGTTTAAAGGGAACAAGATCAATGGCGATCAAACATTCACTAAGAACTGGATTTAAGGGAAGATAAAGCCGCACTATATATGCTCAGGTGCGAGGAAGATAAACCTACTAGGAGAGTGTGGATGCGATCATGAGACTCTAGAACCCTAACCTCATAACGTTCGAACCCATAGTGGTTCAAGATATCCTCAATATTTTAGCTAGGTAATCATAGAGGTGAAGGTATGTGAGTACAGTAATAGAGTTCATGTTGAAGTCACAAGGTTAATTATTGAAAGTTTGCTAAATATAAAGGGGACTACAAAATAAATAAAAAATACTTACTTTAGTTCATAAAGGAAACAAGACTTGAAAAAATCAATTAGCAGATAGGAATTTCTATTTCTTTCATTTTAAAAGGGGCGTAAAAGAACAAGAAGAAGAAGATAAAGATATACTCACCTCGACAAGAATTATAACCACATAATCAGAATGATGGAGAAATCTCCCAAACGTCTGTTGATTAATGAGAAAGAAGATATGCACAAGGATCAAAGCAAATTTTCATAGGTGATGAAAAGATAGAGTCCATAGCTTTTTAGAAGACAGGCCAATAGAGAGAAAACATGTGTGCTCATGCATTAAATGCGTAATGAATAGAAAGACTTTTTGTTTCTAGTAAAAAGAAGGTAGAGAGAGAGGAAGAGACAATCCATGGGAAGAATATTAAAATAGATGCAAGTCTGAATCCATCTACGATTGCCACAGACTTAGGAGGCAAGTGTTACACCCATATTTCCTAAATGTGGTTAAAGGAAGATCGACACAAACACCGAGTACGAAGAACTCCTCTCATAATGGCAATAGCTGAAAGGGAGAAAGAGAACAAAAACTATGCCCAGGTGGTGCTGCATCTAGATAATATGAAACTGTGGCAGGGTAAAGGAAAACTGCACCTATAATACAAGTCAAGGATACAATGACAAAATTTGAGGAATACTGCGCCTAGGCCCTAAAAACAGAAGCATTGCGGTACTCCTCACAAAAGACAAGTTCGACATTACAATGCTATGTCGAAGAATCAAAGTACTCGTAAGGTATGCGTTGCAACTTAGTACCGAAACACAATAAGGAGGCAACGCCATATTGATGTGACAAGACAACGTTGCAATCTTATACGTTAATATCGAATTTATAAAGATTGCGCCACAATCCTACGAACGCTAATCCTAAACCCAAAAGCTTAGGGAATGGGAAAAGGGAAAAGATTGCCCATGGATAGGAACCAAGCTTTGCACCATAAAGACAAGCCAAGAAGTCCTAACTTCATCCTCAAGATCATTAGATCTGGCCCAAAGAAAAAGGCGAGCGCATGGTCCTCCAATGACCAAGAGAAGATCATAACAGGATCACAAAGGGCAACCACCTCTAAAGATGGCTACTCGATCTCTCCTCCAATGCAATGCAGCCGAACTCCAACTATCGTCATGTAGTGATATGTTAACACTATAGAATTGAAGGTGCGGTACACCAGAAATGTCAGTGTAGAACAAAGGAGATATGGCATCACAATGTTCAATGAAGCAAGGAGAAATCTTAAAGAAACAATGAAGGCGTGAGCTCTCCGTGAAAAGAAGACCAGGACCCAATAACAATATCATCCACCTATAGAGGCAAAAGAATAGGCATGGCGCTATGTAAAATCCAAGGTATGCAAGCAATTCAAAGCATTGAGTTTTCCCACCTAGATTTCAAATGTTCCCGCAACAATTTCAGGTTTCCCACCAATGTCCATGGCTCAACCACCAAAATTATGGTTATCCGTTGAAGACATTTTAGCAATCCATGAACATTAAATAAATCAAATGGATGGATGACAAGTGACATGATCTAAAGGTAGAAACTAAAATAGGGAAAGAACGATTTTGGCGGCCAACGTGCATCTCCATAATATAAATAGAAAAGGCACTATAGCTTGAAGGGGGATATTTTCCTTTACTTTTTTCAAGCACACAAAGCAAGAAACTCTGTACTCTATGCCATTATTTGTTTGTACTAAGAATAGAAAGAAAGAAATTGGTATTTCACTGTGGCTGTAGGATCCTTTAATATCCGAACCACATAGATTCTTCGTGTTCATTTACTATTTCCAGTACCTTAATTTGCGGTTTTATTATGTTTCGTCGGCTTGAATTTATGGAAAATTAAATTGGTTCGGTAAACTTTTAACTTTTATATTTTACAATATTGCACGCATAAAAATAATATAATTATTTCTCTTTAGGGCAAAGTTAATGTCACTTAATTTTGTTGGTTCCTATTCACAGAAGCATTCAGCGTCAAGATTACCTCATAAGAAATACTTGTGTGTCTGTGAGATGAAAAATCTCACTAATACTCAGTATTCATAATTTTATACCGACATATCTAGCCAAATTTTGGCTAAGTTCTTCAGCTCCGATCCAAGCAGCATACTTAGAACGATACATATTTTACGTATTCAAGGATCGTAAGATAATATTTATATATTCGTGTGAAGTAGTATGACAATAAACTTTTGGGAAATGACTATTGGGGAGATTTTTGTTGGATAGTTTTCACCCCAAAAATATTGTAAATCCTATTGCTATTGAAAGGGGCCGTATTGGGATCTAAAACCACTTTCATTAGATCCTAATGGTGGTTTCATTTTCCGTAGAATGGTCATATAA
The DNA here is from genome assembly GCA_030765085.1 of Allium cepa. Classification (NCBI taxonomy): domain Eukaryota; kingdom Viridiplantae; phylum Streptophyta; class Magnoliopsida; order Asparagales; family Amaryllidaceae; genus Allium; species Allium cepa. The sequence goes on from CM060944.1 coordinate 271,603,545, forward strand.
AGAATTTGGGCTTACAATTTAAGAGTTATGGATGTTTGAATTTCTGGCTAATTTTAAGCGGATTAATGGACACTTAAAGGGTGATTAGTGCAGCCTATTAGCTCAACCTAGGACTAAGACTAATACTACATCCTCCCAGCCGTCATTACTCATTTCACTTCTTCCCTTATCACCATCTAACCTCCACCAATCTAGAATTGACCTAAAACCTCCATTTGTCCAATCCTAATTATCCAAAACACATAATTAAAAAGAGATTAGGAAAGAGGATTGAATGGTTGGTTGGACTACCTATGATTTATGTCTTTGCTAAGGTGTTTCAGATCTACCTTGGAATTCATGTGTATTGGTACAAAGCAAGTGATTTCGTATCTCTCATTATTCTATGTTAGCAGATAACGTAAGAACGATGTTTCTAATATGATTTTCAATATTAAAGTGTTTCAAACCTAAATAACTCTATAAGATGTTTAAAAAGAGATTAGAATGATAAAATGTACTTTAGTTCATTTTGCATCATTTACCGACCATGTTGTCATTTTAGTATAAAAATCATTTCTAGGAAATTGTATGCTTGTACATCATGTTTGAATTGTTTTTATGTGTTATTTAAATGTCAATTAATCATATCTTATTATTTTTGTGATGTTTTGATGTGTTTGTCAGTTGTTCTAATGTTTTTAGGATGTTGTTCTTATTTTGAACAAAACAATATCAAAACGTTCAAAATGAGATGCAACTTATAGATAGTGTTCTTTAAGAGTAGAAGGACCTACAAAACAAGTCACATGAAGGTCGAAAGCGATTTAGGTGGTTAAAATCATGTCAGTTGTAACTTCAGAATCATATCGATAGTGGCTCAAAAATTAGGTCGATGATGGATTGCTTCATGGAGTTTAAAGACTGGCTTTAGGATTTGGATAGGGAAGCTTTGGTCAAAGCTAGGAAAGTGGTAAGTTTGGACTTAGAAAATATTATAAGTAAAACAACTCAGCTTCGAGTTGTTTATCTCTATATCAACTTATTTTCTTCATAGAGACACGAGCATTACTTTGATATATGAGGAGATGGACTTTAAGGTAAGTAAGGGGGAAGTTCCAGGAAAGCAATGAAGAAACAGGGTCGGTGGTGAAACATTTAGGCAACTTTGGTTAAGTGAATCATATCGGTACCAACATAATTAATCATGCCAGTACCAAAATTATTTGGGTGTTAACCAAAGTTTGTCAAACTTCCAAGGGATGATGTGGATTCCATGGTGATTATACTTGAGGCATTCGTTCGACCATTCAATGTTTGTTTTTGATGGTTGCTACGTGATGAAGATCGATAATGAAATGGAAAAAGGAAGGCATGACGTTTTAACTTGATGACTCTGGAACTATAACACAATGAATATACAACATGTGATGGGTGTGTAGGGATATTTTGAACGTTGACAACATGGAGCATTTGATCGAGTACTTCAGGTGGGACATGTATGTTAGGGGATAAGGTAGTGCATGGAGGCGTTATCGGCAAGGAAAAGAGATGGCATGTCCTAAATCAAGTTGCATGTGGTAGGGATCCTTGGTAACTCGGGATATGGGTAATTCCATAAGGCAAGGATATGTGAGGATGCCCAACTGTGTACCCTCGACCATGGGATGCTTTAGCATGCCCTGGGAGGGTAGTACATATGGGATAGGTATTCGCATAAACACTAAATCCAATTGTGGCAATAGATGTCGTCGGCTTGGGAAGTCATTAAAAGAGTCATCACTTTTCCGTAGACCTTGGGAAGGTTGATATGAACCAGACTTTGGGAAGGTCGCAGTATCGAAGACCTTGGGTAGGTTAAGAGAAAACAGATTTTGGGAAAGTAATGGTGTTAAGAGACTTTGGAAAAATCATAGTGAAACGGGCTTCGGTAACGATTGTGGTGAAGTAAGACTTCAGAAATGATTATACTGAAGTTAGACTTCGGTTATAATCATAATGACGGTGCATGATGAGATGAGACCTTAGCGATAGTTATGGTGAAATGAGACCTCGAGGATGGTTATCTTTATGCGTTTACTTTGTGTTTGTTATGATTGCTATGATTGGTGTGATTGTTGGATGTTTTATAATGTTAGTATTCTTCAGCTTGGTGCCTTGACACCTATAATATACTTAGTTTAGTATACCCATATGACGATGATAGTTGTATAGCATATTATATGTTATGTGCTAACTCTTTGGATGCAGGGATAGGTCAGATACGATTATAAATACACTTTACCATTTATTATATCAATTTTCATAGTATTTTGATATTTTTTATTGTTTACACCATATTGTTGTCTGACTTGAGGTTTTATGTTTTGCTTCTTATTATCTCGGATACTCTTAAATGAGTATACTAGATAACAAGTTTAAGATTAGTGCACGATGCTATGAAGAGGACGAGTAAGAGGTTAACATTACTATATTTATTACCAGAGTTGTTTCTTATTTCACTGTGCAGCATTGTGGAGCTTTTTCGGTGCTTTATTTTATTTTGAGACAGATTTCTTTTGACTTTATTTTGATGATGTATAAACTCTCTTCCAATTGCTTTATGTGACTATAGTGAACCTTTCACTATGATATTTGCGTTGGTTTATTTAGTTACACTTATCCGTCTCGCGTATTTTATATTTATGTTGACGTTATCTAGCCTTTTGACCAACCAGTATACAGACGAACTTGACGAGTCAATCTTAAAACCTCTCAAGGTAGAAAGCCCAATGAGATAGCTATAGAGTCTAGAAACCAAGTACAACCAAAGTCACATAAGGCAAGCACAAACCATCCTAAGAATCCAAAGTCATAAATCCAACTAAGTATTGGATCGGTATTGATCCAGCCACTTGGATACCAATCCATAACACTTCACCCACTTTTGCCTCAACTCCTCATACTTGCAAGTGATGTTTTTAGAAGCCTATTGCAAGTTACATTGCAACGATTCTCTATTGATCTACTTGAGCACTTGAAATCAGCAACTCCATTCTTCCACCGTTCCATCACTTGTACTTAGAATCAAGCTAATAATGCTGCAAACAAGATGGAAATCACAAAGATAACCACAAATTGGGCCAGGATGATGCATTCAAACAATCAACGTGACAATCTGATAGATCGATTTCGATCCAAACCCAAGGATCGGTACCAATCCACAAATATTATGAGGTGTCCACCTATTTCTCGGGTGAACTGGTCTTCGGCGTGGAAAAAGAGGTGGAGATTATGAGGTGAGTTTTCAGGCAATCTATATCTATAATAAGAGGCCAGAGGATCGTTTTTAGAGACTTTTTTCTTCCATGCACGCTTAACATAATTCTTTTATAATCACCCATGGATTTATTTTGATCCATAAGAACAAAAGTATAAAGAACACTATAAATCATCAACAATGTTAAGTGGATATAGGCAATGGCTAGATGATTCACTATAAAACTCTGTTGTCTTGTTTTTGTATGTTTTTGTTTAGTTTCCTAAATTTTCTTAGACTACTTCCATTTAGGTGTTTGTGCTATTTTTGGTTCAAATGGCCGATACTCTATTTTATTCAAAGTATAGTGAGATATATGACAGGTCATACGATCGCTTTTAGATATTCTACCCTTGATAGTCATCTTGTACAGCCGAGCACCGTTTCAGTGCATTCATTATGTATATTTGGTACTGAAGTTGTAGGACAGTCATCATATGTAAGAACATAGGTTGAGCGATCGACATAAGTTGATACTAGGATCCATTGGAGATAAGGTAAGTGAAACGCCTTTTAGTAGGTCGATTAATGTATGAGAGTGCATACTGGTATTATTTTGGTTTCCAAAATCGTATATTTGTAGTATATATTGTATATCAATCACATTGCAGCTAGAGCATCGTAGGTGTAGTTTTCCTTTATGAGAGACTGACCATTATTATAACGGAGGTTAAGAAGCCGAACACTGCTAAGAATTCAATGCTAGGAGAAGAGGGAGAAAGAACGAGCTCGGGGACGGCTAACACTGATATGTAGCCATATTGATGAAGATTTTGAGGAATATACGGTAGAATACCCAAGATGTTGCTCCATTTCCTGTTGATGAAGGAACTCTATTGCAGGTGCCTGGAGCCAACATTTCCAAGTTAAACAAAGACTATTCTTGTCTTGATGGGAAATCGTTCCATTGAATAGAATCGGCTATGGAAGTGTAGGATTGGTCGAATACGTACAAGCATATCTTTAAAGATTTGGAACTAGAAGATGTGATGAAGAGAAGGTAAGCCTCTAAGTAACTTCAAGGTCATGCCATGGGATGGTGTAATTTTGTGTAGATTGCTACCGTAAAGACCAATTCACTAGGGAGCCGTTTGTGGCTAGATTTGAGGAAAATTTTATATCGCCCATCTAAAAGTCGGTACTGCTTAGGAATTTTGCTGAGTTGAAGTAATGGGAAAGGACTGCCTTGAAATATATGACTGAATTCGACATGTTTTCAAAATATGGTTTATCTTTCATTGATACCCCTTCAAAAAAGATTGAGAAGTGCAACATGGGTTAGGATAGTTATCTTGCGGAAAAATTGGTCGGTAATTTTAATGAGTCCTTCGAGAAGTTTGTTGAGAAGGCTTTGAGGCAAGACACGCTATATCCAAAACCAAAATATGAAATGTTGTTTAGCAAAACCACAAGAAACGGTGAAGGTAAGAGGAAATAACACAATAAAGAGTAGAAATAGTCTTAGAAAGAGAATGGCTTGAAGAAAAGGGAGTAGGAGCTGAAATGCTTTGATTGCTGTAAGACATGTCATCTTAGCAAGGATTATAGAGCGCTAAGGATTGGGGAGAGGAAGTGCTTTGTCCGTGATCTGACCGAGCACTTAATGAGGAACTTTCTAAAACTGCAGAAGAATAAGAAAGGTGGTACTACTTATGTAGAAGAATGATAAACCATTTATACCTAACATTGATGGACTTCGTGACGTGGTACTACAAGATTGCCATCATTCAGGATTAATAGTACATTTTGATGGAAATAAGATATACTGGATAAGCATCTTATTGAGAAGGGAATGATGGAGGATGTCAAGATTTTGGTATATGTAAATGCTTGTAAGAGGCTTTATGGAAAACAACGTTGGATTAATTAGATGATATCAAGGTTGAAAACAAGAGCGACATAAATAGAAAGCATTAAATTCGGAAGTAGTAAAGCGAGCATGGACGACAATAGTACAACGGAGACCAAGGAAAGCATGGAGGCCAATGAGGCATAACGCTTTATTGGTAGGCTTTGATGTGTATTGCATCAACTTTCATTATCGATATTGCATAAGATAGTTTAAATCTCATATGTTCGGTTAGTTATATCTATATTATTTGATTTCTTATGGATAATGGTTACATGTTTGCTGTTTAAGATGGTTGCTGATCATTGTTATGCATGTTGGATAAATATGATTGTCTTTCATTGGTTTGTTTGGAGATTCGAAGACGTAATTCCTAACGGAGGATAGTATAACGACACCTATTTTACATATTGAAGGGTTGTGGAATATTAATGTTAAATTCATATAAGGTCATATGATTCTAATACTTTGGGAAATTACTTGTAACGATCCCAATTTTTAATTAAATTTAAATTGATGATGAAAGTAAATTTTTGGATAAAATTGTAAATTAATTTGAAATTTTCAAATTAAATAGGATATTTGTTTATTTGGGTATTTATTTTAAAATTTAATTGAGATTTTGAATTTTTATATTAAAAATCTTATAGGTAAAAAGTAGCATCCCAAAAAATTCAATTTAAATAAATAATATATTTCAAACTCTTGAGATTTAATTTGAGAATAAATTGGAGGAGAAAAAATGAAACAAATGAAAATAAGTGATAATATTATATGAAATAAATTCCAATTATATTTTGAGATTAAAATATTGAAATAATAAATATTGTAAAAAGTCGTATAGATTTAAAATCTTATATATATGTGTGTATTACAAATATGAGTAAATTGAATGCAAATTTAAAATTAATTTAAATTTGTTCAAAATAAAGCGTGAATGTATAAATGAATATGAAAGTTTATATTTCGAGTTTGAGATTGAAAAATTGAATTTTAAATTTGAAATAAATATTTTTAAAAAAATTAAGTAGCATTCAAAATCATTTCTTTCTTTAAAATTAATAAAACAAAATGTGTATAAAATGAGCAATAAAAGTTTAATAATATATATAGATAGGTTGTTTATTTAAAAGATATAATAGTCTTAATTCAAAAGAAAAAATATATATAATGAACCAAGCTTAAATATATTGGTTTAAAAAGTGACATTGTAAAATAGATATAAACAAAAGTTTACAAAAAGCTAAATCATCATGTATACTTAATAATTAGATTTGATAAAATAAGGACTTAAAACACATTGTACCTATATATATATATATATACACAAACAAATTTAGACATACATATGTAACTATAAGACTTACAAGTGTTTAAGATATACATCTATTTTCAAAGTGTATAAGTTATAAATATAAAATTTATAAAATTCTTTTGCTTTGTTACATCAAAAGCTGAAAACTTACCTTCACAATAAAATTTAATAATTAACAAAATCTATGGTTTAAGATCTTTCCTTACAAATGGCACAAGATATCAATTCCTTAATAAAATGATCAAATAAAAAATTCAGAAAACTTTTCACCTTCTAAAATTCGAATTTTTAAATCTCCTAAACATCTGAAGTTCAGAAAGCATAAAGATTTTGCAATCTTTAAAACTCCAACACTCAAGCAAGAAAGAATTCAGAAAGAAAAAAAAGAAAGAAAACTGTCAAGCTTTCTTCAATTCAAACTAAAAACTGTAGTGATTTCTAAAGCATCAAGTGTTGTGTGATACATTCAAGTAAGTTTTAAAATTTTATAGTTAATAAAATTTTGGTTTTGAAGTCATATTTTAACAACAATTTTTAAATTCAAACTGCAGATTTGTCTTAAACAGTGAAGCTTCAGGTTTTGACAAAGGGCAGTGCAAAGTTTTTTTTTCCTGGAAATAATTGTAAAGGCAAGTAAATTTTCTTTTAAAAGAATTTGAGTTTGAAGTTATAATTGCTAAGGGAAAAAGGATTTAATACCCTAACATTCAATAAATTGCAGGGAAAGAATCAAGTTAAAGGCTAAACTTAGTTTCTGGACTGCAGAAAAAAAAGAAAAAAAGAAGAAAATCTCTCTGTTCTATTAAAAATCCTAACTGTAAGAAAATTTAATTTGTTGTTGTTGATCAATTAAATTCATAAATACAATAAGAAGTAAACAAAGATCTGTAACAATGATTTGCAGATCTGAACTCCAATTTAAAATAAAGAAAGAAGAGTGGTTGTAGGCTTTCATCTATGATTTGAAACTGTCAAGAGCCTTCTGTCTTCCAGAAAAAAAAAGGTGAGCAAACCTTACCTTGGTCTGATCTATGTTTTGATGCATGCTTAAAGTAAGGTTATGGATTTGCTTGAATGTGAGTGAACCCCATGCCTTCTTCATTTCTTTTTTTTCCTTGTGTTTGAATGCTTGCATGAATGTGGTTAGTTTTGACTTGTGAATGGTGTGCTTGTGTTTTGATTTTCCCTGGGAAAACTGTTTTCCCTTGTTTTTTTTCCCTGTAACATTTAGTTACAGTAAAGCTTATAAGCTACTCTCCCATCTTCTGTTGAAAAGGAAACTCTCTTGAAAAAATGTGAGCAAAACCCTTAAACTCTTATGTATGCTTGAGGTTGTTTGTGTGTTTTGTGGATGTGCATGTATGACTGTGTGAAATATTGGTCTGTAAACAAAGACATGAGCCCTGTTCTAGATTTCAGGTTTTCAAACCCTGTTCATAAATCCAAATCCCCTTCTCAACTTCATTTTTGATCTTAGAATGTAAATAAAATTTGTTTACACAAATCCAGATCCAAGTTTAAAAGTAGTGTTAAGATAAATTTGAGGATAATTTGTATGGGAAGAAGAGAATCAGTAGAGCTTTAAAACATGAAAAAAAAATTCAGTTCTTAGTTTTTTTTCAAAGCTGGGTAAGAAGATTTTTAAACCTGTATATGTGAATCTTGGCTCGTCTGTGATAATGCATGTGTGTGATAATATGTTAGTTATAAATACAAATACATATGTATAAATTCAAAAGGTTACATGTGCATGTCTGTAATACATCATTTTATATACCCTGTTCTTATTTTCCAGGGTTTAAAACAAAGCTAGGATCCAAATCTTTTCATTTAAAAATTCTGATAGGATGTGTATTTAAATAAATTATGATTGTTTAATCATAAATGAAGATAAAAAAAAATGTTTAAAGATAAAAACATTATTAATTATTGAAATGGCCTCAGCAACTGCAACAGCCGATTCCGCCGCCGCCACTTCTTCAATAGCCGCTGCCACCAATCCAGCTGTCACCGATGATGAAGATCGGGAGGGCTGGCAGGAGGTCCGCCGTCGTGGAAAGCAGAAACTAGATGCCCCTTCTAATCCATGGTCAAACCCTAAAACAACTACATCTCTTTTTAAATTCAATAAATCACAGGGTGTTAGATCATGGTCGGATTTATTTGATAAACACGTCTCTATCAAAGAAGATGTTATCTTCCACCAACCAGCTAAGGACGATACAGGTGATTTTGCTATTATAGATGACTTGGATTACAAGTTATCCAATGAGATGTGGAATAACTCAATATTCATTTATCTTACGGGTAAACGACCATACTATGTGCATTTTAATGCGTATATTAAAAGGATCTGGAAACCTGAAGGCTCATGGGAAATTTTCTCTAGAGATAATGGTTTTTTCTTAGTAAAGTTTGAAAATCATGCTGATTTTGATAAAGTATTAAATGGGGGTCCCTGGTTTATGGATAGTAGGCTTATTTTTATGAAAAAATGGGATGCTAATTTCCAATTTGAAAGAGACATGTTAGACTCGTATCCTATTTGGGTAAGGTTAAATAATCTACACCTATCTCTGTGGAATGCTAGGGGCATTAGTAAACTTGCTAGTCTTATTGGTAAACCTTTGGACATTGATGATTTCACCAGAAATGTTAAAAGGCTTAAATTTGCAAGAGTGTTAATAGAAGTGACAGCTGATGCTACTTTTCCCAAAATAATCAGAGCAAAAGATAATAAAGGAAGAATTTATGAACAAGAGGTGGAATATGAGTTTATTCCACCGAGATGTAAGCAATGCAGTTGTTTTGGACATAGTGATTTACAATGCCCAAATACAACTACTCAAAAGTGGATCCCCAAAGTTTCAGCACCAAACCATACTGCTTCTACTAATACACTGACTGAACAAACTTCTAAACTGCCTGAGCACCCTAGTAGCTCAGTGCCAAAAAATAGCCTAGACCATAATAACTACAAAGATTTACAACAGACTAACTATGAAGCTGGCTTTAATACTGGAAGTCCCACACCTGAGGAGAGGCAGTCCAATCTGGAAGGGCAGCATTGTTTAACAGAGCAGAATAAGAATCCACCACTGCAAAATCTTGTTCAAATAAATGAGTCTCCACTGAGTGAACATTCTCTTCAGAATAAAGCTGATCAAGGTAATCCCTGCATGGTTGAAACTCCTGTTGAAATTCATTCCCCTGGACGCTCAGCAACTGCGGAGTTAGAGCTTTCAATTGCAATGTCCCCAACAAGGTCTGCAACTGCTTGTCAACATAATAAGTATCTGGCAAATGCTGAGGCACATCATAATAAATCTCCTGCAACTGTTGCTGTTGTACAACATGATGATACACCTAATAATATACAGGAAATTAATCAGATGGGAATTGAATTGGATGTGGAATCCATAAACTCAGAAGAGGAGGTTTATTTTTCTGACCAATATACTAAAGAAAATCCAAAATATGTGGAACAATTCAATGACAAAAACAAAGAAAAAAAGAAAAGTAGGAACACTTTGGCTCGTGTAACAAGGAGCCAATTCAGACATTCTTAATGTCTATTATATGTTGGAATGTAAGGGGTCTAAATGGTGAAACTAGAAGATTAGACCTCTTTAATTTAAGAAATAAAGTTAATCCTACCATAATTGCTTTTCTTGAGAATAAGATGGGGGATAGTAGTATTCAGGTATTTGCTAACATGTTTGGTAATGATTGGGAATGGATAGACAATAATTCAGCATCTTCTAAAGGTCGTATACTGATCACTTGGCACAAATCCATATGGAACCTATCTATCAAAGATAAATCTGAACAACATATTACTGTTACTTGTAATAATGTAGGTGGTTTGAATTTCATATGCACTTTTGTTTATGCCCATAACTGGGCTTCTCTTCGCAGACAATTATGGTCTTATTTAGTTCAAACATCAAAGCAAATTAATAATAATTGGATGGTAATGGGGGATTTTAATGCAGTTCTTAAAACTAATGAGAAAAGAGGTGGAAGTACCCTTAGACTATCCCAAACAGAGGAGTTCAACAAGTGTGTTGTAGCAGCTGGCCTCTCTGAAGCTATCCACTTTGGCCTGAAATTTACTTGGTTTAGTGGAGAAGTTAAAAAAATTGCCTGCAGACTTGATAGAGTTCTTATAAATGACAAAATTCTAACAAGCATCCCAAATTTGAAAATATCAGTTCTTCCTAGCTCAACAAGTGATCATTCCCCATTACATATTCAATTTAATCAACAAGCTAACTCATTGAAAGGAAAACCTTTTAGATATGGAAACCACTGGCACCTAATTGAAGGATATGCTGATGTTGTAGACTTCAATAACATTACTAAAACTGATGGAAATTGCTGGTTTTCCATGGTCATGATGCTAAGAGAGTTAAAAAAGAGATTGAAGAAATGGAATAGAGAAAGGAATAAAACAAAGGATACTATAAGTCATTTACAACAAAAATGTGAACAGATGCAGACCCTTCTTGACACGGACCCTCTTGATGATGATAGAATTTCAAATTATTTTTCTACACAACAGAAACTTAAAGAGGCATTGCATTTACAAGCTATACAAACTAAACAAATGGCAAAGGAGAAATGGCTCACTCAAGGAGATGAATGTACCAAATTTTTCTATGCTAAGATGTCTTATAGGAGGAACTGCAATGCTCTTATTAACTCTATAAATGACCAGGGGGATATAGCAACTAATATATCCCAATTTGAACAGGGAGCCATATCTTATTTCACAAATTTATATAATAGTGAGATTAAGATAACATTACCTCCTATTAATTGCAGGGCTATAATATCTGATGTGGGAAGGCAAATGTTGCAAGAGACTGTTACTGAGGAAGAAGTAAGGGCTGCTGTCTTCTCCATTCACATAGACTCCTCCCCAGGACCTGATGGTTGGAATTCCAAGTTCTATCAATTGCACTGGCAACATCTGAAAAATCAATTATTAGAAGCTATTCAGGAATCTTTCAACACTGGCAAAATTCTTCATGAATTAAATCACACATTTATCACTCTTATCCCAAAGGTGGAAAGCCCTACTATGATTGAAGAATTTAGACCTATTGCATGCTGTAATGTGCTATATAAGATCCTCAGCAAGGTAATATGCAACAGACTTACAAAAGTCCTCCCTGATCTAATTTCTGAATGTCAATCTGGTTTTATAAAAGGAAGACACATTTCTGAAAATTCTTTACTAGCTCATGAACTAATTAGAAATTTCAATAAACCTGGAGCTGACAAAATGTGTCTAAAGATTGATCTACAAAAAGCATATGATAAAATTAATAGACAATTCATTATACATGTACTACACTGTATGAATTTTCCTACTTCTTTGATCAATCTCATTGAAGAATGCATATCTACCCCCACATATTCAATAATTATTAATGGTATCCCCAAAGGATATATAACTAGCAACAGGGGTTTGAGACAAGGTGATCCCCTCTCCCCCTACTTATTTGCAGTTGCCATGGAATTCTTTACACTACAAATGGAAATAGCTTGTCACAATTCCTTGATTCAGCCTCTGTTTAAACATAACCCTAATGTCAATCATCTTTTATATGCTGATGATTTGATAATTGCTATTAGAGCTTCCTCTTCTGCAGCTCAGGGTTTACTACACATATTTGATCAATTACAGTTATTTGTGGGACTTGAACTAAATACTAATAAGTCCAAATGCTACTTTAGCAAATATTGTACATCCAAAAATCAGATCCTGGAAATTTTGCAAATTAAGGAAGGACAACTTCCTGTCAAGTATCTTGGAGTTCCTTTATCAACTAATGTAATTACTGATCGTGAATGTGGTGAACTAGTTGGTAAAATCAGAGACAAACTCAATGGTTGGAGCTCTAAATTACTTTCTTTTGCTGGCAGAATTGAATTGGTACACACAGTTATCACTGCTAAAGTTAGATTTTGGCTTCAAACATTTCACATTCCTGATAGTTCAATTGAGAAGATTAAATCAGCATGTGCAAATTTCATCTGGAGGGGGGGATTACATAAAGTTAGTTATGATATTCTTTCTAGGCCTAAAGCTGAAGGAGGTGTTGGTCTTATCAACCTGAAAGACCTTAGAAAGACTTACCAAATCAAACATGGATGGAAAATTCTAACATCAAATACTCTTTGGGCCAGGTGGATGAGAAATAGATATATAAAAGGAAGTTTCTGGACAATGCATGAGGATATTAACTCTTCTGGGGTTTGGAAATGTATTTTAAGAAGCAGGGAAGTTCTGAAAACATGCATCTCAAAGAGAATTGCTAATGGAAGGGATACCTATCTTTGGAGGGACCCATGGATAAATGGAAAATCATTTGCTAACAAATATGGCTGGGGTATGATTTCATGTATTGGGGAATATGATGACCTAGTTGCATCAATCATTTATCAGGGCACTTGGATACCAGAACAAAAAGGATTACATGCCATAGCTGAAGATGTCAAGTACATCCCTATCTACTCCTCTGAACCTAATGATACTTGGATTTGGAATTATACAAAAGACGGCATTTTTACCACCAACAGTACATGGGAAGCAATTCGAACTAAACATACTAACAAATATTGGGCAGCCCCTATCTGGTCCAGATCTAACAACCCAAAGATGGCTTTCACAACGTTTAAAGCAATTAATTTAAGACTTCCCACAGCTGACAGATTAGCAAGATGGGGTATGGAGGTTAATCTAACATGTAAACTATGTAACTACATTCCGGAATCACACAATCATCTATTTTTTGAATGTGAATACTCCACTCGTGTACTAAGCCATGTTAAAAGCAAAAATCGAGACATGCATGCGATTTCTACACTTGAAGACGAACTGCTATACCTGAGCCACAGCAAGAAAGGAGACCTGCTGACCCAATTGCAGACCATCAGCCTCACTACAACTGTTTATCACCTCTGGAAGGAGAGGAACCGGAGAGTCTTCAAGAGCACTGCAAAGGGTCATAAACAAATTCAAATTGCAATAGAGCAAGATGTCAAGATACTTGTAAGAAGAATTAAAGGAAAATTATTTACTCATGCGACTGATTTGGAAAACAAAATCCTCCGAGAATGGAAAGTGGATCCGCCATGAACCTATGCTTCAGAGCTTTTAGAAAGGGGCATTTGTTGTTGCTTTGATTGGTGGAATGTTCTTTGTAAATAAACTTAGCACGTGTCTTGGTTTACTTTCTATGTAATACACGAAACAAGTATATTTGTCCTGAGCTTTGATGCATCAATAAAATTCACCAATTTTCAAAAAAAAAAAAAAAAAAAAAAAAAAAAAAAAAATTAAAATAAAATTATTTTTAAAACATAACTAGTTAGAGTTTTTCTGGGAAATAAGAAAATGCAGTGGAGACTTGAATAAATGTTATAAATCAAATGTTATAACTTAATAATCTAATTTCATAACTTGAAAACATTTTGGAAATGATGATTTTTAAAACAAAAACTAGAATTTTTAGTTGCGAGATTAAGGTAAAATGGTGGAATGAACAGAGTATGGGTTTTCACGTTTTTCTGACAATCGAATCAATGTTAAATGTTGGGATTTTGATTGGAGCAAGCATGAACATTAATGATTTTGAGAAAATTATCAAAAAAAAATTTCATTGCATAGATTGTTAGTTCGAGATCACTTTAGGGTTTTGGGGCTCTGTCGTGTTAGTGGCTATTTCGTCATCAATGTTGCATCCAGTTGCAAAGGACCGGGGGAATTAGAAGCGTGGACGTACGGTGCTGCTTAGGGCATGACGGCGTGGTCACTAGTGGTCGGGGTTGGCGATGCGTGGAGTTCTTTCTGGTGACTGGTGGTTCTAGGATGAATGCCATCATGCTCGATTTTGAAGACGGTGAGGTCGGGGTTTTCTGGGTGCTCAGGCAAGGTGAAGGGATCGTGGGTGACTCGTGGGTGATCGCGGCAGTGGCTGGTGGTGAGCGGTTAGATGGTGTAGGTGCACGGTGCACAGGGCACATGAATGTCCCTGGGTATGTTTTGAGACAGAGAAAGGAGAAGAAGGGAAACTCGAAGCATGGCACGGGGAGATTGAGTGGAAACTCGAAGTGGAGCTCGTGACGTTTTGGAGCTGTATCGAGTAGACTTCCAGGCATGAAACAAATTTGTAAAAAAAAAAAAATTCTCACGGGTCGATTCGATCGGAAACTCGAAGCAGGGAAGCTTTTACATCGGGTATGACTCAAGGAAGGCCTCGGGTCAAACTTAAAAATAGCAAAAATTTTGAAACATGATTTAAACTTGTTTTTCTTTAAATAATTATCCGGGATAAATGAAGTATTTTAAAACTTAGATTTCAAAAATAAAATTTGTTTAAAATTTTTAACTTGATAAAATAATTGAGGAGTAAATCAAATATTCAAATTTTTAACTTAAAGACAAAATTCTTTATAATGATTAAATAAAGATTTTAAACAATTAAAATTTGTAATTACTTTATAACTTAGAAGTTGATTCAATTAAAGGATGAAAGTAATTAAGATTTTCTTAATTATAAATTAAGGATTTATGGATTAGGATAATTAAATTAAGAAAAGTTAATTGATAAAGTTAATCAAGATTGAATCAATTCATAGTTAAGAATAGTTAATCGTTGATTTAAATTTTATAAAATAAATTGTGTGGTTAACACACTTAATCATATTTACCCTAATTAGAGATGATTGATTATCATCAATTGTTCTGTATTGGATTGATATTTTTGTTGTGATGTTGTGATTGCTTTGTGACGGACTGTGATTTGTGATTTGTTCCCATATGACTGTGAAACCCCTTTTGCCCGTAAAACGACATTTGAATTTCGATGCGACAGGGAGTCGGATTCCAGTTTGTTATCCGAAACCCACATCGAATCATATTAGTGAATCTTTGTGATTGATAAATTTACTTTATCTATGAATCTGTTGATGAATATAAGCGTTATGGGTTATACCGCTTATCGATATATCTGTGATGATTGTTGTTGTGCACTTTCGTGTAATACCCCTGGACTACACTATACACACACAATTATGGATTGCACGTGGAGATCGGTTAAGTCACATATTTTTGAAATAATTTTAAAATTGAAATTTTAAATTCAAATGGTTTTGGAAATGGATCGGAGTTAAAGTGAAAAGCTTTGAAAAGAATTTCAAAGATAAAAGTTATTTTTGAATAACTTAATTTAGTTTTGAAATCTAATTTAAATTTGAATTCAAGGTTTGAAATTAAATTCTATTTTGAGGATTTAAAATGTAAAAAGGTTATAGAAGCTTATATGGGTTTCAAACCATTTTTAAAAGTGTTATTTTGGGAATTAAATTTAACCCAAAGATTTTAACTTCAATAAATGAAATCGGATTTTTCCAAAATGAAAACTGCTTGTTTTCAAATGATAAAGCTTTCGCATGAGAAATGAATTTCCAATATGTATAAAAGGAATTTCAAGTTTGAATTGAAATGATTTTCCAAGTTATGAATGAATATTTTGGAAACGGTTTTTGAAAGCTATAAGTTAAATCTTTGATTTAAAGATTAAATGGGCTAATCCAATTGGAATGGAAATTGTTTTGAATTCTGTGAATGGATCTTTTAGAAAATGGGTAAACTTTGTGAAATAAATCTTTTGTTTAAAGATTTGAAATGGTAATTTGGTTTAAACCATTTAAAGGAAAGTTTTGGATAATAAGTTGTGACTTAACTGAAAATCCTATATCCATATGTTTTTAAATATTGCGCTCGTTATTCGGTTTAGCCGGGAGAGGACCTTGTGTCATATAACCCATTCCGAATAATGATACGTCGTTATGGATAGCATTTGAAGACCGGTGGTGAAGACCGGGTATTTGCGAGAATGATAGGACGACCTATCGATTGTCTCTGCACTGAGTAGCTACGGTATAGAGAGATTTCCTAAGTGATGGGAAGTCCGATCGGGATTGTGAATACCCGGATTTGCAAGGGCTTCTTCGGAAGTGCCTTCGGTTCTTTTCGAGCCCGGAACAGACTTGTATGGTTGTGTGTCTGACACTACACCTTGAGATGTAAAGCCGATTTCTTTCAAATACATATCTGTTGGTGGCGGAGAATTTATTCTCTTAGCTTAACACCCATCTCTGAGACGTACGAGCTCAGAGGTTATGTAGTTGAAGGTTATCAGCGATATACTCCCAATTTGGTAGTGTGGCATGCTAAGTGCTGCTGTGTGATTGATGATCATTTGTTGATCATTGGTTGATCAAAGAATGGCTTTGTGAAAAAGCGTAGCTTTGTGGTCGAGACCTCATCGAGCCTCACCAACCGGTAATGGTCGAAACAGGAAAGATGCGTCAAGGTTTCAGGGGTAGCTCCCCTAGGGTATGACCATTCCTTCTGGAAAAGGGTGGTATCATGGTATGGAGCCCAGATACTTACTCATGGGGACACACTATATTCATTACTATGTGATGTTGTTGTTGGAGGGCCCTCGGATAAAGGTCCCAAAGGACCGAGGGTGGCATATCTCAGGTTTTATTCCCCGGAAAGGGGTTAGCCGGCCTTGTGTTAGCAGAGAACAGGTTGGTTCTCGGGGAGTCCCGCCAGAGGCGTTCCTATGTGGCAATAGGAAGTTCCTTAGCCTGACCATTTGTTGAAAATCCATTCTTCAAATACGAGCCTTGTACGGTTTTAGTTGTAGAACCTGCCATTTAACATGGCAGCTATAGTAGGCATAGCATCATGGTACCTATGCTGGCTAGGATTTATATTATACTTTCGAAATGGTTTTTCCACACTGTGCACTTATAGTAATAATATCAAAGAATTTTTCTCGTATTAAGCATGTTTGACTATCATAAGGAGAAATCTCCTCCAATTCTGCGTTTGCATTGTGTGTGTGGCGGGAGGCCTTATGTAGTTTCATTTTCTAAAAAGCATTGCGGATTTAAACTTTAAAAGCTTTGTTGTTTGTTTTAAAAGACCAAATTGTTTTGTTTGCTCACACCAGTCCCATGACTGACCTGGAGTTTATTGTTCCTTTCCTAAACTCTAGGTGCCCACTATTTTCCACACGGGCAGTCTAGAGTTGGGTTTTCAGATATTCCAGTAATAGGTCGTTAGCCTTCGAAGCTCTTTGGATGTATGGATCGCGTTTGCTACACTTCAGCATCACACCAGTCTTGCTCTCTTAGTGCATCGTGATGAGGGTTCGAGCTAGCTTTGGATTGAAGATGGAGTTCTTGGAGTTTGGCAATGAAGACATTATCTTTCCGCTGCTATTTTATTGTATCTCTGATAGTATTGTTATCCATTGTACCATTCTATTGTATTCTGTTGTATCAGATATTGTATTAAATGTTTTATATCAAATGTATCATGCATATTTATTCCGCTGTGTTGTACTTATTGTGTTATAAGCTCCGGCGAACCATATTCGACGTTTGGATCTGCGGCATTTGAATTTGAGTGTCGTATTTGGTGCCGATTTTCGAAGGTCGAGCCAGGGTCGTTACATTACTACTATTCACATTTTCCATCTTTAGAATTTTTACCCGACAGTTTCGACCCTGAAAATCTTGTACAACCTATTACTTTTGATAGGAAATAAACTAGGCTCTCAAACCTAGATCTAACCTTAATAACATATTCAAAATGAGAATAAAAAGATAGAAATGTATTTTAATTCATTTTACATAATTTACCAACCATGTATCATTTTAGTATAAAAATCATATCTTGGAAATTGTTTGCTTGTAAACCATGTTTGAATGGTTTTTATTTGTTACTTGAATGTTAGGTAATCATTGCATGTTATTGCTTGCGATGGTTCGATATGTTTGTTAGTTGTTTTAGTGTTGTTAGGTTGTGGTCATCATTTCATTCAAAACGTTTAAAACATGATCTAACTTGGAGATAGTGTTCTTGAGGAATGTAAGTGTAACACCCCTAATATTGATTAAAATTATTTAGAAAATTTAATTAGATAAATAAAATAAAATAATGTATTGAGAAAAAGAGAATGAGATTTGGTAATTAGATGTAGCTGTGCCTTAGGTAATTGGTTAATAAGATTAATTAAACTATAAGGAGAAGGAGGAAAGATGTGAGTGCTACATCGGAAAAAACACTTGTTTCCTAACCATAACTCTTCTTTTCTCATTATCCTCTTTCCATTTCATTTCATATAAAATAAAGTAAATTTGAGGCTAGCCATTGCTATGGAAAACAAGAGGAGAAAAGCAAAGGAAATTATAAGGAAAGCTAAGGGGAATTTAATCAACACTTAGTCTCAAATCTCGTTATCCAATCAAGATGAATAATAGTTATCCATCTCACTTTTGCTTGTTTGTTTCATTCTTATACTTCAACTGAATTATATAATGGTATTATGCCAAATTATGAATGATTGTTGCATTATATGCAAGTTTGATAATTTACTGCATTATTTATGAAATTATTTGATCGGTTTTAAGTGTAGAAACCATGTTTATGACCTCCAGTCGACTTGAAATTTGGATATGTTTAAAATATTAATTTGAAGATGGATTTTTAATTTCAAATTTTTTCAAGCCTGTACAAAATTTTATGAATTTCCTAATTAAAGAAAAGGCTTTATTTTGGGTTTTAATTATTAAAAATACTTAAATAATGAATTTGATCCCAATTTTTTTATATGTGAAAGAATATATTAATTTTGATTTATGGGATTTTCGGGGATTTCTCCCTAGTGATTATAATTTTCTATGAGTTTATTAAGCTAGAAAGGCTTAATAATTATAAAATAAAAATATTAGTTAAATGGTTTAAAAAATATTTTGGGAGTGATAAATACATTTTGCAGTAGTTTTCTGAAAAGAATATTGGTAAATTATGTTTTAAGCAATAGAAATTTGACAAGTGTCAAGAGTTGGTGAAAAGAAATTACTCTGATTGGGGATAAAACAGTTTTTTAATTATGTATGAAAATGCCTTGTTATATAGCAAGAATACCGAAGCCCAATCCTTGTCAAAGTCATGCATTTTGACATCAACCAAGGGGATGCATATGATATCAATTTATGTTGGTATGGAATGAATCAACTTAGGTTGAAGTAGGAAACCCATTATATAATTGATTTTAACATCCTTACCTTTTGACATTAGTGATTCCGTAGTTCACTAGAATCATTTCGACATCCCTTGTCCTTTTGTTTACGAAACCCATACCATAAGGTATTGATGTAGTTAGTGTACTGCTTTGAAACCTATATCTTAAAGACTTTGTTGTCGCATGTCTCTATTTCGACAACCTTTTATGTAGCAACACAGTTATGGTAGTTTTATGAAGCTAATATCAAATGTTTTAAGGCTTCGATGCCACAAGTCATCATTTTAGATATTATCTGTTTTGTGAAAATGATAATGCTAACCTATATTTTCGATATCAAACATTTTGAAGCAATGATGTCGAAGGTTGTCAATTTTGATATTCCCATTTTATAAGTTGAAAGCCTTTATACTATGCAAATATATTCAACAACCTACATACTTATATTATACAACAACAATGATTTCAGCCCTATGGCCTTAAGTTTTATAGATCAGAGTACTTTATTATAACTTCGATATTGAGGGGGGGCGACAACCTATATCGGCCATATTGATGTCACATATTTTCAATTTATATAGGTTTATTCAATGACTTGATAGCCTAAGGTTCTAGAGGTGAGACGATCTCCTATTGATTTCAAAATTAATGAGAGCTTTTTCAAAGAAGGGCATATTGTGGCATAGTACCTTGATTAAGTAAAAGGCTATATCTTCCTTGTTTTAAATATGATTTCAAGGGATAAATCATATACAAAGAATTTCATTTTCAAGAAAATAAAAGAGGTATTTTAGTGCAGGCTTTTACATGAGAATTACTGTTATCGTCATTAGATAAATAATGACAAGATATCTTGAGTCAAGAATTAGAGATTATACAACCAAATGATGGGACTGGTGTAGGGTGTGCCCTATGCTTCAACTATTATCCCTAGATGATATTGGCCCATAATTCCAGTGCATAAAGCTTTGTTGAGGGTAAAGACAAAAAGTAGGTTTACGCACAGAGGGAATCTATAACTCAGATAGGTTATTAATTGGCCTGCAAAACCACTAGGATCATAGTGAGCCTAGAAAGATAGACGAACAACGAGGTTTAGACTAAGAAAATTGTGTTTGGACGGACAGTCCAATTTCCTCCTAACGATAATTTGGTGAATTTAAAGGGAACAAGATCATTGGCGATCAAACATTCTCTAAGAACTGGATTTAAGGAAAGATAAAGCCGCACTATATATGCTCAGGTGTGAGGAAGATAAACCTACTAGGAGAGTGTGGATGCAATCATGAGACTCTAGAACCCTAACCTCGTAATGTTCGAACCCATAGTGGTTCAAGATATCCTCGATATTTTAGCTTGGTAATCATGGAGGTTAAGGTATGTGAGTACAGTAATAGAGTTCATGTTGAAGTCACAAGGTTAATTGTTGAAAGTGTGCTAAATATAAAGGGGACTTCAAAATAAAAAAAAATCCTTACTTTAGTTCATAAAGGAAACAAGACTTGAAAAAATCAATTAGTAGATAGGAATTTCTATTTCTTTCTTTTTAAAAGGGGCGTAAAAGAACAAGAAGATGAAGATAAAGATATACTCCCCTCGACAAGAATTATAACCACATAATCAGAATGATGGAAAAATCTCCCAAACGTCAGTTGATTAATGAGAAAGAAGATAAGCACAAGGATCAAAGCAAATTTTCATAGGTGATGAAAAGATAGAGTCCATAGCTTTTTAGAAGGCTGGCCAATAGAGAGACAACATGTGTGCTCATACATTAAATGCGCAATGACTAGAAAGACCTTTTGTTTCTACTGAAAAGAAGGAAGAGAGAGGAAGAGACAATCCATGGGAAGAATATTAAAATAGATGCAAGTCTGAATCCATCTACGATTGCCACAGACTTAGGAGGCAAGTGTTACACCCATATTTCCTAAATGTAGTCAAGGGAAGATCGACACAAACACCGAGTCCGAAGAACTCCTCTCGTAATGGCAATAGCTGAAAGGGAGAAAGAGAACAAAAACTATGCCCAGGTGGTGCTGCATCTAGATAATATGAAATTGTGGCAGGGTAAAGGAAAACTACACCTATAATACAAGTCAAGGATACAATGACAAAATTTGAGGAATACTGCATCTAGGCCTTAAAAACAGAAGCATTGTCGTACTCCTCACAAAAGACAAATTCGACATTATAATGCTATGTCGACGAATCAAAGTACTCGTAAGGTATGCATTGCAACTTAGTACCGAAACACAATAAGGAGGCAACGCCATCTTGATGTGAGAAGACAACGTTGCAATCTTATACGTTAATATCGAATTTATAAAGATTGCGCCACAATCCTACAAACGCTAACCCTAAACCCAAAAGCTTAGGGAATGGGACAAGGGAAAAGATTGCCCATGGCTAGGAACCAAGCTTCGCACCATAAAGACAAGCCAAGGAGACCTAACTTCATCCTCAAAATAATTAGATCTGGCCCAAAGAAAAAGGCGAGCGTGTGGTCCTCCAATGACCAAGAGAAGATCATAACAGGATCACAGAGGGCAACCACCTCTAAAGATGGCTACTCGATCTCTCCTCCAATGCAATGCAATGCAATGCAATGCAATGCAATGCAGTGCAGCCGAACTCCAACCATCCTCATGTAGTGATATGTTAACACTGTAGAATTGAAGGTGCGGTACACCAGAAATGTCGGTGTAGAACTAAGGAGATATGGCATCACAATTTTCAATGAAGCAAGGAGAAATCATAAAGAAACAATGAAGGCGTGAGATCTCCCTGAAAAGAAGACCAGGACCCCGTAACAATATCATCCACCTATAGAGGCAAAAGAATAGGCATGGCGCTATAAAATCCAAGGTATGCAAGCAAATCAAAGCACTGAGTTTTCCCACCTAGATTTCAAATGTTCCCGCAACAATTTCAGGTTTCCCACCAATGTCCATGGCTCAACCATCAAAATTATGGTTTTCCATTGAGGACATGTTAGCAATCCATGAACATTAAATAAATCAAATGGATGGATGACAAGTGACATGATCTAAAGGTAGAAACTAAAATAACGAAAGAATGATTTTGGCGGCCAACGTGCATCTCCATAATGTAAATAGAAAAGGCACTATAGCTTGAAGGGGATCTTTTCCTTTACTTTTTTCAAGCACACAAAGCAAGAAACTTTGTACTCTATGCCATTATTTGTTTGTACTAAGAATATAAAGGAAGAAATTGGTATTTCACTGTGGCTGTAGGATCATTTAATATCCGAACCACATAGATTCTTCGTGTTCAATTACTATTTCCAGTACTTTAATTTGCGGTTTTATTATGTTTCTTCGGCTTGAATTTATAGAAAATTAAATTGATTCGGTAAACTTTTAACTTTTATATTTTACAATATTGCACGCATAAAAATAATATAATTATTTCTCTTTAGAGCGAAGTTATTGTCACTTAATTTTGTTGGTTCCTATTCATAGAAGCATTCAGCGTCAACATTACCTCGTAAGAAATATTGTGTGTTTATGAGATGAAAAATCTCACTAATACTCAGTATTCATAATTTTATACCGACAAATCTAGCCAAATTTTGGCTAAGTTCTTCAGCTCCGATCCAAGCAGCATACTTAGAACGACTCATATTTTACGTATTGAAGGATCATAAGATAATATTTATATATTCGTGTGAAGTAGTAGACAATAAACTTTTGGGAAATGACTATTAGGGAGATTTTTGTTGGATAGTTTTCACCCCAAAAAAATTGTAAATCCTATTGCTTTTGAAAGGGGCGTATTGGGATCTAAAACCACTTTCATTAGATCCTAATGGTGGTTTCATTTTCCGTAGAATGGTCATATAAAGAATTTGGGATTACAATTTAAGAGTTATGGCTGTTTGAATTTCTGGCTAATTTTAAGCGGATTAATGGACACTTAAGGGTGATTAGTGCAGCCTATTAGCTCAACCTAGGACTAAGACTAATACTACATCCTCCCAGCCGTCATTATCCATTTCACTTCTTCCCTTATCACCATCTAACCTCTACCGATCTAGAATTGACCTAAAACCTCCATTCGTCCAATCCTAATTATCCAAAACACATAATTAAAAAGAGATTAGAAAAGAGGATTGAATGGTTGTTTGGACTACCTATGATTTATGTCTTTGCTAAGGTGTTTCAGATCTACCTTGGAATTCATGTGTATTGGTACAAAGCAAGTGATTTCGTATCTCTCATTATTCTATGTTAGCAGATAAAGTAAGAACAATGTTTTTAATGTGATTTTCAATATTAAAGTGTTTTCAAACCTAAATCTAACTTTATAACATGTTTAAAAAGAGATTAGAATGATGAAATGTACTTTAGTTCATTTTGCATCATTTACCGACCATGTTGTCATTTTAGTATAAAAATCATTTCTAGGAAATTGTATGCTTGTACATCATGTTTGAATTGTTTTTATGTGTTATTTAAATGTCAGTTAATCATATCTTATTATTTTTGTGATGTTTTGATGTGTTTGTCAGTTGTTCTAATGTTGTTAGGATGTTGTTCTTATTTTGAACAAAACAATATCAAAACGTTCAAAATGAGATGCAACTTATAGATAGTGTTCTTTAAGAGTAGAAGGACCAACAAAACAAGTCACATGAAGGTCGAAAGCGATTTAGGTGGTTAAAATCATGTCAGTTGTAACTTCAGAATCATATTGATAGTGGCTCAAAAATTAGGTCGGTGATGGATTGCTTCATGGAGTTTAAAGACTGGCTTTAGGATTTGGATAGGGAAGCTTTGGTCAAAGCTAGGAAAGTGGTAAGTTTGGACTTAGAAAATATTTTAAGTAAAACAACTCAGCTTCGAGTTGTTTATCTCTGTATCAACTTATTTTCTTCATATAGACACGAGCATTACTTTGATATACGAGGAGATGGACTTTGATGTAAGTAAGGGGAAGTTCCAGGAAAGCAATGAAGTAACAGGGTCGGTGGTGAAACATTTAGGCAACTTTGGTTAAGTGAATCATATCGGTACCAACATAATTAATCATGCCAGTACCAACATTATTTGGGTGTTAACCAAAGTTTGTCAAACTTCCAAGGGATGATGTGGATTCCGTGTTGATTATACTTGAGGCGTTCGTTCGACCATTCAATGTTTGTTTTCGATGGTTGCTACGTGATGAAGATCGATAATGAAATGGAAAAACGAAGGCAAGATGTTTTGACTTGATGACTCTGGAACTATAACAAACGAATATACAACAGGTGATGGGTGTGTAGGGATATTTTGAACGTTGTAAACATGGAGCATTTGATCGAGTACTTCAGGTGGGACGTGTATGTTAGGGGATAAGGTAGTGCGTGGAGGCATTATCGGCAAGGAAAAGAGATGGGATGTCCTGAATCAAGTTGCATGTGGTAGTGATCCTTGGTTACTCGGGATATGGGTAATTCCATAAGGCAAGGGTATGTGAGGATGCCCAACTGTGTACCCTCGACCATGGGATGCTTTAGCATGCCCTGGGATGGTAGTACCTATGGGATAGGTGTTCGCATAAACACTAAATCCAATTGTGGCAATAGATGTCGTCGGCTTGGGAAGTCATTAAAAGAGTCATCACTTTTCCGTAGACCTTGGGAAGGTTGATATGAACCAGACTTTGGGAAGGTCGCAGTGTCGAAGACCTTGGGTAGGTTAGGAGAAAACATATTTTGGGAAAGTAATGGTGTTAAGAGACTTTGGAAAAATCATAGTGAAACAGGCTTGGTAAAGATTGTGGTGAAGTGAGACTTCATAAATGATTATACTGAAGTTAGACTTCGGTTATAATCATAATGACGGTGCATGATGAGATGAGGCCTTAGCGATAGTTATGGCAAAATGAGACCTCGAGGATGGTTATCTTTATGCGTTTACTTTGTGTTTGTTATGATTGGTGTGATTGTTGGATGTTTTAATAATGTTAGCATTCTTGAGCTTGGTGCCTTGACACCTATAATATACTTAGTTTAGTATACCCATTTGACGATGATAGTTATATAGCATATATTATGTTATGTGCTAACTTTTTGGATGCAGGGATAGGTAAGATACGATTATAAATGCACTTTATCATTTATTATATCAATTTTCATAGTATTGTGATGTTTTTTATTGTTTACACCAGATTGTTGTCTGACTTGAGGTTTTATGTTTTGCTTCTTATTATCTCGGATACTCTTAAATGACTATACTAGATAACTAGTTTAAGATTAGTGCACGATGCTATGCAAAGGACGAGTAAGAGGTTAACATTACTATATTTATTACTAGAGTTGTTTCTTATTTCACTGTGTAGCATTGTGGAGCTTTTTCGGTGCTTTATTTTATTTTATTTTATTTTATTTTATTTTGAGACAGATTTCTTTTGACTTTATTTTGATGATGTATAAACTCTCTTCCAATTGCTTTATGTGACTATAATGAACCTTTCACTATGATATTTGTCTTGGTTTATTTAGTTACACTTATCCGTCTCGCCTATTTTATATCTATGTTGATGTTAGCTAGCCTTTTGACCAAGCAGTATATAGATGAACTTGACGAGTCAATCTTGAAAACTATCAAGGTAGGAAGCCCAATGAGATAGCTATAGAGTCTAGAAACCAAGCACAACCAAAGTCACATAAGGCAAGCACAAACCATCCTAAGAATCCAAAGTTCATAAATCCAACTAAGTATTGGATCGGTATTGGTCCAGCCACTTAGATAGCAATCCATAACACTTCACCCACTTTTGCCTCAACTCCTCATACTTGCAAGTGATGTTTTTAGAAGCCTATTTCAAGTTACATTGCAACGATTCTCTATTGATCTACTTGAGCACTTGAAATCAGCAACTCCATTCTTCCACCGTTCCATCACTTGTACTTAGAATCAAGCTAATAATACTGCAAACAAGATGGAAATCACAAAGATAACCACAAATCGGGCAAGGATGAGGCATTCAAACAATCAATGTGACAATCTGATAGATTGATTTCGATCCAAACCCAAGGATCGGTACCGATCCACAAATATTATGAGGTGTCCACCTATTTCTCAGGTGAACTGGTCTTCAGCGTGGAAAAAAAGGTGGAGATTATGAGGTGAGTTTTCAAGCAATCTATATCTATAATAAGAGGGCAGGGGATCATTTTTAGAGACTTTTTTCTTCCGTGCACTCTTAACATAATTCTCTTATAATCACCTATGGATTTATTTTGATCCATAAGAAAAAAGTTTAAAGAACACTATAAATCATCAACAACGTTAAGTGGATATAGGCAATGGCTAGATGATTCACTATAAAACTCTGTTGTCTTGTTTTTGTATGTTTTTGTTTAGTTTCCTAAATTTTCTTAGACTACTTCCATTTAGGTGTTTGTGCTGTTTTTCAGTTCAAATGGCCGATACTCTATTTTATTCAAAGTGTAGTGAGATATATGACAGGTTATACG
Organism: Allium cepa; assembly: GCA_030765085.1. Taxonomy (NCBI): domain Eukaryota; kingdom Viridiplantae; phylum Streptophyta; class Magnoliopsida; order Asparagales; family Amaryllidaceae; genus Allium; species Allium cepa. The sequence continues at coordinate 271,630,593 of CM060944.1, forward strand.
ATCGCTTTTAGATATTCTACCCTTGATAGTCATCCTGTATAGCCGAGCACCGTTTCAGTGCATTCATTAGGTATATTTGGTGCTGAAGTTGTAGGGTAGTCATCATATGTCTGAACATAGGTTGAGCGATCGACCTAAGTTGATACTAGGATCCATTGGAGATAAGGTAAGTGAAACGCCTTTAAGTAGGTCGATTAATGTATGAGAGTGCATACTGGTATTATTTTGGTTTCCAAAATCATTTATTTGTAGTATATATTGTATATCAATCACATTGCAGCTAGAGCATCGTAGGTGCAGTTTTCCTTTATGACAGACTGACCATTATTATTACGGAGGTTAAGAAGCCGAACACTGCTAAGAATTCAATGCTAGGAGAAGAGGGAGAAAGAACGAGCCCGGGGACGGCTAACCTCGATATGCAGCCATATTGATGAAGATGCTGAGGAATATACGGTAGAATACCCAAGATGTTGCTCCAGTACCTGTTGATGAAGGCACTCTAGTGCAGGTGCCCGGAGCCAACATTTCCATGTTAAACAAAGACTATTCTTGTCTTAAAGGGAAATCGTTCCATAGAATAGAATCGGCTATGGAAGTGTAGGATTGGTCGGATACGTACAAGCATATCTTTAAAGATTTGGAACTAGAAGATGCGATGAAGAGAAGGTAATCCTCTAAGTAACTTCAAGGTCATGCCATGGGATGGTGTAATTTTGTGTAGATTGCTACCGTAAAGACCAATTCACTAGGGAGCATTTTGTGGCCAGATTTGAGGAAAATTTTATATCGCCCATCTAAAAGTCGGTACTGTTTAGGAATTTTGCTGAGTTGAACTAATGGGAAAGGACTGCGTTGAAATATATGACTGAATTCGACATGTTGTCAAAATATGGTTTATCTTTCATTGATACCCCTTCGAAAAAGATTGAGAAGTGCAACATGGGTTAGGATAGTTATCTTGCGGAAAAACTGGTCGGTAATTTTAATGAGTGCTTCGAGAAGTTTGTTGAGAAGGCTATGAGGCAAGAAACGCTATATCCAAAACCAAAATATCAAATGTTCTTTCCAAGAAAGAAGCAAAACCACAAGAAACGATGAAGGTAAGAGGAAATAACACAATAAAGAGAAGAAATGGTCTCAGAAAGAGAATGGCTTGAAGAAAAGGAAGTAGGAGCTGAAATGCTTTGATTGTTGTAAGACATGTCAACTTAGCAAGGATTATAGAGCCCTAAGGATTGGGGAGAGGAAGTTCTTTGTCCGTGATCAGACCGAGCACTTAATGAGGAACTTTCTAGAACTGCAGAGGAATAAGAAAGGTGGTACTGCTTATGTATTGGATTTCGCTCCTACTTCATTGGCTGCTCCATCGACCAATAAGAAAGGGAATGGCATTCTTATTCGAGGTATGCTTTTTATTTCTTCTAACCTATGTACGTTTTTATTTGATATCGGTACATTTGACCTTCTTATATCTAGTGACTTAATAAGTAGGTTAGAGTGGTGACCTAACCTTGCAAGCAGACCTTTAGTTGTTTCAAACTTGGTGATGGCTCGACCGACATAGTGATAGTTCTTTTAGGCTTAGTGTGTTGAGTCATGGATGATTGTTTTCCAGTGTTTCCTTTGTTTCGGCCTTGTGTAGTGTAGTATCATTTGGTGTGGGATGACCGAAGGGATACAGATCTATGGAAGAAAGGTAAGGTATAATATACGATGATCATAGCAGGGGGAGAACTTAAGCTAGAGTAAGAATCTACACCTAGGAGGGCATAGCTATGTATAACTTGGTGTATTCATTTGGAATTCTACGTAATGAGCCATCATTATTTCCTATAGTGAGGAAGGCACCCAGAGGTAGCTGGATTATTGCCATGTGAAGAATTGGAGTTCCATATCGATCTAGTGACTCGTGTTATATCTTTGGGGAAGATGGTGCTCAAGGAGCTAAGGGAACTAGAGATGCAAAAGGGTAGCCCATGAAGGGGGTTCTCTCATGGTGGTGCATCCAGAAAGGAGCACTTATAAACTTATAGTGTTCACATGGTGGACAGATGATTATTTGAGATGGTATGGACGTCGAGAACTTGGGAAGCGTGTTCCGATATTCATAGAAGGGTTTCTTGTCTTCGAGTTAAGGAGAAGTATAAGGTGCACTTTAGATAGCACTAAAGCGATTAAGGAAACATGGGAGCAAAGGAATGGGATGGTAGGGACTTAACCAAGTTAGTTGTCTACATTTAATGGATAAACCATTTACACCAAACATTGATGGACTTCGTGACGTGGTACTACGAGAGTGCCATCATTCAAGATTAATGGTACATTTTGATGGAAATAAGATATACTGTATAAGCATCTTATTGAGAAGGGAATGATGGAGGATGTCAAGATTTTGGTATATGTAAATGCTTGTAATAGGCTTTATGGAAAACAACGTTGGATTAATTAGATGATATCAAGGTTGAAAACAAGAGCGACATAAATAGAAAGCATTGAAGTCGGAAGAAGTAAAGCGAGCATGGAATCGAAGGCAATAGTACAACAGAGACCGAGGAAAACATGGAGGCCAATGAGGCATAACGCTTTATTGGTAGGCTTTGATGTGTATTTCATCAACTTTCATTATCGATATTGCATAAGATAGTTTAAATCTATTATGTTTGGATAGTTATATCTATATTATTTGATTTCTTATGGATAATGGTTACATGCTTGATGGTTAAGATGGTTGTTGATCATTGTTATGCATGTTTGATAAATATGATTGTCTTTCATTGGTTTGTTTGGAGATTCGAAGACGTAATTCCTAAAGGAGGATAGTATAACGACACCTATTTTACATATTGAAGGGTTGTAGAATATTATTGTTAAATTCATATAAGGTCATATGATTCTAATACTTTGGGAAATTACTACTATGCACATTTTCCATCTTTAGGATTTTTACTCGACAGTTTCGACCCTGAAAATCATGTACAACCTATTACTTTTGATAGGAAATAAACTAGGCTCTCAAACCTAGATCTAACCTTAATAACATATTCAAAATGAGATTAAAAAGATAGAAATGTATTTTAATTCATTTTACATAATTTACCAACCATGTATCATTTTAGTATAAAAATCATATCTTGGAAATTGTTTACTTGTAAATCATGTTTGAATGGTTTTTATTTGTTACTTGAATGTTAGGTAATCATTGCATCTTATTGCTTGCCATGGTTCGATATGTTTGTTAGTTGTTTTAGTGTTGTTAGGTTGTGGTGATCATTTCATTCAAAACGTTTAAAACATGATCTAACTTGGAGATAGTGTTCTTGAGGAATGTAACTGTAACACCCCTAATATTGATTAAAATTATTTAGAAATTTTAATTAGATAAATAAAATAAAATAATGTATTAAGAAAAAGAGAATGAGATTTGGTAATCAGATGTAGTTGTGCCTTAGGTAATTGGTTAATAACATTAATTAAACCATAAGGAGAAGGAGGAAAGATGTGAGTGCTACATCGGAAAAAACACTTGTTTCCTAACCATAACTCTTCTTTTCTCATTATCCTCTTTCCATTTCATTTCATATAAACTAAAGTAAATTTGAGGCTAGCCATTGCTAAGGAAAACAAGAGGAGAAAAGCAAAAGAAATTAGAAGGTAGGCTAAGGGGAATTTAATCAACACTTAGTCTCAAATCTCGTTATCCAATCAAGATGAATAATAGTTATCCATCTCACTTTTGCTTGTTTGTTTCATTTTTTTACTTAAACTGAATTATATAATGATATTATGCCAAGTTATGAATGATTGTTGCATTATACGCATGTTTGATAATTTACTGCATTATTTATGAAATTATTTGATAGGTTTTAAGTGTAGAAACCATGTTTATGACCTCCAGTCGACTTGAAATTTGGATATGTGTAAAATATTAATTTGAAGATGGAATTTTAATTTCAAATTTTTTCCAGCCTGTACAAAATTTTATGAATTCCCTAAGTAAAGAAAAGGCTTTATTTTGGGTTTTAATTATTAAAAATACTTAAATAATGAATTTGATCCCAAATTTTTTATATGTGAAAGAATATATTAATTTTGATTTATGGGATTTTTGGGGATTTCTCCCTAGTGATTATAATTTTCTATGAGTTTATTAAGCTAGAAAGGCTTAATAATTATAAAATAAAAATATAAGTTAAATGGTTTGCAAAATATTTTGGGAGTGATAAATACATTTTGCAATAGTTTTCTGAAAAGAATATTGGTAAATTATGTTTTAAGCAATAGAAATTTGACAAGTGTCGAGAGTTGGTGAAAAGAAATTACTCTAATTGGGGATAAAACAGTTTTTTAATTATGTATGAAAATTCCTTGTTATATGGCAAGAATACCGAAGCCCAATCCTTGTCAAAGTCATGCATTTTGACATCAACCAAGGGGATGCATATGATATCAATTTATGTTGGTATGGAATGAATCAACTTAGGTTGAAGTAGGAAACCCATTATATAATTGATTTTGACATCCGTACCTTTTGACATTAGTGATTCCGTAATTCACTAGAACCATTTCGACATCCCTTGTCCTTTTGTTTATGAAACCCATACCATAAGGTATTGATGTAGTTAGCTTACTGCTTTGAAACCTATATCTTAAAGGCTTTATTGTCGCATGTCCCTATTTCGACAACCTTTTATGTAGCAACATAATTATGGTAGTTTTATGAAGCCAATATCAAATGTTTTTAGGCTTCGATGCCATAAGTCATCATTTTAGATATTATCTGTTTTGTAAAAATGATAATGCTAACCTATATTTTCGATATCAAACATTTTGAAGCAATGATGTCGAAGGTTGTCAATTTTGATATTCTCATTTTATAAGTTGAAAGCCTTTATACTATGCAAATATATTCAACAACCTACATACTTATATTATACAACAAAAATGATTTCAGCCCTATGGCCTTAAGTTTTATAGATCAGAGTACTTTATTATAACTTCGATATTGAGGGGGGGGGCGACAACCTATATCGGCCATATTGATGTCACATATTTTCAATTTAAATAGGTTTATTCAATGGCTTGATAGCCTAAGGTTCTAGAGGTGAGACGACCTCATATTGATTTCAAAATTAATGAGAGCTTTTTCAAAGAAGGGCATATTTTGGCATAGTACCTTGATTAAGTAAAAGGCTATATCTTCCTTGTTTTAAAAATGATTTCAAGGGATAAATCATATACAAAGAATTGCATTTTCAAGAAAATAAAAGAGGTATTTTAGCGCAGGCTTTTACATGAGAATTAGTGTTATCATCATTAGATAAATAATGACAAGATATCTTGAGTCAAGGATTAGAGATTATAAAACCAAATAATGGGACTGGTGTAGGGCGCGCCCTATGCTTCAACTATTATCCCTAGATGATATTCGTCCATAATTCCTGTGCATAAAGCTTTGTTGAGGGTAAAGACAAAAAGTAGGTTTACGCACAGAGGGAATCTATAACTCAGATAGGTTATTAGTTGGCCTGCAAAACCACTAGGATCATAGTGAGCCTAGAAAGATAGACGAACAGCGAGGTTTAGACTAAGAAAATTGTGTTTGGACGGACAGTCCAATTTCCTCCTAACGATAATTTGGTTAATTTAAAGGGAACAAGATCAATGGCGATCAAACATTCACTAAGAACAGGATTTAAGGGAAGATAAAGCCGTGCTACATATGCTCAGGTGTGTGGAAGATAAACCTACTAGGAGAGTGTGGATGCGATCATGAGACTCTAGAACCCTAACCTCGTAACGTTCGAACCCATGGTGGTTCAAGATATCCTCGATATTTTAGCTAGGTAATCATTGAGGTTAAGGTATGTGAGTACAGTAATAGAGTTTATGTTGAAGTCACAAGGTTAATTGTTGAAAGTTTGCTAAATATAAAGGGGACTACAAAATAAAAAAAATCCTTACTTTAGTCCATAAAGGAAACAAGACTTGAAAAAATCAATTAGAAGATGGGAATTTCTGTTTCTTTCTTTTTAAAAGGGGCGTAAAAGAACAAGAAGAAGATAAAGATATACTCACCTCGACAAGAATTATAGCCACATAATCATAATGATGGAAAAATCTCACAAACGTCCGTTGATTAATGAGAAAGAAGATAAGCACAAGGATCAAAGCAAATTTTCATAGGTGATGAAAAGATAGAGTCCATAGCTTTTTAGAAGACTAGCTAATAGAGAGACAACATGTGTGCTCATACATTAAATGCGTAATGAACAGAAAGACTTTTTGTTTCTAGTGAAAAGAAGGAAGAGAGAGAAAGAGACAATCCATGGGAAGAATATTAAAATAGATGCAAGTCTGAATCCATCTACGATTGCCACAGACTTAGGAGGCAAGTGTTACACCCATATTTCCTAAATGTAGTGAAGGGAAGATCGGCACAAACACCGAGTCCGTAGAACTCCTCTCATAATGGCAATAGTTGAAAGGGAGAAAGAGAACAAAAACTCTTCCCAGGTGGTGTTGCATCTAGATAATATGAAACTGTGGCAGGGTAAAGGAAAACTGCACCTATAATACAAGTCAAGGATACAATGACAAAATTTGAGGAATACTGCGCATAGGCCCTAAAAACAGAAGCATTGCGGTACACCTCACAAAAGACAAATTCGACATTATAATGCTATGTCGAAGAATCATAGTACTCGTAAGGTATGCGTTGCAACTTAGTACCGAAACACAATAAGGAGGCAATGCCATCTTGATGTGAGAAGACAACGTTGCAATCTTATACGTTAATATTGAATTTATAAAGATTGCGCCACAGTCCTACAAACGCTAACCCTAAACCCAAAAGCTTAGGCAATGGGACAAGGGAAAAGATTGCCCATGGATAGGAACCAAGCTTCACACCATAAAGACAAGCCAAGGAGACCTAACTTCATCCTCAAGATCATTAGATCTGGCCCAAAGAAAAAGGCAAGCGCGTGGTCCTCCAATGACCAAGAGAAGATCATAACAGGATCACAAAGGGCAACCACCTCTAAAGATGGCTACTCGATCTCTCCTCCAATGCAATGCAGCCGAACTCCAACTATCGTCATGTAGTGATATGTTAACACTATAGAATTGAAGGTGCGGTACACCAGAAATGTCAGTGTAGAACTAAGGAGATATGGCATCACAATGTTCAATGAAGCAAGGAGAAATCCTAAAGAAACAATGAAGGCGTGAGCCCTCCCTGAAAAGAAGACCAGGACCCCATAACAATATCATCCACCTATAGAGGCAAAAGAATAGGCATGGCACTATGTAAAATCCAAGGTATGCAAGCAATTCAAAGCATTGAGTTTTCCCACCTAGATTTCAAATGTTCCCGCAACAATTTCAGGTTTCCCACCAATGTCCATGGCTCAACCACCAAAATTATGGTTTTTCGTTGAAGACATGTTAGCAATCCATGAACATTAAATAAATCAAATGGATGGATGACAAGTGACATGATCTAAAGGTAGAAACTAAAATAACAAAAGAACGATTTTGGCGGCCAACGTGCATCTCCGTATATAAATAGAAAAGGCACTATAGGTTGAAGAGGGATCTTTTCCTTTACTTTTTTCAAGCACACAAAGTAAGAAACTCTGTACTCTATGCAATTATTTGTTTGTACTAAGAATATAAAGGAAGAAATTGGTATCTCGCTGTGGCTAGAGGATCATTTAATATCCGAACCACATAGATTCTTCGTGTTCATTTACTATTTCCAGTACTTTAATTTGCGGTTTTATTATGTTTCGTCGGCTTGAATTTATAGAAAATTAAATTGATTCGGTAAACTTTTAACTTTTATATTTTACAATATTGCACGCATAAAAATAATATAATTATTTCTCTTTAGGGCGAAGTTAATGTCACTTAATTTTGTTGGTTCCTATTCACAGAAGCATTCAGCGTCAAGATTACCTCGTAAGAAATACTTGTGTGTTTATGAGATGAAAAATCTCACTAATACTCAGTATTCATTATTTTATATCGACATATCTAGCCAAATTTTGGGTAAGTTCTTCAGCTCCGATCCAAGCAGCATACTTAGAATGACTCATATTTTACATATTGAAGGATCGTAAGATAATATTTATGTATTCGTGTGAAGTAGTATGACAATAAACTTTTAGGAAATGACTATTAGGGAGATTTTTGTTGGATAGTTTTCACCACAAAAATATTGTAAATCCTATTGCTTTTGAAAGGGGCCGTATTGGGATCTAAAACCACTTTTATTAGATCCTAATGGTGGTTTCATTTTCCGTAGAATGGTCATATAATAAATTTGGGATTACAATTTAAGAGTTATGGCTGTTTGAATTTCTGGATAATTTTAAGCGGATTAATGGACACTTAAAAGGTGATTAGTGCAGCCTATTAGCTCAACCTAGGACTAAGACTAATACTACATCCTCCCAGCCGTCATTATTAATTTCACTTCTTCCCTTATCACCATCTAACCTCCACCGATCTAGAATTGACCTAAAACCACCATTTGTCCAATCATAATTATCCAAAACACATAATTAAAAAGAGATTAGAAAAGAGGATTGAATGGTTGTTTGGACTACCTATGATTTATGTCTTTGCTAAGGTGTTTCAGATCTACCTTGGAATTCATGTGTATTGGTACAAAGCAAGTGATTTCGTGTCTCTCATTATTCTATGTTAGCAGATAAAGTAAGAACGATGTTTTTAATATGATTTTCAATATTAAAGTGTTTTCAAACCTAAATCTAACTCTATAACATGTTTAAAAAGAGATTAGAATGATAAAATGTCCTTTAGTTCATTTTGCATCATTTACCGACCATGTTGTCATTTTAGTATAAAAATCATTTCTAGGAAATTGTATGCTTGTACATCATGTTTGAATTGTTTTTATGTGTTATTTAAATGTCAATTAATCATATCTTATTATTTTTGTGATGTTTTGATGTGTTTGTCAGTTGTTCTAATGTTGTTAGGATGTTGTTCTTATTTTGAACAAAACAATATCAAAATGTTCAAAATGAGATGCAACTTATAGATAGTGTTCTTTAAGAGTAGAAGGACCTACAAAACAAGTCACATGAAGGTCGAAAGCGATTTAGGTGGTTAAAATCATGTCAGTTGTAACTTCAAAATCATATCGATAGTGGCTCAAAAATTAGGTCGGTGATGGATTGCTTCATGGAGTTTAAAGACTGGCTTTAGGATTTGGATAGGGAAGCTTTGGTCAAAGCTAGGAAAGTGGTAAGTTTGGACTTAGAAAATATTATAAGTAAAACAACTCAGCTTCGAGTTGTTTATCTCTGTGTCAACTTATTTTCTTCATAGAGACACGAGCATTACTTTGATATATGAGGAGATGGACTTTAAGGTAAGTAAGGGGAAGTTCGAGGAAAGCAATAAAGAAACAGGGTCGGTGGTGAAACATTTAGGCAACTTTGGTTAAGTGAATCATATCGGTACCAACATAATTAATCATGCCAGTGCCAACATAATTTGGGTATTAACCAAAGTTTGTCAAACTTCCAAGGGATGATGTGGATTCCTTGGTGATTATACTTGAGGCGTTCGTTCGACCATTCAATGTTTGTTTTTGATGGTTGGTACGTGATGAAGATCGATAATGAAATGGAAAAACGAAGGCATGACGTTTTGACTTGATGACTCTGGAACTATAACACGATGAATATACAACATGTGATGGGTGTGTAGGGATATTTTGAACGTTGACAACATGGAGCATTTGATCGAGTACTTCAGGTGGGACATGTATGTTAGGGGATAAGGTAGTTGTGGAGGCATTATCGGCAAGGAAAAGAGATGGGATGTCCTGAATCAAGTTGCATGTGGTAGGGATCCTTGGTAACTCGGGATATGGGTGATTCCATAAGGAAAGGGTATGTGAGGATGCTCAACCGTGGGATGCTTTAGCATGCCCTGGGATGGTAGTACCTATGGGATAGGTGTTCGCATAAACACTAAATCCAATTGTGGCAATAGATGTCGTCGGCTTGGGAAGTCATTAAAAGAGTCATCACTTTTCCGTAGACCTTGGGAAGGTTGATATGAACCAGACTTTGGGAAGGTCGCAGTGTCGAAGACCTTGGGTAGGTTAGGAGAAAACATATTTTGGGAAAGTAATGGTGTTAAGAGACTTTGGAAAAATCATAGTAAAACGGGCTTCGGTTACGTTTGTGGTGAAGTGAGACTTCAGAAATGATTATACTGAAGTTAGACTTCGGTTATAATCATAATGACGGTGCATGATGAGATGAGACCTTAGCGATCGTTATGGCGAAATGAGACCTCGAGGATGGTTATCTTTATGCGTTTACTTTGTGTTTGTTATGATTGGTGTGATTGTTGGATGTTTTATAATGTTAGCATTCTTGAGCTTGGTGCCTTGACACCTATAATATACTTAGTTTAGTATACCCATTTGACGATGATAGTTATATAGCATATATTATGTTATGTGCTAACTTTTTGGATGCAGGGATAGGTCAGATACGATTATAAATGCACTTTATCATTTATTATATCAATTTTCATAGTATTGTGATATTTTTTATTGTTTACACCAGATTGTTGTCTGACTTGAGGTTTTATGTTTTGCTTCTTATTATCTCGGATACTCTTAAATGACTATACTAGATAACTAGTTTAAGGTTAGTGCACGATGCTATGCAGAGGACGAGTAAGAGGTTAACATTACTATATTTATTACTAGAGTTGTTTCTTATTTCACTGTGCAGCATTGTGGAGCTTTTTCGGTGCTTTATTTTATTTTATTTTATTTTATTTTATTTTGAGACAGATTTCTTTTGACTTTATTTTGATGATGTATAAACTCTCTTCCAATTGCTTTATGTGACTATAGTGAACCTTTCACTATGATATTTATGTTGGTTTATTTAGTTACACTTATCCGTCTCGCCTATTTTATATCTATGTTGATGTTATCTCGCCTTTTGACCAAGCAGTATACAGACGAACTTGATGAGTCAATCTTGAAAACTTTCAAGGTAGGAAGCCCAATGTGATAGCTATAGAGTCTAGAAACCAAGAACAACCAAATTCACATAAGACAAGCACAAACCATCCTAAGAATCCAAAGTTCATAAATCCAACTAAGTATTGGATCGGTATTGATCCAGCCACTTGGATACCAATCCATAACACTTCACCCACTTTTGCCACAACTCCTCATACTTGCAAGTGATGTTTTTAGAAGCCTATTTCAAGTTACATTGCAACGATTCTCTATTGATCTACTTGAGCACTTGAAATCAGCAACTCCATTCTTCCACCGTTCCATCACTTATACTTAGAATCAAGCTAATAATACCACAAACAAGATGGAAATCACAAAGATAACCACAAATTAGGCCAGGATGAGGCATTCAAACAATCAATGTGACAATCTGATAGATCGATTTCGATCCAAACCCAAGGATCAGTACAGATCCACAAATATTATGAGGTGTCCACCTATTTCTCGGGTGAACTGGTCTTTGGCGTGGAAAAAGAGGTGGAGATTATGAGGTGAGTTTTCAGGCAATCAATATCTATAATAAGAGGGCAGGGGATCGTTTTTAGACACTTTTTTCCATGCACTCTTAACATAATTCTCTTATAGCCACCTATGGATTTATTTTGATCCATAAAAACAAAAGTGTAAAGAACACTATAAATCATCAACGACGTTATGTGGATATAGGCAATGGTTAGATGATTCACTATAAAACTCTGTTGTCTTGTTTTTGTATGTTTTTGTTTAGTTTCCTAAATTTTCTTAGACTACTTCCATTTAGGTGTTTGTGCTATTTTTGGTTCAAATGGCCGATACTCTATTTTATTCAAAGTATAGTGAGATATATGACAGGTCGTACGATCGCTTTTAGATATTCTACCCTTGATAGTCATCCTGTACAGCCGAGCACCGTTTCAGTGCATTCATTAGGTATATTTGGCACTGAAGTTGTAGGGCAGTCATCATATGTCAGAATATAGGTTGAGCGATCGACCTAAGTTGATACTAGGATCCATTGGAGATAAGGTAAGTGAAACGCCTTTTAGTAGGTCGATTAATGTATGAGAGTGCATACTGGTATTATTTTGGTTTCCAAAATCGTATATTTGTAGTATATATTGTATATCATTCACATTGCAGCTAGATCATCGTAGGTGCAGTTTTCCTTTATGAGAGACTGACCATTATTATTACGGAGGTTAAGAAGCCGAACACTGCTAAGAATTCAATGCTAGGAGAAGAGGGAGAAGGAACGAGCTCAGGGACGGCTAACACCGATATGCAGCCATATTGATGAAGATGTTGAGGAATATACGGTAGAATACCCAAGATGTTGCTCTAATTCCTGTTGATGAAGGCACTCTAGCGCAGGTGCCTGGAGCCAACATATCTTTAAAGATTTGGAACAAGAAAATGCGATGAAGAGAAGGTAAGCCTCTAAGTAACTTCCAGGTCATGCCACGGGATGGTGTAATTTTGTGTAGATTGCTACCGTAAAGACCAATTCACTAGGGAGCAGTTTGTGGCCAGATTTGAGGAAAATTTTATATCGCCCATCTAAAAGTCGGTACTGTTTAGGAATTTTGCTGAGTTGAAGTAATGGGAAAGGACTGCCTTGAAATATATGACTGAATTCGGCATGTTGTCAAAATATGGTTTACCTTTCATTGATACCCCTTCGAAAAAGATTGAGAAGTGCAACATGGGTTAGGATAGTTATCTTGCGGAAAAACTGGTCGGTAATTTTAATGAGTCCTCCGAGAAGTTTGTTGAGAAGGCTATGAGGCAAGAAATGCTATATCCAAAACCATAATATGAAATGTTGTTTCCAAAAAAGAAGCAAAACCACAAGAAACGATGAAGGTAAGAGGAAATAACACAATAAAGAGAAGAAATAGTCTCTGAAAGAGAATGGCTTGAAGAAAAGAAAGTAGGAGCTGAAATGCTTTGATTGCTGTAAGACATGTCATCTTAGCAAGGATTATAGAGCCCTAAGGATTGGGGAGAGGAAGTGCTTTGTCTGTGATCAGACCGAGCACTTAATGAGGAACTTTCTAAAACTGCAGAAGAATAAGAAAGGTGGTACTACTTATGCATTGGATTTCGCTCCTACTTCATTGGCTGCTCCATCGACCAACAAGAAAGGGAATGGCATTCTTATTCGAGGTATGCTTTTTATTTCTTCTATACCTATGTATGTTTTTATTTGATATTGATACATTTGACCTTCTTATATCTACTGACTTAATAAGTAGGTTAGAGTGGTGACCTAACCTTGCAAGCAGACCTTTAGTTGTTTCAAACTTGGTGATGGCTCGACCGACTTAGTGATAGTTCTTCTAGGCTTAGTGTGTCGGGTCATGGATGATTGTTTGCCAGTGTTTCCTTTGTTTCAGCCTTGTGTAGTGTAGTATCATTTGGTGTGGGATGACCGAAGGGATACAGATCTATGGAAGAAAAGTAAGGTATAATATACGATGATCATGGCGGGGGAGAACTTAAGCTAGAGTAAGAATCTACACCTAGGAGGGCATAGCTATGTATAACTTGGTGTATTCATTTGGAATTCTACATAATGAGCCATCATTATTTCCTATAGTGAGGAAGCACCCAGAGGTAGCTGGATTATTGCCATGTGAAGAATTGGAGTTCCGTATCGATCTAGTGACTAGTGTTATATCTTTGGGGAAGATGGTGCTCAAGGAGCTAAGGGAACTGGAGATGCAAAAGGGTAGCCTAGAAGCTTGGAGCTAGTACTTTGACAATCAACCAACCAGGTAGAATGACTTGTGGTGGGACGAGATTCAAATCATCAATGTCCAACTCAGCGGGCCCAGCTTCGTCTTTTCTCTTCAACAACTCTTCCTTCTCGATGCACTCCTTCAAGCTGATCACATCAGTGTGTTCGAAGGTGTCGGTAATCACAACATCATCTATTTCATCCATCGGTAGCGGTTTTTTTGCCTGATCATCATCGAGTGCTCCGATGACTTAAGCAGTGGGCCTCGGAACTTATATCTAGTGACTAGTGTTATTTCTTTTCGAAGCTTGGAGCTAGTACTTTGACAATCAACCAACCAGGTAGAATGACTTGTGGTGGGACGAGATTCAAATCATCAATGTCCACCTCAGCGGGCTCAGCTTCGTCTTTTCTCTTCAGCAACTCTTCCTTCTCGATGCACTCCTTCAAGCTGATCACATCAGTGTGTTCGAAGGTGTCGGTAATCACAACATCATCTATTTCATCCATCGGTAGCGGTTTTTTTGCCTGATCATCATCGAGTGCTCCGATGACTTAAGCAGTGGGCCTCGGAACTCCGGTGGCCGTCGGAATATCTGTTGATATCACTTGTTTCTCCATGGCGACATCACTTCTAGAAGTTTGGTCATGACGCAGAAGACCTGTAGATTTATTAAAACAACGAGATAAGCCTAAAACTGTTGTGCATGAAGAACAAAACCTCTTGAAAAGTGAAGAGTAAAGTGGAATACCTATGTCCGACTGGTTTTCGGTTGTCTCCAAAGTACCCCCTTCTAGAATAGGGGTCGACACTTTAGATTTGTAATCGGATTTATCTAGATCATAGCTCAAATCTTGCCCAGAGCCAAAAGAAACTAATGCTTCAGACGTTTGGAAAGAAGAGGGGCCCTTAGGTTAGACTCCAAGGATTCAGGAATATTTTTCCCTTTACCAGAAGGTGCTAAAATGTCAAAATATCAGAGTCTCGCAACGACAAGGTCTAAGGGTTCATTTCCACCAAGGATCACCACCACTAATTTCTCTTCATCTAACTCGACTTCGCCTAGCTCCCACTTTTCATCTTGACAATATACTTCCAAGCTTTGGCAAGTGACTCAAGATAACCTTCAACAAGAAAGCTCAAGTCACGGTGGATAAGTACTTTAGAGTTGTATTCGATGATCAGGGGATCAAACATGTCCATAATTTCATTTCGACAGGACTCTTGAGCATACTCCACCTGGGCTTCAGTATGTTATATCATCTTCTTGCGGCTTGCCTCTCACGCTTCTTCTTTGAGGGCTTTTATTTTAGCAAATTGTTCGTCAAGTTTGATTTTCAGACTCCTGGGTTCAACAGCCTCTTCGTAATATCTCTATAATTCTTCTTTAGCCTCGATCTTTTTTTTCCTTTCTTTCCTAAGAAGCTCTTCAAGCTCCTCAACATAGCAGGCTTAGATATCTTTCTCCCTTTGCAAGGAATCATTTTCCAAAGAGAATGCACCGCTATGATTGAGGGCGCATCAAGTTCCTTCTTATTAGCAGCTTCCAAATGACTCACTACCTCGGACATTTCCTTAGCACTCTTTTTTGCCTCGGTTAGTTTTGTTTTCAACTTTGATATCTCATTATATTGGTACTTGATAATATCTTTATCGTGGATCGCCTCTAGCTTGAGATGTTCTATTTCATGTTGTCGCTCGATCGACACCTCAGAGATCTTTTTCGCTATGTGCTAGAACGACTCATGCTGCACAAAAATGCCATTAACACATGCGAGAGAGTTTGCTTTAGCTTGCTTCAGGATCATATGAATTGAGGGAAGGAACTTATGTCCGTCAAAATAGATTTTTGGAAAAGTGGCCTTAAGTTCAGCCAATTTCTCTATTGTGGAAGTATCAGGAGCAGCCGGCAAAAATGGATCGGAAGTGGCAATTGGGTGCTTGCTCGATCTATGGTCGTAAGATTACCTGGAGCTGGAAGAACTAGACTACTACTCGTGTGATATGGCAATTTGAGGTCCTTGGAAGGAAGTTTGATCACCACTATAAACAGAAAGATTAGGCTAATCTTCCTGGTGGAATGACTAAGACTGGGACTTACGCTTGGACGAAGAAGATTCTCTTATACGACGAATTTTTTCGGGTCGTCGTCTCTATCCCTACGCTTGCCTGATTCTGAGCCATGGCTAGATCCATAATGCATTGAAGAGCTCGTTAGGAAATCAAAAGCTCGAGACTAAGTTATGGCACTTGCAAAGTACAAACGAAAATGTATAAGTAACTATATACAAAAGCTTGATGAAGAGCGTGTAGGGGAATGCACATGATTGTATATATCATAATGTCCCTCCCGATAGACTAGTAGCGGTAGCCTTACTAATGGGCATTTTCTCTCCACTTTCAGTAGGAAGAATGCCATCACCACATCTGGCGGGAGAATTGAGCTCCTCTATATTAATGTTTGGGAAGTCATAAGTCATAGTGTCATTGGGGATCTGGAGATTTGAAAATCCTTTCATGAACTTTCTAAGGGTTGGGAAGATGACTCTTCTTCAACGGAAGTGATAACAAATTCTAGATCCTTAGCGGTTTTGCTACTACGAAGTTCATATGCCAGTTTTTTCCTTCTTTTAGTTGGCCTTTAGGATAGCATGCCTTATGACGATTCAACCACAAGTGCCTTGCCTGGACCTGCACCAGCGTCGCTAGTCTCATCTGTTTGGGCATCCCTAATTTCGCCTTCTTAAACGTCATCTCGAGTCCCCTCGACTAGGGGCACGATATGGTTGTTGACGTCCCCTTCTTGCTCTATAATGTTTCTCGGTAATGAAGCACTTCCAGAGAGCCCAATGCTACAACCCTCTTCTAGTATCCCAAATAGAGATAATAACTTGTCGGTTACGAGAAGTCTAATTTACCTATCTTCGATAGGGATGGCTAATTTACCTATCTTCGATAGCGATGGCATGAATTGCGGAGACCGCTTTTGAAAAACTATTGCCCTCGGGATGTGAGTGGACGCTTGTAGATATTTTGGATGTTAGTTGATATAAAAATATGATTTGGATTAACGGATTTAAGACTGAAGCGAAGACAATACTTACATCATTCCAACCATTGCCTTGTGAAGCCAAGTGGACACCGAACATAGAACCACTCATGTTTGAAAAGAGAAAGTTTATTCTAAGCACCCGTTAAGACTTGGTAGCTGGGTGAAGGCTCAAAGAAAACAAAGGAAGGACTTCCTGACCGTCATTTGAAGTTATAAATGAACCTTATGTCCTCAGGAATTGGTGGGCAAAACACAATGCTCATGAACGGTAGAAAGGTTATATGGATGTAGGCGTACCGATTCAGGTGAAGTTGAGTGGGAGCTATTACAAGATATCTTATGTAACATTCCCCATTTGGAGGCCCAAAACTAACGGCTATGGATACGGCAACCATCCATGGTTATTAATCCTTGACGACCAAATACGATAATGTTAGGTACATTGATACATAGAAACACATGAATATGGAAAAAAAATTAAAACTTCAAACAACTTCCACATTCTATTTCAAAACATTTTAGATTCATTACATGCTCCCAATACGAGAACCCTGCTCAGAGAAAATATATTTATTACAACATACGCCAAAAGTGACATATGAAGATTCCCCCTTGGATGATCATAGTATATATATTGGCAATTTTACAACTTTGCCTTAACAAGAACAACACAACAAAATCAAAATAAAAGGAACTCTAGATAGCTATCATGCCTCATGCACGTCTCCGGAAGCTCATTCGTCTAAAGAGGTACCCAAAAACCTCAACTTTCAAACTACTCAAAATCAATTGAGTACCTGAGAGTTTAAGAGGAAAACATAAACTTCGAGTCAGCCATAAAGCCTAATATGAATAATAATCTACCATCTCAAACCATTTAGATATCTAGTGAGATCACGCCGCTTAGCTAAACAGGTTTTCACCTCATTGGTATCCTAAAACCTTTATAAAACCATATATCGTGCTCCTTCATCCACAATGTTTAAAACATCTCAAAATAATATGATGATATGAAAACAAGTAAATCAATTCTGAATTTACCATCCCCATTCATTTCTGACTAGCTGTCTCATTTATGGTTTCTAGGGTCACCATTAACCTATTAGTCTTCATGGGCTTACTAATAACCTGTTTAATGTTTAAGGACTATCTGTTCAGTTACATTGTTTTCACGGGATCACTAAGAACCTATTGGCCCCTGCTAATATCTTTACTGTTTCATAGGTTCTCCCTGAACCTATTGGTAACGCCATTATCTTTACCCTTATCTTATTTTTAATGGATTAACTAGGAACCTATTGACTTCCGTCGACACCTTAATTCGGATAAGTTTTCACGGGTTCATTACAAACTTATTGGCCCTTTCCAGTATCACATCACAGTTTTCATGGGCTAGCTATGAACCTATCTTCCTGACATTTTCATTTAAACATAGTTTTCATGGGCTTACTATTGAACCTATTGGCTCTTGCCAATATCTTTTCCTATACATAGTTTTCATGAGTTTTCTATGAACCTATTGGCCTCTGCCAATATCTTTAATTAATTTAATTTATATTCATCACTGGGTCAACCTAGCTGGTTATTCTGCCCTTCCCTAAATTACCGTTATGGGTTCATTACAATGTGAATATTTTCAAATACATATATGAAGAAGCAAACATAATAATACCAATGCCTATGATTTAATATCCTTGAAATCATTTTATATAAAACTTGGTTAATCCATTTAACCTATTAATCAAGGAAAACTTCTTTAAAAAAACCCATTTCAAAACACTTAATTTATGCGATGGTTTTCTTTTAAAATGAGATTAGGTCACTTGTTTTTAAAACTAAGGCTTTCGAAACCATAAATCATCACTTTCCAAACCCCTGCATAACCTCCTTCGAAAGAATTGAAAACTTCTTTTCAAAACACTAAATATATAGCTTTCAAAGTTCTTTAAATCATCGTTTTAGAAACTAAAATATACCTTTCGAAAGTATCAAATCATTACTTATTAGAAACATAGCTTCAAAACCAATGAAAGTACCCCTTTCAAAACCATTGGGTTTTACTTTAAAAACTTATTTTGGTCAAAGTGAATACATATGAAAGTATCCTTTTCGAAATCTTTAGTCGCCGTATAAAATTGTTTTAGAAAAGTTTGATGGTGTCAATATCTTCGTTTCGAAAGCTTCAAAACATTTAAGTGAAACATTGAAGGTTAGAATCGAAACCTCCTTTCGAAGCCATTTCCTTAGAAACCCTTGAACCCTTTCGAAAGCATTTAGGAAGTGGATTTCTACATCTTTAAACAAAACTACCTTTCGAAGTGATGACTGCAATATGCTCAAAAGGAAAAAGAACCGTGGCTGGGTTACAACTAAGTCGGAACCACTACTTTCGAAAGCATCATTTTTATAAATAAAGGAACCCATTCGAAAGCCTACACTTTTAAAACGTAAAATGGCAGCCATTTCGAAAGCTATTAGAAAACCCCTTTTAAAAGCTTATGTTTTGACTCCCTTGAAAGCTTTAATAAAAAAAAATCCAGGCACTCAACGTTTTAAAACAAAACAAAGGTATCGACCCCAGTGGAAGCTATGCCTTCGACACTACATCTTCCGCCTTTCTCCAATCCATTACGTACCATCTAAGTGATTCCTTATGTATTGTTTTCTGCTTTGTGTGGTTTCGACTTGATTGAAGGTGGAAGCTATGGGCGAAAGGTGCTTCTAATAGAGGCGGAACGTTCTTCTGAGTAAAAGCTGATTAATGCCAATTAAAGAAAATTCTATCTAACCAACCTACCCACGATTAAACATGTGATTGGTTGCTTCAACTTTTCAAATTCTTTACCGAAATAACAACCGCGTGATTTTTGATCTAAACCAAGATTAATTTAACAAATAAGTCCTTTCATTAAGCAAAACTATTAATGCAAATAAGTCATTCTTTTGAAATAATTTAATTTCCATAGCAAAATACAGAAATTCACTTTTAATATGTTATCTAACATGTCCAAATTCAAGACCCAAATTCTCAATATAATTTTTGAAATAAATTTCTAAACCCAATTAACCATATTTCTTTTGAAAAATTCATAATAATTATTCCGTAGCTTGGAAAATTATTAAAATTAAAACTCAACTCCAAAATCTTGTTTTACATAACATATAATTTTTCCATGGCATTCAAAGTTCATTTACAATCGGTTTTGCCCTAAAACTTTATAAATCCTCATTTAATTATTTTGATTTTAATCAAACATATTCTAATTCAAGCATATCATCATTCAAAACATCATAAATTGAATTTAATCTTAAGTCCAAAAATATATGATGCTAAAACAAAATAGAGATGGTATAAACTATTATTCACCTTGAATATGATAAGAAATTTGAGATTTCTTGAAGATTAATTTCCCTATCTTTAATCCTTATCTTTACTTTAATTTCTCATTTTTCCTAGCAATAGCCAACTCCTATTTTATTTTTTCGTTTTACATTTTTGTGAAAATAAGAAATAAATGTGAATGGATGGCAAGCCGTGGATACATAAGGGTTATGGAATTTAGGTGCGGCTAATTCCCAATATGCCCTTGCACAAATTAATTAGCTTTCAAACCATTCTTAAGGCCATCTAAATAATTAATTAAGCATGCCTCTAAGTATTTATTAATATTTCAATCCCCCTTATCACTTAATATTTACATGATTCTATTTAATGTATCTAATTAAATCTTTCGTCTTATGTTATAAAAAATTAGGGGTGTTACAGGCTCCATTCCTTAAAGAATATTGTCCTCGAAATTCTGTAAGGACTAAATACTAAACATAAGAATCATCTGTAACCACTCCTAACAACCATATTAGCCTACCTGACTACTAATTATCTTTATAAAGCTAATATAGACATACCCTCAAGCAAGATCATGAGAAGTATCTCTAATCCTGTCTTCTGTCTCCTAAGTACAGTCCTTCTCGTTGTCGCTCTATTGAACTTTTACCAACTTGGCCGTCTTATTTCTCGATCTTTTCTCATCTCTCGCTACAACCCGAACTGGTTGTCTAACAAAGCGAGGGTGAGTTAACTCCAAAAACCCATCCTCGGTTTGGATTGTAGGCTACAACTCGCCAGCATGAAGCCGATATTGCTAGTAATCGTCGGTCATCCCTAAAGTAGTGAATTCGTTCCCGGGCCTTGTACACACCGCCCTTCACACTAGGGGAGCTGGCCATATCCTAATTCGTTAACTTAATCGCAAGGAGGGGGATGCTAAAGGCGAGGCTAGTGACTAAAGTGAAGTCGTAATAAGGTAGCCGTACTGGAAGGTGCGGTTGGATCACGTCCTTTTCAGTGAGAGCTAATGCTAATGCTTGTTAGGTATTTTACTTTGACACTGCTTCACACCCAAAAAGAAGTGAGCTATGTCTGAGCTAAGTTGGATATTGAAGTCTTCTTTCGTTTCTCAATGGTGAAGTAAGACCAAGCTCATGAGCTTATTATCCTAGGTTGGAAAAAGTTTGTAGTATCCCAATTTTTACGTCCTTATGCCGCCACATGAGAGGGATAGGAGGCGTAAAGGAGAAAGAGAGGGATGGGGTTTCTCTTACTTTTAGCATAGCAGGCCTCCTACTGGGAGGCCCGCACGAAGGGCTATTAGCTCGGTGGTAGAGTGCGTCCAAAATAATTACATCATTGTGCCTAGGCTGTGAGGGCTATCAACCACATGGATAGTTCAATGTGCTCATCGGCGCCTGAACCAGAGATGTGGATCATCCAAGGCATATTAGCATGGCGTACTCCTCCTGTTCAATCAGAGTTTGAAACCAAACTTTAATTGGGCTCTACTATCAAATCTTCCAACCCTGTTAGAGGAATAGCAGTCTCTGGATCATGCACATACTTGTGAAGATGAGACATATGAAATACATTATGGACATCTGCCAACTGCTTGGCAACTCTACTCTGTATGTCAGCTTTCCAATCTTCTCTATAATTTGGAATGGACCAACATATCTTGGTGCCAGTTTTCTCAACTTCCTGAACCGTACCACACCCTTCATCGGTGATACTTTAATGAAAACCTTATCTCCAACTAAGAATTCTAGGAATTTATGCCTCTAATCTACGTAAACTTCTGTCTTTACTGAGCTTCCTTTATCCTTTCTCGGATTAACTCAATCATCTCTAATGCCTCTCTAACCAAATTTGGACCTAAGACTAATCTGCCTTCAGAGTCCAACCAACATGTTGGAGATTTGCATGGACTTCCTTACAAAGCTTCAAAAGGGACCAATCCTATAATTATCCGATAGCTATTATTATAGGAAAACTCAACTAATATAGGTGATCTTCCCAAGATCCGCCAAAGTCTAATACACAAGCTCTCAATAAATCCTCGAGTACCTTATTGACTCTCTCCGTCTGCCCATCCGGTTGAGGGTGATATGCAGTACACATCTTGAGCTTAGTGCCAAATACATCCTATAAACTCTTTCAGAATTCGCTAGAGAACAAAGCATCCCTGTCATTGACTATGCTACTAGGAACTCCATCTGTCTAACTATGTTCTTCATGAACAAATTAGCTAAAACAGGTGTCGTCCTGGTTGACTTAAATGGAATGAAATGGGCACTCTCGGTCAACCTCTCCACTATAACACGTATACTTTCATTTCTCTATTTTACCTTGCCAACCCATTTATAAATCTATGGATATTGAATCCCATTTCCACACTAGAATCACTAGAGGTTGAAGCAATCCACTCGGCTTCTAACGTTTGGTTTTCACTTGTTAACAGTTTGCACACTGCCTAACCCACAAGCCAACATCTCTCTTCATACCTTCCTAGTAGAAGCTCCTCTTCATGTCTTGATATATCTTGGTCCCTCTAAGATGAACCGTAAACTTAGACCGATGGCATTCTCTAAGGATTTCTTTCCTCAAGTCCTCGACATTTGGAACACATAACCATCCCTTCTTTCTCAACTAACCTCTCTAGTCAAGGCTAAAATCCTTCAGATCGTTGATCTTAGTTCCAACCTCAAGCCTTCTAATTATCTTAGCTAATACTAGATCCTCTTTTTGCTTAGAAGCAATTCTTTCGATCAAGACTGGTCGAACATCTAAATAGGACAACATGGCAGTACTCTGACTAGAACTAGCAGTCAATCTTAACTGCATACTACAAGTAGTCAAAGCTTCTAAATCATTCCATTCTGCCAACATAGCTAAAAGCATATTCAGATGTCTTCTGCTAAGAGCATCTACTACTTTATTACCTTTCCCTGATGTATAATCAATACCAAAATCATAAGCAGCTAAAAACTCTAGCCACCTTCGATGTCACATATTCAACTCCTTTTGAGAGAATTAGCATCTTAATGACTTATGATCTGTGTATAGCTCAAATCTCTCCCCTAAGAGATAATGCCTCCAAATCCTCGATGCAAAGATCACCGCAGCTAACTCCAATTCATGAGTAGGATATCTCACTTCACGTGGTCTAATCTGTAATGAAGCATAGGCAATCACTTTACCCTTTTGCATCAACACAGCTCCCAATCCAGTTCCACATACATCAGTATACACCACCAACCCTTGGTTTCCACCTGGAATTACCAACATAGATTTATTGGTCAACGAATTCTTTAACTTAAGGAATGCTTCCTCACATTGTCGGGACAAACAAACTTCACATCATTTTTGGTTAGCTTCATCAATGGTGCTGCTATCTACGAGAAATCCTTGATGAATCTCCGATAATAGCTAGCAAGTACAATAAAACTCCTAATCTCCGTCACCGTCTCTAGTCTCTTACAATTATTAACAGCATTGATCTTATCTTGATCGAATGACTACCCTTTCTCTGAAACCACGTGACCAAGAAACTTAACCTCCTTCTTCCAAAAATGACGGTTGAAAAACTTCAGCTTCAGCTGATGCTGCCTAAGCGTCTTAAGCATAACTCTAAGATGATTCTCATGCTCTCTTTCATCCATAGAGTATACCAAAATTTCATCTATAAACATCAACATGAATCAATCTAAATACTCTCGAAAAACTCATTTCATCAAGTCCATGAAGAAAGCAGGTGCATTCGTTAACCCGAATGACATTACTAACCACTCGTACGAACCATACCTAGTTCGAAATGCTGTCAAAGG
The DNA here is from genome assembly GCA_030765085.1 of Allium cepa. Taxonomy (NCBI): domain Eukaryota; kingdom Viridiplantae; phylum Streptophyta; class Magnoliopsida; order Asparagales; family Amaryllidaceae; genus Allium; species Allium cepa. The sequence goes on from CM060944.1 coordinate 271,654,612, forward strand.
AATACTGTCATCTTCCACTCTTAACTGATGGAAACCTATCATCAAGTCCAATTTGGAAAACACTTTGGCTCCACACAAATGATCATATAGATCTTCAATTCTAGGCAAAGAATACTTATTCTTGATCGTCCTCTTATTCAACATACGATAGTCGATGCATATCCTTAACGGCCTATCTGGTTTCTTCACGAATGCCGCAGTCGCTCCCCAAGGTGAACTGCTTGGTCTAATAAAATTCCTTTCTTCTGGATCCACTAGCCTTACCTTCAATTCTTTCATTTTAGTCGGTGTCATCCTACTAGCTGGTTTATTTACTAATTCAGCTCGTAGCACAAGATATATCTGAAACACAATAGCTCATTTTGGTGGTAGTCTTGTGACCGGCTCAAAAACATCTACAAAATCTCTTGCTACTCGAACCTGACTTAACTCTTCTCCCTCTTCCATAACGCTTAACAAAGCATAACTACTCTGGTCAGAATTCTCCATTGAGAACATATTTCAATTATGACTATCAGGGTTTCTTAGTGATATCTCCTCATCCTTGTAAAATATCCTAGCCTTGTACTTACTCAACCAATTCATACCTTAAATGGTTCAGAAATCTACGAAATCGAAAACATTAAAACTGCATGCAAACTTATGACCTAACAAATCAAGTTCTAACATGTCACATCTCATCCCAGAGTTGCATACCCTCCTATTGGATCACAACCCTTAAGGAAGTAACAAGTTATGTGGGTTTTAAGCATAACCTATCAATCAAATTCTGAGATATAAATGAATGTGATGCACCAGTATCAAATAGCATCCTAACTGGTATACTCTAAATAAAAAACGTACCTTCCATCATAGTTTTCCCATTTTCAGCTGTGGTTGGTTTAGCAAATGATTGTCCCACAGCAAAAACCTTTCCCTTGTCCTCCCTAACCGGTTCTGGACACTGATTCTTATAATGTCCAACATGATTGAAGTTGAAGCACTTCACATTCTTCTTATTTACAGCCTTCTTCCCCTTGCCTGACTACACTCATTTGCAAAATGACCCTTCTTTCCACCTTTAAAGCAAACTAAATCAGCCTTTGAATTCTTGGTAGCTTCTCCCTTCGGGGCTCCCTTCTTCTTAAAGAACTTTCTCCTCTTTCCATGAGAACCATGGATTCCAACTGACTTCTCTCTAGCACAAATAGAAAGCATCTCCTCGTGGTGAATTTCCATCTCGACAACTACATTATAAGGATCATAGATATGTGTTAGGGTCCCCCTAGCAAGCTCAGGCCTCAATTCCCGAATGAACCTCTCATTTCGCCTGATGTCATGTCTGTAGTAACATGTCCATATCAGGACAGCTCATCAAACTTAGTAGCATACTCGACTACCGACATCTCTTCCTACAAAAAATCTATAAACTGTGTCAGCAATGCTGACTTAGCAACTTCAGATAAAAACCTCTATTCAAATCTCCCTCTAAAACTGCCTAAGTCAACTCGTCCTCCGGAACCCCGGTAATAACACTATTCCACTAATGAAGTGTTGCCCCTTGCAACTGCCTAGAGGCCAGCCTCCTCTTCCACACATTATCCAAACCCAAATCAGCTTAGCATAATTATTCCAAACTACAGCCACAGGATTAGCTCCTCCAACATTCCCCGCAATTCTAGTAGCAGCTTCTACTTGCATCATATTGACGAAGAACTGATACATCGCCCCTATATCGACTGGTGGATTTCCAACACTCACATTAGCATCAGCATTTTGGTTAGCATTAGCCTTCATCCTTGTTTCCTCCTAGTATTAGATCGAACATTTCCGTTGGCTATGATGCCTCATCCATCGAGAATTCCTCTATTGTTTCCTACTTTGCTATCCTTTTCTCGTAAATCTACATACGAACCTTAGTAAGATACATAAGGACGGTCTAAGAGAGAGGGGAATACGTGTATATATATGTATATGTATATGTATATGTATATATATATATATATATATCTCAAATATAAGTACGTTACTATAGTGTTAACCCAAACCCTAATTTTATTTTCAAATTCATTGGATTATATTTGAAAATCTTCTAGGTTTAGTTTCTTTTAAGTTTCATAAAGTTATGCTCTGATACCAACTTGTGACATTCCCCACTTAGAGGCCCAAAACTTACGGCTACAGATGCTACAGTCATCCATAGTTTTTAATCCTTGGTAACTAAATATTGTAATGTTAGGTTCATTGATACATAGAAACACATGAATATGGAAAAAATTTAAAAAATCAAACAAGTGCCACATTCCATTTCAAAATATTTCAAATTCACTACATAATCCTAATATGAGAACATGCTCAGAGAACATATATTTATTACAACATATGACAAGAGCGACATATGAAGATTCCCCATTGGATGATCAAAGTATATATATAGGCAATTTAACACCTTTTCCTTAACAACAACACAGCGGAATCAAAATAAAAGAGAACTCTAGATGACTATCATGCCTCATGCACGTCTCTGGAAGCTTATACGTTTAAAGAAGTACTTGAAAACCATAACTTTCAAACTACACAAAACAATTGAGTACCCGAGAGATTAAGGAAAAACATAAACTTTGAGTCAGACATAAAGCCTGGTATGAATAATAATCTGTCATCTTAAACCACTTAGATATCTAGTGAGACCGTGCAGCTTAGTGGATGGGTTTTTCCCTCACTAGTGTCCTAAAATATTTATAAAACCATATACTATGCTCCTACATCCAAAATGGTTAAAACATCTCAAAATTATATGATGATATGGAAATAAGTAAATCAATTTTAGATTTCCCATCCCCATTCATTTCTGACTTGCTGTCTCATTTGTGCTTTCTAGGGTCACTATTAACCTATTAGATTTCATGGTTACTAAAAGCTTGTTTAATGTTTAAAGACTCCCTATTCAGTTACATAGTTTTCATCGGATCACTAAGATCTATTGACTCCTATTAATATCTTTACTGTTTCATAGGTTCTCCCTGAACCTATTGGTAACTCTGGTATCTTTACCATTATCCTAGTTTTCATGGATTAACTAGGAACCTATTGACTTCAATCAATATCTTAATCTGGATATAGTTTTTATCGAATCACTACAAACATATTAGCCCTGCCAATATCAAATCATAGTTTGCATGGGCTGACTATGAACCTATCTTCCTGACATTTTCATTTGAACGTAGTTTTCATGGGCTTAGTATGAACCTATTTGCCCCTGCTAATATCTTTTCCTATACACGATTTTCATGGGCTTACTGTGAACCTATTGGCTCCTGCCAATATCTTTAATTAATTTAATTTATATTTATTGCCGGATCAACCTAGCTGATTATTCTTTCTTTCCCCAAATTATCATTATGGTTTCATCACAATGTAAATATATTCAAATACATATATGAAGAATCAAATATAATAATACCAACCCCTGTGGTTTAATATCCTTGAAATCATTTTATATAAAACTTGGTTTATCCCTTTAACCTATTAATCAAGGAAAACTTCTTCAAAAACTCCATTTCAAAACACTTTATTCATGCCATGGTTTTCTTTCAAGATGAGATTGGGTCACTTGTTTTAAAAACTAAGGCTTTCAAAACCTTAAATCATCGCTTTCAAAACCCCTGGATAACCTCCTTTGAAAGCATAGAAAACTTCTTTTCAAAACACAAAATACGTACTTTTCAAAGTACTTTAAACCATCTCTTTCGAAACCAAAGTATACCTTTTGAAAGTATCAAAACATTATGTATTAAAAGCATAGCTTCAAAACCAATGGAAATACCTCTTTTGAAACCATTAGGTTCTACTTTAAAACATCTTTTGGATCAAAGTGAATATATACGAAAGTATCCCTTTTGAAAATTTAATCATCATAAAATATTATTTGGGGAAAGTTTGATGGCGTCGATACCTTCCTTTCGAAAGGTTCAAAACATTTAAGTAAAACATTGAAGGTTAGCATCAAAACACCATTTCGAAGCCATTGCCTTCGAAACCCTTGAACCCTTGCGAAAGAATTTAGGAAGTGGTTTTGTACATCTTTAAAAAAACCAACCTGTTGAACGCATTAATGACTTCAGTGCACTCAAAAGGCAAAAGAACCGCAACTGGGCTTCGACTAAGTCGGAACCACTACTTTCGGAAGCATCATTTTTATAAATAAAGGAACACATTCGAAAGCCTATACTTTTAAAACATAAAATGGTTGTAGGATCGATTTCACCCTAAGGGGGTGAATAGGGTGATACTATCCATTTAAAATTTTTAATGCGGAAGTATAAAATAATCGCAACACAGATATAGCAGAATAATAGCATCATAGAGAATAGCAGAATAAAAATAGAAATAGAACAACACAGATTTACCCAGCTTCAGAAAAACCCTACCTATGTGTTGCCCTAAGGTTTTTACTAGAAATTAAGTAGTCAGATGCTTATACACGTAAACTCGCGACACCTGCTATCGACTAACCTAAATCTATGCTCAAAACCTGCCACAACTCAGCCACCGAGTTGCGAATTCTCGAACTACACCACCATGGTTTGTACCCTAGCCACATGATAGACTTTACAAAGGTTTAAAATTAAAATACAATAATAATAATTAAAAACAATGAAACACAAGTTTTTAGAATTTAAATTCCATAAATTGCTGGCCCAAATAATTAAGTAAAGTGATAAAACAAATCCCCTCTCTTTTATTTCTTCGTCCCATTCCTTGTTGCTTTGAAAAATTTGCTGCTTCGTTCCACTTAAGAAAATTAGGGTTTTGTGAATTTTTTGAAGTCACCGCTTAAACGAAAGTGATGCTTCGATTCCTTTCTTTGATCGATTATATGTTCACGGCAGCTTCAATTAAGTCGAGTTCGATTGTTAAACTGGGATGCAATTTTTCCTTTTACTAGTTATTTATTATTCTCGACTTTGATTCGAGTTGAATGATTTATTCATCTTTGTTGTTGCTTGAGCTCGAATGAATTTCCATGTCGATGATGATAAGGTTTTTATAGGATTCGAATTCCTAAAATTTAATTCGTATATACTGTTTGAATTCTTGCTTGTCCATTGATCTTTGTTTGGATGCTTGTGATGATTTCTGACCTTTTTAATTTTTATATTTCATTGCTTGTTTAACACGACTTCGATTTTGATATGGAAGTTGGTTCCGTTCTTTTCTCTGTTGGCATCGACCACTTTGGTTTTGTGATAATATTGACTTGTTTCATTCTTGTTAACACCTGGCTTTTACTCTGACTTGTTCAAATAGAAATTCTTGCTACCTTTTTCCAGCTTGATCAACTTGAATTTTACTACAGCTAGTTCTGTGTACGCATATATAAGTATATATTTATACATGTGCGTTTGTGGGTAGAAGTTATTGCTGCGTTGTTTTATGGATCGATTGTCACTTGAATTGCACACTGCATGTATGCATACATGCTATTTCACACATGTATATATGTATGGATGCTTTGCTTCACTTGAGTTTGCACTGGATAGTTGCTTTGCATTGTATATTTCCATTTAAAGTTCATTGCTATATATAGATCCTTTTGTAACTGAACATATTGCTGGTTTTCATGTAGCTTGTCTGCACTTGATTACATATGCTTGTTTGTCGGACTCTACTGTGCTTTGTACTTGAGATGTTGATCTACTTGGTTGATTGATGAAAACAAATGTTGGTATCTATATTTTGCATATTTCCTGTTGGTCTGCACTTCAGTAAAAATGCCTTTGGTCTAGTTGATTTTTTCATATTGCCTAATGCATATATATATATATATGTATGTATAAGTCTGTGTCTGCGCATATATATATATATATATATATATATATATATATATATATATGTATGTATGTATGTATGTATGTATGTATATACATATATATATATATATGTATGTATGTATGTATGTATACACATACTTGTGAAGCTTTTCTCGACTTGATACTCTGCTGCTTGACCATATGCATTTTGCTGTTTAACATTTTGTAGTCTGTTGCTTGAAGTTTGAAAGCATTTGTTTTTGAGATCTTCATGGGTTATGATATGTACACACTGCTTTGATTATTCCTTTCACTTGACAATTTGGTTGAGTTATCATATCATATATGTTGCCAGGTTTGGTTGTATATGTATGCACTGTGTATTCTGTGCTTTGGTATTGCAGTCTTATTCACCATTACATATCTCAGTTTCATGTACCTCATTGTTCAGTGGTCATGTCCACTATGTATATATAAATGTAAACATGTGTACTTTCATATGCATACATGCTTTTGTTTTGTAACGGTGCACTTTTAATTTTGTTTTCATTTGAACATCACCTTAAGTTTCTTTGGAATTGCACCTGAGTTGAGCCCAGCATATAGCTCGGTTTTGACCTTGTGCTCAAGTCGTAACTTTATTTTTATTGCACTTGAGTTGAACCTAGCTTTTGATTGGGTTTGACCTTGTGCTCACCTGTCCTAAAGTTTTGTCAAGTGTATATTGGTGTGCATGACCTTATGGCATGTACAGTGATACACTATGCATGCCACAAGCTCTTCGCGTATGATGAATTCAGCAATGAATATGATGACGAACAACCCAAATAACTGAGGCAAATAACATTTTGAAAATACACATTTTATTTTACACTGCAAAAATATTTCTTTTTCAATTTTACTACGTTAGGATTTATTTTGCAGATAACTCAGATGCTGGATTCAATCTGGAATAGAGTTGAAGATAAATACAAGTGAATGAGCGATATGTAGTGAGGACATTTGTGTAAACTGAACTGTACTGTAATTGAAATTTTGTATATATAGTGAGAGCACAAATTTGTACTATTCAAAATTGTAATAAAATACTTGTTTGAGTAAAATATTTGTTTGAATTTAAATTCTGTGTTATTTATTTTATTCGGCAAATATTTATTTAATTATAAATAAAATAGTACAATAACAAATATATTTAAATAAATATATATATATATGTTTATTATCATAAAAAAAATCATATACTGGCATATTCAACAATGGCAACCCCTTCGAAAGCTATTAGAAAACTCCTTTCAAAAGCATATGTTTCGACTCCCTTAAAAACTTTAATAAAACAAAGGCAGGCACTTAACATTTTAAAACAAAACAAAGGTATCGACCCCATTGGAAGCTATGCTTTCGACACTATGCCTTCTGCCTTTCTCAAATCCATTACGTAACATCTAAGTGATACCTTATGTATTGGTTTCGGCTTTGTGGGGTTTCGACTTGATTGAAGGTGGAAGCTATGGGTTGAAAAGTTCTCCTAATAGAGGTGGAACCTTCTTTTTCTGAGTAAAAGCTGATTAATGCCAATTAAAGCAAATTCTATCTAACTAACTTGCCTACGTGTAAAAAAGTGATGGGTTGCATCAACTTTTCAAATTATTTACCAAAATAACTGCTGCATAATTTCAGATCTAAACCAAGATTAATTGAACAAATAAGCCCTTCCATTAAGCAAAACTAATAATGCATATAAGCATAAAAGCATCAAAATTGAACAAATATGTTGATGGAAATAACAAATAGCTTGATTATCAATCAAAATGCAGAGGAAGCATATGTTAATAAGAAAGAACGTTAAAAGGTATGTTGATTTTTCTAAACTATAAGTAAACAGATCATTGATACTTTTTACAATATACTTACGTTAAAATCAGCCTTAGATGTTTTAATGCTCGATATTGGGTTTGTAATGACGTCTTTTATAGTAACACCTTATTAAAATGTTTAAGAAGAAACATGTAATATATGCATTGGCAATATGAATTATGATACATTTTATATTGTCTATAATATCGTGATTTGTTTATATATAAGATATATGAAGAAAATATCAAATTCAAATTGATATTGCTAAATGGTAGTTTAGAGTGTTCTTGCGTATTTACGAGGAGAATTGTTTACAGAAACAAGAAACTCCTTTTGAAGGAGAGTTCAAGCTCAAACTTTCATAAGTTATGCCGAGTATAATATGTCAATAATAAATTCAAGTTAAAACTCTTTAAGTTGGAAATATTCCAAATGGAAGATTTTGGCCGATTCAACGAAAAAGCTAAATACATTGAGTTGAATAGCGTCACAATAAAAGCAATGTATATATAATAAATGCACATGTTTATAACCGAGCTGAGAGTAATTCTAAATGCTGAGAATCCCATAACATTGTTATATGATAACAATGTCACAATATAGTTTGTAAAAGAACTTAGAGCTCACCGGAAGTCGAGGGACATGCTCTAAATTGTTCCGCATGATAAAAATGATTATCATCATCGAAGAGAGTTTGTTGACAGAGTAGATAATTAGAACATAATAGCATACCCGTTCATCGAGGGATTAACCGAATTGGTTTTGAGGAAACTGATTGGAGAACTTGAAATAAGATTCCATAATTGACTCCAAGTGCGAATGGAAGATTGATAGAGTTAGTGATATATCCAAGGGGCAATTATGTAATTTATTATATATATCTAACTTGATAACCAATCTTATTCAAAATAAAAGGTATTTTCTTTCAATTACATACTTGATATAATATGTTATATTAACTAATAATACAATTAAAAGTATATTTAACAGACCCATAAATGATATTTTTGTGGAGTAGTTACAAAGTGTTGTTACGTGAGTAATTTAACGCAGTGAAAACTAATGTACCATTTTAAATGTTGCTACTCAAAATGCATCGAGACTGGACATCGATGTATCCATTGATATTAGGGTACGTAACGCTCTCCAAATTTTTGGCAGTGTAATACTCATGACTACCTGGGGCATCTAGGGGTTATGTATAGATTGTTATTGGATAACATGAAATGACTCACTCGATAGTTTTCCACTATTTAATATAACTAAGATCAAATAAGAAAATATAAATATGACTGATTTACAAAGTTCTCTCGACTTAAGAATACTGTAGATCTTCAATACAAAAGCTCCGCTTTAGTCATAATCAAATCATGATATGGCATCCACCAAGTGACTATAGTTGGGTTAAGTGGAAGTATTGGAAGTGAAACATTTTTTAAGAGAGGATTCGTCTCCTTAGTTATATAGGGTTAGTATCACGATAAACTCAAGTCAACTCAAAGTTAAAGTCTTTGCCAAAGTTTTCGGTTAATAATAGTTGTTATAATTGAACTAACGAGTATTTAGACTATAGAGTTGAATGTAGATGATATTGGAATTTTGACTATTACCAAATCCTGTAAGTCCACATTGATGTGGTTTCGACGAAAAGAATTGGTGTAAATTAAAGACACAATCGGGTAACGCTTAATAAAATGAAAATGGATTTTATTGAAACCAAGTAATATTAAATTTGCCCAAAATGTCACACCATCTTCTAGATGACGTATGAACATTAATATTCGAACAGTTCGATATAAATCGCTGATCAAATATACACCTAACAAGTCACACGATCGAAATGATGAATTTTCTTTTTACCAAACTATTCAGTTAGTTTATAATTGCTATTAATTAATTAATATATGTAAAATATTAATTATAAAATTTGAATATGATTCAAGGAATAAATATTATTGAATATATTTATAATAGTTATAAATATATCGATCGAAATACAATATCAATGAGCAATTAAATTAGATTTAATCAAATGATATTTCTTTAGGATTAAATGGGATATTGGCCCATGATGAAAGGTTGGTATTTTCGGCTGTAATGAGGGCTACAGGGGCAGCTCAAATAGTTTAGAGATGTTAGAATTGGATGGATTAGATTTAGTGAGAACTGGTCTGAGATATGATCTATTATTTCTCTCTTACATCCACTATTTAAACACCTCTAACTCTAATTGAAAAGGATTATTTGGTTGCCTTTATTCTCATCAATTGCAGGCTGACTTTATCCCCTAGGAGCTTAAGCAAATCAAACTCAAATTGATTCAAAGGATGAGCGATATTTGATAGGAAAAGGTCTACGGTTTGAGAATTTGCAGTCTGCCGAATCGAAAAGCTTTCAAAGGAGAGAGAGTTCATCATTACAAGGTATGATTCAAGGCATTAGTTTTAGGTATATTTTTACTATATTATATATAGTTTTAAATAATATTTAATTATTTATATACATTATTATGTTGTTTGTTAGGTGACGATTCTTATATATATTGATGCTGTCACATGCTAGATTAGTTATAGGTATGTAGTCATCTAAAAAAATAGTTTTTTACGTATGCATCAAATTTGCACAGCCGAATATTTTAACTATAATTATTTTATTAATTAATATATACATATAAATAAATTATTTAATTATATCTTTATGGTTTTTATTTAACTATAACATTATTTCATGGTAATGGTCGACCATATACTTTTATACATGTATATTTACAGTAATTATAATTTTCGACAGCTGTAAAATATTTTGATAATTATTTACTATTATTTATATCAATACACTATTTAAATAATTCATATAAATGAAATACGTGTGACGACGCGCCTTTCATTCCACAGAAAGACGTATCATCAATAAGAAAGAAATAGGTAGAAAAAGAATAGATAGAAGAAAGAACTAAACAATATTAGAATCTCACAGCGAAAATGGAACAAAATATAATATATCACATAACTATTACATATTCATTACATATCAGAGTTACACAGATTACACAACATCTTCACATTAGACAGTTATAAAGACCTGTCTATCCATTACATTCCAAAATATAACATACAAAAGATTTCAACACAGCGAAAAATAGATAGATATTGCTACGCCAAGACTCCTGCTCCAAGCTATCCAAAATTCGTCAAGAAAAACCTGATCACTTGGCTACGCATAAAAATTTGAGTACCCAAGAGTTTAAGAAAAACAGAATAAACTCTGGATCAAACATGGGTCTGGTGTGAGTAAACAGTTAAGTTGTTTAACTTGAAAAAACTTTGAAATAAAAGGTATCCCGTAAGACTCTCCGCCAATAAACATGGACAAGTTTTTCCCTTACGATAACCAAAATATTTGATAGGAAATCCAACTGTATTATAATAGTGTTTAGGGTTTTTAAATCAATATTCACATAGCCGAAATTGTTACATACATTAAATTCCAGCATACATAGGTATACAATCAAGTCCGAGATCACTTATTGGAAATTGGATTCCCATACAATGGCAGGGATACGGGGGTACCGTACATGGACTAGATCACCGTACCGAGGATCCCCCCGATCCCCTGCAACACAAAGCCAGAGCTACCCCTTATTGGATAGTCCGAATAAGACAACCCCGCGGTCGTGGCCTACAACCGCGCACACAGCCGAAATAAAAGGGACCTCCAGATAGGGGAAAATCTTATCCTACTTGGATGATACCCACTTAACCTTGCGTGCACCTTCCCTGTTTTAACCATTCCCGGTTGATGAGGCTTGAGGCTACGATTACCTTTTAAGAACACATTTTGGAATGCTCATCGTCCTCTACTGACGATGGTTTGATAGCATTCATCCATACAAGTTCGTTTCGGATTCGAACGAAACATAAGGCATTATCTCGTTACACTCATTTTGGAATCACCCTCAGAGTTAACGATAATAATCCTTGCACTCTAAAACTTCATCTCGATCTTCACTGAAAATTTCACGACCTATCGTTTATCTTGGATCGATGTGGTTTTCGGATAATCAAATTTTGATATCCGATCCCGGTCTCATCGAAATCCAAACGTTTCTTAAAGGCCAAGTTGTATAAGGTTTAAACAATTTAATTCAATACTTTGAATTCACACAGCATTTTTCACAGATAAATATCACACATTTATCACAGCCATATCCAATATCACATCATAGAATATCACAGATTGTCATTCAATATATATCAATCAATCCAGACATTCTACTCAAACAATCATCCACAAACTGGAATTATTAATCCATTTTATAATTAATTTAATTATCTTAAATTAGATTAATTACTTAAGAATTGTTTACCTAACCCTGCTTAATCAATCATTAATTAATTAATTACAAACCACTTAATTAATAAATCATTCTTAATTGCCTTATAAATCAATTAATTAATCTTTAATTACAGATTAATTATCCTTTAATTGTTAATTAATAAATCTTAATTATTAATTAATAAAACTTAATTACAAATTAATTAATTCTTAATTACCAGTTAATTAATCTCTAATTACATAATTAATTAATCTATAGTTACAACTTAATTACTTAATTAATCAATCTCTAATCATTAATTAATAATCTTTAATTATCTAAGTAATAATCCTTAATTACAAATTAATTAACCTTTATTTAATTAACTTATAACCCTTAATTATTAATTTATTAATCCTTAATCATTAATTAATTAAACTAATTAATTACTCTTTAATTACTTCATTAATTTAATAAATCATTAAATCATTAAACCTTAATTAACCTTTAAGAGAAATCACTATCTTTATTAATTACCTAATCGCATATTTTTAAAACATTATCCTTTTAATTAACACTTAATTATATTTAAAATAACCTAAAAATTTACTTAACAAATTTAAGTTAACAAATCATCTAACTTCCTAATCAAATGTTAAAGAAAACATTTATCATGTGTAAAGAAATTTATAAAAGAAAAGTTTTAAACTATACTTATTTAAATTCCAAAATCTTTCTCTCTTTTTTTTTTTAAAAAACTTGTTAAACTTACTTCGGGTTCAAACCGATGATGACTCGAGTCCTGACCTGAGTCCACTACCTTTCTTTCTTTTCTTTTAAAAAAACTTGGATTAAATTTTAAACTTAAACTTGAAACATGACTTCACTCACGTTCCTACTCGAGTCCCTACTCGAGTTCCTTACTCAATCGCCCGAGAATCCCTTCGAGGCACTTCTTCTACCCAAACTACTAACATCATCAGACACATGTACACCTGCACAGTCGATCGCGACGACATCGACCACCACTGGCACCTTCAACCCATCGTCGATCACCGTTATAAACAATTCCAAGCACCTAAACACTATCACAATCCCAAGATCGAAATCGAGATACTCAATCAAACCTGGAACCAAAACCCATCACCAAAAACCATCTCGAACCCACGTCTCCGACCACCAACGATTATGCAACCCCGTCCTTAGCTTCGCCAGACATCCACGCAACCAATGCCCCAAGTCTACTGCAACTCGGTTCACCAGAGATGCTGCAGCAAACCAAAACCTGACCTCGACCAAACTTAGGGTTAAATCCCTTCTTTGACCGATTGTTGACCCCACGGTGAACTATCCACCCTCCTAATATTTTTGCCGAGCTCGCTGAACTTCCCCTACCTCCAGTCGAAACCCCGACCGCCCCAAGACCTCCGGCCACCAGAAAAACCCCAAATCCCATTTTCCGGTCAACTCTGATTTACACACTCGATTCAATACTAAAAATCGTGATTCAACACTTGAAAATCATGGATTAAGATGGTGATTCAGATTATCTAAGTAGATCAAAGGATTATGATGCTTGAATTTAACATGTTTGTAAATTTTTACTATAATTCTTGATTTCCAGATAATATATTTATAAAACATATTTAAAACTGTTTTTAAATCCTAGTTTATGTTTAAACAAACTTAAATTGTTTGAAAACCAAAACCTATTAGAGAACAGAAGAAGAGATTTTTAATTTTTGATTTATTTTTAAACTCTGTAACTTAAAAACAGAGAAGAACAGACATATCCAGACATGCATAGCTCAAACACAAACATATATACAGAGATTTCACAAATATATACATGCAAGACATAGTTCAATTCAACAAATCACATGCAATAGATTTTCACTTTTTTAAGCTTTTAAAAACGGTGTTTACTCACCAGTAAAAAGATGAACAGAGAGTTTGAAGCAGTTTTTTGTATTTTGAAAACTGAAGCTTTTGATCCCTAAAAGCTTGTTACTGGAAATTTGCTGCTGGAAATATTTGATTTAAGCTTGGAAACTGAGATGATCTTGCTTGTTTAGTTGATTTGAGGTAATAGATTGTTTGATATTTTTTCTGGTTTGTAAATAATTACAGGCTTTGAGTTTTCTGATTTGAGAAATGTTTTACAGGGTTTGTTCTTTCTTGTGGTCTGAAAATTTGTGTTATAGGGTTTGTTTTTCTTGCTTTATGAAATGAAGATAGGGAAAAAGAAAGGGAAGAGCAAGGATAGATGTTTATATAGAGTTAATTAGGATTTATTTAAAATAAAAAATAAAATAAAATAAAAGTGACACTTGTTGAAAAATCTAACATTTGTCATTTGGCTTTTTAATCACCGTACGCTTGTTACTAATATGATTTAATTTATTAACACACGTAATTATGCAATTTTTAATTATTTTTAAATGTTAATATAAAGCTTTTTTATTTATTTTACTATCTAATAAATACTTTCTTAATTTATATAAATAAGATTCTTTAAAGAAAATATTATAAAACAAATTATATACTAGTAAAATCATATATAATATATTCTTAAATCCAAAATATTTTAAGATATCTTATCTTTTGAATTTCAAATTCAAATCCAAATTCAATTTAAAAATCAACTCATATATATTATACACACACACACATTTAAACAACACAAATTCAATTTGTAAATAATAATTCTATTTAAAATCTATTTATCTATATTTAAAAAAAACACATTAATATTATTGTTTGAAAATAAAAATTTTGCCAATTTTAAATAATTAATAAAAGAGATTATCACATTTAAATTGCTTCAAATTCTGGGATATCACATTCCTCCCTCCTTAAAAGAATTTCGTCCCCAAAATTTAAAACAAAAGATAATCCAAAAGCTTTTTTTTCATACAATTCAAGCATACATACCATTCATACATTAACAACCAAACAAACAATTTCATTCAAATAAACATTACTGGCTATCTGGACACAGATTCGGATAACTTTTCCTAAAACTATCCAGAGTTTCCCAGGTACAGTCTCTAGGATCCTCGCCTCACTGCACCTTGACTAGCTTCACAACCTTGCTTCTGAGTTGCCACTCATCTTGATCAACGATCTGGACTGGATGCTTGACAACAAATAAGTCCGGTTCGATCTCTAAATCTTCATGCACCACTGGTTCCACAACTAAAGATGCGTCATGCATGTATTTCCCCAGATGAGATATGTGAAAAACATTGTGAATTCCAGCCATCCGGACTGGCAATTCAATCCTGTAGGCCACAACACCAATCCTCTCAAGCACTCAAAACTGACTAATATACCTTAGGGAAAGTTTTCCTGTCTTTCCAAATCTGATCGCTCCTTTAATCGGGGAAACTTTGAAAAAGACTAAATCTCCAATCTCAAATTCCAATTGTCTTCGTCTCTTGTCTGCATATTTTTTCTGGCTATCCTACGTTGCTTTCATTCTCTTCTTGATAAGTTCCACCTTCGCAGATGCCTCTCGGATCAAATATGGACCAAGAACAAGACGATCTCCTGACTCTACCCAGCAGGATGGGGATCTATAAGGTCTTCCATATAGAGCTTCATAGGGTGCCATCTTGGTACTCGTCTGATAACTGTTATTGTATGAGAATTCCACTAAATGTAGATGGTCCTCCCAAGATCCACCAAAATCCAAAACACAATCCCTCAGCATATCCTTGAGAATCTGATTTAGCCTTTCAGTTTGTCCTTCGGTCTGGGGGTGATAGCCTGTATTCAAACTCAAACTCGTACCAAAAGATGATTGCAAAGCCTTCCAAAACTTGCTGATGAAGATAGGATCACGATCACTTACTATGCTGATTGGAACACCATGCAGTCTAACGATCTCTCTCAAGAAAATCTCTACCAAAGATGCTGCGGTACGGGTTGCCTTAACCGAAATAAAATGGGTGTTTTAGGTTAGCCGGTCCACGATTACCCATATTCCTTCGTTTTCCTTTTTGATCGTTTGCAAACCATTAATGAAATCCAATGAAATCATTTCCCACTTCCACTTAGGAACTTCCAATGGCTGCAACAAACCTTCTGTGTATTGTTGATCACCTTTCACGTGTTGACAGATCGCACATCCATTGATGAAAGCAGTAACATCCTTCTTCATAACCTTCTACCAGAAGACTCTCTTTATATCCTTATACATCTTTGAAATTCCCGGGTGGATACTCAGCCTGGAGCGATATCTCTCTGACAGAACTTCTTGCTTCAAATCCTTGAAATTCGAAACACAAATTCTTCCTTTGATCCTCAATGTTCCTTGGTCATCAATCTTAGAACTGGAACACTGACCATTCATGACTCTCCTAATGATCTCACATAATATTCTATCTGATCATTGCTTACTCAAAATCTTTTCCAAAAAAGACGGAACAACTTCCAAGATAGACAGGATTGCATTCCTAGTCAGAGCATCAGCACAATATTTGCTTTCCCTAGAGCATAGAGGATATCCAAATCATAAGATGCCAAAATTCTACCAACCTCTGCTGCCTCAAGTTCAAATCCTTCTGGGAGAAAAGATAATTCAAAGGTTTGTGATCCGTGAAAAGCTCGAACTTCTCTCCCAACAGATAGTGCCTCCAGATCTTCAAAGCAAAGACGATGGCCAGCAACTTCAGATCGTGCGTAGTGAAATTCCTTTCACGTGGCTTCAATTGCCAGCTCGCATACGCAATTACCTTCCCATTCTACATCAGCACTGCACCCAGCCCAGCTCCACAAGCATCCGTGTACACCTCAAACTTACTCTTACCATCCGGAATAGCTAGAATAGGTGCAGTGGTCAGCCTTCCTTTCAAATCCAAGAAAGCCTCTTCACACTCGGGGGTCCACTTAAACTTTGATCCTTTCCGAGTCAACTTGGTTAAGGGCAAAGTAATCTTAGAACAGTCCTTGGTAAACTTCCAATAGTACCCTTCCAATCCCAGAAAACTATGGACTTCTGTCGGAGTCTGCGGTTGCTTCCATTCCTGAATATAGCTACATTGGCTGGATCTACAGAAATACCTTCACTAGAAACAATATGGCCGAAAAATTTGACTTTCGATTTCCAAAAATGACATTTCGAAAACTTAGCCTTCAGAACATGCCTCCTTAGAGTCTCTAACACTATTCCCAAATGTCGCTTGTGCTCTTCCTCAGACTTGGAGTAGACCAGAATATCATCGATGAACACGAGTTCGAACTTATTCAACACATCCCGAAAAACTCGGTTCGTCAAATCCACAAAATAGGCAGGAGCATTGGTCAGTCTGAAAGGTATAACCAACCACTCATAAAAAATTAGGTCCCTTGAACGCAGTCAAGGGTATACTGTCCTCAGCAACCCTTAACTGGTGGAAACCCGAAGCTAAATCTAACTGAGAGAAACAGAAGCTTCATGGAGTTGATCAAAAAGATCGTCCATACGAGGTAATGGATACTTATTCCTAATAGTAACCTTATTCAACTCCTGATAATCCACACAGAATCTCAAAGACCCATCTGATTTGGTCACAAAGACTACCGCAGAACCCGAACTGGAAAAACTAGGTCGAATCAAACCTTTCTCTAAGAAATCTTGGGTCTGCTTCACCAACTCTTTCTCTCTAGGCTGAACAACAGGTACTGCTCCCGAAACTAAGTCGATCTGAAACTCTATCTCTCTATGAGGAGGCAAACCTTTAACTTCCTTGAAAACATCTGGAAAATCTCTGACAACTTCGATGGACTCAACGCCTTCTGGAGATGCCTCGATTCCATGCAAAAGATTACTCAAACGAACTCCGGAATATCGCAAGTCACTTTTGTGATCCTTCCCAACTCAGTCTCCAAAGACACAATCCTCTCTTCACACATCAAAATAGCCTTATACTTATCCAACCAATCCACACCCAGAATAAGATCAAACGCTTTGAAATCCAGTACAAATGGGTCACAAGAAAAACTATGAGACAGATAAGAAATCCTTAACTCTCTACAGATCTTATCTAACTTGGTTACCCCGCCTATAGGATTGGATACAAAAATAGGGCGGTCTACCAAACAAGGAGAAAGATTAAACTTCTCTACCACATCAAAAGAAATAAAACTAAGCGATGCACTAGAATCAAACAGAACTCTAATAAAAATACCATCCAAAAGCATAGTACCTTCCAAAACTCCTTTGCCTTCAGAAGAAGAAGATGGACCACCTTCAAGAGCAAACACCTTGTTCGGCTGGGCCTTCTGAAGAAGTAAGCCTTTATCATATGACCCGGCTGATGACAGTTGAAACATAGAGATTTCTGAACTAAAGCTAAAAGAGGTCCACTCTGATGTTGTTGCTGTTGAGATCTACCGCTGGGACACTGCCTATCCAAGTGACCCTCTTGCTGAAACACGTCGCACTTTCGAGGTCCATTGTTGCTTCCCTGCTTCCCTTTGCCTTGCTTCTTCCAATTAGGGTTAAATTTCCTTTTGTTTGAGTTGGAAGAAGTTCTATTTGGTACTGCAGCAGATGCCAATGGTTTCTTGTTCATGAGCTCCTCATACCTCAAAGCCATGTCGATCAACTCCACAAATGGTCCCTTTAGATGAGTCGTCATCTTCTTATGGAACTCAGGCCTCATTCCTTGCATGAACATCTCATTTTTCTTGAGCGATGTATCAATCAAACCAAGTCCGTAGCGAGATAATTCATTAAACTTAGTCTCATATCCGGAAACAGACAAACTCCCCTGCTTCAGATCAATAAAATCTCTATAAAAACGGGTCTTTCCAACTGTTTGCATGAACTATTCCTCAAACAATTTCTTAAATCTACTCCAAGAAATATCGTCCTCTGACATATTCACCGTAACTGCATCCCGCCAAGCTGTAGCTCCTTCTCGCGGTTGCCATGAAGCCATCACTCTTTTCTGATCGTTGGACAAATCCAAACTCTTAAAGACGTGCTCGCTTGAGCGTAACCAAGCCTGAACTTCTATAATGGACTCCGATCCTTTAAAAAGTCTTCCTCCCAGATTGGTGAAATCCTTGCACAAAGCAGCCAAACTTACTCGAGGCGGAGTTGGATTAACAGCTTCGCTAGCAGTCTGACCTCTTTCACTATTGGTCGTTGTGCTGCCCACAACTCTGCCTCTCCTTCCTCTAAAGCTCATGTTGGCAACCTGGACGGGTAACCCAACAAATTTAGGTAGGTACATAGTTATAAAAATTACAAATACGCGCTCTTGAGATAGACACTACTCCGAAACCTAGGTATTAGCTCAACCTACGCTCTGATACCAACTGTGACGACCCTTCTTTCATTCCACAGAAAGACGTATCATCAATAAGAAAGTAATAGGTAGAAAAAGAATAGATAGAAGAAAGGACTAAACAATATCAGAATCTCACAGTGGAAATAGAGTTACACAGATTACACAGCATCTTCACATACAGTTATAAATACCAGTCTATCCATTACATTCCAAAATATAACAGACAAAACATTTCAACACAGCAAAAAATAGATAGATATAGCTACGCCAAGGCTCCTGCTCCAAGCTATCCAAATTTAGTCAAGCAAAACCTGATCACTTGGCTACTCGTAAAAATTTAAGTACCCAAGAGTTAAAAAAACAGAATAAACTCCAAGTTAGACATGGGTCTGTTGTGGGCAAACGGTTAAGTTGTTTAACTTGAAAAAACTTTGAAATAAAAGGTATCTCGTAAGACTGTCCGCTAATAAATACGGACAAGTTTTTCCCTTACGATAACCAAAACATTTGATAGGAAATCCGTTTGTATTATAATAATGTCTAGGGTTTTCAAATAAATATTCACATAGCCAAAATTGTTACATTCATTAAATTCCAGCATACATAGGTATACAATCCAATCCAAGATCACTTATTGGAAATTGGATTTCCATACAATGGAAGGGATACCGGGGTACCGCTCGTCATAGTACATGGCCTAGATCACCGTACCGAGGATCCCCACGTTCCCCTGCAACACAAAGCCGGAGCTACCCCTTACTGGATAGTTTGAATAAGACAACCCCACGGTTGTGGCTTACAACTGCCCACATAGCCGAAATAAAACGGACCTCTAGACAGGGAAAAATCTTATCCTACTTGGGTGCTACCCACTTAGCCTTGCGTGCACCTCCCCTGTTTTATCCATTCCTGGTTGATGAGGCTTAAGGCTACGATTACCTTTTAAGAACACATCTTGGAATGCTCATCGTCCTCCATTGATGACGGTCTGATATCATTCATTCATACAAGTTCATTCTGGGTTCGAACGAAACCAAAGGCTTTTTCTCGTTACACTCATTTTGGAATCACCCTTAGAGTTAACGACAAAAACCCTTGCACTCTAAAACTCCAACTCGATCTTCACTTGAGATTTCACGATCTATCGTTTAACTTGGATCAATGTGGTTTTCGGATAATCAAATTTTGATATTCAATCCCGGTCTCATCGAAATCCAAACGTTTCTTAAAGGCCAAGTTGTTTAAGGCTTAAACCATTTAATTCAATACTTTGAATCCACACAACATTCTTCACAGAAAAATATCACACATTTATCACAGCCATATCCAATATCACATCACAGAATATCACAGATTATCATTCAATAGATATCAATCAATGCAGACATTCTCCTCAAACAATCATCCACAAACAGGAATTATCAATCCATTTTATAATTAATTTAATTAACTTAAATTAAATTAATTACTTAAGAATTAATTACCTAACCCTGCTTAATGAATCATAAATTAATTAGTTACAAACCAATTAATTAATTAATCATTCCTTAATTACCTTATAAATCAATTAATTAGTCTTTAATTACAGAATAATTATCCTTTGATTGTTAATTAATAAATCTTGATTATTAATTAATAAAACTTAATTACAAATTAATTAACTCTTAATTTCTAGTTAATTAATCTCTAATTACTTAATTAATCAATCTCTAATTACAACTTAATTACTTAATTAATCAATCTCTAATCATTAATTAATAATCTCTAATTATCTAATTAATAATCCTTAATTACAAATTAATTAACTTCTATTTAATTAACTTATAACCCTTAATTATTAATATATTAATCATTAATTAATTAAACTAATTAATTACTCTTTAATTACTTCATTAATTTAATAAATCATTAAAACCTTAATTAACCTTTAATATATATCACTATTTTATTAATTACCTAATCACATATTTTTAAAACATTATCCTTTTAATCAAGACTTAATTATATTTAAAATAACCTACAAATTTACTTAACAAATTTAAGTTAATAGATATATAACTTTCTAATCAAATGTTAAAGAAAACAGTTATCATATATAAAGAAATTTATAAAAGAAAAGTTTTAAACTATATTTATTTAAATTCCAAAAACTTGCTTTTAAAAAACTTGTTAAACTTACTTTGGGTTCAACCGATGACGACTCGAGTCTTGATCCAGGTCCATTACCTTTCTTCTTCTTTTTAAAAAAAACTTGGATTAAACTTTAAACTAAAACTTTAAACATGACTTCACTCACATTCCTACTCGAGTCCCTACTCGAGTTCCCTACCCAATCACCCGAGAATCCCTTCGAGACACTTCCTCTACCCAAACTAATGACATCATCAGACACATGTGCACCTGCACAGTCGGTCGCGGCGACATCGACCACTGCCGGCACCTTATCGTTGAT
Source organism: Allium cepa (assembly GCA_030765085.1). Lineage (NCBI taxonomy): Eukaryota > Viridiplantae > Streptophyta > Magnoliopsida > Asparagales > Amaryllidaceae > Allium > Allium cepa. The sequence goes on from CM060944.1 coordinate 271,676,308, forward strand.
CACCATTACAAACAATTCCGATAACCCAAACACTATCACAAGCCCAAGATCAAAATCGAGGTACTCAGTCAAACCTAGAACCAAAACCTATCACCGAAATCCCTCTCGAACCCACGCCTCTGACCACCAGCGATCGCACAACCTCGTCCACAGCTTTGCCAAACATCCATGCAACTAATGCCCCAAGTCCAATGCAACTCGATTCACTGGAGACGCTGCAGCAAACCAAAACCTGACCTCGACCAAACTTAGGGCTAAAACCTTTCTTAGACCGATTGTTGATGCCATGGTGAACTATCCACCCTCCTGATATTTTTGCCGAGCTCTCCGGACTTCCCTCTACCTCCAGTCGAAACCCCGATCGCCCTAAGACCTCCGGCCACCAAAAAACACCAAATCCCATTTTCTGGTCAACTCTGATTTACACACTCGATTCAATACCAAAAATCGTTATTCAGCCCTTAAAAATCATGGATTAAGATGGTGATTCGTATTATCTAAGTGGATCAAAGGATTGTGATACTTGAATTTAACATGTTTGTAAATTTTTACTGTAATTCTTGATTTTCAGATAATACATTTACAAAACATATTTAAAACTATCTTTAAATCCTAGTTTATGTTTAAACAAACTCAAGTTGTTTGAAAAGCAGAACCTAACCGAGAACAGAAGAAGAGATTTTGAATTTTTGATTTACTTTTAAACTCTGTAACTTGGAAACAGAGAAGAACAAACATATCCAGACATGCACAGTTCAACACAAACATATATACAGAGATTTCGCTAATATGTACATGCAAGGCATAGTTCAACTCAACAAATCACATGCAACAGATTTTCACTTTTTTAAGCTTTTAAAAAGGGTGTTTACTCACCAGTAAGAAGATGAACAGAGAGTTTGAAGCAGTTTTTGTATTTTGAAAACTGAAGCTTTTGATCCTTGAAAGCTTATTACTAGAAATTTGTTACTGGAAATCTTTTGTTGATGAGATGATTTAAGCTTTGAAACTAAGATGATCCTGTTTGCTTAGTTCATTTGAGGTAATAGATTGTCTGATATTTTTCTGGTTTGTAATTAATTACAGGCTTTGAGTTTTCTGGTTTGAGAAATGTTTTACAGGGTTTGTTCTTTCTTGTGGTTTGAAAATTTGTGTTACAGGGTTTGTTTTTCTTGCTTTATGAAATGAAGATAGAGAAAAAGAAAAGGAAGAGCAAAGATAGATGTTTATATAGAGTTAATTAGGATTTATTTAAAATAAAAGAAAATAAAAATAAAAAGTGACACTTGTTAAAAAATCAAACATTAGTCATTTGGCTTTTTAATCACCGTACACTTGTTACTAATATGATTTAATCTATTAACACTTGTAATTATGCAATTTTTACTTTATTTTAAATGTTAATATAAAGCTTTTGTATTTATTTTACTATTTAATAAATACTTTCTAAATTTATATAAATAAGATTCCTTAAAGAAAATATTATAAAACAAATTATACATTAATAAAATCGTATATAAAATATTCTTAAATCCAAAATATTTTAAGATATCTATCTTTCGAATTTCAATTTCAAATCAAAATTCAATTTAAAAATCCAATTTAAAAATCAACTCATATATATATACACATTTAAACAACATAAATTAATTTTTTTAATAATAATTCTATTTAAAATCTATTTATCTATATTTAAAAAAAACAACGCATTATTATTATTGTTTGAAAATAACAATTTTGCCAATTTTAAATAATTAGTAAAAGAGATTATCACATTTTAAATTACTTGAAATTTCAGGATATCACATTATTTTGAAACTAACTTTTATAATTTATAAAACTATTTTATCATGAAATAAGCTTTCGACCAAATAATGAGAATTGTAAAAAGCAATATTTCTATTTCTAAAAATTATTATAATATATGGACTAAAAAAATTATTAATAAAAATAAATTTTGACCGAAAAAATTATGAATTTTGTTTCAAACCTCAAAATATCATATTCAATTTTTTAGGAATTAAAAATTTGAATAAAATTCTTGGAATTTTTTTTATTAATATTTTATTGATTTTCGACTAATAAATCAATATATATATATGTGTGTGTGTGTGTGTGTGTGTGTGTATTAATGTAATAAAGTTTATAATAAAAATTTAATGCATTGTGCATACGATCTAGCAATATTTAGAAAAATTAATTTTTTTAATGTGTACATATATATATATGTGTGTGTGTGTGTGTGTGTGTGTGTGTGTGTGTGTGTGTGTATGTTTGTATATATATATCCGTGTGCATTTCGATATTATAAATATGTTTATGAATAAATATATATGCATATACATACATACATGCATATTAGTTTGATTTTTTTATATAGTATGTGTATATATATAATTTTAATATTTACTACACTAATACACATATAAATAAAATATTTTACACACACACACACACACACACATATTACGTTTACATACCTAACTACATGCATACATATATATAAGTGGAAATTAGCCATAAGGGACTCTTTAGCAAGTGCAATCAGTTTATAGGACACACAACCGAATAAGCATACATATATTTATGTATTTATGTACATATATGTAGATTTATAATGTTATATAAATAATAAGTTTGAATACCTATATATATATATATATGCAACATACAATATATGTCGAATGAGCTAACATGTCCGTTGCGATGTAAATCCCAACATTTATACACGGACATGTTATATCTTGCATGGATTATCATATTACACATGCGCACACATACATATATGTATATGGTGCATATGTGTACATTTATATGTATAAAATACAAGTAAAATAAAATTATATATGATTTATAGATTTGAATAAAATAAGAGATTTTATTTAAATAAAATTTAAAAATGTTCTAAATAAATTAGACTTCATGGACGCAATATATATCTAATAAGAGAATTTTTTTGAAATTCATCCATTAGTTCTGCTGCGGGCTAGCCTTGTTCTAATAGATGGTACTATGGAGACCAATACATTTATCTATTAGCTATATGCTATTTTATTTCATTCATTTTCGAACATTATACTATTAGAAGTATAAAGGGGTGTTGTGATTGGAATTTATTTGATATTGCGTTGTGTTATTCATCTGGGATTTTATTATTGATTACTATATTTTATTCATTTTTGAGTTTCAGAAAGTGTAGAATATTATCGATAGATTTGTGATCTATTTTATATCTTTCACCCCAATACAATCCACCGTCTGCAAAATCTACGATGTCCATGTCATTTAATGCATGAATCAAAACGTCCTAGATTGTGGGTCATTGCATTTGGCATCAAAGCTTAGGTTCGGCGATTCCTATAAAATTAGGGCATATGAGAGAGCATATATTTAATTTTTTTATTTACATTATTATATATATATATATATATATATATATATATCCTCGTGTGTGTGTGTGTAGTATACCACACCCTATATATTTTTATTTCTAGTGATAGGTGTTGGCTTATCCCATGTAGAAATAAATAAATATGAGTTGAATAAATGTTAAGAATAAAGCGGTTTAAGGGTGAAAAATAAATCCATCATGTAAATTATGGTTTATTCCTTAAATAATTATTAGTAGAGGGTCCTTATACCAAGTACAATTTTGAATAAATTGCTTGTTTTCTATGAGGAAAAAAATATAGCGTGATGTTGATATGGTGTAGTGACGGCATATGGGCATTTTTTAAGATTATAGTTAGGCTTGTATAAGATATGATCTACTCCAACTAAAATAGATAGATTAAATAAAATTAACTTTAATGTTTACCCTTAAAGTTAGAAATAATAACGTCGAAGATTTTAGGGAAAAATATAAAACATGAAATTTAATTATTAAATTGAAGAATAAACCATATTTAAGCTTCAAATACGTGAAATTTTAATTAGAATTAATTTTCCAAAATTATTTTAAAGGCTTTATTTTTGTATATATTTTAGTATAAGGCATATTGTTTGCACTTATATTTTTATATACACTTGGATTTTGACAAAGGAACTTTTGAAAGTAAATAAAAAAATACACTTCTTTTGCTTCAAACTTTTATGAACATTTCTTATTTGTAAAAGTAAAGTTTAAAAAAGATACATTTTACATGCCTATTTTCCTAAATTAAATTGAACCAATTTTGATATAATTTAGATTGAAAATTAATAACATACGAATGATTGTTTTGGAGTTTTTCTATTTAAATACACATGTATTTCCAAAAGGAAGATGAAGCTTTGTGACAAAAGCTCTTGAAAATATCCTCTAATAAATAGTTTAAAAAAAGTTGGAAATTATTTCCAAATCCTATATGAAAATAGTTAGTTTTAAAAAAAAAAATGTTTATACCTGATGTATTAGTTAAAAGGTGTTGGAAATTGACTAATTATAAAATAAAACGAATTTAAAAATATAATTTTTGTGTATAGATTAGTTATTATTTAATGATGATTGAAATTGACTAGTTATTAAACAAAATGATTTATACTTATACTTATATATATATATATATATATATATATATATATGATAAAATTTTATGAAATGATGTTGAGAAAAAATAAAGCATGAGTATTACAAATAAACAAATGAAGTTAATTAAAATGAAATTATATTCCGAGTAACTTCGAAGTGGTAAAACCATAAGGGTTGAATTTTTGAAGTTAAACATTTTTTTTGGTAATTATATTTTTAAGAACAGTTTGAAATGAATTTTCTTTGGAAATTGAAATTATGTTATTTGTTTTATAGGGAGACCTAAGAATTGATATGAAGTGATTAACCTGGGATAAACTTGATTTATGATTTCTTACGAAATGATTAATTAAGAAATGTCGAAGGTAAACTTTTTGAAAATTTATTTAAATGGAATTTAAATAATTCGATTTGGAAAAAAACATGTTAAGATTTTATTAAATGTTTATTAAAATTATATAGTGAATTTCATGATTTTTAAGTCCTCCTAGTTTTGTAAAGAATAAATTTTGAGATAAGAGAATTTTATTAAAAACCGAACTAAAAAGTTATTGATATTTTTAATTGGAAATTGTATTGGAGCTAGAGAATAATAACACTGTCTATAAAGTTTGAATTATAAAGGTTAATTAGCTAGGGCAGTCGATACGCCATTATGCTTCGGGCTAGCTAGAAATAAACCTTATGAATATGAGACATAGAGATCTGTACTAAAAATTTATGAGGATATCATTTTTGAATTTTTGGAAAATAAAATTTTGAAAAAATAGCCTCCGTTGTCCGTGAACACTATAGGCGAGCATGGAAACTGAAAGGTTCGCTTCATGTTAAATTCCTAAATTTGTTTTTTCTTCTCTAAATTTTGTTCAAAGGAAGACAAATTTACAGCGCTTGATACTAGCCCTCTCATTATTGAGGGGAAACCTTTTATTGTGACTCCCTGGAGTGTTGGTATAAACAGTGTTAGAGAGCAGATTCTTTCTATTTCGGTTTGGGCCACGTTCTAAAATATACCTTCTTTCCCCCAACCTCTAATTGGTCTGAATTGGCTAGCCAGCCTTATTCGGGATTTCAAATGTTTTGATGCGGATACTACTGAGTGTGAGAATCTATTATATGCTAGGGCATTGATTGAAATTACCCCTGAAAATCCGCTACCATCGATATTGAAAGTTAGAATCATGGAAGGTCATGAGGAGGAAATAAAAGTTAACTATAGTTGGGAGCCTGACATTTGTACTATATGTCGTTCTTTTGGTCATTCTGTGCAGAAATGCAATGGGAATTCCCCTCAGTCTCTTACCGATAAGATCCCCCTCCCTAATACGGAAATGAAATGGGTTCCCAAAGTTAGATCTCCGCCTCCCACTAATCCTGTTGTTTCTACTTCTCATGTTCTGGAGACAGGAATTGATACAGTTAGCGTTACAAATGATGATGTTGTTGTTTGGGAACCTGAAGAGAGTTCTTGGATTCATGAGGCGTCGAAAATGAGGTATGACCCGCAGATGCATAGTTATCACATGTTCTTAGGTGGTCCTGATGTGACTAGGAGGTTAGTATGTCATGTTGTGGGTGATGGTCTTTCTTTGACGAACACTAGGATTGTTGGTGCTAGGAATTGGTGGCAATTCTTAGATCCGACTTAGGATAGGATTTATCTCTACTCACCTTTATCAAGGTCTTTTAATCCGAATCTGGCTTCGTACTTTTCTACAGTTTAGCATGTCATTGGTCCCAGTACTGAGGTCTATATCAGTCATGACGAACATCAGTTTTTTTATTTATACTCATAGTCGCATGGCGCACTCTAAAGCCAGCCGGCTTTGCAAAAAAAAATTTTAAACAATAAGGAAGAATCCGTGACGACCCGGAATTTTCAAGCATTTGAAATCGGAATATTTAATTGATTTTAAATATTTAATAGAATAATTTTAACTTGAATTTCGAATATCACCATTTATTTGATAATTTAAACTATTGAAATAAATAATTCGAAGTTGGGTAACTTGTTGAATCTAGAATTTTAAGTCTGTTAAAAATGATTTGAAGGCTTGAAAAATTTATATTGATAACACAGAGGATAATAGAAGTCGTAAAATTGAAATTAACAGTGATTTGTTCAGTTTTAAAATTTATGTCGTTTAAATTGAATTTAAAAATAGTCTTTCGAGGTGCAGTCTCGGAATTCGACGAAACCAATTCCATTGGATCCATAATATTGTATTATTGTCGGATTTCAATTTTCGTAATATTTGGAGGCATGGTGTGAGCGTACGATTTATTAACACGCTGAAATTTGAAACGAATTTAATAAAGTAACTGGTCAAATTCATAGCACATCAGAGCTTTTCAAAGCACTGTTTGCGAACCGTATCAAGCACGCTTCCTTTGCCTTCTCGAATACGCTTATCTCTTTTATTTTTTCGTCCTTATTTATTTGCAGAGGTTATGACCGAGCTTCCTCTCAAGAATTCTGATCGAAAGCTACATTCTTTCCTCTCTTCCAATTTTATGAATTCTTTTCGTTCAAAAAGAAAAATTACAGCCGAGCCCTCTTATTCACGTCTCGCACCCTTGTTCTTCTCCTAATTCAAACAAAACAAAACAAAAGGCTGCCTTGAGAATTTATGAACGACGGTAGCTTATACCAAATTGGAATCGATTCGCCTTCGGTCTTTGCCTCGCTAGGGTTCGCTCGCGCACGTTGATTTGGGGCGACTCGAGTTAGGTCAGGTTGTTGGTGCCAGAATTCGATCACGTGGCCAGGACTGGATGCGAGGAAGTGATGGAGACCGCACGACGTGGGTTTCGTGGATGGCACTCGCGAATAGGGTGAGGATTCGATAGTGTTTTGCGCGTGTGTTTTCGCGTTGGGGCTTTGCGATCGATGATGGAAGGAGCATCGAGTAGGGGTTAGGGCATAGTTCGTGTGAGGTAATTTTTGTTTTCTTGAATTTATCTAAATATTTTACATGCAAAAATTTATTTACAGTAAAAGGAAATCTTACATGTCAAGTACTTTTTGAATTTTAAGTTTTCCTCAATCTAATTTTAATATATACAGTATACAGGAGATGAAAACATTATTTTTTTCAATAAGATATAGGGTTCTGTTTAAATTCAAATCTATTAAACAGTGATTACTTTGTCTAATAAACCTGTTTAATTATATGTCACTAAAAAAAAGATTTTTATAAAAAGTGAAATAGTTTAAATTAAATTATTGATTAATTAAATCTATTAAACAGTTATAAATCATTCAATTATTCCAAATGTTAATAAAATGAGATAACGTTTATTCAAGGTTTGAAATCTGAAAGGAAAACAAGCTGGTTGGAATGGGTTGCAAACAGCAAAATAAAGGTGAGTTAATCTCACTCAGTTTAAAATTTGAATTTAAATGATTAAATTTAAATAATTGTTTGGATGGTTGAAATTGATTGATGGATATGGTATGGAATATTCTGGAATCGATATATTATTGTGTTAACATCTGTGGATGCAGGGAAAACAGGTTGGAGGGATCCAACTGGATCCCTCAACAGTTATTTAAATTATTTAATATTCTCTGCTGTGCACATTGATATTCTATGATAAGTTATATTGGAATATTGAATGTTATGGTTGATTTGATGTTTGGGTGAATGAATTACCAAGACTTTATAGATTGGATTTCGAATAGGAAATAAAAGGAAGAAAATTTGTAAGTAAAATAATTATGGAAATGTGAATAAAGTTAAGAATGACATAAAAATAAAATAAAATAAAGTGACATAAGAATTCTAATTAATAAATCTTGAATATAGAAAGAAGATTTTTGAAGTAATAGCAGGTTAATGAATTTTAAACTCCAATACTAATATCTTAAAGAATGGAACATTTAGTTTAAAATTTAAGATTTTAAAATTTTGAAAGGAACAAAGAAGAAAATGGGAAAAGCTTGAAATTTGTATATTTCAGTTAAAAGATTTAAAATCAAATGGAAATAATAACAATAATAATTAAGTGCATAATTAATGAAATTTGAAATGAATTGAGTAATGTAAGGAAACTTATTTCAAATGGAATAAATTGGGAGTCAATTTGGAAAATTGATTTAAGTAATTTGAAGTGGAATTCTCCCTGGATAACCAAGTACGTTTTCAAAGTAAATTTCAAATATAAGTTAATAGTTTTAAATTTTGTTTTAAAAGGTATGTTTTGAAAAATTTATTATTTTTAATATTTAAATTTTTAAGTAAGTATCTTCTCAAATCTATTATAGTAGTAATTATTTAAAGAGTGACTTAGCATTTTGTTTCAACAGTAAAAGTCTAGTTATATATTGTATTAAGTAACTTTATTTTCAAATATTCATATAAGATGTATTTTTAACAAATTATTAAAGTAGTTTTAATTTATATGTTTTAAAAGTATATATTTCTATGTAAAGTGTTTAGATTATTTTAAATCTAGTTTTGTGCTTGGTAATTTTAGAGGAGATATAAAATATTTGGGAAAGTTTATTCTGAAAGGAAGATGGTTTTGAAACTGTTTTCAAAGGATTGAAAATAGAAATATATCTTTGAGGATATTTTGAGATAAATAAATAATTTGGGAAATTATTTATTGGTTGATGGTTGTTTGTGGATATTAATTGATAGTTAAATAACCGACTATCAATATTGGACAATGCGTTGATCGTTTCGAAGAGATCGGGATCGAGATTTATTTCTCGAAAACCACTTCGATCCGGTTTGTACGTTTCGTGTAAACGATTTTGGATTCGAAGATGGAGCAGTGAAGTGCAAGGGCTAGTCGCTACTAATCCTCAGGATATTTCCAAAATGGATGTAGTAGGAATAGTGCCTTCGGTTCCGTTCGAACCCAGGACGGACTTGTATGGGTGAATGCTTGCGAAACATCGTCAGGTGGACGATGGGCATTCTAAGTGAAAACGTTCTAAAGGTAACGCTTAGCCTCAAGCCTCATCAACCGGGAATGACTGAAAATCAGGGGATATGCAGCAAGGTTAGGTGGGTCATGCCCAAGCAGGACAAGATATTTCCCCTATCTAGATGTCCCTTTTTATATATTTCGGCTTAGTGGGTGGTTGGTCGCGCCAACCACGGGGTTTATCTTGTTCGGGACTATTCAGTAAGGAATGGTTCCGGCCTTGTGTTGCAGGGGATGAAGGGAGTAATCCTCGGTACGGTGATCTAGGCCCCGTACTGTGACAGGTGGTACCCCAGTGCCTAGTCATTAGTTGGAAATCCATTCTCCCTACGAGCCTTGTACGAGTTTTGTTTGTATTACCCATTCTGTGGCTAGTAGCTGGAATTTAATCATGTAACAATTTCAGCTATTTTATAAGTATTTGTATTTAGACCCTATTATAATATCAGAGGATTTCTATAAAAATTGTTTTAGCTATCGTAAGGTAAAAACCGACATGTTTATTTGTGGCGTGGTCTTACGATATGCTTTTGTTTTCAAAGGATTTTTGAAACTTTAATAATCAATTGGGTGTGATTTTCTCACGCTGGTATTCCAGACTGACTCGGGTGTTATTTAACTGTAATGCTCGGGTCAGACCGAGTATTATAGGATATAGGATATGATGCTGTGGAGCTCACGAGACGAGCTGGATGACGATACGTATAGTCGTACTTGTTATATATATTCCGCTGGTTGAGTTGTTGTGTAATCATTGTATGTCATTAATGTGAGCTGTGACTGATGTACTCTGATGATGTAATATATGTAAACAGATATATTTGATTTTGAGTAAAGATTATTTACTATCTATTATATTTTATTCCGCTGCGATGGTTAGATTCTGACGTTGATTTTGTTTTCTCTTCTTCTACCTCTTCTTCTTAAACCTAAATGGTTCGTATTTCTGTGCAACTTGAGTTGATTGTTGTAGAATAGTGTTGACTCAAGGGGTACGGATTTGCGGGTCGTTACACTTGGTATCAGAGCTTAGGTTGGAGATAACATTGGATCTGGTGGGAATTACTCATAAATTAGAGTTCGAAGTACTCTATAATGAGTTTGAGCGTATTAATAGATATGAGCGCGTATTTGTTAGTGAATATAAATAGTTTTAATATTGTGTTGATTGGTTTATTGAGTGGCATATGAACCTTCGTCGACACGGTCTGCGCAACTGTATCGAAGGGGTTTCTAAACATTTGAATAGAGCAGTCGACACGGTATTGTTTTAAATATGGGTAAATGAAATAATTTTACCCAAAAATATATTTTCGATATAAAGAAAGTTTTTGTAAGCTATTTAGCTAATATATGGTTGCTTGGATGTTAGAAAAGATAATATTAAAGTATTATCATAGTTAAATGACAATTTAACTAGAAATTGAAAAAAAAATAACCAAAGCTTGAAGGAAATAAAGTCATAATGAGATGAAATGTATAAATATGAATTACAAATGTAATTATAAAATTGAAATGTATTCAAGTGAGAATTTGTATAAGCATAAACTGTACAAAAGAAATATAGTTAAAACTTATTTAAGCAAGATTTGGAAATTTAAATCCCGGGAATTTGGAAGTATTTTTGAAGATTAATGATAGCATTGTTTTGGAGATATTTCTGAAAGGAAATTGTTATAAGTGGATTTTGGAAGTAATATAGCATTGAAATCACTTGGATTATTGGAAAATAATACTGATGATGACGGCCGCATCATCAGTATTCATTTTCGAATTTCTAAGTGAAGAATTGCTACCAAATTGATTTGTTTAGGAAAGCAAGATGTTTTTGAAAATTTCAAAGGAAATTTGTTGGAAATAAAAGCTAGGATTGGATTAAATTTTTTGAGAAATGTGGTATGTGATATTGGAGATTTCAAAATAATTTGCAGCAAAAGCCGGTGTTTTTAAATTCCTGATGAGATGGATTATAAGCTTATAAGTTAGGATGATTTTTAAAGCAGGAAGGAAATATAAGCTTTAGATAGTGGAATGAAAATCTAAAGTGAAGAGTTAAAATGAAATTAACTTGGATTGATAAAATAAAAATATAACTGGATTGAAATTAATTGGATGGGCTGAAATTAATATCCAGTTATATTCGAAGTAAGTTGAAATCGAATTAAGTTAAATAAATTAGAGTAAAATTAAATTGAATTGGAATAAGAATTCAATTGAACTATGAATGGAATTATATTCTCACTGAAATAAATGAAACAAATAAATTGAATAAGGGTTGGAATTGAAATAAATAAATTAGAATAACTTGTAAGAGAATTAAAAATCCATAGAAATAAAATATGCTTGGGCTATAAATAAATAGAAGGCTTGAGTTAAAAATAAAGGATGAATATATTCAAGCTTATGATGAATGGAATTGTATAAAAAAAAACATAATAAGTTGTAACTTATGAAATTGAAAATGGAATACAAGTCCCAAATTTAATATTTTGATGAATTGGAAAATGAAAAGAAAATCCAAACTTGAATTATAAAGTATATTAAACTTAAGGAAATAAAGTGAAGTGATATAAATTCAAGTGTTGGATTATAAATAAGGGAAGAACTAATTAGATAATAAATTAGTTAATGAGATTGAATTGTGAGTTAGTAAATTGGATGGTAAATTAAAAGTGAATAATAGAATCAGAACTTAAGTTATTAATTAAAAATTCAACTTGAAGTGTTAACAAAATAAAAATAATTGGGAATGTATCGGAAAAAAAAAATGGATCTGGATTTAAAATAGTAATGGTATGAATTGCAAATAAAATACAAATCAGTGGAAATAAGTTGGAAATGGCTTTGTGATAAATTGAATGAGTTGAATCTAGGAAGTTAAATTCTATAATAACCAATCAAATGAAATTGCAAATTTAAAATAAGATTGGATTGAAATAGAATCAAGTTAAATTGAAAAGAGAACTTTGATTGTAAGATGAGAATGAGCTTAAGTGTAAAATTTGAATAAATTGAAGTAAATTGACTTAAGCTAAATGGATGGAGGAGAGTTGAATTGAATTCAACTTGAACCAAGTTTAATGATATTGGGTTGGATTTAAATCAAGTGAAAATAAATTGTTAATCAAAATAAAATTCGATGAGTATTAAATAATATTAATGGAATGGAATTCTAGAATAAATAATTATAAACCATTTAAAAATTATTAAGGAATTGAAATAACTTGAGACAATAAGGAAATAGAATGTTTCAAGTTTATTAGAATGGTTTAAGTGAATGTGGATAAATTAATTTTATTGAATAAATATAAATGGATGGAATAAATAAGTATCAAATGAAATGTGATTTAAATAAGTTGAGAAATGGTTATTGAATGAAATAGCCTGGATTGTCTTCGAGCTAAATAAAATAGTTTGGAATAAACTAATATGGAATGAAATATAAATAAATTGATAGTAAATAAAATTTAAATGGAATGTGACGAGCTAAATAAATGATTGTGAATGGGTTAAAATAAAGGGGAAATTTAATTGGCAATTAAGATGAACCTAGGTTATAAATGGTTTTGAATAAACTAATTTGATTAATAAGATGAAATGCAAGTAAATGAATTAAAATTTGAAATGCAATGAAACTGAGAATATATGGATTGTGAATAAATCCGAAATGGAATAGAATTAAGTATAAATTGAGTTGGAGTCAATTTAAATTGGTTATACACATAAATACTTATTTATTCACATAAATCTTGTCAAATTGCATAGAATAAATTGACATTGGATGTAAATGGAAGTAATTAAAATTCTATGAGTTGATAGAAGTGTAATAAAATTGATTTGAAATCAATTGAATCGAATATGAGATTGATTTGTTTAAAAATAAATAGAATGTAAGCAACAGAATCATAAACCATGTAGATTTGAATGAAATGGCGTGAGCACTAGTTGAAAACAAGTGCGTAAGTGTTAAAAACCATATAAGTTACTTATAAACATTGTTAGTTACATTGTTTTTAATATTTATGTGTTGTAGTTGTTTAAAAAGAGTGGAATGTTAATAAAATTCATATATTTGGCACTTACATGTTTAAATTGAGTAAGTACAGGTACCTGGAAGCCGTGTGGCTGGATTTGGTTGTACTATTTGCTAAAAATAATAAGCCGCTGCTTAAAATGCTAAATAAGGTACGCCTACGCAATTAAAATAGGAAATATGAACTGTTTTTGGTTTTCCCGACCGTGTGGGTCGATGTATATATATTTATCTCTTTTGTCAAATTGCAAAAGCTCCTCTGTACAAAGGGGACTCTGCCAAAAAATTTCAGAAATTTTGGGAGTTGGAAAATTTTGTTAACGACAAAACTATTTAGAATTGGAAACTAAAATAAGTTAGTAAATGAAACTAATTAAAGTAATGACTTAAATTAGTTATAAATGAAGGATAAAATTTAAAAATTCAAAGTTGAAAATAAATGAAATACATATGTAATGTGGAAATCGATTTGAATAGAAATAAGTATAAACTAAAAGAGGTAAAGAGAAATAAAGATAAGAAACATATAAAATGTTTATACTAACTTAAGAAAGGAATGGTAAATTCTAGATTGGAAATTGATATTACAAATATAATCTAAGATAATATTGAAATGAATAGATATGGACATTTTGTAAGAAAGTCGATAAAATATTTTGGGATATTATGATTGGACATTAGTGCTAAGCAGGTATGCAGGTATTATAAAGGGAAAAAGAAAATTGGGTTTGATATGAAAAGATAAAAATTGAAATGCTCGACAAAAGGTATGTATTTAAATTTGGTATAGAATTTGATTGGGATTTGGATTTGGATTGAGCCACTTGGCTTTTTGTTTTTTTTGAGATTTGGGAGGCCGTAGAGCCATTTTTGTAGTTGTACCGAGCTAGCCGCGCAAAGGAGACGCTGGCGAAATTTTTCGGGAATTTAGGGAGTTAGAAAAATTTTGAGAAAATTTTGATAATTCAAACTTTGGTTTTAAATTGAAACTCGAATGATTAAACAAATAGTATAGTTTGAAATTATGAAAAGATTTGAGAAGTTAATAGAATAATAATGGTCTTTTATAAAAAGATGGTTAGGTGTTGACCAATTTGGTTTTGGGAATAAGTAAACGGGTATTGGACCACTCTTCCTAGTTAGTAATTTCGGGGACGAAATTCTTTTAAGGGGGGAGGAATGTGTCGAACCGGAATTTTCAAGCATTTGAAATCGGAATATTTAATTGATTTTAAATATTCAATAGAATAATTTTAACTTGAATTTCGAATATCACCATTTATTTGATAATTTAAACTATTGAAATAAATAATTCGAAGTTGGGTAACTTGTTGAATCTAGAATTTTAAGTCTGTTAAAAATGATTTGAAGGCTTGAAAAATTTATATTGATAACACTGAGGATAATAGAAGTCGTAAAATTGAAATTAACAGTGATTTGTTCAGTTTTAAAATTTATGTCGTTTAAATTGAATTTAAAAATAGTCTTCCGAGGCGCAGTCTCGGAATTCGACGAAACCAATTCCATTGGATCCATAATATTGTATTTTTGTCGGATTTCAATTTTCGTAATATTTGGAGGCATGGTGTGAGCGTACGATTTATTAACACGCTGAAATTTGAAACGAATTTAATAAAGTAACTGGTCAAATTCATAGCACATCAGAGCTTTTCAAAGCACTGTTTGCGAACCGTATCAAGCACGCTTCCTTTGCCTTCTCGAATACGCTTATCTCTTTTATTTTTTCGTCCTTATTTATTTGCAGAGGTTATGACCGAGCTTCCTCTCAAGAATTCTGATCGAAAGCTACATTCTTTCCTCTCTTCCAATTTTATGAATTCTTTTCGTTCAAAACAAAAATTACAGCCGAGCCCTCTTATTCACGTCTCGCACCCTTGTTCTTCTCCTAATTCAAAGAAAACAAAAAAAAAATGGCTACCTTGAGAATTTATGAACGACGGTAGCTTATACCAAATTGGAATCGATTCGCTTTCGGTCTTTGCCTTGCTAGGGTTCACTCGCGCACGTTGATTTGGGGCGACTCGAGTTAGGTCAGGTTGTTGGTGCCAGAATTCGATCGCGTGGCCAGGACTGGATGCGAGGAAGTGATGGAGATCGCACGACGTGGGTTTCGTGGATGGCACTCGCGAATAGGGTGAGGATTCGATAGTGTTTTGCGCGTGTGTTTTCGCGTTGGGGCTTTACGGTCGATGATGGAAGGAGCATCGAGTAGGGGTTAGGGCATAGTTCGTGTGAGGTAATTTTTGTTTTCTTGAATTTATCTGAATATTTTACATACAAAAATTTATTTACAGTAAAAGGAAATCTTACATGTCAAGTACTTTTTGAATTTTAAGTTTTCCTCAATCTAATTTTAATATATACAGTATACAGGAGATGAAAACATTATTTTTTTCAATAAGATATAGGGTTCTGTTTAAATTCAAATCTATTAAACAGTGATTACTTTGTCTAATAAACCTGTTTAATTATATGTCACTAAAAAAAGATTTTTATAAAAAGTGAAATAGTTTAAATTAAATTATTGATTAATTAAATCTATTAAACAGTTATAAATCATTCAATTATTCCAAATGTTAATAAAATGAGATAACGTTTATTCAAGATTTGAAATCTGAAAGGAAAACAAGCTGGTTGGAATGGGTTGCAAACAGCAAAATAAAGGTGAGTTAATCTCACTCAATTTAAAATTTGAATTTAAATGATTAAATTTAAATAATTGTTTGGATGGTTGAAATTGATTGATGGATATGGTATGGAATATTCTGGAATCGATATATTATTGTGTTAACATCTGTGGATGCAGGGAAAACAGGTTGGAGGGATCCAATTGGATCCCTCAACAGTTATTTAAATTATTTAATATTCTCTGCTGTGCACATTGATATTCTATGATAAGTTATATTGGAATATTGAATGTTATGGTTGATTTGATGTTTGGGTGAATGAATTACCAAGACTTTATAGATTGGATTTCGAATAGGAAATAAAAGGAAGAAAATTTGTAAGTAAAATAATTATGGAAATGTGAATAAAGTTAAGAATGACATAAAAATAAAATAAAATAAAGTGACATAAGAATTCTAATTAATAAATCATGAATATAGAAAGAAGATTTTTGAAGTAATAGCAGGTTAATGAATTTTAAACTCCAATACTAATATCTTAAAGAATGGAACATTTAGTTTAAAATTTAAGATTTTAAAATTTTGAAAGGAACAAAGAAGAAAATGGGAAAAGCTTGAAATTTGTATATTTCAGTTAAAAGATTTAAAATCAAATGGAAGTAATAACAATAATAATTAAGTGCATAATTAATGAAATTTGAAATGAATTGAGTAATGTAAGGAAACTTATTTCAAATGGAATAAATTGGGAGTCAATTTGAAAAATTGATTTAAGTAATTTGAAGTGGAATTCTCCCTGGATAACCAAGTGCGTTTTCAAAGTAAGGTATGTTTTGAAAAATTTATTATTTTTAATATTTAAATTTTTAAGTAAGTATCTTCTCAAATCTATTATAGTAGTAATTATTTAAAGAGTGAATTAGCATTTTGTTTCAACAGTAAAAGTCTAGTTATATATTGTATTAAGTAACTTTATTTTCAAATATTCATATAAGATCTATTTTTAACAAATTATTAAAGTAGTTTTAATTTATATGTTCTAAAAGTATATATTTCTATGTAAAGTGTTTAGATTATTTTAAATCTAGTTTTGTGCTTGGTAATTTCAGAGGAGATATAAATATTTGGGAAAGTTTATTCTGAAAGGAAGATGGTTTTGAAACTGTTTTCAAAGGATTGAAAATAGAAATATATCTTTGAGGATATTTTGAGATAAATAAATAATTTGGGAAATTATTTATTGGTTGATGGTTGTTTGTGGATATTAATTGATAGTTAAATAACCGACTATCAATATTGGACAATGCGTTGATCGTTTCGAAGAGACCGGGATCGAGATTTATTTCTCGAAAACCACTTCGATCCGGTTTGTACATTTCGTGTAAACGATTTTGGATTCAAAGATGGAGCAGTGAAGTGAAAGGGCTAGTCGCTACTAATCCTAAGGATATTTCCAAAATGGATGTAGTAGGAATAGTGCCTTCGGTTCCGTTCGAACCCAGGACGGACTTGTATGGGTGAATGCTTGCGAAACATCGTCAGGTGGACGATGGGCATTCTAAGTGAAAACGTTCTAAAGGTAACGCTTAGCCTCAAGCCTCATCAACCGGGAATGACTGAAAATCAGGGGATATGCAGCAAGGTTAGGCGGGTCATGCCCAAGCAGGACAAGATATTTCCCCTGTCTAGATGTCCCTTTTTATATATTTCGGCTTAGTGGGTGGTTGGTCGCGCCAACCACGGGGTTTATCTTGTTCGGGACTGTTCAGTAAGGAATGGTTCTGGCCTTGTGTTGCAGGGGATGAAGGGAGTAATCCTCGGTACGATGATCTAGGCCACGTACTGTGACAGGTGGTACCCCAGTGCCTAGTCATTAGTTGGAAATCCATTCTCCCTACAAGCCTTGTACGAGTTTTATTTGTATTACCCATTCTGTGGCTAGCTGGAATTTAATCATGTAACAATTTCGGCTATTTTATAAGTATTTGTATTTAGACCCTATTATGATATCAAAGGATTTCTATAAAAATTGTTTTAGCTATCGTAAGGTAAAAACCCGACATGTTTATTTGTAGCGTGGTCTTACGAGATGCTTTTGTTTTCAAAGGATTTTTGAAACTTTAATAATAAATTGGGTGTGATTTTCTCACGCTGGTATTCCAGACTGACTCGGGTGTTATTTAACCGTAATGCTCGGGTCAGACCAAGTATTATAGGATACAGGATATGATGCTGTGGAGCTCAGGAGACGAGCTGGATGACGATACCTATAGTCGTACTTGTTATATATATTCTGCTGTTTGAGTTGTTGTGTAATCATTGTATGTCATTAATGTGAGATGTGACTGATGTACTCTGATGATGTAATATATGTAAACAGATATATTTGATTTTGAGTAAAGATTATTTACTATCTATTATATTTTATTCTGCTGCGATGGTTAGATTCTGACGTTGATTTTGTTTTCTCTTCTTCTACCTCTTCTTCTTAAACCTAAATGGTTCGTATTTCTGTGCAACTTGAGTTGATTGTTGTAGAATAGTGTTGACTCAAGGGGTACGGATTTGCGAGTCGTTACAAAATCTATTTTGAATTGAGAATTTACTGTCATTTATAAATCTGGTGGAATTTAAATAAATAGTAATATAATTTTTGGAAGGCTATCTAAATTTTAGACGAATAATAAAATGATCGGTTTATGGAGTTCATGAAAAAATTATTAATTATTATTTAAGTAATAAAAATTAGATGTATCCTTTAGAATAATAAAAAGATATTTTCAATGGATATTTTTGGATAAATTATTACTATATAAATATACATAAACGAAAAGGATTTTCAGGTTTAATGTAGAATGTTATTATTTTTGAATTTTTCAATAATAAAATAGCTACGAATTTTTTAGAAATAATTTTTTCAGATGTCAACGATAATAATACTATTGTTATTAAGGAAATTTTGTGAAAATTATCAATGTTTGGAATATTAAAAGTTGTACGTTGAAAAAAAGAGATTTATAAGTATATTATCGTTTTGGAGAAAATATACTATTTTCAGATCTTAGATGTTTGATCTAACGACTATATTTGACCTAATAAGTGATATGGACCGAGTTACTTGCTAATAAAGTTGTAAAAATATGTGTTCTAATCTAATCACCAACTCGATTAGTTGTTGTTTTGAAATTGTTTGGAATGGTTTTTAGTATTTAAATATGAAAAGGATACTTCATAAGCTTGTATTAAAATCTTAGGTTAAACTTTATGAAATAATTTAAGAACGTTTAAATGGTATTTTAAAAATTATGAGGCTTGAATTTTTTTTAAGTTTGTTTAGTAAATTTATATTCAAATCTAAAGAATAGGAGTTTTTAATGTTAAATTTTTTTGAAATGGAATTTTATGGATTTTAAACTTAAATTTTGATATGAATAATTTTATGGGGTTTAAAACAAATATGATTTTGATTTGAATGAAGCTTTTAAGTATAAAGAACATTCTAAATATAGAAGTTTAATTTCTTTTTGATTTATTTAGATTTGAAGAAGAATAATACTTAAATTCTTTGGAAAAGGACTCTATGGAATTTTATAACTAGAAAAATGTTTTTAAACTATTTTTAAATTAATGGATTCTGAATTTGAGTTTGTTGTAGTAATATTGTGTTTACCGAAGTTAAAGCATCATCCACTTTTGATATCTATATTAAACGGTGAAGGAGCATGGGGTTCACCTATGAATCTTAAATGTTAGCCCACTTAATGGTAAGACATCATCTATTATCATATTATCGTGCCTTTGGACTTGAAGAAGAAGTTTGTGGGGTATGTCAAAGGATAGGGAGAGAGTTTCCATTAGTTGAGGATGAAGAAGCTAGTGGCAGAGCAAACTTTGCAAGATAATTGACAATATGGATATGTTAGTAGTGTAATTTATTTTATTCTAAGCTTTATTTGGAAATTATATGATTAGAGAGACCTTGCTAAGTGACGGAAACCAGAATAAGTATGCATCGGGAGTTTACAATAAGTGGCAAGATAGGTGAAGGGCTCGCTGATTGGATATGTTTTATGGGAGAGCTAGTGCCATAAGTTGTTGGGCTTCTCCCAATTGTATGAAGAGTAAGGAAGTTATCACACAGAGCTGGCTTCTTGAAAAAGTTGGTGAGTGTTTACATGTTTTCTGTTTATCCCATTTGCAGATGTACGTTGACGTGATTTAGCGGTTACGGTAGAGAATGGTTGTCTTATGACGTGAATGTAGAGAGGGAGTCTAGAATACTCCATGTGTGTACTCATATTTTAGGACTTGATGTAATACAAAATAAACATACGGAAATGAATTTGGTGCAAGTACGACGAATAAAAGGCTTGGGTAAGAGTATGTAAGAACTCGACTGGAGTACGTAAGAACTTGAGGAGAGAATTCGAGTTTGTCATCACAAGCTCTCTTCCAGTGAGTTCCTCTTTTAGATAGTTTGTAGATTAGTTTGATCGTTAGGTTGTTGTTTCTTTATGTGGTTGCTTTAGCTAGCTAGTTAAAATAGGCATGAACGTATAGATGTTAGGTTTGGATATACGTGCGTCCTTGTGGCATCTTTTGGTTGCTATGGTTGACTTGTTTGAGTTATACCAGTTTAGTTTTTGCTATGTCGGCTTATATGTACAAAAATTCCAACATATGATAAAAACCTATAATTGGATGTTCTAATTTTTGTTAGATAATTTTATTTGTGTTATCTTTATACATAATTTGCTGATTGTATATATGGACATGGTTGTTTACTTGCACTTAAATATGATTGTTGCGTGTGTGTGTGTGTGTGTGTGTGTGTGTGTGTGTGTGTGTATGCATATACTAGGATGATTGCATACATATTGGTTGCACTGCATTGGCATTCATATAAGAGGCGATTTAGTTGTATTTCCACTATCTCATATCATACCATCGTATTATTCTATCATATATATATATATATTCTATTAATGGTTGTGTTTTTGCTTGTATTGTATGATGGATGCAAGATGGATATAGTTATATTTGTTTTGTATGTTTGTATGCTATGATGCGACTTGCATTGTCCACCTTAGGGAATTTCAAGGACGAAATTCTTTTAGGAAGGGAGAATGTACTATCCGTAATTTTAAAAAATCAAATAATTAAATTAAAAGGGTAAAATCGTAATTTTAAATAAAGCGAAAAATGTAAATTTCTATAGGAATTGGAATTAGGCTTTAAGATCTGGTCCATTGCATTTAGAATGTCGTTTGTAGTCAGAAAACATAAATAATTTGCTAAATCTGGTTAAACGGACTAGAAATAAAAAAGTCAATCCCAATCGCATTTTTGTAACATATTAACTTCGAGATTTTAGCTAGATATTATATTTTTCAGCCTACAAATAGATTTCTAACCCTATTCCTTTTACTTTAATAATCTTGCCTTCATTCATAACTATAATCTCTCATCAACTCTTAATCCACCAAATCAAATCCAAATCAAATGAATTTATATACGAAACCGATCACAATGAAGAGGGCTATGCAAATAAATCAAAGTTATTGAGAGATTTTGCATTTTAAAGGCGGAAAATTTCTAAAATGTAGAGAAAAAGAAGGATTCATCTCGGATCGGACGAGATGCATGGTTAATGATGAGTGAGGTCCATCATATTTGTTTATATATATTAGTAAGATGTGGTAACTCAGCTCTTATGATCTTAAACCAAATTATAATGATGTAATTGATAAGTAAAAAACTAATATTTTTTATAACACCTGATTAGGATGTAGTATACCACGACTAGATGATTAAACATTTAATTATTATCGATTGTAATTAGCAAAACTTAATCTCCTTCTAATTTAAAAAGTGCGAAACATATGAGTGTACCAAACTAGATATATTATATATCAAAATTATAGTTCTTGATAACAAAAATTAGCTGGTGTGGCTCATTTATTGATTGGGTATACGGATTGATTGAAATATGCATTAGAATTTTAAAACATAAACCATTCATTTTGATCCAACGGTGAAACAACAACGATTCTACGATCGAGGACCAAGGTCGTAAAGAGGACGATAAGTAGAGGACCATGCACAGTTCGGATTGACTGTATATGGTTGGAGATCATTGGAAATTAAGGATCTTTGGGTGGCGATTGTGATGATCTCTATGACGGAGGAGTGGACGACGAACCTATGGAGGGGTGCGAATTGAGGTGTGGAGCATGCTGGTGGGTATAATCTAAGACTTGGCGATCATAGCAGGGGCGATAGGGCAAAAAGCGATCATTGGGAGGCTATCAAACGATGGATCGGGTATATTTATATGTTGTAGTGAAGAGATATAAAGTATGATAAGACTAAACTATAAGTTAAATTGCCCCTTAATTTCAAATGCTCATGCGACCTCGGTTTCATGCACGGTTCATTGCATCTGGATCGTAGCAAGATGAGGAACATTTTGCTATATTGTTTTCTATGGTTTGAGATAGTTTTGAAAATGGTTTTCGTTGGGTTAGATCATTGTACACAGTTCATATTTGGCGATGTAATATAGTCCAAGGAGCTATGTCCTCAATATATGATAGTCCAAGGAGCCGAGTCCTCGATATATGATATAGTCTGAGGTGACGAATCCTCATTCTCTGATATAGCTATAGGAGCCATGTTCTCAATATATGATAGTTCGAGGAGCCGAATCTTTAATATACGATATGATAGAGTTAGGGGTATGCCCTAGGGGCAATTATGTAATGTGTTACATATATCTTACACGTTGACCAATCTTGTTCAAAATAAAAGGATTTTTCTTTCTATTATATACTTGATATAATGTGTTTATATTAATTAATTAACTTAATTAAAAGTATATTTAATAGAAAAATCCATAAATGGTATATTTTGTGATAGTAATTACAAAGTATTGTAACGGTGAGTAATTTATCACAACGAAACAAATATACCATTTTAAATGTTCCTAGTCAAGATGCATCGAGACTGGATATCGATGTATCTGTTGAGACTGGAGTACATAAGCTCTCCAAATGTTGGGCAGTGTATTACTGATGACTACTGGGGGAACCTAAGGGTTACGTACTAATAGTTATTGGATAACTGTGGAACGACTCACTCGATAGTTTTATGTTGGTTAATATAACTAAGGTCAAACAGAAAAAGTCGATGAGACTGATTTACACAATTCTCTCGACTTGAAAATACTATGGATCTTCAATATAAAAGCACTGCTTTGATTATAGCCAAATCATGGTATGGCGTCCATTAGGTGACTATAATTGGGTCAAGAGGAAGTATTGGAAGTGAAGCACTATTCAAGAGAGGATTCATCTCCTTAGTTATATGTGGTTGGTATGACAGTCAACTCAAAGTTAAAATATCTGGCAATAGCATTTTGTTTAATAATAATTGTCATTATTGAACCAAGGACTTTGTATTTGGATGATAAAGTTGAATGTGAATGAGATTGGAATTTTGACCATTATCAAATTCCATAAGTCCAAAGTTATATAGTTTTGACGAAGAGAATTGGTGTAACAAATGTCACAACCGGGTAACGCTTATTAAACTAAAATTGGTTTTTACTAAAAATGAGTAAGCGATAAATTTGACCATAATGTCATACCACTTGCTAAGTGACGTGTTAACGTTGACATTCGAATACTTCAGTGTTAATTGCTGACAAAATTTACACCCAAGAGTTACATAACTGAAATGATGAATTCTCTTAAGACCGAATGATTCAATTAGTTTAAAATGGTCATAAATAGATTAAATAAATTAATATTTATGAAATATTAATTATAAAATTTGAATAAGGTTTGAGAAATAAAAATTGTTATATATTTATAATAGTTATAAATATATCGATCGATATACGAATTGATAAACAATAAAATTAGATTTAATTGCATAGCATTTTGGCTAGGGCCTAAATGGGTCTAAAGCCCATCATTAGAGTTTCAAATTTTGGTTCTGACAAGTTTTTGGAGGTGGTTATAACTTAGGATTAGACCTAGAGATAGATTGCTAACATTAAGAGAGAACAGATAATGATATTGTCCTGATATTTCTCATATGCAAGGCTATATACATGGATCTCTAAACCCTTAATCAAATACTACTTTTGGCTGCCATAACTATCAAGTTTGCTGGCCGAAATTAATCCTCCTATCGTTTCTAAGAATCTCAAATCAATTCAAGTTAAGAAAAAGCACTATTTGGTAGAAAAGGTCGACGATTCCAGACTTGCAATCTGATGGATCGAGAATACCTAGAGAAGGGAATTCATTAATTCAAGTGGACTCAAAGACATCATAAATTGTTATTTAATTTATGTATTACAGTAACCATATCATATTTTATAATTTAATTTTGTTTAATCCCAAATCTGTATATATATTAATGCTGTATACCTAGTTAGGTGAGATTTTCGTAGGTTTATGTAGTTGTCACACATTAGTTTGGTTATATGTGTGGTTATATTATTATACGTTATAATTTATGTACAAGAAAATTAAATTTGCAGTAAAAATTAAATTTTCTTATTATTAATTATTTTATGTATATTTATATATTAATTTAAATGTAGATTAATGTATATTTTAAACATATAATTACATATATGTATATTTGTAATGTATAAACAGCTTAGAATTTTTTATTATAACTATTTATACATAATATGAATTACGAAATTCGAAAATAATTTTTTTATATATATAAATAATTTTAAATTATCTTTTATTGATTATTTGAATTATTTATTTTATCTATAATAATCTTGCTTTGAAAATTCAATTTTATATTTTTTAAAATTACTACATCTATGTAGTAACCAATAAGAAAAAATTTAGAATTTTTTGTTAACATTTAGTATTTTAATAATTAAATTACTTCAGTTGAATATTTGTTTTGTTTATTAAAAATAATATTTTGTTTCAAAAAATCATGAAAAAATTTTGAAACTGTATTTTATGATCCTAAATTTTTTTAAATTATAAAATTTTATTTTTTTTAATGTTTAGTACCAATATTTTTAATTATTATGATGAAAACTATTTATTATATATATATATATATATAATGAAAAAACTATAAAATTACTATTTTATGTTTGTTATATTAATTTTGATCTGGAAATAATTTTAAAATACATATATTTATATTGTAAGTATTTGAATGTAATTAATTATTCATATTTACATTTTATTTGACCTTATATATATAATTTTAATTATTATATGTATGTATGTATGTATGTATAATTGTATATGTTTAATTATGTATATATATTTATACAAATGTTTTAAATTATACATATAGTTAATTTTGAGGCTTTTAGTTATAAAATATACTTTAAATATACGTATAAGTTTTTATATAAATATACTTTGCATTATAGATTTATGCACATATTTAGACAACATACAATACATACGAAATGAGCTAATGTGTCCGTTGCGATATAAATCCCAACATCTATATACGGACGTGTTATATCCTTTAAGGATTATTATGTTACACATGCACATACATATGTATATGTATATGATACATGTGTATATATATATAATTAAATCATTCAAATTAACTTTATAAAATACTTAAATTTAAATAAAATACATGATTTTATTTAAAACAAATTTAAAATTATTCTTAGTGAATACTTCATAGGCCCAATAAAGATCCAATAGGTTAAAATTTTCAAAATTCACTCATAGCTTCCACGGTAGGCTGGTCTAGTTCCTACAATGTAATCAGAGCCCAATAGCCTATGCGGTCTAAATTAGTCATAATAGGGCTAACTAATTAAGCTTGCTCACTTAGTACGGTGTCTAGAAAGGTAATGCCTAGGATTGGAATTAGGTAATCAAGTACCCTGTCCTATCGGGTTACCGGCCTAGCCGAAATTTGAAGTAAGCCCAAAGGTTGCCCCTAATAGAAAAGACCCAACTTAATCTGGTCCTTGGGCAAAATTTTAAAATAATTTTGAAAATTAATGTTAAAGACTTTAAATTTGATCGTTAAATTTAAAATAAAATGTTTATTATAAAAATTATAGTACTACATAAGTTTTTAAAATGTTTGAAAGGATAATGATATATTCAAAATGTTTGAAAATATTTATATAATAAATTTAAATTTATTAATAAGAGTAATAAAATAAATTAATTAAATATGTCAATTAATTAATGCATATATGCGTGTGTTATATATGTTGATATATGTCACGTTATTTTAATATATTTAAGATAACATAAGTATACATGTACGTATACAAGATAAATTTTGAAATTAATAAATTTTAATAAAATTGTTTAATTGAATAAATTAATTAAAGGTTAATTAATTAAGTAAAATACACATATATATGATATATGTGTGTTACACTATAAATGTTATAGTATACACTATAAATGTTATAGTAGATATGTCTAATATAAAAGTTATATTGGAATACAAATTTAAAATTAATTAAAGAGTTAACTGATTAAAACTAATTAAATAAGATTTAATTAATGATATAATATACGTAAGACTGTTATACAAGTAATATGAAATATAAAAGTTATATAACAGTAATACTTATATGATGTGTGTATAAACTAAATGTGGAACATTAAAGAAACAAAATAGACTTGAGAAATAAATACCTATGTAAATGTACATATACCGTGATTTCTGACGTGCCTCACACTTGAATCTCTGGGGTATTTCATAAGAAATATATTATTCTATAAGTTGATATCACTCAATATATATATAGAAGATTATGAATCTTCAATATAATGTTGTCCTCTACCATATATATATATATATATATATATATATATATATATATATTTATTTATTTATTACTTACATACTTCTTAGTTGTTGAGCAAATTCAAGCTAGAGATGTTATGCATAGTATTATTAATATATTGAACAAATGAGGTAAGATAACTATATGTATTTGTTGCGCAAGCTCAAGGTACATATACTATACTTAGGCAATCACGATATGGTAGGTATGAGCGAATAATCTCTTTCAATTTTTGAGCAAACTCAAGGTCGAAATGAGATTAGAACAAGGAAAAATGCGTTAGGAGTTGTATATGATATAACTAATAAGGAGTTATCCATCGTTTGTGGAGCTATGATTTGTTGAGCAAACTCAAGGTTAGAATGCCAAAACAAACAAGTCTAACACCTACTAGTGAAGTTGTAAGACTTCTATATTTCATCTTAGGGTTTGGAGAAACATAAAAGACTAGTGGAAGCCTTATTAGAAAAATGAAATGGTAACATTTAACCTTTCTAATATTATAAAAAATATAATATATAATGTTATAAGTATCTACAATGATAAAAAATTTCATTTAATATGATTGATAAAACGTTTGTCTATTCACATATATAAACAAACTGAATTGAAAGTTGACAACTAGAAATATAATATATACTTAGTAATATTTCTAATTACATGTTATATAATGTTTCTATACCCATAAAAGTGCTTAATTTCAACTACTTAATACATTGGTAAGTCGATCACTTATATTGGTTTAGACCTTGTAGAATTTTAGAACTCTAAATGCAATTTAAGACTATGGATATTTGATCCATGTACTTTCACATATAAATTTTATATGGTGAACAATCATAGTTTATAGAGTATTATATTTCGATGAAGTTAGTTCATTCGAAATAAGCCAATAAATAGTATTTTAAGACAATGTATTCAACTTGAATGATTTTGTAACGACCCGAAATTTTGGTCGCTAAGTTTGAACATTTAATCTATTTTAAATATTGAGTGTGGATTATAAATTGATTTTGAAATACACAGATTTTGGTTGAATCAATAAAATGAATTATAATTTCAAATATGGCAATTTAATTGGATTAGGATAATTTGGGAATTTGGAAATAAATGGATATGAAAATGGTTTCTAAAGCTTATTTAAGTCTAGTTGGATTTTAATTTTAGTATTGGACTTTTGGATTGAATCAAAAGTCGATAAGCTAAAATTGGAATTTTTATATTAATTTAATAATGGAATTTAATATATATAATAATAATGTAAATAATCGATTTTGATTTAAAATGAATCAGAATGATTACTAATGTGAATATAAATTCTATATGATTTATAATTAAGTTAGTAAAGTTCTAAAAGTGAAGTTTTAAATGATTTCGACGATTTTATAAATCGCTCGATTTAAATCGACGAGTTAAATAGCCTTCCAAGGCACAGTCTTGAAATTCGACAAAACCAGTTCTATTGGATCCATAATAGTGTATAATTATCGGATTTTAAGTTTCGTAGTGTTTGTAGTTGTCGTTTGTTCGTACGGGTGAGAAACGCGTTGAAATTAAAATTGAAAATTTAATATTTAAAATTTATTCAAAAAGCTATCTTCCATATATGATTGAATTAGCCTTCGAAACACATTCCATTATGTTCGAAATACGGGTAAAATCTTATAAATGCCAGGCGGAACGCGTGGTTTGGAGTTCGTTTGTATAAGCCAGTTAAAATTTGATATAATATTAAATTAATTAATAAACGTATGTATATAACTCGTTATTTCAAAACCCTAGTTCATTTTCACAGCCGATGTTCTACTTTATTTCAATGGCCGAGAAGCTTCGTCGTTCATCTTAAATTTCCCAGCAATCCATCGAGTTATAGCAGATTCTTCCGATTGGAAAGATGGAGAGCTCAACAAGCTTGACCCATCCAATGGTGGACTGGAGAATCGTTGTCTGTGGGTGGCGAATTTAAGTCCCATTCGTCGCTTTTTCTACCACGTTTTTACGGCAATAGGTGGTGCCGAGCTCGACGGCAATCGAGGCGTGGGTGCATGTGGGTGAGGGCTTCGGAATGGCACCCTTCGATTGAATTCCGATCGCATAGGGGTGGAGCGGTAGTTCGATTCTATCGTAAACGATGGGTTTGATTTTTTCTATTGATAACGTGAGGGAGAAGAAGATTTTTGGCGGCCTTGATTTTCTGTTTCGTAAGGGATGGTGACGGTTTGCTTGGTAAAATTTATAATAATAATAAAAAGAGAATTTGTTTAAATTATATATGCAAACTTATAAAAAAACATGTCTTTTGCATGCATGGTCAAATTGGGACGAAACTGGAAGCGCCGAAATTGCAGCGACGCGATCTATGCATTGCAGCAGATCTAGAGGCAATTTAAGCGAGTGGAAAATTTAGATTAAATCGAACGGGCTCGATTTAATTCAAAATTGAAACGCCAACTCATGGTGAGTTAATCTCACTCAAATCTGGATGGTTAATTAATTTAAATTAGTTTACATTTTAAATTACTGATTGATTGATTGAATGTGATATTATGTATAGTAGTATATATATATATATATTGGAGTGATTGATATTCCTTCATAATATAGCAGATGAGACCCTTTGCGCCTCGCATAATAGCGGATGACCCTTTTACCGCAATGTCCCCCTCGAAGTGGGATTTGGTATTTTATTTGTTGTGCTTACATCTGTGGACGTAGGGAAACAGGTTGGAGGGATCCAACTGGATTCCTCGAATTATCGTAATTATTTTTCATTTCTGTGATATGTTATGTGATATCTTATGATAGATTGAATTAGAAATTAAGTTATTCGGTGCTATGGTTTGGATGAATACAATTTGGTATTTTAAATTATAGAATAGAATGAACTGGGTTTTTAAAAGGAAATAAAAAGAAATTCTTTAGTAAATATCTAACGACCCGCAAATCTGTACCCCTTGAGTCAACACTATACTACAATAATCAACTCAAGTTGCACATAAATATGAACCATTTGGGTTAAAGAAGAAGAGGTAGAACAAGAAAATAGAAAATAACAACAGAATCTAACCATCGCAGCGGAATAAATATAATAACAAAATAAATGATCTTTACTCAAAATCACATATATCTGTTTATATATATATTACATCATCAGAGTACATCAATCACAACTCAACATCAATAACATACAACTGGATACACAACTAAACAACACAGTGGAATATGTATAAACAAGTACGTTAGTACGTATCGTCATCCAGCTCGTCTCCTGAGCTCCACAACATCCTATCATGTATCCTATAATACTCGGTCTGACCCGAGCATTACAGTTAAATAACACCCGAGTCAGTCTGGAATACCAGCGTGAGAAAATCACACTCAATTGATTATTAAAGTTTCAAAAATCCTTTGAAAACAAAAGCATCTCATAAGACCACGCCACAAATAAACATGTCGGGTTTTACCTTACAATAGCTAAAACATTTTTATTAAAATCCTCTGATATTATAATAGTGTCTATAGAAAGTAAAATAGAATCTAGCTGAAATGCTTGCATCTCACATTTCAGCAATAGTTGGGCACAATCAAAATCGTACGGGCGCGTAGGGAAAATGAATTCCAACTAATGGCTAGGCACTGGGGTACCACCTGTCACAGTACCTGGTCTAGATCAGCGTACCGAGGAGCCACCCTAACTCCCCTGCAACACAAAACCGGAACCATCCCTTACTGGACAGTCCCGAGCAAGATCACCCCGCGGTTGGGATCAGCAACCGCCCATTAAGCCGAAATAAAAGAGACATCTAGACAGGGATGACCTCACCCTCCAGTGGGGGCTACCTACGAAGCCTTATTGCATAACCCCTGATTTTCAGCCATTCCCATTTGATGAGGCTTGAGGCTAAGCGTTACCTTTTTAGAACATATCCCTTAGAATGCCTATCGTCCACCTGACGATGTTTCGCAAGCATTCATCCATACAAGTCCATCCCGGGTTCGAACGGAACCGAAGGCACTATTCCTACTACATCCATTTTGGAAATATCCTCAGGATTAGTAGCGACTAGCCCTTGCACTTCACTGCTCCATCTTCGAATCCAAACTCGTTTCCGCGAAACGTACAAACTGGATTGAAGTGGTTTTCGAGAAATAAATCTCGATCCCGGTCTCTTCGAAACGATCAACGCATTTGTCCAATATTGATAGTCGGTGATTTAACTATCAATTAATATTCACAAAAAACCATCAAACAATAAATAATTTTCCAAATTATTTATTTATCCAAAATATCTTTACAAGATATATTTCAGATTTTTACCCCTTTTGAAAACAGTTTCAAACATATTCCTTTCCCGGAATAATTTCCCAATATTTATTTCCACTGAAACACCAAGTATAAAATACTTTTAGATTTTAAAAAAAAAATTAAAAGCACTTAGTTATAAAATATACTTCATAGACTTAAAAATTTAAAACTACTTTAATACTTTATTAAAATATATACTTTAGAAATATTTGATAAATAAGGCTACTTTTATAAAATATAAAACTAGATTTTTCTTTAAAACAAATACCAAGTCATTTAATAATTACTACGATAATAGTTTTGAAAAATATTTATTTTAGAATTTAAACATTTAAAAATAATAAATTTTCTAAGATATGCTTTTTACAACAACATTAAAACCTTTAACTTATATTTAAAATTGCTTGAAAATCGTACTTCGCTATCCAGGGAAGCACTCTTCTCTTTCACATCCTTTAAAAACGAATCACTATTTATTTTTTTAACGAATTTCCATTCCTTTATAAATTTCCACTTTGAATTCATATTTAAAATATCCACCGATATTTTATTTTACTTGATAACCCAGTTTAAAAATTCCAAAATCTCACATCCCATTTAGATTTCAAATCCCAAAACACTTTAATCAATTTACAATTTATTCCCAATTTACTTTGTTTAAAATAAATTTTCTTTCTTGCTTTACTTATTTCAAATTTCATTAAAATTCAGATTTTATTTCCTCATTTTGAGTAAAAACCCTTTTTAACTGAAGATGCCAATTGCAGATTCCCAAAATTCCTTCTTTATCTCTTAATTAAATTTAATCCTTAAATAAAAAAATAAATTTTTTTATTCATTCAAATAATATCACTTAAGCTTTACAATTTATTATTATCCCTAATAATTCAAATTCCTCTTATTCCAAATTTGTTAGAGTTCTGCAATCACTTTTATTTTATTTTATTTCCAATTCATTATTCATTTATTCCAACTCACTAGAATTATTTTACTTTAAAATTTACTCTTTTATTTCTTTCGAAAATACAATTCTAGATATTTGATAATTTATTTTACTGAGATATTCAATCCAACCATACCATTCAATACTTCAATTATTCATAAAATCATCACAGGATATCAAATATTCAGAACACAGAATATTAAATAATCTAAATAATTTCGAGGGGTCCAGTTGGATCCCTCCAACCTGTTTTCCCTGCATCCAAAGATGTTAGCACAATAATATGCCAATTCCAGAATATAACATACTATAGCACATCAATCAATTTCAACCATTCAAACAATTATTTAAATTTAATCATTTAAATTTAAAATTTAACTAAGTGAGATTAACTCACCTTTTATTCTTGTTTTGCAACCCACTTCAATTTCACCTTAGTTTCCCGACCTCCGACCTTGTATAAATAATTATATGGTTTTATTAATATCCAAACTAATCGAACAATTATTTACCGTTTTAAATACATTTAATTAGTCGATAATTAAATTAAACTAATGATTAAATTTTCAAACTAATTTTCCCTTTTTTAAAGATCGTTTAGTAACTAAGATAATTAATAAGTTAGTTAAACCATTTTTTTTTCTTACCAATCTTTATCTATATAAACAAATTTCTGTATATATAAAAACTTGCATCTATACTTTACTGCAAATTCATATATTCCTCTAACATTTGGTATAAACGTACGGTTACAGTAATAACACAAAGGAATCGTTATTCCTTATTTCCAACATATATATATATATATATATATATATATATATATTTCATTCTGCTAACCTAAAATTTTTTAGAATAAAGAGTAAATCTTTAAATTAAAAAACAACAATACCTTACTGCCTTGGCCCTCACGACTTCCAACCTGTCACGCGAAACCGAGCTCAAAACCTAGCTCGCAATTCCCATTCGAACCGCCGTTGCCACTGCCGCGCCTACACCTCGTCGATCTGACGTCAAGCCCCCTCTCCCCCCCCCCCCCGATCGCTCACGCGTACGCGAAACCCTAGGCACCTTGAATCCACAACTCGCGGCCATCGATGATGATGACGCGATTTCCTCGCGTGCTCGAGCACGCGAGTTCGCCCCCCCCCCCCCTCGATCCCTTTTTTTTAATTTAGGTTAAAGCTTCGTTTGATTTGAAAATAAGGGTTCGGCCCTTAATTTAATTTTTTCTTTGAAAAGCTTGAACAAGATGTTATTGAACGTGCCTGCAGAAAGTATAGAAGGAACATGAAAAGATATTCACGTGTACAATTGTTTCATCATGTCGGCTTCAACGGAGATAGGTTGGCTACTGATTAAAAATTTATATTTTTATATTCAAAAAATATCTCGTTTAGGTACCTAGTTATTAAATTGAGTTCGATATAGATTTCTGTGCGTTTATATAACATACGCTCATACAACAACTCTGATCACTACGAAATTTGAAATCTGATAATAATAAAATATTTCGGATCCAACGGAACTGGTTTCGTCGAATTCCGAGACTGTTCCTCAGAATGCTATTTTTATATTCAATTTAAACGATATATTTTTAAAATTGAGCAAAACGCTTTCAAATTCAATTTTAAAAGTTCCTTCACCTTCAATATTATTAATACGAATCTTACAAATCTTCAAATTATTTTTAACTGGCTTAAAAGTCCAGATTCAACATTTTACCCAACTTCAAATTATTTAATTTAATGATCAAATTACCCAATACATATTGATATTTTAAATTCAAGTTAAAAATTAACTTTTGAATATTTAAAATTAATTAAATATTCTCATTCCAAATGCTCAAAAATTCTGGGTCATCACATTCCTCCCCCATTAAAAGAATTTCGTCCCCGAAATTACTAGTTAGGAAGAATGATCTATAACTCATTACCTATTCCCTCAACCCAAATAGTTTTTAACAACTTACCAAAACCATCTTTTATCAAGGACACACTAACCCTTTTTCCCAACATTTCAAACTTATCCATAAGTCCCAAACAATATCACTTACTTAATAATTCAAATTCAAATTTAAAACCAAATTTGAATTAGAAAAATTTTCCCAAAATTTTTCTAACTCTCTAAATTTTCGAAAAATTTCGCCAGTGTCTCCTTTGCGCGGCTAGCTCGGTACAACTACAAAATGGCTCTACGGCCTCCCAAATCCAAAAAGAAAACAAAAGGCCAAGTGGCTAGATCAAAAACCCAATCAAATTTCATTTAGAAATTTTAATTACATACCTTTTTGTCGGGCCATTCAATTTATCTTCTGAACATCAAAACAATTTTCCTTTTCCTTTATAGTACCTGTGAATCCTATTTAGCAATAACATCCAATCACAACAATCAAAATCATTTATTTGACTCCTTTTCAAAATTTCAATATTCATTCCATTTAAGTCTGTACGATGTACATATATCAATCGTACGCAATATCGAATCCGATCGTCTACTCGATCACACAATTTCACTTCCGAACTAGTATCGTCCACCCGACTTCCTAGTGCGGACTCAGATCTGGTTTCCTGATTAGAAACCGTCATTCTCCTTGCATAGTCATAACTATAATAGAGAATTTCCAGGATCAATCAAAATTCCATATCCAGGTTTGCCGTTGAAAATCGAGTGAAAAATCCTAACTCGGATCGATATAACTATCTCGAAATTCCGTGCTCGAATCCGGATCAAATAGCTATGCAAATAAAATAATGTACGTACATCCTACGTATTCACATTCATTTTTTTTAATATTCACTTATCCATAACCATCCCCATTTCACAACCTTTAGTTAAATTTCCATTCAATTATTCACTTGGAACAATTTTCCTCAATACCAATTTACTTAAGAATCTCACCATTCATTTCCTAAGTTTAATAATTATTTTATACACTTCTTACATTAATTTTTTGCCTCACTGCTGAAGTTTATATTCAAGTTGAATTTCAATTCTATATAAGTTTCAATTTGCTTCAATTTACTAATAAATTCCAAATCTAAATACCCTTTTATTAGTTTACTTATTAATTTATTTAAAATCATAAATAAAAATTTATTTTGCAAACCTTTTTCTTTCTTTAATTAATTTTTTTTCAAACCATTTCTTCAATTCATCTCACTTTACTTATACAGTTGTAATTCCATTTGCTTACAAATTTAATTCATTTGTCCTAAGTGAAAATTTTCAAAAGATTCAAAAATTTCTAACTCCCAAAATTTTCGAATTTTTTTGGCAGAGTCTCCTTTGTACGGAGGAGCTTTTGCAATTTGACAAGAGATATAAATATATATACATCGACCCACTCGGTCGGAAAACAGAAAAACAGTTCATATCTCCTATTTGTATTGCGTAGGTGTACCTTATTTAGCATTTTAAAGCAAGCAACTATTTATTTAAGCAATTAGCGCGGCAAAACCAATCAAACGGCTTCCAAAACCTGTACTTACTCAATTTAAACATGTCAATGTCAAATATACAAAGTTTATTAACAACTTTCTTAATTTCAATAGCTAACACTTGTATAATATAAGCAATATCCACTAAACCCTTCCATAAGCAAATTTATAAGGTTCCAATGCAAATTTAAATGCTTTCATTTAAATGGTTTACACTTCATTGCATACATTCA
Source organism: Allium cepa (assembly GCA_030765085.1). NCBI lineage: Eukaryota > Viridiplantae > Streptophyta > Magnoliopsida > Asparagales > Amaryllidaceae > Allium > Allium cepa. The sequence continues at coordinate 271,712,190 of CM060944.1, forward strand.
ATTCATTTTAAATCCAAATAAACTCATGTTTATTACAATTGATTCAAAAACCAATTTTATTTCTTATATTAACTCATTTGCGTGAACGACGACCATTACTATGCAGATTCAATGATATTCACTTAAAGAAATATCCATTCTAGTTTATAACTACTTAAAATTGATACCAATTCAATTTTTACTTTATTTTGTTCCATTGCTAATTGATTCCATTCAATTTATTTCATATTCCATATTCATATTTATCTTATTTGAATCCATTTATAAATCTTGGAATAATCCATTTTCAAACCATCCTATTCGATTCAAATGATTACACAACTCTCTTACTTAACTTAAATTCATTTTAAGTCCAAACACACTCATTTAAATTGAATTGATTTCCAAAAGCAATCTAACTCCCATTTTTATTCGAAGTCAAGTTCTCATTAATATAACTTAAGTTAATTAACTCAATTACTAATTTCATCTACCAAACATGTTTTATTTAAAATCATTTCATAAAACTCGACACAACTATTTCACAATTTTTACTTAAATCAAGCTTTTATTCAAACATTACTTAAGTTATTTTATTTTCCTTCAACATATTTCAACTTCAAAACTCAAGTTATATTTTGTTTTTTATAAGCACTTCCCAATTTAAATCCTTAATTTTATTTTCAATTATCAACCCATTTCATCTACTAACTAATTTAAATTAGTTTATTCAGTCAACCATTTTGAATTTCATATTTTCAATTATATTAAATTCACCAACAATCCAAGCTGAACTCATTTACACTCCATTGTTTACATTCAATTTATTTTTCATCCAAACAAGCTTATATTTACTACAATTGAATCAAAAACCAACTTCATTGGCTTCTGTTAACCCATAGAATTTACATAATCTCGTTTACGACAAACGACAATTATTTTTATGCAAATTCAGTGATATTTACTTAAAAGAATATTCATTCCAGTTTATAACTATTTTAAATTAATACCAATTCAATCTATACTTAATTTGATTTCATTTTACCTGATTCCGTTCAATTTATTTTGCATTCTATATTCATTTGCAATCATTTCAAATTTTATTTTTTTATTCACTTGAATTTTATTTACCACTCAAACCATCACTATTTCAACTCTATTTTGTTTAACTTGAGTTCATTGCCAGCTCCATTCGTTTAAATTAAATTAGTATATTTCATTGAATCAATATGAATTCAAATTCACATTCAATAATTTATTTCTGAATTTCTCTTATTTTATAACGAGGCCATTTCCAATTTATCTCTACTTAGATTTTTATTTGAAATATAAATCATTTTTATGTTAATTTAATCCCATTCAACTTCCACTCAAATTTAATTCACTTACAATTTCAAGTTAAATTTCTATTAATAACTCAAGCTTCACTTTCAAATTTGTCATTTATTCACAACTCAAATTTTTATTAACCAATTCGAGTCCCATTTCCATTTCCATATTCCATTAACTAATTTATTACCAATTAGTTTATTCAAATTTTACCCAATATTTGATTTTTATTTCAAAAATCACTCTAACCGTTTTACTTGAGTTCAATCTATTTTATATTTTTATTTTTATTTGGATTATATTCACTATCATTATAAACAATTTTATTTGGCCTATTTATTTTACTTTCAAATTTTATAAGTCACAACTTATTCATATTCATTTTTCATCTATTTACAATCAATCTCATTCACATTTTACTTTTTAACTCGGAATTATACCTTTTGTTTAGCCAATATATTTTTATTATTCCATAAACATTTTAAACAAGATTCCAGAGTTTAAATAGTTCTCCCAAAATCTCAAAAATAACCTTTGAAATCAACTACATCCAAATTCATTGGCAAATTCAATTATTCCTTTGAATTTCAAAACCAAACCCAGTTCACAAACAATTCCAATTAAAAATATTCAGATAGCAATCCCTCTCTTGAAAACCTGAAAATGAACACCGATGATGTCGAGATCATCATCGGAATCATTTTCCGGCGACCCCAGAGAGTTAGTGCCTTTATCTCTCTAACAACATTTCAAATATTTTTAATTTCCAAACCTCACAAGATTCCAAATTTCTCCATTTCAATTCCAATTCAAAATAATTCCCGAAATAACACCACTATTATTTCTCCAAACTTTTGAAAACCATTTCCAAATCCAAAGGAATTTAAACTTTCCCAAAAATTCCAAATTGCAATTCCTTTAATTCAATATTTAAACATTCTCTGGAATTTTATTTCATTTCAATTTCAAATGTTTCTCTGGGATTCTATTCCAAATTATAATCGCCTTTACAGTTTACATTTACAAGTCTCATTTGTATATAAGGTTCATTTCAATTTATAATTTTCATTTATAATATATATTTCACATTCCATTTTGTTATATAAATTTATTCTTCAACTTTGGTTATAAGTTTTTTTTTATTTCTTATTCAATTTCTACACAATAGTGTTAATAATTTGATATTACCATTCCTTAACACAAGCATCCAAATACTATCATACTTTAAAAAAATTATATCTTTTATATACAAAAATAATTTGGGTAAAACTATTTCATTTACCCTACTTTAAAACAATACTGTGCCAAATTATTCTATTCAAGTGTTTAGAGATCCCTAACAATAACGTTAATTACTCGTATTGACCAGAATCCATAAACTACTCAATAAACCAATCAACACAATATAAAATCATTTTATATTCACTAACAAATACGCGCTCATATCTATTAATACACTCATACCCAGTCTAGAGTACTATTGACTCAATTTCAATGAGTAATTCCCACCATAGCCAAGGTTATCGCTAACCTATGCTCTGATACCAAGTGTAACGACCCGCAAATCCGTACCCCTTGAGTCAACACTATTCTACAACAATCAACTCAAGTTGCACAGAAATACGAACCATTTGGGTTAAAGAAGAAGAGGTAGAAGAAGAAAATAGAAAATAACAACAGAATCTAACCATCGCAACGGAATAAAATATAATAAAAAATAAATCATCTTTACTCAAAATCACATATATCTGTTTATATATATATATATATAAATATATATATATATATATATTACATCATTAGAGTACATCAATCACAACTCAACATCAATAACATATAACTGGATACACAACTAAACAACACAGCGGAATATGTATAAACAAGTACGGAAGTACGTATAGTCATCCAGCTCGTCTCCTGAGCTCCACAGCATCCTATCCTGTATCCTATAATACTCGGTCTGACCCGAGCATTACAGTTAAATAACACCCGAGTCAGTCTAGAATACCAGCGTGAGAAAATCACACTCAATTGATTATTAAAGTTTCAAAAATCCTTTGAAAAAAAAAGCATCTCGTAAGACCACGCCACAGATAAACGTGTCGGGTTTTTACCTTACGATAGCTAAAACATTTTTATTAAAATCCTCTGATATTATAATAGTGTCTATAGAAAGTAAAATAGAATCTAGCTGAAATGCTTGCATCTCACGTTTCAGCAATAGTTGGGCACAATCAAAACCGTACGGGCGCGTAGGGAAAATGGATTCCAACTAATGGCTAGGCACTGGGGTACCACCTGTCATAGTACCTGGTCTAAATCAGCGTACCGAGGAGGCACCCTAACTCCCCTGCAACACAAGATGGAACCATCCCTTACTGGACAGTCCCGAGCAAGACCACCCCGCGGTTGGGATCAACAATTGCCCACTAAGCCGAAATAAAAGGGACATCTAGACAGGGATGACCTCACCCTCCAGTGGGGGCTACCCACGAAGCCTTGCTGCATAACCCCTGATTTTCAGCCATTCCCATTTGATGAGGCTTGAGGCTAAGCGTTACATTTTTAGAACATATCCCTTAGAATGCCCATCGTCCACCTGATGATGTTTCGCAAGCATTCATCCATACAAGTCCGTCCTGGGTTCGAACGGAACTGAAGGCACTATTCCTACTACATCCATTTTGGAAATATCCTCAGGATTTGTAGCGACTAGTCCTTGCACTTCACTGCTCCATCTTTGAATCCAAACTCGTTTCCACGAAACGTACAAACCGGATCGAAGTGGTTTTCGAGAAATAAATCTCGATCCCGGTCTCTTCGAAACGATCAACGCATTTGTCCAATATTGATAGTCAGTGATTTAACTATCAATTAATATTCATAAACAACCATTAAACAATAAATAATTTTCCAAATTATTTATTTATCCAAAATATCTTTACAAGATATATTTCAGATTTTTACCCCTTTTGAAAACCGTTTCAAACATATTCCTTTCCTGCAATAATTTTCCAATATTTATTTCCACTGAAACACCAAGTATAAAATACTTTTAGATTTTAAAAAAAATTAAAAGCACTTAGTTATAAAATATACTTCATAGCCTTAAAAATTTGAAACTACTTTAATACTTTATTAAAATATATACTTTAGAAATATTTGATAAATAAGGCTACTTTTATAAAATATAAAACTAGATTTTACTTTAAAACAAATACCAAGTCATTTAATAATTACTACGATAATAGTTTTGAAAAATATTTATTTTAGAATTTAAACATTTAAAGTTAATAAATTTTCTAAGATATGATTTTTACAACAACATTAAAACCTTTAACTTATATTTAAAATTGCTTGAAACTCGTACTTAGCTATACAGGGAAACACACTTCTCCTTCACATCCTTTAAAAATGAATCACTATTTATTTTTTTAACGAATTTCCATTCCTTTATAAATTTCCACTTTGAATTCATATTTAAAATATCCACCGATATTTTATTTTCCTTGATAACCCAGTTTAAAAATTCCAAAATCTCACTTCCTTTTTAGATTTCAAATCCCAAAACACTTTAATCAATTTACAATTTATTCCCAATTTACTTTGCTTAAAATAAATTTTCTTTTTTGCTTTACTTATTTCAAATTTCATTAACATTTAGATTTTATTTCCTCATTTTGAGTAAAAACCCTTTTTAACTGAAGATGCCAATTGCAGATTCCCAAAATTCCTTCTTTTTCTCTTAATTAAATTTAATCCTTAAATAAAAATAAATAAATTTTTTTATTCATTCAAATAATATCACTTAAGCTTTACAATTTATTATTATCCCTAATAATTCAAATTCCTCTTATTCCAAATTTGTTAGAGTTTTGCAATCACTTTTATTTTATTTTATTTTATTTTATTATCAATTCATTATTAATTTATTCCTATTCACTAGAATTGTTTTACTTAGAAATTTACTCTTTTATTTCTTTCGAAAATACAATTCTAGAGATTTGATAATTTATTTTACCAAGATATTCAATCCAAACATACCATTCAATACTTCAATTATTCATAAAATCATCATAGGATATCAAATATTCAGAACACAGAATATTAAATAATCTAAATAATTTCGAGGGGTCCAGTTGGATCCCTCCAACCTGTTTTCCCTGCATCCAAAGATGTTAACACAATAATATGCCAATTTCAAAATATAACATACTATAGCACATCAATCAATTTCAACCATTCAAACAATTATTTAAATTTAATCATTTAAATTTAAAATTTAACTGAGTGAGATTAACTCACCTTTTATTCCTGTTTTGAACCCACTTCAATTTCATCTTAGTTTCCCGACCTCTGACATTGTATAAACAATTATATGGTTTTATTAATATCCGAACTAATCGAACAATTATTTACCCTTTTAAATACATTTAATTAGCCGATAATTAAATTAAACTAATGGTTAAATTTTTAAACTAATTTTCCCCTTTTTAAAGATCGTTTAGTAACTAAGATAATTAATAAGTTAGTTAAACCATTTTTTTCTTACCAATCTTTATCTATATAAACAAATTTCTGTATATATAAAAACTTGCATCTATACTTTACTGCAAATTCATATATTCCTCTAACATTTGGTATAAACGTACGGCTACAGTAATAACACAAAGGAATCGTTATTCCTTATTTCCAATATATATATATATATTTTCATTCTGCTAACCTAAAAAAAATTAGAATAAAGAGTAAATCTTCAAATTGAAAAACAACAATACCTTACTGCCTTGGCCCTCACGACTTCCAACCTGTCACGCGAAACCGAGCTCAAAACCTGGCTCGCAATTCCCACTCGAACCGCCGCTGCCATTGCCGCGCCTACACCTCGTCGATCTGACGTCAAGCCGCCCCCCCCCCCCCCCCCCCGATCGCTCACGCATACGCGAAACCCTAGGCACCTTGAATCCACAACTCGCGGCCATCGATGATGATGACGCGATTTCCTCGCATGGTCGAGCATGCGAGTTCCCCCCTGTTCCCTTTTTTTTTTAATTTAGGTTAAAGCTTCGTTTGATTTGAAAATAAGGGTTCGGCCCTTAATTTAATTTTTTTCTTTGAAAAGCTTGAACTAGATGTTATTGAACGTGCATGTAGAAAGAATAGAGGGAACAGGAAAAGATGTTCGCGTGTACAAATGTTTCATCATGTCGGCTTCAACAGAGATAGGTTGGCTGCTGATTAAAAATTTATATTTTTATATTCAAAAAATATCTCGTTTAGGTACCTAGTTATTAAATTGAATTCGATATAGATTTCAGCGCGTTTATATAACGTACGCTCACACAACAACTCTGCTCACTACGAAATTTGAAACCCGATAATAATAAAATATTTCGGATCCAACGGAACTGGTTTCGTCGAATTTCGAGACTGTGCCTCGGAAGGCTATTTTTATATTCAATTTAAACGATATATTTTTAAAATTGAACAAAATGCTTTCAAATTCAATTTTAAAAGTTCCTTCACCTTCAATATTATTAATACGAATCTTACAAATCTTTAAATTATTTTTAACTGGCTTAAAAGTCCAGATTCAACATTTTACTCAACTTCAAATTATTTAATTTGATAATTATATTCCCCAATACATATTGATATTTGAAATTCAAGTTAAAAATTAACTTTTGAATATTTAAAATTAATTAAATATTATCATTTCAAATGCTCAAAAATTCTGGGTCATCACAAAATAATTATTGGAAATTGGATAGATCGAGTAATAAATTTAAAGGGAATTTAAACTAGGATATCAGTTTGAAATTGATTAAGTGTTTTAGAAACTGTGATTTAAAAGGAAATGAGGAATGTGAATTTGTAAACTTGGTTTATAAATAAAGTAGAATATTTATCAGTGGATAAATTTGGAAGTATAGATTCTGGTGGAATTTATAAGGAAAGGTGCAATTCATTTTAAAAATAAAAAGGTGGTTTCATTTTAAAAGGTTGGAAAGTACATTTTTCCTGGAAATCTTAGTATATTTTCAAAGAAAGATTTCAAAGCATAAACTAGAAGTTTAAAATGTTTTTTAAGAATGTTTTAGAAATTTATTATTTTAATTATTTTTAATTGAAATATAAATATTTATTTAATTTAATTATGGTAGTTAATTATTTTTTAAAGGTAAATTAGTATTATGGTTTTTAAAAGGGAATTTTAACATAAATATTTAATATAATAACTTTATTTTAAAAGGAAATTTTGGTTTAAGTTTTGCTCAGTAACACTTATAGAATTTCTTAAGTATTATTTTATTTAAGTAACTTTAGTAGCCTTAATGTAAATAAATTGAAGTATATATTTTTGAAAGTGATTATAAGGGATGGGAAATGCGTATTAAAAATAAAAAGTGGTTTTATTTTTAAAGTGTTAAAAGAAATTTACGGGATTGGAACGTAATTAAATTGGGATAAATCGAGCAGGATTTATAAAGGATTATATGGGTTGTATTGAAATGGAAAGTGTATTTCCGTAAAAAGCCAAGTATATTTTCAAAAGAGATTTTTATGTAAAGTTTAAGGTTTTAAATTTGTTATAAAAGAATTTTTTAGAGAAATTTATTATTTTTAATTGTTTTAGAATTTTTAAATAAAATATTATTCAAATTAATTTTAGTAGGAATTATTTTAAAAGTTAAATCAGTATTATGTTTTTAAAAAAAAATTCTAAATATTTATACCTTATATAAAACTTTTATTTTAAAAATAGTTCGTGGCTTAAGTTTTACTTGGAAATTTATTATAGAATTTCATAACGATTATTTTGTGCAAAGCGATTTAAGTAGTTTTATTTTTTAAATGTTTTAAGTATATATTTTTTGGTAAAGTGATTTAAATTATAAAAATCTATTTTTTTATAAGACTAGGTGTTTTTCAGTGGAAATAAAATAATTGGTTGAATTGATTTTTTATTTGATAGTTAAATAACCGACTATCAGATCTCGACCCAAATATAACTTTGGAATATCTAGAAGAGGTATAAGAATTATATGGTACAGTTGCCGTTCGAGGTGTTGTACTTATAAACTCGTTCATTCTTCTAGGACATTTATAAGGAAATCCGCCCATAAATGGGTAGGAGGTGAACTCCGATCTTATTCTCGTCTAAGTATTCCTAAAGAACCGGGGTTGAGTTTTTCGAAAAATAAGGAACGTTGTTTCGAAGAGACCGAGATGGGATTTGTGATCCGAAAACCACTTCGATCCAACATGTACGTTTTCCTGATGAAGGCAAGATCTTGGAGTCAAAGATGAAGCAGTGAGGTGCAAGGGCTAATCGCTACTAATCCTGAGGGTGATTCTAAAATGGATGTAGTAGGAGTAGTGCCTTCGGTTCCGTTTGAACCTGGAATGGACTTGTATGGATGAATGCTTCCCGAACATCGTCAGGAGGACGATGAGCATTCTAAGTGAGATGCGTTCTAAAAGGTAACGCTTACCTCGAGCGTCGTCAATCGGTAATGACTGAAAATAAGGGGATATGCAGCAAGGCTAAATGGCTAGCAACCAATTAGTGTAAGGTCATCCATATCTAGTTGTCCCTTTTACTCAGCTGTGTGGGCGGTTGCTGATCCCAACCGCAGAGTGATCTTATTCGGACTACCCAGTATAGGGTAGCTCCGACCTTGTGTTGTAGGGGATTAGGGTGGATCCTCGGTATGCTGATCTAGACCAAGTAACGTGACAGTGGTATCCCTCCCTGTGCCTAGTCATTAGTTGGAAATCCATTCTCCCTTCGTGCCTTTTATGGTTTTGATTGTAGAGCCTGGTAATTGCTGGAATTTAATGAATGTAACAATTTCGGCTATTTGAATAAGTATTTGTACTTAGACACTATTATAGTATCAGAGGATTTAATAAGAAATGTTTTAGTTATCGTAAGGTAAAAACCCGGCAAGTTTATTTGTGGCATAATCTTACGAGATACCTTTGATTTTCAAAGGATTTTGAAACTTTAATAATTAAATTGAGTATATTTTTTAATGCTGGTTTTCCAGACTAACTCGAGTGTTATTTTATTATAGTGCTCGGGTCAGACCAAGTATCATAAAATACAGGATAGGATGCTATGAAGCTTAGGAGACGAGTTGGATGGCGAGGTGTATCACACGTACTTGAAGTATATTCCGCTGTGCAAAATAAGCTATATATTCAGCTATTGTAAGGACAAGTTAATATAACTATCCAGAAATTGTTGATGGTGATGTACTCTGATGATGTAATGTATAAAACAGATATAGTTTCTTTTTGTGTAAAGATCAGTTGTTTTCCATTATATTTTGTTCTGTTGCGATGGTGAGATTCTGTTATTGTTTTAATTCCTTCTCTTCTTCTACCTTCTTCTGTTCTTTCCCTCAACAATCTGTCTTTTCCGACACTCGATCATCGGCATAATATACAGTGGTGTATTTGTGTCGATTTTCGAGGGTCAAGAAGGACGGGTCGTCACAGTGGTATTAGAGCTTAGGTTGGCGATAACCTAGTCTTTGGTGGGGGAAGTATTCATTAGAAATAGAGTCAGTGGTACTCTAGAATGAGTTTTAGTATAATAATAGATATGAGAGCGTAATTTTTAGTGAATATAAAAACTGTTTGATATTGTGTTGACTTATCGGTTGAGTGTTTATGGATTCTGATCGATATGTGGGATGTCATGTCATCGATTAGGGTTTCTAAACTCTTAAACAGGATAAACAAATATAGTATTGTTTTTTAAGTGGGTAAATGAAATACTTTTATCCAAAATTATATTTTGATATAAAAGAAATAATTTTCTAAAAATTATATATATATATATATATATATATATATATGGATCTTTGGTTGTTAATATTATAATCAAATAAGAATCTAAAATTTGAAATCGTTTATATATTTATAACTAAATAGAATTTTATAAGTATGAAATAATACAATGGAACATAATCAAAATTTGATTTAAACTAGAATTTAAATCCCAAAATTTTTGGAAAATGCTTTTAAATGAATTTGAACAAAAAGTTAGGAATTTTAAATCTTGGTAATTTTTGAGATATTTTCCAAAGTGTTTGAAGGAAATAATGGAATATTATTTTAGGAAATATTTTTGAATACAAATTGTTTTAAAATAACTTTTTGAAAGTAAGTAAGCACTGAACTCACTTTAGTCGCTGGAAAATAATCTTGGTGATGATGGCCACTTCATCAGTAGTCATTTTTGAGTTTCTAAGTGATGGATTGCTAACGGGGTGGTTTGGCATAACTATTTGTTTAGACTTGTTTGATAAACAAGTTTGTTTTAGAAATTCCAAAGGCTAAATTGTTTTGGTAAAACCAAATTGTTTTGAAATCCGGAGGTGTGATTTGATATACCAGGAGGGTATGTGTTAGTTATCATTTCAAAATGGTTTTGAAATAAAGCTGGGTAATTGAATTCTGGGAATTCTATTTTGAAATGATGAGCAAAGTGCAAAGGGGAATCGATATTTAATTTATAAAGTGAAGTTGATTTAATCAAGAAAGGAAATTGAAAATTTTATTCCTGGAAACTAAAATTTAACTTGAGTAAAATAAGGGAATATGATATACTGGAATTTAACTTAAGACAAGTTAAATAAAATAAAGTTTGGTTTGAATTGAATTGGATATTAAATGGAAAGGTATGATAATTGTATAAGTGTAAGTTAAAATTATTGAATGAAATGAATACACTTAAGTCCTTAAGTGAAATATAAATATGAATGGACTTAGGTAAGTAAATAAGTTTTTGAACCTATATATTGGGAAATTAAAATTTAAGTTGGATTGAGAAATGAATTAGATCGAATTGAATTTAACTTAAATTAAAGAATTTGAGTTGAATTTGAATTGAATTGAAATCCAAATTTAGATGAACTATAAATAATATTGAATGAAATTAAATTCTTATTTAAATTAATAAAAGAAATGGTACGGATTTGAGTTGGTTAAATAAAATCTAGTTGAACTTGAATTAAATTGAAAAAGAATTGAATTGAAAGGAAATTTAATTAGGTTGAAAATGATATTGAATGAATTAAATTCTTACTCAACTAAATTCAAAAGAATAGTATGAAGATGAATCTAGAATAAGCTAAATTAAATAAAAAATTGTATTGGAATGAATAAAATTCTGATAGCTTATGAGAAAGAGAAAAATTTAAAAGTAAAATAAAACCCAAAATAAATTTGTTTGATATTTTGGTAAATGAAATAAAAATCAAATGTTAATTTAATATTTGGAAGTGAACTAATTAGATAACTGACTAGTTAATGAAATCTGAAATGTAACCTAGTGTGGTTAAATAGAAGTTGAATTATGAGTCAATGGTGGAGTTTGGAACTAAAGCTTGAGTTATGAATAGAAGTCGACATATATTGTAAATGAATTAAAAGAAGTGAATAAAATTGGTTTTTGAATCAATTGGAATACATTGAAATTTAATTAAACGGATTTGCTTAAAAATGAAAGTGAGTTATGTATGTGATGCAAATTAATTAATTTAGAATTGGGAAAGGCGAAATTATGTAAGGTAAGGAATATAAACCAATTTGATATGAATATGAGATTAGTTGGTGCAAAGATGAATTGAATATAGTTAACTTTGTTGTAAATCATTTCGACTAGAGTAAAATGATATATGGATTTATGAAGGGAATTAAAAATAGTGGTGAAACCTTATGATTCCTTATAATATATGGTTAATATGTCGGATTTTGAAGTTTATTTGTTTGGGCTATGTAATTGATGTGTTTGGCTAGTTAATTAAATGGAATGTTGTTAAAATTTCATGATTTTGAAAACTTATGTGCTTGTTGAGTAAGTACAGGTTCAAAAGGCTATCGGATAGAGTTTGGAGCGCGTATATGCATAATAAATTAGCCGCTCGCTTAAAAACGCTAATATGAGTTACGCCTATGCAATAAATTAAGAAATGATAATATATTGCTATATATTTTGTTTTCCGACCGTGTGGTCGATGTGTGTGTGTATATATATTTAAATCTTTTGTGATATTGTAAAACGCTCTCCGTACAAAGGAGATGCTGTCAAAAAATTTCGAAAATTTATTGAAATTTTGGTTAATTAGAAGGTAGTTTTTGAAACGATGTTAGAAATTAAAGTTTTTGAGAAAGAAATTAAAGCTAATGGTTTGTATTAACTAAAAGGTTCTAAGAAGTGAATGTATGTTTTTATTAAGTGAATTTTGGGTAAGTTAATGGGTTTGGGAGCAATTTTCCTACCTTAGCAAATTTCGGGGACCAAATTTTTTATAAGGGGGGAGGAATGTAACAACTCGGAATTTTGGTTGCTAAGTTTGAACATTTAATCTATTTTAAATATTGAATGTGGATTATAAATTGATTTTGAAATACAAAGATTTTGGTTGAAACAATAAAATGAGTTATAATTTCAAATATGGCAATTTAATTAGATTCGGATAATTTGGGAATCTAGAAATAAATGGATATGAAAATGGTTTCTAAAGCTTATTTAAGTCTAGTTGGATTAAATTTTAGTACTGGACTTTTGGATGGAATCAAAAGTCGATAAGTTAAAATTGGAATTTTTATATTAATTTAATAATGGGATTTAATATATATAACAACAATGTAAATAATCGATTTTGATTTAAAATGAATCAGAATGGTTTCTAATCTGAATATATATGCTATATGATTTATAATTAAGTTAGTAAAGTTTTAAAAGTGAAGTTTTAAATGATTTCGACGATTTTATAAATCGCTTGATTTAAATCGTCAAGTTAAATAGCTTTCCGAGTCACAGTCTCGGAATTCGACGAAACCGGTTCCATTGGATCCATAATACTCTATTATTATCGGATTTCAAATTTCGTAGCGTTTGGAGTTACCATTTGTTCGTACGGGTGAGAAATGCGTTGAAATTAAAATTGAAAATTTAATATTTAAAATCGATTCAAAAGGCTATCTTCCACATATGATTGAATTAGCCTCCGAAACACATTCCGTTGTGTTCGGAATATGGGTAAAATCTTATAAACGCCAGGCGGTACGTGTGGTTTGGAGTTCGTTTGTATAAGCCAGTTAAAATTTGATATAATATTAAATTAATTAATAAACGTATGTATATAACTAGGTATTACAAAACCCTAGTTCATTTTCACAGCAGCCGTTCTATTTTATTTCAGTTGCCGAGAAGCTTCGTCGTTCATCTCAATTTTTTGAGCAATCCATCGAGTTATAGCAAATTCTTCCAACTAGAAAGATGGAGAGCTCACCGAGCTTGACCCATCCAATGGTGGATTTGGAGAATCGTTGTCTGTGGGTGGAGAATTTAAGCCCTGTTCGTCGCTCGTTCTACCGCATTTTTACGGCAGTAGGTGGTGCCGAGCTCGACGAAAATCGAGGCGTGGGTGCACGTGGGTAGTGCTTCGGAATGGCACCCTTCGACTGAATTCAGATTACATAGGGACAGAGTGGCAGTTCGATTTGATCGTGAACGATGAGCTCGATTTTTTGTGTTGATAATGTGAGGAAGAAGAAGATTTTCGACGACCTTGATTTTCTGTTTCAAGAGGGATGGTCACGATCTGCTTGGTAAAATAAATAATAATAATAATAATAATAATAATAAAGAAAATTTCTTTAAACTATATATGCAAACTTATAAAAATCATATCTTTTGCATGCATGGTCAGATTCCGACGAAATAGGAAGTGCCAGAATTACAGCGACGCGATCTTCGCACTGCAGTAGATCTGGAGGCACTTTGAGCGAGTGGAAATTTTAGATTAAGTCGAACGAGCTCGATTTAATTTAAAATTGAAACGCCAACTCAAGGTGAGTTAATCTCACTCACATCTGGACGATTAGTTAATTTAAATTATTTTAAATTTTAAATTATTGATTGATTGATTCAATGTGATATTATATATAGTAGTATATTATTGAAGTGATTGATATTCCTGAATGATATAGCGGATGACAGTTTTACCGCGATGTCCCCCTCGAAGTGGTATTCGGTATTTTATTTGTTGTGCTAACATCTGTGGATGTAGGGAAATTGGTTGGAGGGATCCAACTGGATTCCTCGAATTATTGTAATTATTTTTCATATCTGTGATATGTTATGTGATATCTTATGATAGATTGAATTAGAAATTAAGTTATTTGGTGCTATGGTTTGGATGAATATAATTTGGTATTTTAAATTATAGAATAGAATGAACTGGTTTTTAAAAGGAAATAAAAAGAAATTCTTTAATTAATAATTATTGGAAATTGGATAAATCAAGTAATAAATTTAAAGGGAATCTAAACTAGGATATCAGTTTGAAATTGATTAATTGTTTTGGAAACTGTGATTTAAAAGGAAATGAGGAACGTGAATTTGTAAACTGGGTTTATAAATAAAGTGGAATATTTATCAGTGGATAAATTTGGAAGTACAGATTCCGGTGGAATTTATAAGGAAAGGTGCAATTCATTTTAAAAATAAAAAGGTGATTTCATTTTAAAAAGTTGGAAAGACCTAGAAGCCGAAGTAGACGACAGATAATGGTGTAGGGTTTCAAGAGTGATTATGAGAAGACAAAAACTCCCAACGACCGAGAAGAGCCACCCAAGAAGTCGAAAGTAGATCGCGGTTCTCATCCCTCTAAGCACCAGGCTTTTGCCGCGACCCCAACCAAGAAGTCAAAGGTAGATCGCGGTTCTCATCCTTCTAAGAACCAAGCTTTTGCCCCGACCCAAATCTCTTAGAATTGAAGTTCCGACTTCCACTGTTTAAGTTTCTCCTTTATCCTAAGCTCCATTAACTAACGTGGTGCTAGCTTCTAGTTCTTCATGTCCTTGCTAGAGGCCAGCTTATATTCTTCCATTCGGTTCCCCTAGACTCGAAGTTGTACTCCCCATATGGTTTCGAAAGGGAGTTAAATTTTATCGAGACCTATGATCAATCCGTAGTATTGCTTATGCCCCATCTCCAATTGATTCAAAGTGATTTGGATAAAGCTGAGCGATGAGAAAAGTTATGCAAGCAACTACCAGACATGAACCGCAACAATTATCAAGAGATTCTTTCCTTTGAATCAAAAAAGGACAATTATGAGAGGACATTAGTAGAACGTGATGCAAGAATGAAGCGATTGATGAAGGATAGGGATGCTACACTTCGTGAGAGTAAGATCAATGCCACCTTGCTGAAGGAACTGAAAGAGGCCCATGCAAAAATAGAGAACGTAGTCCAAGATGAAATCAAGAAGGCCCATGTGGATGAGGTAAACTGAAAGAGGAACTTGAAGCTTGTGATGTGATCATTGAAACTCAGAAGAAAACTATCATTGATCATAACGAAGTTATTGAAGCCTATAAAAAGACAATTGCTGATTATGAGGGAATAGTGGAATCTTGTGACTATAACATTTCTGATCAGTTTCCAATGATTACTTCGCTCTAGGAGAGAGTCACACAGCTTAAAGCTGAGAAGTCCCGAGTTGAAGTTGAGAAGGATGCTACGACAGCGGATTACTTGGAGTTGCAGGATACTTTTGAAAAGAAGATGGATGACACCATTTTAAATTTCTATGTTAAGTCCTTGCTACATCAAGGGAGACTCAGCTATCCGGACCCAGAATTCCCGTATACTCTTCTATAGTTTGGGAAGGAGTTCTGGTCCATTTTCGAAGGAATGGGATGTATACACCAAGCAAGAGTTGAAGGATGCCTATCTCAATAAAGAATCGAAGAAAGCTTTGATAGAAGGTCGAAGGATTTCGAATTGATAGGGAACAAAAGGCCGTCGATGCTGCTGTGACTACAACTGCTAAAATGCTGCTAGAGCCTTTCATTTTCGATCCTGGCAAATCATCAAAACAACATCATGATCAGTTAGCGAGCTCGGCCGATACTACCTTGTTGTCTGCCCTTCCAACAGCTATCTCGAAAGCTTCGGTTGGTCCCGGAACTTCTCCAAAGATCATACAACCATCCAAAGAAGGAGAAGGTGGGGAGTACGAGGTTGAAATTTTCAACCGTTCTTCAAAAGCAGGTAACCTTTTTGTTTCTCCCAATTTGAGAATTTTCAGCTCATGCCGTAAGAACAAGACGAACTGAATTCTTTCATTTTTTTTCTTATAGGTCCGTCTTCTTTAATTACCGACCTGTCGATTTCTTCAGTCTTGGGCTTTCTGCCATTTCTACTGCCTTGACGCTTATTTCCGCAACTGCTACGATCACTGCACCTATGTCTGGCTCACAACCTGGGTCGAAATCTGAGAAGATTGCTGCATTGCATGGTCTGGACGACCATTCTGTATCTTTGGAGGGCGATTTCACAACAGCTGAAGCTCGAGAGATGGAATAACAAACTAGCCAGCTAAATAAAACTGAACAACAATTGTTGGACATCAAGAAGGAAAAGATCAAGGAGTGAAAATCTTCAAGGAACTCTCGCAAGTCCCGTAAGCATAGGAGCAAAGGGGAGTCTTCCAGTAAGGTCGAAGAATTGGAAGGAGATGTTGGCATGGAGGAGATAGTTGATATTTCAGGTAGCGATACTATTCCTTGCAGGGATTTTGAGAGGAAGAAGAAACTTCCAACTAAAGGTTGGAAGAGGAGCAATGGAAAGAAGCATTGACATGCTAGAGTAATAGTGGAGTCAGATTTTAGAACATTCTATTTCATTTGATATGTGCTTTGTACAAGTGTAGAGTCCGCACATATTGCTTTGATTATTCTAGCATCTGCATTTTCCTTTTTTGTTGGCCGATATTGTACGGGTGTGAACCCCACATTTTGACTTTGTATAGAAAATGCTATAAATAATAAAATATTAAAATTTTGGTTTTAACTTTATCTGTCTACTTATCTAAGTTTCAAGCATTTATGCCAATTTTTTTACTACTAGTTATCTAATCCTATAGTTACCGCCAAAATTCTTTATTTGGTGTAATAGAATTTGAAGTACATGGTTTTTTGTTTTCGAGTAACGATATATGTTCCCCTAGGCCATGGGACTGTTTACTTCAAACACTTGACGAATGACCGGTTGATCCATGTGATTCTTTGAAGTTTGTAACCGAGTCTATTTTGCAGTTCCATCATCGAGAACTTGCAATTTAAGCATCTCGATTCTAGAGATTTTTTCGATCAATAATTGGGATTGTTTGTCGATTCATGGCTATGTGACATTGCTGGATTCATGCCCGTTACTCCTGATAGTGGAAGTAAATTGATTCTTGTTAATCCTATACTAGACAAGTTTCCCGGCATTGCCGGAACAATGCCGGTACTTAAGAGTATGTGTGCTTTGTGAAATGCATGGCTTATGAAATGCATGACTTTTTAGGGTGTGCACGACAAATGGGATGCACGGCTTTTGTGATCGATTTGACCCGTCGATCCGGAACTTTTGGAAATTCTCGACATTACTTATCTTCAGGCAACGTGAGGAGTTCATGTTTCAAGAGTGATTCCACGACTCAAGATGCAATGCGCGACTTATGGAGGTGCATGGCTTTTAAGGTTGTGCTTGGTAGGTGTAATTCCATAATCCAAGAGGCGATGCATGACTTACCAAATTTAGGGCTTTGACTTGGGTCTTCCCAGTGTCGTCGGAGCACATCGATTCTTAGAAGGCGGGGATTGGGTTCCGCCAGTCCAAGGTTTGAGTCGATCTACTTCTTTCGACCCGACGGGTAAGCAGGGCATACTTGAGCGAGGTTCCACTGTCTTAAGCCATGATCGGATGGTTTTGAGTCGATTTGACCTTTTCAACTTAGCAGGTTACTTTTGTGAACATGATTTTATTGGTTCAAAAAGAAAACCAACTTTATTAATGAAAGTTCAGCAAGTTCTTCCTATTTACAATGCCTTCGGTATTCTAGGATGGCTTATTTACTGGAAATAAGAAATACATACGATAGTCTTAGATAAAGTAAGGACGTAATGATTCATTATTCCATGCTCGGGGAATTTGGGCTCCATCAACGATTGTTAGCTTGAATGTGCCATCCCCTAGCTTCTAAGCAATCACATAGGGTCCCTTCCAGTTTAGTTAGAATGCTTCCAATAAAGAGGAAACACTCTGGAGGACAAGGTCTCCCGCCTTAAAGGTGCGGTATGAACTTTGGAGTTGAAGTACCATGCGACCCTTTTTGATGAGTGGCAGTCCTTAATTCGGCTTCTTCCCTCTTCTCATCGACCATATCGAGTGACTCGAATAGGAGTTGTCTGTTTTTCCTTTGATCAAAGTTTCACCTCTGATGAGAAGGGACTTCTAGCTCGATCGGGATCATTGCTTCCGAACCATATGCTAGGTCGAACGGATAGTGCCTAGTTGTAGATTTGTGTATTGTCCTATAGGCCCATAGTGCGATGGAAGTTCATCGACCCAATTTCCTTTTGCTTTATTAGCTATTTTTTGATAGCGGACTTGATGATCTTATTTACTACTTCCACTTACCCATTTTCCCATGGATGTGCGACGGTAGAAAAGCTTTTCTCGATTCGAAAGCGTTTGCAAAAGTCTTTGAACAACGCTTTTGAATTGAGTCCCATTATCCGTGATGATTTTCTACGGACCCCCAAACCTGCAAATAATATTTTTAGTGACAAGGTCAATGACTTTCTTTGTGGTAATAGTAGCAAGTGGTTCCGCTTCAGCCCATTTGGTGAAATAGTCAACAACAATGATAGCATATTTGTCTTCCCCTTTAGCTATTGGTGATACACTAATCAATCGATTCCCCTGATTGCGAATGGCCATGAGTAACCATCTACATTAGCTCCATCAAGGGGGTTATTTTGATCTTGCTGGATATTTGGCATTGATCACACCCTCTGGCATAATCTACTGCATCACGGTTCACTGTTGGCCAAAAGTACCCATATAGAAGAACTTTCTTTGCAAGGTTTTTCCTCTCAGTATGATGTCCGTAGTCACCTTCATGGACTTCTTTGAGGATTCTTTGAGCTTCGTTGTTGGTCACACATCTGAGCAAGGGGTGGAGAATCCCCTTCAGTAAAGTATCCCATCCTATATTACAAATTGTGGTGCCTTTCAAAGAAGCTTTTTTCTCTAGTTCTTGTGTTTGCCAATAGCTCCTATGAGTTGGTAATCTTTAATCAGAGTCATATATGTTTCCGGTTCCTTGGTTGTCTCAAAAATACAGTTGATATCCATTTCGCTTATGCTTGGAGTAGTGAGGGTTTCAACTGGGACAAGCCCTAACGACCGAGCTTCTCCGAAACTGGCTAGTTGGGCCAGATAATCCGCCATCATTTTCTATTCCCTCGGGATATGAGTTATGGTGTAATGCTTGATGTCATTCAGTAGTTCCTGCACTTTAGATAGATACGGGACGAGGTTCTCCTTGCGAGTCTGGTATTTGCGGTTGACCTGACAGATGACTAGCTGAAATTTGCTATAGATGTGTATGGATTTTATCCTAAGTTCCTTCACAACTTTCAACTCGTTTTTCAATGCTTCGTATTCTGCCTTGTTATTTGTTACCGGAAATTTCAAGCACAAGGCATAGCAAGCAGATCATCCTTCGAGAGTATCGAGCACTAACCCTTCTGCCAAGCAAAAATTGTTAGATGAAACATCGACAAACAGCTTCCAACGTGTCTCCAATTTTGGAATCATTCCTTCCTCATTATCTCATATTGTAATTTCGATAATGAAATCTGTCCACGCCTACCCGTTTATCACCTTTCGAGGATGGTATATGATTTCGTACTGACTTAATTCGACGTTCCATTTGATAAGCCATCCAGAGGTCTCAGGGCGGTATAACACTTATTCAATGGTTGATCTATCAGCACCCTAATTGGGTGTGCCTGGAAGAATGGTCGTTACTTTCTGGACGTGGTCAAGGGGTAATATGTAAGTTTTTCCAATTTTGGATAGTTCTTTTCTACTTTAGTGAACTGTTTACCGATGTAATATATGGGTCATTGGATCTTAGAACCTTATTGTACGAGTGTGGCACTTAATGCATGTTGAGAGAGTGCTAAGTAGATGTACAAATCTTCTCCATCTACCGGCTTGGACAGGATTGGCGGGGTTTCCATATATCACGGCAGCTCTTCGAACGTAGTTTGACAAGTTTGATTCCATTCAAAGTTCTTCTTTCCCTTCTTTAGCACGTCAAAAACGGTATACATTTATCAGTTGCTTTTGAGATAAACCGGCTCAGTGCAGCAACCTTTCTATTCAAGCTTTGTATCTCTTTCCTGTTCCTCGGGGCCTCTACTTCCTACAAAGCGGTTATTTGCTAGGGATTTGCTTCCATTTCTCTGGCACTTGCAATGAATCCCAAGAACTTTCCAAAAGCTCCCCCGAAACGACGCTTAAGTAGATTGAGCTTCATTCCATATTTGCGGAGTATTTTGAACATTTCGGTGAGGTTGTCCAAGTGACTTGTAGCTATGCATGATTTAACCAACATATTGTCTACATAAACTTCCATTGTCTTCCCAATCTGACATTTGAACATCGCCTTCACTAGTCGTTGGTAAGTTGCCCAAGCATTCTTTAAGCAAAATAGCATTACTTTGTAGCAGTATAGTCCCAAATCGGTAATGAAGCTAGTATTTTCTTGATCCAATTCATGCATTATGATCTAGTTGTATCCCGAGTATGCATCCGTAGATGGTAGTAGTTCATGTCCAGTCGTTCCATCCATAAGCTGATCGATTTTAGGTAGAGGAAAGTCGTGTCTTGGGCTTAGATCCAAGTAGTCAATACAGATTCACCATTTCCTATTGGACTTCTTGACCAAAACCGGGTTAGACACCCATTCAGGGTAGGTTGCGTCGTAGATAAAACCATTCGCTATCAGTTTTTCCACTACTTCTCTTAGCGCTTTGAACTGCTCGTGCCCTAGGTTGCGCCTTTTCTGCTTCACTGGCGTATACTTGGGTTCATTGTTAAGTGCATGGAAGGCTATCTTCGAAGATACCCCACACATATCAGAATACGTCCAAGTGGATACATCTAGATTGGTGTGAAGAAATTTGACAAGTTCCTATCGCATCCTGTTTCCAAGATGCTATCCAATTTAAGGACCCGTGTTGGGTCATCCATATCAATTGGGACAGACACCATCAACTTCGTCGGTGCTGGATGTTCCTCCCTTGAAATCTTCTTTCTACCGTTCAAAGCCTTATCGAATCGGCTGTGGTCCCCAACCAGGGGTGAATCTGTAGTTGCTACTCGGCAGGTTCACGAATGTGGAGGTTCTCCCCACCTTCTTTACCTTTTCTTTTCTTTTAGACTCACGTAGTTCCACAATATAACATTCACTGGTGGCACTGTGGTCCCCCTTGATCACCTCGACTCCATTTTCCATGAGAAATTTCATAGTATGACACCTTTGAGATAAAGCGATTTTGAAACAACCTAGGCGGATCGCTCTAGGAAGGCATTGTAGGAGGAAATTTCATCTATGATCACAAAGGTTTAGATGAGGGTGACTCTTCGGTCACCTTCTCTGAGTTATACGGGTAAGTCAATCATTTTGAAAGGTTGTTTGGGTTCGTTGGTCAACCCTTGAATCTTTATTTGGTGGGCGGATACATCTTTCATGCTGATCTTCATCTGATCAAAAGTGCATTTGAAAATGATATTCATAGATCTGCCACCGTCTACCAATACTCGTTGGACTCTAGCAGGTCCGATTCCTACTGTCACGACCATAAGGTTGAAAGTTAGAGCTTATATCCCTTCGGCGTCTCGATTTCGAAGTACTATGTCATGGTTCAAGGATCTCTACTGCTTAACAAGGGTTCCATTTTCAATCGCAAAGCACGCATCTTTTGAAGAATGCTTTAATGAGTTTGCATAGTGCTCCATTTTAGCCTAACTCTTCTATATGGGATGGAGCCTCCGAATATCATTCCAATGATGAGTCTCTAGTCAGTTCGTTTGAATCCCTCTTTGCTTATTCCGACTTGGTTCCCTTAGCTGTTAGAAGATTGGGGCGCTATGGGTTGGTCAGATTTAGTACTTTCCTCACATATTGCTGAAGCTTGTTTTCCCAAGTCAACTCCTAAATCAATTTCTATAGGTGATGACACTTATTCTTGTTGTGGCCATATGTCTCACGGATGTAGCCGTACTTTCCAAAATGCTTTTGCTGTTTAGTTGCTTCCTTTTTTGGCGGCTCCTTTGTACTCTTCCATCCCCTTGGTCGTGAGATAGATGTTTTCTGGAGTATGGATGAGCGGGTTGTATTCTTCAGGCCATAAACCATTGAGTCACTTGCTACCTTTGTTTCCCTTGTTGGAATTCTGGTTCTTCCTATTCTGATTCCTATTTTCTCTTACATTCCCTTCAGCGGTCCCGGAGGTGCATACCACTCTGCCTAACATTGGTCGGTTGTAAGTTAGCAGATTTCCTTTCTAATTCCTATGCCTCTTCTGATCTCAAGTACTGGTCACCTTTTGGTCAAAGTCCTCCCTAGTGGTAGGATGTTTCATTTTGATCCGTTTCTCAAATTCAGTTTTGGGGTGACTAAAGCCATGAAAACCATATCCTCATTTGTATTACTTATTTCACCATAGTGTTGAACCGATTCATGAAAGACTACAGAGATTCATTCCGTTCCTAGAATAGGCTGGACAAGAACATCACATCTTTTGGCCGTGCCTTGTGAAGTCTAAATTGATCAAATAATCTTGTTGCTAGTTGATTGAAGGTGGAGATGGATCTTGGCAGAAGCCTGTTGAACCATATGGAAGAAATTCCCTCTAGAAAAAATTTGGAGTCATCTACATCAAATAGCATTCGAAGCATTCACTCCGTCCATGTACCAACTGTAGTTATACAAGAAGGGTTTTGGGTCTCTTGTTCCATATAAGATGGAATAGTCAATATAGTGAACTTTTTGGGGTACCACTCATTTATAATGTCATCAGTGAAAGGAGTCCTACTTAGAGCGGGTCCCAATTTATCATCCCTTTTATCCTTACTTTCTGTGACGACCCGCAAATCCATACCCTTTGAATCGACAATAGACCACACCCGTCCGACCCAAAAAGCACAGACTGACGAAAAGTCAGGATTAAAAAAAAGAGAGAAGAAGAGAAGAGAAGAAAGAGAGAGTCAAATAGAACAATACAGAATCTCACATCACAGCGGAATAACATATAATATCATATTAATGATTTTTATAAAACGAAAACTATATATACATACAACAATTACAGTTCAACAATCAATCACTAGTTATTTGCCTGGACAGTTATAATAACATGTCCTCACAATTGCCGATAATATAAAAAAACTAAGCAGCGAATAATCAAAACAAATATGTATATATGAAATGAAGTTCTCCAACTCTCCTGCTGAAGCTCCAAAAGCACCAATCTAAACCTGTAAATATACTCGGTCTGACCCAAGCATTAAAAGAGAAGAACGCCTGGATCAGTCTGGTAAACCATCTTGAGAAACACACTCAATTGAATTTATTAAATTACCAAACTTT
Organism: Allium cepa; assembly: GCA_030765085.1. Lineage (NCBI taxonomy): Eukaryota > Viridiplantae > Streptophyta > Magnoliopsida > Asparagales > Amaryllidaceae > Allium > Allium cepa. Next base: position 271,736,027 of record CM060944.1, read on the forward strand.
TCCTTCATTAAAATAAAAGTATCTCGTAAGAAACACCCACACATACACATGGACATGTTTTTACCTTACGATAACTAAAACATTTCGTATCAAATCCACTTATATTATACTAGTGTCTATTGCACAAATAATATTAATCATAGCCAAAATTGTTACCATTATTAAATTCCAATATACTAGGCTCTACAACTAAAATGGCAGGAACGTGGTGGAGTTTGGATTTCCATACAAATGACCAGGTGAAGGGACTACCTTCCGATGTGTACACCTCTAGATTGATGTCCTGAGGCACATAACATTTGCCCTCTACCAACACAAGATCGACCCATATCAATAACAAGATTGTACCGAATATGTCATTCTTTGGTCGTTACTGACCTTTACCGAAGGCCCTCGAAGCATACAAACCACAATAATCAGATACACGACGTCATAGTGTGTAAAGATATATCTAGAAAAGGATGATCATATCCTACTTGGGAGCGACCCACTTATCCATGCTGCATCTAACCCTGTTTTGGTCATTTCCGGTTGATGAGGCCAGAGGTAATGATTACCTTTCACAAATAACATATCACATCACTTTGAATGCCACACAGCCATTTCTGTTAACTACTAATTGCCTTCCACAAAAATACAACCCTTAAGCTTATACGTCTCAAGGAGGGTGTTAAGCAAAGAGAAGTTGCCTTCTCCGCCACCATTGATGTACGTTTGTAAAAACCAATGTACGTAATCTTTAGAAATGCAATGTCAGACAAACATCCATACAAGTTGTCCATGAATAGAACAAACCAAAGGTACTTTCCTACCACATCCTGTCAGGATATCCCTAGGATTAGTAGCGAATAGTCCTTGCATTAGATATTTCATAATGAAGAGATAACTGCTAACATATGTATATTGGGATTTTAACCCCAAATGATCAACAAGCAGTCCCCCACCATGAAAATCCTAAATAACAATATCATCGATAACCTGCACAATCGAACGCATATACGTTGGTCCGAAGTGGTTTTCAAATAAATCTGATCCTGGACTCTTCGCACCAACAACGCAAAAGCATTTCTCAACCTCACATAGAATCTAAGTCTCATAGACTTATCACATATCCAAATTTCAATTTGCTATCCTTCGAGCCAAGAAGGAAGCTCGATAGATAGGAGTAACACTCCGCACTACACGAATCAACATTCTCAACACAAACGATAATCAAGCCTACACAGAAGGCTACATACAAAGTGTACGAATAAATAGTTCCCACATCAAGTCGAGGAATTAAAATGGTCAAATTTGATAGCTGGTTATTTAACTATCAAAGCAAACAAACAAATATTCAACAACCATAACATTCACTAGGTCTTTTTAGTTAATCTTTTATTAATTAAATCACTTTCCAAATTTTCACTTCGAATTATCATTAAAAAGATATATTCTCAAAACATTTTAACATTGGAAAACATTTCCATATACTTATTTAATAATAAGTAATTCACGATTCAATTTATTTTCGACACTTAGAAAATATTACATATACATAAACCACGATTAAGTATATATTTTTTTCTGTAAGGAAAACATTCTTCTTAAACATATTTATTTGGATCAAAATGAATGTTGCGTAAAACATCGTTACGACAACCCAAAATCGCTAGTATAGGGATTCGAAAATTAGATAGATATATAAATCCCATATACTATAAAAAACATTGCCTTTCGAAAATCATTTACTATAACAATAGTGTTTTAGTCCATCATTTTCTGTATTTCTCGAAAACGTCTATTTCAACAATAAATATTGAAATCTATGTATTCGATGCTTAACACATTTTAAAACATCTTTAAATTTAAAAGATCACTTTCTAAAACATATCCATTTTATTTAATATATTATTCACTATCCAAAATCATGAATATAGTCCATATACCAAATATAATATTTCTACACATTTATTAAACGGATTATCCAATGTCTAAAATCATGGATATAATTCCCAACCAAACTCTTTATTATTGCAACATTAAATTTAAAGGATTATCAACTGTCCAAAATCATGGATGAAATTCCTTTAATAATTTCTATATTTAACTTATCAAATTCAATTGATTTCTCATTTATAAACAATTTTTATAAATTCGCATTTCTATTATATAAAAACTTCCATTTATAAAATCAAATTCGTTCATTATTTTGTAAGAACTTCAACATATAAAATCCCTTAATTAGCAAATTCTATTTATATCTCATTTGCATACCAAAATCCAATTTATAAGTTAATTACTTATAAATCTCTTTATCTCCAAAATCGTTCTTTTTATAACTTCATAAATCTATAAATCTTGTTTACTTATAAAATTCATCTTTAACTTCATTTTAACATTTACAAAACTCCTTTATAATTCCATCATTTTGATTTATAAAATATCATTTTTATAAATCTTATATATATACTGTTTATTGTAACTTCAAAAATCTTAATTTAACTCATTTTACAAAATAGTAACTCTATATTCCAAAAATCATATTCTGATTATATTTCACAAAAATCATACTTTTTATAACATAAAAATTATAAATTTATTTATTCAAAATAAATCCATTTAGTTAACAATTTAAAATTCAATAAAACATGTATTTTCCAAATCACTTGAAAATCCTTTTAATTTCGAAATAATCACTTTAACCTTTTAAATTTCCAAAAATAGGCCCAATGTTGCAATAACACTAAATACATCAATCACGGCATCCAAAACATCACATATCATATGATAACAACATATATTTTGATATTTGTAAATAAACCAATACTGGTGAGGAATCCAATTGGATCCCTCCAACCTGTCATCTGCAACAAATTACATATTAGAATATGTGTACAATGTCCGCTTCGAGGAAGATGCGCGTACAAAGGGTCATCCGCTCGTACATGGAAACATATAGGGTCTTATCTGCTCTAATAGGCAGGAATATATCCAAATACCAATCAATATATAGATAATATATCATATATCATCCAAAAAATCATCATAAATAATATTTTACTCTCACTTATATAAAAATATAAGCGAGTCAGAAAGAGTGAGTTGTACTCACATTGGTTCCAATAGCAGTTGCAATGTTTTGCGTCGAATAAAATTAAACCACCGTTTAATTTTACCCAAAATTTACAATAGCTCCAATCAACTCCAAACCTACTCTAAAATGTAGTGCTCTTCAATATGGTCCCAAAGCAACTTGTTTCATAAAAAAGGGACCTCGTATGACAAAGTTATGATGTTACAAAGTTTATATGAATTTATATATATTATAATTTCACTTTTTATTTTTTATTTTTAAACCTTTTTAAATTGGGTCGTTGATCCCATGAACCCTAGATCTAGGCCATATGTTGCTTTTTTCTTCCCCTTCATTTACCAGCCGAACGAAATTAACCCATAGCCGCGAATTTCAATTGAATTATCGTGCCATCTATACGAAGCTTGAAGACGATCAACTATCATCATTCGAAAGCACATCACCGACTCCACCTATGGCCGAAGAATGGCCACACTCGGCCCCCCTTCATCTCGAAAATCATTCCCAACTGCATGGGTTCACGTGCCATTTTCCCCTCGATCGTTACGTCGGTTCAAATCATAGCCATATGGATTTGAAGTACTCGATGTGCTCTCCTATATTGTAGTGGGAAGATTTTTACAAAAGTTAATGGATTTGGAGATATTAGAGGAAGAAGATGAATGGTTTTGGATGTTTAAAATTATAATGGTGGCTATGGTGTCCAAAACTAGGGTTTGTGAAAATAAGAAATTATAACGTCCTTTTATAGACAATTCGGTGACACTATTCACCCGAAAAAATTTCGAACTCCAAATGAAGCATGCTGTCTAGAGTTCATAACGTTTTACCCCTATTCCGAACACAATGGAATATATCGAGAGACAATTCGATCGTATTTGGAAGATTGGTGTTCGAATCGATTTATTTAAATTTAAAATTTACTTAAATAGATTTTTACGCATTTTAGCTTGCCACGACTAAATCGTAAATCCGATTGACGTGAAATTTGGAATCTTAGAACAATATAACATTACGGATCCAATATAACTGGTTTCATCAAAATCTGAGACTGTATGAAAAATGGCTATTTTTACGCATTAATTAATTATTAAAATATTCAATTTCTACAAATTAACTTTTAATTTAGTTTTAAAAGTTCACTAACATCATTCTAATTCAAATAGAATTTAACTCAACATTGCGTTCGTGGTGATTTTTTTGAGCAAATTTCATGTTTGGGTTTTTTGCAATCGCAGCTCAAATGAAGAAGTTATCGAGATTTGAAAATTTCAAAATGAAAATAATTAACACAGAAAAACAGGATATAAATATTATTAAATATGGGTCCCCCACCGATCGAACCCTTCTTGAGGTGGTTGATCATTAACGGTCGATCGTCTATTGCGGAGCGGTCGACCGGTCCGTATAGTGGCGGCTAGGGTTAAACCTTAGTCGAGTAACCCAGATTTAATTATTTAAATCTAGTGAATATAATTGGATACATGCCTAACTCCTCACTTCTCTTCTTATATTTTCTAATCAAAGCAGCGAAGCTTTGCCATTTTTTCTTTTCCACTATTTCTATTAATTGCAAAATATTATATTAATATTATATTATTTATATATAAGAAAAGAAGGGTGGAAAATAAAAGAGAAGAAGCAAAACAACATTATGAAAGAAAAAGGTAATTTAATGATTATAAATCTATATTCCACTTATCCTCAAATCCCTTCTCAGATTTATAATTCTAGTAGTACATATATGTCTTGTTATGCATTTTCTTTTGGGTTAGAATGGAAAATGAGTCAATTAAGGGGATGAATTCAGATTTGAAAGAATTGGAAAGTTAGAAAGGTGAGTGAAAAATTATGTAATTTATTTATTACATAGAAAGTTACATCATTGAATTTTATTTGGTTTTTATGCTTATATAAGATCTAATGAGTTATGGCTTAAAACGAACATAAAGGAATATTGCTAACATATTCGGTAAAATAGGTAATTGGAATATGAATGTTATTTACATCGTAATCTTGAAGTTCGAAAATCAATCCCTAAATTTGTTAAAGCGGATTGTTGATAAAATTGTAAAGTTCATTCCAAATTTATAATTGGGTTGTAAAATGTAAGTACTAGTTTAGATCGCCCTAATTTGACTTGGAATATGAATTTCTATGTTTTGATTAATTAGGAACGAGGTACAGTTTAGTTATATTTATTTTCGTGTAATTTTCATAAATTATCTAATTCCACAAATGTATAAAAAGTGCATCATTTCAAAAAATAAGGTATATATGAAAAATTAAAGGTATTCATAAAGTACAGATGTTCTCCTCCACACATGTCTATTTCAATAAAAGAAGAAAGACAATTCTTTATAATTTCAAATAAAGCAGAGGACTCACTTTTGGTTAATTTATGGAAAGTAATAATGGTAATCCTTTTTAGAAGGATAGCTCTAATAAATTAAAACATAGAAAATAATGTTTTGGCTTAGGAGTTAATAGTTTAAAATAGGAATATATACACACATAAAAAAAAGTATAACCGTGCTTAACGATCAAAAATAAAAATATATTTATATAGCGTAATTTTGACGAGCAGGATTTTTCGCGTTCGAAAATCGACATCCATACTTTACATCGTACTCGAATGCCGCAAATTCGACCGTTCAAATCCGAGTCGCCTGAGCTTATAACACAATTAAGTAAACAACACATAGGAAGAAAAAGAATAATACATTGATATACAGCATTGATACAATATCTGGTACAACAAATGATACAATGATGTCAATATACATCAGAGATATGATACAATAAAAATAGCAGCGGAAAAGAAAAATAGATAACACCAGCAGCGGAACAATATCCAAAATAGTCTTCAAGGAAGAACTCCAAAAGCAGCAGCTCGAACCAATATCACGATACACTAAGACAAGCAAGTCTCGTCTGCATCCAAAGACTGAACTAGCTCCAGATTACCTATTAAACCTGACTATCTGAAAAACCCAAATCTAGACTTCCCGTGTCAAAATATTTTGAGCACCCAGAGTTTATGAAAGAAACAATAAACTCCAGGTCAGTCATGGGACTGGTATGAGTAACAAAAACATTTTATCTTTAAAAACAAACAAAGAAATATTTTAAAATAGATTCGCAATGCTTTTTAGAAAATGGAACTACCATAAGGCCTCCCGCACAAACACACAATGCAAACGCAGAATCGGAGGAGATTTCTCCTTATGATAGTCAAACATGCTTGATACGCAAATTTCTTTGATATTATTACTATAAGTGCAAAGTGTAGAAAGCATTTCGAAAGTATAATATAAATCTTAGCCTGCATAGGCATTTCACATTATGCCTACTATAGCTACCATCTAAACAGTGGTGACACCATAAGTAAATGGCAGGTCCTACAACTAAAACCGTACAAGGTGCGTATTGGAGTTTGGATTTCCAACAAATGGTCAGGCCAAGGAACTTCCCATTGCCACATGGGTACGCCTCTGGAAGGACGACCTGAGAACCTAACCGGATCTCTACCAACACAAGGCTGGGTTACCCCTAACTGGGTAACTACTGACACTAGTACGCCATCCCCCGGTCGTAACCGACCTTTCCCGGGATCCCGACAACCAACAACCACAAAGTAATAAATTCGCAGTAACCATATAGGCTAAATATCTGGGCTCCATACCATGATACCACCTCTATCCAGAAGGAAATGAACATACCCTCAGGGGGCGCTATCCCCAAATAACCTTGCTGCATTCTTCTTGTTTTGACCATTACCCGGTTGTGAGGTTCGACGAAGTCTCGTCCACAAAGCTACACTTTTCACAAAAGCCACGCTTTGATCAACAAATGATCAGCAGCACTCAGCATGCCACATTACCAAGTTGGGAATATATCACTGATAACCTTCAACTACATAATCTCTGAGCTCGTACATCTCAAAGAAGGGTGTTAAGCTAAGAGAATAAATTCTCCGCCACCATCAGAAATGTATTTGAAAGAAATCCGCTTTATACCTCAAATGTAATGTCAGACATACAATCCATACAAGTTTGTTCTGGGTTCGAACAGAATCGAAGGCACTTCCGAAGAAGCCCTTGCAATCCGGGTATTCACAATCCCGATCGGACTTCCCATCACTTAGGGAATCTCTATACCGGCGCGACTTAGTGCAGAGACAATCGATAGGTCATCCTATCACTCTTGCAAATACCCGGTCTTCACCACCGGTCTTCAAATGCTATCTATAACGTCGAATCACATATTCGGAATGGGTTATACGACACAATGGTCCTCTCCCGGCTAAACCCAATAGTGAGCGTAACATTTAAAACATATGGATATGGGATTTCAATTAAGTCACAACTTAATAATTCAAAACTTTCTTCCAAATGGTTTAAACCAATTACCATTTCAAATCTTTTAAACAAAAGATTAATTTCATAAAGTTCACCTAGTTTCACAAAGATTCATTCCCAGATTTCAAAACAATTCCATTTCAATTGGATTAACTCGTTAAATCTTTAAATCAGGATTTAACTTATATCTTTCAAAACTCGTTTACAAAGATTCATTCATAGCCTTTCAAAACAATACCATTTTAAGTTGGATTAACTTATTCGGTCTTTGAATCAAAGACTCATTTTATAGCTTTCAAAACAATTCAATTCTATTTCAAACTTGAAATCTTTTAACACAATTTGGAAACCCTTTCTTTAAATGAAAGCTATTATTATTTGAAATCAAATAGTTTTCGTTTCGGAGATATCCGTTCTCTTCTATACAAGTTAAAATCTTTGGGCTAGTTCAAATTTCCAAAAACAACACACAAAAAATGGTTTAAAACCCGTATAAATTTGTATAATTCTTTTTAAATCATAAATACCAATATAGCATTCAATTTCAGATATTGAATTCCAGCTTAATCAAATTATTCAAATTTCAAATCTTTATTAAGTTATTCAAAATAACTTACATTTAAAAACAGCTTTTCAAAAGCTTTTCACTTTAAACTCAATCCATTTCCAACCCATTTGAATTTAATTCAAATTTTAAAACTATTTTCAAAAATCTGTGACTTAACTGATTTCCTCGTGAAATCCATATTCTTGTGTGTATGAGTGTGGTCCAGGGGTTTAACACAATAGTGCAATGACATCATCAATTAGCACAGATTCAAATACAGCAATATATTTGATAAGCGGTATGAACTACAACGCTTATCATTCATACACAGATTCATAGATATATATATCACATATAATTAATTACATTACAGATCACAACACAAATCAGGATATATCACAAAGCATCACATATCAGGGATATCAAACAATTCAACATCCAATATAATTCAAACATCCATAAATTGAGTCAATTTAATTATCTGATGGGTATAAATCAGATTAAGTTCTATGAATAAATTTGCTGGTCATGGTAAATTAATAATCAATTAATTACAAACATTTAACAAACTATTCTTTAATTAATCATTAATTAACCCTTAGTTAATAATTTATCCTTAATTAATTATTCCTAATTAATTTGCAATAACTAAGTAATTACTCCTTAATTAATAATAAATCATTATTCACTTTCATTAAATCAATTAACCTTTAATGAATTAATAATTCTCAAATAAATTACCAAATTGATTTATCATATTATCCTTAAATCAATTTATTGCTTAATCACTTGATTTATCAATTTTTTCTTTAATCATAAATTAATATCTAACTAATAATCCTTAATGTACAAATTAATTATTCCTTAATTAATAATTAAACCTCAATTAAATCATTTAAACCTTTAATTACTTATTTAATTAATCCAAATCATTAATTAATTAATTAATTAAATTATCCATTTTAATTGACTTAATAATGGATGAATTACAAATCATCAATCTTCATTTAATTCAAAGATAAAAACATTTTTCTTATTAGTGAATCAAGTTATCATTAACTAGTCACTTAAACAATTTACTTTTATATTTTACTTTAAAATTTCATTTTAAATTTTAAGATTTAAAGTGAAAACAAATTAACTCTAACAAAGTTTAAAACAAATTTCAGAACCCTCTTATTTCACGAGTTAAAGAATTATTTATCTTATAATAGAAGTTTAAAAGTATTTAAAACCCAATTTCATTTTAATTTCAAATTAATTTTAAAATACACTTTAATAATCAAAATTGTTTAAATCATTTTATATTTAAAAACTTTCATTTATTTCAAATCTTAAATACATATTTAATTTTAGATTCCAGATTAAACTTAGGTCTTAAAAACTTTACTTATTTTTAAAACTTCATTCTTAAAATTCAAACTATTTAAACATTTTTAAAGTAGTTAAACAAATTGAAGTTTAAAACTTAATTTATTTTGAACTAAGATTTAAACATATCTTGAACCAGTATAAAACTTGGATTTACTTGTTTTAAAACTTTCTTTCCATTTAAACTAGCTTTTAAATTTCTTTTTAAAAAAAAAACGATGTAACAGGTTTTTCTGAAAACCTGTAGACAAAGAAAAACAACCCGAGGCACACTGAAAAGCCTCGAACCCAATACCCAGTTGCTTCGAGTCCCAGACTCGAATTTCTCGAGAGTTTGCTCGAGTCCCTAAATCCTACAACAAACCAACCTACCATCACCAGAAAAATCACCGTGCACATGCACGGAGACTGGGGGTGATTCCGATCATCGCCGATGATCTACCCAGGACGATCAGCATCTCCAAAACCCAACTCAACATCCCATTGCCTCAAATCGATTCAAATTCGAATTCGAATCAAACCCAGACTTGGAAACATCTCGAGCAACATCACCTTAAACCTGTCAACACCTCAACTCGTCGTTCCGACCACCTGAAGGCCTGCAACTCCGGCCTCGACTTCATCTACTACCCAGCTATCACCACGCCAAAACACGCTGCACTCGAACAACTACACCCATCGCAGTGATCGATACATCAAACCCAGGGAAAATTTAGGGTTCTAAAAGAAATTCTACTGCCGCATTCTTCTCTGGTGAATTGCATCACCATCCACTAATTTTCCTCTATTCTCTGGTCACATCTCCACCTCCAGGAAAGACCACGAGCTCCCCGATCCACTTGATCACCAAAAAGACCCAAATTTTCATATTATGTTCACCCCAAAACTACTCTTCAAATTCCAAACTAAAAATTATGATATTTGGTTCAAAAATCATGTTATAGGCTAAAGATTCAACTTGTGATTCTGAATTAATAAATTAAAATGTTTGAAACTTGACTTATTTAAAGTTGGGTTCAACTACCTTGATTTGCAGCAAGATTCATAAGTTGTTTTAGCTTAATTAGATTTTTAACCTTAAGTATATTCGATAACAAACAGTTTTGGTTTGAATTTTAAATCCAAACTGTGGGTAGATTGAGAAGAAAAGATTTTTTTTGAATCAAAATCCTGGTTCATGAACTAAGACAGAGAACCTATGGGAATGACAGCCTGCACACCCATGTCTCAATCATTTAATTATACACAAAGAATTCATGTTTATGTCCAAACATACTTATCACAATATACTTTGCAACAGTTCCATATTTTAAAATTTGAAACAAATGTTACTCACCTTGTTTTTAGAAAAAGAACAGAGTCTCCTTGTTGAAACAGATTTTGAAACTTGCAAGTTGAGATCTTCTAGATTTCTCTGGCTCGAGTTGATTGTATTATTTAAGTTGAGATTTGTTTATGTTTTGAAATGGTGTTTACTTCAGTTTTTTCTCTCTTAGTTTTGATGGATCGAACTGAAATGGAAAGTTGATAAAAAGAAGTTGATATATAGGAAAGAATGTACAGGTTGATTATATTATTTGTAAATAGCAAAGAACTGACTTTAGTTATGCTAGGGATGTAAACATTAAATGCCATTGTACAAGTCTATACTTATTAAATTTGCTCATACTTGATTATGTATCTTCTTATCTCGGGTGATAATTTTGTTTATGTAAAGTAGTGATGGGGTATTAAATGCATGTCCTTTATGTTTTGTTTACACCTTGTTTTCCACTGTATTTATTATGTTTGAGTTAAGTATATTTTTAGTTTTAAATTAATTAATGTGTGACTTTATATTTTACATAATTTTATCAGCATATTGTTTGACTAGCTTGCTTTATACTTTATGTTTTCATTTTTATATATTATTTGTTTTAGATATTTTCACTACTTTGTTTTTAGTTTTGCATTTCTAACTTAAGTATTTAAATTGCCTTATTTTTCTTTATACTTTGTAGTATATTTATTATCTTGCATTTTTACACACTTGAAAGTATTCTGAGTATCTTCTTTTACAGGCTAATCCATAGATAGTTATATTTTGTTTTTGTTCATACTTGATTGTTTACACTTGTCCTTTTACTTGAATATATTTTTTGCTTTGCTTTAGCCTTATTACTTAGGGATATAAATGAAGTTCTATTGTTAATATGTTGTTAGAATTTTTAGCTAATGCTCTACTTTGTACTCATTTTATATTTATTTATTTTGCAAGTACATTTTTTTTATATTTTATTTTTCTTTACAATAATTTATAGCAATTACCAATTATTTCATAATTTTTATTAAAAATTAAATTAAATAACAGTTTAAAATTAATTAAAATTCAGGATCGTTACAAATTCCCGTCCTTAAAGAAAATTTGTCCCCGAAATTTACAGGCACGAAAACAACAAGGATAGAGAAATATCTTTCCAAATCAAACTAAATATTTATTGTGCATTTGGCTCACCAAATCAGAATATCAACAGTAGATACAAAAACGAATCTATTTAACACTTCACAAGATATTCAGGTTATCCAGATCTACGAGATATGTAGAGGCATTGGTTAGTCCAAAGAGATAACTAACCGTCCGTAGAATATATCGAGACCTAAGAAATAGATAAATGGATTTTTATTTTTCCACAACTTCCAAATACTAGATATGGATTCCAAACTCAGGTTGGAATATCTCAAAATATATACCAACTTGTCCCTCTTCGGACTTCGATCTACCCAAGAATTATATCAGAATTTCAAAATTCAAATTTGGTTTTAAAAGAAATCGTTTTATCGATACAATTTAAATTTAGCTCCATATTATGTTAATCAATTTAACTCAAATTAAAATTTCCAATTCATATTCATTAAGGTTTAAATCAAAAACTGGTAAGAAACTAATGAAGATACGAAGCAAAAAAAAATTCTACACCTATTCGTAGAGCCATCATCACATCGAAACTTCTTCTTGCAGCCGGTACGAAGCAATCAAAAAGAATTTAAAAACGAATCAAAGGAGATTATAGAGAAAAGATTGTTTCCTTGTTGCAGGGTATTTACCATTTATAATCATACTTCCCTGTCCCCTATCTCGTTCTCTTCTTGCACTCATACTTACTATCAATGGATAGTAAGAGAATTTACTAAGGCATTCAAACGGATATCTTAGGGATTACTCATTCTAGGGTATACTTCACCTATCTCTAATGAGCTATTTAATGTGTTATACTCCTGAGCCAAATTTTAACCCTCAGATCTGATACCAAATGTAACGAGCAGGATTTTTCGCGTTCGAAAATCGACATCCATACTTTACATCATACTCGAATGTCGTAGATTCGATTGTTCAAATCCGAGTCGTCGGAGCTTATAACATAATTAAGTAAACAACACAGCGGAAGAAAAATAATAATACATTGATATACAGCATTGATACAATATCTGGTACAACAGATGATACAATGATATCAATATACATCAGAGATATGATACAATAAAAATAGCAGCGGAAAAAAAATAGACAACACCAGCAGCGGAACAATATCCAAAATAGTCTTCAAGGAAGAACTCCAAAAGCAGCAGCTCGAACCAATATCACGATACACTAAGACAAGCAAGTCTCGTCCGCATCTAAAGACTAAACTAGCTCCAAATAACCTATTAAACCTGACTATCTGAAAAACCCAACTCTAGACTGCCCGTGTCGAAATATTTTGAGCACCCAGAGTTTAGGAAAGAAACAATAAATTCCAGGTCAGTCATGGGACTGGTATGAGTAACAAAAATAGTTTATCTTTAAAAACAAACAAAGAAATATTTTAAAATAGATTCGCAATGCTTTTTAGAAAATGGAACTACCATAAGGCCTCCCGCATACACACACAATGCAAACGCAGAATCGGAGGAGATTTCTCCTTATGATAGTCAAACATGCTTGATACACAAATTTCTATGACATTATTACTGTAAGTGCAAAGTGCAGAAAGCATTTCGAAAGTATAATATAAATCTTAGCCAGCATAGGCATTTCACACTATGCCTACTATAGCTACCATCTAAACAGTGGTGACCACCATAAGTAAATGGCAGGTCCTACAACTAAAACCGTACAAGGTGCGTATTGGAGTTTGGATTTCCAACAAATGGTCAGGCCAAGGAACTTCCCATTGCCACATGGGTACGCCTCTGGAAGGACGACCCGAGAACCTAACCGGATCTCTGCCAACACAAGGTCGGGTTACCCCGAACTGGGTAACTACTGACACGAGTATGCCATCCCCCGGTCGTAACCGACCTTTCCCGGGATCCTGACAACCAACAACCACAAAGTAATAAATTCGCAGTAACCACATAGGTTAAATATCTGGGCTCCATACCATGATACCACCACTATCCAGAAGGAAATGAACATACCCTCGGGGGGCGCTATCCCCAAATAACCTTGCTGCATTCTTCCTGTTTTGACTATTACCGGGTTGTGAGGTTCGACGAAGTCTCGTCCACAAAGCTACGCTTTTCACAAAAGCCACGCTTTGATCAACAAATGATCGGCAGCACTCAGCATGCCACATTACCAAGTTGGGAATATATCACTGATAACCTTCAACTACATAACCTCTGAGTTCGTACGTCTCAGAGAAGGGTGTTAAACTAAGAGAATAAATTCTCTGCCGCCAACAGAAATGTATTTGAAAGAAATCTGCTTTATATCTCAAATGTAATGACATACAATCCATACAAGTTTGTTCTAGGTTCGAACATAACCGAAGGCACTTCCGAAGAAGCCCTTGCAATCCGGGTATTCACAATCTCGATCGGACTTCCCATCACTTAGGGAATCTCTATACCGGCGTGACTCGGTGTAGAAACAATCGGTAGGTCATCCTATCGCTCTCGCAAATACCCGATCTTCACCACCGGTCTTCAAATGCTATCCATAACGTCGAATCACATATTCCGATTGGGTTATACGATACAAAGGTCCTCTCCCGGCTAAACCCAATAGTGAGCGCAACATTTAAAACATATGGATATGAGATTTCAATTAAGTCACATAATAATTCAAAACTTTCTTTCAAATGGTTTAAACCAATTACCATTTCAAATCTTTTAAACAAAAGATTTATAAGTTCACCTAGTTTCACAAAGATTCATTCCCGGATTTCAAAACAATTCCATTTCAATTGTATTAACTCGTTTAATCTTTAAATCAAGATTTAACTTATATCTTTCAAAACTCGTTTTCAAAGATTCATTCATAGCCTTTTAAAACAATACCATTTTAAGTTGGATTAACTTATTTGGTCTTTGAATCAAAGACTCATTTTATAGCTTTCAAAACAATTCAATTCTATTTCAAACTTGAAATCTTTTAACACAATTTGGAAACCCTTTTTTAAATGAAAGCTAATATTATTTGAAATCAAATAGTTTTCATTTCGGAGATATCCGTTCTCTTTTATACAAGTTAAAATCTTTGGGTTAGTTCAAATTTCCAAAAACAACACAAAAAATGGTTAAAAATCCGTATAAACTTGTATAATTCTTTTTAAATCATAAATACCAATATAGGATTCAATTTCAGATATTGAATTCTAGTTTAATCAATATTCAAATTTCAAATCTTTATTAAGTTATTCAAAATAACTTACATTTAAAAACAGCTTTTCAAAAGCTTTTCACTTTAAACTCAATCCATTTCCAATCCATTTGAATTTAAATTTTAAATTTTAAAACTATTGTCAAAAATCTATGACTTAACCGATTTCCTCGTGAAATCTATATTCGTGTGTGTATGGGTGTGGTCCAGGGGTTTAACACAATAGTGCAATGACATCATCAATTAGCACAGATTCAAATACAGCAATATATTTGATAAGAGGAATGAGCTACAACGCTTATCATTCATACACTGATTCACAGATATATATATATATATATATATATATATATATATATATATATATCACATATAATTAATTACATTACGGATCACAACACAAACCAGGATATATCACAAAGCATCACATATCAGGGATATCAAACAATTCAACATCCAATATAATTCAAACATCCATAAATAGAGTCAATTTAATTATCTAATGGGTTTAAATCAGATTAAGTTCTATTAATAAATTTGCTGGTCATGGTAAATTACTAATCAATTAATTACAAACATTTATCAAACTATTCTTTAATTAATCATTAATTAACCCTTAGTTAATAATTTATCCTTAATTAATTATTCCTAATTATTTTGCAATAACTAAGTAATTACTACTTAATTAATAATAAATCTTTAATCACTTTAATTAAATCAATTAACATTTAATGAATTAATAATTCTCAAATAAATTACCAAAGTGATTTATCATATTATCCTTAAATCAATTTATTGCTTAATCACTTGATTTATCAATTTTTTCTTTAATCATAAATTAATATCTAATTAATAATCCTTAATGTACAAATTAATTATTCCTTAATTAATAATTAAACCTCAATTAAATAATTTAAACCTTTAATTACTTATTTAATGAATCCAAATAATTAATTAATTAAATAAATAAATTATCCATTTTAATTGACTTAATAATGGATGAATTACAAATCATCAATCTTCATTTAATTTAAAGATAAAAACATTTTTCTTATTAATGAATCAAGTTATCATTAACAAGTCACTTAAACAATTTAATTTTATATTTTACTTTAAAATTTCATTTTAAATTTTAAGATTTAAAGTGAAAACAAATTAACTCTAACAAAGTTTAAAACAAACTTCAAAACCTCTTATTTCACGCGTTAAAGAATTATTTATCTTATAATAGAAGTTTAAAAGAATTTAAAACCTAATTTCATTTTAATTTCAAATCAATTTTAAAATACACTTTAATAATCAAAATTGTTTAAATCATTTTATATTTAAAAACTTCCATTTATTTCAAATATGAAATACATATTTAATTTTAGATTCCAGATTAAACTTAGGTTTTAAAAACTTTACTTATTTTTAAAACTTCATTCTTAAAATTCAAACTATTTAAACATTTTAAAAGTACTTAAACAAATTGAAGTTTAAAACTTAATTTATTTTGAACTAAGATTTAAACATAACTTGAACCAGTATAAAACTTGGATTTACTTGTTTTAAAACTTTCTTACCATTTAAACTAGCTTTTAAATTTCTTTTTAAAAAAAACGGTGTAACAGGTTTTTCTGAAAACCTGTAGACAAAGAAAAACAACCCGAGGCACACTGAAAAGCCTCGAACCCAATACCCAGTTGCTTCGAGTCCCAGACTCGAATTTCTCGAGAGTTTGCTCGAGTCCCTAAATCCTACAACAAACCAACCTACCATCACCAGAAAAATCACCGTGCACATGCACGGAGACTGGGGGTGATTCCGATCATCGCTGATGATCCACCCACGACGATCAGCATCTCCAAAACCCAACTCAGCATCCCATTGCCTCAAATCGATTCAAATTAGAATTCGAATCAAAACCCAGATCTCGAAACATATCAAGCAACTTCACCTCAAACCTGTCAACACCTCAACCTCGCCACTCCGACAACCTGAAGGCCTGCAACTTCGGCCTCGACTTTATCTACTACCCAGCTATCACCACGCCGAAACACGCTTCACTCGAACAACTACACCCATCGCAGTGATCGATACATCAAACCCAGGGAAAATTTAGGGTTCTAAAAGAAATTCTACTGCCGCATTCTTCTCTGGTGAATTGCATCACCATCCACTAATTTTCCTCTATTCTCTGGTCACATCTCCACCTCCAGGAAAGACCACGAGCTCCTCGATCCACTTGATCACCAAAAAGACCCAAATTTTCATATTATGTTCACCCAAAAACTACTCTTCAAATTTCAAACTAAAAATTATGATGTTTGGTTTAAAAATCATGTTATAGGCTAAAGATTCAACTTGTGATTCTGAATTAATAAATTAAAATGTTTGAAACTTGACTTATTTAAAGTTGGGTTCAACTACCTTGATTTGCAGCAAGATTCATAAGTTGTTTTAGCTTAATTAGATTTTTAACCTTAAGTATATTCGATAACAAACAGTTTTGGTTTGAATTTTAAATCCAAACTGTGGGTAGATTGAGAAGAAAAGAATTTTTTTTGAATCAAAATCCCGGTTAATGAACTAAGACAGAGAACCTATGGGAATGACAGCCTGCACACCCATGTCTTAATCATTTAAGTATCCATAAAGAATTCATGTTTATGTCTAAACATACTTATCACAATATACTTTGCAACAGATCCATATTTTAAAATTTTAAAACAAATGTTACTCACCTTGTTTTTAGAAAAAGAACAGAGTCTCCTTGTTGAAACAGATTTTGAAACTGGGAAGTCGAGATCTTCTTGATTTCTCTGGCTCCAATTGATTGTATTATTTAAGTTGAGATTTGTTTATGTTTTGAAATGGTGTTTACTTCAGTTTTTTGTTCTCTTAGTTTTGATGGATCGAACTGAAATGGAAAGTTGATAAAAGAAGTTGATATATAGGAAAGAATGTACAGGTTGATTATATTATTTGTAAATAGCGATGAACTGACTTTAGTTATGCTAGAGATGTAAACATTAAATGCCATTGTACAAATCTATACTTATTAAATTTGCCCATACTATGTATCTTCTTATCTCGGGTGATAATTTTGTTTGTGTAAAGTAGTGATAGGATATTAAATGCATGTCCTTTATGCTTTGTTTACAACTTGTTTTCGGCTGTATTTATTATGTTTGAGTTAAGTATATTTGTTGTTTTAAATTAATTATTGTGTTACTTTATATTTTACATAATTTTATCAACATATTGTTTGACTAGCTTGCTTTATACTTTATGTTTTCATTTTTATACTTTATTTGTTTTAGATATTTTCACTACTTTGTTCTTAGCTTTGCATTTCTAACTTAAGTATTTAAATTGCCTTATTTTTCTTTATACTTTGTAGTATATTCATTATCTTGCATTTTTACACACTTGAAAGTATTCTGACTATCTTCTTTTATAGGCTAATCCATAAATAGTTATATTTTCTTTTTGTTCATACTTGATTGTTTACACTTGTCCTTTTACTTGAAGATATTTTTTCTTTGCTTTAGCCTTATTACTTAGGGATATAAATGAATTTCTATTATTAATATGTTGTTAGAATTTTTAGCTAATGCTCTACTTTGTATTCATTTTATATTTATTTATTTTGCAAGTACATTTTGTTTATATTTTACTTTTCTTTACAATAATTTATAGCAATTACCAATTATTTCACAATTTTTATTAAAAAATTAAATTAATTAACAATTTAAACTTAATTAAAATTCGGGATCGTTGCAGTAATATACATCAATACTCGTATTAGTTATAATTAGGATGTTTGGTTACAAATAAGCATAGCAAATTATTTGATTAGAAGGTGTAAATGGAAAAGAAATAGTAACTTCAAAATTAATATGGCAACAAATGTGCAGTTATTAGAGAGTTACAGGAATTAAATGGCGACATAAATGTGTTTAATGAGAGTGGTTAATGGATTTAATGTGGCATTTATGGTGAAATGAAATAGTTATAATAGGCTAAATTAGAACGAATGAATAAATGTTGTTAGAGATAGTCTATATAAAAGAATAATGACCATTTATTACACATAATTGGCATTTACGGAATACTGTAAATTAGCGTATATGATAGGAATTAAATGCTTGAACATAGTATAATTTTCATACTGGGAAATTATACATACTTAATTATACGTTTAAAATGAGCGTGAATTAGTAGGCCTAGCCCAACATTAGGCTTAGGTTGATTAATTTCGTTTAGATTGGGTCGGATGCGAGGTTAGTAGAGTTGTACAAAAGAAGTCTGCCATTTACCTAGAGGCTACTACTAGTTATGTATACTTACTACTAATGTGGAACATCTCCAACTATAGGACATGTAGGGGAGGGATATGCATTGCAGATAGGTAAGGAAAATATATCAAGGGCTCACCTCAGATTTGAAGTACTAAATGGCCCAGTACTTTTAAGGAAAATTGTCTGAATCATTTCTAATAAAAGGTATTAAGTAACTAAAAGAGGTATTTTCCTTGACTTACACTAGGTTAGTATAAATGGGTTTCGATTGTGGAAGGTTGGTGGGCTATGTTAGTATTACTGTTGGACATTATTGAGTAATAGAGCTGGCACATAAGCTATGACCACTGATGGTCCTGAGCGGTCAGTAGAAAAGACTTGGGTTATGCAATGACATATTTCGCTTCCTACTAGTGTAGAATCCGTATGGGATACACATAGACCCCAAGTTTAGTTAATTAGTAGTTTGCTTGCCAAAGGTAGGCTAATAACCCTTAGAGGAATCTTTGAGATTCTTTAATAAAATGGGAGTTAAATTATAAAGCAGTATATATGGACCATCGGTCTATAGTTACGACCGATTGACCAACGTTTATATTATAGAGGCCCCGTTTCGGGGTTGAGGTATTAACTGGCCATTGGGTCTTCCTCCTACCTATTTAAGAACTATTAAATGGACGGGGTTTCAAGTAGTACAACATTTAGATATATATGTATATAGGCATATGTAAACCTCTAAGGAGGTTAGGCATAACATACGCGCCCATATAATTGAATGAATTAGCCATAAATAATAGATATAACACTTAAATGGAAATCAATCGAGATAAATTAACATTATAAGTAAAGTGTTTAATTTTCCAATCACTAGAATGTTGTTCTGATCCCTTCCTCATTACAACCCATATGATAGGATTAGTGGAATGGGCTATTGGTGCAAGATGGGAACTATAGATGGTGGAGTCTTCTTTTTCATGCTTAGCTCTCATAAGGCGACTAGGTATCCAAGGAATAATATTAATTTCAAGGAAGCAGCCTCAATTGGTATATATGTTATATTATAATTTTCTATTCCGCCTTAAATTTATATTGATCGCTCTTTGATTTGCTTATGTTTATTAAGATTACCCAAACCAACGATCCATTATTTACCGGACTTAGGTTTTGATTTAGTTGAAACTCAGGCCCATTAAGTTGCGTGTTGTTAAATTTGGTATCAGACCTTAGGTTCGTTGATCATAGGAATTAGGATACGTTGAAAGAAAGTATTTGTATTTTTATCTATAATTATGTATGTGTGTGTATTATACGCTAAACTCTATAGATTCCAATGCTAAACTCTATAATTATATAAGTATGTGTTAACTAAGAAGAGCATGAACATGATGTGTAAAATAATCCTAGAGGCTGGATGGTACTGACTCCTTTGTTGGGCCTAGCCTGTCTTATGATTGTGGATTTTGGTGGATTACGGATTGAAGATGTACATTTCATCCAGACAAATGGGAGATAGGAACCGATTTATTACAAGCATCCGAAAGCAAGATACAAAGAAGGATTGAGCAAGTTCCCATAGGAATGTGTGAACTAATCACCACAAGAAGACAATTCGGATATTTTATGAAGACGAGTTAAGGATAAGTGGAAAAGAAGTGTCCAAAAGAAGGGGAAATTATAGTCCATTTCTAAGTCTGACCCTATGTGAAAGAATTTGATAAAAAGATTTTTGAAAATTCTTCGAAATATTTTGAATGGTTTTTTCAAAGGATTTATTGTGTTGTTGTTTTGAAAAGAAAGGAAATTTTGAATTTCTTATTTCAAAATTGGTTGAGTCAAAAAGTTTGGATTTAAATATTTTTGATAAAGGGATTTTTCATTTTTCAAACAAATGGAAAATTGAGCGCAGTTTTGGCTCGATAATTTTTCCTATTTTTTGTAAATTTGAAAGTTCCTTTTTAAAATTATTTCTAAAGGATAGATAAATGGAGTGGTACTTGATTAAAATGGGGTAAAGAAAACAAATGGGTAAGATTACTCGATAACGAATGTAGGAGGAACATTCTCATGTAAGGAAATATGGAAATAACAGCTAAAATAGATTTATATATCTTTTTCCATGTTAATAAAGAAAAGCCAATGATTAAAGTAGTAGGCGAACACGCTGCATTGAGTCAATGGAAAAAACCATAATGGATGAAAAAAATCTATGTAAGGAGATATCACCTTAAGGCAATTTATGTAAGAGAAATTTTGATTAGCAATATTATGAAATTTAGATGGAAATAGTTTTAGGAATTTATAATAGGCCTAGCAATCTAATTAGAAATAATATATGAGAAAAAAAATGGTTATAGGATATGTAGAACAGATAGATTCCATGATATGTGTAGTAATTGCACAATTGTTTTAGATAGGTGTTTAGATAGATGCAGTAATTGCACATATCTTTTAGAAGTCCTTCTTATGTGCTATTGGAATTTCCACTAAGGGTGAAAGTGGAATTAACACAAGTAGTAGAAAATTAATATAACGGAAGTTATCTTTATATAATCCAGTTTTCATTATTTAAAGTTATAAATGATATTTTTGGAAAAATGGTTTGGTATGGTAATTGAGTTTTTGAATCTTTTGAGTTAAAAATCCTACTTTTAAAGAAATAATTTTTTCATGGAAAGTCTTTGAAAAGAGAAAAAATTTCACGGCTCCATTTTGGGAACCAAGCAAATTTGAATTTAATAAAAAAGTTTCTAAGTTTATATTTTCAAAGATAAAGTTTCTGGATTAGGTACTTCATGATTGCGAATTTTTAGTTTTATAGAGAGTGGTGAAACCCAAACCAATTTTTTTGATATGAAGTAGATAGGGATGACTGTCTAGGTAAGATATGATAAAGGTTTAGGCTATATATAAAATAGTTATGGATGCTCGTAGGGTAGCAACAAGGAATCCTAGTTAAATATAAGGAATATTGGCATGAACCTAGAAATATTTTATTAGTGATGCGTGGAATCCATTAAAAGAACCCTTAAAAGAATGGAGAACGGTATCAAAGAACCCTTACAAGAATGGAGAATGTTATCAAAGTACAATTTTGCGAGCCCTATGGATATGCTTGCATGAAAGATCAAGGACAAGAAAAGTAAATACCAGAGTTGAGGATACTATCAAGAGATTTTTGATTAGGATAAGATAGTAGTATCATTGAAGAAGAGGGTAATAAGATGGCAAGCATAGATAAAGAATGTTAGTTGATTCAAGGTTAAAGAATACAAGATAGGTGGTAGGAAAGTTATTCCATCAAGCCAATTTTTTAATGAGTTATTCCAAATGTGCATAGTTCATATTTCTTAACCTTTACAGTGTAGGAATACACAATTTATCTCATAATCAGGTGTAATGATTGAAAGATTTATTAGGAGCCAAGAAGGTAAGTTAAGGCATGTGGATTATAGTTGAATGATATACTAGGAATTTCTATCTTAATTGAGTAAGAGGTGATGGGGCCATAACATCGGCTAGACCAGTTGATTATGAAGGGCAGCTTTCCGCAATCATTTTTCTTTTAGATTTTTTGGGTTGTAATCGCTAGTAATGTCCCTACGAATATTAAAAAAGCATACGATATGACATGAGATATGTTTCTATTTCATTACTATACATATTAGAAATTTGTGTAAAAGTGAAAATCTCGTAGGAACATTTAACTAGTGATAAATGTTATTAAAGTTGGAAGTTAACTAGGAATTAGGTTCGTAACTAGAAATAAAGAATACTTACATCACAAAACCTTAGAATTTTTGAAAAAATGAATTTTAGCAAGCGTAGGACAGGAAAGGATTATTGCAAAATCATGGATCATTATTCCTAAACCATAAAAGCTAAAATTTATAAATAGGATTGTATGTTTTTTATTTTAGAGTAAAAGAAAACACTCCCAAATCTGGGATTATCTTCACTTTGCTAGGGTCAATCATATGCATTACCCTATTAATTGAGTCACGATTACGTTAAGATATGGTTTGATTTGTTTTTAAGGATGGAGCGACAAATCTTTTGAGACTTGGGTTTAAATGTTTTAGGAAAATTTTGTTCAAGAGCTTTTGAAATAATAAATGGTGTTTAAATGCCTTTGGACATTCGGTTTTTCAAACTATTTTGCAATTTTGATTAAAACAGTGACGGAAAATAAATATTTCCAATTTTCTAGTGCCATACGCTTAGTGTAGGGAGGGTCGACGTGTTAGTGAACATGAATTTTGTTGTCCGACAAGAGTGATGGTATAAAAACATACGGAATAATAAGGGAAAAAAACTATTTTGGCTTTGAAATTTATATTTCCATACCTTGTTGACAGTGAAATGGAACTTGTGTTTTGGATAACTCCATATTAACATCAAAAAATAAACCTCCTTATGAAAATTATACTTGGAAAGGTTGGAGAAAATTTGAGGGCAAAAGAGAAGGTTGCAAAGTACAATGGACTAGGTATCCAAAAAAAGGGTGAAATGTAAAATGTTCCATCTAAATTCTTTTCCGACACAGGATTGTAGATTTAGAAAATCTGCCTTTTTAAAATTTTAGATGGTAAATTTGTGTATTAGGTATCGGATGGTAAGGATTAGTTGCAAAATTGGTTGAACCATATTCCTACTTGTAGGAGTGTGGAAATTAATCTGTGAAAAAAGATTCTTTTTTTTTTTTTTTTGAAAAATTGTATACATATAGAACCGCCAACATATATAAATTGTTTGGATCATATTTTCAAAATTTTTTTAAAAGAATACATTCATCCTATTCATATTTGTACACGTTTGACTGCAAATTTGGTCGTGCACTAATTGGTTGGATAGTTTAGAATGCTTGCGTGCTATGTTATATGATTCACCACTTAAGGAATTTCGGAGACAAAATTCTTTAATGGTAGGAGAATATAACACTCTATAAAATCAGTGGTAATGAATAAATTATTATTAAGACTCAAAAAATAAATTTCAACAAATGTAAAAATTTGGCTACGAATCCTACAATGTTGCATTCGTGGCAATTTTTTTCTAAGCAACTTTAATATTTGGAGTTTTGCAATTGGAGTTCAAATGAATAAGTTATGAGTGTTTGAAATTTTAAAAATGATAATAATTAAAACGGAAAAATAGAAAATAAATAATAGTAAATGTGGGACCCCACAAGTCGACCCCCTCATTAGGTCGATCAGTCGTTGGCGGTCGTCTGCAATAGGGAAGTGGTCGGTCGGTCCTTATAGTGGTGGTTAGGAATAAACCTTTGCCGAACGCTCCGGATTTAATTATATAAATCTAACGTGTAACAACCCTGTATTTTGCGATTATTTTGATTGAATTTTTGATTTAAAATCTTTATTTTACTTATTTGAAATGGATAAATTTTGTTATTTTAAAATATAAACTTTGATATACGAATTATCATTCCAAACTTGATTAAATAGAATATTTTACAAAAAAGTGTATTTTGGTCAATATGGTCAACTTTGACTTTTAAATTTAAAATTCAAAAGTTTTAAAATTTAAATTTTATCCTTTATTATGGAAGTAAATAAAATTTAAGAACACTTCTTTTCGTTTCGTTGAAATCTGATTTATATTATGAAAGTTATGCATTTTTAACTATTGTGTGAAATTTGCTGTATTTAACAAAATTGTTTATTTTAAATTTTATAAATAATATTTTATTGGACTTGTAATGTTCTAATTTATGTTTTAATGTGTAAAATAACATGTTATGTATATATTTTGGTTTTAAAACATTTTTGAAAGTGTAATTGACATTTTCCAATGTCAGTTGTATTGTTGTAATTTTTAATTTCTAGTTTAGAATTAATTAAAGTAATTCTTCATTTATCTTTATATTTTTCTTAAGAACTTATTTCATTATCATTCCCACTTTATTTTTTTCTCATTTATTTATTTATTTGACTTTTTATTTGTTTTAAAGTGAAATAGAAATTTTATAAGGCTAGTGATATTTATTTGTAATTTTCATGTCCTGTTTCAAATTTTTAAACATATCTTTAGTTTTTTTCTATTTTCTCTAAATTTAATTATTTATTTCTCTTTTGAATATGTTTTAAAAATTATTTTACTTCAAAAATTTTCTTTAGAATATTTTTAAAATGGGTAGATATTTTTATAAAGCTAGTGATGTTTTAATTGAAAATTTTGAACCCTGTTTTGAATTTTAAGCAATTTCTTTAATTCTTTTTCCATTTTCTTTAAAATTTATTATTTATTTTTATTTTATATTACTTTGTTTCGGTTTTTAAAGTCATACTACTGAGATTTTATTTGATTTTATCTAATTAAAAGAAAATGGAAATTTGAAAGGACTTATGCTTTAAAACTGGTGACTCTTCATTTGCTAGTCTTTTCGTCTGCTTGCCTTTTGCTTTTCCTTGAGTTTTTGGTTGTATACATGATTGTAGCCATGAGTTCTCACTTCACTTTTCATAGGAGAAACTTATTTCTCATTTTATTTGCACGGTTAGGAAAAATTATGGGTAATGGCCTCCTCTTTTCTTCCTCTCTTTTCTTCTTTTTCACCTTGTTTTGCTTGATTTTGCCTTGGCTTCTCTTGCTTTGCTCGGCCTATCACCTCCACCATCACCACCAACCACCACACCAACTCCTTCCCACATCATCCACGACCTAACCCTCCTCCTCCTCAAACCATAGATGGTCGTGACCTCCCTTTGAAGCTAGCACCACAAAACAATGTCAAAAACTCCAAAAACAACTACATAGCCGAGCCTACCTTCATCTCCCCTTCATTTTTTTACTTCGGCCACCACCTTTAGCTGCCACTACCACCTTGTCCGGATCCCTACTCATCATTTAAACCACTGTCCAGACCTGAACTAGAATGGCCAAGCCAAAGCACTCCAAGGCCGAGCCCTTTTGTTGACCAAAATCACACTACATTGCCTAAAACCCCTTCACCTTCTCATGTTATAAACTCCACCATGTTTATGCCTTAAACCCGAGCCATGCTAGCCTAAAACTTGAGCCATGTCTTGACCAGAACTTGACCATATGCACCCCTAGGCCGTGCAAAAGAATAAGGAAAGCAAGGCAAAGGTTGTTGCACTCAAATCTCTTTTTATTCCAAAGTTATATCAATTTCAAAGTCTATTGAATTTATGTTTTTTTTATATTTTTGTTTGGGTTGTAACACAAGATTTATAGCTTGGATTTGCTCTCCACTCAAATCTATAGTCTTATCATCGTGCTTTTGATTCCGTTGTGTCATTGGTTTTGATATCTCCAGCAAAAGAGGTGAGTAAATCTCACACGACATTTATAGTTATGCAAATGTGAATTGACAACATTTGAATGTGTAGAATTATATATGATGTTATAACTGCCTGTGATTATTTATATATGATGTTAAACCTGTTAATTTATACATCATTTCATCTATTACTGTTAATTATTGTTAAACTGTTCATTTATATCTGTTTATCACACTGCAAGTTCCCTGTAGATTAGATTCACTATGGGTTGAAATGATACATACCCGAACGGACTTTAGGATAGGGAAAAATCGTTATCGGCGGAAATGATAGGCCTGGATGGTTTTTATTTATTTTATTTTAACTAGGGATTGTATGTTTTAAATGATAGAACCCGGATTTTTTTCTAAATTGCGGATTGAAATGATATATCTGTATCACTTGACCTAGGTTAGAAAACTATATACAGGCCTGTGGTTATTTTATAAAGTATTTTGGAATATTTTAAATATTTTTAAAAGTGAATAATTATGAAAATTTGATTTAAATTGGATTTTTTTATGTAAAAAAAATTGGATTTTTCTAGAAGTTAAAAATGTAATTTAAGTGAATGGTAAAAGTGAAATTTTGAAATATAACTTAAATATGGAAATTTGGACTTTGGCTTTTAAAATGACATTTAAATTAAATAAATAAAATTTTAAGTTGTTTAAAATGTAAATTATGATAATTTGATTCAAATAGATTTTAAAGTGTTTTAAATAAAGGATTTATGATTTTTGTATAAGTGGAATGTGTTAAATAAATAAATGGTTAAGTTGAATTATTGAAATATAACTTAATGTCTGGAAATTTGGGTTTTTGGTTTAAAAAGGGAATTTTATGTTGTATAAATAAAATGGTAATTTTATTTATATATATTTGTAAAATGGTAAATATGATGATTTGATTAAATTTGAATTTAAATGATTTAATAAAGTGTTACTGATTTTTTTCTATGTATAAAAATGGTTAAATAAAGGAATGCTTAAAAGTGTAATTTTAAAATAAAACTTGACGTGGAAATGTGAATTTGGTTTTTAATTAAAGGTTTAAGTTAATTAAATATATTTGAAGTTTAGTTTAATTTTTGAAATGATAATTTTAAAATGAAATTATTAATAAAGTGTCAAATGTAAAAATGGGAAAATTGTACGTTTGAATTTGTTAAGTGAAATTTTTGAAAAAAAATTGGATTTTTCTGTAAAAGTTTACTTTATAAAATCATAAATATAAAGAGTATTTTAATGAAAATTTTTAAATGTTAAAATATGATTTTATAATGATTAAATGGTTTAAATTGAAATGTTTTCAAGTGTAACTTATAACAGCCTTTTCTAAATGCTGCGAAAGGTTGAAATTTTGAATGTTTATGGTTTTGACTTAGTAAACGAGCTCAGAATGACTCGAAACTTTGAAATTTGAATACTTGACTTGAAAGAATAATAACTTCACTTTTAAATGTTTAAATGAATTAAATAAATTGAAATATAAACTATTTAAAGGCAATTTGAATTGAAATAAATGAATGCTATCTTTGAACTTTAAAGGGTGATTAAGTTTGATATTTGTATTTGAATTCAAATAATGATTTGAAAATAAATTTTTGAAAGATATGATATTTTGATATTAAAATGATTTGAAAATAAAATTTTGAAAGATATGATATTTTGATATTAAAATGATTTAAAAATGAGGTTATGAAAGATATGATATTTTGATATTAAAATGATTTGAAAATGAAGTTCTAAAAGATATGATATTTATGTATTAAAATGATTTGAAAGGAAGTTTTGAAAGGATATGATAATTTAATATACTGAAATGGTTAGAAATGACTTGATATTTATTCTTATAAATATTTGAATTTGAAAGATATGGTATGTTGATATATTGAAATGGTTTGGAAATGATTTAATCTTCATTTTGATAAAGATTTAGATTGAAAGGATATTTTATTTTGAAGTATAAAATATTATTTTAAAGTTATAACCACGGGTTATAATAACGATTAGTTGGCAAAGAGACCGGGATCGGATATGGGCATACTCTCTGTCGATGCCGAAAACCACTTTGACAACCGTGTACGTGGTGGAGATTCAAGAATGAAGTAGGATGGTGGCGAAGTTCTTGAGGTATATTACGTGGACCCAACTCTCATGAGTTGTCATAAGGTGGCTAAAACAGGAGCGATCTTGGGGCAAAAAGGGTAGCTCCTCTGGTCGGACACATTTCTTCGATACCATTCTATTGCTTTTGTGATTGTTTGGGTGCCCCTACGATTTTGGGAATGTGTTTCGAGGTGGGCGTATGTGGCTGCTGCGTTACCACCAGCCCGTGTGCGTAATTGGTATATCTACCCTTGCATTGCCTTGTGTGCCGTGTCACCTACCATACGGAGCCTTTACTACGAGTTTGTTTTTCTCCCGTAGCCTGTGTGGTATCCTTTGATATTATCCCGATCTGGAGATATCATGATATTGGATGGACTACTGGGACTATTATGTGTGAAGGGTGATATGGGTAAGCCCGGACGCTATTTTAAAGTAAGTTTATTTTACTATAGACATTATTATAATAGCGCAATATTATTACATAGTAAATAGTTCAACGGATTCTTAGAGGATGGGCGGTCCCAAGCATCCTTTAAGTTACTTGTACTTTTACTACAGTTCACTTGAGTTGGTTTACATTTTATAAGTATGTATGTCCCGACTTGTTTGTATTTTTATTTACGCTCGGTTCAGCCTGAGTATTCACAGATTAGGATTCCACTTTCTGGAGATTTGGAATCGCTGGAGATTATCTACATGTCTAGTTTTGTCTATTTCACTTCCAGTTATTTTGTTGATCCAAGTATTGTATTCATTTTGTACTTGGTTATCATCTTGAGACTTCTTTTGTACTTTATTTCTTCTGTTGTATCTTATGTAACTCTGACATATTTACATAGTAGCTTCATGAACTACTATTTCCTTTACTTCCACTCACTATTATTACTCTGTGTCTGTGATCTGTGATTTTCATTTACCGTATATTCTGAGATTTGTCAAATTTTATTCACAACGCGGTATTTTGAGCAATTCAAGTCCGACACATGCGGATGCGAATGGTTGAAAATACCTGGTTGTTACATAACGGATACGATTGATTCGAGCACCTATAAATACAGGCCTAACCCCTTACTTCTTTTCTAATATTTTCTAATCAAAGCAGCGAATCTCTGTCATTTTTCTTTCTCCACTATTTCTATTAATTATAAGATATTATATTATTTATATATAGTCGGAGAAGAGTAGAAAAAAAAGAGGAAGAGAAGAAACAAATCAACATTGCGAAAGTAAAAGGTAACTCTATAAATATAAATCTATCTTCCCCATAATCCCAAATCCTTTCTCAGATCTATAATTCCAATGTGTGTGTGTGTGTGTGTGTGTGTGTGTGTATCGTTATACATATTCTTTTGGATTAGAATGGAAAAGGAGTCAAGTACAGGGATGAATTCAGATTTGAGAGATTTCAAAAGCTAGAAAGGTAAGTGGGAAATTATGTAATTATTTATAACATAGAAATTTATATTGTTGAATTTCATTTAATAATTACACATATATAAGATCTGATAAGTTGTATGCTTAAAATGAATGTATAGGAGTATTACCTATGTATCCGGTAAAATAGGTAATTGGAATATGAATGTTATTTACACACTAATCTGGAAATTTGAAAATCAGTCCTTAAATTTGTTAAAGTTGAATATTGGTAAAGTTGTTAAGTTTATTCCAAATTTATAATTCGGTTGTAAAATGTTAATATTAGTTTAGATCGCCCTAATCTAACATGGAATATGAATTTCTATGTTTTAATTTAATGGGAGCGCGTCATAATTTAGTAGAATCTATTCTGGTGTAATTTTCATAAATTTTCTAATTCCACAAATGTAAAAATGTGTGTCATTTGAAATAATAAGGAATATACCAAAAATGAAAGAGATATGTAAGGTATGGAAGTTCTCCTTCGTAGCTTGCACTATCTATTTCAATAGAAAAAAAGTGATAATTCTTTGTAATTTCAAACGAAGCAAAGGACTCACTTTTGGTTAATTTATGGAAAGTTATAATGGTAATCCTTTTTGGAAGGATGGCTCTGATAAATTAAAACATGGAAAGGAATATTCTAGTTTATGAATTAATAGTTAGAAATATATATATAAACATATATGCATAACCGCGCTTATCGATTAAAAATAAAAATATATTTATATAGTATAATATACGTCGATATTTGTATTAATTTTAATTAGAATGTCTAATTATAAATCACCATAGCAAATTGTGGGATTAGGATATGTAGATGGAAAAGAGAAAGTAACTCTAAAATTAATAGGTTCTACTGTAACGGCCCATATTTTTAACTGTTTTAAATTATAGGATTTGATATAATTATTGACTAAAAATAGTTAGAGATGAAATTTAATGATTTATTATCATAATTAATTGAATTTAAGTTTGGATAAAATTTTGAAATAACCAATTCCGATGAATTTGGCAATAACAATATTGAAATGGAATTTTACATATTAAATGTACACATAATCAATATTTGGATTATATAATAAATTTTGACTTATTTAGTTGAAAATAAATTAATTGTTGATAACTAGAATTCATCGGGTTTTTAAAATAGGATGATTAAATAAAATAAAATTCGATACCGGGATTATTTAGATAATTGAATTCTAGATTTAACGTGAAGAAAAATGGTATATGAAGTTGATTTAAATTTTATTTAAACAAAAATGAAGATTTCTAATATTTAAAATTTGGTTAAAAGTTAATAATTAAAAATTTCAAATTTTATATTATAATTAGCATGTGAAAATAGCCATTTTGGCCATTGTCTTGGATTTTGACGAAACAAGTTTTATTGGATCCGTAATAGTTAATTATTGTAGGATTTCAAGTTTCGTAACGACCGGACATGCCCTTTGTCTGTGCGAGCTTGAAATGCGTAGAAATTTAGTTTCGGAATTTAATTAAAATTAATTGACTTTGAAAAGCTAACTTCCGCATACGATCGAATTAAGCCTCGAACTTCGTTCGGAGCTCGAGAAATTTCTGACGTTAAACGTCAGAAAATTTTAAATTAAGTAATAAATAAATATCTCGTATAACCCACGTCGATCTATTTGCCTATTTCCCATATTGTTACCCTTTTCTTCCTCTCGTTTTCCTTTTATAGATCAAATTAAAATAAGATAAAAAATGCAAACGCTCGAAAAAAAGACGATCGAATAAAAAAAGGTTTATAATCGCAAGTGATGGCCGCGACTTGGAGCAGGCGAAGCATGATGGTGAGGGGATCAAACTGCGATAGGGGTGTGGTTGTATGTCATTGTAAGGTTTGGGTGCACGCTGTGTACTTGGAGGAGAGCGTCGTTGATGCAGTTTGGGTTCGAGGGTATAAGTGCGCGACGAGTTGAGGCGCGCACGCGTTAGCGGAAGTGCGACATAATGGGAAGGCCGCGATCGTTTGAAAAAAAAAGTATTAACGCGAACGAAGGAGAATGGGAGAAGCCACGTTCGGCCTGGGTAGAGTAGCAGTGTGCGATATGGAAGAAAAGGTTTAGTTATTAATTAGTTAATTATTTTGCTAGTTATAATTTTAATTATATCGTTAGGCTAATTGATTCGTAACTCTCTCGTACGAGGTCCATTTCACGTGAAACGAGTTGCTGAGGATTCCTACCAATGTCGTCTACGATATGGAATCGAGCTGAAATTTATTTAACGCTAAAAATATTTTCAATTTCAAATAAAAGTGAGTGTTTATACACTCACAATTGAATTAAATAACTTTTATGTTAGTTAAATTAATATCATGAAGTGATTGACAATTTATTGATTGTTGTTTGATAAGTTTAATTGACATTTAAAATGACATCTGAATTAATTGATAAAATTTGAATCGATAGTTAAATTGAATTAGAATTAAATTGCCCGTAAAATACCCAATATCGATAATTATGATATTGTTGTGAATTTTGTTGACTGCTGTTTGGATGATTGGTTGTGATAGATGCTATTGGATGATTTGGATGTTTA
Organism: Allium cepa; assembly: GCA_030765085.1. Lineage (NCBI taxonomy): Eukaryota > Viridiplantae > Streptophyta > Magnoliopsida > Asparagales > Amaryllidaceae > Allium > Allium cepa. The sequence goes on from CM060944.1 coordinate 271,768,693, forward strand.
ATTATGTGAATATATCCTATTACCATCCTGTATATTATTTACAATATATAAAACTGTAAGTTGAATTATTTCAAACAAATTAAGGAATATGTTAAAATGATATATACCGACTGCATTTATTTTTGATTGAAATGATATATATGCATGTACATATATACAGACTATCACACATATCCATGTAAATCTAACAATCCAAAATGAAAAAAACTGAAAATGTTCCATGCATCATCAATATAGATTAACACATGCAAGGAAGTAAGAATCCAGAACAACTGTTTTTTTTTTGAAAAAAAAAACATTTACTCACCTTTCATTTTTACAGGCAGAGCAGGTTTTGATTCATTCCAGGTACTTGAACATCAAATCTGAAAAAGCTTTGATTTTTCTTTGCTGAAGAAAAACTTTGCATGCCTTCAATTTGTTGTTTTAAAAGTTGAAATGGATCTTGAAGTTACTGAGTTGATCACAGTTCCACTTTAATTTGTAGATTTGAAATTGCAGTTTTGATAATTGCAGGATTAAATTTGCTTTTGATTCCTTTTAAGTTGCAGGTTGAATTGTTGAGAAGAACATAAATTTGCAGATCTAATTTCAGATTCATCTTCATTTTAGTTGCAGATTTGATTTTTTTTCAATGTTGAAGAAAAGTTTTGATAGCCATTAAAAAAAATTTAAGAATGAAAGAAAGGAAACAAAAGAGTGAAAGTGTTGGAAAAAAACAAGTTTTCTTCTTTTACATTTATTAAAAATTAAATAAGTATATTTGCCACATGTTTACAATTTGAACAAATGTCATTAGTCATGTTTTAAAAATTACAAGTGTTATAAAGATGGCTTAAAATGTTCACACATGTACATAAGTGTTTTTAATTAAATTTTTATTTAGTTTAAATGTAAATATAAATTACTTAATTAATAGATATTTACATATGTACATAAATTTACTTTTAAAAGAAATTATTCTAAAACTAATTATAATATAAATATATTTTTATACATGTATTTAAAAAAACTAAAACATTTATACATACATTTATAACCATTTTATAATAAGCAATTTAAAAGAAACAACACAAAGCTTGTTTAAATTCTTTTTAAACCATCATATTTAAAATAAATAACAAACTTATATTTTAAAACAAATGAATAAATATTTAAATTAATTTTTGAAAATATAAATTAAAACAAGCTTTAAATTACAATTATAAATTATCAACAGATTAAATAAATTTCAAAACAACTCAAATTATAACATATACAAACATATATATTACAATTTAAAAATTCATCTTTAATTTAAAACCAAAGATCTTCTATTCACAATATATATCAAAAACATATATATTATAAACAGAATAAATTTTGATTAGCTTTGAAAATCAATTCTTATCCATTTCAAATTATTAGAAAGATATTGATCACAATTACCAGATTAAATATTTATTAACCTTAAAAAGAATAAATTTATCAGTTTGAATTAATATTATAAAGAAAAATTATCAAACCGGTTAAATTATTTATACATATTATTAAATTTATATTGGCCAAAATTCCGGGAGTTACAGTACAATGACAAAGTGAATAAATTACTAAGTGCACTATCACATTTGCTTAAGCAAACATTCGATTATCACTTAGAAGATTATTCAGATCATCACAAAACATATTGGGACTCATTTCTCAAACCGTCCAAAGAAAACATTTCCTACTTGACATTTTCATTCCCAAAATTTTATAGTTGAACCAAAATTGCTTTCAAATAATACTATTATTATCTTTCAAACCCTTGAAAACCATTTTTCAAAAACCCGGGATTTAAGTGTTTTTTCAAGTTTTTAACTTTAAATTATTTTTAATCCAAGATACATTCCTATAAATCCATTTTATAATCAACTTTTATAAAATATTTTCCAAATATTTATTCAAACATTCTAGCTTTTGATAACGTCTTTTATTAAACCAAATTTAACCACATATTATCAATCGAACGCCCTATAGATGAATTGTGAAACTTAGTTCACAAGGTGTTCGCTTCAATATTTTCCCTGTTTCTACTTACCCGGACCAAATCTTGAAAAGGAAAGCTACCTATATATACTAACAATAGTCAATGCTCAACTAGACGAGCATGACTAAACAAACCTTAAATGATAATAAAAATGTCATTATCTTCTAGCAAACAACATCTCAAAATACTATACTATATTATTTTTGAAAATAAATCTTTTATATATAACATATTTTTTTGGGTAAAATTATTTCACTTACCCAGTTTCCAAAACAATACTATGACGATTTGCGTGGTTTAAGTGTTTGGAAACCCCTATCGATACAGGTGTACCTTCCGTATCGATCAGAATTCATAAGCTACTTAACCGATAAATCAACATAATACAAAATGTTTTATATCACTAACAAATACGCACTCTTATATAAAACACTCGTACTCAAAATAAAATATTCCGTAACCATATGTTTTTAGTAAATTACCCCACCAAAGCCAAGGTTCTTGCTTATCCTTGCGCTCTGATACCAAATATAATGAATGGAATTTTTGACTCATGAAAATCGACAACAATATACCCACTATATTTTGTGTCGGGCATTCAAGTGTCGAAAAGACCAATTGTTGGTGGAAAGAAAGAAGATATAAGATAAGAAGAAACTAAACAATCATAGAATCACACAACGCTATAGAATAACATATATTAATCCATATAATTCTTTACAAAGCCATTTCAAAAATAATACATCAAAGTCATACTAATAAAATTCTACCCTTGGACAGTTATAACAGCCTGCCCCTACCTAACTGATATAAGATACATATAATACAGCGGAGATAAGACAATAATTAGCTATCGATGAAGCCTCCTACTCCAAGCTCCTCTAAGATGCATCCATAGGAAATCTGAACTACTTGGTTGCCCATAAAAATGTGAGTCCCAAGAATTTTTGGGAAAGAAAATAAACTCCGGATCAGACATGGTTCTGGTGTGAGTAAACTCAATTAAACCAAATTATTATGTTTAAAACCTTTTTAAAATTAAAGGTATCTCGTAAGAACACGCCGTATATAAAAACGGATGGGGTTTTACCTTACGATAACCAAAACATTCTTATAGAAAATCCAATGATATTATTATAATGTCTAGAATACAAATATTTATTAATCATAGCCGAAATTGTTACATTAATTAAACTCCAGCATACTAGGTTCTATAATCAAAACCACAAAGGCATGAATTGGATTCTATAATATGACAAGGTACTGGGGTACCACTTATCATGGTACATGTCTAGAAAATGTACCGAGGACCTCGACGGGATCCTCTGCTAACACAAGACCGGCCTACCCTTGACTAGATAGTACTATAACGACCCTAACCCGACCTTCGAAAATCGACACCCAATACATCACCCGTATTCGAATGTCGTAGATTCAAACGTTGAGTATGGTTCGCCGGAGCTTATAACAACATTAGGTGATAACAACACAGTGGAAACAGAAATGAAATTTTATCGATACACAATACTCGATACAACAATGATAGAAATGAAATGTTCAACGTTATCAGAGATACAAGACAATAGCAGAAGAACAAAGCAACAGCAGCGGAAAGATAATGTCTTCAATGCCAAGCTCCAAAGATTCCAAACCAGAAACTCGAACCACCATCATGCTGAACTTGAAACACAATGCGATCGCCAAAATCCAAAGACTCTAAAGATTTCCAAAAGCTACACCTACTATTTGATTATCTGAAAACAGACTCTAGGCTACCCGTGTGGAAAACTGTGGGCACCTAGAGTTTAGAAAGTGAACAATAAACTCTAGGCCAGTCATGAGACTGGTGTGAGCAAACAAAAACAGTTGTTTAAACAAAAACAAATAAAAAGAATTTAAAAAGAAATTCGCTATGCTTTTTGGAAAATGAAACTACCATAAGGCCTTCCGCCACACACACATAATGCAAGCGCACACTTGGAGGAGATTTCTCCTTATTATAGTCAAACATGCTTGATACGCGAAAATCCTTTTGATATTATTATTAGTGCATGGTGCAGAAAATATTTCAAAAGTATAATATTAATCTTAGCCAGCATACGTACCATTATAGTATGCCTACTATAGCTACCATGTTAGATGGAAGGTTCAAAAACTAAAACCATACAGGGCTCGTATTGGATGATTGGATTTCCAAAAAATGGTTAGGCAAAGGAACTTCCTCACTGAACTGGTACGCCTCTGGAGGGACGCCCCGAGAACCTAACCGGCTCTCTGTCAACACAAGGCGAGGTTACCTCTGTAACTAGGTAACTAACTGTCATGAGTATGCCATCCCACGGTCGTCACCGACCTTTATCCGAGAGCTCTCAACACCAACAAATTACAACAACCACATAAGTTAAATATCTAGGCTCCATACCATGATACCACTTTTTATCCAGAAGGAAATGCACATACCCTAAAGGGCGCGACCCTTATAACCTTACTGCATTCTTCCTGTTTTGACCATTTCCGGGATGTAAGGTCCGACGAGGTCTCGTCCACAAAGCTACACTTTCACAAAAGCCATGCTTTGATCGAAAAATGATCAGCAGCACTTAGCATGCCACATTACCGAATTGGGAATATATCACTAGTAACCATCAACCACATAACCTCTGAGCTTGTACATCGCAGAGAAGGGTGTTAAGCTAAGAGAATAAATTCTTTGCCACCAAACAGAAATGTATTTGATAGAAACCAGCTTTACATCTCAAAGTGTAGCGTCGGACGTACATCCATACAGGTCCATTCCGGGTTCGAACGGAACCGAAGGCACTTCAAAAGAAGCCCTTGCAAATCCGGATAATCCCTAATCACGTCCGGGCTCCCCATGACATAGGGAAATCTCTATACTGGGGCCATTCGAGGCAGAGACATTTGAAGGTAATCCTTTCATTTACGAAAATACCCGGTCTTCACCACCGTCTTCAATGCTATCCATTTCATTGTATCACTATTCGGAATGGGTTTTATGACATAATGTCCTCTCCCGGCTAAACCAAATAATGAGCGCAAATTTTTAAAACCATATGGATATATTAGGAACTTAGTTAAGTCACAACTTTCAACACTTGTTTCCCAAAACCTTTCATTTTGAATGGTTTAAACAACTTTCCCCTTTTAATCTTTTAGAAAATAGATTCACCCTTTAAGATCACTTTCAATTTGAAATAAGTTTCACCAATCTTTAACAAAGATACATTCATAGCTTTCAAAACTATTTTCAATTTGTTTCACCCATAAGTTGAAAATCTTTTCAACAACAACTGGAAATCCTTTCCTTTTATGAAAGCAATTATCATTTAAAAACAAATGCTTTATGATCTAGGAAAAACCGATTATATTTACTCAAGTTATAGCCTTTCAAAGTATACATTGGAAAATCAGCGAACTGCCGTATTCTCGGCAAGTTCTATTTGAATTAAATTCAAATCTCCAAAATAATTTATTTAATATTCTTTAAAAATGGTTTAAAATCCATATATATATATATATATTGTATAACTTATATAACCCTTTCAAACCATAGATTCCAAAATAATTTCAAAACAAGACATAGTATATTCAAACTAAATTTAGATTTTAAAACTTCTTTTTCAAAAGCTTTTCATATTCAACTCAGTTTTACTTCCAAACCAATTGGATTCAAAATTCAACTTTTAAAACTGTTTCATCATTTTGAATCAAATTCAAAACACCCGTGACTTAATCAATTTCCCATGAAATCCATATTTGTGTGTGTGGTGTAGTCCAGGAGTTTTGCACACAACAATATAATATCACAACCATCATCATTTCAAGCACAACAATATTGATAAGCGGTATAATCTTATAACGCTTATCTTTCATTCATAGATAAATATGTAAATTCATCACAGATAAATAAATCACAGTTCATAGCTCAAATCACACAATTCATATCACAGAACATCATACATCAGAGATATCAATCAATTCAAAGCATTCAATACAATTCAATCATCCATAAGCAAATTAATTAATCACTTGATTATAATTAATTTAAACCAGATTAATTGCTTACTAATCCTGGTTAATTAACATTAATTAATTACAAACCGTTGGCTATTATTTTGATTAATTAATGAAATTAATTTAATCATCCTTAATTATCCAACTTAATTAATTATCCTTAATTAATTAATTACCCTTAATTAATCACATAAATTAATTATCCATAAGATAATTAATCAACTCTCAATTAATTATGTTAAGTAATTATCTTCCAATCATAAATTAATCAGCCTTTAATCATAAATTAATTCACCTTTAATCGCTAATTAATTATCCATTAATGATTAATTTATAAATCTAAATTAACAAATTAATCAACCTTTAATCATTATTTAATTAACCCTTGATCATTAAATAATTAACCATTAATTAATTTTAATTAATTAATTAATCATATTAACAAATTAACCTTCAAATAATCACCTTAATTAATTAATCACATTAATAAATTAATCACCTTAATTTATTAGCCTTTAATTAATTACTTTAATTAACCTTTAATTGCTTATATTAATTAATTATATCAATTTAATGACCCTTCATTAATTATCCATTAATTTCTTAAGATCTTAATTAATTAAAAGACAAACATTTTATCTTAATTAATTACTTTAATTATCATTTAAACCTTGTTAATGACTTTTGGAAATAAATCACCATTAATACATTAATTAACTCAAAACTTTTAAGTTAAATTAATGATTTGAAAACATTTCATTTTCTTAATTACTTACTTAATTATAAAAATTAAGTTTATTTAAAATAAGCTTTAAAATAAGGTTATATATATATATATATATATGTTATACATTTTAAACTTAAAATAATTTGTTTTAAGATCTTAATTAATCCGAACTTAAATCAACATTTATTATTCAACGCGAAATGGGTTAAAATATTGTTTAAACTTGACCAACTTTTAAAATTAAAAACTTGTTATTACCCATAATTCTTAGATCAGAGTTAAACGAACGAAATCCCAAGCCAAACACCAATTTTCCCAAGCTCATCTTTGAGTAATCTACATCCTTCCCTTTGCTTCTAGTCAAACCCTCATTTTCCCATGTCCATCCCCAAGTAACCTCTTCTTCCTCAATCACTACAACTTCCAGATACACGACTGATACTTGTGTACGTGCACGATCAATCAGTCTCCCTCCGACCAACCTCGCTACCATCAGTAAGTCATCGCTGATCACCACTACCTAATATACTACCCAGATCGATGAACTCGTGCCAAAATCGAGATCGAGCCCATCAACACCTTCCTGGAACTCAACTCGTTTGCCAAATTCACCTCGCTTCGCCGCTTTAAGCCACCAGCGACCATGAGATTTCGACCAAAGCAACGCCAATCATCAATGCATCGATCCCGCTGGTGCGATCACCTTTAATCTGATGATGAATTTGCTTCGCAAACCTAGACTAACAAAACCATTCCTAAAACCCTGTTTCCCATCGTATCATCATCAACGATGTTCAGAAAAATAAAACTCCATTCTCCCTCCAATCTGCATCCTCCCGACTACTATCGTCATCAATCACGATCCATAATTCGTCGTCGATCACCAAAGATTGACGAAAATGAAAATCTCGTTCATCTCACGATTTCTCACGATTTACTAAACTAAAATTCTTGAAATGATTCTCTAAAATCATCATTTTCAAATTCAAACTTGGTAATGTAATCAAATTATAAAATTAAAACGTTTGATTTTTCTATTTTTAAAAAGTTTCATTGTTCTTCCTTCTTCCTAGTTAAAGTACTTGATAACTATACTTTTAAACATTTTTAAAAATAAGTTTTTGTCATTACAAACAGATTTCTTTCAGAATTCATAATCTAAAATTTGATGGTTGAAAAGAAATTGATTTTTTTCTATTAGTGGATTATAGCCTATAGAACAACAGAGAACTGTACATGCATAAACACATACATGCATACACCAATTCACAGATACACACACACACACACACACACACACACACACACACTTAGATATATTTACATTCATACAACATTTCCAATTCATCATCATCACAGGCATAAGAAATCAAGAGGATTTGGTTTAAAAGTTTGCCCACCTGGATATTGTTTTGAACAGAGAGCAGGCTTTGAGCCCGGAAATGACTCTTGGCTTGAAAATTTTCTTGTTCTAATTGAATTTGAACCTTGAATCACTTGTGGTTGATTCTGAAATCGTTTGATTCAAATTTTCTTCTCTGGTTGAAGATTTGAAAACTGGAAATTGGTTGTTGTTCTGATCTTTGATCTGCTTTGTTTTGCCAATAGAATTTAAACTTGTTTTTTTTATCAGGTTGTAGATTTGAAGAACTTGTTTTGATTTCTTTTATCTGGTTTTTGTTTCCAGATTTTTAGTTTGCTTTGTATTTTAGTTTTCTAGGTTTGAACATTTGTGAAAGTGAGATAGAAAAGAAGTTGAAAGATAAGAGAAGTAGATATATATGTATCCTTAAAATCTTCTTTATTATTAAAAAATGAAAATAAAACTTAAAAACATGACACTTGTTAATATTGCATATTAAATGGTTTACACTTGTATTCTCAAGTAATATTTTGCTTACACATATTTAATAAGATGATAAGATGATTACACTTGTAAATATGCATGCATTAATGTTTAAATATATTTTATATAGTTTTCAATTTATATTTTCAATTTATCCTTATATATATCTTATGGTTTTAATAAATGCATTTCCTTTTATAAATATTTACATAACCTTAAAGAAAATGATTTTAAAAATTAAATTATACATTAATAAATAAACACATATATATCTTATATGTACATAAGTTTTAAAATATAGAATTTAACTTAATTAGCTTTAAACAACTTTGAAAATTATTTATATCAAACTCAAAATATAACTTTCAAAATATATATTACATATATATATATATATATATATATATATATATTAAGATTAGAAAACAAATTTTATTAATCTTAAAATATAGAGTATTTAAATTCAATTTATTTTCTAAATATTTATTTTAAGTTTTAAATTCAAAATTCAATTAAAAATCAATTTGTATACATATATATAAATAAGCAACATATATTATTTATTTTGGAAATTTTCAAATTCAAATTTCAAATTACAATCTATTTATATAAATAAACAAGCACATATCTTATTTAATTTGAAAAATTCAAATTAATTCATAATTTAATCTAAAATTTTATAGTAATTACCAAATTAAATTTGACTCAAAACCGAGATCGTTACCGATTCCCCCTTAAGAAAATTTCGTCCTCGAAATTTTCTAGACAGGGAGACAAACAAAGAACAGATAAAGAAATGTTTTACCAGATCAAGCTGAATATTTATTCTATATTTGGCTTACCAAATCAGAATATCATCGATAAGTATGAGATCAAACTCATTCAACACTTCACGAAATACTCGGGTTATCCGGTCTACGAAATATGCAAGGGCATTGGTTAGTTCGAAGGGATAGCTAACCATTCGTAGAATGTATCAAGACTCGTAGGAATAGACAAACAGATACAATTCAACTTAATCATATTTTGTTAATTTATTTCAAATAAAATTTCAAATTCATTAAAGTTAAAATGAAAAGCTGATAGAAAACTGATGACGAGAATGCGAGATAGGTACTTATCTATAACATAAACAAAGATTCGCAGGGCCATCACCACACCAAAGCTTCTTCTTGGAGCTGCCACGAAGCCTTCAAAGAATTGATATCGGATGATGATCAAAAGAGATTGATGGGAAAAGATTGTTTCTTGTTGTTGTAGGGTATCGACCATTTGAAGTGGTACTCCCCTGTTCCTATCTTGTCCTCTTCTTGCACTCATAGTCACTATCAGTGAATAGTAAGAGAATTTATTGAGGCATACAGACAGATATCTTAGGGATATACTCATTCTAGGGCATTTATATCCCTATCTCTAATGAGTCACCTAATGTGTTTTACTCCTGAGATAAAGTTCTTACTCAACCTTCAGCTCTGATACCAAATCTAACGACCCTGACTCAATCTTCGAAAATTGACAACCAATACATCACCCGTATTAGAATGTTGCAGATTCAAACATTGAGTCTGGTTTGCCGGAGCTAATAACAACATTAGGTGATAACAATACAGCGGAAATAGAAATGAAATTTTATTAATACACAATATTCGATACAACAATGATACACATGAAATGTTCAACATTATCAGAGATACAAGACAACAGCGGAAGAACAAAGCAACAGCAGCGGAAAGATAATGTCTTCAATGCCAAGCTCCAAAGATTCCAACCCAGAAACTCGAACCACCATCATGCTGAACTTGAAACACAATGCGATCACCAAAATCCAAAGACTCCAAAGATTGTAAAAAGCTACACCTACTATTTGATTATCTGAAAACTACACTTTAGGCTGTCCATGTGGAAAATAGTAGGCACCCAGAGTTTAGAAAGGGAAAAAACTCTAGGTCAGTCAAGGAACTGGTGTGAGCAAACAAAAACAATTTTTTAAACAAAAACAAACAAAAAGAATTTGAAATTAAATTCGCTATGCTTTTTGGAAAATGAAACTACCATAAGGCCTCCCGCCACACACACAATGCAAGTGCACACTTGGAGAAGATTTGTCCTTATGATAGTCAAACATGCTGGATAAGCAAAAATCCTTTTGATATTATTATTAGTGCATAGTGTAGAAAATATTTTGAAAGAATAATATTAATCTTAGCCAGCATACGTACCATTATAATATGCCTACTATAGTTACCATGTTAGATGGCAGGTTCTACAACTAAAACCGTACAGGGCTCGTATTGGATGATTAGATTTCCAAAAAATGGTTAGCCAAAGGAACTTCCTCACCGAATGGGTACGCCTCTGGAGGGACGCCCCAAGAACCTAACTGCTCTCTGTCAATACAAGGCCAGGTTACCTCTGTAACTAGGTAACTAACTGCCATGAGTATGCCTTCACCCGGTCGTCACCGACCTTTATCCGAGAGATCTCAACACCAACAAATTGCAACAACCACATAAGTTAAATATCTGGGTTCCATACCATGATACCACTTTTTATCCAGAAGGAAATGCACATACCCTAAAGGGTGCGACCCTCATAACCTTGTTGCATTCTTCCTGTTTTGACCATTTCCGGGATGTAAGGTCCGACGAGGTCTCGTCCACAAAGCTATGCTTTTCACAAAAGCCATGTTTTGATCAAAAAATGATCAGCAGCACTTAGCATGCCACATTACCAAAATTGGGAATATATCACTAGTAACCATCAACCACATAACCTCTGAGTTCGTACATCTCAGAGAAGGGTGTTAAGCTAAGAGAATAAATTCTCCGCCATCAAACAGAAATGTATTTGATAGAAACCAGCTTTACATCTCAAAGTGTAACGTCAGACACTATCCATAAAGTTCGTTCTGGGTTCGAACGAAACCGAAGGCACTTCAAATGAAGCCCTTGCAAATCCGGATAATCCATAATCACGTCCGGACTTCCCATCACATAAGGAAATCTCTATACTGGGGCCATTCGGTGCAGAGACATTCGACAGGTAATCCATTCGTTTTCGAAAATACCCGATCTTCACCACCGTCTTCAATGCTACCCATTTCATCGTATCACTATTCGGAATGGGTTTTATGACATAAAGTCCTCTCCCGGCTAAACTGAATAATAAGAGCAAATTTTTAAAACAATATGGATATATTGGGATCTCAGTTAAGTCACAACTTTCAACACTTGTTTCCCAAAACCTTTCATTTTGAATGGTTATAACAATTTTCCCCTTTTAATCTTTTAAACAAAAGATTCACCCTTTAAGATCACCTTCAATTTGAAACAAGTTTCACCAATCTTTCACAAAGATACATTCATAGCTTTCAAAACTATTTTCAATTTGTTTCACCCATAACTTGAAAATCTTTTTAACAACAACTGGAAATCCTTTCCTTATATGAAAGCAATTATCATTTAAAAACAAACGCTTTATGTTCCAGGAATAACCGATTATATTTACTCAAGTTATAGCCTTTCAAAGTATACATTGGAAAATCAGCGAACTACCGTATTCTCGGCAAGTTCTATTTGAATTAAATTCAAATCTCCAAAAAAATTATTTAATATACTTCAAAAATGATTTAAAATCCACATGTATATATTGTATAACTTATATAACCCTTTCAAACCATAGGTTCCAAAATAATTTCAAAACAAGACATAGTATATTCAAACTAAATTTAGATTTCAAAACTTCCTTTTCAAAAGCTTTTCATATTCAACTCAATTTTACTTCCGAACCAATTGGATTCAAAATTCAACTTTTAAAACCGTTTCATCATTTTGAATTAAATTCAAAACAACCGTGACTTAATCAATTTCCCGTGAAATCCATATTTGTGCGCGTATGGTGTGGTCCAGGGGTTTTGCACACAACAATACAATATCACAACCATCATCAATTCAAGCACAGCAATATCGATAAGCGGTATAATCTTATAATGCTTATCTTTCATTCACAAATAAATATATAAATTCATCACAGATTAATAAATCACAGTTCACAGCTCAAATCACACAATTCTTATCACAGAACATCATACATCAAAGATATCAATCAATTCAAAGCACTCAATACAATTCAATCATCCGTAAGCAAATTAATTAATCACCTGATTATAATTAATTTAAACCAGATTAATTGCTTACTAATCCTGGTTAATTAACATTAATTAATTACAAACCATTGGCTATTATTTTAATTAATTAATGAAATTAATTTAGTCACCCTTAATTATCCAACTTAATTAATTATCCTTAATTAATTAATTAATTACCCTTAATTAATCACACAAATTAATCATCCACAAGCTAATTAATTAACCCTCAATTAATAACATTAAGTAATTATCTTTCAATCCTAAATTAATTAGCCTTTAATCATAAATTAATTCACCTTTAATCATTAATTAATTTCCTTTAATGATTAATCTGTAAATCTTAATTAACAAATCAATCAACCTTTAATCATTATTTAATTAACCCTTGATCATTAAATAATTAACCTTTAATTAGTTTTAATTAATTAATTAATCATACTAATAAATTAACCTTCAAATAATCACCTTAATTAATTAATCACATTATTAAATTAATCACCTTAATTTATTATCCTTTAATTAATTACTTTAATTAACCTTTAATTTCTTACATTAATTAATTATATCAATTTAATGACCCTTAATTAATTATCCATTAATTTCTTAAGATCTTAATTAATTAAAAGACAAACATTTTATCTTAATTAATTACTTTAATTATCATTAAAACCTTTTTAATGATTTTTGAAAATAAATCATTGTTAATACATTAATTAACTTAAGACCTTTATGTTAAATTAATGATTTGAAAACATTTCAATTTCTTAATTACTTACTTAATTACAAAAATTAAGTTTATTTAAAATAAGCTTTAAAATAAGGTTATATATATATATATTAAACATTTTAAACTTAAAATAATTTGTTTTAAGATCTTAATTAATCCCAACTTAAATCAACATTTATTATTTAAAAAGAAATGGGTTAAAAAATAGTTTAAACTTGACCAAGTTTAAAATTTTAAAAATAGTTATTACCCATAGTTCCCAGATCCGAGTTAAACAAACGAAATCCGGAACCAAACACCAATTTTCCCGAGCTCATCTTCGAGTAATCTACGGCCTTCCCTTTGCTTCGAGTCAAACCCTCGTTTTCCCGTGTCCATCCCCGAGTAACCTCTTCTTCATCAATCACTACAACTTCCAAATATATGACTGGTAACCGTGTACATGCACGATCAATCGGCCTCCCTCCGACCGACCTCGCTACCATCAGCAAGTCATCGTTGATCATCACTACCAAATCGACTACCCAGATCGATGAACTCGTGCCAAAATTGAGATCGAGCCCATCAACACCTTTCTAGAACCTAACTCGTTCGCTAAATTCCCCTCGCTTCGCGGCTTCAAGCCACCAGCGACCGCGTGATTCTGACCAGAGCAGCGCCACTCGTCAATGCATCGATCCTCCCTGGTGCGATCACCTTTAATCCACCATCGACGACGAATTTGCTTTGCAAACCTAGACTAACAAAACCATTCCTAAAACCCTATTTCCCATCGTATCATCATCAACGATGTTTAGAAAAATAAAATTCCATTTTCCTCCAATCTGCATCATCCCAACTACCTTCTTCATCTATCACGATCCATAATTCGTCATCGATCACCAGAGATTGACGAAAATGCAAATCTCGTTCATCTCACGATTTCTCACGATTTACTAATCGAAAAATCTTGAAATGATTCTCTAAAATCATTATTTTCAAATTCAAACTTGGTTATGTAATCAAATTATGAAATTAAAACGTTTGATTTTTCTGTTTTTAAAAAGTTTCACTATTCTTCCTTCTTCCCGTTAAAATACTTGATAACTATACTTTTAAACATTTTAAAAATAAGTTTTTTTCATTACAAACAGATTTCTTTCAGAAATCATAACCTAAAATTTGATGGTTGAAACGAAATTGATTTTTTTCTTTTAGTGGATTATAGCCTGTAGAACAACAAAGAACTGTACATGCATAAACACAAACATGCATACATCAATTCACAGATATATATATATATATATGCAGATATATTTACATTCATACAACATTTCCAAGTCGTCGTCATCACAGGCATAAGAAATCAAGATGATTTGGTTTAAAAGTTTGCTCATCTGGATATTGTTTTGAACATAAAGCAGGCTTTGAGCCTGGAAATGGCTCTTGGCTTGAAAATTTTCTTGTTCTAATTGAATTTGAACCTTGATTCACTTGTGGTTGATTCTGAACTTGTTTAATCAAATTTTCTTCTCGGGTTGAAGATTTGAAAATTGGAAATTTGTTGTTGTTCCAATCTTTGATCTACTTTGTTTTGCCAGTAGAATTTGAACTTGTTTTTTTATCAGGTTGAAGATTGGAAGAACTTGTTTTGATTTCTTTTATCTAGTTTTTGTTTCCAGATTTTTTGTTTTCTTTGTATTTTAGTTTTCCAAGTTTGAACATTTGTGAAAGTGAGATAGAAAAGAAATTGAAAGATAAGAGGAGTAGACGTATATGTATCCTTAAAATCCTCTTTATTATTAAAAAATGAAAATAAAACTTAAAAACATGACATATGTTAATATTGCATACTAAGTGGTTTACACTTGTATTCTCAAGTAATATGACGCTTACACATATTTAATAAGATGATAAGATGATTACACTTGTAAATATGCATGCATTAATGTTTAAATATATTTTTATATAATTTTCTGTATATATTTTCAATTTATCCTTATATATATATATATATATATATATATATCTTATGGTTTTAACAAATGCATTTCCTTTTATAAATATTTATATAACCTTAAAGAAAATGATTTTAAAAATTAAATTATATATTAATAGATAAACACATATATATCTTATATGTACATAAGTTTTAAAATATAGAATTTAACATAATTGGCTTTAAACAACTTTTGAAAATTATTTATTTTAAATTCAAAATATAACTTTCAAAATATATATTACATATATATATATATTACAATTAGAAAACAAATTTTGTTAATCATAAAATAAGGAGAATCTAAATTCAATTTATTTTCTAAAATATTTACTTTTAAGTTTCAAATTCAAAATTTAATTAAAAATTAATTTGTATACATATATATAAATAAGCAACATATATTATTTATTTTGGAAAATTTCAGATTCAAATTTCAAATTACAATCTATTTATATATATAAACAAGCACATATCTTATTTAATTTGAAAAATTCAAATTAATTAACAATTTAATCCAAAATTTTATATTAACCGAATTAAATTTAACTCAAAACTGGGATCGTTACAAGTACCGAATATGTCATCACCCCAGTTGTTTTGCAAACCTTTTTATTGAGATCTCATGCACAACCAATCCATAGATATGTAGATGTATCTTCAAAGTTAATGACACACCCTAGTGGGAGCGACCCACTTAGCGATGCTGCATCTCACCTGATTTTGGTTATCCCAGATTGATGAGGCTTGAGGCTACGCTTACCTTTTGAGTAGCAATCCCACTTGGAATGCTAACATTGCCTTCCAAACAGTAATGCAGTGCCAGCATTTATATATACAAGTTGTTTAGGATAAGGACAAACCAAAGGCACTACTTCTGTTACATCCATTTTGGAATCACCCTCAAGACTAGTAGCAAGTAACCATTGCACTTTAATGCTCCGTCTTCGATTTCACATTCTTCAAGATGTCTTCAGTTCGATTGGGTTGGATCGAAATGGTTTTCAGATAACATATTTGATCCCGGTCTCTTTGAAACAACTTTCGATAATTTTCGGGTAAACTCAGCCTTGGTTCTTTAGGATATAAACAGAAAACGATAAGAGTGGAGTTCACCTCCTAACTGTTTGTGTATGGATTTCTTTATCATTTATCCTAGCAGAATGAAACGAGATTTATACGCATAGTACAACATCAGTGGGGATGATTGTGCCATATAACTCATGTGTTTCTCCTAGATATTTCCAAAGTTACGTTTAGGTCCAGATTTGATAGCTGGTTATTCAGCTATCAAATAAACAATCAATCAATATTGATTTGATTCCATATAGGATCCACTAAGCCTTTATTAATTAATTTTTAATTAACTGAAACATTTTTAAAAACTTGATGAAGATCTTTTTAAAATACTATTCCCAAAACTCTTTACATTCCTTTTATACTTGAAAGAAAATATTTATATACTTATCTCAACGATATAAGTATGTTTACCAAATTTTACAAAATTTTCCTTCTTTTCAAATTCTATATTAAATGTCCAAGAAATTTCCTTTTCAAAACATCACTTACTATAAACCATTCACTTTATAAAACCCATTCACTTGTTCTTTATAAAAATTCTTTTTATAAATTCACTTTATATTTCAAACCTCCTTATAAATCTTCAAACTAGATTTAAGTTCTTTCTAAAATCTCTAAAATAATTTATAATATCTATTTCCACGTATAAAAGTCCTTTTAAATTATCAAATATCATTTACAAAATCTCATTTTAAATCACTTTAAATAAACCTTTTTATTTAGTGAAACCCTTTTATTTGAACAAGTTATTATTTATAAATACATTATAAAATAATTATATAACATGAAAATCATTTATAACTTTAAAACCCCGGACTGATTAAAGAATTTAAGTTAATTTAAAATCATATTTCATAAATTCAAAAAGAGGATTATCAATCCCAATGGTACTAATTTAAGTTACCATTTTATTTCAATTTCACTCTCAAGTCATTCAAAAATTTATTTACTTAAGTCAACATATATGTAAATACACTTCATATTCAAATCAGGAAATAATATGTTAATATAAACTAACCAGTATAAACATGTCCATATAACATAATAGCAGGATGGGGATTTGTTCTGCTAAATAGATGCCCAAACAATCCCAATAATTTATAGTAAAACAGAGATTTATTCTGCTAACATATGTCCAAACAATCAAACTTTATATATTATAACTCATTCATAGTTATACAGTTTCTTAATGGTATCGACACTGGAATCCCTTGAATTCAAAACTATCATTGAATAAGAAGTTCCTTTAAAATAGTTTGATTTTTAGAAAAACAAAGGAGTTAGGACATTAAAACTTTTTTTAAATAATTAATCATAAGTTAAATCCTTATTTAAATTATAATTAATCTTACTTGAACCTTAACTTAATTTAAATAGATAATTAAACAATTATTAGCTATTAATTAAACCCTAATTAATCCTTTGTTAATTATTTAAAAATTAAGTAAACCTCCATTAATAATTAAATATTAATTAACCTCAATTAATTGATTAAATAATTTTTTGATTAAAACTTAAATAATAAATTAAACCTTTAATAAAAAATTTACTTTAAAAGTTAACCTTAATTAATTTATCACTAAAAATAGTTAACAGTTGATTAATTAAATAAATAAATAATTGACCTTATATTTGATTAATAATTAATTAAAAATAAATCTTGTATTTAACTCATAATAAATTTAGAATTAGTCTTGCTTAATCAAAAATTAATTAAAATTAATCTTACTTTTAAAATATAATTAATTAGCAGTTAATCTTCACTTAATTATAATTAATTAATATATTTAATATTTAATTAAGTATTAATTATCAAAACTGAATTAATTAAAAATTAATTAATAAATTATTAATTAACTTACTAAAACACCATTATTAAGTTTGTAAAACATTTTAAAGACATTTTTTTAAGTACGAAAGCTAAATTAAAAAAATTGACTTTTTAATCGAAACTGTACCCATAACGACTACCGCTATGAATACCATAACTTGAAAATGTTTTGACTTTGCTTATTGAAACCTCAACACATAAATACTTAAAAACTTATCATAAACATAGCATAAGAGTTTGCATAAAAAACAAAGCTGAAAACCTTGAAATGATTTTCAATTCCTTTAAACAATATACTAGTTTTTCCACAAAGAAATCCAATCGTCAATACCATATCAAAGTATCCACTTCCTTAGCATGACATCACATGCACATGCCTAAACATCCATAAACATATCACTATCATAGCATAAACCCAAAAATCACACCTTTATAATGAAACACAATGTTTTAGATTTCGATACACAAGTCAATATCCAAACCACAACTAGCAACATATACATATATTCAAACTATATAATATTCCAACCAAAAAACCATATTATTTCACCATCCAATACTAAATACATATAAAGGTAAAATTTTCCAAAAGTTAAATAATTTACTCACCAATAATCCTTTGAAAACTTGATACATTTTCGAATTTGGAAAGCTTGGAAAACCATGAAATCCACTCAAAAATAGGTCAACTTCGCCATTATTTTTGGACACGTATTTCTCGAATTTTGGGAAAGTGATCAATGGAAAAGTTTTGGAAAATTCTTTTCACTACGCTTTTATAAAACAAAACACTTAATTTTAGTTATTTTTAGGAAGATATAGCCCAAATAAGAAGGGCCATTTTCGGACTTGGATCTCTGAGTCCATAAACATATTTGGAAGAAATGCATTTTTGACATAGCTACACTTAAAATTTGAAATGTGGTACGAGTAAAAGCTGTAGCTATTGGAATTTCATACGGTTTTCAGAAACTAAAATCTCCATTTGGGCCGGAAATGAGGAAGATAGGATAGAAGGAAGAGGAGGTAAAATGTGAAGAAGGAAAGACTATTTATAAACAAGAAAAGAAAGGAATTACCTAAACACCCTTGTCATTTGCCTCCACTCACCTTCCACCACCTCACTACCTTGTCCCTCCTTACACTTCTAAGCCAACATGGATTTAATGCACAAAAGTACTTATGTCTACATATGTTTTCCTAAGCATCTTTACATTTAAATAAATATATATTTGTTTGAATCAAATAAAACTTATCTTACTTGTGAAAACACACACACACACACATGTGAAATGAAATCCTAAATTTAGTTAATGAATGTACATACATATGTTATTTTTATCACAACATTTTCAACAACTTTTAGTCAACAAAAAGTCAAAAAATTTGAAAAAAGAATCCGGTCACATTTTTGATTTTTCTTCGAACCAAATATTTTTAAAAAAAATTTATAAACTATTTCACCATCATTATTTATAATTTAAAAGAGCTTTATTTTCATTACAAAACCTATATATTGAATATTTAAAATTAATTAAATATTTGCCAATTAAAGGAGTGAAAATGCCCGGTTGTTACAGAATAAATAAGTGTTATTAGAGATTGTCTAAATGAAATAATAATGACTATTTATTACAAACAATTATCATTTAAGGAATATAGTAAATAAGCATATAATATGTGAATTAAATGCTAGAATGTAGTATGCTTTTCACAATGGGAAATTATATAGCCTTAATAGTAAGTTTAGAACAAGGATGATCTAGTGGGCTTAGCCCAACATTTAGGCTTAGGATGATTGGTTTTAGAATGGGTTAGGATGCGAGGTCAGTAGAGTTGCACAACAGAGTTATGCCATTCACCCAGATGCTACCTGCAGTTATGTGTACTTACTATGGATATGGGACATCTCCAACCATAGGACCCGTAGGGAAGGAATATGCGTTGTGGATAAGTAGAGGAAAATATATCAATGTTCATTTCGGATTTGAAGTATTAAATGGTCTAGTACTTTTAAGAAAATGAGGTCTACTTCATTTCTAATAAGAGGCATTAAGTAACTGAAAGAGGCATTTTCCTTGACTTACATTAGGTTAGTATAAATGTGATTTGACAGTGGAAGGTCGGCAAGGTATGTTAGTATTATTGTTGGACCGGTATTGAGTATTAGGGCTAACATATAGGCTATGACCACCAATGGTCCTAAGTAGTCGGTAACAAGGACTCAGGTTATGTGCTGATCGATTTCGCTTTCGACTAGTGTAGAATCCATATGGGGTATGAATAGACCTCAAAGTTCAGTTAATTAGTTGTTTATTTGTCGAAAGTGGGCTATTAACCCTTAGATGAGTCTTTGAGAAGCGTTAATAATACGGCAATTAAATTATAAAGTTATATATATGGGTCGTTGATCTTTGTAGCTAGGATCGATTGACTAGCGTTTGCATCACGGAGGTCCCACTTTAGGATTGAGGTATTAAATGGTCTTTTGGTTTGCCTCCTTCCTATTTAAGAAGTATTATGTGGTCAGGGTTTGTGGGTAGTACAACGTAGATGTACATATATGTGTGTGTGTGCGTCTCTTTGTGTGTATATGTACGTGCGTGTGTGTGTGCATGCGCGCCTATAATTATACCTCGGAGGAGATAGGCATATCATAAGCCCACACAGAACTGAAAGGATTAGCCCTAAATAATAAACATAATAGTTAAATGGAAATCAATTGGCATAAATTAATATATAGGTAAAGTGCGTAATTTTTCAGTCACCAAAACGTTGTTCTGACCCCCTCTTCATTAGAACCCATAGGATAGGAATAGAGGGACAAGTACTGGTGCAAGACAGGAACTGCAGATGGTGGAGTCTTCTCTTTTATGCTCAACACTGACAAGGTGACTAGATATCCAAGAAATAATATGTATTCCAAGGTACTATCCTTAGTCGGTGTATATGTTATATTATATTTCTCTATTCTGCTATGAGCTTGTATTGATCGCTCTCTGATACGCTTATATTTCTTATATGTCACCTAAAATCCACAATCTATAACCTAATGGACTTAGGTTTTGATTTAGTCGAAACCTAGGCCCAATAAGGTGAAGGTTGTTACAAGTCATGTCCGGAGAGACAAGGCGATGACCATAAGGAGTAACTCCCCTCACCGAAGAGTGAGTGGGTGGACTTGCTTGGACGTTGAGTCCCATCATCGAAAAGTGAGAAGATTGGACTCAACATGGATCCAGAGAGATCAAACCTTAGATTGGATGTGGAACGATCCAGAGAGATCGAATCCTAGATCAGATGATAAACGATCCGAAGAGATTGATCCCTAGATTGGACGTTGAATGATTCAAAGAGAAATCAGACCCTAGATTGGATTGGACCCCAGAATGAACGTTGACTTGACCTTGGGATTTTAATACCTTGTGAGTAAATTAGGATACATAAATCACGGACGAACATAGGACTATTTCGATATGTGATATGATAACTCTGAATGAAAACTTACCGATTATGATCTATGATCAACATTCAAGAAAAGAATAAGTCCTTACCTATGATGATTTCAAATGACCTTTGATTTGTAGGTGAATCCAAAAGAACTGGATGATTCAGCACGATCGAAATCAATAGATCGCTGAAGAGCTCGACTACCAGAGATAGACTACTATTGAAACTTATTCTCAAGCGAAGCATGCCTTATATTCATAAGGCATACTTTTGGAGGCAAGTTTACGGATAAAATTCCCACGGTGATGGAACAGACTCAAAATAGATATATAAGACTAAAGAATGATGAAGGAATGACTCCAAAGACTATAAAAACATCAGGAACCGTGAACGAAAGGAGCACAAGGATATTGGAAGAACTTGGGCAATAAGTATCATATTGTGCCAACATAAATAGCTTGGTATCGAGAAGATTTTGGGAATGACTTGGCCAAGCTTAAGGGGAGAAGAATCGAGTCATGAGAAAAGAATTGGAAAAATAATCAAAAAACCCGGTCAACAAAAATGGGTCAGCGCCGTGTTTTCTTTCTTTCTAGGGAATCATGGATTTCGCCTTGATCTTCATACTTGGATATTCGAATATTGGAGTTGTGACGTATTCAAACCTAGATGGCGAGATCTACGTTGGATTTTTCCTATAAATATGAAGCAACTTGCAACTAGAAAAACAATTGGCATGTTTGAGATTTAAGTTCTATATACTTCAACCCTTTCTCTTCAATACTCACTCAAATTCAAGATCGATTGTGGCTAGTTTTGAGTTGCATTTCTTTGAATTCGATAGAAAATCAAAAAGATAATAAGATTTAAGCGGACTTAGGCCTCAAATTTGCCGAACTGCTATAAAAGTTCCTTGTATGTCCTTATTTCCTTCCTATATTTGCTTATTTGATTTGGATTTATTTATTTAGGGGAATTGTGCCATTTTCTGCCGTAATAGCTCCACATGATGCCCTGGTTGTTTGTTCCTCCCGCCTATATTTTGGGTCGGGCTTGGTCAGCAAAGCTCCTTCTCCTCTGTTTCGACCTCCTCATATCCGTACTTGCCTTTCTCATCCAGGAATAGATCCTGACTCGATCTCTATGTCGCATCGTGCTTTACAATTCAGCACCACCATCGCGTACTCCTCCTGTTCAAATTAGCCATCTCACAAATATTTAGGGTTTGTGAAGGAGGATATGGATCTAGAGTGATTTAGGGATTTGTAAGAAAATGAAAAGAATGGAACGACAAAGAAGAGGAAAGAGGGAAATAATTCGAAGAAGAGGCGGACAAGAAAACAATTAGGGGAGCCATTATTGTAAAAGTGTAACATGTTTATCCCTTCTCTAAATAAAACAAATTAAACCGAACAATAATACAATGAAATAGTGTGCTATCTATTGGCATTATAAAAAACAACTTTTCATGTAGTGCTCTCAGGCGGAAAATCCAAAATCCTTCGTATGACCACTTTCGGGAAAGCTAAATTATCATTGGAATCTAGTAGAAGAGATTTCAAACCCCAATTTAGCTCCTATCATAAGTTATAGGCCTTATAAGATTTCTGGGGTCAAAACTGTTAGATAAAATTCTAAAAATGTCCTTAGTAGTCATTTTCCAAAACTATAGAGTCGTACGACCTCAGACGAATTAAATAATAATATCTTATGATCCTACAATATGCAAAATATCGGTTGTTACACTTCAATCTGCTTTGATTAGCTTTTCTTCCTCTATACTTCACGAAACTGCAAAAATTTCTCAATATAACTCCTAAAGAACACTTCAACGGATTCAATTTATTACATGCTTCTGAAGCACATTAGACATTTCCGACTGATATTCTATGTTGTACATCGATCTTCTTGACTTTACCAACATATTGCCCACGTACACCAACATCTTCCATTTGATTTGTTCCAAAAACATTTTGTTGACAAGTTCCTAGTATGTAGCACTAATGTTATTCAAACCGAATAATGTTACTTTGGAGCAATGCAATCCTAGGTCTGTAACAAAACTTATATGCTCCTGATACAGAACATGCATTGCAGTTTGATTATAGTTGGAGTAAACATCCATAAAAGATAACAATTTTTTTCCAGTGGTTTCATCCACTAGTTGGTTTATCCGCAGAAATGGAAAGTAGTCTTCCAAGCATGCCTTATTCAAGTCCTAATAATCGATTCATGTCCGCCATCTACCTCGCTTCCTAACAATTTGGGGATTGCTATCCAGTCGAGGTAGAGCAATTCAGGGATGGACTTGTTTGTTAACAACCTATCCACTTCTTCCTTAAGTGCAACAGAGCGCTCAGGTTCTGTATGGAAAATATTTCATGATTGGTCTGTGTTGGTGATTGGTTTTATTATTTATCTTGACTCATGCTGATATGTAATCGGTGAATTCAGGTGACATGCACATTTCGGGAAAACATCATAATATGTTGGTATTATAACATTATTTTTCCCAATTCCAAGCACCTGGATAGCCAAGACTATATCTTCATAAGGAACCAACGTTAGTAAGTTCATGGTTGCTTGATATTGTGGATGACTAAAAAATACTTGATAGGCCCATGATGTTAAACCTATGTAGATGAAGAAACCTAAGCATAAGAAGAACATTAAGATCATCTTGAACATGATTCTGAAGAGTCTCGGACGGAGTCAAAGTGCTTGATATTATCAACTAAATATCTTTTCCAATATGATCTAAGATACTAATGTTGGATAATATTTTTCGGTACTAATGGGTTTCGACAGTTGAAATAATGGTAGCGATGGTAAAATAGAAAAGTAGTTTGCTCGAGGCACATTGTAATAAACATTGTTCCTTAAAACGGTATTTTCCTCGTGTTATTATTCAATCAAACAAGTGAATATGCCAAGTTACGACAAATTCTTTCCCACGATACAATGAAACTCACGACATATATATGTGTAATTGATTAAGTTGACATAAAAAATGTCAATTAATTCCATCCTAAAAATAAATAATGGGTAAAAGTATCGAGTTGTAATTTGTACTATTATAAACCCAATATAATTCTTCTAATTTAAGAAAAAAAGAGCAAGACAATTGAGAGAAATAGTATATAATTTGGAGTTTTCATATGTATTTTCTCAAACTAAAATAAGACTTATATATTGGCGATTGAGGAGGGTGACAAACGCGCCTCCCTTTGGTGAATCTTTTTCCAAAAATGATCGTTAAACATGAAAAGACACTTTGATCACTCAACCAATTATAAGGAACTATTCATGTATTATAAAGACCGATCGATCAATCATCTCCTTTTTTACATATTTGCAATCCATCGGTTGACTACTAAAAATAACCGACTGATCAGTTATTGCCATTTGGCATTTCTCAGTCTTTTTAGTATAGTCTTTGTCCATAAAGCACACTCAATTATTGCTCTCCATCCAAAAAATTTACTTTGATCCTAATCCCACTACAAAAAAAAGTCTTTTACAACTGTCAAAAATAGTTGTAATTGGCATTTTACAATGTTTTTTGAAACGTCGTCTTACTTCAGTTGTAATAGGTTCGATGTCTATTACAACTATTTGAAAAGGTTGCGAGCAAACGTTCTAAAAAAGCTTATTACAACGTTCTTTGTCATTGTAATAAAGTTTACTACAACTATTATTGTTAGTTGTAATAAAATGTTTTACAACATCTTTAAAACGTTGTAATAGAATGATTTACAACTAATATTCATAGTTGTGAAAGTTTATTAAACAGTTTGTAAAAGTTGTAAAATTTAATTTTATCACTATTTAAAATCGTCGTGGTACATATTTTACAACTTTTTTAAATCATTGTGAATTATGCAGTACTATTTTTTTCCAATACTTTTACAATAGGTATTTCAACCTTTTCTCAATCCGCTACCTACCATACGCACATTACAGGCAAAATAATGATATATTTTTCAGTATTCAAATAAAATTCAACAATTCAATAATTGAACGTTTTTCCAAATTACTTCCATTCAAAATAAGTTAAAAGTTGTTCAAACACAAAATAAATTACATGTTCCAACACATAAAATACATCACATGTTCAAAACAAATAGTTTTCCACAAAAGATAACACAAGTTCGACCATATATGTACAAACAAAAAAGATAAACCACACCAAACCACAACGGTCCAATCAATAACAACGAAACCCTTAAATCAAGTAATCGTTGTTCCTACAGCTTGCTAAATAGTAGGATCAATAGATGCAAGCGTCTCTTGTTCCTTCAGCAACGACCTTCTTCCGTCAATTGAGTAGCTTGCATTTTTTTGAAACCTGTAGATTATGTGCCTTGTTTGAGAAATTAGTGCTACCATGTTGTGATTGCGAAATTGTAATCTATCAGTACAAATTTGGTTATGTTGCTTCTCTTAGTTTTATGTAACCTTTTTAAGTACAAAGTGAAAACAATTTCTTGGAGCATTCATGTAAAAAGACACAAGATCGTATGTTCCAAAACACGATTAGAAAAGAATCGCAGCTTTCTTGATCTAAGAGTTAGATTGGATCGCAACCCTTGCAAGTTGTATAATCTTAATTTTTCTGAAGAAATATTCATTCTCTGTGGTTTTAGCCATTCACATGATACTCTTCTTATCTATTACATGTTTCGTTTACAATTATCAACTACTTGTAAAAGTACGATTCTTTTTAAAGAAAACTTAGCTGTTATATGTATTAACTGCTTCAACCAGAGAATACCTGATTTGTTGATCGACTGTGAAATAAACAAACGGGGTCCCTGAATTCTGATATTTGCACTAAACAATTGTTTCTCAACTGATAAAAAATGGAGTGCCTTCACCAATCATTCTAGCATGACCCTAATTGTAATGTCAAGCACATGCTGCCTTGCATTTTTAGTAACGGCGAACCAATTGTTTTAAGAGATTTAAAACTTACGCAACCAATATTTTAATGCAAAATAAAAATTAATATAAAATTTCAACGTTTGATGTTTAAGTTAGAAAATTATGCTTCAACAATTGGTATTCTTCTTGTAGATAAGATGAAAAGTTAAATGGTTGATCTTTTTTAATTGACATCATATTATTGTTGTAATATACATTAATAATAGGGATGAATATTCTAAATATGAAAGGGCCTTATTGTAATCTGCACTGCATAAATAGTCTATAAATATGGAGCTTGATTGTATTGTAAATATATCTCTCAATTCAATAGAATTGTTCTCTCTCTAATTGCCTCCATTCTCTTTATTCTGTAACACGTTATCAGCACGAAGGAATGCGAATTAATTATTGACCTCAACCTGTTCACCTTCAAACTTTCCAACTTCTCAGCAAGTAATTAAATATTAATTACTCTGACCGTTTCTCTTCTGACCATTCCAATTCTAAGGCTATTTATATTCAAAATCCTATTGTATATATTAGTGCAGACGAGTCTTTTAGAATATATCTACATTCATTCTATTTCTTATTTCCTTTAAAACAGCAGGTAAAGGAATTGTTCTTGCATTTCTTTATAAACTCGTTACTTTTCCTCTCTCCAAAAAGGTAATTGTCAATATCATATTTTTTTTGATAAAGCTATCTAGTCAGCACATGCTAGTTTGGGGTTTGCTTCTATATTTTTCATGTCTTTTCTTGTATCACTCTTATTTTTATTCTTTGGCTTCTAAATTCAATATTATTATTTATTTTTTCCCCTTTGTGGATCTATTTCCAAATAAAATTCAAAAGTTTGGAATGAAATATACGCAAAAGCTGACTTTCCTTTCTTATTTGATAAATACATGAAAGTTGCAAGATCCAAATATTTGGTTTTGTTGATACAATTTATTTTCTGGTATAGTTGTTTGATACCATGAATGAAGACTTTCCATTTTTCTTCTTCTTTTTAGATGGAAACAAACAAATAGTGAATGCTGTTGTGGCGAATATATTCAACTTATGCAATTTATTTTATGAACAGTTCACAAAATGACAAACATCGCCAAGCTTGAATTTAAAGCTTTGGATATATCTGAAGACAACTACTTATCATGGATATTGGGTGCCGAGATTCATTTGCAATCTCAATGCTTAGAAAATGCCATTAAAAATGGCAATACTATGTCCCAGCAGGACAAAGCAAAGGCTCTAATATTTTTAAGACGTCATATCCATGACGATCTAAAAACAGAATATTTGACTGAAAAAGACCCTCTCCACTTATGGAACTCCCTGAAGGAGCGTTATGACCACCAGAAGATGGTCATACT
Organism: Allium cepa; assembly: GCA_030765085.1. Classification (NCBI taxonomy): domain Eukaryota; kingdom Viridiplantae; phylum Streptophyta; class Magnoliopsida; order Asparagales; family Amaryllidaceae; genus Allium; species Allium cepa. The sequence continues at coordinate 271,796,821 of CM060944.1, forward strand.
TCCACACACTAGGCAAGAGTGGTCGAACCTGAGGTTTCAGGACTTTAAGTCCGTAAGAGAATATAATTCTGCAATGTTTAGAATCACTTCTAAACTAAAAGTATATGGAGAAAAGGTGGATGACGCACAATTGCTTGAAAAGACTTTTTCAACATTTCATGCCTCGAATATACTCCTGTAGCAGCAATATCGAGAGCGTCATTTTACAAAATATTCTGAACTCATAGAATGCTTACTAATTGCTAAACAAAATAATGAATTGCTTATAAAAAATCATTCCTCAAGGCCAACTGGTTCAACTGCATTACCTGAAGTTAATGCTAATTTTGCGCACTCTAGAAGAGGTAGGGGTCGTGGTCGAGGTAGAGGACATGGTCGTAGACGTGGATATAACTCTAGCAGAGGTGGTTATGGTGGTTTTAAAGGTAACAAAACCACCAACTTTAAAAAGCAACAAAAGAAAATTGAGCCTATAAAGAACAATGTTTCAGCTTCAGAAAATAAAAGGCATTATGAGGAAATTTGTTATAGATGTGGACGATCTGGTCACTGGTCACGTACATGTAGATCATCAAAGAAAACAGTTGAAGAATATCATCGCTCGAAGAATATTGAGGCAAATAATGCCGAAAAGTTACCTGAAAACACTAACCTGAAGTTAGATGATTTCTTCGAAGATGACAATGGAAATTTCATTAGTGATGAAAATCTAAGTGCAATGATCAATGATATGACCGAGTTGATCAATTACAAATGACTTGTAGTTTGTTATGTGACTTTCGTTTTATTTCATTAGCTTGCATCAATAAATCAGTTTGAAGTTTGTGTTCATTTAATTATATTTCCCTTTGCAGTACTAGTAATGTATAATGTGGATGTTGTTTTTAATCAATAGCCTATTTTAATCATATTACTTTGTTTGTTTACATTACATTTATTTATGCATACAAATTTTTAATGAATGACTAACCATTGTCTTTAATTCTTAAGGTATGGAACGCCATTTGGGTGATGATATATGCTTACTAGATAGTGCAACTACTCATACAATTTTGAAAAACCAGAAGTTTTTCTCTGAACTATCTAAAAATTTCTCAACTAAAGTCTCCACTATAGCTGGATCTGCTAATATAATTGACGGGTCCGGAAGAGCCCATATAATATTACCAAATGGTACGCATATCTTTATTCTGAATGCATTATACTCAAGCAACTCTAAATGAAATTTGCTGAGTTTCAAAGATATAAGAATGAATGGATACTATATTGAAACTATAAATGAAAACAACAAAGAATATCTTTGTATTATTTCTAGAATTGAAAGCCATAAGCTTATCCTAGAAAAATTTGGTACAATTTTAACTGGTTTATATTTTACAAAAATTGGCATACTTGAATCTCACTCTTTAAATATGAGCCAGAAGCTCACAAATACAAAGACATTGATTCTTTGGCATGATCGCTTGGGTCATCCTGGATCAACCATGATGCGTAAAATTGCCAAAATCACAAACGGACATGATTTATCAAACCAATTGAATTTACCAAGTGATTACTTATGTGCCCCATTTGCACAAGGAAAATTAATCACTCGACCTTCATATAGTAAAATCACTTCTGAATCTCCAACATTTTTACAAAGAATTCAAGGTGATATATGTGGCCCAATCCACCCTGAATGTGGACCATTCAAATATTTTATGGTATTGATTGATGCATCAACTCGTTGGTCACATGTCTGTTTACTTTCTACAAGAAATTTGACATTTGGCAAGCTACTTGCTCAAATAATAAAATTGAGAGCACACATCCCTGATCATCAAATTAAATCGATTCGACTAGATAATGCTGGAGAATTTACTTCTCAAGTATTTGATGATTACTGTCTATCATTGGGGATTGAAATTGAACATCCAGTAGCTCACGTTCATACTCAAAATGGTCTAGCAGAATCATTAATTAAGCGCTTGCAACTTATTGCAAGACCATTGCTTATGCAATCAAAACTACCCGTTTCAGCTTGGGGGCATGCAATTTTGCATGCATCGAAATTGGTTAAAATTAGACCAACAGCTTATCATCAGCTTTCACCATCACAGCTCTTAACTGGATTTCAACCAAATATTTCACATTTACGAAAATTTGGTTGTGCTGTGCATATACCTATTAATCCCCCACTTCGTACTAAAATGGGTCCTCAACGACGGTTGGGAATTTATGTGGGATTTGATTCCCCATCGATAATTCGTTACCTTCAACCTCTTACAGGTGATGTCTTCACTGCAAGATTTTCAGACTGTAAATTTGATGAGACAATCTTCCCGCCGTTAGGGGGAGAAAAGACCGTTCCAGTAGAACGGCGTGAAATATCATGGAATAATCCATCTATGTCTTATTTGGATCCACGTACTAAACAATGCAAATATGAGGTACAAAGAATTTTGCATATTCAAAATATTGCAAATCAACTGCCGGATGCATTTAGCGACACTGCAAAAATAACTAAATCTCACATTCTAGCAGCAAATGCACCAACAAAAATTGATGTCCCTGAAGGATCAAAAGTAAATATAGCAGCAAATGAATCTAAAGCAAGACAAAAACGTGGAAGGCCAATTGGTTCAAAAGACTTGGCGCCTAGAAAAAGAAAGTCTAATAAAAAATCATCAATTAAGGAACCTCCTGAAGAGGTTATAAATGATCAAAAAGATCACTCAAATGAAAATCCCAATTCTCCTAGAAGCGCGGAAGGAAACATTATCCCAGAAGAGATAAAAGAAGATTCCAACAATAAAATGGTACCTAATAATAATGAGATCTCAATATTTTATACGAACTACGGAGAAATATGGGATCGAAGTAAAATAATAATTGATGATGTATTCTCATTCGCAGTAGCTACTGAAATAATTGAAAGTCATGACCATAATGAGAATAATGAGAATGATGATAATGAACCAAATAGCATAAATGAATGTCGAAAAAGACACGATTGGCCAAAATGGAAAGATGATATCCAAGTGGAACTAGATTCACTTCAAAAACATGGTGTATTTGGTCCAATAGAAAAAACACCAGAAAATGTTAAACCAGTAGGTTATAAATGGGTATTCGTTAGAAAACGAAATGATAAAAATGAAGTCGTGAGGTACAAGGCACGACTTGTCGCACAAGGTTTCCTGTAGAGACCAGGTTTTGACTTTAAGGAAACTTACTCCCATGTCGTGGATGTCATAACATTCCGATATTTGATAAGCCTTGTAGTTTCTGAAAAACTCGATATAAGATTAACGGATGTTGTGACAGCTTATCTTTATGGTGATTAGATACCAACATTTACATGAAAATTCCAGATGGATATAAATTGCCTGAAGCAAAAGCAAAGTCCACGTACTCATTAAGACTAAGACGATCACTATATGGATTGAAACAATCTGGAAGGATGTGGTATAACCATCTTAGTAAATATTTGGTAAAAGAAGGATACAAAAACAATCTCATTTGTCCATGTGTCTTTATAAAGAAATCGGTAAAGGGATTTGCTATCTTAGCAGTTTATGTTGATGATATAAATTTGATTGGAACTCCAGAAGAGATTGATGAAACGATAAATTATTTAAAGAAAGAATTTGAAATTAAAGATCTTGGCAAAACTAAGCACTGTCTCGGTCTACAGATTGAGCATAGTACTAATGGCATATTAATCCATCAATCAAACTACATTGAGAAAATTCTAAAGCGTTTTCAAATGGATAAAGCATATCCACTTAGTACGCCAATGGTTGTTAGATCTTTGGATATTAAAAAGGACCCTTACTGCCCAAAAGAAGAAGATGAGAATGTGCTTGGCCCGGAAGTGCCATATCTTAGTGCCATTGGTGCATTATTATATTTGGCCCAATGCACAAGACCAGATATTGCATTTTCAGTAAATCTTCTAGTAAGATACAGTTCAGAACCAACGAAAAGACACTGGAATGGTATAAAACATATCATGAGATATCTTCGTGGAACGACAAATTTGGGTTTATTTTACTCTAACACAGGCAATAATCCAAATCTAGTTGGCTATGCTGATGCAGGTTATCTTTCTGACCCACATAAAGCAAGATCACAAACTGGATATGTATTCAATAACAGCAATGCAGCAATTTCATGACGATTTACAAAATAATCATTGGTAGCAACATCATCCAATCACTGTGAAATACTAGCACTACATGAAGCAAGTAAAGAATGTATTTGGCTAAGATCACTGATTGAGCATATTCAAAAAAGCTGCCAACTTCCATCAGTAACGGAAAGGTCAACCATTATTTATGAAGACAATGCAGCTTGTGTAGCTCAAATTCAAGCGGGTTACATTAAATGTGATAGGACGAAACACATTTCTCCTAAATTTATCTTCACACATGAGCTACAAAAGGATAATAAGATAGAAGTCAAACAAATCTGATCCCAAGAAAATCCAGCGGACTTACTCACAAAGGCGCTTCCAAAATTAACATTTCAGAAGATGGTGTACAAAATTGGTATGCGTCGGTCGCATCAACAAACTAATTGAATAATGCGTTATAATCCAGGGGGAGCATATGAAATACGCTATAATGTACTCTTTTTCCTTCACTAATATTTTTTCCCACTGGGTTTTTATTAGTAAGGTTTTAATGAGGCATTATCTTGATCCAGAAGAATCAAGCCTCGTAGTAACATTATAAAATATATGTTACTAAAAGATGAAATCATGTTGTACTCTTTTCCTTGTTTATGATTTTTTTTCCACTGGGTTTTTCATAACAAGGTTTTTAATGAGGCAATTACTCTTATCATCTTTACAAACGCATATTCAAGGGGGAGTGTTGTAATATACATTAATAATAGGGATGAATATGCTAAATATGAAAGGGCATTATTGTAATCTGCACTGCATAAGTAGTCTATAAATACGGAGCTTGATTGTATTGTAAATATTTCTCTCAATTCAATAGAATTGTTCTCTTCCTAATTGCCTCCATTCTCTTTATTCTGTAACAATTATACAATTATTTTAAATAATATAGCACTTTTTAGAAGATGCTATGAATTATTCAGGCCCGCTCGTATTATTTTTAATGCTTATTCGTAACGGTTGGTAACAGAGTCCAATTGTGGACGTCATAAACGTTAACATGAGGTCAAGTGACATTAAAAAGAAAAAAATAAAGCTCCAACTCCGATGAAGGTAGCAATTTTATGGGTGCATCTGACGTTATGAGAAAGTGACGTCAATCAAACAAAGAAGAATATTATTGATGTTTCATTTTTCTCATTTCTTTTCATAAATACATATACTTTTTCAAACTATATCTTTAAAGATTACGAGTGGACCATAGAAGGTTGAAGGAATATTGAATATGGAGGTGATGATGTAATATTTTTCAATAGAAACACCTTGTTAGAAATAGAGAATGAAAAGCAAGAAAATCAAATTCATCAATGCGTTTAGTTCTGTTTAATTTTGTCGCTCACGCAAATGTAACCATAGTTTTCACAGTTATAAGGGCCCCATTAATTAACCATCAAGTACATGGATGATTTCAAAGTAATTATTGGAGTTAATAATAAGATAAGAAGGTGATGTTTAGGAGGAACATCATATATTAAAAATGATCCTCTACCAGTGCATTCGAGCGCATATACAACGATAATGAGATCATGTACGAGTTCACCAAAGAGAAAACTAGGATTAACCACTTGCAACACGGAGCACTTGGACCATTCTTCCAGATTTCTCAAAATACATCAAGGGTAGGGCTTGACAAATCAAAACCTAGTATGGTCTTTTAACATGAGGGAAGAATCATTCGGTATTATATGAATAAACATATACTTGAGATGTATCAGTGCAAACGGATGCCCCTAGACATCATTTTCAATTTTCGTGCTCATAAGTCAGATATATTCAAGGGTTCTAAGCAAAAATTAAGTTATAGTCTTCCTGCTTCAATTTAACAGAATAATTAAGATCGTTAAAAGAACATTAGCAAGATCATCAGCCCTTAACCAGAAATAACAACAGCATGTCAACAATGCAATAAACAATATAAAAAATTGTGTAGTAGGGGAAATGAAGAGCATACCAGATTTTGGCAGAACGAAGAAATAAGAGAGCAAGGAATGTCTGAATACTAAAAAATGTAAAAGCACAATCAGTTTCACTATACCAGTTTGAGAAACTTCAGCCAAAAAATGAAAAAGGAATTAACAAGAGAGGAAGGGAGGATTTTTGAAGAACATGCTCTGTATTTTATTTCAACCATTCGTACCATGGTTTCACCATATGTAACGATCCTGGTTTTTAAGACAAATTTAAATTGGAAATTGATATAGATTTTTGAATTAAATTGTGAATTTCTTTGAATTTTTCCAATTAAAATAAGATATTTGTTTGTTTGTCAAAATATATGTATATTAATTGATTTTAAATAGAATTTGGATTTGCAATTCAAGAATAAATATTTTTAAAAGAAAACTGGATCTAAAATGTATGAATATAAAAGTAAGATTGGTTTGAAAATATGTAAAGTGAGATTTAATTAAAGATTTAAAAATTTAAATAAAATTTTCTAAAAAGATTTAAATTACATTTCCTCTTAAAATGAATAAAAAAGTTGGTACATTATAAATTTAAAATAAAAGTATGTTACATAAATTATAATAAAGTAAGGTTTAAAACATAAATTTTAAAATTTATTAAATTAAAGAACTTAAACATAATATTACTTGTATTAACAAGTGTGGAAAGATTTATATCATATATTCACAAGTGTGAATAATTGACATCATGCAGGTACGTGTTAACATAAGTAACAAGTGACACATCAATTTTAGTTTGCAAATAACATAAAATTAAAAAGAAAATATGGTTTCAGTTAAAAAGTTGAAAGCTTTCTCTCATCTTCAAACCTGAGAAAATGAAGATCAAAGCAAATACAAATCAAAATAATGCAAAAGAAATTCAAACCAGGAGAATCAAATTAAGACAAACCAGAAAAGAAATCAGAAGCAAATAACAAATTCAAGCCTGGAAACTAATTCAAAGCTCAACATCAACAAATAAGTTTCAGATTCAAAACCAATACAGTTCAGATCAAAAATCAATACAACTTGAGCCAGCTAATTCACCAACAAGAAGCAGATCAATAATCAAAGCTTCAGTCAACAAATAATCTCCAGTTTTCCAGATTTTAGTTCAAGCTTCTCTGTTTATCCAATCCAGGTGAGCAAACTTCTGAACCTGTATACATGAATTTTTGGTTTGCTTGTATGGATGTGTGTGATAATATTTTAGTTACAACTATAAATGCATGTGTATAAATTTAAAAGATGCCTGTGCATGTCTGTAATATATAAATATATATACCATGTTCTTATTTTACAGGATTTAAAACAAAACTAAAATTCAAATCTTCTCCTTTAAATTATGATAGATTGTGGTATTCCAATAAATTATGATTTAATCATAAACTAAGATTTAAAAACATTTTTAAGTATAACAGGTTTGATTTTATCTAGAAAATGGTAACTAAACAGTGAAAGCCTTAAAACATGTTAATTTCGAACATCGTAATTTGCTGATTTATTTATATGATCGAAATCACCTTCGAAAATCATGATTTTTAAAGGTCAAATCAAAAAAATTAGTTTAGAAACTAGAGAGAAATCTGAAGTTGATCAAATTTGATATTGTGGTTGATTGTCGTCGATCGGCAAGTTTGTATGTATCGTGATCATGGTGGAAGGTGGCTTAGGTGTCGTAGAATAATGGAAAAATGGAAATAAAATTTTTAGATTGTCGCGAGGGTGGCACGGCGTTGAACTAGGGTTTAGAACCCAAATTTGGTCATGGTCGGAAATCGAAGTGCTGCATCATCCATGGTGGATTATAGGCGATTGCACCAGAAGGAAATGGACCGTGGGGCAGTGGCGCAGTTATGGTCATGGTGACGAAGTTGTTGGTGGCCTGTGGCGGTGGGCCGATGCGTTTCTTTGACGATCGTTTTGGCTCCAGATATGGTCGAGATGCTCCATTTCAAGTTTGGGTCAATTCAAGAATCTAGGTGGCTTGATGGTTACAGGAGATGATCGTCGACGTGTTGAAGGCGACATGGTCGATCTGAGTTCGTCGGAGCTCGTGTGTACGTACACGAGGGATCACTCGTGTCTGGGTTGTTTATTTGGGATGGGGAAGAAGGAGGAAGCTCGAGGAGTTCTCGAGTTCGAACATGGGGAAAACGAAGATTTTCTCGAAGATGAGAGAGGAGAGGGAAAACTCGAAGTTAATCTCGGGTATTCGTGGGTGTGGCTCGGGTTGTTTTAAGTCTAGTTAACCTGGTTTTTAAATATGAAAGATCAAGTTCCAGGTTTTAAATAGATATAGATTAATCAAGTTTTAAAAAGTCTATTTAAAAATAACTTTTCAAAAGATTGTAAACCTGGTTTTCCAAAGTAAGTGTATTTAACAAGATTTTAAAACAAGTTTTCAAAACTAAATTTTAAAATTTAAATGTGATTTGAAAATAATTTGATTTGGTTTTGAAAATATTCTTATATTAGGTAAATTATTAATTAAATCTCTAAGTGGTTTTCAATTGTAATTTAATGATTTAATTAATTTAAAGGGATGATTATTTAATGAAATTAAAGGTTAATTACTTTAATGTAATTAAAAGGTGATTAATTAGTGATTGAAGGTTATTTAATAATTAAGTAATTAAAGATTAATTACTTCAACGATATTAAAAAAATTTAAGGTTGACTTATTAATTAATTAAAGGTTGATTTATAAATGGAAAGTAATTAAGGTAATTAATTACTTAAAAATAATTATTTAATAAAAGTAATTAAGGATAATGAATTGGCGATTTATGATTAGTTAATCAAGTAATAATTACTCAATGTAATTAATTAGTAATTATTAATATAAGTGTTTAAGGATATTCACTTAATTAATAAAGGATAATTAATTAAGGGTTAATTAATAATCTAATTAATTTAAGATAATTAATTAAAGGATAATTAAATAATTAAAGATTAATTATTTAATGATCAAAGGTTGATTTATTTATTAATCAAAGTTGATTAATTAATAAGTAAAGGTTAATTAATTTATTAAAGGTTAATTATTTAATGATTAAAGGAGGATTGATTTATTAATTAAGTTAATTAATTTATCATTAAAGGTTAATTAATAAATGATTAAAAGTTAATTAATGATTAACGTTTGTAATTAATTAATATTAATTAACCAAGATTAGTGATTAATCTGATTTAAATTAATTAGATAATTAATTGATCTTACTTATGGATGTTTGAATTCTATTGAATATTGAATTGTTTGATATCTCTAGTGTGTAATGTCCTGTGTTATGAATTACTTTAATTTGAGCTGTGATGAATGTAAGTTATTTATCTATGATGAATTTATATTATTTATCTGTGAATCTGTGAATGAAGATAAACGTTATATGGTTATACCGCTTATCGATATTGCTGTTGCTTGAATTGTAATGATTGATGATGTTGCACTATTGTGTAAAAACCCTGGACTACATTATACACACAAAAATATGGATTTCACGGGAAATTGGTTAAGTCATAGATGTTTTGAATTAAGATATCATTTGTATAAAAAGTTGAATTTTGAATTCAAATGGTTTTGGAAATGTAATTGGGTTGAATATGGAAAGCTTTTTGAAAGGAAGTTTGAAATTAAAATTTAGTTTGAATAAGACTATATCTTGTTAAGTTTTGAAATTGTTTTGAAAATTTGGTTTGAAAGGTTTATACAAGTTATATAATATGGATTTTTAAACCATCTTTAAAGTATTTTAAAAAGTACTATTTTGGAAATTTAAATGTAACCTAAATTTATACCTTAAAGGCTACAACTTGTGCATATTTGATCGGGTTTTTCCGAAACGAAAACTCTTTGTTTTCAAATGATAATGACTTTCATATAAAGAAAGAATTTCCATTTTTTGTTGAAAAGATTTCAAGTTTGAAATGGAATTGTTTTGAAAGCTATGAATAAATCTTTTTTAAAGATTGGTGAACTTTGTTTCCAAATGAAGGGGATTTTAAAGTGTATCTTTTGTATACAAGATTTGGAATTGAAATAGTTTTGAAAGATATGAATGAATCTTTGTGAAAGATTGGTGAACTTTGTTTAGTAAAGTGAATCTTTTTGTTTAAAAAGATTAAAGTGAGATTTGGTTAAACCATTTAAAAGGAAAAGGTTGAGGATTTAAAAGTGTGACTTAACTTAGATCCCAATATCCATATGTTTTTGAAATTAAGAGCCCACTGTTCGGTTTAGCCGGGAGAGGACTTTATGTCACATAACCCATTTTGAATTGCGATACGACGAGGTGGATAGCATTTGAAGACCGGTATTGAAGACCGGTGTTGAAGACCAGGTATTTTCGAGAACGAAAGGATTACTCGTCGAATGTCTCTGCACTAAATCGCGCCGGTATAGAGATCTCCATATGTTATGGGAGTCCGATCGGGATTGTAAATAGTCAGATTGCAAGGGCTTCTTTGTGATGTGCCTTCGGTTCTATTCGAACCCGGAATAGACTTGTATGGATGTGTGTCTGACATTACACTTTGAGATGTAAAGCTGGTTTCTGCCAGTTACATTTCTGTTTGGTGGCGGAGAATTTATTCTCTTAGTCTTAGCTTAACACTCTTCTCTAAGACATACGAGCTCAGAGGTTATGTAGTTAATGGTTACTGTTGACACATTTCCAATTTGGTAATGTGGCATACGAAGTGTAGCTGATCATTTGTTGATCAAAGCATGGCTTTTGTGTAAAGCGTAGCTTTGTGGACGTGACCTTATCGGACCTCACAACCCGGAAATGGTCGAAACAGGAAAGATGCAGCAAGTTTATTTGGGGGTAGCGCCCCCTGAGGGTATGTCCATTTCCTTCTGGATAGAGGTGGTATCATGGTATGGAGCCCAGATATTTAACCTATTTGGTTACTGCAAATTTATTACTTTATAGTTGTTGGTGTTGAGCGCTTGGATTAAGGTTGATTACGACCGAGGGATGGCATACTCGTGCAGTAGTTATCTAGTCATATAGGTAACTCGGTCTTGTGTTGGCAGAGATCTGGTTAGGTTCTCGGGGCGTCCCTACAGAGCATACCCATGTGGCCCAGGAAGTTCCTTTGCATGACCATTTGTTGGAAATCCAATCACCAATACGCGCCTTGTACGGTTTTAGTTGTAGAACCTGCCATTTAACATGGTAGCTATAGTAGGCATACTATAATGGTACGTATGCTGGCTAAGATTAGTATTATACCTGCAAATGTTTTCTGCACTATGCACTAATAACTCTACAACAAAAATACCCTATTACAACATCCTTTTTACAACGGACATATTCTGCCCGTTGTAATAGACGGCTATTACAACGGTCATTTTAGGAGCGTTGTAATAGATTCTTTGTCCAACGCCTTTCTTACAACTTGCATTATTTTTCCGTTGTAATAGAGAGATATTACAATAGTCAATTTCTGTCCGTTGTAATGGAAGTATATTTACAACGAAATTTGGGCCGTCGTAACAAAGGACCATTGGGAAGCAAACACATAAGTCTGTTTTGCCGACCAAAATATAAACCGGTTTCCCAAACTATAAAATAAAATAAAATAAAAATTGAAACTTCTCCAAGAACAGAAATCGAAACTCGAATTCTCCAAAACAAACCAAATTATCGTGGCTTGTTATGGAAGTGGGAATGGTTTGCCGTAGTTCCTGGAGGAGGAAGAAGTTCTCGATAGTTTGGAAGGCGATTATGGTGTTTGGTGATTGGACTTGCGGTCGAGGCGATTGGGTTGGGCTGTGGCTACGTTGAATTGGGGCGATTTGACTTGAAGGAAGATTTTAGTTTGTGATTGATCTTTTTCTTTCGAAGCTGACATGGTCAGTGACTGGTGGAGGTTGGTCGAAGTCATGGTGATTTTGGTTGCGGCTGGTGAATTCGATTGCAGGCTGAGATCGCGAGTGGATTTGGGAAGTTTAATGCTGTGAATTTTGAGTGGTGTTCGATTTGCAGTCGAGTTTGACTGTGGTGATGATTGGTTATTCAGGAGTGGTCGTGTAGATGATGGAAGTGTTGGTTTTCTGGTGGTTCAGTGATGGGTTGTGGTGATCGATGGAAGATTGGAGATGGTGCTGCGACGTTCGTGAGTATCGATGTCCAAGCTGATGTGGTTTCAGTTGGAAGTCATAAATGATAATGGTAAAGGATTGGTTTGGCGGTTGAGAGTAGAAGTCTGCAAGCAGATGGAAGTAAAAATAAAAAATGTGGTTATGTTGTAGTTGTCGTGCAGTGGGTGTTTGAAGATGTTGTGGCAGGGTATTTGAAGATGTTGGATGGAGATGGGGGACTGGCAGGATGTTTAATAGTTTAATAGTGGAAGCAAGATGGTTGTAGAGGTCGTTGTGCACAAGGCAGAATCTGGTATTGTAGCAGCTTGTGGTAATGAGGCAATATGGTGTAGCGGCAGTTGTAGTTTAAAGTAGTGAGAAATGATTTGTTTGCTGATAACTTGATGGTGTAATCTGAAGTATGACCGTTTGTATAAAAAGTTGATGACTAGACGGGTTGGTGAACTGAAGTGGTTATGACTGGATGGGTTGGCAAAGGTAGAGAGTTATTGTTGGACGAAGTTCAGGTGAGCAGTTGGTAGAAGAAGGGTGGCGCTGTCATTTTTGTAAGTTAACAGAGGATGTTGAAGGAAGGTGACTGGTTTGTTCGGGAAGTGGAGGTATTGCAGTGTAACAGAAGGCAGAAGTAGAAATGTCAATGGCAGATGTGGTGATATGTCTGATATGGTAAAGTTGTATAGCAGTGTTGATGTTATGAGGGGTATGTGCAATGGTTAGTTGAAAGATGTTGTATGTAGCTGAATTGGTGTAGTAGATGAATGGAGAAACGTTGGCAGAACTTTTTGACGGAGGTGGATGGTGAATAGGATATGGCAGAAATATTGTGATTATGTTGTGATGTAGTGATTCTTGAAAGGATTAGTATTTGCGGAGTTGTGCAGTTGAAATGAAGGGGATGGGAAGAAGTATGCAGTAAGGTGGTAAGTTGTGAAGTTGTAGCAGAGAGAGGTTTAGATTGGAAGGGGTTAAAATGGTGTGGTGAAGTTTCTAGGTGAAGTTATGATATGGGGGAAGTTGTATTGTTTGTCATGGTTGATGTAAGGGGTGGTCACTGACTGTTGATGGCTGGTGATAAGAAGGGGGTGGTTCGTTGATAAATGGTGGTAGAACTATGTTGTTGTGGTAGAAGTTGAAGAGTTGACTAATTTGGTCATGATAGTAAGTTTATATTTAATTAGCTATTGTTAATAAATATGTGATATGTGCTTATGAATTACCAAGTCATCTCTTGTACTTTTACAGAGAAGAAATGATAATGTGGCGGATATGGAGATTCTTGAGGCTCATACATCTCAGGTTAAAATATATAAACAATCCTAAATTAGTATATGGAATTTTGGTTTTTTTGCTCTAAGAAATTGGTTGAGTGAGTTGAACGAGACGAACTAGTTGAAGGAGATTCAAAGTTGATTGGCAATTTGAATTGCAGTTGAATTGGATGTGGAGTGATGTCTGGGTGTTGGATGTAGGCAATGGCAAGTTGGTTACGTGCATAGTCAGGAATGAGGTGTTTATGGCAGTGCAATGGGGTATGGGTGGAGGTTGTAGAAATGCACTGGTATATGTGATAATGAAGATGATATATGAAGTGCAGAGGTGAAATGTATGGGGTAGCCATGAGTGGTGATGATGGTGGAATTTGAAGAAGGAAGGACGGTTGATGATATATGCAGTTTGACAGTATGGCATATGGTTGATGTTGTATGTATAGTGTAGAGTTGGTTGAAATAAGGTTGTTTTTATAGTGTAGCAGTCAGTGGATTGCACAGATATGGGTTCGTGCACTGATATGCAGTCAATGGTGAGGAGATGTCTGGTTGGAGCTGTGCAGTTAAACCGCTTGGCAGATTCGAAGCGGTGGAGGTGCAAAAACTCATAGCGGGGATACAGCGAGGATATAGCGGGATATAGCGGATGGTTCTAAAATATCATATAAAACTCGTACTTAATGTTTTTATAAATATATAAATGGTAATTAAATGAAAAATTATCATTCAGTTGAATTATAATTAATACATAAACAATTTTAAACAAAAAATATGTACGAATATATTTTAAATAAATGTAAAACTACTATATAACATAATTGAATTTAGTAGAATATTAAAGTATTTTCTTTTGTGAAAATAGATTAAAAATTAAATCAAATAAAATAGTTTCATAATTTTTATTATGTATAAATGCAATTTTTTAATTCATTTTATTGAAGAAAATATATCGGAAATAGCAAAATATAGTGGGAATAACGGGATATAGCGGAAATAGCGGGGGTTTAAGAGGAAAGGCTATATTTTAGGGCTATATGGAAAAATCATAGCAGTAGAAATCCGCTATGAGATATAACGGGGTAATAGCCGGGCATTAACTGCACAGGGTTGGAGGAACAGAAGTAAATGTAGCAGAAAGAACGAACGAATAACAGGCAGAGTGTTGTTATGTGGTGGTTGAATGGCAAATGAATGTAGAGGACTGTGTGGCAGCAGTGGGAAGTGCAGACAAAGGCAAGGTAGTTGATGTAGAGGAGATGTGTGGTAGCAATGTGGACAACGGGCAGAGTTGAAGTTGTTTTGCTGACAGTATATAGCAATGTGTGTTGATATTAAGCAGTGAAATTCATGGTAATGGAATTGTATGGGTAATGTATAGGGTAGGACAGTGAGATGATGTTGTAGTTATGGGGGATGTGGGTAGATGTAGATGAACAGAAGTGGTCAATGAAGTATGACTGTGGAGGTTTTCAAGTGATATGCAAGTTTTGTATGGATGAACTTATGATATTGCACAGTTTTTTTGGTGATGATGGAGGAAAGTTGAGCCAGTAGAGGATGGGAATGTGATGGTTGGTGAGTTTGTGCACTGTTTTAGAGGAACAGCAATGTGCAGTAGAGTATAAGACAGCAGGGGAGTATAAGATAGTTTTTGAACAACAGGAGGTGCACAGTTTTCAAAGTAGATGGATGTGCATAGGTGAAGTGGTAGATGTATCTGATGTTTTGTGGTTTGTTTTGTGGTATGGCAACAGTTTTTGTACTTGTGGTGAAGTGAATAGTGTAACTATGGTGAACTGTAATGTATTTAACAGTGATATGTTTGTGATAGTGGTGGAAGGTTGGTGTTCGTCGACGGAAATTCTATCGGTTTAGAAAACCGTCGAACGAATTTAAATTAAAAATAACAGCAAGCGCACGGTGTGCGAATGTAGCACGTGACGAATACGGGTCGATGCACAAGGAATTGATGATTTTAAAATTCTACTCAATCAAATTAGCCAAAGTTGGAAGAGTGATTAACTAAAAAAAATGACAAAAGAAAATAGATAAAAATATGAGAGTGTTAAGACAATTTAGAGGCAATTTCCACTCTCTAGATCACATAAATCAACAAAATGAAGTTATGATCTCTCTTTTCTTGTCATTAGTGAACTATTTGATGTGCTTATCATAAGTATGGTATATTTGTGTTATTAATTAGCTCAATATAAACCATCAAACTATAACACAACCACTAATACACTTTTAAATCTCATAAAATATGACAACAAAGTTGAAAGCAAAATTTATTTTAAGCATGGCCTATTAACCATTAATTAGAAATATAAGCCATCATATTTTAATTTCAACAATCACTTCTTTGCCATAATCATATGTAGATGAAGAGGCAATTTGTGTTTTGTTTGTTTAAGCATAGCCTATTTGTTATAAACAACATAGACTATCAAATTCAAAGCTAAACAACATCATTAAACCACTTCATGCATTCTCATTAAGCATAAAAAGAGAGCATAAACATCACATTAAGTTGAAGCTACATGATTAGAGAGCTTCATTACCCCTAAATTGAAGGGGTTTAGCCTCTCATATTTGTTATCATATGAACAAATGTAGCTTGCAACATGAGAGAAAAAGAAATGGAAAAGAGAGCAAAGTGAAATGGAAAACTATTCTAATTGCATAAAGGAAAATCTACACTACTTGCATAAAAGAAAATGAACATGTAATTAAAAAGAAACAATAATTAACATTGCATAAAAGAAAAGAATTACATGAAATAAAATGGCTAAGTAGCCATGGAAAGGAAGAGGGCTTTGATTTATTTTCTAAACTAAAACTAACTAACTAAGAGACTAAAGAAGAGAGGAGATGGCTACATGAAACATAAGAGGTATTTATACAAGTGTTAAAACCCTAATTCATTTTTCTGGGGAATGCCCAAAATGCCCCTTAGGAAGTGTGGAGGCCAAGTTATCATTAACATGTCTTAATCCCCCATTAAGTGTACATGAAGCCATTAACTCCAAAAGCATGTGCATTAGCCTTTAATTTGTACATTAAGGTAGGTGGGTAGGTGGGGTCCTCCATGTTCTTCACTTTGAATTATTTCCATCTTCATTCCTTTGTATTAATTTTTGTGCATGCATATCTTCATGAAACCACTTCTATTTGAGATCAATTTCCTACAAAAATATATACAAATTTTCAATTAATTTTTCTCAAACAAATATATGCACACAAATGACCGTTTTGCCCATATATGAAGATGAATATGTGACAATTTGGAATAATTTGAATTTTTGGTTTAAACAAGTTAAAATACCCGATACGATCATTTATTTAATTCAAATAGATTAAATATGTTGGTAAAAATATGCACATTTATGTGCACATCAAATACCCCACACTTATCTTTTTATTCGTCCTCGAATAAAGAAAAACTAAGATAAATTCGTTTTCGTAGGAAGCACGACTGCATTGAGCGTATGCAACAAGCCGTTAAACCTCTGGGTGTCTCCAGTAGGATGAGTGTTGTCTCGTGAGGGTTTTCAGCGGATACTACCCACAAAATCCAAGTGCGGGATGAAAATATTTACAAAATGCAAGATTTATTTACAAAGAGATGAATGTAAATTTTTGAAAATATTTACAAATGAAGGATTTATTTTTAAATTGACACGAATAAGTTAAATATAGGTTTTGGTTATTCTCTTGAAAATTTATGTCATTTACTGGTCAAAATTTCCAACAAAAATCAACTTATCATAACAAATAGACAATAGTTTAACTTATTGTTTCGGTTGATAACAAAGTGTAATTATAAAATGGATCCTTGGTTGATTATCAAAGTTTATAAAAGTGGTATTTTCATTTCTTTTCAATAACAAATCAAATCAAATAAGTAAAAATAGTGCTAGGATTTCAATTGCTTGCTCTCTCATTATTTGCAAGAAAAATTACACACCTAGCTCAGGTAAACTGAGGCCAGATATACCATCCATGCACTGCCTTTCGGGCTTATGTGAGGGGAGTACAGAGCATGGCGAGTGCATACACTTTCGTGCATACACCTATCGACCGTACGTGGTTTTTATTATGTTTTTTTTTTACATGTGTTCCATACATGCATAACCGTGAGGACTTTTAAATGAGTATGAAAGCACATAATTAAAGCTTTCAAATAATTCACACATGCATAACCGTGAGGACTTTTAAATGAGAGTGAATACATGGATGTTATTTTTTTTTTAAGAGAGAGTGAGAGTTTTGCAAAATCATCTTAGCACCATTTAACTAAGAAGACAAAAAAAATGTTATATCCTTTACTTTAAATCAACTACTTTTTAAAACAAAGATTTTCAATTAGGATATACTTCATAATTAACACTATGAATCTTCCTATATACTAGTTAAACCATTATTATTTGTAATCAAATTTCATTTTTATTTTTGTTTAGACAAATAAATTTACAAAAATTTCAATTTAATAAACCAAAGCCATATATTTATCATATAGTGTTTCTTTTAAAAATAAATCAAAAGAAATTTTGTTTTTGGGATTTTTTTAATTTTTTTTTTGTTTTTGTGATTTTAAAGTAAAAATAAACCATGAAAAAAAAAGAATGAAGATGAGTCTCCCCCCACACTTGATTTTGACTGTGTCCCCACAGTCAACCCAAGTGAAAGGGATGTTTATTATTATTTACATGAAAACGAACGGTATTTACACGAGATCAGAAAGTAAATTGTCAAAAAGTAAATGAAACAGTCTTCCAAAAACCGATTCATTTGTCTCGTCGAGTATACGAGACACAGCTTAAGCTCGAAAAACCAAACCATAAAAGATTTTGAAGTTGAATGTTGATTTAGAAAAACGAATGTCGTTTTATTGAAAATTGAATGAGTTATTTTGTTTTCGATGATTTTTGATAAAACAAGTGATTGAAATTCAAGTTTATTTCACCAAATTGAAATTCAAGTTTGTCATTCAAAAATTCTTCAAAATTATTGATTTTAAAATCAAAATGGTGATGTAAATCTTCCCCTTTATAATTTAACAACTCATTTTCGAAAAGTCCAAAGAATTCATGTTCATTAAATTCGTCTTCCTTTGTTGTATTATCAACAACTTTATTACATGTCTCAAGTTCAAAATTCAAAGTAGTTGTATTCAAATTTTCGAAATCAAGAAAAGGAAGATCGAATTTCAAATTTAGTTCCACATCCTTAAAAGAATTGAAATCCAATTCAATTACCATGTTTTCAACAACTTCATTAAGATTTTCGTTTTCAATTTCAAAAGTTGTTATTTGAAAATCATCGATTTGGGTAAAAGATGGATTCTCACTTGACTCATCACACATTGGAATTTGATTTTGCTTTTCACGTTGTTTCATATAAGATTCAAACAACAAATCCGCGTGATCATCGTAGATTTCGTTCGTTTGTTCAACAAAATCCAATTTGTAATTATTAACTTGATAATTTTCGATTTGGATTCGTTTAGAACAAAAAATTTCACTCGTATCGTAGTCAAGATTATTCCCATTGCCAAAATTATTTGAAAAGTGGATCACATTTTCGTTTTGATTTTGAAATTCATTTTGGAGTTCAAAATTGTATTGGCATGGGTTATACTCGAAATCGTTTGAATTTTGAAGTGAATTCAAATTTGATTATTTTGAAAACTTTGATTCAAGTTATTGCACAAATATGAATGACACAACGTATTTATCATTTGATTTTGTTGTGTGGCGATTTCAAGTAAAGATGAAATGCTATTTTCAAGATTTGAAGGTTGGTCATCATTTTGAAAATTTTGTGGTTCAAAATTCGAATCGTTTAAACAATAGTTGTT
The DNA here is from genome assembly GCA_030765085.1 of Allium cepa. Lineage (NCBI taxonomy): Eukaryota > Viridiplantae > Streptophyta > Magnoliopsida > Asparagales > Amaryllidaceae > Allium > Allium cepa. The sequence continues at coordinate 271,816,175 of CM060944.1, forward strand.
GTTAAAATATCCATACGAATTTGGAGTGAACTAATATGGATTATACTGATTTTCACAACTAAATTCAAGTGAGTAAGAAAAAGGAAACTCGGACATTTTCAAGAATTTTTTTTTAGGGTTTTTTTTTATAAAGAAAAATATTTACAAGTAGAATTTATTTTTCAAAATGGAAAATTGATTTTTGTTTTGTTTTTGGATTTTCAAATTTTTCTGGCTTTTTTTTTTAAGAAAAAGTTTTATATATTTTTTTGGATTTTTTTTTTCTAAATTTTTTTTGGATTTTAGAAATTTCAAAGGAAAAGGATTTAAAAATTGCAAAGAAAAATAAAAGGAATATTTACAATTTTTTTAGTTTTGGATTTTTGAATTTTTTTTGTTTTTTTTTAAATATGCATAAACTAATGCTACTAAATGAATGCAGTGGTTAATTACAAATTATTTATCCTAAGTTAACCCAAAATTGTATAATCACAAATTGTCTTAGATAAACAAGATAGTTCTCAGCCAGGTAACGGGCAGGATTTATCGGTGCACCACGAATCACCATAGCAATGCAGCCGAAGGTTTAAGTACCTTCAGAGGAACAAGCACTATAATATTTACGAATCGCCGTAATATTTATAAATGGTTATTACTCTGTCGTAGCCTAGACACCAAGAAATTAAATTGTTCAAAAAAGACAAATTGTTAATATACAATTAAGTGTTATCGATGTCTAACTGTTATTATTAATCAAAATCTAAGATGAAATGCAGAACAGAAACTAAACGTGTATTAACAATGCAATTACGAATGAATTTTCTTTTTTTTTAATGCAAATGCAAGAAACCAACAATTCAATTCAAATAAAACTAGAAATGAAAGTAGAATTTTTTAGTAAGCAGAGCAATTTATTTTGGCTAGCTAAGGAAGCAATTTTCAGCAAGCTATTCTTCCTTTATTTCCTGCTTTGGCAACCTGAAAATTAAAAACTAAGATATATACAATATTTTTTTTTTGGTTTTTTTTTGAAAGGAAACTTAAAATTGCCGTCTGTCACGCGGGTGACCCGGGTTCGTTCCCCGGCAACGGCGCCAAAAATTTGTTCGTCGACGGAAATTCTGTCGGTTTAGAAAACCGTCGGACGAATTTAAATTAAAAATAACCGCAAGCGCACGGTGTACGAATGTAGCACGTGAAGAATACGGATCGATCCACAAGGAATTGATGATTTTAAAATTCTACTCAATCAAATTAGCCAAAGTTGGAAGAGTGATTAACTAAAAAGAAAAATGAAAAATGAAAAAAGAAAATAGATAAAAATATGAGAGTGTTAAGACAATTTAGAGGCAATTTCCACTCTCTAGATCACATAAATCAACAAAATGAAGTTATGAGAATTAGTTGATGTGCTTATCATAAGTATGGTATATTTGTGATATTAATTAGCTCAATATAAACCATCAAACTATATCACAACCACTAATACACTTTTAAATCTCAAAAAATATGACAACAAAGTTGAAAGCAAAATTTATTTTAAGCATGGCCTATTAACCATTAATTAGAAATATAAGCCATCATATTTTAATTTCAACAATCACTTCTTTGCCATAATCATATGTAGATGAAGAGGCAATTTGTGTTTTGTTTGTTTAAGCATAGCCTATTTGTTATAAACAACATAGACTATCAAATTCAAAGCTAAACAACATCATTAAACCACTTCATGCATTCTCATTAAGCATAAAAAAAGAGTATAAACATCACATTAAGTTGAAGCTACATGATTAGAGAGCTTCATTGCCCCTAAATTGAAGGGGTTTAGCCTCTCATATTTGTTATCATATGAACAAATGTAGCTTGCAACATGAGAGAAAAAGAAAAGGAAAAGAAAGCAAAGTGAAATAGAAAACTAGTCTAATTGCATAAAAGGAAATGAATATGTAATTAAAAAGAAACAATAATTAACATTGCATAAAAGAAAAGAATTACATGAAATAAAATGGCTAAGTATCCATGGAAAGGAAGAGAGCTTTGATTTATTTTCTAAACTAAAACTAACTAACTAAGAGACCAAAGAAGAGAGGAGATGGCTACATGAAACATAAGGGGTATTTATACAAGTGTTAAAACCCTAGTTCATTTTTCTGGGGAATGCCCAAAATGCCCCTTAGGAAGTGTAGAGGCCAAGTTATCATTAACATGTCTTAATCCCCCATTAAGTGTACATGAAGCCATTAACTCCAAAAGCATGTGCATTAGCCTTTAATTTGTACATTAAGGTAGGTGGGTAGGTGGGGTCCTCCATGTTCTTCACTTTGAATTATTTCCATCTTCATTCCTTTGTATTAATTTTTGTGCATGCATATCTTCATGAAACCACTTCTATTTGAGATCAATTTCCTACAAAAATATATACAAATTTTCAATTAATTTTTCTCAAATAAATATATGCACACAGATGACCGTTTTGCCCATATATGAAGATGAATATGTGACAATTTGGAATAACTTGAATTTTTGGTTTAAACAAGTTAAAATACCCGATATGATCATTTATTTAATTCAAATAGATTAATATGTTGGTAAAAATATGCACATTTATGTGCACATCAGTTGGCTGAGTAGAAGGAGAATGGTGACAGGGGTGTGCGATATGGCACAAGGTATGCAGTGGATGATCTTGTTATAGGTGGTGGCGAAACGCAAGGTAGTATGTTATATGAATACAATACTGTATAAATACAGTATGTTGCAACGGGTAACACAGGTTGTTAAATATGCTTTTTACAACGGTCAATGCATGTTGTGAAACAGGCTATGCATCTTGTATGGTTAGTCTATTGCAACGGGTTATGCCGTTGTATTATAGTCTATTACAATGGTCATAACCCGTTGTAAAAATGTATGTTGCAACGTTTTTACAACATGCTTTGTCCGTTTTAAAATGTGGTGGATCTATTACAACGGACACATGCCTGTTGCGAAAACCATATTACAACGGGCATTGCCCGTTGTAAAAAGACTGTTTTGTTGTAGTGTAATAATATCAAATACTTTTTGCGTATCAAGCATATTTGACTATCATAAGGAGAAATCTCCTCCAATTGTGCATTTGCATTGTGTGCATGTGTGCGGGGAGGCCTTATGGTAGTTTCATTTTCCAAAAAGCATTACGGATTTCAAATTTTAAATTCTTTGTTTGTTTTTAACAAATGTTTTGTTTTCTCACACCAGTCCCATGACTGACCTGGAGTTTACTGTTCCCTTCGTAAACTCTAGGTGCCCACAATTTTCCACACGGGCAGTCTAGAGTTGGGATTTTTAGATAATCATATAATAGATGTAGAATTCGATAGCATCCAGCCTTTGGATTTGGCGATAGCATTTGCTTCACTTCAGAATTCAGGCTGACCTTGCTTAGTTCATCGTGACGGTGGTTCAAGTTTTTGGATTGGAGTTCTTGGAGCTTTGGCAATGGAGATGCATTCTATTGTATCCTCGTTTTCTCACTTGGAAATTCTATTGGAGTTATCTTTCCGCTGTCGAAGGCTGCAAAGTCTAGACCATGAAGTTGTGTTATTTCTTCCGTTGTTATCTTGTATCTCTGATGTTGATATTATTTGTATCATTGTTGTATCGAATGTTGTATATCAATAATATTATTTCATTTTTCTTCCGCTGTGTTGTTGTACTTAATGTGTTATAAGCTCCACCGGAAGTGGAGTTCGACGTTCGAATATGAGGCATTCGAATACGAGTGAAGTATGAATGTCGATTTTCGGCCGCCGGATTTCGGGTCGTGACACTATACCCGTATGAGCAATTTTCCAACATCAAATATCGTTATTCGTTCGATTTGAGAAAAGCCACGCGGTGCAGGTGGGATGGTGACATACTCGGTTTTGGATCTAAAGGCTTCGGGTTTGAGGCTTAAGACTACAGCTGCATTGATGGTCGGGGCGGGTGATGGAGACAACATTGAATCTGAGACGGATGGGGGCGGATGGTTGCGGTGGCTTCAGATCTTCTAATGGATTAAGGAAAAAATAGTGCCTTAGACCCTGTATTTTAAGGAAGGAGAAGATTTTGTTTTAGGCATTAGAGGAACGGTGTTGATGTAAGGAAAAAAAGGGTGAAATTTTGGCTTGGAGCCAAAAAAATTGTACTTAGTGCCAAAATTTTGTGTTTTGGAGCCAAATAAAACGTGTATGTATTGAATAGGAGAATTAAAAATGATAATATTTAAACGTACATAGAAGTAATATATACAAGTTACACTACATTTTATTGCTTTGTATTATACATAAGAAAATATTTTAAATGTATATAGAAGTAATACTTTATTTGTTTTTTTTTTAAAAAAACCCTACTCCGGAGAGTAGAGCTAGGGAATACAGCTGTCCGCCACACTGACTCCCATTTTTAGCTAGCCCAGCCCAGAGCATCAATCCCCTACCATGTTAAAGGTTTTGTTGAGGATAACCGCTCCAAGCCTTAAGGGAAACATATCTCAGCTGCGATAAATTATTAATTATTATAATATTTTAAGCAATACTAAACAGATTTTAAAAAAATTGATGTAAACCTATGTGAAACTACTTTTAATAAAGTTGTAGTTAATTAATATCTAGTTATATAACGTTTTTATTACATTTTAAAACTGTTGTTAAAAGAGCACTACCACAACGTTTACAAAAATTGTTGTAAAAAATATAGTTTTTTACAACATTTTTGGAGGAAACGTTGTAAAAAGTCATGTTTTACAACGTTTTCTGTTAAACCTTGTGAAAAAGACGTTTTTTACAACTTTTTTAGAAAACCTTGAAAAAGCGATTTTTTACAATGTTTTAAACATGAATGTTGTAGAACAAACGTTGTAAAAAGTTGTATTTGATGTAGTGTCCTAGCAAAATAAAAACATGAATGGTTCGGCATGCTAACGGTGCATCATGCCTATATATTAAGTTATTCATAACTTCTGTTTCGGCATAAAATACATTTGGATGCTAAGAGAATTTCAATATTACTTGACAGACTTGCATGTGTGTGTATGTATGTACAGTGATTGGATCCCAAAAAAAAAATTCAGCAGGGGCGGATCTCTACAAGTTACAAAAAATTAAGTCCCGCGTCCTCTTTTTGCTCTCCGATCCCATTATAGATACAATTACTTAAATGTTAGGTTAAAAAAACTTTGAAGTAGGGGGCCAGATCATGATTTGAATGCATAATTGATTGAAAATACCAAGATAAACTTAAAAAAATTCACCACGATGAAGATCTTAGTAGGGACGACCCCCCCCCCCCCCCCCGACTCCATGTGTATCCTCCCCTATGTATGTATGTTTCTTTTTTACTTCTAGTAGCTCTTATTTATTTCTAGTAGCTTTGGACCAAAAAAATTCCCCTTTTTTCGTTCAGCCTCTCTTCTCTTCTTCTATAAAACAATGGAAAAAAAAACTAAAAGCTATGGAATTTTGCATTAGAACTTTCTAGCAACTAATGTAGTTTAAATTTAATATGAAGTGTTTCCAACCTAGGACTAAAATTTTGGGAATTGCCAAAGGGGGAACGTTTCGAAAGTTTCTTTTTACTAGTGGAAGAAACAAAATATTAATTCTCCCGTTATAAGAATAAACTAGAGTTACGAATTCAAGGTTACCATAATGATCTTTTTTCTTTTATTTCACCAACACCAAATTCTTTCGGGTTGTTCGACTGCAAAACCATAATTTCTATTTAACAAACTTTTTTTAGTTTTAAGGAAAATAAAATGTTAAAAATGTAACAGTATGGAAGAGTGCTCATCCTACTCTCCTCAATCTCTATATCAGTTTCTACCGTTTATTTCTATCATTTACTGTTCTTAGTATATTTCATATTAAAATAATATTTCACTGCTTTCAATTAGGGAGAGGGGTTAAGATTATTTAATTAATCAAATTAGATTTGGAAGAGGAGTAAACAAGCTTTTTTAAGGAAATGATGATTTTTTGGGGAAATGATGATTGGATATGTTAGTTGGATATGATTTCAAAGAAATATCAAATTGAAAGAAGCAATCGGGGGTTGTGTAGAAAACATGACCAGAGAAGACCGTTTCACATAGATAAAAATTAACATGTGTCATTCCTTATGTAATTTGCCGTTCTTTTCAAAATTTTAAATATTTCCCCCTTTAACAATAGTTGATTAAAATATTATTTGGAACTATACGATGAATCAATATATTGGGATCCTTGAATAACAAAATTTAATGATGAAATCAGAATAATTCATTATTAAAATTATGTAAAGCAACTAGTATCATTTGAATTTTAACACAAGCTTAAAATGAATCCCAGTCTAGTCCTTTTTATATCTAAGAATGAGATCTAACAACACTTTAGTGCATCATTCATGCATATGTGTATTGTGCCTTAAAATACATAATTTCGTATTGTGTCGCCAATTGCGTCGCAATTTATTCTTCATACTATCATTTACTGAATAATATAATTAAAATCTGATATTCCACTTCTTAATACCGAAACTGTAGTGGCTATCGTGTTACTTGTATGCGGCAATTTATTGTCAATCCACGGTTTTTTGCCGTCTAGGATGAAACCAACAGTTGTAAATCACCGTAGTAATTTTTCAATTGTCCAGAACTAATTCCTACAATGATTCGCTGCCTGATAGCGGTTTTCAACGGAGTGAAACAATAAATGACATGGTTTGTACAAGTACACATAATTTTCTATGATTAAACTTGGTATTAAGATGATGCAATTGTTGTTCCTTGACAGGACACATCTACATTTCATATGACTATATAAATAACTAAATGAGTAAAGAAAAAGGAGTATGAGGAACACCCTGTTATATGTCTAGTATACCAAAACAGATAATAATCAATTATAAACTCGTCGCACAAGTTTATAACTCAGATTTCCACTACACTGGAATTTCGTAGTAATTATTATAACAATATGAATATTGTAAATAAATTACAACAACGGCGTTATACTATTTTGAATAAATAGTATAACCAGAATAACGGATAGAATATAGAATAATGTATATAAATATACAATCAAACTAGAATTCTAACCTGATTATGTCTGAGGCTCGTCGTAACGATTTCCTTAAGAATTTTATTTCAAAATTCTCCCAAGATACAACAGACGTATTCTACTCGAGATTGTAATGAGTATATCACTCTGTGATTTCAATGTATAAGAACAGCAGTTAGAAGAGAGAAGATTCAAATCGGAAACGAGTGAGGAAAGTGATCAGTTTTCCTCTTTATTTATAGTTGATTCGTATCCCTTCGAACGGTCGCGTCTTCACCCGTTTGTTCAAACGATCGTGTCCGTTTCTGCTGGCCACATCCGTTCGCCAAAAACCGTATCCGTTTGCCAAAATTAAACTGCGCCTGCTAACGGGTTGCATCCGTTCAGAAAAATGCCATAGCGGGCCGCATTTATCCAAACGGTCGCACCTCTTCAGGCCAAAACCCGCGTCTGCTTCAGTCGGGTCGCACCCGCCTTTGTTCGCGCCTATTCAACCCGCGTACGCTTCAGAAGTCACACCTGCTCAACAATCCGCGTATGAACAGTCGCATCCGTTTGTACAGCCTGCAACTGTTAAAAGCCCGGTCCAGTTGTAGTAAAAATACGAGTATCATATTAGACCCAAATCCAAACCCGACCCGGCCCAGTCCGGTCGGACGGACGGCGGTGGCGCGCGCGCGTGTGTTGGTGATGCATGATCTCCCTCCTCACAATGAAACATACATTTGAGTGCCCCTAGGCCCCAACACCTTCATTGCAAAGCCATATATATATATTGGAATGGCTTTGCAAATTTGGCGATGTGGGACAAGTGTATTTCATTTACACTAGGAATTCCAACAATCCCCCACATAAATGATAATATACTTTTCCCACACACAAAGCGAAATATCACAGAGTACATATGGAATAATGCTTCATCGTGGATAAGTAGATATTTCACTTTGAACTTTCCGTAGTCAAAACTTATCGGATCTACTTGGCTGATCGATGAATTATTTCATCTTGAACCGTCGGCCTTTATTGTATATCCAGACAATAAGCTTTACGAAGCATTGATTCCCTTCTCATCCAATCTCTTGGTTGTGTTCATTTTGGTCCTGAACAATTTTTTGGTTCTGCCAGTGTTTTAGAGAATAAAAGCCTTTTAATATTCTCATAGAGCCGACCCAGCTCACACTAACATAGGTGATCGCAACCATTAAGAGTATCCTACATATACCCCACTTGTTATTTCCAAGATATGGTGATCATTAAAAAACAAAGTTTTAACCCTTAAATACTTCTGTAGGCATGCATTTATGTTGTGCATCATAGGAATGGAGTTGGACTATGTCCATGCAAATGCATTACGTCTTGAGTTATTCAGAACTTGTTTGCCTATTAATCCTAGTCCGTGGGATCTTCAGTCGCTAAGATAGGTTTCCGTATAAGATAACTCCTTTTTAGGCTTTTAAACCCATTCCCCTCGATGCGCAGTCAATTTTCTCTCTTGATAAACCTTTAGTAAATGGATCCTCTAGGTTATCATTTGTTCTCACATAATATATGGAAATTGTTCCATTTGAGAGTAACTGCCTAACTGTGTTATGGCGTCGACGAATATGTCGTGACTTTCCATTATACACAAAGTTGTGCGCTCTACTTAGCACAACTTGGTTATCACAGTGTATACATATGGACTGTACAGGTTTAGGCCAAAATGGAATAACTTCTAAAAAGTGACGAAGCCATTCTGCTTCTTCGCCTGCTTTATCTAATGCAATGAACTCTAATTCCATAGTGGATCGAGCTATGCATGTTTGTTTGGTAGATTTCCATGACACTGCTGGCCCTGCTAGGGTATAGACATAACCACTTGTTGATTTTGATTCCTCTGAATCTGCAATCCAGTTTGCATCACTATATCCTTCTAAGACGGCATGTTATTTTCCATAATGCAAGGAATAGGTAGTGGTATTTTTAAAATATCCAAGCACTCTCATTAGTGCTTTCAAGTGTTCCTTCCCTGGATTGCTCGTATACCTGCTCAATCGACTTACTGCATAAGCTATATCTGGTCTTGTGCAATTCATGAGATACATGAGACATCCTATTACACGAGAATATTCCAGTTGCATTACACTCTGATTAGTGTTTTTATGCAATACTTTTGATGGATTAAAAGGTGTATTTACTCCTTTAATTCCAAAATTTTGAAATCTTTCAATCACTTTTTCTACATAATGTGATTGAGATAACTCAATACCATTAGGTGTTCTTATTATTTTTATTCCCAAAATAACATCTGCAACACCCAAATCTTTCATGTCGAAATTGCTGATCAACATTTTCTTTATGGTCTCAATTACCTTAGTATTTGGATCGAATATTAGCATATCGTCCACATATAGACAGATCATCACATATGATTGTCCAAGTTGTTTATAATAAACACATTTGTCGCATTCATTTATACGAAAACCATTTCTCATCAAGACACTATCAAATTTTGCGTGCCATTGCTTTGGAGCTTGTTTTAGTCCATATAATGATTTGACTAATCTACAGACTTTGTTTTCATTTCCTTTGGAAATAAATCCCTCAGGTTGCTCCATGTAAATCTCCTCATCGAAATTTCCATTGAAGAATGCTGTTTCTACATCCATCTGATGAATCTTTAGATTATAGATGGATGCAATTGCTATTATCATTCCTATAGAGGTTATTCGTGTTACCGGCGAAATGTATCAAAAAAGTCTACTCTTTCTTTTTGACGATATCCTTTGGCTACTAATCTGATTTTATACTTGTCGATAGAGCCATCTGCTTTCATTTTCTTCTTGAAAATCCATTTGCAGCCAATTGGTTTTATTCCTGGTGGAATATCAACAATTTCCCAAGTTTTATTACTTAGAATTGAATCAATCTCACTTTGGATTGCTTCTTTCCAACATGAGGATTCAGAAGATGACATTGCTTCCTTGTACGTTTGAGGTTCGTGCTCTAATATATTTGTAAAAAAGTCCGAACCAAATGTTTTGGAAGTTCTAGCCCTTACGCTTCTTGTAACAACCCGCATATTTGTCGATTTTATATTTAAATATTTTATTTAAATATTTTATCGTTAGTCGGATTTTAGTCCGAAAAGCTACTTTTTGCATACGGTCGAATTAGGGCTCGCGACCACTCCCATTGAGTTTAAAATGCCGGTGCGACCTTTTTGAGTATAAGCTTCGATATGTTTGGAGAAAGTTGATTTCTGCTACTTTTTACCTTGGGTTTGGTTTTTGGGCTCAACCCTATGTTAACTTATGCTCAAATCTGAGCCACTCTTCCCCACTCACCCTCATTCTCTTCTCATTTTAGTTTTTAGAGTGTTAATGGTGGGAGAGATTGGAAATTAAAATTCCAAAACCCTAGTTTCTCTTGCAAATCCATCTCCTTGCTCCAAACTCAAGAAGAACCCCTTGGTAAGCATCTCCTTCTTCTTCTCCAACTCTTTCTCCATTCAATTTCAGAAATTTCCTAAACCTAATTTCGGGAATGTTCTAGTTTTTGAGCTTAGATTCAAGCTCATTTGGGTTGTGATTGAAGAAAGGTTGATTCTCCATTTGCTTTCAAGCTTCTTCTTGTTCGATTTTGTGAAAAGGTGAGATTTTTATCTCACATCTATGACTATAATTATCTTTGGTTGTTGGGTATGAATTCCTAACACTTCTTCATGTGCATTTGCTCTTGATTTGGATTGGTTTTGTGAATATTCCAATTTTTGGGTTTTTAAGTCAAATTTGTGTAAAATCCTTTTATGGATGTTTGATCATGCTTTTGGTGATGCATCGAGGAGCATATAGGGCCGGGTTGCCGATTGGCATAAACCCTTAGAGCCAATGTTCGTCCGATTGCATTTTGGAAGAGTTTGCTCTTCATTTGAATAAGGTTGAAAAACAGCCCAGGCATGATTCAGTCGACTGAAAAACTCTGTTCAGTCGACTGAACCTGAAACCCGAGAGTTTCCAGGCATGATTCAGTCGACTGAAAACTTCTGCACAGTCGACTGAAACTGGAAACAGAAAGTTTCCTGAACCTGGAAAATTTCCATGTATAGGGTCAGTCGACTGAAATTCTCTGTTAAGTCGACTGAACCTGCTGTTTGAGTCCAATTTGCCTTTTTGGATTGGAATTCCAATTTAAATCGATTCGTGATAATCCTATTTGTTGTTATCATCTATTATGATTTTGATGACTCTTTTTAGGGATTTTTGAATATCCATTTCGATGGATTCTTTATCGATTTCTTTGGATTTTATTCACGTCTTCGTATGTGAATTTTTGTGATTGATTGTTCTTACAATCTTCTTCGTGATTTGTCACTTTAAAAATATAAAGGTTTTCTATACTAGTAGTAAATATCAAAACTCTTTCCTCAAACGATTTCAATACTATTTTAATACCAAATTCGTTTATAAAACCGTTTTCCAATCTATTAGTATATACAAACCTTTACCTCACTCGTATGAGAAATCTAATTAAACGGCTTAGTAAAACTAGTGGTATGAAACGCTTGCGTTTACTTTGTCGGTTAATTCTTGGACTTGTTCGATTGAACCTCTTGTGACAATTTTCTAGTGGAGACTTACAGTTTGTTCGTAAATATTTAAGTTAAGCAAGTGGTTATGGGACATGAAGCTAAACTCATATATTTACTAGCTTAGTGTAATCGACACTTCTCGCTGATCATGACGATCATCTTTGTGATTTAGACTAGCAATGTGCGATGTCTCTTTGTCTGCGAGGGAGACTAAACCCCGTTTTGTGGAGTATCGACTCAATTTGTGATGGGGTAGCAACCCATGGTCTTCGGGCCGTTTGTGGAGCTTCGGCTCAATTTGTGATGGTTAGCGACCATGGAATTAGCGTTCCGTCTGTGATACACGTGTTGGTGAGCTTTATGCTCCCTTTTGTGATAGGCCTTCCCCCCTTTGTGATTTCTGGATTTCTTGTGTAGATTCCTAGAGTTTGTGTTTCACCAATTTTCGTGATTTCCATTGATAAGTTTTATCAATATTTGTGCATTGGTGAATTTGTGTGTCATTGACTTTTGTGATTTCTGGATTTCTTGTGTAGTCTTTTGGAATTTGTGCGTCTTTGACTTTGGTGATTGACATTGATATTATCGTCAATATTTGTGGTTTGATGAACGAAATAAAGAGTATGACACTTCTTTGATTCTTGTGTAGATCTGGTGACATTGATTAATCTCTTGATGATTATCAACTAAGTATATATATATATATATATATATATATCAAAGCTTGGCATTGTGATTATTATGTGTTTAGTCACATCTCTTATTCTATATCGTTTCATCTGATATTTATAGTTAGACTGATCCGTTTATTATTTTCTTATTAAATAATACTCGGGTCAGACCGAGATGTTACAGGTGCTTCTGCTTGACTCCTCATCCGGGATTAACTCCTTGACTTTTGGGTTAACTACTTAGATTAGTAGTTATTTTGTTGTATACATTTGAGATATAGACTCCTTAATGTATACTTATTCTTTTGTGGAGTTCGTGTAACTATTCTTTTGTGATATTGTGGATCTTTTTAGACCACTACTCTGATGTACACTTCCTAGTGTAATATTCATATCTTATTCCGCCTTTGTGATATGAATTGTCTGTGACTGATTTGTGTTATGTTCATTTCTATATTTGTTTCCGAAGGATTTATATAGCCACCGTGTAGTAGCTTTGAGTTTGTGTTGGTATGTCGGATTTCCTCTTGAAATAGAATGCATGTTATATTATCTGACATATCGGTGCTCGCGCAAAGAAATTACACGGATGGTCGCTCCTCAACAGCCTTATTCTCCACGCTAGTCGACAGCATTCACCGTAATGTTCTTGGCTAGCATGGGTATAGAGGTGGGGCGTCACAGCTTGGTATCAGAGCCAAACTTCGGAACAATATGGAATATTATAACAAGAATCATCGTCCTAAGTCTTTCTTAGGAGTTGTGCTTTAGGATTTTATTCGGGTCTTCGTACTATTCTATCCTATTTTCTTTATGATTCCTTGTTTTATCTATCAAGATTGCTTGATATTCAATTTGGTGAATAACCTTTTCTTCTTCTTCTTTCTTTCTAAAGGAAGAGAAATGTCTAGACCAGGCCGTCCCAGAGCCGTGCCATCTAGCACTCCACCCCAAGATGGAGTTTTTATGACTGCTCAACAGCTTCTTGATTTGGTAACAAATGCTCAAGCAGCTGGAGCTAACCCGGAACCTACTCACCCAAAGTCGGGATTTGCACGCTTGTGTAGCGATTACACTAATTTGGGTGGGGAGCCATTCAAAGGTTCCGAAACTGTTATTGAAGTACAAGCTTGGCTTAGAACATGCGATCGCATCTTTTCGCGCATGAATCTTATTGACCTTCACCGAGTTCAGGTGGCCTCTAGTATGCTCCGAGAAAGAGCATTGGACTGGTACGAACTTCTTATTTCTGAGATTAATGAAGCGGATCTCACCTGGGAGAAATTCCGAGAACGCTTCGAGTTAAAATTCGTACCAGAAGCAGAAAAAGTGACATTAGCTCGACGATTTATCGACCTTGTTCAAGGTGAGTCATCTGTGACTGATTACGTCGCCTCTTTCGAGTCGCTTTCCAAATATGGGGTTGAATACATCAACACCCCTCTTAAGAAGAACCAGAGATTCGTTTATGGCTTAAACAAAAGCCTCAAGAAGCCATTACTTTTAAAGTTAGAAGTTTCCTTCGACCAACTCGTTGATATCGCTTTTCGTCTTGAAGAGGCGGATAGAGAGAATGATGTTGAAGTGGTGGGTTCCAAACCAAACTTCAACAACAGAAAGAGGTCAAACAAATTTAAAGGCCCTTATCCCAATAAGAAAAGGAAGCAAGCAACCTCCGTGGCAAAGATTTCTTCCTTTGGTCGTGGGGAATGCTATAATTGTGGTTCGAAGGACCATTATGCGAACAAGTGCCCAAAGTCTCTTTCTTGTCGCTACTGCAAAGTTCCCGGTCATGTTATATCTTCATGCCCCAAGCTTCAGGGCAAGAAGGAGGGAAAGTTAAATGTTGCTCAAGCCCCTGGCAACACATCTCGTGGCCAAGGTATTTCTCATTCTATTCTAGATGGAATTATTTTGTTTCGTGATCATCCTATTCGAGTTCTTTTTGATACGGGTGCGTCCCATTCTTTTATATCAAAAGAACTTGTTGATGCTTTTTCTTTGGATGTTTTGTGTTTAATGACTTCTTTGAGAATTGCGAATCCGGTTGGTGGATCCGCAACAATCAGTTTATTGTGTAAAGATGTCGAGATTATTTTGTGTGATTTATCTTTCCGAGCCGATTTGCATGTCATGCGTTATTTAGGCTTTGGAATGATTTTGGGAATGGATTGGCTTAACCGTTATGAAGCTCATATCCTATGTCCTGAGCGGACTATTCATCTTCGACATCCTCAATCTGTTAATCAGGTTTCTGTTATTCTTAAAGATTCAGATTCTGCTTTGGTTGCATCTTTATATTCTTTAAATCCTCGTGATGACGATGATGATGATGAGGGTGATATTATTTCTCTTATTCACGTCGTTTGTGAATTTTCCGACATATTCGAGCCCGTTTTAGGATTACCACCTAAACGAGCAATTGAGTTCAGAATTAATCTTACTCCGGGAGCTCAATCTATCACTCGTCCTCCTTATCGTATGTCCAATAAAGAAAACGAGGAGATGCGTAAACAATTATCTGAATTGGAAACGAAGCAATTTATTTGCTCTAGTTCCTCGCCTTGGGGAGCTTCAGCTATTTTTGTAAAGAAATCTGATGGTACACTTAGGCTTTGCGTTGACTACCGCAAGCTTAATGATCTTACTATCAAAAATAAATATCCTTTACCTCGGATTGATGATCTATTCGATCAACTTAGTGGTGCTAGAGTCTTTTCACAATTGGACTTGGCTACAGGTTTTCATCAGCTTCGTATTGCCGAGGATAGCATTCCTTTGACATCGTTCCGCACTCGGTATGGATCTTATGAATGGCTTGTTATGCCATTTGGGTTAACTAATGCCTCGGCTTATTTCGTTGACTTAATGAATCGAGTTTTTAAAGACTTTCTCGACCAGTTTGTTCTCATCTTTATCGATGATATTCTTGTTTATTCTAAAACCGAGGAGGAGCATGAAAAACATCTTCGGATTGTGTTGGAAACTCTTAGGAGTAATCAATTAAAGGCAAAATTTTCTAAATGCCATTTTTGGCAATCTCGTGTGAAGTTTCTCGGTCACATCATTTCCGAATCCGGAATTTCCGTGGATCCTTCAAAGATTGAAGCGATTCAAGATTGGAAGAGACCGAAGAATGTGACAGAGATTCGTAGTTTTCTTGGATTGGCGGGCTATTACCGTCGTTTTATTAAAGACTTTTCTAAAATTGCCGTGCCTCTCACTAGCTTGACGAAGAAAGGTGTTAAATACATTTGGTCGGACAAATGTGAAGCTTCTTTTCAGAAATTAAAAGAACTTCTTTCTGATGCTCCTACTCTTGTTATTCCCGAAGGGAATCAAGATTTCGTTGTTTATACCGATGCTAGTCGCATTGGTTTGGGTGTCGTTCTTATGCAAAAGGAACGCGTTATTGCTTATGCTTCTAGGCAATTAAAGCCTGCTGAGACTAGATATGCCACTCATGATTTAGAGCTCGCGGCTATTGTTTTTGCTCTTCGGATTTGGCGTCATTATCTCTTAGGAGAGAAATTTGTTCTTTACACAGATCATAAGTCTTTGAAATATTTATTCTCTCAAAAGGATCTTAATTTGCGTCAACAGCGTTGGCTCGAATTTCTTGCACCATATGATCTTGATATTCTTTATACTCCCGGTAAGGGTAATCTTGTCGCCGATGCTCTTAGCCGTAAACAACAAGCTGTTGTTTCTATGATGATATCCGAATGGAACGATCTCGAGATTTTATCCACTTGCGAAATTCGAGACCGTGTTTCCGATTTATGCTCATCGTTTGTTTTATGTAGCCTTGTGGCTCATCCATCTCTTTTAGACCGCATTCTTGAAGCTCAAGGGCTAGATCCCAACTTGGCTCTTCTTGGCCAAAATATTAGGGATAAAATGGATATTGAAGGTTTGAAAGACTTTGATATCGATTCTCGTGGCGGCATTCGGAAATTTGGTAGACTTGTCGTGCCAAATATTGGTGATCTTCGTAAAGATATTTTAGAAGATTCACATCGTTCTAAATTTACCATTCATCCCGGTAGTAGTAAAATGTACGCGGACATGAAGCGACTTTATTATTGGGAGGGAATGAAACTTGACATCGCTAACTTCGTTAAACGTTGCATGACTTGCCAACTCGTTAAGGCCGAACATCAAAGGCCCGGAGGGTTATTGCAACCTTTAGAAATTCCAGTTTGGAAGTGGGATCAAATTTCCATGGATTTTATAGATGGCCTTCCCCGTTCTCGATCGGGTTATGATAGCTTATGGGTAATTGTTGATAGACTTACTAAATCCGCCCATTTTATTCCCGTTTGGTCTAACCGAACTATTCCTCTTTTGGCCAAGATATTTATCAAAGAAATTGTTAAATTGCATGGTGTTCCTACTTCTATTATTAGTGATCGTGATCCATTGTTTACTAGTGGATTTTGGAAGAGTCTTCAAAAAGCTTTGGGAACGAAGCTTAATTTTAGCACCGCTTATCATCCCCAGTCCGATGGACAAACCGAGCGTGTGAATCAAACTCTTGAAGATCTTCTTCGTGCTTGTGTTCTTGATTTTGGTGGAGGTTGGGAAGATCATATTTCGCTTGTTGAATTTTCCTATAATAATAGCTTCCAATCTAGTATTGGTATGGCACCTTTCGAGGCACTCTATGGTAGGCCATGCCGATCTCCTTCTTGTTGGCTTGAGGCTGGTGAGAAGCTGGCTTTAGGTCCAGATTTTATTCGTGATTCCACAGAAAAGATTGATCTTATTCGTCATAGGATGAAAGAAGCCCAAAGTAGACAAAAATCCTATGCCGATAACCGGAGAAGGAAGTTAGAATTTTCTGTGGGAGATCATGTGTTCATTCGTGTTTCACCTATGAAAGGTGTTGTACGTTTCAGTCGATCGGGAAAGTAAGCGCCTCGATATATTGGGCCATTTCCTATCACTGAACGTATTGGTTCCATGGCTTATCGCCTTTTATTACCGGCTCAATTTTCTGCTATGCATGACGTGTTTCACGTTTCTCAACTTCGGAAATGTCTTCGAGATTCCGATTCTATTCTTGAGCCCGGTGTTGTGGAAGAGATTGAAGTTTCGCCTAATTTAACTTATGAGCAACATCCTATTCGTATCATTGCTTCGGAAGTCAAACGACTTCGAAATAAAGATGTTTCGCTTGTTAAAGTTCAATGGTCTTCAAATCCTAAGGATTGTTCTTGGGAATCTAGAGAGTACATCGAGCGTACACATCCGGACTTACTTTCTCGTGCTCTTTGAGGTGAACTTCTTATTTCAAACTTCTTTTGTGTTGAATATGCTTCTATGGTTGTTACTATATATCTTCTTCTTGTAATATTGCGAGGACGCAATTTCTTTAAGGAGGGGAGTCTGTAACAACCCGCATATTTGTCGATTTTATATTTAAATATTTTATTTAAATATTTTATCGTTAGTCGGATTTTAGTCCGAAAAGCTACTTTTTGCATGCGGTCGAATTAGGGCTCGGGACCACTCCCATTGAGTTTAAAATGCCGTTTGCGACCTTTTTGAGTATAAGCTTCGATATGTTTGGAGAAAGTTGATTTCTGCTACTTTTTACCTTGGGTTTGGTTTTTGGGCACAACCCTATGTTAACTTATGCTCAAATCTGAGCCACTCTTCCCCACTCACCCTCATTCTCTTCTCATTTCAGTTTTTAGAGTGTTAATGGTGGGAGAGATTGGAAATTAAAATTCCAAAACCCTAGTTTCTCTTGCAAATCCATCTCCTTGCTCCAAACTCAAGAAGAACCCCTTGATAAGCATCTCCTTCTTCTTCTCCAACTCTTTCTCCATTCAATTTCAGAAATTTCCTAAACCTAATTTCGGGAATGTTCTTGTTTTTGAGCTTAGATTCAAGCTCATTTGGGTTGTGATTGAAGAAAGGTTGATTCTCCATTTGCTTTCAAGCTTCTTCTTGTTCGATTTTGTGAAAAGGTGAGATTTTTATCTCATATCTATGACTATAATTATCTTTGGTTGTCGGGTATGAATTCCTAACACTTCTTCATGTGCATTTGCTCTTGATTTGGATTGGTTTTGTGAATATTCCAATTTTTGGGTTTTTAAGTCAAATTTGTGTAAAATCCTTTTATGGATGTTTGATCATGCTTTTGGTGATGCATCGAGGAGCATATAGGGCCGGGTTGCCGATTGGCATAAACCCTTAGAGCCAATGTTCGTCCGATTGCATTTTGGAAGAGTTTGCTCTTCATTTGAATAAGGTTGAAAAACAGCCCAGGCATGATTCAGTCGACTGAAAAACTCTGTTCAGTCGACTGAACCTGAAACCCGAGAGTTTCCAGGCATGATTCAGTCGACTGAAAACTTCTGCACAGTCGACTGAAACTGGAAACAGAAAGTTTCCTGAACCTGGAAAATTTCCATGTACAGGGTCAGTCGACTGAAATTCTCTGTTAAGTCGACTGAACCTGCTGTTTGAGTCCAATTTGCCTTTTTGGATTGGAATTCCAATTTAAATCGATTCGTGATAATCCTATTTGTTGTTATCATCTATTATGATTTTGATGACTCTTTTTAGGGATTTTTGAATATCCATTTCGATGGATTCTTTATCGATTTCTTTGGATTTTATTCACGTCTTCGTATGTGAATTTTTGTGATTGATTGTTCTTACAATCTTCTTCGTGATTTGTCACTTTAAAAATATAAAGGTTTTCTATACTAGTAGTAAATATCAAAACTCTTTCCTCAAACGATTTCAATACTATTTTAATACCAAATTCGTTTATAAAACCGTTTTCCAATCTATTAGTATATACAAACCTTTACCTCACTCGTATGAGAAATCTAATTAAACGGCTTAGTAAAACTAGTGGTATGAAACGCTTGCGTTTACTTTGTCGGTTAATTCTTGGACTTGTTCGATTGAACCTCATGTGACAATTTTCTAGTGGAGACTTACAGTTTGTTCGTAAATATTTAAGTTAAGCAAGTGGTTATGGGACATGAAGCTAAACTCATATATTTACTAGCTTAGTGTAATCGACACTTCTCGCTGATCATGACGATCATCTTTGTGATTTAGACTAGCAATGTGCGATGTCTCTTTGTCTGCGAGGGAGACTAAACCCCGTTTTGTGGAGTATCGACTCAATTTGTGATGGGGTAGCAACCCATGGTCTTCGGGCCGTTTGTGGAGCTTCGGCTCAATTTGTGATGGTTAGCGACCATGGAATTAGCGTTCCGTCTGTGATACACGTGTTGGTGAGCTTTATGCTCCCTTTTGTGATAGGCCTTCCCCCCTTTGTGATTTCTGGATTTCTTGTGTAGATTCCTAGAGTTTGTGTTTCACCAATTTTCGTGATTTCCATTGATAAGTTTTATCAATATTTGTGCATTGGTGAATTTGTGTGTCATTGACTTTTGTGATTTCTGGATTTCTTGTGTAGTCTTCTGGAATTTGTGCGTCTTTGACTTTGGTGATTGACATTGATATTATCGTCAATATTTGTGGTTTGATGAACGAAATAAAGAGTATGACACTTTTTTGATTCTTGTGTAGATCTGGTGACATTGATTAATCTCTTGATGATTATCAAATAAGTATATATATATATATATCACAGCTTGGCATTGTGATTATTATGTGTTTAGTCACATCTCTTATTCTATATCGTTTCATCTGATATTTATAGTTAGACTGATCCGTTTATTATTTTCTTATTAAATAATAATCGGGTCAGACCGAGATGTTACAGGTGCTTCTGCTTGACTCCTCATCCGGGATTAACTCCTTGACTTTTGGGTTAACTACTTAGATTAGTAGTTATTTTGTTGTATACATTTGAGATATAGACTCCTTAAGTATACTTATTCTTTTGTGGAGTTCGTGTAACTATTCTTTTGTGATATTGTGGATCTTTTTAGACCACTACTCTGATGTACACTTCCTAGTGTAATATTCATATCTTATTCCGCCTTTGTGATATGAATTGTCTGTGACTGATTTGTGTTATGTTCATTTCTATATTTGTTTCCGAAGGATTTATATAGTCACCGTGTAGTAGCTTTGAGTTTGTGTTGGTATGTCGGATTTCCTCTTGAAATACAATGCATGTTATATTATCTGACATATCGGTGCTCGCGCAAAGAAATTACACGGATGGTCGCTCCTCAACAGCCTTATTCTCCATGCTAGTCGACAGCATTCACCGTAATGTTCTTGGCTAGCGTGGGTAAAGAGGTGGGGCGTCACACTTCTTCTTGGTTCAGCATTCTCAGCTTCATGATGAGTTTCGTCTTCATGCGAATCGTTTGATTCTTCCCTTGTCCTTTTTGGGACCTTATTTCCTTCATTCCTTTTGTGCAGAAACACATCTTCAAAGAATGAGGCATCTCTTGATTCCATGATTGTATTTACATGAATATCAGTTATATCAGACTTTAATACCAAGAATCTGTAGGCACTACTATTTTGGGCTGGCCCTAGATAATAACAATCTACAGTTTTTGGTCCAAGTTTGACTCTCTTGGGAGCGGAACAGGAACTTTTGCCAAGCACCCCCACACTTTGAGGTATTTAAAACTTGGTTTGTGTCCTTTCCATAACTCATATGGAATTGTTCCTGTTTTGTTGTGAGGGACTTTGTTTAATATGTGATTAGACATATTTAATGCTTCCCCCCACAAGTTCGTCGGTAGACCAAAAGTTAAAAGCATGTCAGAAATCATGTCTTTTAACGCTCTGTTCTTCCTCTCGGCTACACCATTTTGTTGTGGAGAATATGAAGCTGTTGTTTGATGAATTATACCATTTTTGGCACAGAACTGTTCAAATGGTGATTCATATTCTCCACCTCATCAGATCTTAGTATCTTGATCTTTTTATTCAACTGATTTTCTACCTCAGCCTTGTATTTTATAAACGCTGTTATTGCTTCATCTTTACTATTTAAAAGATATACATAGAAATATCGCGTACAATCGTCAATAAAAGTAATGAAATACCTTTTCCCACCTCTTGTAGGTAGTGATTTAAAATCACATAAATCTGTATGTACCATACCTAATGGTTCGGTGCTTCTGTCAACAGATTTAAATGGTTGTTTGACCATTTTTGCTTCTACACATGTCTCACATTTGTAGTTCTTATCTACTTGGAATTTTGGAATTTATCCCAAGTTTGATAATGTTTTCATTTTGCGGAAATTTATGTGTCCCAATCTATCATGCCATAGTAAAATTTCGTGCTCAAGAAAATAAGAAACTTCAATTTTATTAATAGCACAATCAGAATACATATTTTTGTTGCCGACAACAGCTACATTTGCCTTAAATAGGCCATCACATAAATATCCCCGTCCTATATACATTCCAGCTTTGGACAGAACCATCTTGTCTGACTCGAACAAAATCTTGAATCCCTTCTTTGATAGGACTGCACCAGAGATGAGATTCTTGCGTATGTCTGGAACGTGGAGCACGTTATTCAACTTAACAGTTTTTCCAGAAGTAAACTTGAGGATTACTGTGCCAGTGCCTTCGATCATGGAAACTGCAGAATTACCCATGTAGAGTTTTTCTTCGTGATCGAATTTCTGATACGTAGAAAACATGGATTTGTCAAAACAAACATGACGAGTAGCGCTTGTATCTACCCACCATTGGATAGTATTCTGAACCAGATTGCATTCAGATACCACCGCCGAGAAGTTGGACTCGTCTACTTCCATGTTATCCACTATATTTTCCTCTTTATTGCATTCCTTCTTGAGTCTGCAATCTCTAGCGGCATGTCCAACTTTTCCACAAACCCAACATTCGCCATTAAACTTCTTGGTCGTTTGTTGTCTTTTGGTTTGTTGTCTTGAGCTTTCCTTTTCTTCTGGAAATTCTTCTTTTTGTTTTTGGTCTTTGACCCTTTAGTCACAAATGCCTCCTCGCTTGGTTTTGTAACTGCACGGTTGTCTGCCTCAATTTTTAATCGGACTATGAGATCCTGTAAAGAGATTTCCTTCTTCTTATGCTTTAGATAGTTGCAGTAATCACTCCATGACGGCGGCAGTTTTCCCGTGATGGCTTAAACCAAATCCGATTCTCCAACCATATGACCTTCCGCTTCGAGTTCATGAACGATGATTTTCAATTCATGCAGTTGAGAAGTCACCGGTTTGGAGTCAACCATCTTGTAGTTCATGAATTTGTCGACAATGAATTTATTGAGACTGATATTCTGTGTCTTATACTTTGTCGTAAGTGCATTTCAGAGTGCTTTTGATGTCTTCGAAGGCTGATATACTTTGTATAGCACCTTGTCGAGACAATTCAGAATATAGTTTCTGCATAAAAAGTGGGAATGCTTCCACGTATTCACCTCTGCTTCCTTGCCTTGTGCAGGAATCGGTTCCTCCTCGTCGAGTTATTTTTGCAGACCGAGTGTGGTGAGATAAAACAACATCTGATTCTGCCATGTCAAGAAATCATCACCATCTCCCTTGAACGGTTCAGGTCCGTTGTGAGTAGTATTCTTTGAAAATTCTACTGTTGCCATCTCTGTTTTAGTAAGAAAACAGTAAAATTCTTAAGATGTTTTATGTCTAGTATACCAAAACAGATAATAATCAATTATAAACTCGTCGCACAAGTTTATAACTCAGATTTCCACTACACTGGAATTCCATAGTAATTATTATAACAATATGAATGTTGCAAATAAATTATAACAACGGCGTTATACTATTTTGAATAAATAGTATAACCAGAATAATGGATAGAATATAAAATAATATATATAAATATACAATCAGATTAGAATTTTAACCGGATTATGTCTGAGGCTCGTCGTAACGATTTCCTTAAGAATTCTATTTCAAAATTCTCCCAAGATACAACAGACGTATTTTGCTCGAGATTGTAATGAGTATATCACTCTGTGATTTGAATGTATAAGAACAGCAGGTAGAAGAGAGAATATTCAAATCGGAAATGAGTGAGGAAAGTGATCGGTTTTCCTCTTTATTTATATTGATTCGTATCCCTTCGAAAGGTTGCGTCTGCACCTGTTTGTTCAAACGGTCGTGCCCGTTTCTGCTGGCCGCATCCGTTCGACAAAAACCGTATCTGTTCGCCAAAATTAAACTGCGCCTACTAACGGGTTGCATCCGTTCAGAAAAAGTCCATAACGGGCCACATCTGTCCAAACGGTCGCACCTCTTCAGGCCAAAACCCGCGTCTGCTTCAGTCGGGTCACACCCGCCTGTGTTTGCGCCTATTCAACCCGCGTACGCTTCAGAAGTCGCATCTCCTCGGCAATCCGCGTATGAACAGTCGCGTCCGTTTGTATAGCCTGCAACTGTTAAAAGCCCGGCCCAGTTGCAGTAAAAATACGAGTATCATATTAAACCCAAACCCAAACCCAAACCCGACCCGTCCCGGCCCGGTCCGGTCGGTCGGACGGATGGCGGCGGCGCGCGCGTGTTTGGTGGAGATGCATGATCTCCCTCCTCACAACGAAGCATACATTTGGGTGCCCCTAGGCCCCAATACCTTCATTGCAAAGCCATATGTATATTGAAATGGCTTTGCAAATTTGGCGATGTGGGACAAGTGTATTTTATTTACACTAGGAATTCCAACAATCCCCCACATAAATGATAATATACTTTTCCGCCACACAAAGCGAAATATCACAGAGTACATATGGAATAATCCTTTATCGTGGATAAGTAGATATTTCACTTTGAACTTTCCCTAGTAAAAACTTATCGGATCTACTTTGCTAATCGGTGAATTATTTCATCTTGAACCGTCGGTCTTTATTGTATATCCAGACAATAAGCTTTACGAAGCATTGATTCCCTTCCAATACAATCTCTGGTTGTGTTCATTTTGGTCCTGAACATTTTTTTGGTTCTTCGAGTGTTTTAGAGAATAAAAGCCTTTTATTATTCTCATAGAGCCGACCCAGCTCACACAAACATAGGTGATCGCAACCATTAAGAGTATCCTACATATACCCCACTTGTTATTTCCAAGATATGTCCATCATTAAAAAACAAAGTTTTAACCTTTAAATACTTCTATAGGCATGCATTTATGTTGTGCACCATAGGAATGGAGTAGGACTATGTCCATATAAATGCATTACATCTTGAGTTATTCAGAACTGGTTTGCCTATTGATCCTAGTCCATGTGATCTCCAGTCGCTAGGATAGGTTTCCGTATAAGATAACTCTTTTTTAGGCTTTTAAACCCATTCCCCTCGATGCGCAGTCAATTTTCTCTCTTGATAAACCTTTAGTAAATGGATCCGCTAGGTTATCATTTGTTCTCACATAATCTATGGAAATTGTTCCATTTGAGAGTAACTGCCTAACTGTGTTATGGCGTCGAAGAATATGTCATGACTTTCCATTATACACAAAGTTGTGCGCTCTACTTAGCGCAGCTTGGTTATCACAGCGTATACATATGGCCGGTACAGGTTTATGCCAAAATGGAATATCTTCTAAAAAGTGACGAAGCCATTCTGCTTCTTCGCCTGCTTTATCTAATGCAATGAACTCTGATTCCATACTGGATCGAGCTATGCATGTTTGTTTAGTAGATTTCCATGACATTGCTGCCCCTGCTAGGGTAAAGACATAACCACTTGTTGATTTTGATTCCTCTGAATCTGCAATCCAATTTGCATCACTATATCCTTCTAAGACGGTAGGATATTTTCCATAATGTAAGGAATAGGTGGTGGTATTTTTTAAATATCCAAGCACTCTCATTAGTGCTTTCCAGTGTTCCTTCCCTGGATTGCTCGTATACCTGCTCAATCGACTTAGTGCATAAGCTATATCTGGTCTTGTGCAATTCATGAGATACATGAGACATCCTATTACACGAGAATATTCCAGTTGCATTACACTCTGATTAGTGTTTTTATGCAGTACTTCTGATGGATTAAAAGGTGTATTTACTCCTTTAATTCCAAAATTTCGAAATCTTTCAATCACTTTTTCTACATAATGTGATTGAGATAACTCAATACCATTAGGTGTTCTTATTATTTTTATTCCCAAAATAACATCTGCAACACCCAAATCTTTCTTGTCGAAATTGTTGATCAATATTTTCTTTATGGTCTCAATTACCTGAATATTTGGACCGAATATTAGCATATCGTCCACATATAGACAGATCTTCACATATGATAGTCCAAGTAGTTTATAATAAACACATTTGTCACATTCATTTATACGAAAACCATTTCTCATCATGACACTATCAAATTTTACGTGCCATTGCTTTGGAGCTTGTTTTAGTCCGTATAATGATTTGACTAATCTACAGACTTTGTTTTCATTTCCTTTGGAAATAAATCCCTCGGGTTGCTCCATGTAAATCTCCTCATCGAGATTTCCATTTAAGAATGCTGTTTTTACATCCATCTGATGAATCTCTAGATTATAGATGGATGCAATTGCTATTAGCATTTTTATAGAGGTTGTTCGTGTTACCGGCGAATATGTATCAAAAAAGTCTACTCTTTCTTTTTGACGATATCCTTTGGCTACAAATATGACTTTATGCTTGTCGATAGAGCCATCTGCTTTCATTTTCTTCTTGAAAATCCATTTGCAGCCAATTGGTGGAATATCAACAATTTCCCAAGTTTTATTACTTAGAATTGAATTAATCTCACTTTGGATTGCTTCTTTCCAACATAAGGATTCAAAAGATGACATTGCTTCCATGTACGTTTGAGGTTCGTGATCTAGTATATATGTAAAAATGTCCGAAACAAATGTTTTGGAAGTTCTAGCCCTTACGCTTCTTCTTGGTTCAGCATCCTCAGTTTCATGATGAGTTTCATCTTCATGCGAATCGTTTGATTCTTCTCTTGTCCTTTTTGGGACCTTATTTCCTTCATTCCTTTTGTGTGAAAACACATCTTCAAAGAATGAGGCATCTCTTGATTCCATGATTGTATTTACATGAATATCAGTTATATCAGACTTGCATACCAAGAATCTGTAGGCACTACTATTTTGGGCTGGCCCAAGATAATAACAATCTACTGTTTTTGGTCCAAGTTTGACTCTCTTGGGAGGCGGAACTGGAACTTTTGCGAAGCACCCCCACACTTTGAGGTATTTAAAACTTGGTTTGTGCCCTTTCCATAACTCATATGGAATTGTTCCTATTTTATTGTGAGGGACTTTGTTTAGTATGTGATTAGACATATTTAATGCTTCCCCCTACAAGTTCGTCGGTAGATCAGAAGTTAAAAGCATGGCAGTAATCATGTCTTTTAACGTTCTGTTCTTCCTCTCAGCTACACCATTTTGTTGTGGTGAATATGGAGCTGCTTTTTGATGAATTATACCATTTTCGGCATAGAATTGTTCAAATGGTGATTCATATTCTCCACCTCGATCAGATCTTAGTATCTTGATCTTTTTATTTAATTGATTTTCTACCTCAGCCTTGTATTTTATAAACGTTGTTATTGCTTCATCTTTACTATTTAAAAGATATTCATAGCAATATCGCGTATAATCGTCAATAAAAGTAATGAAATACTTTTTCCCACCTCTTGTAGGTAGTGATTTAAAATCACATAAATCTGTATGTACCATACCTAATGGTTCGATGCTTCTGTCAACAGATTTAAATGATTGTTTGACCATTTTTGCTTCAACACATGTCTCACATTTGTAGTTCTTATCTACTTGGAATTTTTGAATTAATCCCAAGTTTGATAATGTTTTCATTTTGCGAAAATTTATGTGTCCCAATGTATCATGCCATAGTAAAATTTCGTGCTCAAGCAAATAAGAAACTTCAATTTTATTAATAGCACAATCAAAATACATATTTTTGTTGCCGACAACGGCTACATTTGCCTTAAATAGGCCATCACATAAATATCCCCTTCCTATATACATTCCAGCTTTGGACAGAACCATCTTGTCTGACTCGAACACCATCTTGAATCCCTTCTTTGATAGGACTGCAACAGAGATGAGATTCTTGCGTATGTCTGAAATGTGGAGCACGTTATTCAACTTAACAGTTTTTCCAGAAGTAAACTTGAGAATTATTGTGCCACTGCCTTCGATCATGGAAACTGCAGAATTACCCATGTAGAGTTTTTCTTCGTGATCCAATTTCTGATACGTAGAAAACATGAATTTGTCAGAACAAACATGACGAGTAGCGCCTGTATCTACCCACCATTGGTTAGGATTCTGAACCAGATTGCATTCAGATACCACCACCGAGAAGTTGGACTCGTCTACTTCCATGTTATCCACTGTATTTGCCTCTTTATTGCGTTCCTTCTTGAGTCTGCAATCTCTAGCGGCATGTCCAACTTTTCCACAAACCCAACATTCGCCATTAAACTTCTTGGTTCGTTTGTTGTATTTTGGTTTGTTGTCTTGAGCTTTCCTTTTCTTCTGGAAATTCTTCTTTTTGTTTTTGGTTTTTGACCCTTCAGTCAAAAATGCCTCCTCGCTTGGTTTTGTAACTGCACGGTTGTCTGCCTGAATTTTTAATCGGACTATGAGATCCTGTAAAGAGATTTCCTTCTTCTTATGCTTTAGATTGTTGCGGTAATCTCTCCATGACGGCGGCAGTTTTCCCGTGATGGCTTCAACCAAAACTGATTCTCCAACCATATGACCTTCCGCTTCGAGTTCATGAATGATGATTTGCAATTCATGTAGTTGAGCAGTCACCGGTTCGGATTCAACCATCTTATAGTCCATGAGTTTATCTACAATGAATTTCTTAAGACTGATATTCTGCGGCTTATACTTTGTCGTAAGTGCATTCCAGAGTGCTTTTGATATCTTTGAAGGCTGATATACTTTGTATAGCACCTTGTCGAGACAATTCAGAATATAGTTTCTACATAAAAAAATCGGAATGCTTCCACTTATTCACCTTTGCTTCCTCGCCTGGTGCAGGAATCGGTTCCTCCTCGTCGATGTATTTTTGCAGACCGAGTGTGATGAGATAAAACAACATCTGATTCTGCCATGTCAAGAAATCATTATCAGCTCCCTTGAACGGTTCAGGTCTGTTGTGAGTAGAATTCTTTGAAAATTCTACTGTTGCCATCTCTGTTTTAATAAGAAAACAATAAAATTCTTAAGATGTTATATGTCTAGTATACTAAAACAGATAATAATCAATTATAAACTCGTCGCACAAGTTTATAACTCAGATTTCCACTACACCGGAATTCCGTAATAATTATTATAACAATATGAATGTTGTAAATAAATTACAACAACAGTGTTATACGATTTTGAATAAATAGTATAACCAGAATGACGGATATAATATAGAATAATGTATATAAATATACAATCAGACTAGAATTCTAACCGGATTATGTCTGAGGCTCGTCGTAACGATTTCCTTAAGAATTTTATTCAAAATTTTCCAAAGATACAACAGACGTATTCTGCTCGAGATTGTAATGAGTATATCACTCTGTGATTTGAATGTATAAGAACAGCAGTTAGAAGAGAGAAAATTCGAATCGGAAATGAGTGAGGAAAGTGATCGGTTTTCCTCTTTATTTATAGTTTATTCGTATCCCTTCGAGCGGTCGCGTCTGCACCTATTTTTTCAAACGGTCGCGCCCGTTTCTGCTGGCCGTATCCGTTCGCCAAAAACCGTATCCGTTCGCCAAAATTAAACTGCGTCTGCTAACGGGTCGCATCCGTTCAAAAAAATGCCATAACGGGCCGCATTTGTCCAAACGGTCGCACCTCTTCAGGCCAAAACCCGCATCTGCTTCAGTCGGTTCACGCCCGCCTGTGTTTGCGCCTATTCAACCCGCGTCCGCTTCAGAAGTCGCACCTCTTCAGCAATCCGCATATGAACAGTCGGGTTCGTTTGTATAGCCTGCAACTGTTAAAAGCCCGGTCCAGTTGCAGTAAAAATACGAGTATCATGTTAGACCCCAACCCGACCCGGTCTGGTCCAGTCGGACGGACGGCGGCGACGCGCGCGCGCGTGTGGTGGAGATGCATGATCTCTCTCCTCACATCGAAGCATACATTTGGGTGCCCCTAGGCCCCAACACCTTCATTGTAAAGCCATATATATATATATTGGAATGGCTTTGCAAATTTGGCGATGAGGGACAAGTGTATTTCATTTACACTAGGAATTCCAACAATCCCCCACATAAATGATAATATACTTTTCCCCCACACAAAGCGAAATATCACAGAGTACATATGGAATGATGCTTTATCGTGGATAAATAGATATTTCACTTTGAGCTTTCCCTAGTTAAAACTTATCGGATCAACTTGGCTACTCGGTGAATTATTTCATCTTGAACCATCGACCTTTATTGTATATCCAGACAATAAGCTTTACGAAGCATTGATTCTCTTCTCATCCAATCTCTTGGTTGTGTTCATTTTGGTCCTGAACAATTTTTTGGTTCTGCGAGTGTTTTAGAGAATAAAAGCTTTTAATATTCTCATAGAGCCGACCCAGCTCACACTAACATAGGTGATCGCAACCATTAAGAGTATCCTACATATACCCCACTTGTTATTTCCAAGATTTGTTTATCATTAAAAAACAAAGTTTTAACACTTAAATACTTCTATAGGCATGCATTTATGTTGTGCACCATAGGAATGGAGTTGGACTATGTCCATGCAAATGCATTACGTCTTGAGTTATTCAGAACTGGTTTGCCTATTGATCCTAGTCCGTGGGATCTCCAGTCGCAAGGATGGTTTCCGTATAAGATAACTCTTTTCTAGGCTTTTAAACGCATTCCCCTCGATGCGCAGTCAATTTTCTCTCTTGATGAACCTTTTGTAAATGGATCCGCTAGGTTATCATTTGTTCTCACATAATCTATGGAAACAGTTCCATTTGAGAGTAACTGCCTAACTGTGTTATGGCATCGACGAATATGTCGTGACTTTCCAATATACACAAAGTTGTGCGCTCTACTTAGCGCAGCTTGGTTATCACAGTGTATACATATGGCCGGTACAGGTTTAGGCCAAAATAGAATATCTACTAAAAAGTGACGAAGCCATTCTGCTTCTTCGCCTGCTTTATCTAATGCAATGAACTCTGATTCCATACTGGATCGAGCTATGCATGTTTGTTTAGTAGATTTCCATGACACTGTTGCCCCTGTTAGGGTAAAGAATAACCACTTGTTGATTTTGATTCCTCTGAATCTGCAATCCAATTTGCATCACTATATCCTTCTAAGACGGCAGGATATTTTCCATAATGTAAGGAATAGGCAGTGGTATTTTTTAAATATCCAAGCAGTCTCATTAGTGCTTTCCAGTGTTCCTTCCCTGGATTGCTCGTATACCTGCTCAATCGACTTAGTGCATAAGCTATATCTGGTCTTGTGCAATTCATGAGATACATGAGACATCCTATTACACGAGAATATTCCAGTTGCATTACACTCTCATTAGTGTTTTTATGCAGTACTTCTGATGGATTAAAAGGTGTATTTACTCCTTTAATTCCAAAATTTTGAAATCTTTCAATCACTTTTTCTACATAATGTGATTGAGATAACTCAATACCATTAGGTGTTCTTATTATTTTTATTCCTAAAATAACATCTGCAACACCCAAATCTTTCATGTCGAAATTGTTGATCAACATTTTCTTTATGGTCTCAATTACCTGAGTATTTGGACCGAATATTAGCATATCGTCCACATATAGACAGATCATCACATATGATTGTCCAAGTTGTTTATAATAAACACATTTGTCGCATTCATTTATACGAAAACAATTTCTCATCATGACACTATCAAATTTTGCGTGCCATTGCTTTGGAGTTTGTTTTAGTCCGTATAATGATTTGACTAATCTACAGACTTTGTTTTCATTTCCTTTGGAAATAAATCCCTCAGGTTGCTCCATGTAAATCTCCTCATTGAGATTTCCATTTAAGAATGCTGTTTTTACATCCATCTGATGAATCTCTAGATTATAGATGGATGCAATTGCTATTAGCTTCTTATAGAGGTTAATCGTGTTACCGGCGAATATGTATCAAAAAAGTCTACTCTTTCTTTTTGACGATATCCTTTGGCTACTAATCTGGCTTTATACTTGTCAATAGAGCCATCTGATTTCATTTTCTTCTTGAAAATCCATTTGCAGCCAATTAGTTTTATTCCTGGTGGAATATCAAAAATTTCCCAAGTTTTATTACTTAGAATTGAATCAATCTCACTTTGGATTGCTCCTTTCCAACATGAGGATTCAGAAGATGACATTGCTTCCTTGTGCGTTTGAGGTTCGTGCTCTAGTATATATGTAAAAAAGTCCGAACCAAATGTTTTGGAAGTTCTATCCCTTACGCTTCTTCTTGGTTCAGCATCATCAATTTCATGATGAGTTTCATCTTCATGCGAATCGTTTGATTCTTCCCTTGTCCTTTTTGGGACCTTATTTCCTTCATTTCTTTTGTGCGGAAACACATCTTCCAAAATGAGGTATCTCTTGACTCCATGATTGCATTTACATGAATATCAGTTATATCATACTTGAATACCAAGAATCTGTAGGCACTACTATTTTGGGCCGGCCCAAGATAATAACAATCTACTGTTTTTGGTCCAAGTTTGACTCTCTTGGGAGGCGGAACTGGAACTTTTGCCAAGCACCCCCACACTTTGAGGTATTTAAAACTTGGTTTGTGTCCTTTCCATAACTCATATGGAATTGTTCCTGTTTTATTGTAAGGGACTTTGTTTAGTATGTGATTAGACATATTTAATGCTTCCCCCCACAAGTTCGTCGGTAGACCAGAAGTTAAAAGCATGGCAGTAATCACGTCTTTTAACGTTCTGTTCTTCCTCTCGGCTACACCATTTTGTTGTGGTGAATATGGAGCTGTTGTTTGATGAATTATACCATTTTCGGCACGAAACTGTTCAAATGGTGATTCATATTCTCCACCTCGATCAGATCTTAGTATCTTGATCTTTTTATTTAACTGATTTTCTACCTCAGCCTTGTATTTTATAAACGTTGTTATTGCTTCATCTTTACTATTTAAATGATATACATAGCAATATTGCGTATAATCGCCAATAAAAGTAATAAAATACTTTTTCCCACCTCTTGTAGGTAGTGATTTAAAATCACATAAATCTGTACGTAACATACCTAATGGTTCGGTGCTTCTTTCAACAGATTTAAATGATTGTTTGACCATTTTTACTTCTACACATGTCTCACATTTGTAGTTCTTATCTACTTGGAATTTTGAAATTAATCCCAAGTTTGATAATGTTTTCATTTTGCGGAAATTTATGTGTCCCAATCTATCATGCCATAGTAAAATTTCATACTCAAGCAAATAAGAAACTTCAATTTTATTAATAGCACAATCAGAATACATATTTTTGTTGCCGACAACTTCTACATTTGCCTTAAATAGGCCATCGCATAAATATCCCCTTCTTATATACATTCCAGCTTTGGACAGAACCATCTTGTCTGACTCGAACACCATCTTGAATCCCTTCTTTGATATGACTGCACCAGAGACGAGATTCTTGCGTATGTCTGGAACGTGGAGCACGTTATTCAACTTAACAGTTTTTCCAGAAGTAAATTTGAGGATTACTGTGCCACTGCCTTCTATCATGGAAACTGCAGAATTACCCATGTAGAGTTTTTCTTTGTGATCAAATTTCTGATATGTTGGAAACATGGATTTGTCAGAACAAACATGACGAGTAGCGCCTGTATCTACCCACCATTGGTCAGGATTCTCAACCAGATTGCATTCAGATGCCACCGTCGAGAAGTTGGATTCGTCTACTTCCATGTTATCCACTATATTTGCCTCTTTATTGCGTTCCTTCTTGAGTCTGCAATCTCTAATGGCATGTCCAACCTTTCCACAAACCCAACATTCGCCATTAAACTTCTTGGTTCGTTTGTTGTCTTTTGGTTTGTTGTCTTGAGCTTTCCTTTTCTTCTGGAAATTCTTATTTTTGTTTTTGGTTTTTGACCCTTCAGTCACAAATGCCTCCTCGCTTGGTTTTGTAACTGCACGGTTGTCTTCCTTAATTTTTAATCGGACTATGAGATCCTGTAAAGAGATTTATTTCTTCTTATGCTTTAGATAGTTGCGGTAATCTCTCCATGACGGCGGCAGTTTTCCCGTGATGGCTTCAACCAAAAACGATTCTCCAACCATATGACCTTCCGCTCCGAGTTCATGAATGATGATTTTCAATTCATGCAGTTGAGCAGTCACCGGTTTGGAGTCAACCATCTTGTAGTCCATGAATTTGTCTACAATGAATTTCTTAAGACTGATATTCTGCGTCTTATACTTTGTCGTAAGTGCATTCCAGAGTGCTTTTGATGTCTTTGAAGGCTGATATACTTTGTATAGCACCTTGTCGAGACAATTGAGAATATAGTTTCTGCATAAAAAATCGGAATGCTTCCACGTATTCACCTCTGCTTCCTCGCCTGGTGCAGGAATCGGTTCCTCCTCGTCGAGATATTTTTGCAGACCGAGTGTGGTGAGATAAAACAACATCTGATTCTGCCATGTCAAGAAATCATCACCATCTCCCTTGAACGGTTCAGGTCCGTTGTGAGTAGTATTCTTTGAAAATTCTACTATTGCCATCTCTGTTTTAGTAAGAAAACAGTAAAATTCTTAAGATGTTATATGTCTAGTATACCAAAACAGATAATAATCAATTATAAACTCGTCGCACAAGTTTATAACTCAGATTTTCACTATACTGGAATTCCGTAGTAATTATTATAACAATAAAAATGTTGTAAATAAATTACAACAACAGCGTTATACTATTTTGAATAAATAGTATAACCAGAATAACGGATAGAATGTAGAATAATGTATATAAACATACAATCAGACTAGAATTCTAACCGGATTATGTCTGAGGCTCGTCGTAACGATTTCCTTAAGAATTTTATTTCAAAATTCTCCCATGATACAACAGACGTATTATGCTCGAGATTGTAATGAGTATATCACTCTGTGATTTGAATGTATAAGAACAGCAGTTAGAAGAGAGAAGATTCGAATCGGAAATGAGTGAGGAAAGTGATCGGTTTTCCACTTTATTTATAGCTGATTCGTATCCCTTCGAACGGTCGCGTCTGCACCCGTTTGTTCAAACGGTCGCGCCCGTTTCTGCTGGCCGCATCCGTTCGCCAAAAACCGTATCTGTTCGCCAAAATTAAACTGCGCCTGCTAACGGGTCGCATCCGTTCACAAAAATGCCATAACGGGCCGCATTTATCCAAACGGTCGCACCTCTTCAGGCCAAAACCCGCGTCTGCTTCAGTCGGGTCGCACCCCTATGTGTTCGTGCCTATTCAACCCGCGTCCGCTTCAGAAGTCGCACCTCCTCAGCAATCCGCGTATGAACAGTCGTGTCTGTTTGTATAGCCTGCAACTGTTAAAAGCCCGATCCAGTTGCAGTAAAAATACGAGTATCATATTAGACCCAAACCCAAACCCGACCCGGCCCGGTCCGGTCGGACGGGCGGCGGCGGCTCGCGCGTGTGTGGTGGAGATGCATGATCTCTCTCCTCACAACGAAGCATACATTTGGGCGCCCCTAGGCTCCAACACCTTCATTGCAAAGCCGTATATATATTGGAATTCCTTTGCAAATTTGGCGATGTGGGACAAGTGTATTTCATTTACACTAGGAATTCCAACAATCCCCCACATAAATGATAATATGCTTTTCCCCCACACAAAGCGAAATATCACAGAGTACATATGGAATAATGCTTTATCGTGGATAAGTGGATATTTTACTTTAAACTTTCCCTAGTTAAAACTTATCGGATCTACTTGGCTAATCGGTGAATTATTTCATCTTGAACCGTCGGCCTTTATTGTATATGCAGACAATAAGCTTTACGAAGCATTGATTCCCTTCTCATCCAATCTCTTGGTTGTGTTCATTTTGGTCCTGAACAATTTTTTGGTTCTGCGAGTGCTTTATTGAATAGAAGCCTTTTAATATTCTCATAGAGCCGACCCAGCTCATACTAACATAGGTGATCGCAACCATTAAGAGTATCCTACATATACCCCACTTGTTATTGCCAAGATATGGTCATCATTAAAAGACAAAGTTTTAACCCTAAATACTTCTGTAGGCATGCATTTATGTTGTGCATCATAGGAAATGGAGTTGGACTATGTCCATGCAAATGCATTACGTCTTGAGTTATTCAGAACTGGTTTGCCAATTGATCATAGTCCGTGGGATCTTCCGTATAAGATAACTCTTTTTTAGGATTTTAAACTCATTCCCCTCGATGCATAGTCAATTTTCTCTCTTGATAAACCTTTAGTAAATGGATCCGCTAGGTTATCATTTGTTCTCACATAATCTATGGAAATTATACCATTTGAGAGTAACTGCCTAACTGTGTTATGGCGTCGACGAATATGTCGTGACTTTCCATTATACACAAAGTTGTGCGCTCTACTTAGCGGAGCTTGGTTATCACAGTGTATACATATGGCCGATACAGGTTTAGCCCAAAATGGAATATCTTCTAAAAAGTGACGAAGCCCTTCTGCTTCTTCGCCTGCTTTATCTAATGCAATGAACTCTGATTCCATAGTGGATCGAGCTATGCATTTTGTTTAGTAGATTTGCATGACACTACTGCCCCTGCTAGGGTAAAGACATAACCACTTGTTGATTATGATTCCTCTGAATCTGCAATCCAGTTTGCATCACTATATCCTTCTAAGATGGCAGGATATTTTCCATAATGTAAGGAATAGGTAATGGTATTTTTTAAATATCCAAGCACTCTCATTAGTGCTTTCCAGCGTTCCTTCCCTGGATTACTCGTATACCTGCTCAATCGACTTACTGCATAAGCTATATCTGGTCTTGTGCAATTCATGAGATACATGAGACATCCTATTACCCGAGAATATTCCTGTCGCATTACACTCTCATTAGTGTTTTTATGCAATACTTCTGATGGATTAAAAGGTGTATTTACTCCTTTAATTCCAAAATTTAGAAATCTTTCAATCACTTTTTCTACATAATGTGATTGAGATACCTCAATACCATTAGGTGTTCTTATTATTTTTATTCCCAAAATAACATCTGCAACACCCAAATCTTTCATGTCGAAATTGTTGATCAACATTTTTTTTATGGTCTCAATTACCTGAGTATTTGGACCGAATATTAGCATATCGTCCACATATAGACAGATCATCACATATGATTGTTCAAGTTGTTTATAATAAACACATTTGTCGCATTCATTTATACGAAAACCATTTCTCATCATGACACTATCAAATTTTGCATGTCATTGCTCTTGAGCTTGTTTTAGTCCGTATAATGATTTGACTAATCTACCGACTTTGTTTTCATTTCCTTTGGAAATAAATCCCTCAGGTTGCTCCATGTAAATCTCCTCATCGAGATTTCCATTTAAGAATGCCGTTTTTACATCCATCTGATGAATCTCTAGACTATAGATGGATGCAATTGCTATTAGCGTTCTTACAGAGGTTATTTATGTTACCGACGAATATGTATCAAAAATGTATACTCCTTCTTTTTGACGATATCTTTTGGCTACTAATCTGGCTTTATACTTGTCGATAGAGCCATAGCTTTCATTTTCTTCTTGAAAATCCATTTGCAGCCAATTGGTTTTATTCCTGGTGGAATATCAACAATTTCCCAAGTTTTATTACTTAGAATTGAATCAATCTCACTTTGAATTGCTTCTTTCCAACATGAGGATTCAAAAGATGACATTGCTTCCATGTACGTTTGAGGTTCGTGATCTAATATATATGTAAAAAAGTCCGAACCAAATGTTTTGGAAGTTCTAGCCCTTACGCTTCTTCTTGGTTCAGCATCCTCAGTTTCATGATGAGTTTCATCTTCATGCGAATCGTTTGATTCTTCTCTTGTCCTTTTTGGGACCTTATTTCCTTCATTCCTTTTGTGCGGAAACACATCTTCAAAGAATGAGGCATCTCTTGATTCTATGATTGTATTTACATGAATATCAGTTTTATCAGACTTGCATACCAAGAATCTGTAGGCATTACTATTTTGGGCTGGCCCAAGTTAATAACAATCTACTGTTTTTGGCCCAAGTTTGACTCTCTTGGGAGGCGGAACTGAAACTTTTGCCAAGCACCCCCACACTTTGAGGTATTTAAAACTTGGTTTGTGCCCTTTCCATAACTCATTTGGAATTGTTCCTGTTTTATTATGGGGGACTTTGTTTAATATGTGATTAGACATATTTAATGCTTCCCCCCATAAGTTCGTTGATAGACCAGAAGTTAAAAGCATGGCAGTAATCATGTCTTTTAACGTTCTGTTCTTCCTCTCGGCTACACCATTTTGTTGTGGTGAATATGGAGCTGTTGTTTGATGAATTATACCATTTTTGGCACAGAAATGTTCAAATGGTGATTCATATTCTCCACCTCGATCAGATCTTAGTATCTTGATATTTTTATTTAACTGATTTTCTATCTCAGCCTTGTATTTTATAAACGCTGTTTTTGCTTCATCTTTACTATTTAAAAGATATTCATAGCAATATAGCGTATAATCGTCAATAAAAGTAATGAAATACTTGTTCCCACCTCTTGTAGGTAGTGATTTAAAATCACATAAATCTGTATGTACCATACCTAATGGTTCGGTGCTTCTGTCAACAGATTTAAATGGTCGTTTGACCATTTTTGCTTCTACACATGTCTCACATTTGTAGTTCTGTTCTACTTGGAATTTTGAAATTAATCCCAAGTTTGATAATGTTTTCATTTTGCGGAAATTTATGTGTCTCAATCTATCATGCCATAGTAAAATTTCGTGCTCAAGCAAATAAGAAACTTCAATTTTATTAATAGCACAATCAGAATACATATTTTTGTTGCCGACAACGGCTACATTTGCCTTAAATAGGCCATCACATAAATATCCCCTTCCTATATACATTCCAGCTTTGGACAGAACCATCTTGTCTGACTCGAACACCATCTTGAATCCCTTCTTTGATAGGACTGCACCAGAGATGAGATTCTTGCGTATGTCTAGAACGTGGAGCACGTTATTCAACTTAACAGTTTTTTCAGAAGTAAAGTTGAGGATTACTGTGCCACTGCCTCCGATCATGGAAACTGCAGAATTAGCCATGTAGCGTTTTTCTTCATGATCGAATTTCTGATATGTAGAAAACATGGATTTGTCAGAACAAACATGACGAGTAGCGCCTGTATCTACCCACCATTGGTTAGGATTCTGAACCAGATTGCATTCAGATACCACCGCCGAGAAGTTGGACTCGTCTACTTCCATGTTATCCACTATATTTGCCTCTTTATTGCGTTCCTTCTTGAGTCTGCAATCTCTAGCGGCATGTCCAACTTTTCCACAAACCCAACATTCGCCATTAAACTTCTTGGTTCATTTGTTGTCTTTTGGTTTGTTGTCTTGAGCTTTCCTTTTCTTCTGGAAATTCTTCTTTTTGTTTTTGGTCTTTGACCCTTCAGTCACAAATGCCTCCTCGCTTGGTTTTGTAACTGCACGGTTGTCTGCCTCAATTTTTAATCAGACTATGAGATCCTGTAAAGAGATTTTCTTCTTCTTATGCTTTAGATAGTTGCGGTAATCTCTCCATGACGGCGGCAGTTTTCCCGTGATGGCTTCAACCAAAACCGATTCTCCAACCATATGACCTTCCGCTTCGAGTTCATGAATGATGATTTGCAATTCATGCAGTTGAGCAGTCACCGGTTTGGAGTCAACTATCTTGTAGTCCATGAATTTGTCTACAATGAATTTATTAAGACTGATATTCTGTGTCTTATACTTTGTCGTAAGTGCATTCCAGAGTGCTTTTGATGTCTTTGAAGGCTGATATACTTTGTATAGCACCTTGTCGAGACAATTCAGAATATAGTTTCTACATAAAAAAATCGGAATGCTTCCACGTATTCACCTCTACTTCGTCGCCTGGTGCAGGAATCGGTTCCTCCTCGTCGAGGTATTTTTGCAGACCGAGTGTGGTGAGATAAAACAACATCTGATTCTGCCATGTTAAGAAATCATCATCAGCTCCCTTGAACGGTTCAGGTCTGTTGTGAGTAGAATTCTTTGAAAATTCTACTGTTGCCATCTCTGTTTTAGTGAGAAAACAATAAAATTCTTAAGATGTTATATGTCTAGTATACCAAAACAGATAATAATCAATTATAAACTCGTCGTACAAGTTTATAACTCAGATTTCCACTACACTGGAATTCCGTGGTAATTATTATAACAATATGAGTGTTGTAAATAAATTACAACAACTGCGTTATACTATTTTGAATAAATAGTATAACCAGAATAACGGATAGAATATAGAATAATGTATATAAATATAAAATCAGACTAGAATTCTAACCGGATTATGTCTGAGGCTCGTCGCAATGATTTCCTAAAGAATTTTATTTCAAAATTCTCCCAACATACAACAGACGTATTCTGCTCGAGATTGTAATGAGTATATCACTCTGTGATTTGAAAGAACAACAGTTAGAAGAGAGAAGATTCGAATAGGAAATAAGTGAGGAAAGTGATCGGTTTTCCTCTTTATTTATAGTTGATTCGTATGCCTTCGAACGGTCGCGTCTGCACCCGTTTGTTCAAACGGTCGCGTCCGTTTCTACTGGCCGCATCCGTTCGCCAAAAACAGTATCTGTGCGCCAAAATTAAACTGCGCCTGCTAACGGGTCGCATCCGTTCAGAAAAATGTCATAACGGGCCGCATTTGTCCAAACGGTCGCACCTCTTCAGGCCAAAACCCGCGTCTGCTTCAGTCGGGTCGCACCCGTCTGTGTTTGCGCCTATTCAAGCCGCGTCCGTTTCAGAAGTCGCATCTCCTCAGCAATCCGCGTATGAACAGTCGCGTTCGTTTGTATAGCCAGCAACTGTTAAAAGCCCGTTCCAGTTACAGTTAAAATACGAGTATCATATTAGGCCCAAACCCAAACCCGACCCGGCCCGGTCCGGTCGATCGGACGGCCGGCAGCGTCGTGCGTGCGTGTGTGGTGGAGATGCATGATCTCCCTCCTCACAACGAAGCATACATTTGGATGCCCTTAGGCCCCAACACCATCATTGCAAAGCCATATGTATATTGGAATGGATTTGCAAATTTAGCGATGTGGGACAAGTGTATTTCATTTACACTAGTAATTCCAACAATCCCCCACATAAATGATAATATACTTTTCCCCCCACACAAAGCGAAATATCACAGAGTACATATGGAATAATGCTTTATCGTGGATAAGTAGATATTTCACTTTGAACTTTGCCCAGTTGAAACTTATCGGATCTGCTTGGCTAATCGGTGAATTATTTCATCTTAAACCGTCAGCCTTTATTGTATATCTAGACAATAAGCTTTACGAAGCATTGATTCCCTTCCAATCCAATATCTTGGTTGTGTTCATTTTGGTCCTGAGCAATTTTTTGGTTCTGCGAGT
Source organism: Allium cepa (assembly GCA_030765085.1). Classification (NCBI taxonomy): domain Eukaryota; kingdom Viridiplantae; phylum Streptophyta; class Magnoliopsida; order Asparagales; family Amaryllidaceae; genus Allium; species Allium cepa. The sequence continues at coordinate 271,857,050 of CM060944.1, forward strand.
GTTTTAGGGAATAAAAGCCTTTTAATATTCTCATAGAGCCGACCCAGCTCACACTAACATAGGTGATCGCAACCATTAAGAGTATCCTACATATACCCCACTTGTTATTTCCAAGATTTGGTCATCATTAAAAAACAAAGTTTTAACCTTTAAATACTTCTGTAAGCATGCATCTATGTTGTGCACCATAGGAATGGAGTTGGACTATGTCCATGCAAATGCATTACGTCTTGAGTTATTCAAAACTGGTTTGCCTATTGATCCTAGTCCGTGGGATCTCCAGTCGCTAGGATAGGTTTCCGTATAAGATAACTCTTTTTTAGGCTTTTAAACTCATTCCCCTCGATGCGCAGTCAATTTTCTCTCTTGATGAACCTTTAGAAAATGGATCCGCTAGGTTATCATTTGTTCTCACATAATCTATGGAAATTGTTCCATTTGAGAGTAACTGCCTAACTGTGTTATGGCGTCGACGAATATGTCGTGACTTTCCATTATACACAAAGTTGTGCGCTCTACTTAGCGCAGCTTGGTTATCACAGTATATACATATGGCCGGTACAGGTTCAGGCCAAAATGGAATATCTTCTAAAAAGTGACGAAGTCATTCTTCTTCTTCGCCTGCTTCATCTAATGCAATGAACTCTGATTCCATAGTGGATCGAGCTATGCATGTTTGTTTAGTAGATTTCCATGACACTGCTTCCCTTGCTAGGGAAAAGACATAACCACTTGTTGATTTTGATTCCTCTGAATCTGCAATCCAGTTTGCATCACTATATCCTTCTAAAACGGCAGGATATTTTCCATAATGTAAGGAATAGGTAGTGGTATTTTTTAAATATCCAAGCACTCTCATTAGTGCTTTCCAGTGTTCCTTCCCTGGATTGCTCATATAACTGCTCAATCGACTTACTGCATAAGCTATATCTGGTCTTGTGCAATTCATGAGATACATGAGACATCCTATTACACGAGAATATTCCAGTTGCATTACACTCTCATTAGTGTTTTTATGCAGTACTTCTGATGGATTAAAAAGTGTATTTACTCCTTTAATTCCAAAATTTTGAAATCTTTCAATCACTTTTTCTACATAATGTGATTGAGATAACTCAATACCATTAGGTGTTCTTATTATTTTTTTCCCAAAATAACATCTGCAACACCCAAATATTTCATGTCGAAATTGCTGATCAACATTTTCTTTATGGTCTCAATTACCTGAGTATTTGGACCGAATATTAGCATATCGTCCACATATAGACAGATCATCACATATGATTGTCCAAGTTGTTTATAATAAACACATTTGTCGCATTCATTTATACGAAAACCATTTATCATCATGACACTATCAAATTCTGCGTGCCATTACTTTGTAGCTTGTTTTAGTCCGTATAATGATTTGACTAATCTATAGACTTTGTTTTCATTTCCTTTGGAAATAAATCCCTCAGGTTGCTCCATGTAAATCTTCTCATCGAGATTTCCGTTTAAGAATGATGTTTGTACATCCATCTGATGAATCTCTAGATTATAGATGGATGCAATTGCTATTAGCATTCTTATAGAGGTTATTCGTGTTACCGGCGAATATGTATCAAAAAAGTCTACTCCTTCTTTTTGACGATATCCTTTGGCTACTAATATGGCCTTATACTTGTCGATAGAGCCATCTGCTTTCATTTTCTTCTTGAAAATCCATTTGCAGCCAATTGGTTTTATTCCTGGTGGAATATCAACAATTTCCCAAGTTTTATTACTTAGAATTGAATCAATCTCACTTTAGATTTCTTCTTTCCAACATGAGTATTCAGAAGATGACATTGCTTCCATGTACGTTTGAGGTTCGCGATCTAATATATATGTAAAAAAGTCCGAACCAAATGTTTTGGAAGTTCTAGCCCTTACGCTTCTTCTTGGTTCAGCATCCTCAGTTTCATGATGAGTTTCATCTTCATGCGAATCGTTTGATTCTTCCCTTGTCCTTTTTGGGAGCTTATTTTCTTCATTCCTTTTGTGCGGAAACACGTCTTCAAAAATGAGGCATCTCTTGATTCCATGATTGTATTTACATGAATATCAGTTATATCAGACTTGCATACCAAGAATCTGTAGGCACTACTATTTTGGGCTGGCCCAAGATAATAAAAATATACTGTTTTTGGTCCAAGTTTGACTCTCTTGGGAGGTGGAACTGGAACTTTTGCCAAACACCCCACACTTTGAGGTATTTAAAACTTGGTTTGTGCCCTTTCCATAACTCATATGGAATTGTTTCTGTTTTATTGTGAGGGACTTTGTTTAATATGTGATTAGACATATTTAATGCTTCCCCCCACAAGTTCGTCGGTAGACCAGAAGTTAAAAGCATGGCAGTAATCATGTCTTTTAACGTTATGTTCTTCCTCTCGGCTACACCATTTTGTTGTGGTGAATATGGAGCTGTTGTTTGATGAATTATACCATTTTCGGCACAGAACTGTTCAAATGGTGATTCATATTCTCCACCTCGATCAGATCTTAGTATCTTGATCTTTTTATTTAACTAATTTTCTACCTCAGCCTTGTATTTTATAAACGCTGTTATTGCTTCATCTTTACTATTTAAAAGATATACATAGAAATATCGCGTATAATCGTCAATAAAAGTAATGAAATACTTTTTCCCACCTTTTGTAGGTAGTGATTTAAAATCACATAAATCTGTATGTACCATACCTAATTGTTCGGTGCTTCTGTCAATAGATTTAAATGGTTGTTTGACCATTTTTGCTTCTACACTTGTCTCGCATTTGTAGTTCTTATCTACTTGGAATTTTGGAATTAATCCCCAGTTTGATAATGTTTTTATTTTGCGGAAATTTATGTGTCCCAGTCTACCATGCCATAGAAAAATTCCGTGCTCAAGCAAATAAGAAACTTCAATTTTATTAATAGCACAATCAGAATACATATTTTTGTTGCCGACAACGGCTACATTTGCCTTAAATAGGCCATCGCATAAATATCCCCTTCCTATATACATTCCAGCTTTGGACAGAACCATCTTGTCTGACTCGAACACCATCTTGAATCCCTTCTTTGATAGGACTGCACCAGAGATGAGATTCTTGCGTATGTCTAGAACGTGGAGCACGTTATTCAACTTAACAGTTTTTCTAGAAGTAAACTTGAGGATTACTGTGCCACTGCCTTCGATCATGGAAACTGCAGAATTACCCATGTAGAGTTTTTCTTCATGATCGAATTTCTGATATGTAGAAAACATGGATTTGTCAGAACAAACATGACGAGTAGCGCCTGTATCTACCCCCATTTGTTAGGATTCTGAACCAGATTGCATTCAGATACCACCGCCGAGAAGTTGTACTCGTCTACTTCCATGTTATCCATTATATTTGCGTCTTTATTGCGTTCCTTCTTGAGTCTGCAATCTCTAGCGGCATGTCCAACTTTTCCACAAACCCAACATTCGCCATTAAACTTCTTGGTTCGTTCGTTGTCTTTTGGTTTGTTGTCTTTAGCTTTCCTTTTCTTCTGGAAATTCTTCTTTTTGTTTTTGGTCTTTGACCCTTCAGTCACAAATGCCTCCTCGCTTGGTTTTGTAACTGCACGGTTGTCTGCCTCAATTTTTAATCGGACTATGAGATCATATAAAGAGATTTTCTTGTTCTTATGCTTTAGATAGTTGCGGTAATCTCTCCATGACGGTGGCAGTTTTCCCGTGATGGCTTCAACCAAAAACGATTCTCCAACCATATGACCTTCCGCTTCAGTTCATGAATGATGATTTGCAATTCATGCAGTTGATCAGTCACCGGTTGGAGTCAACCATCTTGTAGTCCATGAATTTGTCTATAATGAATTTCTTAAAACTGATATTCTACGTCTTATACATTGTGGTAAGTGCATTCCAGAGTGCTTTTGATGTCTTTGAAGGCTGACATACTTTGTATAGCACCTTATCGAGACAATTCAGAATATAGTTTCTGCACAAAAAAGGGGAATGATTCCACGTGTTCACCTCTGCTTCCTCGCCTGGTGCAAGAATCGGTTCCTCCTCGTCGAGGTATTTTTGCAGACCGAGTGTGGTGGGATAAAACAACATCTGATTCTGCCAAGTCAAGAAATCATCACCATCTCCCATGAACGGTTCAGGTCTGTTGTGAGTAGTATTCTTTGAAAATTCTACTGTTGCCATCTCTGTTTTAGTAAGAAAACAGTAAAATTCTTAAGATTTTATGTCTCGTATACCAAAACAGATAATAATCAATTATAAACTCGTCGCACAAGATTATAACTCAGATTTCCACTACACTAAATTCCGTAGTAATTATTATAACAATATGAATGTTGTAAATAAATTACAACAACAATGTTATACTATTTTGAATAAATAGTATAACCAGAATAACGGATAGAATATAGAATAATGTATGTAAATATACAATCAGACTAGAATTCTAACTGGATTATGTCTGAGGCTCGTCGTAACTATTTCCTTAAGAATTTTATTTCAAAATTCTCCTAAGATACAACAGATGTATTCTGCTCGAGATTGTAATGAGTATATCACTCTGTGATTTGAATGTATAAGAACAGCAGTTAGAAGAGCGAAGATTCGAATCGGAAATGAGTGAGGAAAGTGATCAGTTTTCCTCTTTATTTATAGTTGATTTGTATCCCTTCGAACGGTCGCGTCTGCACCCGTTTGTTCAAACGGTCGAGCTCGTTTCTGCTGGCCGCATCCGTTCGTCAAAAACCGTATATGTTCGCCAAAATTAAACTGTGCCTGCTAACGAGTCGCATCCGTTCAGAAAAATGCCATAACGGGCCACATTTGTCCAAACGGTCGCACCTCTTCAGGCCAAAAGCCGCGTTTGCTTCAGTCGGGTCGCACCCGCCTGTGTTCGCGCCTATTCAGCCCGCGTCCGCTTCAGAAGTCGCACCTCCTCAGCAATCCGCGTATGAACAGTCGCGTCCGTTTTTATAGCCTGCAACTGTTAAAAGCCCGGTCCAGTTGCAGTAAAAATACGAGTATCATATTAGACCCAAACCCGACCCGGTCCGGTCCGGTCGGTCGGACAGTGGCGGCACGCGCGTGTGGTGGAGATGCATGATCTCCCTCCTCTCAACGAAGCATACATTTGGGTGCACCTAGGCTCCAATACCTTCATTGCAAAGCCATATATATATATATTGGAATGGCTTAGCAAATTTGGCGATGTGGGACAAGTATATTTCATTTACACTAGGAATTCCAACAATCCCCCACATAAATGATAATATACTTTTCCCCCACACAAAGCGAAATATCACAGAGTACATATGGAATAATGCTTTATCGTAGATAAGTAGATATTTCACTTTGAACTTTTCCTAGTTAAAACTTATCGGATCTACTTGGCTAATCGGTGAATTATTTCATCTTGAACCGTCGGCCATTATTGTATATCCAGACAATAAGTTTTATGAAGCATTGATTCCCTTCTCATCCAATCTCTTGGTTGTGTTCACTTTGGTCCTGAACAATTTTTTCGTTCTGCGAGTGTTTTAGAGAATAAAAGCCTTTTAATATTCTTATAGAGCCGACCCAGCTCACACTAACATAGGTGATCGAACCATTAAGAGTATCCTACATATACCCCACTTGTTATTTTCAAGATATGGTCATCATTAAAAAACAAAGTTTTAACCCTTAAATACTTCTGTAGTCATGCATTTATGCTGTGCACCATAGGAATGGAGTTGGACTATGTCCATGCAAATGCATTACGTATTGAGTTATTCAGAACTGGTTTGCCTATTGATCCTAGTCCGTGCGATCTCCAGTCGCTAGGATAGGTTTCCGTATAAGATAACTCTTTTTTAGGCTTTTAAACTCATTCCCCTCGATGCGCAGTCAATTTTCTCTCTTGATAAACCTTTAGTAAATGGATCCGCTAGGTTATCATTTGTTCTCACATAATCTATGGAAATTGTTCCATTTGAGAGTAACTGCCTAACTGTGTTATGGCGTCGACGAATATGTCATGACTTTCCATTATACACAAAGTTGTCCGCTCTACTTAACGCAGCTTGGTTATCACAGTGTATACATATGGCCGGTACAAGTTTAGGCCAAAATGGAATATATTCTAAAAAGTGACGAAGCCATTCTGCATCTTCGCCTGCTTTATCTAATGCAATGAACTCTGATTCCATAGTGCATCGAGCTATGCATGTTTTCTTAGTAGATTTCCATGACACTGCTGCCCCTGCTAGGGTAAAGACATAACCACTTGTTGATTTTGATTCCTCTGAATCTGCAATCCAGTTTGCATCACTATATCCTTCTAAGACGGCAGGATATTTTCCACAATGTAAGGAATATGTAGTGGTATTTTTTAAATATCCAAGCACTCTCATTAGTGCTTTCCAGTGTTCCTTTCCTGGATTGCTCGTATACCTACTCAATCGACTTACTGCATAAGCTATATCTGGTCTTGTGCAATTCATGAGATACATGAGACATCCGATTACACGAGAATATTCCAGTTGCATTACACTCTCATTAGTGTTTTTATGCAGTGCTTCTGATGGATTAAAAGGTGTGTTTACTCCTTTAATTCCAAAATTTTGAAATCTTTCAATCACTTTTTCTACATAATGTGACTGAGATAACTCAATACCATTAGGTGTTCTTATTATTTTTATTCCCAAAATAACATCTGCAACACCCAAATCTTTCATGTCGAAATTGTTGATCAACATTTTCTTTATGGTATCAATTACCTAAGTATTTGGACCGAATATTAGCATATCGTTCACATATAGATAGATCATCACATATGATTGTCCAAGTTGTTTATAATAAACAAATTTGCTACATATACGAAAACCGTTTCTCATCATGACACTATCAAATTTTGTGTGCCATTGCTTTGGAGCTTGTTTTAGTCCGTATAATGATTTGACTAATCTACAGACTTTGTTTTCATTTCCTTTGGAAATAAATCCCTCAGGTTGCTCCATGTAAATCTCCTCATCGAGATTTCCTTTTAAGAATGTTGTTTTTACATCCATCTGATGAATCTCTAGATTATAGATGGATGCAATTGCTGTTAGCATTCTTATAGAGGTTATTCGTGTTACCGACGAATATGTATCAGAAAAGTCTACTCCTTTTTTTTGACGATATCCTTTGGCTACTAATCTGGCTTTATACTTGTCGACAGAGCCATTTGCTTTCATTTTCTTCTTGAAAATTCATTTGCAGCCAATTGGTTTTATTCCTGGTGGAATATCAACAATTTCCCAAGTTTTATTACTTAGAATTGAATCAATCTCACTTTGGATTGCTTCTTTCCAACATGAGGATTCAGAAGATGACATTGCTTCCTTGTACGTTTGAGATTCGTGCTCTAATATATATGTAAAAAAGTCCAAACCAAATGTTTTTAAAGTTCTAGCCCTTACGCTTCTTCTTGGTTCAGCATCCTCAGTTTCATGATGAGTTTCATCTTCATGTGAATCGTTTGATTCTTCCCTTGTCCTTTTTGGGACCTTATTTCCTTCATTCCTTTTGTGCGGAAACACATCTTCAAAGAATGAGGCATCTCTTGACTCCATGATTGTATTTACATGAATATCAGTTATATCAGACTTGAATACCAAGAATCTATAGGCACTACTATTTTGGGCTGGCCCAAGATAATAACAATCTACTGTTTTTGGTCCAAGTTTGACTCTCTTGGGAGGCGGAACTGGAACTTTTGCCAAGCACCTCCACACTTTGAGGTATTTAAAACATGGTTTGTGTCCTTCCATAACTCATATGGAATTGTTCCTGTTTTATTGTGAGGGACTTTGTTTAAAATGTGATTAGACATATTTAATGCTTCCCCCCACAAGTTCGTCAGTAGACCAGAAGTTAAAAGCATGGCAGTAATCATGTCTTTTAACGTTTTGTTCTTCCTCTCGGCTACGCCATTTTGTTGTGGTGAATATGGAGCTGTTGTTTGATGAATTATACCATTTTCGACACAGAACTGTTCAACTGGTGATTCATATTCTCCACCTCGTTCAGATCTTAGTATCTTGATCTTTTTATTTAACTGATTTTCTACCTCAGCCTTGTATTTTATAAACGCTTTTATTGCTTCGTCTTTGCTATTTAAATGATATACATAGCAATATCGCGTATAATCGTCAATAAAAGTAATAAAATACTTCCCACCTCTTGTAGGTAGTGATTTAAAATCACATAAATCTGTATGTACCATACCTAATGGTTCGGTGCTTCTATCAACAGATTTAAATGGTTGTTTGACTATTTTTGCTTCTACACGTGTCTCACATTTGTAGTTCTTATCTACTTGGAATTTTGGAATTAATCCAAAGTTTGATAATGTTTTCATTTTGCGGAAATTTATATGTCCCAATCTATCATGCCAAAGTAAAATTTCGTGCTCAAGCAAATAAGAAACTTCAATTTTATTAATAGCACAATCAGAATACATATTTTTGTTGCCGACAATGTCTACATTTGCCTTAAATAGGTCATCGCATAAATATCCCCTTCCTATATACATTCCAGCTTTGGACAGGACCATCTTGTCTAACTCGAACACCATCTTGAATCCCTTCTTTGATAGGACTGCACCAGAGATGAGATTCTTGCGTATGTCTGGAACGTGGAGCACGTTATTCAACTTAACAGTTTTTCCAGAAGTAAACTTGAGGATTACTATGCCACTGCCTTGGATCATGGAAACTGCAGAATTACCCATGTAGAGTTTTTCTTCGTGATCGAATTTCTGATATGTAGAAAACATGGATTTGTCAGAACAAACATGACGAGTAGCGCCTGTATATACCCACCATTGGTTAGGATTCTCAACCAGATTGCATTCAGATACCACCGTCGAGAAGTTGGACTCGTCTTCTTCCATGTTATCCACTATATTTGCCTCTTTATTGCGTTCCTTCTTGAGTCTGCAATCTCTAGCGGCATTTCCAACTTTTCCACAAACCCAACATTCGCCATTAAACTTCTTGGTTCGTTTGTTGTCTGGTTTGTTGTCTTGAGCTTTCTTTTTCTTCTGGAAATTCTTCTTTTTGTTTTTGGTCTTTGACCCTTCAGTCACAAATGCCTCCTCGCTTGGTTTTGTAACTGCACGGTTGTCTGCCTCAATTTTTAATCGGACTATGAGATCTTGTAAAGAGATTTCCTTCTTCTTATGCTTTACATAGTTGCGGTAATCTCTCCATGACGGCGGCAGTTTTCCCGTGATGGCTTCAACCAAAAATGATTCTCCAACCATATGATCTTCCGCTTCGAATTCATGAATGATGATTTGCAATTCATGCAGTTGAGCAGTCACCGGTTTGGAGTCAACCATCTTGTAGTCCATGAATTTGTCTACAATGAATTTCTTAAGACTGATATTCTGCGTCTTATACTTTGTGGTAAGTGCATTCCATAGTGCTTTTGATGTCTTTGAAGGCTGATATACTTTGTATAGCACCTTGTCGAGACAATTCAGAATATAGTTTCTGCATAAAAAATCGGAATGCTTCCACGTATTCACCTCTGCTTCCTCGCCTGGTGCAGGAATCGGTTCCTCCTCGTCGAGGTATATTTGCAGACTGAGTGTGGTGAGATAAAACAACATCTGATTCTACCATGTCAAGAAATCATCACCATCTCTCTTGAATGGTTCAGGTCTGTTGTGAGTGGTATTCTTTGAAAATTCTACTGTTGTCATCTCTGTTTTAGTAAGAAAACAGTAAAATTCTTAAGATGCTATATGTCTAGTATACCAAAACAGATAATAATCATTTATAAACTCGTCGTACAAGTTTATAACTCAGATTTCCACTACACTGGAATTCCGTAGTAATTATTATAACAATATTAATGTTGTAAATAAATTACAACAACAGCGTTATACTATTTTGAATAAATAGTATAACCAGAATAACGGATAGAATATATTGTAAATAAATATACAATCATGCTAGAATTCTAACCGGATTATGTCTGAGGCTCGTCGTAACGATTTCCTTAAGAATTTTATTTCAAAATTCTCCCAAGATACAACAGACGTATTCTGCTCGAGATTGTAATGAGTATATAACTCTGTGATTTGAATGTATAAGAACAGCAGTTAGAAGAGAGAAGATTCGAATCGGAAATGAGTGAGGAAAGTGATCAGTTTTCCTCTTTATTTATAGTTGATTCGTATCCCTTCGAACGGTCGCGCCCGTTTCTGTTGGCCGTATCCGTTCGCCAAAAACCGTATCTGTTCGCCAAAATTAAACGCGCCTGTTAATGGGTCGCATCCATTCAGAAAAATGTCATAACGGGCCGCAAACTGCGGCTGCTAACGGGTTGCATTCGTTCAGAAAATGCCATAACGCACCTCCTTAGCAATGCAACTGTTAAAAGTCCGGTCCAGTTGCAGTAAAAATACGAGTATCATATTAGATACAAACCCAAACCCAGCCCGATCGTTCGGACGACGACGGCGCGCACGTGGTGGAGATGCACGATCTCCCTCCTCAGAACAAAGCATACGTTTGGGTGCACCTAGGCCCCAACACCTTCATTGCAAAGCCATATATATATTGGAATTGTTTTGCAAATTTGACGATGTGGGACAAGTGTATTTCATTTACACTAGGAATTCCAACACACCAATCACAATTTTATTGTTAAACGGAGAAGCATGAGACCATTTGGAGTTTGCAAAACAGAAATGAAATTGTAACATAAATATTGATTAACCCAACACAGTTTTGCCTCCATCAACGAAAATAACTTGACCAGTAATATATGAAGAAGCGGGCAGGCAAAGAAAAACAGCTAGAGAAGCTACATCTTCTGGTTCAGCAATGCGCCCCCATTGGGATTTGTGTTGATAGCATAGCTTCCGCTTCTGCATTCACGTACTGTTTGAAGAAAAATACATACATCAAACTTTCAGACACCATGATTTTGTATGCTAGTAAACTAAATATGTCATATTTTACTTCTATTCTACAACTCATACAGAGTTGAACTGAGGGCTTGGTTTGTTGTAGCAATATTCATAATTTTCATACAACATACTTAATTGCATTCTTGAATGTTCTCAACATCTTTTGATGCCATTCTTGATAAAACGCTGCTTTCGGTTTTCCACTATGGTCTCAATGATAATTTACTCAAATGATTAGAGAAATGATTCTTCACTGAAAAGATTTTACCACAATGCTAGCTTATTCCCGGTGTGTTTACTAATTTTGTCCGAATTTATCTTAGATTGTAGAAATGACTTAATTTGGCATATAAGTTGATATTACAATATATCATTCGCCATTTCATAAGTATCCTAGATATAAACTACTACAGGAGGACATGATAGAACGCAAATTATAAGCTAAACATACGAAATGAAGCTTCCAGCATGAAAAAAAATGAAATGCACCAAAGTAAGTTGAAAGATTCAACATACATATTCATAGAAGTATTTTATTGCTGATAATAATTTTCTCTGTACAATGATGCGGTATTTATATAAGTATTGGTAGATATACAAATTACAGTACTGCCCTTGATATAAACTGATATTTACAATATTGCCATTACAAAGTAGTTATATATTATCTTCAGCCGAAAGATACTTCATTTCTAATTGCCCCCTTCAAATCGATCTAGGGTTTTCATCCAAGCCCTAATCTCTCGAACTTCTTCATTATGCTTTCTGAAAATAGAAATTCTTGTGTACTTCGATTGCGAGAGGCAATCTACCATTAGAAGAACCCATCTTTTGTCAAATTGAGTTGATCTGAGACATGAGACCGTGAGTATCTCTGGATCTGGAGCGGCTTTTAGATCAGTGATACTCTAGTCATTAATTGATGAAATCACTTGAGTCTGAGTCCTGATTTAACTTCTGTTGTGGTGAGAAGTTCGTCAAATCATTGTTTTGAGTTGTTTCATCTGCTGATTCAGTAGGTTTTCTCTTCTGGCATGATTTTTTGTTGGGTGAAGCAGATCGATTTGTCTGATGGTGAGAAGTGATGATGTTGATCTCACTGTTGAGACTTTTGACTCTTAATTCCTCTCTGAAGCGGCAGAAATTTTGAACTGATAGAGCCTTTGTCAGAATATCTTCTCTTTGGTAAGAAGCAGGTATATGATTTATCTCTATTTTATTTTGATTCACTTGTTCCCTTACAAAATACAAGTCTATCTCCAAGTGTTTAGTCCTTGCATGTAGTATTGGATTTGCTGATAATGCCACAGCACTTAAATTGTCGCACCATATCACAGTTCTTTTGTTAATTTGAATCTGTAATTCGCTGAGAAGTGATTTAATCCAAATCACTTCTGCTGTGCAGCTAGCAAGACTGCGGTATTCAGATTCTGTGCATGATCTGGATACTGTAGGCTGCTTCTTTGAACACCATGATATAATATTTTCCCCCAAATAAATACAATATCCTGACGTTGATCTGCGATCATCGGGATCTGATGCCCAATCAGCATCAGCATAGCCAGTAATTGATAGATGCTTGCTTGATTTCAAATTTAATCCATAGTTTAAAGTACCATTGAGATATCTCAGAATTCTCTTTACTGCCTTCCAGTGTTCAGTTAAGGGATTATGCATGTATTGACATACTTTGTTGACACTGAAGGATATTTCTGGTCTAGTGATAGTCACATACTATAGAGCCCCAACAATACTTCTGTATTCTTTTTCAAAAGTTATTGTATCCCCTTTATTCTTTGATAGATGTAAGTTGGCCACCATGGGTGTTGGCATAGGCTTTGCTTCCTGCATTTTTGCTTTGACAAGTATTTCTTTTATGTATTTCCTCTAACATAGATGTATTTCTGTCTCTGACAATCTGATGACTTCTATGCCCAAAAAATAGTTGAGTATTCCTAAATCCTTTATAGTAAACTGCTTGTCAAGATGATAAATTACATGGTTGATTTCTTCTCTGTTGTCCCCTGTAATGATGAAATCACCAACATAGACTAAAATGTATGTTAGTTTGCTGTTGTGCTCTTTAATAAACAGAGATGTGTCAGACTTGGCTTGTTGATAATCCAATTTCATGAGTGTTGCTTTTAATTTATCAAACCATACTCTTGGAGCTTGCTTTAGTCCATATATTGCTTTATTTAACTTGCATACCATTGTATTGGTTTTTGATTGAATGAAACCTGGTGGTTGCTGCATGTAGACTACCTCTTGTAAATCACCATTTAAGAAGGCATTGTTTACATCTAATTGCCTAATAGTCCATCCTTTATGCAGAGCTAAAGTTAGAATTACCCTTATTGTAGTTGGTTTTACCACTGGTGAAAATGTTTCCTTAAAGTCAAAACCACACTGTTGACTGTAACCTTTTGCTACAAGTCTTGCTTTATATCTTTGTATGGTTCCATCTGGGTTTTTCTTTAACTTGTAAGTCCATTTGCATCCAATTATGCCTTTATGTTTTGGTGGTGATACAAGATTCCAAGTTCTGTTTTTCATCAGTGCACTGTACTCTTCTTGCATTGCATTTTTCCAATTTTCATTGCTGGGAGCTTGTTCAACTGTCTCTGGCTCTTCATCTGAAATATTTGTAGTTTACAGCTTTGGTTTGAAAATTCCACTCTTGGATCTTGTTATCATTGGATGTCCTCTGACTTCTGGTTGTTGGTATGTAGTTGAAGTCTGCTCTGTAATTTGCTCATGATTATTATCTCTGCTGTTGACCTGATGATTGCTTGAGATTGTTTGTGATTCATCATTTCCTTGTGGTTGTTTAGATTGAACCTGACTTGATTCACCAGTTGATTGTGCACATTCAGTATCTAACTCTGTTTTTTTTTCTTGAATGTGAGGTAAAAACTGATGGTTGTCATGGACAGGTATGGGAGGGATTGATACACTTGGATTATATAACTTTTGGGTGGTTTTTACATGTTGTGTTGCAAATGGGTACACATGTTCATTGAACACAACATGTCTTGAGATAAACAGCTTCCCACTACTGTTTAAGCATTTATATCCTTTCTGATTCTCACCATAGCCTAGAAAAGTGCATGGTGTAGACCTGAAATTCAATTTATGGGAATTATATGGCCTTAGATGAGGGAAGCACAGGCATCCAAATGTTCTAAGATTTTGATAATCTGGTCTCTCATTAAATAAGACTTCCATAGGTGTTTTGTCCTGTTTTACCTTTGTGGGTAGTCTATTGATTAGATAGACTGCAGTTGCAAAGGCATCAGGCCAAAACTTCATTGGTAGTGAAGCTTGAGCAAGTAATGTGAGACCAGTTTCTACTATGTGTCTGTGCTTCCTCTCAACTAGCCCATTTTGTTCAGAGGTATAGGGACAAGTCATTCTATGTATTATTCCCTTTACTTAAAAATATTTTTTCAATGACTTGTATTCTGTACCACCATCAGTTTGTATTACTTTTACCTGCATACCTGTTTGTCTCTCCACCAGCTTTATGAAGTGAATAACAACATTTTGTGCTTCTGTTTTGGATTTCAGGAAATAGATCCATGTGTACCTGGAGTAAGCATCTACAAACGATATATAATATTTAAAACCATAATCTGAGTTTGCAGGTGCTGGTCCCCAAAGATCTGATGCAATAAGTTGCAAGGGCCTGCTAAACTCAGATTGTGATCTTGGGAAGGCCAATTTATGGCTCTTTCCCATCTGACAATATGTGCAAACATAAGAGGAAGGTATATCAACCTTTATATTATTATCAGACAATATTTTTTTTACAATTTTTATATTTGGATGTCCCAACTTACAGTGCCAAACATCAAATAAACTTTTATCATTTTGGCTTGATTCATTTTCAGCTAGGTAGCAGCAATTTCTTGAACCATTTGAACATTTATCATTTGAGTTTGAAAGGTTGAATTTGTATAGCCCATTGTACGTGTTACCCTGCAATAGTATTTGCTTGGTCTGAATATCTCTAACCAGACAATATTTTGGGTAAAATTCGAAGTACACATTATTATCTTGTGCAAATTTTGACACACTAATAAGATTTTTTCTTATTTTGGAAACTCTTAGTAGGTTATTGAGATTAAGTATTCTTTGTCCCCTAATTTGTGCACTACCAGTGTGGGTGATATTAATTCTATGTCCATTTCCCATACAAATAAATTGAGTACCTTTATATTCTTTGCTGCCAATGTTTAGGTTCTGAAGATTGCTGGTAACATGATGTGTTGCTCCTGAGTCTGGGTACCAACATTCATTACAGCAGTCCTCTGACCTTCCTGACTCTGATATGTTCAGGTTATGCATCCTTTGCTCCTCTGCACTGCTTCTGTTATCATGTTGCATGCTTGCTATGTTTGCATTGATGGCATTATTTCTCTGATTTGTTGGATTTTGTGTTCCATTGTAACTGGTATCAAATCTGAAGTAGCATTTCACTGCAATGTGACCTAATTTTCCACAAATTTGACATTTGGTTCTATTGTTGTTGTTGCTCCATCTACCCCCTCTTCCTCCTGATCTGTTCATCTGATTTCTTTGATAATTTTGATCATTTCTTGATCCTTGACTGTTTCTTGCATCATTGTTTCTTTCTTGACTTCTATTTCTTGAATTTCCTGCATAATTGATTGACAAATCTGCATCAAAAGTTTTCTTGTGTTCAATTCTGCCTTCATGGGCAAGTAACATAGCATGAACAGATTGTATGGAAGGGATGATGTCTTGAGATGACATTACAGCTACAACTGCTTCATAGTCATTATCCAAGCCATTCATTATGGTTAGGATCTGCTCTGTATCTGAAATTTTATGACCAGCAGCCTCCAAGAGATCACAGTAGTTCTTGATTTTACTTAAGTATTCTCTCATACTTATGTTATCTTTCCTGATGATCTGCATCTGTCTTTTATAATACATGATTTTTGCTGCTGATTGAGAATTGAATACTTGTTGAATAGTTGTCCAGATCTCATTTGATGTTTTACACCCAATAACTTGTGGCAAGATTTCTTTGCTGATGGATGACAGAATCCAAGAACTCAATAGATGATCTTGTCTTTGATGTGCTGCGTAGCCTTTGTTGTCAATCAGTTTTCCATCAATATCAGTTATAAATTTTGATGGAATACTATTAGTTCCATAGATGTATTCCTCTAGACCATAACCTTTTAGTGCTGTTTCAACTTGAAACTTCCATAGTAGATAGTTTCCTTCATCTAGTTGAATTGTTATCAACTGACTTTGTGGACTAATTATGGTTTTTATCAATTCTTGAACAGGTTCCTGCCTCTGCTGTGTCTGATTTTCCCTTCTTGATGGTGAAGAAGTGGATGAATCTTGACCAGAGGTGGTTGGTGAGACATTAGTGGGATTGATGGGATTATCTGCCATGATTTAGCATCTAAAGAATTTGATGCAAATGAGTAGCAGGTTGTGTAAATTTGGTGTGCAGCCGAATTTGAAAGAATTCCTGGCAAGGCACACACAGATTGATAGAAACAGAATTGATACTTTCTTGATCTTGGCAAACTTCTCAGATGATGAAGTTTTTCTGATGAGAAGAAGGAATAGCACCACAGCCAGAGAGTGGCTCCACGTGATGACCTTGTTCTGATGAAGTGTCTTGGCGTGGTGGTGCTGCCGCTAGGCAATCTTGCTCTGATACCAAATTAAGAAATTGAGAAAGAAGTATTTTATTGCTGATAATAATTTTCTCTGTACAATGATGCGGTATTTATATAAGTATTGGCAGATATACAAATTACAGTACTGCCCTTGATATAAACTGATATTTACAATATTGCCATTACAAAGTAGTTATATATTATCTTCAGCCGAAAGATACTTCATTTCTAATTAGCCAGTATGAAATCATATCTCGTACTGAAAATTCAGAACATTGAAAGAGAAAACACAATGAAAAGAATTATGTATGGTAAGTACAAATGTACAATTAGGAAAGAAAGAAGCGGGAAGAGCTTACACATTCTACAAGTGTGGTTCTGGTTAGACCTGGACCGATACCATTGACCCGAATATTATCTTTAGCCCATTCACAAGCTAAGCTTCTTGTCAGCTGGTTCATTGCACCTTTTAACAAAATAAGGTAATCACATACACATTGATTTTTCTCATCCGAAAATATAAGCCCAAAACGTTGGCAGAGACACTACTAATATCAGAGCTCGGACTCAGCATCAATAACTGGAGTACTGGAGCCATTCATAAGGATTCTTCAGTAACAATAACATATAGTGTTAAGACAATTGGTTATGTAGTTAAATGTTTTGGGTTATCTGCTGACATATATAATAGCCATATTAAAAAATAAAATACCATATAAATGTAACATTTGATACGAAATTAAACGTCAAGCTAAGTCGGATGCATTACTTTTAGAAGCTCCATATACAGACGAGAGATATGTAGCTTGAATTGAAGCTATAGAGGACAACTGGACAATACTGCCACCTCCAGCTGCTTTGAAAAGTGGATAAGCAAGCTGGCTTAGATGGAACCCCGACTCAACATTTGTGGACATCATATGTGAGTAATCTGCCGTTGTGACATCCACAGCTGGTTTTACTAATACTGCACCCGCATTGTTGATCTTCATAAAAAAGAAAAGAAGAAAGTTAGCATATAGGTCTAGCATAGTTTTCCCAGGAATTCCAAGAAAAATCAAATGCAAATTACTATAGTAACATGAACTCAAGTATTCAACATAAACTTACAAGAATATTGAGCTTTCCATGAAAGATGGAAGTCACTTCCTCCATTAATTTCTTTCGATCATCCTAAGAAGTTAGATCACAAACAGACCCCGTAACTCGAATTCCTGAATTTTGCCACTCTTCCAAGCATTTTTTGAGTTCCGACTCATTTCTTGAACACGTATGCACGGTTGCTCCAAAGTTCGCTAGTTCTTGGACTATGGCATGACTATTTTCGAAAAGGAAAAAAAGAAGATAGCTTGTTGATTTTAATTTTTAATCTTGCAGACAGGCGAGCAAAATCGTATTCATGGTACAATTTTCACAGAAGTTTGCTAATATGTTATCATACACTTCTTCCTTAGAACTTACACTTTTGTCGATGGCTACTCAGTCTTTTCAACTAATACTGGTATGGAAGGTAAAGAAAAATGTTATCTTCTCAACTATAGTCCCAATTCTGTATAATAATTTAGCTAAATTGGCATATCATAAGTAAAATTGCAAACATGCAAAAATTATAATATTAATGTATAAAAAACTGGACTAATTAAGATAGTCTAATCCGGTAACTTACCAAAAATGCACTAAGATCTGTTGTTAATCTCTACAAAATTAACATGGTAATGTTACCAAGCTAAATCAATTAGGAGTAATAAAAAAACTGATAGAGATAAATGTGAAAACGAGGAGTGAACAAAAAAGTACCCAATTCCTTTTGTGCCTCCTGTAACTAAAGCTGTGGTTCCTTCGAGAGACCATCTTTTGTTCATCTTGCTACTTTCAGCCATGATTAACTGATTTCTAAGATTCTAAAATCTTTGTACTCAGCAGGTATTATAGAAATTGTTATTTTGTGCTGTGTTTCGTCACTCTCACCTGAGTTATATATTCATTTCAGTGCAATAATTGACAACTGTTCACAGTTTCTATTTTAAATCATCATTTACGATTTTTAAAGTCCACTACTTTTAACTGACACACAACGATTGTTTACTGAGTGTTCCTACGTTTCGAAATGATTTTTTCCCCCTTTTAATTTGAATATGGTTAAGGCGGTGATAAATAGTTGTAGTTGAAATCTTATTTCGTATGCAATGTAGTATATATCAATTATATACCTGGTTCACATTACCTCCGTTGTGAGAGGAGAATTTGACCTCATCGACCAACTAAAGCTGTCAACGGATACTTTCGGATATGGATAGTGTCATAACCATATCCGTTTACAAAATCATTTTCGAATATTGGATATCCGTATCAGTTTAATTTTCGAATACCGAATATTCGTATCTATTTAATTTTCGGATACGGATGGATATCGAATATTTATCCGTTCCATCCATAATCAATAAATTTAAAAGTGTAAATGAAAAGGTTTGGATCAACATAAAACAGTTTTTGTACTAATGTTCATAAAAAACGAAGGAATAAAAAAAATTGATGATAAAACATTGTTTTATATCAATATCCGTACGTGTATCCAAAAAATTTCGAAAATTAAACACTAAAACTGTCTGTATTCACTAAAAATGAACAAAAAACCATATCGTAGTAACACTCAATGGTTAGGAAATAGTTGGAAAATCATATATCAATTAAATATAATTTTAATTATATATATATATATATATATATATATATATGTATGTATATATGCATCAGTTAATCGGACGGATATTTTTCGAATACGGATACCACAATAACCATATCCGTATCCGGAAAGCTTTTCGGACATCTGATATCCGTATCCGCTTTTCGGAGGACGGATACTTTTCGTGTTTTCGAATAAGAATTCAGATTGATACCGGATTTTTTGGGTACCCATTGACAACCCTAGGACCAATATTAGAACTTCTAACCACCAAATAGTGGTGCTATATTTTAAAATCAGGAAATTGTTGTATAAAAATTTTCAGCATTTTAGCCTCAAGGACAGACGTTCAGTATTTTGCATGAAGGACAACTTTATTAAGTTATCAGTTTTAAGTTATTGATAGCAGTTTTTAGGTATCAGTTTATAGTTATCGGTAGCAGGTTTGGAGAAATGTTTGTCCTTGTGAATAATTTAGGAGGAATGTTTGTCCTTATGATTAATTTTTAGAAGAATGTTTGTCCTTATGGTTAAAATATTGAGTTCGCGTCCTTGATCCTAAAAATATACAAATATTTGTATATTTGAATTAATTCCCCGATAAATAAAGACACCTAAAATTATTGTGGTTTTTATCCTGTCTCGAAAATACCATGTATTTCTTGAATCTCTCATTGTTAATACACCGCATACATCACATTTTTTATAACTCTAATTCAGAAGAAAAACAAGAACAAAAAACAATGCGTAAATTTTTGCAACCGTATAACAGATACAATTCAACTTGTCGTGGAGAAAATAAATGCAGTCTACCAAAGGTACGTAAATTTTGAATTCAATATTAAAACGAATTTCTTATTCTTATCGATTTGTCAAAGTATGGTGAACTGAATTTAGGGCTTGTTAGGTTGATATCAGTAGTATTGGTCGGTTGTAATAGGCACAGGTTTTTTTGTACAGAAGATTATTGAATAACCACTTGCATTGATAAGATCGGATGTTGAAATCCGTTTATGTACACTAAAATGAATTAAAACGTTTCAGTTTTACAAAGACTTCTCTTTAGTTTATTATGTGGTTGTGAACAAACATCTACAACAATTAGGAGACGGACGTGCAAAACCGTCTTCACATGGACCATTTTTTTTATTTTGTCACAATTATACAAGACCGTTCCTAATAATACTCAGTATAAAAAAAAACAATCAAAAAACGATAAAATAAACTAGTATGTTATTTATTACAATCACGTATAAACATCAGCTTATTAAATTATGTGGTTGGTTACAAATTGCTGCCATTGGCTTATTTAATTTTTGTAGTAAGAATGATGACCCAGCGAAAATAACAACGTAGTAAAAAAAATTTTAAAAACAAAATACATTTTAAAATTCAAAAAATGGGACACTGATCAATTTTGAAATGATGATGAAATTTAAAAGAAGAACAAAACAAAATTATCTAAGATACCTCAAATTCAGTAGAAAGATCGAAATACATTGTAAGGAAAATTTTGATTGGGTTAAACAATTTGATTGAGTAAATTATCTACGTTATTACTGATGGAGAAGAGGAAGAAGTACCGATGGTTGTATTATTAAGTGTAGAAAAAATAAAATAAAGGGCGGTATATTTTTGGTGCACTAATCAGTACTTAATTTTGTGTATTTAGCAACACTCTGTTTTAATGTTAAAATGTTATTTTCTACAAATTTAATTTTGAAACAAAAAAATCAACATGTCATAACTAATGCTACAGTTAGATATTAATTATTTAAAAGATATACTATCCTCGAACAATATTTAGTTCTGAAAATCAGTAAGATATCATTAGTTTCATACTCAATCCATTTCTACTTACCACCAAAAATGACATTAAGAAACATCTTGGGGATTATTTTGAACAAACTTTTTCATTTTTTTTTTCAAAACTCAAATATACAATAAATTACTATCATTTTCTACATATAAACGAAAAAATACGGTTTTTTATTCCAAATTTGTAGAGTGTAAAATATGCTCGAAACAAAAAACTTTTTGGAAAAAGTGAATAGTTGTTAGGAGAAACTTGATTCTAAAAGGTATATTGGACTTTATTTGATACATTTGAAACTTTTGAAGGTTGAATTATTTGACACATAAGTATGTGATTGTAAAAGACTTCATCACATAAAGCTAAGGGCAACTTTGTAAGATTTAAAATGATTTGATCGATTGGGGTCACGTCATGGACTATGTGGTGCATTTGATTTGGGTCATGTTGTGGGCGTTTTCACCCATGGAACGATGAAGAGAAGAGATGCTTCGAGAAGCAGAAATGACTAGGGAATTCATGATCAAAGTATCATTGCATGCCCACAAGTTCAAGGCATAAAGACAAAAAGATCGAGAAAACGCACATGGTAAAACGAGCGCAAGAAACACGAATTCCCACAAAATAGTAAGTTGGTTCAGTATGTGCCATATTGAGTTTTTTTTTGGGTAGTTGCCCTATAGAATAGGAAAACTAGTTTGGTATGTCAAACCGAACCAACGTTTTTGATCAGTAAGGATGCTACCGAGCAAGCTTTCTAGGAGCGCTACCAAAACAATCTTACCAAACATAGGAGTGTCAAGATGAGGAAGTTTGGGCTAGGTAAACTTGGAGGTTCTAGACAAATTCTTCTGTATAATGAAATTCTAGATCAAATTTTTTACAAAGGAAAGAACCAAAAGAGATACATATGGAAATTACCTATTTTATAGGAATAGTCTCCCTGTATCTTCAGTCATATAAATATCCAAGCTTTCAAAAGTAATGGTAGATGATTCTAAAGAGCAAAAAATAACCAAACATCTCTAGCTGAACAAGATTTCATAAACTAACAACAATCCTTCTTTTAAGCATCCAATCATTGGTATTCATATTCAAATCATTGTATAACTGATATATAAGAAAATTAATGAAAATGTATAGTACGTGCAGATATATTCATACTGAACTACTATAAATGTTTGTGTTCTTTATTTTACCTTAACTTACTTTCTATATAGAATATCCTCGATCCGCTCTCCAAAAATCAATCTATCTACAAAAATAACAGCCACGACATACACTTCATATAAACAGTTCTTCAAAAAATTGATTGGAGGTGTTTGCCATTTTTTGTCCAAACATTTTTGGTGCTTTCATCAAGAGTTAATTTGACCCTCAACATGCCTTGGAAATCAAGAACCAGAGTCAGCGGGAATGCAAGAAACACCAACGCACCTAATCAAACAACTACTAGTCAGGACAATCAGTCATCCAATACTCCAGCATTAATACATGCAATTACAATAGGTGACCTCGATGTAGTTACAGTAGAGCTTAAAGATCATTTTACTATCACACAACAGGCTATCGTGGATCAAACTATGACATGCTTAGGGTAAGCACAAACTACCGATCACAACAATGAAGCACAAAGAATGATCCCAGTCTATGGGATCTAGAAGAAAAAGGAAGTCGCATTTTGACAACGAATCTGATTAATCAAAGAACACGAAGGGAAAAAATCAAGGAGGTGGCCCGTTGATCGGTTTGGTATTGAGCTAAACAGGGGAAGAACTGAATAAGGGCCTGCTGCACCTAATCCTGCTCATATCCAATGACATTCCCTTGCTATTGTTGAAGTAGCTATTACTGAAGGACAGATCTGTAGTTTCGAGCGGCCTAGGAGATGAGATCGAGGCCGACACCGAAGGTCAAGTCACCATAGAGAGAGTGACAAGGACCTTTCAACCCAAAGTGAAAGATCAATCGATTGTCGACAATCATTTGAGCTGGGAGATAGATGGCACGAATCATTACGGAGTGTGTTCGACGTGAGCAGTTGGGGCGGAGTATTGGAACCAGAGTTGGTATCTCTTTCTCCCAAGAAATATAAACTGCTCAAAACCCCAAAGATTTCCAAATACCCATCGTGAATCCATACAAAGGTTTAATTGACTCCATAGTGCATTTACAGAAATATACTCGGCACGTACAGGTGAAGCGAAGCAAAGAAGGAAGCTTGTGTAAATGCTTCCTTCTTTTCTTAGTAGATTTAGCCACTATGTGGTTCTGTCGTCTACCCCTTAGGTATAATACACTCTTCAACGATGTTAAAGGAAAATTTTATCAGCTAGTTTTGTATGCATGCAGAGCAACCAAAGGATCTGTACTTATTGTCTGATATGGGCCAAAGTGTGGATAAACCATTATGATGGTGCTTGACTTAATTTAATGCCGCAGCAGCTGAAGTTCAAAATGCAGATGAATGACTAACCTTGATGGTGTTACGCGAAGGAGTACATCCAGGAACTAAGCTCGCTAGAAGATTAACTAAGGAATAACCGATCACCTTGAAGGATTTCTTATACCATGCGGCTAAATATATAAGATTGAAGATGCTACATCCCAAAGGCAACCTAGTATGGCAACAACGGTTGCAAAGACGTCCAATAGTGTAAACGCAACTGTAGAAGGAAGTGTAATACTGCAAAATTTAATAAGAAATTAAATGACTAGAATAAGGCTAAAAATTGAAATTTTGTAAATAAAGGAATTTGGTCACAAAAGTTGTACCACTATGTCCGTGGCGATTTTCCGATCAATTTTCATTTATATAATTTTGTAATCAGAGTTCGAACGAAGAAGTTATGGATGATTGAAGTTTTCGAATTTAAAATAATTTAAACAAGTTGAATTTGAAAATTAGAATTTGAAAAGTTTAAATTTTGAATTTAAATATTTAATGCTAAGGGTTACTTAATGTGTAAATAAACGTCGGAATCAACGATAACCTATGGAGTAATAAATAAAATAAAAATGGAAGGAAATAACACAGGGTCATAGAAGGGGATCGATCAACGCCCAAGGTCAGTGACCGGTGAAGGTGTAAAAATGAACAGTTTTGAATGGCGCAGATTTTGTTATCCAAATCTAACGATTCCGTTTCCTTCTCACCTCTATAAATAAAGCCGCAGACCCCTTACTTTTCTTTATAAAATTCTTATGATGACAACGAAGCTTTACCAGATCTCTTCTTTCTTATATTTCAGAATCGGTTAGGATTTCTAGATAAGAGATTTAGATCTTTAATTATTTTAATTCTAGTTCTATCTCTCTCTAGTTTATGATTCTAATTCAAAACTAATCTGTGTAAAATCTGCCTACTGTATATTCCAAAAGGAGAGGATTTGAATGGGAAAATAGGAGTGGTGTGAATCAAATCTAATTTTGAAGCAGGAAATTACCTATGAATGGAAATTTTAGTTTTCCCATTTTAATATTATGTAGTAATTGTTTGGATTTGATATATGCCTTGGAAATTTTGGTAAATAAAACATAACACTAAAATTCCCAAAATTCCTCAAGTAAATATCAATCTATGGATATGTTGGAATTTCAATTATCTTGTATTAACATAGTAGAATCAGTTCTGTATTTGAGATTTAAACAATTTATAATCTATTCCACTTCATCTCTTTGATTTCTCTCATAGTTTTAAAAGGATTCTAAAAATAAATATAATTAGAAATAGGCCACGAAGTATAAATTTGACTATTTGTAGTTTGCACTGCTTATTTCTATAAATTTAATAAGGATGAATCTTTTTTCACTTAAGGTGGTTATTACAAAAGTTAAATAGGAATAGAAGGTTTAAATTATAAAGATTTCCCCCTTGAAATATTTCTATTATATTAATATGAGATAAGTTTGGTATTATTTCCTTATTTATATACAAATCTGGTTGTATTGGCTAAGGATATTAGCTATCTTTGTTCAGAGCTTGGGATTTGTATGAGTTTGACATTTTAGTTAGTTTGATAAGCGTTTTCTTTGAGTATGATTAGGAATAATTCATTGTAACGTAGATCTTGTGTGTATACATATATATAAATTAGCAACGTATTGATTATAGCTTGATCGTATTGGATATTATTAATAGAGTAGTTAATAGTACTAAATTTCTTAGGAAGATACTAAATGTATGCTATGGTATTGCTTTTCCAGATTTCTTTGAGCATTTCTTCTACTTTTTATCTCTAATAAAGACAAAATGTTAAAAAGTTAGGTCGTATTCACTTTTTTTTTTATCTGTAATAAGCATTTTTTTTAAAAGAAAGAGAAATCTCATACCAATTTTATAGCTTCTTTTAAACTGGATGTGGATTAAAAAAATCATCATCATTCTATTATTTCAAAATAAAGACAATAAGTAATTTGTGAAACAAATTATGTTGAAATGTAACAATAGGTTGCGTATTAGCTGCAGTGAAATATCTTCAGTCAAATATGTAACGATTTCAAGTTTGCGGTAACTAGGTATCAGTTTGTACTAAGTAGGTATCAGTTTTTTGTAAGTAGGTATCATTTTTTTCAAGTAGATATCAATTTTTTTGTAAGTAGGTATCAATTTTTTGTCAGTAAATATCAATTTGTTGTAAGTATCATATTTCAACTAAATGATAGTGACTATTATTTTACCAAACGGTTTACAATACATGATACTGACTATTATTTGCTGTAAGTGGATATCAGTTTGTTGTAATTATTGGTCTTTTCTTTTATCAAATGATTTATAGGTATTATTTTTGCAATATCTATCATGTTACAAATTTATAATGCTTCTAATTTTACTGAATTGAGTTGTTTTTCTTCTGATTCTTCATATGCAACTTTTTTGCCTTCTTCTTTCTGAGATTTTTCCTGTTTAACATTTTCGATAATATTAGAATATATTTAACAGTATGAAATTGTTAGTATTAGTTTCATAATTTTCAATTTCAGTTACCACAGTTTCTGTTTGTATTTTCTTTTGAATCGTTTTTTATTTCTTCTTTTTGTTCTTTGTTCTCTTTTTTGTATATTTTCTTCAACTGTTTACTCTGCAACTATTTGTCGTTGCATGTTCTCTTCTTTATTCTGTGCAAAAAAATTCACTATTACTATAACAAAAATATACTAAATTTGTTATACTTGATTTTATAGTATCAGTTACCTTCTCTGGTATACTTTCTGTTGTTTTTGGTTTGCTTTCAATTGCTGTATTATTTTCATGTCTTCTTTTTGTTCTTTTTTCTCTATTTTGCTTTTTCTCTTCTACTGATGTTGGTTTTTAAGTTTTCACTTCCCGCTTCTTCTTTTTACTGTCTTTGGTATCATTTCCACTAGAGGTAGATTTTCCTCTTGTGTCATTGCGTTTTCTCTTTAAATATTTACTGTTGGAAGTGATTTGACATTTTGATTTTCACTTTGTTGCTCCACTTTCGATGTAGCTAGGGTTTCTCCGACTGTCGACTGTTGTGCTTGTTGTTCGTCGACTGTCGATTGTTGCGGCTATGTTGAAGATGTAGATTTGTTTCTGGTTTGATGCCACTTTTTTTCAAGCAAAGTTTCATCAAATTCTGAGTGAAAGTGAGAAGGAGGAGACAGACAAAATTCTTTGTTTTGTTTTAATTTGTATCTAGGCTTTGAGCTTTGTCCTTACGGTAAAAAAAATTTACGTGTGTCCTTGTGAGTAATTATTTACTTTAATTTGTCCTTTAAAATTATCTACCTTAAATAAAATGCCCTTTTTATAAAATTAAAATCTATATGCAAGAGTCCTAAGCAAAATTTCCTTTACTCCCTTTTGTTTAAACTTCTATTACTACCCGTACTCCTTAATAGAAACTTTTACTTCTTTTCTTCCTAAATTGATTACTTCCTTCATGAGATAACTTTTTTTTCCCAATATATCGCTTCTTTCATGCTCCTTATTTCGACTTCTCCTTGTAAGAGCATGGAGGGTCTGCTTCCTTGTTCATAGTAGAGTATGTTTCCTTGTAAGAGCAGAGATAAGGTGGTGGTATGTGGCAGTTTTTGTGTGCAGTTATCAAAAACGAAGCAAGAAATAGGAAAAGTATATGGAATGAGGATCATAACTTAGGTTTCGTATTACAAAGGAAATGCAGATTGCAGGAAAAAGGAATATAAACAGAAAATAAAATGCAGGAAATAACAATAAATAAAAATGAAAAGAATTGAATTAGCAACTAAAATGTAATTTTGAATGTAAATTAAACTTAAAGAAACATGAAGCAAATAACTGATTTTCATTAATCACACTCATTTTACAAATGCCTATACATTTACATAGACATACTTATTCACAAGCGCTCTTGACTCAACCCAGCATTAACCCGTTAGTTCTACCCTACAAAAAACTGACATACTCAACACAAATCACAAATAAACAAGACCCCAAACATAAAAGCAACAGACTCAAACAAGGCTTGTATCAGTGAGCACATGCACATACATGCACACACTGATACATCCTTGTATCTCCCTCATTAGGCCATGGCTACAACAACTTCCATCACCTGATACCTCCCTATCATCATCAGTCACCACTGCTGATGATCCTATAGCTGGCTCCGAGGAACCTAGCCAGAATCTTGAGCTTTTCATGTTTCTTCCTGTCAAAACCAAGGCCATCAATTCAGTGTTGTTAGACTCCTCTCATTATCAAATCGATGACAAGGAATAAATCGTTTCCTCTTTGCTCCTTTATTCGATATTGCTCGCATGGGATTGATGCACTATCCATTTAGATCTGTATATTCCTGAAATTAAACTTCGTATGGAGCTTGCTGTGCTAGTATGCTGCAATGTCCCGTCCATCAAATGCTTTTAGATTTTGCTGGTGGTTGCAATATTGAGTCCCTCAACATTGAAAGAGATTTATAAAAGAAGAATGATTTTATTTTATTATGCTTGCTAATCATTCATTGTACAATCAGTAGCAGCGTATTTATATATATGTACATGGGCCAAGATCACAAAAGTAAAATATGGACCGGGTAGAAGCAAATGTGAAACCCGGCCTCAAGCTTACAAATGAGATAAAGTCTGTATAACAGCAAGTGTTCATTATTATTCCCCCTAAAAAATACCTAGGGTTTTCGCCCTTCTCTTCCTTCTGCGCCGCCATAAAAAATTCATATGCGAAAGTAAGCCGGATCTCATAATTTCCTCGGATCTGGCTTGTCTTGCTCCACTCCTTTCTGGGTTTCTCTTGTTTTGTCACTAGTGTCCCAGTCAACCACCTTTAAGTTGATTTTGAGCCTTGAGAAATTTTTGGTGGAGTGGGCCTTTGTTAGAATGTCGGCACGCTGATATTCAGAGGGAATATGGCTAACGTCAAGTTTTCCTTTACTGATCTGTTCTCGAACGAAGTGTAGATCAATCTCGATGTGCTTGGTTTGGGAATGGAGAACTGGGTTGGCGGAGAGAGCAACGGTACTCAGGTTATCACACCAGATTATTGGTCTTTTTACTGATTTTAGCCCAATTTCGAATAGTAACTGCTCGATCCAAATTAATTCTACAGTTGTGCTAGCAACTGCTCGGTACTCAGCTTCGATACTGGAGCGTGAGACCGTGGCCTGCTTCTTGGAGCACCATGATATTGGGTTGTCACCGAGATAAATGCAGAATCTAGTGATGGATCCTCTGTCGTCTGGGTCGGTAGCCCAGTCGGCATCAGCGTAAGCATGTAAATTTAATTCTATGCATGTGTGTAATGATATTCCATGATTAATTGTTCCTCTAAGATAACGCAGTACTCTTTTCACTGCCTTCCAATGCTCGTCCCTAGGTTGTTGCATAAATTGGCAGATTTTGTTGACGCTGTAACATATATCTGGCCTTGTGATAGTAACATATTGTAGAGCCCCTACTATACTTCTGTATTGATGATAATTAGAAATAAGTTCCCCTTTGTCTTTTGAGAGGCGAAGATTACTGGTCATAGGGGTAGGTAGGGGCTTAGCTAGATTCATTTTTGCTCTGACAAGAATCTCTGTGATGTATTTACTTTGGCTCAGAACTAGCTCTGTCTTGCTTTTCTTTACTACTTCTATGCCCAAAAAATAATTTAAATCACCAAGTTCTTTGATAGAGAAGGTTTGATTCAACTGCTGAATAGTTTTGCTGATTTCATTGTTATCATTGCCTGTAATTAATATGTCATCTACATATACCAGTAGATAGACAGTTTGCCCATTATTTGTTTTTATATACAAAGAGTTGTCTGACTTGGTTGGCTTGTACCCCAATGTAATCAGAGTTGTCTGAAATTTTTCATGCCAAACCCTTGGGGCCTGCTTGAGTCCATAGATAGCCTTGTGAAGTTTGCATACCAAGTTTGCATTATTACCTTGAATATATCCTCTTGGTTGTTGCATATAAACTTCTTCCTGTAGATCCCCATTCAAAAAGGCATTGTTTACATCTAACTGTTTAATATTCCATTGATTTTGTAGAGCTATGGATAGAATAATTCGTATAGTAGTTGGTTTCACCACAGGGGAAAAAGTCTCATTAAAATCAAAACCAAATTGTTGTGTATATCCCTTTGCAACAAGCCTTGCTTTGTATCTTGCTATGCTACCATTTGGATTTCTTTTCACTTTGTATGTCCATTTACTTCCAATGATATTTTTGTGACTGGGTGGATGAACTAAGCTCCATGTTTTGTTTCTTGTGAGGGCCTTATATTCTTCATCCATGGCTAATTTCCAGTGATCATACTTGATAGCTTCTTCATAAGTAGTAGGTTCCTTTTGATTTAGACAAGTTGTATATACTTTGGGTTTGAAAATGCCACTTTTGGATCTTGTAATCATATGATGATCTGTTTTTGCAGGTATGTTGGGTTGCTCATTGACACTGAAGTGTTCTGAACATGGTGAATTGCTTTCATTATGTTCTGAACTTTCTTCAGAGTTGGAACAGTTTTGTGGTGAGATGTTGAAGTGATCACTAGACTCAGTTGAACTATGACCTGGTCTGATGTATGATAAAGTGTGTTGTGGTCCTGATGTCTTGTCACCTTCTTGCCCACTGTTCCAGTCAGTGATTTCAGGTATTGGTGGTACTATACCTTTGTGTTTTATACTTTCTGTGTGGTCTGTATTGTTTTATCTGCAAAAGGAAAAATGTTTTCATTAAATACGACATGTCTTGAAATATATACTTTGCCATCTTTACTGAGACATTTATATCCTTTCTGGTTACTAGCATATCCTAAGAATGTGCAAGCAACAGATCTGAGACTCAACTTGTGAGTGTTATATGGTCTAAGACATGGAAAACACAGACAACCAAAGGTTCTTAGTTCTGAATAAACTGGTTTTATATTAAATAGTACTTCATTTGGACTTTTCCAATTGAGAACCTTAGTTGGTAGTTTGTTAGTTAAATAGACTGATGTAGTAAATGCATCAGGCCAGAATTTCATTGGTAAGGACCCCTGAGCAAATAGTGTTAGTCCAGTTTCAACTATGTGTCTGTGTTTTCTTTCCACTAAACCATTCTGTTCAGAAGTATGTGGACAAGTAACTCTATGTATAATTCCTCTATTATGGAAATATTCTTTTAAAGGTTTTAATTCACTACCTCCATCTGATTGAATGGTTTTAACCTCACTGTTACACTGTTTTTCTGCTTGACTAATAAATTGAATGACTACTTTGCATACCTCTGATTTAGCCTTGAGAAAATATATCCAAGTATAGCTAGAGTAGGCATCAACAAATGAGATATAGTACCTGAATCCATAGTCTGAATTTACTGGAGTGGGTCCCCAAAGATCTGTAGCTATAAGTTCAAGTGGTTTATTGTAAATAGTAGTAGATTCTGCAAAAGGTAGCTTGTGACTTTTGCCAAGTTGACAACTTGTACATATATAAGGAACAGTAATATTATCAAAAGAAATATTATTATTTTTCAGAACATGTTTTATAGTTTTGACACTTGGTTGTCCCAATTTGCAATGCCATACATCAAATACACTCCTTTTATTAGTGACATTAGTTTCTAAATTGTTGCACCATGGTCTTTTATGAGTGAGTTTCTTTGTGTTCCCAGAAGTGAATTTGTACAGCCCATTGTGCAGTTTACCCTATAACAATATATCTTGACTTGATAAGTCTCTAACAGTACAGAATTTTGGGTGAAACTCAAAGTATACATTGTTGTCATTGGCAAATTGTGATACACTAATCAAATTCTTCTTAATGTGAGGAACAGTTAACAAGTTATTCAAGTAAAGTTGTCTTTTACCTTTGATACTGCCATTTCCAACATGAGTTATACTTACAGCTTCACCATTACCCATAAAAATAGATTGTGTACCTGAGTATTCTTTGCTGCCAAGATTCAAATTCTGAATGTTGTTAGTTAGATGATTAGCAGCCCCTGAATCTGGATATCATTCCTCACAGTGAATATCTTCTGGTCTGGTAAGAGATTCTGGACTCATTTGAGTACATTGAGTGTCTCCATTTTGACTTCTTGCGGTGTTTCTTAATTGGGCTACATTTGCATTAGGATTAAAGCCTTTTTGTACACCTTGACTTTGATTTGTATTACTACTGTCAGTATTGTATCTGAAGTAGCATTTTCTTGCAGTATGGCCAAATTTTTCACATATTTGACATTTAACCCTATTACTGTTGTTCCATCTTCCACTCCTTCCTCTTCCTCTCTGATTAAAACCACCTCTGTTTGTTTGAGTCTTTTCTTGATTCTTGTTTCTTAAGTTTGATGCATAGTTAACTGAATAATCTGATGTACTTGACTTTCTCTGTTAAACTCTGCCTTCATGAGCAAGAAGGGAGGAGTGAACAAATTTCATATTGGGTAGAGTCTCTCTAGATGAGATGACAGCAATAACTAACTCATATTCCTCTCCAAGGCCATTTATTATGGTCAAGATCTGCTCAGTTTCTGAGATCTTGTGACCTGCTGTCCCAAGTAGATCACAGAGTGACTTAATCTTGGTTAAGTACTCTCTCATTGACATATTTTCCTTTCTTAAGTTTTGCAGTTCTCTTTTGTAATGCATAATACGAGCAGCAGATTGAGTATTAAAAAATCTGCTCTACAGTTTTCCATATTTCAAAAGAAGAACTGCATCCAACAATTTGATGCAACAAATTGACACCGATTGATGATAAAAGCCATGCTGATAATAAACTATCTTGCCTCTTGTATTTCACATAATCCTGATTGCTTATCATGTTTCCTTCTCTGTCTTTTGTCATGACAGGTGGAATTGTAATTGTTCCTTTGATGAATGCTTCAAGACCATAGCCATTTATGGCAGTTTCAACTTGGTATTTCCAGAGCAAGAAGTTGTTCTCATCAAGTTGGATATTGTTGAGATGGCTTTTGGGTTTAATTAGAGATAGGGTGGTGGTTTCAAGAACTGAAGTGGCAGATGATTCATTGTCTCCTGCTTCTGACATGGTGGGCACTGAATAGCAAGATGATGCCGCTAACCTTAGCAAGACACATTGAAATTGGGTATTACACTGAATTTCAGTGTGTAGCTAGGTGAAAAATGAAGATCAGTGTTGAAAACGATGATTTAGATCTCAATGATGACTGAGATGCAGCCAAGATTCAGATGAATCTTCAGGCAGGGCACTCACTGATGTGAATGTAATCAAGAATCTATTTCTTGATTATCAAGAAAAATCTATGATGATGATTCTTAATCTGAAGAGAAAAACTCCAGATGATGAAATCTCTCTAATGGAGTTCAATCAATAGCAAGAAAACTGATTAGGCAATGATGCCGTTAGGCAGAGGCTCCGATACCATGAAAGAGATTTATAAAAGAAGAACGATTTTATTTTATTATGCTTGCTAATCATTCATTGTACAATCAATAGCAGCGTATTTATATATATGTACATGGGCCAAGATCACAAAAGTAAAATATGGACCGGGTAGAAGCAAATGTGAAACCCGGCCTCAAGCTTACAAATGAGATAAAGTCTGTATAACAGCAAGTGTTCATTATTAAACATTATTAAAAATATCGTTGTTGTCCGTTGAGTTGATCGATGTCATGATGAATTAGATAACAGATGAAGAGTCGTGTTGTTTTTTAGAGCTCGAAGCTTTCTAAGAGTTTGTGCTTATGTCTGGAAAACTACCAAAAGTTTAAAGTTTCATATGTTTTGGGAGATCAGGTGGACTTGCTTCTAGTTAGCTGATGCTGCGGTTAGAGTTAGTCATCTTCACCATGTTCTAATGCTTGTTCGATGAAGTAAAAGTGAATTACGGGTATGTGAAGATTTGTCGTGTGCCTTGTCAGTTTGACATAATGATTTTACTGCTCCATGAATGTTGGTTGTTGATGAGGACAGTCTGAGTTGTTGCTGAAAATGGATTATGTTTCTTTACTAGTTGAATGGAGATGATCAAGTGGTTGATATGATTTTTGTTGAAGTTTTTTGCCAGTTTTTGCCTGTGTACTGTACGCGATGAGGGTGATGCTCGCATTAAGTTTTTGATGATATTCTTATAGGATTCGAAGGGATGATAAAGTTGTTTGATCCGAATATTGAATTTTGATATGGATTTTGAAAATGTTATATTAAAATGATATTGTGATCCAATGAAGAAAATAGTTTAACTAATGCTAATTAGGTCCTTTTGTTATAAGAAGTCCCTATAACAATGGGTATGTAAATTAGATCCATGTTTATTTTCAGTCAGAAAGCGCAAACTAGATTGCGCTTTTCTGAAAAAAGGGCAGGTTAACTTGCGCTTTTCAAAAATTTTAAAATTTTCAAAAAAAATTACAATAGAAAAGTGAAAACTAGTGTTCTCTTTATTGATGAAAAGCATAAGTTAACTTGGCCTTCAAAAATTTTAAATTTTTAAACATTTCAACAAAAAGTACGGACTAGCTTGGATTTCTTGATAGAAAGCACAGTTTTCCAAAAATTTCAAAATCTAAAAAGTGCAAGTTACTATGCAACACAAATTTCAAAAATTTCGTATCTCTATGACAAGCAGTAAATTTCAATCTATGACATTCTCTTAGACCTTCCTTCCTTAGATTGTCAATATTCGGAACACAAAACCATACATTCTTTCTCTAATATCCAGTTTGGTCAATTTTAAAATCTTTCAAATCATTAATCTTTGTAACACTTTTAGTCTCTTAATCCATTCGCCTAGTAATGGATCATCTCTTTGCGTAGTAGCAATTCTTTTAATCAATACTGTTTGACCTTCTAAAAAAAAGATCACTGTAGTACATTGGATAGAACTGGTTATCGACCTCATACAAACTCCGCAAGAAGCCAACGTCTATAAATCGTTCCATTTTGTCAACATTGCCAATGCTACATTATGGTATTTTCTACTAAGTACATCAGCAACCTTATTTCCATTTCCAGCTGCATACTCAATTCCATAACCATTAGCTGCCAAAAATTCAAGCCATCTTTACTGCCTAACTTCAAAGAGAATAAATATTTCAAAAATTTATGATCCATAAACAATTGGAATCGCTATCCCAAATGATAATATCTCCACGCTTTTAGCGCAAAGATCACCGCTAGCAACTTTATATCATGACTAGGATAACAAACTTGAGCGGTTGAAGTTGTCAAGAAACAAAGGCAATAACTCTATCTTTCTACATCAATACAGCTCCCAACCTTATTCCACAACCACTAGTATATGTCACCAAGTCCTAATTTCCATCTGGCACAAATAACGCAGGCTCATTGGTCAATAAATGTTTATCTTTGGAAATGCTTCTTCACATTTATCTGTCCAAACTTACTTCACATCCTTCCCTATCAGTTTTTTCATCAGTGCTATTATTTGAGAGAAATCCTTAATGAACCTTTGATAATACTCATTCGGCCCTAAGTGACTTCTAATTTCAATCACGGTCTCGATCATTCCACTTATTAATGGCTTCAATCCTTGATGGATCAAAAGAAAACCATTCTCAAAAACCGCATGACCAAGAAACTTCACTTATCTTTCATAAAATAACATTTTGAAAGCTTTGCCTTTAACTGATGCTGCCTTAGCGTATCTAGCACGATTCTTATAACGACGCGGAATTTTGAACACTTCGTATTTAAATCTCTGAATTATCTAAATATTTGAATCTTGGATTTAATGTCATTAAATTAATTTAATAACCTTATTAGCCCCTTCTTTATTAAGAACTAATGATGGTAGACTTGTTTGAAATATGTTTATAAAAACAAATAGTTCGAAGAAATATGGATAATATGACCGAAAATCATTTTATCGATAAACAGTTTTTTCTCAATAGAAGTTGTTCGAACTTGTTGTGCTTTCCTAATATATTAATGTGTAAGTAGTTAGAAACTAAAAATATTTTCTATGATGTGTCTAACTAAATGTTAATAGTAAAAAGAGAATAACAAATGGGTTAAGGAAGAGATATATTGATGAATAGTAATTTAGATATTTGTTTCAAGAAATGAGGTCTAAACATGGCATGTAAGGGCGAGGCTCCTTTGTGACCTTTCATAAAGGATAGAAGGTGTGGATGACCTCCTGTTTAAGCCTACATATTTACCCTTTAGGAAAATACCAATCACTTACAAAAAAAAATCAAAAAAGGGTAGAAATTAGTTAGCGTTATCCATTTCTACCTCCACTAATATTTCTCTAATCAAAGCAAAGCAATTCCAAACTTCACCAAAATTTGGCTAAAGCCCTAAGGCAACATAGGAAGTAAGAATATCAAGTTGAAAGGGGAAGAAAGGTGGCACAAAGGGGACCCTTAGCTAGGGACATGAGCTATTTGGGTGGAGGGGAGCATGGTCTTGAGATTTCGGAGCTAAAGATGGTGTTTTTAGGTGCTTAGTGACGGTGTAGCTTTTCATGTGTCTTTTGTTCTCGTGCTTTTGTTTGGCTTGTATTTGGGTGAGTTATCTCACCATTGAATGAGTATATATATGTGTATATATGTTTGTTGTTGAAATATAGTTTAATGTAAAAGTTAACTAATAAAGTTAAAAATAATACTACAAATATGTTTATCGAGCATCTAAAGAGAAAATGTCGAGTTTCTAAGAACAAGAGTTGTCGAGCCTAAAGAAAGCAAGGTTATTAAGTATTCAACATTTAACAAAGGATAGTGAGCCTCAAGCACACAAAAAGGTATCGAACATCTAAAATAAAAAGTGATATCGACTGCTAAAGTGGTCAACAGGAATAGAAGAGGTGTCAAACTTCTAACGATATCAAACTCCAAGCAATTATCACAAATAAGGGTTTTCGAGCTTGAGTATAAAAAGAAGGTGGTGTGCTTTTATAACCATAAAAGTTTTTGAGCATATAACAAGCAAAAGGTGATGTCAAACATTAACAATGAATCTGGATATCGAACTTGTAAGGTGATTGTAACAAACAGGATTTTCGACTCTCGAAGATCCGACATCGACACTCACTTTATCGACTGCCGAGAAATCAAAGGCCGAAAACCGAGATGTTATGGGTTTTAAAAAGAAAAGAAAAGAAAGAAGAGAGAAAAAGAAGAAACAAGAAGATAGAAAATTTTAAAAATAGAAGAAATAGAAAGAAAAAGAGAATAGAGGAAAAAGAAAACAAAAGACAGAAAAGAAAATAGAGACGGGACAGAAAACAACAGAACAACATCAGAATCTCACAATTCGCAGCGGAACAACATATAATAATAAATGAATAATCTTTAAACAAAGAACTATATCAGTTATTACATTTTATACATTACATTACATCATATCATCACATCAGAGTGTACAACAACATACAACAACAAACAGTGCAGCGGAAAAAGAAATACTATATAAACTAGTAATACGCCATGCCATCCAGCTTGCCTTCAGCAACTCCAGAATATCCAGAGTATCCTGATAAACCTAACTCTTGACTGCCCGTGTGGAAATTGGTGGGCACCCAGAGTTTAGGAAGGAAAACAATAAACTCCGAGTCAGTCATGTGACTGGTGTGAGAACTCAAAACAGTTTATTTATCTTTAAAATCAAATAGAGGAATATTTTTATTTCAATTCGCAATGCTTTTAAAAATGAGACTACCATAAGGCCTCCCGCACACACACACAATGCAAACGCAGAATCGGAGGAGATTTCTCCTTATGATAGTCAAAGATGCTTGATACGCATTTAAAAGAACATTTTATATTATTACTAGTGCATAGTGTAGAGAAAAATTCATTTCGAAAGTAGAATATAAATCTTAGCCAGCATAGACATTTCGAACTATGCCTACTATAGCTACCATCCAAACAGTGGTGACCACCATAAGTGAATGGCAGGTTCTACAACTAATACCGTACAAGTTTCGTATTGGGAATTGGATTTCCAACAAATGGTCAGGCCAAGGAACTTCCCATTGCCACTGGGAATGCCTCTGGAAAGACATCCCCGAGAACCAAACCGGATCTCTGCCAACACAAGGCCGGGTTACCCCTAACTGGGTAACTACTGACACGAGCACGCCATTCCCCGGTCCTTTAGGACCTTTTCAACCGAGCGCTCGATATCCAATTCACACAATCATAAAGTGTTTTCAACATGAGTAAGTATCTGGGCTCCATACCATGATACCACCCCTTTCCAAAAGGAAATGCACATACCCTAAGGGGAGCTACAGCAACCCCTAATAACCTTGCCGCATCTTTCCTGTTTTGACCATTTCCGGGATGTGAGGCTCGACGAAGTCACGTCCACAAAAACATACTTTATACAAAAGCCATGCTTTGGGTCAACAAATGATCAACACAATGATCACTAAGATAGACGATCAAATAAACGATCCTATCACAAATAATCAACACAATGATCATTTCAGCATCACTCAGCATGTCACATTACCAAAATGGGATATATTGCTGATAACTTCAACTATATAACCTTTGAGCTCGTACGTCTCAAAGAAGGGTGTTAAGCAAAGAATAAATTCTCCGCCACCAACAGAAATATATTTGAAAGAAATCGGCTTTATATCTCAAATTGTAATGTCAGGCATACAATCCATACAAGTCTGTTCCGGGCTCGAACAAAAACGAAGGCACTTCTTACGAAGCCCTTGCAATACGGGTATTCACAATCCCGATCGAATTTCCCATCACTTAAGGAATCTCTATACCAGGAGCTACCCAGTGCAGAGACAATCGATAGGTCATCCTATCGCTTTCACAAATACTCGGTCTTCAACACCGATCTTCAAATGCAATTCATAACGACGTATCACATATTCGGAATGGGTTATACGACCCCATGGTCCTTTCCCGGTTAACCCGAATAGTGAGCGCTTATTCAAAAATAAGTGTGCATTCAAATTCAACAATTCACATCAAATACCCATTCAAAGGGAAATACTGATAGTCGGCTATTGAACTATCAATAGATATGCATACATCACCAGATTCCAAATAATTTTCCAAATTATTTATTTTCCAAAATATCTTCACTAGATATATAATTTCAACACTTCAAAAATAAATCAATATTTATTTTCAAACAATTTCCACTTTCACATATAAATTCCTTAGTGAATTTATATTTCAAAATATTCATGCATATATGATTTCAACTATCCATTTCAATTTATCTTCAAAAAGATAAATTCTAAATATTCACTGCATATTGGAAAACATTTCCTTACTTATTTATTAATAAGTAATTCACAAATTCCTTTTATTTTCAACACTTAGAAAATATTCAATATACTTAAACCGAATTAAGTAATTCACAAATTCCTTTTATTTTCAACACTTAGAAAATATTCAATATACTTAAACCGAATTAAGTAATTCACAAATTCCTTTTATTTTCAACACTTAGAAAATATTCAATATACTTAAACCGAATTAAGTATATATTTCATTCTATTAAGGAAATCATTTACTTAAACATACTTATTTGGGCCAAAAACGAATGTTGCGTAAAACATCGTTACAACGTCCCAAAATCACTAGTATAGGGATTCGAAATTAAAATAGATATATATACATCCCAATACTATTCAAAACATTTCCTTTCGGAAATCATTTACTATAACAACAGTGTTATAGCCACCATTTCCTTTTATTTCTCGAAAACGTCTATTTCAACAATAAATGTTGAAATCTATGGTTTCGAATCTCAACACATTTTAAAACATCGTTAGATCGTTTTAATTCTATTTAAAACATTCACGTTCTAAACAATTTCTTTAACGTGTTATTCACTGTTCAAAAACGTGAATAAACTTCTTTAACAAATTCCATCCTTTTATTCATTTTAATTCAAAGGATTATTCACTGTCTAAAAACGTGAATATAACTCTATTCCTAAGTTATAACAATTAACTTATCAAAATAAGTCGTTTGTGAATTTATAAAACAACGTTTATAAATTCCATTTCGATTTATTTATAAAAACTTCCTTTTTATAAATTCCTTTATTAACATATTCCAGTTTATAACTAAATTATAAACTAAACGTTCATATTATAAGTTAACTACTTATAAACGATTATTTCACAAAATCGTTCCTTAGAATTTCATAATTATAAATCTTATAACTTATAAGATTCATTTATTTATCCAAAACTATTATTTTAACAACATAATAAATTTTATAAACCTACTGCTTATAAAATTCCATTTATGACTTCACCGTATAAAATTCTATAAATTTCATTCTATTCATGAAATTCATTTTCACTTCATTCAAACACTTATAAAAACTCGTTTTATAAGTCAATATTTCAATTTATAAATATCCGTTTATAAATCTCTTAATATAAATCAATTTATATTATTCTTTAAAACATCTTTTAATTTCCTTTAAAATTTCATCATTTCGATTTATAAAATAATCAAATTTTACAAATTCTATATTTAAACTTTTATCATATATTCAAAAATCCAATCTAAATTATTTTATAAAATCATTAGTTCATATTTCTCAAAAATCGACTTTTAATCGTATTTCTAAAAATCAGCTTTTTAACTATATTTCACAAAAACCATAATTTTTATAACTTTAAAAAATTATAACGTTTATTTATTTATAATGGATCAATTCCAAAAATATAGTATATTTTCAAAATCACTTTTAAAATCATTTTAAAATCCCAAAATCTGGGTCCAATGATGCTACACACCAAATAGTCAATCACGACTACAACGATCCATCATATATCGTATATGATAATCAACGAATATCAAAATATCCATAATCAAATAAAAACTGTTGAGGAATCCAGTTGGATCCCTCCAACCTGTTTCCTGCATCCAAAAACATTAGCACAATACCAATTTCGCTCCAGTACGAAATTATCGCGGTATATGTTCTTAATAAATATTATCCGCTTAATAACGGCGTAATAGGGTCTCATCCGCTAAACAAAAAAATGCGGGAAATCAACAACTGCAATATATACATATGCCAATATATATATATTGATATTATATATAATACCAATTTCACTGTTTATGAAATATTCGCGGTATATGTTTTTATTAAATAACATCCGCTTACTAACGGCGCATAATGTCTATTTTAACAATCAATAATTTACAGTCATCATTCAAACATGCATTCAAATATTTTAAATCTAACTATTTAAAATAAAATCGAAATCTACTCGATTGAGTGAGAAGTTCTCACCTTGGTTTTAATTTCCGTTTTAGCTTTTATTTCG
Organism: Allium cepa; assembly: GCA_030765085.1. Taxonomy (NCBI): domain Eukaryota; kingdom Viridiplantae; phylum Streptophyta; class Magnoliopsida; order Asparagales; family Amaryllidaceae; genus Allium; species Allium cepa. The sequence continues at coordinate 271,897,916 of CM060944.1, forward strand.
AATAAAATTAAACGCGCGTTTAATTTTACCCGAAATTCTCACTAACTCCAAACGACTCCAAACCAACTCCATCGCGTAGTGCTCGTCCATACGATTCCAACGCAACTGAGTTTGCATTTTTTCGACCTCGTATGAAAAAGTTATGCATTTTATAAGATCGTACATGATTTAAATAACTTAATTTACAACTAACTTAACTATTTTAAACCCACTTCAAATCCAAGCCTTAGGATCTTGCTCCAACCTCATCACCACCGTTCACATGCTTCTTCCCTCCTGCGTTTGCATCTCCAGGAAGACAATATTTTGGCCGAACCCATTCATGTAGATTAGGGTTAAACATTTCAACTTCAATGCTCAACGATACTTCATCACACTACCACCAACGCGAAGCTCTCGACAAGAGCTATCTCCACCTGCCACCATTGGAAGTTCGCCCCCCCCCCCCCTAGCCTAGGGTTGCGTGCGCAGGTCTGAACTGTCGGCCCCACCTATCTCTCCCTCCGTCGCACCATTTCCGACCACATCCGTATGGATTTCAAGCTCTCTTCGTGCTCTATAACTTTCGTGTTGAGAGTTTCTTCTAATTCCTTGTAGATTGGGAGAGATTAATGAATGAAAGAGGATGATTTCTGGCCTTAGGTTATATAAGTGGCGGCTACAAGTTTTTAGGGTTAGGGTTTTGTGATTTTAGCAAATTATGAAGAGGTGGGTCTATTTATAAGAGAACGAGCGACACTATTCATCCCGGATTTTCCGAACTCCGATTTAGACGCCGTAACCAGCGTACCTAGGGTTTATCCCGCGTTCCGGACACAATGGAACAGGTTTCGGAAGCTAATTCGGAAGTATGTGCGAGTTATGGCTACAAACGCTCAATTTAAATTAAACCGATTTAAGTCGATTTCTAGGCGTTTTAATTCGTACCGGACAAACGGTAAATCCAATTGACTTGAAATTTGAAACCTTACAATAATATCACATTACGGATCCGATGAAACTGGTTTCGTCGAAATCCGAGACTTTTTGAAAAATGGCTATTTTGACTCGCCAAATTTAAATTAAAAATAATTCGATGCGTTTCGAGCTGCCACGATCAAACGATAACTCCGATTGACACGAAAATTGAAATCCGGTAATAACTAACTATTACGGATCCAATGGAACTGGTTTCGTTCAATTCTGAGACTGTTCAAAAATTGACTATTTTACAGTCTATTATTAAATATTAAAATATTCAATTTTCACAAATTTACTTTTAATTCGATTTTAAAAGTTCTAAAATATTTCTATAACTCCAGTATGATTAAATAAAATTTTCCAAATTATTTTAAATCATTTTTAACTCAATTTTTAATTATTTCCATAATTTAACATATTAAATTATCGATTTAATAATCCAATTAAATCCAAAAATTCAAATAAAAATTTATTTGACTTATAAATTCACTTTTTAATATTTAAAATTAATTAAAATATTAAAAATAAAAATTCTGGGTCGTTACAATCTTTCCCCCTTAAAAGAATTTCGTCCCCGAAATTACAAGTAAGAAAGGTTACAAAATCTATTAACTTTTCAAAATTCATAATTAAACTTCTTACCATACTTTACTAAGTTTTCAAATCATACTTAGTTATCTTTTCAAAAACAATTATATCATTTAACTTTCAACTTTAAAACAAAGTTTAAAGTTTTCAAAAATTTTTCTAACGCCTTAAATTTTCGGAAAAATTCGCCATAGTCTCCTTTGCGCGGCTCGATCCGAAAAAAAAAATGACAGTATATATATCACAAATATACATCTCATCAAGTAATGAGGCATCCCGAAGGGAAAAAAGTGTAAAAGTACGATATTTAATCCGAGATATGTACCTTATATTTTATTAGCAAGCATATACGGCTAATATAGCGCAAAAGCGAGCTCCAAATGCGAAGCAAACGCGATCCGCACCTACTAATCACTTAACAAACAACATGAGAATCATGCACATATGAACATAGTATCGATATACAACATATAGTAACATAATAACTATATATGTTAACATAGCAAATGTAAACAACAACAAATGCAACATATTCAATCATCAACCAACTATAATCCATAACCAAATGAATTTTCATTCATATTCTCATTAATACTTAATGAATTGGTTTTCACTCTAAATCATATTTGATTCATCAACATTGGATTTTATCAACATTCATTCTCAATTTTAATTAGTTATCATTTACTAATTTAAATCTAATCCACATTCAATTGATTAACGTTCAATCGATTCATTAATTCAATTCAATTCTAAAGTTGAATTTTATTCACATAACTTAAGTTCACATTTATTACTTAACTTCATTAATTTAGTTTGATATCAATATCAATTCCATTCAACAACACTTAAGTTATACTTCCATTTAACTTTAAATTCACTTTTATTCACAACTCATATTCATAGATATATTCATATAGTTTCACCTTTTTATATATATAAGTTTATTTCACAATTGTAAATCACTTTAATTATAATTCTATTCTTATAATTCTTTTGCTTAGATTATTCAAACAACCTAACAATCAACTTATATACACTTTAATAATTCTGAAAAATTATTCCTTTATATATAAAAATATAATCGAGGCAAAATTATTTCATTTACCCAATTAAAACAATACTGTGCCGAATTGTTCTATTCAAGTGTTTAGAAACCCCTTCGGCATAGTTTGACTGACCGTGCTGACGAAGGTTCATATGCCACTCAATAAACCAATCATCACAATATAAAACAATTTCATATTCACTAACAAATACGCTCTCATAGCTATTATTACACTCAAACTCATTCTAGAGTACTGCTAACTCTATTTCTAACGAGTAATACCCAACAGAACCATGGTTGTCGCTTAACCATCAGCTCCGATACCAAATGTAACAAACAGGATTTTCGACTCTCGAAGATCCGACATCGACACTCACTTTATCGACTGCCGAGAAATCAAAGGCCGAAAACCGAGATGTTATGGGTTTTAAAAAGAAAAGAAAAGAAAGAAGAGAGAAAAAGAAGAAACAAGAAGATAGAAAATTTTAAAAATAGAAGAAATAGAAAGAAAAAGAGAATAGAGGAAAAAGAAAACAAAAGACAGAAAAGAAAATAGAGACGGGACAGAAAACAACAGAACAACATCAGAATCTCACAATTCGCAGCGGAACAACATATAATAATAAATGAATAATCTTTAAACAAAGAACTATATCAGTTATTACATTTTATACATTACATTACATCATATCATCACATCAGAGTGTACAACAACATACAACAACAAACAGTGCAGCGGAAAAAGAAATACTATATAAACTAGTAATACGCCATGCCATCCAGCTTGCCTCCAGCAACTCCAGAATATCCAGAGTATCCTGATAAACCTAACTCTTGACTGCCCGTGTGGAAATTGGTGGGCACCCAGAGTTTAGGAAGGAAAACAATAAACTCCGAGTCAGTCATGTGACTGGTGTGAGAACTCAAAACAGTTTATTTATCTTTAAAATCAAATAGAGGAATATTTTTATTTCAATTCGCAATGCTTTTAAAAATGAGACTACCATAAGGCCTCCCGCACACACACACAATGCAAACGCAGAATCGGAGGAGATTTCTCCTTATGATAGTCAAAGATGCTTGATATGCGTTTAAAAGAACATTTTATATTATTACTAGTGCATAGTGTAGAGAAAAATTCATTTCGAAAGTAGAATATAAATCTTAGCCAGCATAGACATTTCGAACTATGCCTACTATAGCTACCATCCAAACAGTGGTGACCACCATAAGTGAATGGCAGGTTCTACAACTAATACCGTACAAGTTTCGTATTGGGAATTGGATTTCCAACAAATGGTCAGGCCAAGGAACTTCCCATTGCCACTGAGAATGCCTCTGGAAAGACATCCCCGAGAACCAAACCGGATCTCTGCCAACACAAGGCCGGGTTACCCCTAACTGGGTAACTACTAACACGAGCACGCCATTCCCCGGTCCTTTAGGACCTTTTCAACCGAGCGCTCGATATCCAATTCACACAATCATAAAGTGTTTTCAACATGAGTAAGTATCTGGGCTCCATACCATGATACCACCCCTTTCCAGAAGGAAATGCACATACCCTAAGGGGAGCTACAGCAACCCCTAATAACCTTGCCGCATCTTTCCTGTTTTGACCATTTCCGGGATGTGAGGCTCGACGAAGTCACGTCCACAAAAACATACTTTATACAAAAGCCATGCTTTGGGTCAACAAATGATCAACACAATGATCACTAAGATAGACGATCAAATAAACGATCCTATCACAAATAATCAACACAATGATCATTTCAGCATCACTCAGCATGTCACATTACCAAAATGGGATATATTGCTGATAACTTCAACTATATAACCTTTGAGCTCGTACGTCTCAAAGAAGGGTGTTAAGCAAAGAATAAATTCTCCGCCACCAACAGAAATATATTTGAAAGAAATCGGCTTTATATCTCAAATTGTAATGTCAGGCATACAATCCATACAAGTCTGTTCCGGGCTCGAACAAAACCGAAGGCACTTCTTACGAAGCCCTTGCAATACGGGTATTCACAATCCCGATCGAATTTCCCATCACTTAAGGAATCTCTATACCAGGAGCTACCCAGTGCAGAGACAATCGATAGGTCATCCTATCGCTTTCACAAATACTCGGTCTTCAACACCGATCTTCAAATGCAATTCATAACGACGTATCACATATTCGGAATGGGTTATACGACCCCATGGTCCTTTCCCGGTTAACCCGAATAGTGAGCGCTTATTCAAAAATAAGTGTGCATTCAAATTCAACAATTCACATCAAATACCCATTCAAAGGGAAATACTGATAGTCGGCTATTGAACTATCAATAGATATGCATACATCACCAGATTCCAAATAATTTTCCAAATTATTTATTTTCCAAAATATCTTCACTAGATATATAATTTCAACACTTCAAAAATAAATCAATATTTATTTTCAAACAATTTCCACTTTCACATATAAATTCCTTAGTGAATTTATATTTCAAAATATTCATGCATATATGATTTCAACTATCCATTTCAATTTATCTTCAAAAAGATAAATTCTAAATATTCACTGCATATTGGAAAACATTTCCTTACTTATTTATTAATAAGTAATTCACAAATTCCTTTTATTTTCAACACTTAGAAAATATTCAATATACTTAAACCGAATTAAGTAATTCACAAATTCCTTTTATTTTCAACACTTAGAAAATATTCAATATACTTAAACCGAATTAAGTAATTCACAAATTCCTTTTATTTTCAACACTTAGAAAATATTCAATATACTTAAACCGAATTAAGTATATATTTCATTCTATTAAGGAAATCATTTACTTAAACATACTTATTTGGGCCAAAAACGAATGTTGCGTAAAACATCGTTACAACGTCCCAAAATCACTAGTATAGGGATTCGAAATTAAAATAGATATATATACATCCCAATACTATTCAAAACATTTCCTTTCGGAAATCATTTACTATAACAACAGTGTTATAGTCCACCATTTCCTTTTATTTCTCGAAAACGTCTATTTCAACAATAAATGTTGAAATCTATGGTTTCGAATCTCAACACATTTTAAAACATCGTTAGATCGTTTTAATTCTATTTAAAACATTCACATTCTAAACAATTTCTTTAACGTGTTATTCACTGTTCAAAAACGTGAATAAACTTCTTTAACAAATTCCATCCTTTTATTCATTTTAATTCAAAGGATTATTCACTGTCTAAAAACGTGAATATAACTCTATTTCTAAGTTATAACAATTAACTTATCAAAATAAGTCGTTTGTGAATTTATAAAACAACGTTTATAAATTCCATTTCGATTTATTTATAAAAACTTCCTTTTTATAAATTCCTTTATTAACATATTCCAGTTTATAACTAAATTATAAACTAAACGTTCATATTATAAGTTAACTACTTATAAACGATTATTTCACAAAATCGTTCCTTAGAATTTCATAATTATAAATCTTATAACTTATAAGATTCATTTATTTATCCAAAACTATTATTTTAACAACATAATAAATTTTATAAACCTACTGCTTATAAAATTCCATTTATGACTTCACCGTATGAAATTCTATAAATTTCATTCTATTCATGAAATTCATTTTCACTTCATTCAAACACTTATAAAAACTCGTTTTATAAGTCAATATTTCAATTTATAAATATCCGTTTATAAATCTCTTAATATAAATCAATTTATATTATTCTTTAAAACATCTTTTAATTTCCTTTAAAATTTCATCATTTCGATTTATAAAATAATCAAATTTTACAAATTCTATATTTAAACTTTTATCATATATTCAAAAATCCAATCTAAATTATTTTATAAAATCATTAGTTCATATTTCTCAAAAATCGACTTTTAATCGTATTTCTAAAAATCAGCTTTTTAACTATATTTCACAAAAACCATAATTTTTATAACTTTAAAAAATTATAACGTTTATTTATTTATAATGGATCAATTCCAAAAATATAGTATATTTTCAAAATCACTTTTAAAATCATTTTAAAATCCCAAAATCTGGGTCCAATGATGCTACACACCAAATAGTCAATCACGACTACAACGATCCATCATATATCGTATATGATAATCAACGAATATCAAAATATCCATAATCAAATAAAAACTGTTGAGGAATCCAGTTGGATCCCTCCAACCTGTTTCCTGCATCCAAAAACATTAGCACAATACCAATTTCGCTCCAGTACGAAATTATCGCGGTATATGTTCTTAATAAATATTATCCGCTTAATAACGGCGTAATAGGGTCTCATCCGCTAAACAAAAAAATGCGGGAAATCAACAACTGCAATATATACATATGCCAATATATATATATTGATATTATATATAATACCAATTTCACTGTTTATGAAATATTCGCGGTATATGTTTTTATTAAATAACATCCGCTTACTAACGGCGCATAATGTCTATTTTAACAATCAATAATTTACAGTCATCATTCAAACATGCATTCAAATATTTTAAATCTAACTATTTAAAATAAAATCGAAATCTACTCGATTGAGTGAGAAGTTCTCACCTTGGTTTTAATTTCCGTTTTAGCTTTTATTTCGAATAAAATTAAACGCGCGTTTAATTTTACCCGAAATTCTCACTAACTCCAAACGACTCCAAACCAACTCCATCGCGTAGTGCTCGTCCATACGATTCCAACGCAACTGAGTTTGCATTTTTTCGACCTCGTATGAAAAAGTTATGCATTTTATAAGATCGTACATGATTTAAATAACTTAATTTACAACTAACTTAACTATTTTAAACCCACTTCAAATCTAAGCCTTAGGATCTTGCTCCAACCTCATCACCACCGTTCACATGCTTCTTCCCTCTTGCGTTTGCATCTCCAGGAAGACAATATTTTGGCCGAACCCATTCATGTAGATTAGGGTTAAACATTTCAACTTCAATGCTCAACGATACTTCATCACACTACCACCAACGCGAAGCTCTCGACAAGAGCTATCTCCACCTGCCACCATTGGAAGTTCGGCCCCCCCCTAGCCTAGGGTTGCGTGCGCAGGTCTGAACTGTCGGCCCCACCTATCTCTCCCTCCGTCGCACCATTTCCGATCACATCCGTATGGATTTCAAGCTCTCTTCGTGCTCTATAACTTTCGTGTTGAGAGTTTCTTCTAATTCCTTGTAGATTGGGAGAGATTAATGAATGAAAGAGGATGATTTCTGGCCTTAGGTTATATAAGTGGCGGCTACAAGTTTTTAGGGTTAGGGTTTTGTGATTTTAGCAAATTATGAAGAGGTGGGTCTATTTATAAGAGAACGAGCGACACTATTCATCCCGGATTTTCCGAACTCCGATTTAGACGCCGTAACCAGCGTACCTAGGGTTTATCCCGCGTTCCGGACACAATGGAACAGGTTTCGGAAGCTAATTCGGAAGTATGTGCGAGTTATGGCTACAAACGCTCAATTTAAATTAAACCGATTTAAGTCGATTTCTAGGCGTTTTGATTCGTACCGGACAAACGGTAAATCCAATTGACTTGAAATTTGAAACCTTACAATAATATCACATTACGGATCCGATGAAACTGGTTTCGTCGAAATCCGAGACTTTTTGAAAAATGGCTATTTTGACTCGCCAAATTTAAATTAAAAATAATTCGATGCGTTTCGAGCTGCCACGATCAAACGATAACTCCGATTGACACGAAAATTGAAATCCGGTAATAACTAACTATTACGGATCCAATGGAACTGGTTTCGTTCAATTCTGAGACTGTTCAAAAATTGACTATTTTACAGTCTATTATTAAATATTAAAATATTCAATTTTCACAAATTTACTTTTAATTCGATTTTAAAAGTTCTAAAATATTTCTATAACTCCAGTATGATTAAATAAAATTTCCCAAATTATTTTAAATCATTTTTAACTCAATTTTTAATTATTTCCATAATTTAACATATTAAATTATCGATTTAATAATCCAATTAAATCCAAAAATTCAAATAAAAATTTATTTGACTTATAAATTCACTTTTTAATATTTAAAATTAATTAAAATATTAAAAATAAAAATTCTGGGTCGTTACAGTGATGAAGGTGACGAACCAACAACTACTTATAGTTATGGAGTTTCAACAATACAAAGCTATCAAGCCTAAAGATAGCGTGATTAACGAAGGCATAGAAAGAGATATCAAACCTCTACAATATGGAGTGTTGTAGAACATGTAATTAAAGATGTCGCAGTACTAAAAGACAGTAAGCATTTGGTCGCAAACAGGGGATATCGAGCTTCTAGGGAATGATGAGACTGTGATGCATCAACTATCATCGAGCTTTTACCATAGAAACAGTTATCGAGAATCTAATATCATGAAGGTTATTGAGTAGCTATTATGGTGCAGGTTGTCGGGTTTTAGCAAGCAAGATTGGGAAATGTCGACTCTCAACAAAAAGATGCCAAAACTTCATCTAGGAAGTGCTATCAGAACCCTTGGATTCTGAGCCCTGTCACATGTCAATCATCCTACATGGTTATACCCTTATAAATAGATCCCATTGACATCCAAGTTGGGGTGATTAATTCTTTCCTCTTTCTCAAATTTTAAAGTTGTAAACGTTAAATTGATTTGGGGATTTTAGAGTCAATTGTAATACTTGAACATTTTGCACATAAGGACTTAAACATTCAACTTTGCATATCATATTATTCTCAAGTGTATATATACTTGATTGTTATTGAATAATGGACATGCATATGACTTTATCTTTGGAACATGGATTTGAACTTGGACTTCCATATCGTTAATTTGTTAAAGGCTACTTAAGCCCTTGCTCAAATTAGAATCTACCTTGCATATCACCTTTTTCACCCATTGGAACATGAACAAGGGACTATTGCATATTTATGCATGTTGCCTATTTACCCATTGACATATGAGTAAAGGACTATTGCATAATCATGTGACTTGCCTATTTCACCCTAGAACATATGACTAAACATTTAAACAACTTTATACAACATCTCGGGTGTTGGGCCAAATTTTGGTCTCGCTGGAAGGAAGGCTCGAACCTCTGTCTTATCATTTCTTTGCTTTAATACTAGTTAAGTAAAACTTTGTTTCTAGAAATCTCCAACTTTCGGCATATTCCTACATAGGACTTCCATATCTCAGATACTCTACTAAACAACAAAATGACTATCTCCAAGCAAGGATCCTCCAAGGCTCAGTGTACCAAGTCAGCTTATCAAGATATCAATAACGATTCCATAAGGAGCAAGTATTGAAATTAAAGGATTTGGCACTAAAAACCCTAGCAGAAAAGAGTAAAGTAATTCCTTATGACCCAGATAATTGTAGCATAAATCAATTCCATATAGGATCTACCCAATCTCTGCTTATTAACGTACTCTAAGAAAAGAGAGCAAGAAAAGGGATGACCCTTTCTGTGTAGCTAATGCGCTTGGTAGATTCGAAGCGGTGAAGGTGCAAAAAGTCATAGCGGGGATACAGCGAGGATGTAGCGGGATACACCGGATGACTGTAAAATAGCATATAAAACTCATACTTAATGTTTTTACGAATATATAAATGGTAATTAAATGAAAATTTATCATTCAATTGAATTATAAATAATACATAAATAATTTTAAATAAAAACATGTGTGAGTATACTTTAAATAAATGAAAAAAATGTTATATAACATAACTGAATTCGGTAGAATATTAGAGTATTTTCATTTATGAAAATATATTAAAAATTAAATCAAATAAATTTGTTTTATAATGTATAAACGCAATTTTTCAATTCATTTTATTAAAAACATATAGCGGGAATAGCAGAATATAGCGGAAATAACGAGATATAACGGAAATAGCGGGGATTAAAGCGGAAAGGCTATATTCTGGGGCTATATGGAAAAATCATAGCGGTAGAAATCCGCTATGAAATATAGCGGGGTTGTAGCGGTCAAAATGGAGATGACAAAGGACTTCGATGAGTTTGCTCAAAAGTGGAAATTGATAATCGATAGCTCTTCCACACCAATGTTACAAAAAATGAGCTTATCCAATGTTGTGGGTTTGCACTAAAAACTTGTCGTTAGAGCTAATGAGTCTATCCAATGTTATAAAAAAAGCTAAATAGGGATCAACGACACAATACCTTAGGAATTCCCAATCTGCTAGTGCCTATTCCCTTACCACCTCATACAAAAACATATATCTCTTAGCTAAAGAAAGATTGGATTATCGGCTTTGAAAAAAGTGATAGAGAAATGAAAGGAATCTCGAGGCGCTTATTGCCAATATCACGGAACAAACAGACAAAGAAACCAATTAATATCAGGCCCTAAAAGGGATGGAAAAGAATTTCTTGGAAAAAGGAGAACTCCAAGATTTGTTAACAAGATTTAAGCAAGAGATCAACGTATCTACAAAGATCAAGTGCTTAATAAAGGGAAATTGTAACAACCCTGATTTTCTCATTATTTTAATAAAATCAATAATGATTTAAGTTTGAAAATTAATTGAGAAAATTTGATTTCTCGTGGAAATTTGAATTTGAATTCCTTCACAAAAGAGAATGGGTTCATTTGAATATGGATTCTAAAATATATAATATATGAATGAGTATTTTGGAATATGGAGAAATTTAAATTCATATTCCTTTGTGAGAAAATGATAACTGTACAAGAATGAGAATTATGAATTTAGTTCATATTGGGAAATTTTGAGATGGAATCAATATTTTTGAATCTATAGATAAATCAATTTTATAAGAAAAACAGAAAATGTATTTTTCTTGAATCATTGTTTATCACTATAAATGGTGTTAAGTGTTTATTTTGTAAACAAACATTTTATATAGTGACGTTTATTTTATAGTCTTGTACTAAAATAATAAATGGATGAATCTAAAAATCTACGAGTAGGATTGATTATAAATTTTCTTTACAATTTATTTTTACAAAATAAGAATTTAAAAGAATTGGGTTCTTAAAAGTTGAAATAAAATAGAAACAAACATTCTTTCTTTTCTTTCTTATCAGGGTATTGCTACCCAAGGCCCCAATGAAAATAAACGAAAGCAAAGTTTCCTACTCTTATTTAGAGTACATTTAAAGTAAAAGAAACTAGAAATAAATAGAACTTTTCTTCTCCCTTTTAAAACCTAGGGCAAGGCTTGCAATCTCTCTAAATTCGCATCAGACTAAAATAACCAATATCATTTTTCTTGTAGATCCTCCAAAGCGATCCCTCCTTAATTTTAATGAAACAGAATCTGCTAGATCATCTAAAATAACAACATCGTCAAGTGTGTCAGGAGCATCTTCAAATGTTGGGCCTTCAACGAGCTCTTTTGGAACTTTCGAAGCAGGTTGACCTACTTATGGATTTTCAGGTTGAGGAATAGGCTGAATCGGAGTTTTTCATGCAGACGAAACCATAGTCAAGCTCGACTCAGCATATGACTCGACGTATCTAGAAACCGATGGGCCTATAGGATGAGTGGAGAGTCGCTCGAAATGTCTATGACCTATAACTATCAAAACTCAACATGCAATTTATATTAGAAGGATTTAAAAGTTATGCCTCCATGCTAAAGTGAGAACACAGTGCAATGTGATGCATGCTATAGTTTTGTGTATTGTCGTGTAGTGCAAATTTTCGATATTGTCCAACAGTTCATTTAAAAGTCTGGAGTTTAACCGCAATGAATGTCTGTAATGCTCCTGAATTTTAATTAACATTATTCAGGATATTTAATTGGATAAATTAAATAGAATAATATGGATAACTAGGGAGATGAGAGTAATAAATCCAATAGCCGAGTCTTAATGAATGAACTAAAATAAGACTTAACTAAATTTAGAAGGAGGAATTTTCCTAAGGGGTAAACTTGGAAATGAGGCTACATTTATTAGTATATATCTCTTCCTCTACCTTAAAGATTTTTTACTTTCTCATTCATAACTCCTCACCTATATTTTGGTCAGCTATTAAAAGCTCCAAGAAGAGCAGTAAATTGAAGATGAAGCAGGGAATTAAAGCTGGGAATTTATCTCATTCCCTAATTAACTAATCAAGGTGAATAATCATGTTTATCATCTTATTTTTCTATGCTTGGATCGGTTATGGTTTATACCTAATTCATGTTTATGATTTTGGTTAAGATATAACCATTTAAACCTTTGTTTGGATAAGACATAGGTGTTTTAAATGTTAATGGGCAAATTAACACGTTTTTATTCAGTTTTGGTTAAATTCTGAGTTGTTTTGATCTTCATATGCTTTGAAATTTTAGTACGTTGAAGTATATGACTTATCAGATTTTTGTTGATTTTTTGAGGATTTTCCTTAGTGATTTACTAAGGTAATTAAATCATTTAAGCCTAAGGCTAAACTGTAAAATTGCCTTCGAATTAGTCAATTCGGAGGAAAATTGCTTTCGAAAATTATTTGGGGAAGAAGAATAGTGTTTTAAGAAAAAAATTGACTATTTAATACCTTTTACTGTTCGAAAGTACAGGAGGAAGCCTCTTGACCAATCAAATTTAGATAAGCAAGAGGAACCATCACTTCCGTAGGCCCAGAACTTGCTTCCGACTACATAGCCCGCTTTAACCCTTTTGACTAAGTCCAAAGGTTCATTTTGTCTAAGTCGGAAGGTAATCATTTACCTTTCTCCTAAGTCGAATGGTAGGTTATGGTGTCCGAAGGAAGAGAGGCGAAGGGATGGAGGTTTCTTCCTTGGCTTCGAGTGGAAATATATATGCTTTCGAATTAATAGGTTTCGAAGGGGGATCCTTCAACTCCATCATTTTATAAAGACAAAATTTTTATACTCAAGAAGGGGTTTCGAAGGGGATCTTCGAAATTTTAAACCTTCAAGAGAATAATTTTAAATGTTTTCAAAAATATGTTTTAGAACCTTTCGACTAATTCGAAAGATAGGAGAGGAAAAGGAAAGGGTTACTTCCGAACCTTCCCAGTGTTTTAAAAGTTAAGTTTTTAATGCCTTCGAAAGCCATGCTTTCGAAGGAGATGTATGCTTTCGATTTAGAACTTTGAAAGGAACAAAGTCGAAGGGAAGCTTCCGACTTCGTTCCGCTTTATGTTTTATATGCCTTTGAATGGGATATTCAAAGGAAGGGTTAAGCCGCCAGCTTATACTTTTCAATAAAGTCGAAAGGTGACCCTTCACCCTTCCGACTAAGTCAAAGGGTAGGAATGTTTTAAAAAGGAAGAAGGCTTCCGAGGGGCTAACTTTGGATTATTTAATGCTTTCACTCGATGATTATGAAAGGTTTTGAGTTCCATGGCTTTCGAAAGGTTTATAAATGGTTTTGTAAGGGGGATACCCCAAGCTTTCGACTAGGTCAAAAAGAAACCTTCCGACAAGGTCGGAAGGTAGGACCTTTCGATAAGGTTGAAAGGTATGATTTTATGATGCTTTCAAAAGGAAGACTTACAAAGGGGCTAAGTTCGGAGGGTTATTTACTTTCGAATGAGACTTCATTCGAAGGGTTGTAAAGGGCTGTTTTTAGCCATTTTTCTTAAGTTTTTCTAATTCGAAGGGGCTAGTTCGAAGGGTTATAGCATAAAATACTTATCCTTGTTCATATGAAAGGGGGTTCCTTATTTAAATTGAATGTATAAAACCTTAGATACACCGGGGTGGGTTTAATGTTTTCGATACATAGTTTGGGGTTCCAAATAGAAACAAGCTTTCAAAAATATACATTAGGGCTATCAATGTATTTTTATTTAATTTAACCTAATTGGAGCTACCAATGGGAATAGGTTAAACAGGTGGTATACCTGGGGAAAATAATTAATCATGGGGATCATGAATTTTTATAAATAATAATGGGGATCGTGATATTTTAATTTTCCAAATGATGGGTTCTTGGTTAACCTAGGAAAATCATGGAATGTGTTGTGGATAGCCCACATCAATTTTCTAAAGTAAAGAATGTTCTGCCAAAGGTGGTTAGCCTCAGGATTTGGCACCCAAGGGTTCATAGTCATCCTAGGAAAACTATCGAGTGTGCGGTGGAAACCCACACCAACTTTTATAAAACAATGTACGATGGATAATATGCAATTATTTTGATGAATTTGGGACGGATAGTCCTGTTAAAGTTTTGACGGATAGTCAATTTAAAGATTTTGGAGGGAAACTCTAATAAATTGATTTAATATGGAAAATCTAATATATCGCTTTTAGATGGGATATCTAATAAATGGGTGGATGGGATATCCAATGTATATGATTTATGGCTTTATTTCATATCATGTTAAGACTTATCATTTTGGGTGCAAGGACATAGTAAATGATTTGCATGTTCTATTTTGGATACTAGCGAGGGAACAACCAATTCCGCTAAGCGGCACGGTCTCTTTAGATATCTATTTACGATAAGAGATGATAGGAGATTATTCATACTAGACTTATTATCTGACTCAAAGTTTGTGTTTCTCCACAAACTCTCGGGTACTCAAAATTAATTTGAGTAGTCTGAGAGTGGGATCCTTTCAGGCTTTTGGACAAATAAGCTTCCGGAGACGTGCATGTGGCAGTATTAGCAACATAGGAGTTATTTTGTGTTTTCCGCTATGATTTTCTAAGAATTATAAAGTTCATATTTATTAGTTCTCTGATCATCATAAGGGGACATCTTCATATGTCGCTTTTATCGTATTTTGTACGTGTATATGTGATCTGTACATGCTTAACATCTGGGATTATGTAGTTAAATCTTAAATTAAAATTCATAAGAAATCAGAAACTCTGTTTTGTTAAAGTTTAAAAAATTTCATATTCTTGTGTTTTTGTGTTACCAATAGTTTCAAGATTCTGATTTTGGTCACTTAGAAATAACACCTATAGATTACAGCAGCATCCGTAGCAGTTAGTTTTGAGCCTTCGAAAGCGGGACGTTGCACTGTCATAGCTGATTATCCCAACGGGCTTTACATCAATGTCCGTATATTCAATATGGTTTGGAGCTTGGAAAATAGTGCTTGGAAAAACTCAAATGTGCTAAACATTGCAAATCTTAAAAGTGGAAAAGGAACCAAAAATTCACCAAGGTTTGGATTAGTAATAATCCATTCCTTAGATGGATTTTGACCACTTTCCATTGTCTTCCCCAATCCCAAGCATGAACTCGACATGAAATCATCTTTAACCTCTGCATTACTTTGCCACCTACCTATGGATGTTAAAGCCTAAGGAAATAATCGATTTAGGTCCTAATTCGAGTTTGGGAATCAAACCAAGCGTGAAATAATGGATCGGGTACGGTTACGACTGGGTAAGGTTTAGTGATGGTCGGAGATCGAAAGTTCAAACGGTTGATGGTGGTGGCTTATAGCTAGCAGTGGCTATTCAAATTTCCAACAAAGACTTGTTAATGGCGACTAAAATTTGATTTTGAATAACAAAGTAAAGTGAAGAAGAGGGTACGGGTTGAATATATAAAACCCCAGAACCATGTTTTTTGGCAACAAAATATCCTTTTTCTAAGGTTTGGATTGGTTCCGATCCATAGCCATCATTTGGTATCGAACGATTCAACAAAAAAAGGAAGAGCGATGATGACCCATATGTACATGAATGCATATGTGCATATGCATGCACTTAGGCGACTCGACAAGAATATGCATGTATATATGTGTACATGTACATATTCAATGTTCAATAACTAGAATCGAAAGAAAGTAGATCCAAACCTGGAAAATCTTTAAAGGGAATCTGTTTGGAATGACTGATGATAAGAGCACACTTTGATTTTATAGTTCCAGGTGCTAGTGAAGCGTCGTAACGAATAGCTAGAGTCACGACACTCTTTCGAAAAGGTCTAAAAAAGAATAACAACTATTCAAAACATGCATTGGAATCTAATATGATAATCCCGACTTATCTCAATTCAAAACACATCGTGTTGGAAACACGATTTACTTTGTGGGGTAAGTATTATCTAGCCTTTTGACTAAATAGTATCTAGACGGACTTGACGAATCATACTTAAAAGCCGTCGAGGCAAGAAACACGAAGAGATCATCATAGAGTCGGGAAACAAGGTATTACCACGGTCACTAGATAAAGATAAGTCCACCAAAAAATACTAAACCAATATCCATCCAAGTGCTATGGATCGGTACCAATCCATAAAACTTCTCCAAAAACGCACTATTTCCTCCTACTACCAAACCTCAATGCCACAAGCTTATCCCTAGCTCCACTCAGCAACTTCATCTCTCTACTGATCCAGCATATCAGTTCACAAACAAGCTCATAACAATACAAAAAAGGTGAAAAAAATGAAGCAATCAACTAGTCAATGTCACACAAGGCAATGAGATCGGCCCATAAGTACATCTTAAGGATTGGCACCGATCCATATCTATTCGTTGACAAGGCCACGTTTTCACACGAGGAACCACTGCTAGATAGTGGAGATCATGGAGAAAGACATGGTGGAGAATTTACCGTCGACCTAAGCTACAAATAGGAGTCTAAGGGCTCATTTTCGAGGATTTTTGGCTTCCTTGCAATTTTTACATATTTCTCTGTAATTTCCTAGGTAGTGGTACCGAACCATAAGAACTATTCTTGTAAAATAGAAAGATAATCAATAGAAATGTTAAGTGGATGTAAGCAACGATTAGCTGAACCACTATAAATGTTTGGTGTCTTGTTTTTACTCATTTTCATTTATATTTCTTCTTTTTATTCTTTATTCTAATTTCTTTTGTGTTTGTGCCACATATGGTGCTTAAAAGATATAAAACATGAGAGGGTAATATCAGAGTATAGATCCACGAAATTATACGATGAATAATGAAGTTTATACAAATGGAAATAAATTCGAATAACTGTCTCATAATAATAGTAATAAGCAAGCATCGTCAAGGCTACACAGCGTTGCACAGCGGAATAAGCATAAAAATCCATATATAATACAAGATAGCACCATCCAACTCGGCTTCTACACAGCTATCACGTCCTACGTAAACTTGTTATCTAACCTACTCATTTATGAGTACCCGAGATAATAAGAGGCAAAGCATACAACCTCGAGTCAGAAAACAGTCTGGTGTGAGCAGTAAATAGATCTCAAAATACTATACAAGTCAATATAGTAAGGAACAAGGGTATACGAACCATACAAGACCTGTCCCTGCAACCAAAGAATTAGCACATAACAAATATAATAGGCTACTCTACGAATATATAGTAAAGGTATACAGCAAATCAAATATGATAACGGGTGCCCAGGTACCCCTATCCCCAATACCTAACTCCATTGACATCCCTAGGGTGATAGACTACAGATGGAGACAAATAAAGCAAACATAGCATACATCAAACAATCATTACTATCACTCAATGTGCTCTAGATATATGATAACTCGTATGGCCTTTTCCATGCTAGGGATTGATGGAAATCCTGGTTTTCAGTTTACTTGCCTTGAGCCCAAAGCTATTACTGTAACAGCCCAATTTTAACAAGTATTTTTCATTTTATTTTAGAACTTTGGGCTTTATTATATAAAAATTTAAATTTTAAATTGATCAAATCAATTCCCATATTTTTAAATAAAATATAAGATTTCTGAAATTTTGCCTTTAGTTAAAGATTATCTCTAACTAGAATTTTATAAATTCTAAAATTTTAATATTTTAAACTCTAATTTCCAATTGTTTTAATATATTTGTAACAACATTCTATAACTTCACTTTTGTCCTTTTCAAAATTTGGTTATATACCTTTAATATAAGTAATTTATATTGGGTGAAAGAAATATAATTTTACACATATACATTAGTTCTTAATAAAAGGTAAATAAATCAAAGGTCAATTAAGTAATAAAAAAATTTATGGGGTAAATAATCTATTTAATTACACCTTTAAGTTGTATGTTTATATCCGTTTTGATAAAATTTGGTTGACATAAATGATACATATTTATACTAAATATTCTTAAAACGTATAAAAATTTAAGCATTATTTTTGTTATAAATATGAGCGTAATTTTTGAGTTGGTTATTGCGTCTATAGTGCGCATTCCAAAAATATATACCTTAACTGAAAATGGTTAAATAAATCAGTAAACATGCACTTTCGAGTAGGAGAGAAGCATATCCGTTTCAATTTTTCCTTTGACCGTGACTGGACATTTGCCTTTTTAAAGAAATCCCACTTCCCTTTTTGCTGGAACTATTTTTATTTAGTATGAAATATTTGAATAAAGTAACGTTCAAATCTAATATTACTGTCGTTTCCTCCGATATCAACGCTAGTTTCTTCTCATTATTAAGCACGTTCGCAAATTGTTCAAATTCCATAACCGTTCACATTTTATTCTTTCCATCGTTACCTAAAAATCAACGCAAGATATTCTCTTTAATATTTACACATTCACACAAATTATTCTTTTGGTCAATTTTCCATTTCCGTTTTGAAGCAAATTGATTGCTTTTCGTTTATGTTCTCCTTAATTATGAAACCTTGGCATAATTCCATCACACAACAGATTTCCTACCTGTTGCTTATAATAGGAATAGAACCAAGTGGCCGTGTATAACAAGGAATAAATCTGTGCTCAATCAACTCATGGCCCTTTTTAAAATGTTTATATTTTTCTTGCCTATAACTTCTCATCTAAATCAACGCACCCTGTAATGATGCAATGAAATTATTTATTTCATTAACATTCTAAAATTTGAATTCACTTGCCATTTCTCTGCATTGATTTTGGAACAAACAAGAAATTTTTGCATTTATCAAATCCATTTACTTCCTTACTAATATAAACGCGTACAAATTATTCGTTTCCAAATCTTTCTCCCCTCTAATTGCGCAACTTTGCTGATTTAAAAACCCACACACATTCCATCATCTCGTATAGTTTCAGCTTCCCTTTCATCTGCGTGAGCTTCTCATATCAGATATGGCTACATATCTTTTCTTCTTCCTCCTTTTCTCTTTCTTCTTCTTTTATTTCTCTGTTTCATTTACTGCTCCACCACGAAACTCGACCCTCCGCACCATCATGGCACGCCCCGCCTCCAGTGCAAACCCCTTCCCCAAATGGCACGACCGTTGATCTTGATTGTAGTATGGATTAACTAGGGACGTACATGCATGTCAAGTTTTGGAAGGCACCTTTTGAAATTTTGAAAGGAGAAGGAAGTGGGTCAAACCACTTTGAAAATTTATCTCAGCTCGCATATGCGTGAATAGCCGAACAAAATTGTTACGTGTTCAAATTTTTGAAACCAAAGTTTCACCACCTCTTTGTATTTATCACAGCCTTTACCTAAAAAAAAATGTTTGATGCAGGTCCAAACAAAGATTTATTCACCATCTTGGAATTTGAATGTAACATATATTTTAACATCGCATGTGGAAGATTTGCGCATGGACATTGGCCGAGCATGGGATGGAGTTGAGTCGTGGGGTGAGGGGGCGCATTTCTTATTTATCCTCCTATTTATTCAATTTAAGCTATTCATTTTTGCTTCTATAATCATATTTAAATTTTCGTACTAAGTTCTGCACATTTGTTTCAAGAAACTAAAACTGATCATCGCATCTGCTGAGTTTTGATCGTGCCTCCTGTACGCTGTCTGTTGTGGTTACCATAGTTTCAAATCAAAATCTTCAGCTTCGTAAAGGTGAGTTTTCTCACCTGACAAACGTACTTATATATATATCTATAAATTGATAACAAGTGTGATTGTAGAATAATTATTATTTTTATTTGACTGTGATATAAATTGATGATGTTAAAAATCCAGTTATTAAACCTACACATCATCAGTTATATTATATACTGTTTATTTATGCTGTTACACTATTTATTTATTATTTATGGTTAATCACACTGCAAGTTCCCTGTAGAATAGAAATCGTCACAAGCTAAAATGATAGGCATGAATGATATTTATTTAGTTTATTTTATTCTTGGGATTGCGGGTTCGAAATGATAGAACCCGGATTTATTTTGTAAATTACGAATTGAAATGATATATTATCCGTATCACTTGACCTAGGTTAGAAAATATTATACGGACCCGTGGTTATATATATATTCTGGAAATATTAATTTTTTTTTAATTAAAATACTTTGTTTAAAAGTGGATTAAAATGATTATTATAAGTATAGTGATATTTTACAAGATAAATATGTAAATAAATGAATGTTAAAATTTAAAGTATAAATTTATCTTATAAATTTTGATTGTAAAATAAACAGAATTTAAGTTAAGAAAATATAGGAAAATTTGGTATAACTTGAATATAAAGCGAATTAATTAAGGTTAGGTTTTCTATGAAAAAATAGGTAAACTTGGGAAAATATGGAAGTTAAAATATAACTTGATTTAAAATTTGGAGGTTGGTTTTAAAAAATAAAGGTAGGTTCAGAAATAAATTGGAAATTTAGTTTATTTTTGAAACAGTAATGAAACTAAATTGTTAAGAAAAATTCATAGAAAATTTTACACTTGAAAGAAAGTATAAAGAAGTTATATATATATATATATTTGTAAATTTTATTTTATAAAAATAATAAAATATTAAGAAATTTAAATGACTATTTAAAGGTGGAAATTTGATTTTATAAGTAAATTTGTTTAAATAGAGGTTTAAATTTTGCTGAAATTATATTGAAGTCTAAAATTTAATTTACTCAAATTGTTGAAAGGATATTTCCGCATTTAGCAAAGTGCTGAATGATGATGCAGATAAACTAAGGCTAAACCCTTGAAATTTATATTGGCTTGAAAGTAAACTTCACCTTTAAACAATTTAAAATAAAGTATTTTGATTGAAATATAAACTATTTTTAAAGGTTTATAACCACGGGTAATAATAACGTTGGTTGTTAAGGAGACCGGGATCGGATATGGGCATACTCTCTGTCAATACCGAAAACCACTTTGACAACCGTGTACACGGTGGAGATTCCAGAATGAAGTAGGATGGTGGTGACGTTTCCCTTGAGGTAAATACGTGGACCCGACTCCCATGAGTTGGCATAAGGTGGCTAAAACAGGAGCGATTGATGGGCTAATGAGCTAGCACCTTTGATCGGACGCACTTCTTCGTATGCCATTCTATTACATTGTGATTGTTTGGTGCGCACCTTTGATTTGGGAGTGTTGTTCGAGGTGGGCGGTAGTAGCAGCTACGCGTTTCCACTGGTCCGGAAGCGTAATTGGTATATCTACCCTGGCATTGCCTAGTTGTGCCGTGTCACCTACCATAGTGAGCCTTGTATGAGTTTGTTTTTCTCCTGTAGCCCGTGGAGTATTTACGGTAGTCTTCCGATCTGGAGATGCGCTGATACTGGATTGGCTACTGGGACTATTATGTGGTAAGGGCTATATGGGTAACCCCTTAACGCTATTTAAAATTAAGTTTATTTTACTAATAGACGCTATTATAATAGCGAAGTATTACTACATAGTAAATATTTTAATGGATCCTTAGAGGATGGGCGGTCCCAAGCATCCTTTAAGTTACTTGTGCTTTATTACAGTTCTATTGAATTAGCTTACACTGTATAAGTATGTATGTCCTGACCCGAGTGTTTATGTTTTATTTTACGCTCAGGTCAGCCTGAGTTTCAGTTCAGTCTTCATCTCCAGAGCTAGGACTTCTGCAGATCACCTTTCAAGCTGCCGTCAAGTTTTTGTTCAGTTCTTATTTTAGCCTTTGTAATCAAGACAATTTATGATTGAGAGTTTTTGTTGAGATTTCAAAGTAAATTTAGTTTTAAGACTTTGACTTTATACTTATTTTGAGACTATTGATAGTGACTTCATGAACCACTAAGTTATTTTTAAATTCCGGTGCGAGTATTCTGATTTCTGTGTTTGTGATTCTGTGCTCCTACTTTATTTACAATCTATTGTTTTAAACTATTCAAGCTTGACATGTTTTAACTTATTGTCGAATTTGAATAGTGCATAATAGTGGGTCGTTACAATTACCAGACCTAAATCCACAGGTCTAGGGTATATATCAAACGACCTAGGGTGACCAAGCAAAGTACTTATGTGGATCCCAACAATACCCCTGCTTTCGAGTACATCGGAAAACACTCCGAGTATCAACGATCCCTTAGCATGCATACCCGAGCCTTTTCCTTGCCGTATCTAGTTTCCACCATTCTCGATGAACCATTCCAAATTCCCTTATTCCGTGATAGAACCATTCTCATCTTCTATCCACGGGTCACCCTTCCTAGAACCAGCCCTTTGTGGAAAAATATTCTCATACTCCTTTCAACATCGAGCCACCATCGTCAGAACCTAACTCCAGTCACCATCGAGTTGCTACCACCGAAGTCCCAAGGCTATCGTCGTGCTACTACATCGCCATCAAACCCCGAGCGAACGACAAACACCTTTAACACGACGTGCAGAGCATCTAATCCCCTTTTGGAAGTTTCATCCCGATAGCATTAAAATGGTCCTCTCGGTACCGAGTTGTACCTAACCGATTTTGGTTCAGTCTTCTTCCCTTCTTCCAAGGCTCTATCTCCTAAGTATTTATACCCCGACCACTTCCCTTAAATCTCCCAGCATCAATTCTAAAGCTCCTAGTGTTAAGTCCAAAGCTTTTATTTATATGCCCTCCAAAGCTCTCGGTACTAAGTCCAATACTTAGCCTAATTCTTCCATCTGGCCTTCACTCATCTCTCTTATTCCCCAACTTGAAAGACCACTACCCACCAATACGATTCTCATTGCACATGACCTCTCAGTACCAAGATGACCTCACGGTACCAACAACTCGTTTACTAAGCTCCAAACTTGATGCTAATTGAAACATGGGCTACTCTCATTCTCCAGTGCCTCCTCTTCAAGTTTCATCCAATTTCGACCATCTTCGCCTTCAGTTTTCCAATTTGGCCACCTCTTTCCTAATTACCTAAAAGCACTAGTGATATCAAAGCACAACATATAAACATAGAATGTCACATATATGCATCTATTCATACATGTAATAAATAAGAACACAGTATTCAAGAAAATTCTAGTCTAGATCAAATTTTTACACTAGCATATGATTTTGAACAAATGGAGTTGCAAAACTATTTAAAATCCACTTTAGGATCTTTAAAATTCAGCCATAAACATATATTAGGATGTGATTAAAGTTAGAAAACAATTTAGGATCAAAATCATGTTAAAAACATCATTTTTAACTATATAAACATGCATAGAAAAGTGAGAGGTCAAGAACTACTCACCAAATACCTAAAATACCAATCCCTCCCCTTAGATCTGAAGTGGAAAGCAAGGAAGAAGAATAAAAATCAATCAAAATGAAAATCTCAAGCTTTTATATGCTAATCACCCCTCCAATTGATGATTTGGTTAAGATTAATAATGAAAAGATAGGCATTTTGATGAAATTAGGGTTAATGGAGATTTAGAGCTATTTTTTAATTCCTACAGCCTCCCCTTAGCATAATTTTCAAGGTGGGTTAGTGGACCTAAGCATGGGCTTAGTTAATTACCCACTAAGGTAGGCTAGTAGTAGCGAAAACTTAAAATTGCTATAACTTTCAAACGGTAAATCCATTTTTATATTATGGTCACTCTACAGAATGGAAAACCATCATCCTAAAGCAATGAAATGGTTTGAGACCCAAACTCATCTTCTATCAAAATTTATAGTCCGAAAAATATTTTAAGAGTTAAAATGGTCACATAAAAATTCGACAAAAATCATAGATGTAAAAAATCTCCCTAAGAGTCACTTTCAAAAAAATTGAGTCATATGACCTTATATAAATATAAAAAAAGTACAATCATCTGATATGTAAAATGTGAATTGTTACACTTTCCACCCTTAGGAATTTCGCCCTCAAGATCCCTAAAAAAGTCAAATATAGTTACCTGCATCTCTAGCAATCATATGCAACCATCATACATGTCAAACAAGAAGCCATGCAACCAATAGTGTATGTAAGCCTTTCCTAGCATGCGAGATACTAAGCTACGCTATATGATATCGAAGGTGAAAGTAAATACAATAAACAAGAGGCCTTACCATTCAAAAAGCTCCAGATATATGGCTTTAGTGCTCTTCTCGGCTTCTCATGCATAATCGCGTTCACTTTCTCCCTATTGAATCTTCACTAACCCCACCATCTTCCTTCTATGCTGTTTCATATCACGTCCGATAATACGAACCGATGTATGAGGTCTTGAAGCTTCTAGTTCCATCTCGGTATCACTAAGTTGATCCGATGAAATTTTCATGCTCGAGTTGTGCGCAAACTTTCGTAAGTGAGAAACACGGAGAACATTGTGCACACCCGCCATCTTTTAGGGTAAGTCGACTATATAGGCTAGGTTCCCAGTCCTCTATTCTATCGACAAAGGACCTATGAATCTTGATGCCAACTTCCCCTTTCTACTGGACCGAATAACATTCTTCAAAGGAGAAATCTTTACAAACACCATATCATCGACAGAGAACTCCAAATCGTTACGTCACTTATCAATGTAGCGCCTTTAATTCGTTGCTAAATGATCTCTATCTTATTTGAGATTTCTTTAACCATATCTGGCCCAAGTATCAGCTTCTCGTACGCTTCAAATTAACACGAAGGGGTGTTACAAAGTCGACCATACAATGCTTCATATAGTGCCATACTGATACTAGACTGATACCTATTGTTGTATGTGAACTCCACCAAATGCAAGTGATCGTCCCACGAGCCTCTGAAATTGAGAATGCAAGCTCACAAGAGATCCTCTAACATACGATTCACTCTCTCAGTTTGCCCATCAATTTGTAGATGATACGCTATACTAAGATGTCGCTCAGTCCCCAATGCCTCTTGTAAGCTCTTCCAAAACCTAAAAGAGCCTAAGTCACTCACAATGCACTTCGGCACACCATGAAATCGTATAACCCATTTCACATACCACTCGACCTGTTTGGTTACCGTCTTACTTGACTTGATGGGTACAAACCTAGCGCTCTTGGTCAATTGATCGACCATGACCCAAATGTCATTGTACCCTGCTTGAGTCCCCGGCAGTCCATTAACGAAATCCATCGATACTTTCTCTCACTTTCATTCGGGAACTTCAAGCAATTGCAACCCACTTGGCTTTTTCTGCTCCGCTTTCACCAATTGGTAGTTCATACATTTCAAGGTGAATGTCCTGACATCCTTCTCATCCCCTTCCAGTAATAGGTCTACTTTATACCATGGTACATCTTCTTACCACTATGATGTATGGTCAATCTAAAATGGTAGCACTCTCTTAGTACTTCATCTCGCAATCCATCAATAACGGGAATAGACAATCTCCCATCTTTATGGAGCCAACCTTCCCGGTCGAGTCCATGTTGCTTCATACCCTCAAACTCTACTCCTATTTTCCCCATAATCTTTGCCAGTCTAGCATCTTGCCTTTGACTAATACTGATCCGCTCAATCGATATAGGTCTAATCGTCAAACTTGCCAATTTCTTCAGCTCTAACTCGTAGTGAGCTCTAAAGTCATAACCAGCTATATGGTCCAACTGCTTCCACTCCATAAACATTGCTCCCAAATTGGCACGTCTTCTACTCAATGCATCGTCGATCGCATTTTCTACAGTTTGCTTTACACCGACATTACTTTGTATTATCTCATCTGAATTTCCAGCAACGGTCCTCCATGGATGCTTGCATGCATGCTTCTAACATAAATGTCCGTTATCTTTCCTATAAAAATCTTTTATTATCGATAATTGCTACCTTTCCAACCAGTCTAGAAAATCCGAGTTAGGGTAAACTACCATATATAGTGCCATCAACACTATGTCTTCCTTTGATCCGTTAGTTCTATTACAACCATGTGGAACCAATTCAAAAAGTCTCTCAACGACTCTCCTTTAGCTTGATGAATGTTGGATAGTGACATCATATGCTTTGGATGCAAAGTGTTCGAGTGGAATTGCTCTACGAACTTTCGCGACAGCTCAATGAAAGATGATAAGGACTTCAATGGAAGCCGAGTGAACCACATTGTAGCCACCTCCTCTAGAAATTAGGAAACAACGGCACTTCACATCATCTGAAGATTTGGCTGAATCAATGTGCCATTCATATATCAATAAGTATTGCCCAGGATTCGTCGTTCTTTCGTACAACGGCATCATTGGCATATTAAATCTCCAGGGATATCTTACATGAAGAATGTCCTTTGTGAATGAGTTCTAACTCGCATTGGCACCCCATTCATCATTAGTCTTGAATTTTTTCACTCACCAATCTCCTAACCATACCTTCTTGATAGTTCGAGTCAACACGTTTGACTGAATGGCAATAATCGGGTCATATCCTGAGTACTCGTCCCAGTGAACGCTCTAGAGAAAGTGCTCGATACTTAGGCTCCCCAAATTTCTACAGATCCATTCATCCAGCAGCCCCCCTGTTTGATTTCCATGAGTTATATTGTCAACAGCAGTCTGAAACTCCATATTCCGAACACTAACAGCACGTCCAGAAGCCACATCCATGCTGCCTTCCAACTGAGCATTGGGCCCATCGTCATGGGATTGGGTACCGGTCCCTCTTCGGGAGTCGGTACTAATCCCTATACTTGTGCCCCAGGTCGACGCTCTCACTTGGTATAATGTCCCAGCAGTATTTTAGATCCACTTCTACCTTATGCCTTTTCTTGGATGAAGAAGAACATTTTGACTCTGAGCTAAAATCCCTTTTGCTCCATCTATGGCTATTTTGAGTTAGTTCATTCGATAGTCTCAAGCTCTGCTGCATTGTTTGATTCATCTCCTACTGATTAGCTTGGAATTTGTCTTACATCTCCCACATCATCCTATCCATCTCTACTCTGTTCACAATATTAGTTGGAGTCTGGATCTATGTTTGTTCCGGTTGCTTAGCTTCATTCCCATGTTGGGGATTTTGATTCTTAGCATCACTGGGGTAGCTCCGGTTGTTTTGGTACGCATTTCTTTCATTGGCGTGCCAAGGAAAAAAACTTATACTAGATTTTTGAAAACCTGGGTTATAGAATTTAAAGGTAGGGAAATTAGATCTATCCCTTAGATATAGGAAATCTAATAGTTGATAATGGATCCAAAAGGCCTGAGAATATCTTTCCTAGCAAAAGCACCAAAATGTTTGAACCAAAAATGGCAAAAAAACCCAAGATTTTATGTAGAGAATAAATTTTGAAGAAAATAAAATGAAACATAAGGAAAAGAGAACACAAAAAAATTAAGTGGTTCGACAAAGCAAGACCTATGTCCACTTTAATTTTTTATTGTTTATTTCTGACCTGAAGGCAAAAGTTCTTAAGGGTTGGTACAACTCCAACACATAGGTTTTTTGAATTACAAGAATATAGCTCAGAATAGAACTAGAGCCAAAAGATTCGAAAAAATGAGCTCTACCTTCCTATTTATAGAGGTAGAGAACCAAATATCTTGCATAAAATATCTCTAAGTCATTATACATTATTTAGACCAATTCTTCCACAAAAATAAATGCCAGATCGTTAGGAAGTAGGAGTCGGTACCGATCCCTGACTTGGAAAAAATGGTTATCCTTATCTCTTTATATTGGCTTGTCCTGCGGTTAGCTTCATGATTCTATAATGCTTTACACCAATATTAGCGTGTTTCCGAGTCCAAATGATGGAGTTATGGAAGAATAGAGTTGCAGCTCAGAGTGTTCGTGGAAATCAATAGAGAATCGCATTGAATCAACAAACCAACATTGGAAGTAAGCTCAAGGCATCATGTAGGAGGCATGGATCGAAAATGGAGTCCACTTGAGTTGGAATTAGGAGTCGGTACTGACCCATGGGTAGGGGTCGATACAGATCACTAACTTCGGTGATCCTATTACCGACTTGGCTTGGGTTTGTCTTGTATTAATCTTACGACTTTTTTTATGCTTGGATTTTGGACTCTTGGGCTATAACATTTGGCCTCCTGCCTCGAAAACTCTAAGTTTGGTTTGTCCCATCTGTCCGAATATTGCCTGGTCAAAAGGCTGGATAACAATCACCACCAACTCCAAATCATGATTTGGATACTTCCTCTCGTGCGACTTTAGCTGTTGACTAGCGTAGATGACAACTTTCCCTTTCTCCATCAATACTGCACCCAATCTAAAACATCTCATGCCTCTTAATATACCCAAAAGGACACATTAAAAGGCATGGTGCATTGTAGGTATAACTGAAACTAACAGAGACTAAGATTCACAAGACAAATAGGTAAAAATAGCAGAAACTAAAATAATAGCTTACTCAAAACAAAAACTTCATAAGTGCTTTATAAACCAAATAAGTCAAATACCAAATACAACAAACATGTCTTAAAACCCAATATGTCTCATGAAATAAAAAATCGTAGTCTCAACAAAAATTAGAGTATAAATATCCCTCATAATAAACCAGTACACAAAAAAACTAAAGCTGAAACAAAAGAAATACATGATAGAAAAATCATCAAAGAAAATCTCCAAGAAACTGCACGTCGACTGTCCTATCCCTTAATTGCCTATGAGGATGGAAAATAGAGGGGTGGGTCAGACCAAAAGTCTGATGAATGATAGTAATTACTAGAGTTTTTAAGCAAGGTAAAATAATAGATTCTACAATAGTTCTAGCATAAATAAGGAAAACATAAGAAATAGGAAAGGGATAAACTGGAAATAAGTACGAGTAAATATCGCTCAATTTATAAGATAGGTTAACTTTAATTGCTTACACTTGTCCTTGATTGCTGCTTTGATTAGGCTGAATCCATAATCCTGTAATTAGGCTATAACCTTAACTCTACCCTTTTGATCGGTCTACTACTCTATAGTACCTTTCTGCGAACTAGACGCTATATAACTCCCTACACAGAATGCTAATGGTAATTACGAAAGATACACAAAGCACTCACCGTGGACTAGATGACATATATAGCTTCCTACATAGAAGGCATTAATTTACTATGGACTAGATGCTATATAACTCCCTATATAGAATGTTACTATGGACTAGACGACATATTAGCTCCCTACACAGTAGGCGTTAATTTATTGTGGACTAGATTCCATATAACTCCCTACACAGAAGGTTACTATGGACTAGACGACATATAAAGCTCCCTACATAGAATTCTGCCGCTCATCCAAACAATATTTAATAGCGCCCCTTGTCCAAATCCCTCATGATTTGAACATCTACTTATTAACCAATTACTACCATTATTAGCATAAGTGTTCCCTCATCTCACTTCAGGCTAATGTGAGACCACCATTTTGTTTAATATGGAATGCTTTTTTTTAGTACCGGTCCTACTTTCACCTTTACTTATTAACTTAGATAAATTCTTTAAATAATCCTTTATTATTTTCTTCACTATCTTTGCTTATTAATTTATCTTAATTCATAAAATAAGCCTCATTTCATTCTTTTTCTTATTATAACCTACGATATAATCATGCTTATTACTTAATCCAAGGTCTAAGTGTGAAAATAAGCCTTTTTTATCTTATACTATTTTTAGTTATAATTATAAGTTATAACCAGGCCAATTATCTTTAATTAGTCAAATTCTAACATTAATATTATAATTAGGCTCAATTTCAGTCTTAATTCCATTTTTATTACCATCTTTACAATTTAAATCTTATCTTCTTAATTCAATATACTCACTTATATAATCCATATCCGCGTTTTAATTTATTCTAGTCATACACAAAGAAGAGGAGGAGGAAGAGAATAGACACTTGCATAAAATCCAAAACATAGAAAAAGATGTAAATAAAAATAAATAATAGTAAATAAACTTAAATGTTGTAAATAAATTGTAAACAAAAAAAACCATGCTTAACAGAAATACTAATTAACTGAAAAAGAATAAGTAAAAAGGAATAGACTGGAAAATAGATCTAAAACCAGTAAAAATAATATTCCAAAAGCATAGTAAAACTATAACTATTGAAAACCCTATTATTTTAAATTACTTAAAAAACCTTAAAATAATTACAGTCGCTCACCTTCGGTCCTAAGCTCTTCCTTTGGTCTTCCCGGATCCACTTGGAGTTGTAAAATAATTTAATTTATAACGATTTTCTCCTTGAAAAAATAACTCCGTTTAGTATACTTTCTAGAAAGGTGAACCCAAGTGGAGAAAACCTAGATTGAGAAAAGGTGTTAGGTCTAGTGGTTTATTTATAGGGGTAGAAGTGGATCTCAGACCATTGGGTTTGGGGAGTGAATATGATGCAACCATGTCATAGGCTGAATAGGGGCCATCAGATGCATTAATGGAAAGACCAGATCAGTTTAAACGATGCAAAATACATGCTCAATCATTGCTGAATCGTTCAAACGAACGAACATTTGTTCGCTTGCCAAAAGGGAAGGCAGGTTGACCAAGCAGTCAACCGTCCCCTTGCCTAGGTCGATCGGTCGGTCCACCTGTATTATATTTTTTTATTTCGTTCTTTGCTCATATTAACTCACATTCTGACATTCTATATATGGAAACTGACCAAAAAGTTACCACAGACACAATGGTGCAACTCCCATAGCTTAATTCAAATAATTTCACAAAGTTATTTTATTATTCAATTAATTAACAAATTAATTATTACGGGTTAAATTTTGGGTTGCTACATTCTCCCCTCCTCAAGGCATTTCGTCCTCGAAATCTCTAAGGATAAAAGAATGTACCAAATGTTTTCATTCAATTCTACAACCAACTGTTCAATCATCAACCATTCATCCATTATCCTTAGGTTTTTTTATGATGCAATTTATGATACTTATGCAACTAGTGTAGTGTAGATGCCCCTAAATAATGCAAAAGATTAGGCAGTCCACTGATTTAGTTGACCTCCTTTTATGCAATCACGTCTGTGCTATATATCCAAATGGACGCGAAAATTTCCTAAAGATAACTAATAATTCTATATGCGTGCTACAAGCATCATCAAATGCAACAATCATGTGGTAATCATCCATTTATAAAAACCATGAAAAATAGAATAAAATGCACACATGTCCATGTTCATATGCTCTACCATCTTAGTTCGGCCGATCCCTAAAGAATAATAGTGTCTAGTGTACCTATATGCGTCCATTAGCATCCACTAGTAAACACTTGCAACCACTAGCATACATCATTCGTAACATGTTATAATAACATATTTACATCAAATTCTACCATCCATAGGTTAAATCCTAAGTTCTACCCTCCCAAAGAATAATAAAGAAAAGAACCTATTCAAAACTAATGATGGAAATAGGAACTCTAAAAGCTTACTCTCGAAAAGATGAGGAAAGGATGTATGAATCTTTTCTTCTGCTCCCCAAGTGGCGTCTGCAACATCATCTCTCTGTTTCACCTTCACTAGTGGAACCTTCTTATTCCACAATCGCTTGATGTCTCTTCCATAAATCTTCATGGGGATACGCCGAATAGAAGCTTTCCTTTCTACCTCCACCTCCTCCAACTAATTAGGCTCTACAATCTCCGCCGAGTACTGTAAGCACGTTCGCAAGTGTGAAACATGGAAAACGTCGTGCAAACCTGTGAGTCTATTAGGTAGACTTACTCGATAATCCATCTTTCCAACTCTCTCTGCGATAGGAAATGGTCCAACAAATCTATGGGCTAACTTTCCATTTGATCCGAACCTTACCGCTTTCCTAAGTGGGGATACTTTAATAAAAACTAAGTCTCCTACCTCAAACTCTAAGTCTCTCCTCCTCTTATTTGCATAAGCTTCTACCTGTCTTGAGCTGTCTTCATCCTCCGCCGAATCAAATCCACCCTCTCAGATGTCTCTTTAACCATATCGGGTCTAAGTAATAATTTCTCTGTGGACTCAACCCAACATAATGGGGACTAGCAAGGTCCCATATAAAGCCTCAAACGGTGCCGTCCCTATGCTTTCTTGATAATTATTATTGTATGCAAACTCAACTAATGGAAGTTGCTCTTCCCAAGTACCTCCAAAGTCCAAAATGCACATCCGTAACAAATCCTTAGGCACCCTATTAACCCTCTCTGTTTGGCCATCCGTCTGGGGTGATAGGCCGTACTGAACCTAAGCTGCGTCCCAATCACCTCTTGTAAGCTTCTCCAAAACTCGCTAGTAGAAATGGGATCTCTATCACTAACAATGCTAGAATGAACTCCATGTAGATGGGCTATCTTTCGAATATACAAAGATGCTAAATATGAAGTCGTACGCTTACTCTTAACTGGGATGAAGTGGGCACTCATAGTCAATCTATCAATAATCACCGAAATGCTTGTATTCCCCTTCCTAGAACGCGGTAGACCATTAATGAAATCCATAGAAATATTATCCCACTTCCACTCTGGCATATATAAGGGCAGAAGTAATCCACCGGGCTTCTGTTGCTCTACTTTTACCCTGTGGCATATGTGACACTTAGCTACGAATTCCTCCACGTCCTTCTTCATGCCACCCCAATAGAACATCTTCTTCATATCCCGATACATTTTGTTCACCACCTGGATGAATAGTCATGCGAGAGTGGTGCGCCTCCTCCAATACTGCTCTCAACAAGTCTTTGGTATATGGAACACAAAGCCTCCCATCTCTCCGAAACCACCTTCTGTTATCAATGAAATAGTGTTAGAGATGTCTAGAGACCTCTCCTCAGCTAGTCTTATCCATAATGTCCATGAGCTCTGAATCCTCCCGCTGCCTCGAGCCAATCTGATCCATAAGGGTAGGCCTCATCTCTAATGTCACCAATAATCTAGGGGTAATGTCCGTAGAGGGCTTAAAATCAAAGTTAGAAGTAAACTCCAAGCTTCTCCACTCTACGAACATAGGACTAAGGGTTGTTTTTCTTCTACTCAATGCATCAGCAACCACATTACCCATGCCTGGGGTATAAGCAATCTAAAAATCATATGAGGCTAAAAACTTCATCCACCTCTTCTACCTCAAGTTCAAGTCCTTCTGCAAGAATAGGTATTTCAAGGACTTGTAGTATGTGAAAAGCTCATAAATTTCTCCAAGCAAATATTGCCTCCACGACTTGAGTGCAAAAACTATGGCAGCCAACTCCAAATCGTAGGTAGGTAGTTCCTCTCAGCATCCTCAACTGCCTACTACCATAACACACCACGCTCCCTTCTCGCAACAACACCGCTCCTAGACCTGTCCTACATGCATCAGTGTATATAGTGAACAGCTTAGCTCCATCGGGTAAAACTAACACTGGTGCACTAGTAAGGCCTTTCTTAAGCTTTGTGAAGGAATCCACATAATCCACATCCCATACAAAAGCTTTATTCTTTTTAGTAAGGTGCGTAAGTGGTGCTAAAATCTTGGCAAAGTCCCTAATGAACTTCATGTAGTTGGCAGCTAATCTTAGGAAGCTCCTAACCTCGATGACGTTCTTTGGGGCCTTCCAATCTTGCACTGCAATAACCTTAGCGGGATCCACAGCCAAACCTTCCTTTGAAACTACATGCCTCAAGAAACGTACGTCCTCTCTCCAAAAATGTCACTTCGAGAACTTAGCTCTCAAACGATGACTACGAAGTGGGAGAAGAACTTCTTCTAAATGAATAACATGCTCATCCATATTCTTGGAAAATACCAAGATATCATCCATGAATACCACCACAACTTATTTAGGACATCCCTAAAGACACAGCTCGTCAAGTCAACAAAGTAGGCCGGGGCATTGGTTAGCCCAAAAAGAATAACCAACCACTCATAAAGTCCGTCTAGAGTCCTAAACGTAGTCTTATCTATACTGCCATTGACGACCCTAAGCCGATGGAATCCCGTGGCTAAATCAACTTGAAAGAAAACCGAAGAGCAACTAACTAGTCAAAAGGATCATCAATCCTAGGGAGTGGATATCGGTTCTTCTTGGAGAGCTTATTTAATTCTCTATAATCTACGCAGATCGAAGAGAACCATCCGCCTTAGTAGTGAAGACGACTGGTGCTCCCCATTCCGATATGCTCCTTCTTATAAAACCCTTCTCCAAAAGATCACTGACTTGTTTTCTCAACTCTTTCCTCTCCCTCGGTGCCAAGTTCCTCACAGGTAACGCCATTGGCTTAGAATTCTCGGTCAAATAAATGCTGAAGTCTATCTCTCTCTTAGGGTTAATCTACTCAAAGACGTCTACAAAGTCTCTGATGACAGGAATCGAATGCAACTCTGATGAAGATGAATCGAGGAAATAGAGAAAGCTCAACATGTCTGACCCTTGCAGGTCGCAAGATACCTCAAGAGTCCTACCACTGCAAGTCTCTAATCTAACAACTCTCCTCTCGCAGTCTAAAATAGCTCCATATATGGATAGCCAATCCATACTCAAGATCATCCCATACCTCGAGAATCCTAAAATATAGGCGTCGCAGTCAAATTCTATGCCTAGGATGTAAAATTTTCAAACCCCTACAAACCATAGACAAGTGTGCCAATCCACCTATGGGGTGTGAAACAACAATGGGGTCTACCACTAAAGAAATATCTAAGTGCAGATAATCCACAAGAGAACTAGAAATAAAAGAGTGTGATGTTCCAAAATCGAATAAAGCCTGAATGACAAAATCAGATATAAAAATCAAACCTTCAACTGTGGCTTTCCTACCTCTATCCGGAACACTGCCTGATGGTGTTGCATCTAACGCTTGAATCTATACAACTGGCGCACTCGCTCCCTGACCAGCTCTCTAAGGACAACTCATATTCATATGACCGGGCTGCTCGCAAACATAGCACTTACCCTTAATCTTTTCTCTTTTGCAGTCGTTGGCAATATGTCCCATAATTCCATAGCTATTACACCACAATCCTTTCTTAATCTGCTTTTAAGGGCCATCGCCTTTTTTCTTCTCTTTGTTGTTTCTCCACCATATCTTATTTGGACCTTCCGACTTAAAAACTTCCTTAAACTCTCCTTTCTCGACTTCATCAGACATAAGTGCCATCTCTACCAAAGACTCATATGTAGCTCCCATTTGTACGTGAGTCAACAACAATCCCTAAAGGGGCTAATTCAATCCCTTTGTAAACTTCATAGCTTTCTTGTGCGGCATATTCACCAACTTCACTCCTTACCGAGACAATTCAATAAATTGATTGATGTACTCCTTTACTGACAAACTTTCTTGCTTCAAATTAATAAACCACTCTAACTGAACACTCTCCTCTGCTTGAGACAAAAACTTCCTATCAAACCGCTCATGGAATCCATTCCAAGTCATATCCCTACCTTCTAACTCTATGAACTCCCACCAATACGAAGCCTCCTCTTTCAGCTGCCAAGATGCTAGTTGAACCCGCCGCTGGTCCTTTAATCCTAATAAGCCAAATATCCTCTTGGTGTCGTAAAGCCAAGCACTCACCTGCACTAAAGCCTCCTTGCCAGAAAAAGTCTTTCCACCTAAACTCACAAAATCCTTACAAAGCTTAGAGAAATTGATAGCAGTAGGGGGTAGATAGGGTTTCCACCCGCTGGTGTAGGATTGGGTGCTGGCCCATGCACCTCTAGAGTCGTGGCTTGTAAGTACCTACAAAACCAGGCTGGTACTGGAACGCCCTTGGGAAGGTTCGGGGAATCAACCATTCTATGAAAAGATAAGATAGTTTAGGAAAGAGTCAAAGGGAGATTGAACTGGACTTATGAGTGGATTTGAATAAAAATTCTTTTATTCTTAAAAACATTTCTAAGAGTTCTTTTCTTAAAAGTACTTTTTAAAACAAGTTATTTCGAAAAATACTTTATTTTTAAAATAAATTTTTAGGAATCATGTAACCTTAGGCTCTGATACCAAATGAAACATCCCACACCCCTTAATATACTCAAAAGGACACGTTAAATGGCATGGTGTGTTGTAGGTATAACTGAAACTAACAGAGACTAAGATTCACAAGACAAAAATTGGTAAAAACCACAGAAACTAAAATAATAACTTATTAAAAAAAACTTCATAAGTGCTTCATAAATCAAATAAGTCAAATATCAAATACAATATACATGTCTCAAAACCCAATATGTCTCATGGAATGAAAATTCATAGTCTCAACAAAAATCAGAGTATAAATATCGCTCATAATAAACTAGTACACAAAAAGAGCTAAATCTGAAATAAAAGAAATACATGATAGAAAACTCCTCCAATAAAATCTCCAAGCAACCGCACATCTACTTTCCTCTCCCTTTAATGCCTATAGCGGAAAAAATAGAGGAGTGGGTCAGACTAAAAGCTTGGTGAATGAAAGTAATTACTAGAGTCTTTAAGTAAGGTAAAATAATAGATTCTACAAAAGTTCTAGCATAAATAAAGAAAGCATAGGAAAAAGGAAAGGGATAAACTTGAAATAAGTACGAGCAAATATCGCTCAATTTATCAGATAGGTTAACTTTGATTGTTTGCACTTATCCTTGATTGCTGCTTTGATTAGGCTGAATCCCTAAACCTGCAACTAGGTTGTAACCCTAATTCTACACTTTTGATCGGCCTGCTACTCTATAGTACCTTTCTTTGGACTAGACGCTATATAACTCCCTACACAGAATACTAATGGTAACTACGAAAGATACACAAAGCATCCACTATAGACTATACGACAAATATAGCTCCCTACACGGAAGACATTAATTTACTGTGGACTAGATTCTATATAACTCCCTTCACAGAATGCTACTATAGACTAGATGACATATATAGCTCCCTACACAGAAGGCATTGATTTACTATGGACTAGATGCTATATAACTCCCTATATAGAAGGTTGTTGTAGACTAGATGACATATATAGCTCCCTACATAGAATTATTCCCTTCATCCAAACAATATTTAATAGTGCCCCTTGTCCAAATCCCTCGTGATTTGAACATCTACTTATTGACCAATTACTACCATTATTAGCATAAGCGAGCACTCATCTCACTTCAGGCTAATGTGAGACTACCATTTTTTTTAATAGGGAATGCATTTTTTTGGTAAAGGCCATACTTTCATCTTTTCTTATTAACTTAGATAAATTATTTAAATAAGTCTTTATTATTATTATCATCATCACTATCTTTGCTTATTCATTTATCCTAAATCTTAAAATAAGCCTCATTCCGTTCTTTTTCTTTTTATAACCTATGTTACAATCATGCTTATTATTTAACCCAAGGTCTAAGTGTGAAAATAAGCCTTTTTATCTTGTACTCTTTTTAGTTATAATTCTAAGTTATAGCTAATTATTTTTAATTAATCCAATTGTAACATTAATATCATAATTGGCTCAATTTCAGTGTTATTTCCATTTTTATTATAGTCTTTACAATTCACATCTTATTTTCTTCATTCAATATTCTCATTTATGTAATCCATATCTACGTTTTAATTTATTCTAATTCATGCATGAAGAAAAGGAGGAAGAAAAGAATAGACGCTTACGTAAAATCCAAAACATAGAAAAAGATGTAAATAAGAATAAATAACAGTAAATAAACTTAAATGTTGTAAATAAACAGTAAATAAATATAAAAAATTATGCTTAACAAAAATTATAATTAACTGAAAAATAATAACTAAAAAGGAATAGAATGGAAAATATATTTAAAACTGATAAAAAGGCTATTCCAAAATTGTAGTAAAACTATAACTATTGGAAACCCTATTATTTTAAATTGCTTAAAGAAACCTTAAAATAATTACAATCACTCACCTTCGATCCTAAGCACTTCCTTTGGTCTTCCCGGATCCACTTGAGGTTGTAAAATAATTTAATTTATAATGATTTTCTCGTTGGAAAAATTATTCTGTCTAGGGTCCTTCCTAAGAAGGTGAACCCAATTGGAGAAAACCTAGAATGAGAAAAGGTGTTAGGTCTAGGGGTCTATTTATAAGGGTAGAAGTGGATCTCAAACCGTTAGATTTGGGGATTGAATAGGATGCAACCACGTCATAGGCTGAATAGGGGCCATAAGATGCATGAACGGAAGGACCAGATCAGTTTAAACGATGTAAAATACGTGTTCATTCGTTGCTGAATCGTCCGAACGAACGTTCGCTTGCCAAATGGCAAGGCGAGTCGACCGGGAGGTCGACCAGCCAGTCGACCTATATTATATATTATTTTGTATTTCGTTCTTTACTCATATTAACTTGGATTATGGCGTTCTGTATATGGAAATTGACCGTAAAATTACCATAGACACAATGGTGCAGCTCCCATGGCTCAATTACAATAATTTCACAAAGTTATTTTATTATTTAATTAATTAACAAATTAATTGTTACATGTTAAATTTTGGGTTGGTACATAATCTGATACCACAGGCTTTTATGTATATTGTCAACTTCATGTTCAAGCTTAGGATGGTCAATATTGGTACACTCGTCAACCTCTCCTTCGGACTCACAAACGCATGCTTAGACTTTGCATCCCACAAATAAGTTTGATTCTCCTTCTTCAAGCTGGTTAATGGTGTTTCTACCTTCGAGAAGTCCTTGATAAACATCTATAATATCCCATCAATTCTAGGAAGCTTCTCCCACATGTGGCATTCTTGGCTTAGATCCAATCTTGAACCGTTGCTACCGTAGCTGGATCTACTACGATGCCTTGCTCTGAGATGACATAACCCAAGAATCTCACTTCCCTTCTCTAGAAATGTAACGACCTGCCTTTCTGACCCGCAAAAGTTGGCACTTAATATATCAATTCTATTGGAATGTCAAGCATCCAAGTGCCGAAATGGTATATTGTTAAGGTAAAATAAAAAGAATAGAGGGAAACAGAATCTAAAGCGGAATGATAACATATATAATATAACATAAATAGTAAAAACTTTCACTCTAAGATACAAGGTATATCAAGGTTAAAAACAAACTTATCAGCCTGGACAGTTATAATATTCTAACCTCACAGATTTTGATAGCGGTATACATAATAATGTAATGGAAAATAAAAATATTATGGTAGATGAACATCCAACTCTTCTCCATGAACTCCATTCTCCTACCAACGACAACTTGGAAAAACTCGGTCTGACCTGAGCATTATAATAAAATAATACCCGGATCAGTCTGGAAAACAACCATGAGAAAACTCAAGGAATACGATAAACATATTATATTTTATGAGACCATGCCGCCAAATATGGAATAGGATTTACTTCACAAAACGGCTCTCATACACGAAAGAACGAAAAACAAATCAGAACAAAACCCAGATTTGAAAGAATGGGCATAAATAAGTGAAAAATCCAAACCTAAAAAATGGATGCAAATAATTAAACATAGAGAAGAGCACAAGGCACTTCTCAACGCAATTAAGAAAATAATTCAAAGATTTGAGTCAAACAAGGAAAAAGAGCTTTTTAAATAATGACTAGGAGGGTGCGCCCCCTTACTCGAAGTATACCTCTAGAAATAAACTTGAGAGGGACATATACTCTATGACTCTCTCACAAATGTACAAGTTAGACCCCAACAACCTTACCAAGTATCTGATTACTTTACATCTTCGTACCCATACAACTGAATCAAATCTATAGCAGATGTGAAAATATCCTAATGGGAGTATCTCACTAGCTTGACGTCCACTCGTTCTTTGGTTTTAATCATTTTCGACAAAGGATATCAACGCTTAAATGAGCAACAAATCATCTTAACTTGACGAAACACAAAGAAGACAGCAGAATCGGTAGTCAATAATTCAACTATTGGGAATAAAAAAATGATCATATATGGAAATTAAATCTCATACACTTATCACCACTCGTTGATTTCAAACTTATACTATTCCTCGGTTAACAATGAAACTGGGCAAGTTGGGGGCATTGTTGCTTCTCAGACCCTGCCCGATGTACATTCTTGTCTTTAATGATAGAGACAAGTTTCCATACCCTAATGTTTAATGTTAATTATATGCTTAAATCCTTTCCATTTAAGTGATATCGCTTATAGAAATTAAATTTCTTACCCTTATCACCAAAATTAAATATCAAACTTGTACTATTCCACCCTTAAAAAGAAGCCAGGTAATTCAGGGCATTGTTTGCTCCTAGCCTTTCCTATACAATACATTTTTTAAATCTCATAGATAGTAAAGCATTAACCTTACCTTCTCAATGTTTGGTACTAAGGATAAGACTAAATCCTTTCTGCAAATGAAATCAAAATTTTAAACTTTTAAAACATTTGACTCACACTTATGCTTGATTTTCACATCATTGATATTGTAAAACATTTAAAAAATATTCTTTTAAAGATCTAATTATATTTACAAGTGTATCAAAAAGAAGGTTTAAAAATAAATGTCATTAAAATATTGGTTACTATAAACCGAAAAACATTTACACTTATATCTTTAAAACAATCCTTTTAAAGACTTTTCATTTATAAAATATCATTTATAAATCAACTTATTATTATCTTTAAAATAAAACTCCTCCAAAGATTTAAAAATATCAACATTTATTAAGTCAAGTAACAAGTTTTCTTAATAATTTTATGAAATCATTTATTATAACAAAAGTGTTATAATCCATGAATTCTTTTCAACTTTTTGAAATCATTTATCGCAACAAAATGTTATAGCCTGTGACTTCTTTCTCCATTCTCAAAAACCATTTATTACAACAATGGTGTTGTAATCCATGCCTCCTTTTCACTTTTAGTAAACTACAAAATAGAAACATAGTATTGAAAACATCCATTTTAAATATTCCTTAAAAGAAATCTCATGTTTGAAATATATTTAAAACGTAAACCATTTTCTTTCCTTAATTTCAAAATAGAAACTTCTTATTTTAAATATTTATATAAATTCTAAAACACTTTTAAAGCACTTAAATATATGTTAAAAAGTTTATTAAAAGGATTTTTAAAAAAATGAAGTTTAAAACCACTTTATAAAGTTAAATGTAGTGCCGCAAAATTGCCGCTAAAAAAATGGAAAATTCCTTTAAATCGGTTCTTTTCAAAATAATTTTTTTTTTCCATATTTTTACAAATTATGAATACCATATTATTTTTAGAACAATATACTATGTGTCTAGTATGCTTCACAAAAATTTAAAGACTTCTGAAGTAAACAGAACCCATTTGAAAGTATTTTAAAGCTTGACTTTAGAACTGCAAAACCACGACCAAAACTTTTGTAACTTCTAAACACTTTAGAGTTAGGTGTTATAACTTTTTCCGAGCCACCAAAACTTTGTTCAAACAACATTTTAAAAGGACAAAAGCGCGATTAACTATTTAATGATGCAAACACAAGCACAAGAGCAACAAACACAAGATTTAAAATAAGAAAATTTCATAAGCATAGGTATAGCAATAGTCGCTATAACGACACTTT
The DNA here is from genome assembly GCA_030765085.1 of Allium cepa. Lineage (NCBI taxonomy): Eukaryota > Viridiplantae > Streptophyta > Magnoliopsida > Asparagales > Amaryllidaceae > Allium > Allium cepa. The sequence goes on from CM060944.1 coordinate 271,939,940, forward strand.
CACAACCAACCAATAAATCACACATATATTTCAATCAAACTTTGATATAAGCAACAATAGAAACATAAGTAAAAAAAAGTAAATCAATATTGACGAGAAACCCCTTGGGATCACTCTATAAAAGTCACTTGTAAATATCATATATGTATATGCATTTCGAAAATTCCATAGCGGTCTATTCGCTATAAAGACATTTCGACTTCCTCTTTTTATCCCCTGTAAAACAATGGTTACTTACGTCATCCACTTTTATGTGGGGATAAATGCCGGACAAGTAATAGACACAAGTATAAACAACATAAATAAATTATACTTTACAATATTTTGTCAATTTTTAAAACCATTTAAAGTGATATTAGCTCACTTTTTCCATAGCTAAACTTCAAATAAAGACACAAGCTTCCCTCCTCAACGAGGAAATACCAAAGGAACCTTCTTTCTTAGCCATAGCTTGACCAAAGCACAAGAACTCATCCCCTTGCTCACACATATGGTCAAAATGGTGTCTTGGCTCCAAAACTTTGCAACTTCGGAACGTTAGAGGTGTTTGCCATATTATTCTAGGTTTATTCAATATTTTAGAGGAGAAATGAGTGTGTTTATTATAAGATTTTACTTAAGAAAGTTTATGGAGACAAGAAGGAAGAAGATGAAGAAAAGAGAGCAAAAGAAATGGAAGTGTAAAAGGTGAAATGAAGTATGATGCTCCTTTTATAGAATTGGAAATTTGGAAAATGACATCCACTACCCCTTAGCCAAATTACCCTTCTAACCTTAGATATTACAAGTACCTCATTATATACCCACGTGGCCTTGAGTTCTTTCCATCAAAACACACAAAAAGGAGCAAAATATTAGTAAAGGTCTTCTCTTTTTAATTACTTTCTAGAAGTTCCTAATGACACTTAGCTTAATTAATTTTATTTAGTAATAATTTAATTCCTTTTTACTAAATGAATATGTGTACACAAATATATTTGTGTAACAACATTGCAACAACTTTCGTTTGATAAAAGGTTGAAAACTCGAAAAACAAATTTCAATTACATTTTCAGTTTTTCACTAACTATTTATTTATGTAAACAAATTTACAAAATATGTTTACCATTATTATTTATTAGTTAAAAGGAGTTTAATAGGACTATTACATACATTTAATTAATATCAAATTCACAATTCAAATATTTAAATACTCCCTATATTTAAATATTAAGTGTTCACATTTCCAGCGTGTTACATCCTCCGCTCTTAAAAGGAATTAGTATCCGAAATTATCATGGAGAGGAAAATGTAATGCCACTAAGTAAAAAACAAATTACTTATCTGGCTTTCAAAATATGATTGCTTATATTTTCTTTGTATAAAAATCCATATTAAAAGCTGCACCACAAGTACAGAGAATACTCTATATTAAGATACTATGCATCTAATCTTTTCAAATGATAAATTTAGAACTAAATGCCCAGGTTTTTATATTCAAATTCCTCCAAAGAGAAATATATCAAAACCAAAATCAATCATGACAAGGAGGGGGCTCCTCCTACCAAACATAGTATAACTCTATAATTAAAACATACCAAAACATAGTATAACTCTATAATTAAAACAGTATGGAGCATCCAATGGTATTTTGATTCCTCCCTAAACAATATCTAGAATAAACAAATATACCCAACGAGTCTTCCAAATCGAAAAACCCCCAATCGCCTAACTGTAGTCATAACAAAAATATTTGAAAATTCATTTCACAATATCTTTTTCAAATGCCTTGAAATAATAGTACTTCACCAAAGTTTTCAAAATAATAACATTATTGTTTCTTTCACAAATTCTCTAAAATTACTTTTTCAAAAGCACCGGGATTTAAGTTTTAATAAACAACAACTATAAATTTCTTTAATTATAAAGTCAACTTCATTAACCATAGTATATAAAATCACATTATCTATGAAATCAAATTCCATAAAGGAATAAGTTAACACCTTGAATTATTTAAAATGTTAAATGATTAACAAACAAGATTTAGAATTTTGCTTAGGTTCATAGTTTTCTCGATCGTCCTAGGATATAGATAACTTCCTAAGCGTATGCGCTCATCATTCTTTGGTTATTGCTTGGAAGATTAATTAAGCTACCTCAGAACTAACTGAAAGTCACTTCCTAAACTTTCTTAAGCCACATAATATAGCATATAAATATACTTAAGCGCGTATGATGTATGTGGATCATTCCAACGTAATATCTGATCCGACCACTGGCTCAGATACATAAACTTTACTTCTGAACTAGTGTCACTCACTTGACCTCTCTAATGTAGACTTCGATCAGGTTCCTAAATTTTGAAAATTAGAAAGCCTTAGTATCATATCAAGAATCCGAGTCAAGTGTTCGCCGTCAAGAATCAAGTGTTCACCGTCAAGAATCAAGTGAGAAATCCTTGTTCGGATTGGTTTTGAGAACCTCGAAGTGATGTACTCGAATCCTAGGTCAAGAGCCATACAAATAAAATAATCTACACAAAACTTATGTAGGTAATCTTATTAGTTTCTTAATTACAATAATATCTTTCTAAATCACTTTCATTTTCATTTGTAGTATTTCATTCAATGCTATAATTATTTATGAATCATTTCACAAATTTCCGCTTAAGTTTATGAACATTTTATAAAGACACATCTTTATAAAACATTAAATTTAAAACTTACTCCACTCTTATTTCCTTGTATAATACTCTTTTACATCCTAAGGGTATATACAAAATGTCAAATTTATTTTACTTTCAAAATTCAAATGGAGGGCCAAACATAATACGGGTCTGAAAACCGAGTCGACTGCTACGACCTCTTTACCTATCATGTTCGATAAGAAGCTAAGAAGAGTAAGATACCGGTATCCAAGCTTAGTATTAGAGTCAAATTTTTCATAGACATCCCAAGGTAAAGACGTTTATTAGTTGGTCCAATAACTTCAAATAGTTTATATGATTTAGTGGTTTAAATAAATAAAAAGTTTTAATAAAACAAATTTTATTAAAGCCCTTCTATCCAATTTATCCCATTTAACCTGTGTTAAATTATATCTTTTCTATCTAGAAGTTAAAATTTTCATTTATCAAAACATTCTTTTATCAAAATACCCTTTATTTTAAATCAATTTCCTTTAAGTAAACAAGAACTAAATACCCGTTTTTTATTTCATAATATTTTGAAATCATACTAGATATATTTATATGTATAAAATAATGATAACAATTTATTCACTAACACTCGCTTTAGGTTTGTTTGGATTCGAACTTATTTCGATCGTATAATGATAAAGAGAATAATTTACTAAGTGCGCTACAATGTTCGCCTAAGCAAACATTCGATCGTCATTTAGAAGACTATTCAGATTACCGCTAAACTGATGGAGATGTTTCCCCCTAAACAATCCAAAGAAAATGTGTCTTTCTTTAAAATTCTCTTTGAAATGTTTATATTTATAAATACTTCCAATTAATAATACAATTATTTTTCTCAAAATCCTTTTAAAATCATTTCAAGCAATACAGGGATTTAACATTCTCAAAAACCATTATAAATCATATAAATCATTTTATATACCATAATCATATAAAATGTACCATTAAAATCATCTTGTATTATAATAACTTTTCTTTGTTATAATAAACTTTTCACAAATATTATCCTCTAAATGTCTTACCTTCCCATTTAGATTATATTAAACAACTGCATTAAAAGACGATTTTTAATGTAACATTTTCTATGAACACCTTAAAATAAACTATGAAACTTAACTCACAATGGGTTCGTTTTAATGCACTCACAATTATTAAAACAATAAATGCTCATAGACTGGTCGAGCATAAATCAACAATTAGTAAACAATAGTTAATTATCCTAAACTAGCCGAGCATGAAAATCAATGATAATAAAGAAATATTATCATTTTCTAACAACAAAAACACCATAAATAACTATTTAAAATTTAAAATTATTCCTTTATATATAAAAAAGATATTATCCTAGGTAAAAGATTTCATTTACCAAGTTTTCAAAAACCAATATTGTGTCTGTTTGCCTTGTTCAAGTATTTAGAAATCCTTATCGATACCGTGGCATCCCACGTCTCAACCAAAATTTATAAACAACTCGACAGACCAATTTACACAATATGTTTTTATAGCAATAACAAATATGCTCTCATATATATAATCTCTCAACTCATTCTAAGGTGTCACTTACACTATTTCTAATGAACCATACCCTACAAAAGCCAAGGTTCTCGCTTAACCTTCTACTCTAATACCAAATGTAACAACCCACCTTTTCAACCCTCGAAAGTTAGCACTTTATACATCCATGGTATTAGAATGTTGAGCATCCAAGTGGTGGAAAGACACATCATTGGGGTAAAATAAAATGAACAGGAGGAAACAAAATTTCAGGATGGGATGATTACATATAATATAACATATATGGTCAAAAATGTCACTATAAGATACAAGGTATATCAGAGTTAAAAATAAACCTCATCAGCTAGACATTTATAACTTCTTAACCTTAGAATTACTGATGGGTATACATAATGATATAGTGGAAAATAAAAATACTATAGCAGGTGAACATCCATGTCTTCTCCATGAACTCCGTGCTCCTATCAACAACTTGGAAAAACTTGGTTTGACCCAAGCATTATAATAAAATAATACCCAGATCGGTCTAGAAAACTAGCATGAGAAAACTCAAGGAATATAATGAACATATTATAATCCATGAGACCATGCCACCAAAAATGGAACAGTGTTTACCTTACAAGAACGACTTTTAAACATAAAAGAAAGGAGAACAAATCAGAACAAAATCTAGACTTGAAACAATAAACATGAACAAGAGAAAAATCAAAACTTAAAGAATGTGCACAAATAATTAATCATAAGGAAGAACATAATGTACTTCTCAACGCAATTAAAAAACAATTCAAAGTTGAATCGAACAAGGAAAATGAGTTTTTTCAATAATGACTAGGAGGGTGTGCCCTTCTAACCGAAAGTATATCTCTAGAAAATATACTTGAGAGGGTCATATACTCTACGACATCCTTGGAAATGTACAAGCCAGACCCTACAACCTTACTGAGTATCCGTGTATTTCACATCTCCGTGGGCGTAAAACCGAATCTAATCTAGAGTAGATGTGAAGATACCCTAATGGGAGCAACTCCGCATAGCTTGATGTTCACTTGCTCTTTGGTTTTAGTCATTTCCGACAAGGATATCAACTCTTAAATGAGCAACAAATCATCTTAATTTTACGAAACACAAAGAAGGTAGCAGAGTCGATAGTTAATAAATCTACTATCATGAATAACAAAAATGATCGTATATGGAAATTAAATCTCATACACCTATCAATACTCGTCAATTTCAAACTTGTACTATCCCTTGGTTAACAACGAAGCTGGACAAGTTGGGGCATTGTTGCCTCTCAGACCTTGCCTCAACCTACATTCTTATCTTCCGAGGTAGAGATGAGTTTTCATACCTCGACGTTTAGAGCTAAGTATATGCCTAAATCTTTCCATATAAGTGATATCGCTTATATGGAAATTCAATTTCTTAACTAACCACCAAACTTTGATTTCCAACTCATACTATCCCTTACTTAATAATGGAGCCAAGTAAATTAGGGCACTAGTTGCTCATGGCTTTGCCTAGACACTCTAATTTTTAAATCTATAAATAGTAACGAATCAAGCTCCTCAATGTTTGGTACTAAGGATAAGACTTAATCCTTTCCATGAATGAAATCAAATTTTAAAGTTCTAAAACATTTGACTTACACTTGTACTTAATTTTCACATCATCGATAGTTTTAAAACACTTTTAAAAACACTCTTTAAAATGCTCTATTATAGAGATAATTATATTTCTAAGTGTATCAAAAAGAAAGGTCAAAATCAAATGCTGTTTAAACATTGTTTACTATAGACCCAAAACAAATTACACTTAGCTTTATCTTTAAACAATATTTTTAAACATTTTTCATTTATAAAACATCATTTATAAATCAACTTATTATTGTCTTTAAAACTAAACTCCTCTAAAGATTTAAGAATATCAATATTTAATAAGTCAAGTAAAAAGTTTTCTTAATAATTTTACTAAATTAGTTATTACAACAAAAGTGTTACAATCCATGGATTATTATCTACTTTCCAAAATCATTTACCATAACAAAACGTTATAATCCATGACTTCTTTCTCCATTCTTGGAAAACACTTCTTACAGCAATAGTGTTGTAATCCGTGCCTCGTTTTCACTTTAATAAACTACAAAATGCTTGAAATATTGTTTTAAAGCATCCATTTCAAATATCTCTTAAAATAAATCTCAAGTTTAAAATATATAAAAAAACTCCAAATCATTTCCTTTCCTTATTTTCAAAGTAAAAATTCTTCTTTTAAAAATTTACATAAATTCTAAACCACTTCTAAATAAATTAAATATATGTTAGAAAAGTTCACTAAAAGGATTTGAAGAAAAAACAGGTTTAAAATCATTTTATAAAAGTTAGAAATAGCGCCGCAAAATTGCCGTTAAAAAGAGTAGAAAAATTCCTTTAAATCGGTACTTTTAAAAATGGAATTTTCTCCATATTTTTACAAAGTATGAATGTTATACCCAATTTTTAGGACAACATACTATAGTCAAACATGCATTTACAAAAATTTAGCGACTTTGAAGTAAACAAAACTCATTTGAAAGTTGTTTTAAAACTTGACTTTCGAACTGCAAAATCATGACCAAAACTTTTCTAACATTTAAACAGTTTGGAGTTAGGTGTTATGAACTTTTTCGAGCCGCCTGGTTCAAACAACGTTTTAAAAGTGCAAAGCGCGACTAAATATATAATGATGAAATACAAGCACAAGAGCAACAAACACAATATCGAAAAAGGAGAACTCATAAGTGTCGGTATAGCGATAGTCACTATAATGAAACTTTCACAACCAACCAATAAATCACACGTATATTTCAATCAAACTTCAATGTAAGGAACATAAGCAAAAAGGTAAATCAACATTAGCGATAAACCCCTTAGGATCTTTCTACAAAAATCCCTTGTAAATCTTATATATGTATATGCATTTCGAAATGTTCCATAGCAACCTATTCGCTATGAAGACACTGTGACTTCCTCTTTTTTCCCCTGCAAATCAATGGTTACTCACGTCTGTTGTTTTTGAGTAGGAATTAAATCCAAATAACCAATATACACAAGTGTAAGCAACATAAACAATAAATTATATTTTACAATATTTTTTCAACATTTTGATACCATTTAAAATGAGATTAACTCACTTTTTCAAAGATAAACTTCAAACAAAGACAAAAGCTTCCTCCTCAACCAAGAAATGAATAAAGCAACCACCTTTCCTTGCCATAGCTCGACCAAAGCCTGGGAGCTCCTCCCCTTACTCTCGCACATGGTCAACATGGGGTCATGGCTCTAAAACTTTACAACTTTGGAATGATGGAGGTGTTTGCAGTATTATTCTAGGTTTATATTTTAAAGGAGAAATGAGTGTGTTTTTACAAGGTTTTACATAAGAAAGTTTATGAAGACAAGAAGGAAGAAGATGAAGAAATGAGAGCAAAAGAAATGCAAAGCGTAAAAAGTGGAATGAAGTTAGTACTTCTTTTATTGAACTAGAAATTTGGCAAATGACATCAACTACCCTTTAGCAAAATTACCCTCCTAACCTTAGATATTTCAGCTACCTCAATATATGTTTAATATGCAAGTATGTTGTTTGCGCCAAAATTGGTCACAAACACCCGATATCGTAAAAGCACCCGTTTTTGAAAACAAATCAGCAATAATCAACACAAAACTCAGATCTAAGCGATAACAATCACAATAATTCAGCAATAACGATCAGAAACACAGGATTTATAGTGGTTCGACGATCTTGCCTACGTCCACTCTGAAGTTTATGTCTTTATTAATTCACTTGATGATTTCAATCGATTACAGCGGATTACAGTTGATGATAGCTTTGAAATCTGAATACAACAGCGATAATGATGAATAGAATTGAATCCGGCAGAGTCTGGACGTTGAATGGCCAAAAGATCCCCTTTCCGTAGGCTTCAGGGTGCTATTTATAGGCATAGGAGGCCTGACGATGGTCGATCGCGTGGGCCCACTCACATGCCAGAAAAAGTCTTCCGAAGTTTGAGCGAGGTCTGGGCCTCCTACGCCTATAAATAGCACACCGAAGCCTACAGAAAGGGGATCTTTTGGCCATTCAACGTCCGGACTCTGCCGGATTCAATTCTATTAATCATTATCGCTGTTGTATTCAGATGTCAAAGCTATCATCAACTGTAATCCGCTGTAATCGATTGAAATCATCAAGTGAATTAATAAAGAAATAAAATTCAGAGTGGACGTAGGCAAGATCGCCGAACCACTATAAATCATGTGTTTCTGATCATTATTGCTGAATTATTGTGATTGTTATCGCTTAGATCTGAGTTTTGTGTTGATTATTGCTGATTTGTGTTCATAAGCGGGTGCTTTCACGATATCGGGTGTTTGTGACCAATTTGGGCGCAAACATATATAATTTTTGTTTGATGATAATAAACATATATATATATATATATATATATTCATTTAAATGTATTTATTAATGTACTATTTTATTTTTTCATATAATTAAATAAATATTTGCTGAATATAATAAATAACACAGTATTTAAATTCAAATAAATATTTTATTCATACAAATATTTATTACAATTTTGAATTGTGCAAATTTTAGCTCTCACTATATATATACAATTTTGATTACATTACAATTATCATTTACATCAGCACCTCACTACATATCACTCGTTCACTCAAAATTGATCTTCAACTTCATTCCAGATTGAATCCAGCATCTGAGCAATCCGCAAAATAAACACTAACACGGTAAAATTGGAAAGAAAATACTCTACGGTGTAAAATAAAATGTGATTTTGAAAATATTATTTGCCTCGGTTATTTGGGTTGTTCGTCATCATTTAATTCTGAATTCATCAAACACGAACAGTTTGTGACATGCACAGTGTATCACTATACATGCCACAAGGGCGTGCACACCGATATACACTTGATAAAATTACAGGGACAGGTGAGCACTAGGTCAAACCCAAATTAAAAGCCGGTTTCAACTCAAGTGCAATACAAATAAAGTCACGACACGAGCACAAGGTCAAACCCGAGCTTTAAGCTGGATTGAACACAGGTGTAGTCCGAATATGCAAGTTTCATAAAATGGTCAGGAGCAAGCCAGTCAAAGTGTACACATGAACCAGAATAGTTCAATTCAAGACAGCAACTCAATCGTATCAGACATGACTCCAGTGCAATCAGACTAAATGAAAATAGAGCAACTTGACCATAAAGCATCATTGAAATATAAATGCTACTCTTTTATTTTGTCTGGCAACAATGGAAGCAGTCCAAAGCATCAAATGTACACATCAGTATAGCAAGGCTACATAGTGCAAAGGAGACTACAGTGATGCAATATACAAAGGTATAATTCTAGACAAGATTTCAAAATGTTCAGCGACAAAATGAAGACAAATTCCAAAATCATCAACACAGTGCAGCACAACCAAACTTCCCAGGGTCAAAGACATACATATATACTATCAACATGAACTGGCTCATAAATCAGACTCAAGTACACGACATGGACAGTAGCAAACTCGAACAAGTGATGCATCAGTGAAAAAGTGGATAGAGCTCAATGCAACTCATCACATAATCAAATGGCCGAATTCAAGTTGCACATGAATACGATGAACAGGTTCAACCAAACCAACATATATACAAATGTACTACAAATACTAAAGTCCATCACTACAACCTGAACCAGGCATAAGAATGTATAGCATGACACACTGCACTAGACCAGAGCATTAACCAAACAATGAAAATAGCCAATGCAAGTGAAGCCAGTTGTATACATGAATCGAAGCATGTGCAAAGAAGCAACCAGCATGCAAAAATAAGACCAAGTCATAAACAATATATGCAATGACAACATACATGAAATCCAAATCTAACACACACACACACACACACACACACACACACACACACATATATATATATATATATGATGCAAATGCACAAGTGCAGGCAGAAACTGAATCAAGCAGGAATTTTCAAAGTGGCCTAAGTCAAAATGGAATAAAATCTAGTGCCAGAGAATTCAAGGCGGCAATTTCAAACCAGAATCAAAATCGTAGTGATCAAGGAAGTTTGAACAATTCAAAATAAAGTTAGAGCCATGATGACCAAGGAAGTCGAACCAAGTCAGAAATCAAAGCCGTGACAACCAAGCAAAAAATATACGATTTGGAAAGTCAGTAATCATCTCAAACATTTAATCAAAATCATGCGGCCAAGCAAAAATGATCAGGCGAATTCGAATAGTATATTTGAATGAAAATATAGGAATTAGAATCCTATATAAACCCAATCATCATCGGCCGTGAAAAGCATTCGAGTTCAAGCAAAAAGGAATAATCATTCAACCCGAATCAAAGTCGAGTAAGTATAAATCGATAAAGGAACGAACGTACCAATTCACGCAAACATATAATCAACGAAGAAAGGAATCGAAGCATCAGTAATCAATTCGACAAATTGGCAACTTCATCCAAAAGCCCTAATTTCAGAGCAAAGAAGAAACAAATGAAGCAGCCATTATCACATACGAGAAAAGGAACCGGCCAAACAAATAAAAGAGAAAAGGGGATTATTTAAACGACCCAATTTTTCGACTTTCAAAATTCGAGATCAAAACGTCCACTGTATTAAATGCCGAACAATCAAATTCTGAAAAACCAATCCGTTAGGGTTAAAGAAGAAGAAGATAGAAGAAGAAACAGAAAACAATATCAGAATCTCACATTCGCAGTGGAACAATATATAATTGATAAATAAATAATCTTTAAACAAAGAACTATATCTGTTTATACATTACAACATCAGAATGATATACAACACAACAACGGAAAAGAAATAACATATATTAGTGATATGCCTCGCCATCCAGCTTGCCTCCTGATCTCCATAGCATAATTTTCTGACTTCACTCCAGAACAACTGCTAACATAACTCTAGGCTACCCGAATGAAAAATTATGGGCACCTAGATTTTAGAAAGGGAACAATAAACTCCAGGTCAGTCATGGGACTGATGTGAGATCTTAAAACAGTTATTTGCACAAAGGAAATAAAAAGAAATCCGCTATACTTTTGGAAAGTGAAACTACCATAAGGCCCCCCGCACACACATAATGCAAGCGCACAATTGGAAGAGATTTCTCCTTATGATAGTCAAACATGCTTGATGCGCAGTCCTTTTGATATTATTATTAGTGCATAGTGTGGAAAACATTTTGAAAGCATAATATAAATCTTAGCCAGCATAGGTACCATTATATTATGCCTGCTATAGCTACCATCTGAGGTGGTAGGTTATACAGCTGCAATTGTAAAGGGCTCGTATTGTTTTGTTTGGATTTCCAACAAATGGTCAGGCTAAGGAACTTCCTTCACCAAATGGATCCAACACTGGAGGGAAGCCCCGAGAACCTAATCGGTCTCTTCCAACACAAGGACAGATTACCTCTGTACTAGGTAACTAACTGTCACGAGTTTGCCACACCCGATTCTAGACCGGCCTTTATCTGAGGCGCCTCTCAACCAAAAACCACTAATTAAATAATCTAGGCTCCATACCAGAATACCACTTTTAATCCACACAAGTTAAATATCTGGACTCCATACCAGATACCACTTTTTATCCAGAAGGAAATGTACATACCCTGAGATGCGTGACCCTCAAAACCTTGCTCATCCTTCCTGTTTCGACCATTTTCGGGGTGTAAGATCCGAAAAAGTCTTGTCCACAAAGCTATGCTTTTCACAAAAAGCCATGCTTCGATCAACAAATGATCAACAACACTTAGCATGCCATATTACCAAATTGGGAATATATCACTAGTGACAATCAACTACATAACATCTAAGCTCGTGCGTCTTAGAGAAAGGTGTTAAGCAAAGAGAATAAAATCTCCACCACCAACAGAATTGTATTTGATAGAAACCAGAGCTTTATATCTCAAAGTGCAATGTCAAACACACACCCATACAAGTCCGTTCCGGGTTCGAACGGAACCGAAGGCACTTCCTCCAATTAAGGAGAGAACCCTTGCAAATCCGTATATTCACTAATCACGTCTGGACTCCCCATCACAAAGGGTGATATAATCTCTATACGGGAGCAACTCGGTGTAGAGACATTCGACAGGTAATCCTTTCGTTTTCGAAAATACCCGGTCTTCAACACCATCTTCAAGTGCAATTCCATTCGTCATTGTAACGACCCGTAATTTTCGTTAATTAAATTTGTCATTTTAATAAGATTTACGTAAATTTAATTTATAAGAAATAAAGATTTTATAATTAATAATGAAGCAAATGCTGAGAATGAAATGAAACCATGGGAATATAAGGCTAAGTATTTACAGTTGAAACAAAATGACGAATAAATTGAAGTGATGTAAATTGTTATACTAGGCTAAGTGTTGAATATAAGAGAACATAGGTAAGTAGTGAATTTAGTTAATGAATTAATAATATTAAATAGTAAATTGAATTAAATCAATGTCCGGTACAAATTGAAATATTGTTTGGAATGAAAGCTTATAAATTGTAAGCATTTAATTTACAAATGAAATCAGTGTATTAGTTTAGTTGTAACTGAATGTAAATTAATGAAATTATGTAATAATTGATAAATGATTGCATTCATGAATGAAATAAGATTTGTAAGTAATAAAGAAATAATTGAAATAAACATTTACCAATGAAATAGTATATAGATTTATATAGACTTAATAAAAGAGTTGAATTGAATCAATCTATTTAGTTGAAACTAATTAATTGGTATGCAAATTATAAATGGGTTTATAGTAAGAAATTATACTACCGTAAACTGGGATTAAGATGAAATTGAAAAATTCAAGTATGTGATGCAAATATATCTTATATAGCAGTGGAATAAAAAAATTAGTGTTATTATAACCTGGTTGGTAAGTAACAAACTTATAACTGAATTTAAAAGAAAATAGGTAACAATGAATATAGATTGTTCATTTATTTGATGTGTTAAATAAATTTTGGTATTCAATCGCAATAAATATGAATAATTAATTGAAACTGTTGTAAAGTCAAAATTTATTGCATATAATAAATTGGGGGATAGATTTCATTTAAGGTAATTTATTTATTATGTTAATGTAAATTAAAATAATTAGAGGTACGTAAAGGATGATTAATACCATGTTTGGAAGTTTTAATTTAGAGCATATTACGAATTAGGAATTTAATTTTGAATTATTTGCAATACAAATAAAGAAAATGTTACGTTATTGCTAACTGAGGGAATCATTAATTAATTGAATGAAAGTTAAATCAGTGGAATTAATGGAGATTAATTTACGTTAGTTATTTAGGGTAGTGACTAAATTTGGTAATCCATTTGCAGTTAATGATAATAGTGTTGATATAAGAAAATAAGCTAAATGTCAATGCAATACCTATTAGTGGATTGAATGTGATTATGAAATTGGAATTAGATAAATGCAGTAAATAATTCAGGGCAAATAAATTTATGGAACAAATGTTAAGATCTTAACTGATGGTAATTAATAATTGAAGATAATGTAAATTCCATTTATAATATGACTAAGGGTGAATGAAAAGATTGTAAATCAAGATTTGTTTATTTATATGAATATAAAGAATTAAGGTAATTGAGTTTTTGCAATTAAGTAAAAATTAAACATTTATTTTTATGTTAATTGAAAATTTAGTTGAAAATGAAAAATATTTATGTATGTTAATTTCATCCATTTGGCTATAATGGATTGAATAATAAGAATGAAGATTTAATTCAATGAAATTTTTGGAAACTTAATTGATAATTTCTAAATTTAATAAAAATGAAAATTTAACACTGAAATGGGAAATTAATCAACTTTAAATTGACCTTTAAATTGTTTAAAACATTGTAACTTGATTGAGACATATAAAGGTAATAAAATTTGTCAAATTTAAGATTTAAAAAAATGGATTTTATTAATGAATTTTTAATTTATTTAATTAATATAAAATTAGCCATTTTGGCCATTGACTCGGATTTCGACGAAACCAGTTTCATCGGATCTATAACGGTGAATTATAATAGTGTTTCAAGTTTCATAACTATTGGACTTGTCATTTGATCGTACCGACTCGAAACGTCTTGAAATTTATGCAATTTAAATCAATCTAAATCAATTTGGAAAAATTGAATTTAGCATAACTTCTTCACACGATGGAATTTGGATATGAAACTTTTTCCATCGCGTTTAAAATATTTTTAAACATATATTTTGATATATGGGTTGACCCAATTTCGTTCCGGAGTAGAAACGGGCTTTTCGGGCCATTTAGCGTTCAACGCGTATACCAATCCGATACATCTATTATTTTTCAACCTTGTCTATATATAACCCGTTATAAACCCTAGCCACTCCTTATTTTCATTTTTCTATACGTACATCTCTTTTTCAACTCCTCATTCCAATGGCCGAAAAAAAACCTAATTCCCAAATTCCAAAAATTAATTTCAATTTCAAAAAAAAAAATCGGATCTGCACCCACTTCGAGTCACGCTTTGAGTTTCAGAGGCAAAAACGCTGTATGTACTTTGGGTCAGGAATAAAATGACTCGGGTCGCTCCGGGTCATTTTGGCAAAAACTCCAAGCAAGCACCGGGGATTTGAGGCGGCACACCGAAGTCGAAGCCGAAGTTGACACAGGACCAGAATTTTCCAATTTTCAAATTTACATAACTTTTGCGTACGAGCTCGGATTCACGCACGGTTTATTTTGCTGGGATTGTATCGGAATTCCAGATATTTTGGCGTTGGTGTGGATGGATTTGGAGACTGTCAAATTTTTGGGTTTAAATTGAATTTAGATTCAATTTAAATTCAAAAGGTGAGTGTTTTAACCCACTCACAACTTCTAAGTTATCTTATGTTTGTTAAACTGATTTAATATATGAGTAGAAATTTATTTATGACTGTTTTGCATATTTTATTCATCATCTCAGTTAAATCGTATTTATTTAGTTTAATTGTTAATTAATTTTATTATTGCATACAAATTGACAGTTAAAATTTATTTATTTTGCAATAAACTGCTAGTTAAACAGTTATTTATTTATTTATTTATTTTGATATAAACTATTCGTTGATACCTGATATGTTTTATATGCTCTATTGATGTTTGTTTAAATTGACGATGATTGAAATAAGATTGGTTGATGATTGATATTGGGTGAATGGATGATGGGTTCCATATTATATAAAATGCAAGTTATTATGCATTCTCATTTCATTCAGGATTGCAGTTTGAAATGATATACCACCGCATTTTTATTTTTAAATTGCGGATTGAAATGATAAATATCTGTATCACTTGACCATAGGATAGAAAATTATATGTAGGCACCGCGGTATATATATAAAATTATTTTTGAAATGATTTCTATGGTTTGGATAAGATGCGGTTAAATAAATATTAATTTTGATCTTATATAAAATCTTATTTTATATATACATATATTGTTATATTATTGAATTTAAGCTATGTATTAATTGGTTGAATGGAAATAAATAAGTTGAAAAATGGAGTTTGATCATTTATATTTATGATTAAGTACATGTTTAAGATATTGTGTATATATAAAGTTTTAAATAGTTCAAATCAATTAAGATTGGAAATTTAATTGGAAATTTATTTGGAATTGGGCTTATTTAAAAATTAAACTCCACAAGTTGGTGTAAACTTATTAATCTTGGAAATTTTATAGGTATGATATTTATAACTGGATTTTTATTCAAGATAAATTAAATGAATAATTCTAGTATAAATAAATGGAAGAAAATATTTAGTGTTAATAAATTGGGTTTTATTTTAAATGGTTATGGATCTATTATGTAAACGTTTCAAAACTAAATAATAGGACAATGAATTGTTGAATAGGAATTCCCAACCTTAGTTTTGAAAGTTATTAAATACTCAAAGTTTGAAAATATTGAAATCGAAGTGTTTTTATTGAAACTGAAAGTGAATCTAAAGGTTATGGGTTTAGACTGAATATAAAGTAAATAAAATTGTAAAGGCGTGGAAATTATTTACTTTATAAAGAAATTTTAAATTCAACTATTTTATTTTATATACTGTTGAATATCCAAACCATTTAAGTTTTGAAATTTATGGTTTTAAAACTATAGATTTCGAAGTATTATGTGCAAAGTTAAATTTCAAATATTTGGTTTCGAGGTATTATAAATCTTAAAAGTGGTATGATTTTGGAAAAGAAATATATTTGAAATAAAATGATATCATATTTATTTAGGTTTTAAAAGGAAATGATATCGTATTTATGGGTTTTGAAATGGATAATTATATTCTGGTTTTGAAAGCATAATTATTTTTAAATGACCGCGGTGTTATAATAACGTTTGATTGTTGAAGAGACCGGGATCGAAAGTTGTCATACTCTCTGCCAACTCCGAAAACCACTTTAATAACCGTGTACGCGGTGGAGATTCCAGAATGGAGTAGGTTGGTGGCGGCGTTTCCTTTAAGGTAAATACGTGGACCCGACTCCCATGAGTTGGCATAAAGTGGCTAAAACAGGAGCAATTCTCGGGCCAAGGGGTTAGCGCCCTTTATCGGACCCTCCTCTTCGATACTACTCTGACTTTGGATTGATTCGGTGGCCACCTTTACTTTTGATTTTGGGGGAGTTTGTTCGAGATGGGCGGTGGCTGCGGCTATGCGTTACCACCAGCCCGGATGCGTAATTGGTATATCTACCCCGGCATTGCCTAGTTGTGCCGTGTCACCTACCCTATCGCGCCTTATACGATTTTGGTTTTGTACCATACCTATGGAGTGCCCTCTGATGACGCCCAGTACGGGGGAGATTACGGTACTGTATAGACTATGAGAATATATTATGTGTTAAGGTGGAAAATGTAAAGCCTTAACGCTATTTAAAAGTAAGTTTATTTTACAATTAGACACTATTATAATAGCGAAATATACTACATAGTAAATAGTTTAACGGATCCTTAGGAGATGTAAATCCCGAGCATCTCTTGAGTTACTGCATCCATATTCATTTCTGTTAATTTAACTTACATAAGATCTTCTAGTTCTGACTCGAGTGTTTTGTCTTTTCAATTCGCTCGGGTTAGTCCGAGCGTTTCAGGATTTGTATATTTTTCTGGAGGAAGAAGACGAAGATTTCATTACTATTATTATTATATATTATATGGTTCCACTACACTGTATTCCGCTGCATTAATATTATTGGTATGTGAACTCTGATATTTATTGTATAAGAAGAATCAAATGTTTGTAAGCAGTTTTACGAACTGTATATTTATTATTATTTTTATCCTCCCGCTGTGAGATTCTGCTTTGTTTTATTCTTTCTCGTTTTTCTTATTTACCCCATAACAATCCGCCCTTCCGTATGGTTTGAATTGGCACGTGTGTCGATTTAAAGCGTGCGAAAAGGCGGGATGTTACATCTGGTATCAGTGCTTTGGTTTAGCGATAAACCTTAGCTTTATGGGGTCTGACTCTTTATCAATAGGGTAGAAACACCCTATGGGAGTCGCTGAGTGTATATGTATGAGAGAGCGTATTTGTTAGTGTTATAAAAGGGTTTTAATATTGTGTTAATATGTTCCGTTTTGTATTTATAAATTTCGGTCGATGCATGGGACGCTGTGACATTAATAAGGATTTCTAAACACTTAATAGGACAGACCGACATAATGTTTGTTTTAATATAGGTGAATGAAATAATTTTGCCTATTATATTTTCTATATATAAAATAAAGATTTTTTTATAAATAAGATATATATTTAGTAGCAATATATTGGTTGTTAGGTAATAAAATTTATAAATAATAGATGAAATTAGATGGAAAATAAAATTGGAAATTTAGAACTTAAGTTCCGGGGTTTTGGAAATTCTTTCAATTGATTTTGGAATATAATAATAATACTATTAGAAGTATTTTCTGATATAAATATTTCAATATAATTTGAAAGAATTGTTTAAAAAGAGATTTTGAAAAGAAATAAGTAATGTACTCCCCTCTCTGTCGTTGGAAAATAATTTCGGTGATGAGTGCACGCATCATCGACTTTCATTTTTGAGTTTCGAAGTGGGAAGGCCACTGTGGTAGTTTTACTATAGATTTATTTTGATAAACAAAAGTGAATTTTTAATTTGTTTTAAATATAATTAGATTTATAAGTTGTAAGTATATATATTTACCTATTATTTTTAAAATAATTTGAAATTCAACCCGGTATTTAGTTCTTAAGTTTCCACAATAAATAGTTTCAATTATTCTAGTGAAATGGAATCTAAGTAATTAATAATTGAAACCCTAAATGAAATAAGAGGTTTAATGCTAGGTTATCAATGGTATTAAATGAAATTTAAAATTGTAACCTATGAAATAAAGGATTATTATTGAATAGTAAATTTATTAAAGGAATAAGAGAAACTTGTATGATTTTAATTACATTCTTAAAAATATATATATAACTTACCAAATATTTAAAAGTTGAAATGTTTAATAAGAAAATGTAATGGAAATTATACAAGTAAAAGTATGTAATGAAGGTGTTCAATAAATCGCTTTTATTCATAAGAAGTGATGATATCGGGATAAGTTAAGTTATAATTGAAATTTTACTATTAGTAAATATAATAAAAGGTAAGTATTACAAATAGATGATTATAAACTTAAGTCAAAATGAAATGCTAAGAAATTGAATGGGACATGAATACTATTGATAAATGAATGTAAATAAAAGAGGTCATGCTATAATGAATGAATGAATAATTATAATGAAATAAAAGGAACTGGCATGACCTGAGTTAATGGAACTGAATAATTGTAAGTAATAAGTAAAAATAAATGAAGCAAACATTTAATGAGTAAATGTAAATTTAAAAGATAAATCACTGTATAAATAAAAAGAAAATCAAACAACAAAGGTATGAAAGGAAATTAATAATAAGTTAAGTTGATTGTTGTTTGGATTTGTTGTTGTTTAGTTGATGGTTGTTTGGGCAAGGATACTTTAAAATTGGATTAGGATAAATGAATAATCTATTTAGTTTTATCTAAGACTGTTGAGTAAATGATGCGCTAGTAGTTTATTCTTCATTCCGTACAATTTAAAAGTTCTGAACCCGAACAACTATTTGTTTGTTTGATTGAATGGTTGCTTTGTATTGGTTGTGTATGCTGTTTGTTGAAATTGATGGTTGTTGTATTGATTTGTTGTTAGTAATTGAAACCACTTAAATATTTCACTTTATATAAATTGTTAACCCTTTGGATTTTATAAGTGAAATGCAGGTTATGGAAGCAATTGCTATAGCTTTTGGTTTTATAAATTAAGCGTAAATTGCCCGACAAATAGTTACGTTTCGGATTACGGTTTATAGCGCTATTTTATATATTTTCCCGTGTTGGGATATTATATTTTGGATATTATATGTGATATTTTGATATATTTGATATTATATTTTCTCCCGACCTCACCGTACAAAGGAGACTCTGCCAAAATTTTCCGTAAATTTTGGACTTAGAAAATATTATGAAAATGTTTTCCAAACTTTATTAGTTTGAGTATAAATTTTTTTAATGATTATAAATCATTATATTTTATCTAAATTAATTTTGTAAATTTATTTGTTTATAAATTTAATATTTGATATGATATTGATCTCTTAATTCTTGTTTTCCCTTCTTTTTCCTTTTCGGGGACGAAAAGTATTGAGTGGAGGAGAGTGTAACGAACCGTAATTTTCGTTAATTAAATTTGTCATTTTAATAAGATTTACGTAAATTTATTTTAGAAGAAATAAAGATTTTATGATTAATAATGAAGCGAACGCTGAGAATGAAATGAAACTATGGGAATATAAGGCTAAGTATTTACAGTTGAAACAAAATGACGAATAAATTGAAGTGATGTAAATTGTTATACTAGGCTAAGAGTTGCATATAAGAGAACATGGGTAAGTAGTGAATTTAGTTAATGAATTAATAATATTAAATAGTAAATTGAATTAAATCAATGTCCGGTACAATTTGAAATATTGTTTGGAATGAAAGCTTATAAATTGTAAGCATTTAATTTACAAATGAAATCAGTGTATTAATTTAGTTGTAAGTGAATGTAAATTAATGAAATTATGTAATAATTGATAAATGATGGCATTCATTAATGAAATAAGATTTGTAAGTAATAAAGGAATAATTGAATTAAACATTTACCAATGAAATAGTATATTGATTTATATAGACTTGATAAAAGAGTTGAATTGAATCAATCTATTTGTTGAGACTAATTAATTGGTATGCAAATTATAAATGGGTTTATAGTAAGAAATTATACTACCGTGAATTCGAATTAAGATGAAATTGAAAAATTCAAGTATGTTATGCAAATATATCATATATAGTAGTGGAATAAAAAAAATTAGTGTCATTATAACCTGGTTGGTAAGTAACAAACTTATAACTGAATTCAAAAGAAAATAGGTGACAATGAATATAGATTGTTCATTTATTTGATGTGTTAAATAAATTTTGGTATTCAATCGCAATAAATATAAATAATTAATTGAAACTGTTGTAAGGTTAAATTTTTTTGCATATAATAAATTGGGGGATAGATTTCATTTAAGGTTATTTATTTATTATGTTAATGTAAATTAAAATAATTAGAGGTACGTAAATGATTATTAATACCATGTTTCGAAGTTTTAATTTAGAGGATATTAAGAATTAGGAATTTAATTTTGAATTATTTGCAATACAAATAAAGAAAATGTTACGTTATTGCTAACTGAGGGAATCATTAATTAATGGAATGAAATTTAAATCAGTGGAATTAATGGAGATTAATTTACGTTAGTTATTTAGGATAGTGACTAAATTTGGTAATCCATTTGCAATTAATGATAATAGTGTTGATATAACCTAATAAGTTAAATGTCAATGCAATACCAATTAATGGATTGAATGTGATTATAAAATTGGAATTAGATAAATGCAGTAAATAATTCAGGGCAAATAAATTTATGGAACAAATGTTAAGATCTTAACTAATGGTAATTAATAATTGAAGATAATGTAAATTCCATTTATAATATGACTATGGGTGAATGAAAAGATTGTAAATCAAGATTTGTTTATTTATATGAATAAAAAGAATTAAGGTAATTGAGTTTTTGCAATTGAGTAAAAATTAAACATTTATTTTTAAGTCAATTGAAAATTTAGTTGAACTGAAAAATATTTATGTATGTTAATTTCATCCATTTGGCTATAATGGATTGAATAATAAGAATGAAGATTTAATTCAATGAAATTTTTGGAAACTTAATTGATAATTTCTAAATGTAATAAAAATGAAAATTTGACACTGAAATGGGAAGTTAATCAACTTTAAATTGACCTTTAAATTGTTTAAAACATTGTAATTTGATTGAGACATATAAAGGTAATAAAAATTTTCAAATTTAAGATTTAAAAAAAATGGATTTTGTTAATGAATTTTTAATTTATTTAATTAATATAAAATTAGCCATTTTGGCCACTGACTCGGATTTCGACGAAACTAGTTTCATCGGATCCGTAACGGTGAATTATAATAGTGTTTCAAGTTTCATAACGATTGGACTTGTCGTTTGATCGTACCGACTCGAAACGCCTTGAAATTTATGCAATTTAAATCAATCTAAATCAATTTGGAAAAATTGAATTTAGCATAACTTCTTCATACGATGGAATTTGGACGTGAAACTTTTTTCATCGCGTTTAAAATATTTTTAAAAATATATTTTGATATATGGGTTACCCAATTTCGGTCTGGAGTAGAAACGGGCTTTTCGGGCTATTTAGCATTCAACGCGTATACCAATCCGATCCATCTATTATTTTTCAGCCTTGTCTATATATAACCTGTTATAAACCCTAGCCACTCCTTATTTTCATTTTTCTATACGTACATTTTCTTCTCAACTCCTCATTCCAATGGTAGAAAAAAAACCAAATTCCAAAAAGTAATTTCAATTTCCAAAAAAAAAAATTCGGATCTGCAGCCACTTCGAGTCACGCTTTGAGTTTCAGAGGCAAAAACGTTGTATCTACTTCGGGTCAGGAAGAAAATGACTCGGGTCGCTCCTGGTCGTTTCGGCAAAAACTCCAAGCAAGCACCGGGGATTTGAGGCGGCACATCGAAGTCGAACCAGAAGTTAACACAGGACCAGAATTTTCCAATTTTCAAATTTTCATAACTTTTTCGTACGAGCTCAGATTCACGCGCGATTTATTTTGCTGGGATTGTATCGGAATTCCAGACATTTTGCCATTGGTTTGGACGGATTTGGAGACTGTCAAATTTTTGGGTTTAAATTGAATTTAGATTCAATTTAAATTCAAAAGGGGCGTGTTTTAACCCACTCACAACTTCTAAGTTATCTTATGTTTGTTAAATTGATTTAAGATATGAGTAGAAATTTATTTATGACTGTTTTGCATATTTTATTCATCATTTTAGTTAAATCACATTTATTTAATTTAACCGTTAATTAATTTTATTATTGCAAATAAATTGACGTTTAAAATTTATTTATTTTGCATATAAACTGCTAGTTAAACAGTTATTTATTTATTTATTTATTTTGAATATAAACTGTTCGTTGATACCTGATATGTTTTATATGCTCTATTGATGTTTGTTTAAATTGACGATGATTGAAATAAGATGGTTGATGATTGATATTGGGGAATGGATGATGAGTTCCATATTATATAAACTGCAAGTTATTATGCATTCTCATTTCATTCGGGATTGCGGTTTGAAATGTTATACAACCGCATTTTTATTTTTAAATTGCGGATTGAAATGATAAATATCCGTATCACTTGACCATAGGATAGAAAATTATATACAGGCACCGCGGTATATATATAACATTATTTTTGAAATGATTTCTATGGTTTGGATAGGATGCGGTTAAATAAATATTAATTTTGATCTTGTATAAAATCTTATTTTATATATACATATATTGTTAAATTATTGAATTTAAGCTATGTATGAATTGGTTGAATGGAAATAAATAAGTTGAAAAATGGAGTTTGATAATTTATATTTATGATTAAGTATAGGTTTAAGATATTGTGTATATATAGAGTTTTAAATAGTTCAAATCAATTAAGATTGGAAATTTAATTGGAAACTTATTTGGAATTGGGCCTATTTAAAAATTAAACTCCACAAGTTGGTGTAAACTTATTAATCTTGGAAATTTTAAAGGTATGATATTTATAACTGGATTTTTATTCAAGGTAAATTAAACGAATAATTCTAGTATAAATAAATGGAAGAAAATATTTAGTGTTAATAAATTGGGTTTTATTTTAAATGGTTATGGATCTATTATGTAAACGTTTCAAAATTAAATAATAGGACAATGAATTGTTGAATAGAAATTCCCAACCTTAGTTTTGAAAGTTATTAAATACTCAAAGTTTGAAAATATTGAAATCGAAGTGTTTTTATTCAAACTGAAAGTGAATCTAAAGTTATGGGTTTAGGCTGAGTATAAAGTAAATAAAATTGTAAAGGCGTGGAAATTATTTACTTTATAAAGAAATTTTAAATTCAACTGTTTTATTTTATATACTGTTGAATATCCAAACCATTTAAGTTTTGAAAGTTATGGTTTTAAAACTATGGATTTCGAAGTATTATGTGGAAAGTTAAATTTCAAATATTTGGTTTTAAGGTATTATAAATCTTAAAAGTGGCATGATTTTGGAAAAGAAATATATTTGAAATAAAATGATATCATATTTATTTGGGTTTTAAAAGGAAATGATATCGTATTTATGGGTTTTGAAATGGATAATTATATTCTGGTTTTGAAAGCATAATTATTTTTAACTGACCGCGGTGTTATAATAACGTTTGGTTGTTGAAGAGATCGGGATCGGAAGTTGTCATACTCTCTACCAACTTCGAAAACCATTTTAACAACCGTGTATGCGGTGGAGATTCCAGAATGTAGTAGGTTGGTGGCGGCGTTTCCTTTAAGGTAAATACGTAGACCCGACTTCCGTGAGTTGGCATAAAGTGGATAAAACAGGAGCGATTCTCGGGCCAAGGGGGTTAGCGCCCTTTATCAGACACTCCTCTTCGATACTACTCTGACTTTGGATTGATTCGGTGGCCACCTTCACTTTTGATTTTAGGGGGAGTTTGTTCGAGGTGGGCGGTAGCTGCGGCTATGCGTTACCACTAGCCCGGATGCGTAATTGGTATATCTACCCTGGCATTGCTTAGTTGTGCCGTGTCACCTACCCTATCGCGCCTTATACGATTTTGGTTTTGTACTATACCTATGGAGTACCCTTTGACGACGCCCAGTACGGGGAAGATTACGGTACTGTATAGACTATGGGAATATATTATGTGTTAAGGTGGAAAATGTAAAGCCTTAACGCTATTTAAAAGTAAGTTTATTTTACAATTAGACACTATTATAATAGCGAAATATACTAAATAGTAAATAGTTTAACGGATCCTTAGGAGATGTAAATCCCGAGCATCTCTTGAGTTACTGCACTCATATTCATTTCTGTTAATTTAACTTACATATGATCTTTTAGTTCTGACTCGAGTGTTTTGTCTTTTGAATTCGCTCGGGTCAGTCCGAGCGTTTCAGGATTTGAAGATTTTTCTGGAGGAAGAAGACTAAGATTTCATTACTATTATTATTATATATTATTTGGTTCCACTACACTGTATTCCGCTGCATTAATATTATTGGTATGTGAACTCTGATATTTATTGTATAAAGAAGAATCAAATATTTATAAACAGTTTTATGAACTGTACATTTATTATTATATTTTATCCTTCCGTTGTGAGATTCTGTTTTGTTTTATTCTTTCTCTTTTTTCTTATTTACCCCATAACAATCCACCATTCCGTATGGTTTGAATTGGCACGTGTGTCGATTTAAAGCGTGCGAAAAGGCGGGACGTTACAGTCGTATCATTATTCGGAATGGGTTTTATGACACAAAGTCCTCTCTCGGCTTAACCGAATAATGAGCGCTTATTTTGAAAACAAATTCAAGTGCCGTTTTAAAGGCCAATATTGATAGTCGGTTATTTAACTATCAATCAACATTCACAACAACAATCAAGCCTCAATAATTCCAAAAATTGTTTATACTGATAGTCGGTTTTTAAACTATCAAACAACATTCGCAACAACAATCAAATTTAAATAATTTTCCCCAAATTATAAATTTTCAAAATATCTTCGCATGATATATTTTCACACTTCAACCTTTTGAAAACAAATTCAAATCACTTTCCTCACATGGAATAAATTTTCAAATATTGTTTATTTCCACTGAAAAATTTTCCGAGTCCGAATACTTCAAAATAATTTAAATCACTTATCCAAAAATATATGCTTGGAAACATTTAAAATAAAACTATTTTAAAACACTTTATTTAAAACATTAGTTATGAAATTTTATACCAATGTCTCATGTAAAACTCAAGTCCAAATAATTTTGAAAATAAAATTATGAGATAAAGTGTAATTATTAAAATAACCATTTTCTAAATCAAATACCAATTCAATCTTTAAAATAACCACTTCTATAATCAACTAAATAATATTCACTTTAAAGATTTAAAAACAATTTTCGAAAATAATTTCTCCAACAATATTCTTTTTAAAACCAATTCTAAAACTTTTAATTTATATTTTAAAAGCTACTTTGAAAACATACTCGGCTTTCCAGGGAAAATACACTTTCCATTTCAAAATAGTCCATTTAAATCAATTAATAAATCCTTCTTGATTTATTTTAAATTTACGTTCCAAACTCGTAAATTTCTTTTCCACACTTTTAAAATAAATCAATATTTATTTTTAAAAAAAAATATCCCCTTCCATTATAAATTCCCATTGTGAATTTAAATTCCAAATATCCACTGACATACAATTTTCAAATCATTTTCCAAATATTCACATTCAAACACCAAATCGAATTCCAAATTGATTTCCAAATTCTTTCAAACACCAAATCAAATTCCAAATTGATTTCCCAAAAAAAATTCAAACATGAAATCAATTTCTAAATTTATTTTCAAAAATTTATTTCAAACACCAAATCAAATTCTAAATTGATTTTCCAAAAATTTAATTTCAAACACCAAATCAATTTCCAAATTGATTTTCAAAAATTTATTTAATTTAATATTATTCCTTTATTTATCCTAATTTATTTTAAAAATCATTAATCCAATATTCACACCTTCATTTAGATTTTAAAATTTGAATTTTAAAATAAATTCTTTAACTATTAAACAATACTGCAAGGTCCACTTATTTTCATTTATTAAAATCTTTTTCCTATACTCAGAATTTATTCGATAGGGTTTCAAAAATCAATATTCACCCTTTTAAAATTCCTTCTTTCAAATTTATTCAATTCTCTAAAATGAATTTATTTAAAATTTTCTACTTTATTTTTCAAAAATCCGATTTTATATTTCTGGTATACTACGATACCATAAATATATTCGGTTAAACTATAGCCTTCAATAAATTTCAATCGCAAATATAATCACTCACAGATTTTTAATTAATCACATCACAACATGTAAAATAAATATAACACTTTGAGGAATCCAGTTGGATCCCTCCAACTTGTTTCCTTGCATCCACAGAAGTTAGCACAACAATTTAAAATACCAATTCCACTTCGAGGAGAAATATCGTGGTATATGGGTTTATATAATATCCTCTACTATTATGCAGCGCATAGGGTCTCATCAGCTATATTATGCGGAAAATCAACCACTCCAATACACACACACACACACACACACACACACACACACACACACACAGAGACACTACTATATCTAACATCACCAATAGACAAATTATCAAATTCATCCAAGCATATTTAGAATTTAAATTAAACAAGCAAACAATTTTGAGTGAGAAGATCTCACCTTTGATTTGAATTTGCAGTCCATTCCAACTCATTTCCATTCCAGCTTGTTTCTTCACAGTTTTAGACCTTGTATAAATATTTATACGGTTTTATTGATATTCGAAATAAATCGAACAATTAATTTATTTAATTTAATCTAAAAAAATTTGATTTTAAACAAATGATCAAATTTTAAACTAGTTCTCTTTTTAATAAATTATCTTTAGTAACTAAAATAAAATTAAATGAGTTAGTTAAACAAACTAATCACCTTAATACCTATTATTTTAAAAGTAAACAAATAAATTGAAAATATGTATATTTTTCCTTGAAGATACGTATCCATTTGAAAAATAGTCTAATATAGATTCCAAAATCTATAAAATAATCTCTATTACCATTTAAAATTATATATATATATTATTTTAAATCTTATATATATTATTTTCTGTTTACTGTTTAAAAATAGATATGTGAGTGTGTGTGTGTGTAGTCTCTAAACTGGAAATTTTTTTATCAAAATTTAACTTACAGCAAGATCAAGGATAGAGCTATATTTTTTTTTTCAAATCTTTATATATGTACTAAACTAAAATAGAGATGTTTATACATTACTACAACACATTTATCTTCTGATCTATATCTATATATTTTCTCTGTTTACAAACATTTTATCATTTTTAAATTTAAAACAGAATTTTACACCTACTGCTATCATCGCAATGACCACCAACATCGCTGCCACGAGACTGCGCTTCGCCTTGGTCATCACCGCGACTACGATCCCCAACTTTTCCTACGCGGCCTTGGTTTGCGAGCCCCTCAACTGATGTCGACGTCGCTTCCATGCCTCTCCTCAAATCGACGTCTCGAATACACGGCCCTTCCACTACGTCGACTTCACAACGATGCCTCCCCCTCCACACGCAAACGCATGCTCTATACCTCGCTGAAAAACCCCTCCTGCTTTCATCAAGTTGCGAACCCCCATGGCTTTTCCGATTCGATCGATTTCATTCGAGCCATGTTCGATTTTTTTTAAATCGAATGAAAGAATAAACGAATGTGGAAGCGCGATTTCATTTTCAGATAAATTAAAGAAGAGGAATTTCATGAATTTAATCTGGAAAGGAGCGGCCATTAACATAAATTTGAATTGATTTTTGAAACGAAGAAGGGTTTTCGGCTTCTTTTTATTTTATATTATTTTATTTTTCGTTTGAAACAATAAAACGTACGTGTCTAAAAAAATATGACACGTGCTTTCAAATTCTTTACACGTGTTGCAAGGCTTGCAATAGTATTTTGATATATATTAACATTATTTATATTTAAAAATTTTAAATTCAAATTCAAATCGTCTAGAAATTGCAACTCAAAATTTTGAAATCCTATCGAGGCGTGCCACCAGGCGTTTATAATGTTAAATCCATATTCCGTACGCAATGGAAAAGGTTTCGAGTCCAAATCGATCGTATGGAGAAGATGGCTTTTTGAACCGAGTTATTAAATTAAATTTTCGATATAAATTCAGGCGTTTGTCTATCTTACGATCAAATGAACACTCTACACACTACGGAAATTGAAATCTGATAAGAATACAATATTACGGACCAATGGAACTGGTTTCGTCGAATTCCGAGACTGTGCCCCGAAAGGCTATTTTTAAATATCAATTTTAACGATAAATTTTCAAAACCGATCAAAGCACTTTAAAATTCAATTTTAAAAGTTCTTCCACTTTTAGTATTTTCAATATGTTTTCTAAGTCTTTAAATTATTTTTAACAAGCTCAAAATTCCCAATTCAGTAATTCATTCAATTTCCAATTATTAAATTCAATTATTCAAATTGCCAAATAAACAAATATTTTTGAAATTCAAGTTGAATTAACTTTCAAATATTTAAAATCAATTAATATTTCAATTTCAAATGTTCAGAATTTCTGGATAGTCACATTCTCCCCCCTTAAAAGAATTTCGTCTCGAAATTACTTGTTAAGAAGAATGATCCATAACCCGTTTACTATTTACCCAAAACCAAACAGTTTTATCAACTTGTCAAAACAAACCTTTCTTTCTTTTTTATTAAAGACACTATTTTTCTTACTAACTTTCCAAACTCTCTTCCATAGTTTTCAAACAATGTTATTTTCCTCAACAAGTCAAATTTAAATTTAAATTCAAATTTTAAATTATCTAGATTTCTCAAAAAAATTCTAACTTTCTAAATTTTTGAAAAATTTCGCCAGCGTCTCTTTTGCGCGGCTAGCTCTGTATGACTACAAAATGCCACAACGAGCCTCTAAATTTCAAAAGAAAAGAAAACGTCAAATGTCTAGACTAGAAAATCATCAAATTTCATACTGAAATTCAAATACATACCTTTTTGTCGAGCAATTCAAAATTTATCTTAAAAATCAAAATCCCAATTCCCTTTGCCTTTAACACACCTGTATATCCTACTAGCAATAATGCCCAATTACAACATTCAAAATCATTTCACATATTTCTTTACAAAAGTTTCAATATCCATTTCTTTCAAACCCGTGTGATATACACATATCATCCATACGCAATATCAAATTCGATCTCTCACTCGATCACATAATTTCACTTCTGAACTAGTATCGTCCACTCGACTCTCTAGTGCGGACTCAGATCTAGTTTCTTGATCAGAAACCGTCATTCTGCTTACATAGTCGTAAACTTGATAGAGAATTTCCATAATCAACCAACTAGGTTCGCCGTAGAAAATCGGGTGGAAAATTTCCAACTCGGATCGATATAATTACCTCAAAATTTTGTGCTCGAATTCTAGATCGAATCGCTATGCGAATAAAACAATATACGTACA
This sequence comes from Allium cepa, assembly GCA_030765085.1. Classification (NCBI taxonomy): domain Eukaryota; kingdom Viridiplantae; phylum Streptophyta; class Magnoliopsida; order Asparagales; family Amaryllidaceae; genus Allium; species Allium cepa. Next base: position 271,970,078 of record CM060944.1, read on the forward strand.
TCTTACGTATTTATTTCTAATTGATTATTAGTTATATCAATTTTCTTTCCTTTTATTCACATTGATTTTTATCACAATCACCATTTCGCAACTTCCGGTTAAATCTTTATTCAATTATTAACTTACTACATTATCCAATACCAAATTTTACTTAAGAAGTTTGCCATTTATTTCTTAAGTTCGGTATAAATATTTTATATACTTTTATATTTATTTTCAATTTACCACTTTGGTTTATATCTACTTATATTTAAACTAGATCTCCAATTCCATATGAATTCAATTTACCATTCATTTATAATTATTGAATTCAATTCATTTCAAATCATATTTAATTTTTCATTTCTTCTATTAGTTTTACTTACTAATTTTATTTCAACGCTTGCTTCATTTCGTCCATCTTGACAAATTTTACATATCACACAATTCAAATTTAACTCCAATATCCAGTTTCCAATTTCATTCACTTAGAAATGTAAACCAATTTGTTTATTTACAAATTTATTCCACACTTAGTAAATCCTATTACAATAGCTATTCATTAAGCTTATTTACTTTTAGTTTACTTGATTTAGTTACACTTTAATTTAATTCAAAATTTCAACTTCTATAAGTTTACCCGACTTATTTCCATTCCATAACCATTTAAATAAGATTCTAGAGTTTTTAAACAATTTCTTAATATTTCAAAATCATTTTGAAATCAATTATATCCAAAACCCTTTGCATTTTCAAATCAAACCCAACATTTGCAAACAATTTCAATCTAAATATTTTGGCAGCAATTCCTCTCTTGGAAACTCGAAAATGAACATCGATGATGTTGCAGCCATCACCGAAGTTATTTCCCAACGACCGAAAAGAGTTTAGTGCCTTTATCCCTTCAAAAATATTTTCCAAATATTTTTAAGTTCCAAATTTTACCAGATTCCAAATCCAAATCAAAAAATATTTTCGAAATAATTTCACCATTATTTTTCGAAAACCTTTGAAAACCATTTTCAAACTCAAAAGGGAGTTAGATTTCCCAAATCCCAAAATTTCAAATCCTTTTTAATTTATTTTCAAATATTCCTCTGGACTTCTATTTCAAATTGTAAATTACATTTACAAATCTTATTTGTATATGAATTTTGTTTTCTTAGCTTTTTGTTTCAATTTCTTATTCAATAATCAATGATCATAATTTAATATTATCACTTCCTAACAAACAAGCAATCATATATAATTATAATATTTTATGGAAAATTATTTCATTTATCTTATTTTAAAACAATACTATGTCGGTTTATCTTGTATAAGAGTTTAGAAACCCCTATCGATACAGTTGGCCAAACTGCACCAACCAGAATCTATAAACAATCAACCGATAAGTCAACACAATATAAAACAATTTTTTAAATTCACTAACAAATACACGCTTATATCTATTATTACACTCAAACTCATTCTAGAGTACTACTGACTCTATCTCTAATGAGTAATCCCCACCAGACCCAAGGTTGTCACTTAACCAATTGCTCTGATACCACATTTAACAACCCAATTTTTCGAATTTCGAAAGTCGACATCAATACGTCCACTGTATTAAATGACAAACAAGCGAATGTCGGAAAACCGAAACATTAGGGTTAAAGAAGAAGAAGATAGAAGAAGAAATAGAAAACTATATCAGAATCTCACATTCGTAGTAGAACAATATATAATAGATAAATAAATAATCTTTAAACAAAGAACTATATCTGTTTATATATTACAACATCAGAGTCATATACAACACAACAGTGGAAAAGAAATAACATATATTAGTGATAAGCCTCGCCATCCAGCTTGCCTCCTGATCTCCACAGCATACTTTTCTGACTTCGCTCCAGAACAACTGCTTACCTAACTCTAGGCTACCCATGTGGAAAATTATGGGCACCAAGAGTTTAGAAAAGGAATAATAAACTCCAGGTCAGTCATGAGTCTGGTGTGAGATCTTAAAACAGTTATTTGCACAAAGGAAATAAAAAGAAATCCGTTATGCTTTTGAAAAATGAAACTACCATAAGGCCTCCCCGCACAAACACAATGCAAGCGCACAACTGGAGGAGATTTCCCCTTATGATAATCAAACATGCTTGATACGCAAAATCCGCTTAATATTATTATTAGTGCATAGTGTGGAAAACATTTCGAAAGTATAATATAAATCTTAGCCAGCATAGGTACCATTATATTATGCCTGCTATAGCTACCACCTGAGGTGGCAGGTTATACAACTGCAATCGTGAAGGGCTCATATTGTTTTGTTTGGATTTTCAACAAATGGTCACGCTAAGGAAATTCCTTCACCAAATGGGTAAGCCTCTGGAGGGACGCCCCGAGAACCTAACCGGATCTCTGCCAACACAAGGCCGGGTTACCTCTGTAACTAGGTAACTAACTATCATGAGTATGCCACCCCAGTCTAGACCGACCTTTATCCGAGGTGCCTCTCAACCAACAACCACTAAGTAAATAATCTGGGCTCCATACCAGAATACCACTTTTAATCCACACAAGTTAAATATCTGGACTCCATACCAGATACCACTTTTTGTCCAGAAGGAAATGTACATACCCTGAGGGGCACGACCCCCATAACCTTGTTGCATCCTTCCTATTTCGACCATTTCCGGGGTGTGAGGTCCGACGAAGTCTCGTCCACAAAGCTACGATTTTCACAAAAGCCATGCTTCGATCAACAAATGATCAACAACGCTTAGCATGCCACATTACCAAATTGGGAATATATCACTAGTAATAGTCAACTACATAACCTCTGCGCTCGTACATCTCAGAGAAGAGTGTTAAGCCAAGAGAATAAATTCTCTGCCACCAAGAGAAATGTATTTGATAGAAACCAGCTTTATATCTCAAAGTTTAATGTCAGACACACATCCATACAAGTCCGTTCTGGGTTCGAACGGACTTGAAGGCACTTCCTACAATTAAGGAGACAAGCCCTTGCAAATCTAGATATTCACTAATCACGTCCGAACTCCCCATCACAAAGGGTGATATAATCTCTATGTCGGAGCAACTCGGTGCAGAGATATTCGACAGGTAATCCTTTCGTTTTCGAAAATACCCGGTCTACAAAACGATCTTCAAATGCAATTCCATTTCGTTGTATCAATATTCGGAATGGGTTTAATGACACAAAGTCCTCTCACGGCTTAACCAAATAATTAGCGCTTATTTTGAAAACAAATTCAAGTGTCATTTCGAAGGTCAATATTGATCGTTGGTTATTTAACTATCAAATGACATTCGCAACAACAATCAAGCCTCAATAATTCCAAAAAAAAATATACTGATAGTCGGTTATTCAACTATCAAACAACATTTGCAACAACAATCAAATTTATATAATTTTCCCCAAATTATAAATTTTCAAAATATCTTCGCAAGATATATTTTCACACTTCAACCTTTTGAAAACAAATTTCAAATTACTTTCCTTACATGGAATAAATTTTCAAATATTGTTTATTTCCACTGAAAAATTTGTCGAGTACGAATACTTCAAAATAATTTAAATCACTTATCCAAAAATATATGTTTGGAAACATTTAAAATAAAAATTATTTTAAAACACTTTATTTAAAACATTATTTATGAAATTTTATATCAATATTTCATATAAAACTCAATTCCTAATAATTTTAAAAATAAGTTATTAGATAAAGTACAATTATTAAAATAACCATTTTCTAAATCAAATACCAATTCAATCTTTAAAATAACCACTTCTATAATCAACTTAGTAATATTCACTTTAAAGATTTAAAAACAAATTTCGAAAATAATTTCTCCAACAATATTCTTTTTAAAACCAATTCTAGAACCTTTAATTTATATTTAAAATGCTACTTTGAAAACATACTCGGCTTTCCAAGGAAAATACACTTTCCATTTCAAAATAGTCATTTAAATCAATTAATAAATCCTTCTTGATCACGTTCCAAACTCATAAATTTCTTTCCCACACTTTTAAAATAAACCAATATTTATTTTTAAAACAAATATCCCATTCCTTTACAAATTCCCATTGTGAATTTAAATTCCAAATATCCATTGATATACAATTTTCAAATCGTTTTCCAAATATTCACATTCAAACACCTAGTCAAATTCCAAATTTATTTCAAACACCAAATCAAATTCCAAATTTATTTCAAACACCAAATCAAATTCCAAATTGATTTCCCAAAAAGTTATTTTCAAACACCAAACCAATTTCCAAATTGATTTTAAAAAATTCATTTCAAACACCAAATCAAATTCCAAATCGATTCCTAAAAACTTATTTTCAAACACCAAATCAATTTCCAAATAGATTTTCAAAAATTTATTTCATTTAATATTATTCCTTTATTTATCCAAATTTATTTTAAAAATCATTAATCCAATATTCACACCTTCATTTTGATTTTAAAATCTGAATTTTAAAATAAATTCTTTAACTTTTAAACAATACTAGTTAAGGTCTATTTATTTTCATTTATTAAACTCTTTTTCCTATACTTAGAATTTATTCGATAGGATTTCAAAAATCAATCTTCACCTTTTAAAATTCCTTCTTTCAAATTTATTCAATTCTCTAAAATGAATTTATCTAAAACTTTCTACTTTAATTTCCAAAAATCCAATTTTATATTTCTGGTATTCTACGATACCAAAAATATATTCGGCTAAACTATAGCCTTCAATAAATTTCAATCACAAATATGATTATTCGCAGATTTTCAATTAATCACATCACAACATGTAAAATAAATACAACAATTTAAGGAATCCATTTGGATCTCTCCAACCTGTTTCCCTGCATCCATAGATGTTAGCACAACAATTTAAAATACCAATTCAACTTCGAGGTAGAATATCGTGCTATATGGGTTTATATAATATCCACCGCTATTATGCGACGCATGGGGTCTTATCCGCTATATAATGCGGGAAATCAATCACTCCAATATATATATACACACACTACTATATCTAACATCTCTAATAGATAGATTATCAAATTCATCCAAGCACATCCAGAATTTAAATTAAACAAGCAAACAATTTTGAGTGAGAAGATCTCAACTTTGATTTTAATTAGCAGTCCATTCCAACTCTTTTCCATTCCGGCTTATTTCTTTACAGTTTTAGACCTTGTATAAATATTTATACGATTTTATTAATATTCAAAATAAATCGAACAATTAACTTATTTAATTTAATCTAAAAGAATTTGATTTTAAACAAATGATTAAATTTTAAACTAATTCTCTTTTTAATAAATTATCTTTAGTAAATAAAATAAAATAAAATGAGTTAATTAAACAAGTTAATCACCTTAATACCTATTATTTTAAAAATTAAATGAATAAATTTAAAATATGTATATTTATTTTTGAAGATACATATCCATTTGAAAAATAGTCTATATAGATTCCAAAATCTATAAAATAATCTCTATTATCATTTAAAGTTTAAAGATTATATATATATATACACACACTCACATATCTATTTTTAAACAGTGAACAGAAAACAATATATATATAATTATTATTTTAAATCTTATATATATATATATATAAATATTATTTTCTGTTCACTGTTTAAAAATAGATATGTGAGTGTGTGCGTGTGTCTATATAAAATCTTTAAACTGAAAAAAAATTATCAAAATTTAACTTATAGAAAAATCAAGGATAGAGCTCTATTTTTATTTTCAAATCTTTATATATGTATTAAACTAAAATAGAGATGTTTATACTTTACTACAACACATTTATCTTCTGATCTATATCTATATATTTTCTCTGTTTATAAACATTTTATTATTTTTAAATAAAAACAGAATTTTATACCTACTACTACCATCGCAATGACCACCAACGTCGCTGCAACGAGAATGCCCTTTGCCTTGGTCATCACCGCGACCACGATCCCAACTTTGCCTACACGGCCTTCGTTCGCTAGCCCCTCAACTGATGTCGACGTCACCCCCATGCCTCTCCTCAAATCGACATCTAGAATACACGGCCCTTCCACTGCGTCGACTTTGCCATAACGCCTTCCCTTCCACACGCAAACTCTCTGCCTTACTGACGAACCCCTCCATCTTTCATCAAGTTATGAGCCCCCATGGCTTTTCCAATTCAATCGATTTCGTTCGAGCCCTGTTCGATTTTGTTTTTAAATCGAACGAAAGAATAAACGAATGTGGAAGCGCGATTTGATTTTCAGATAAATTGAAGAAGAGGAATTTCATGAATTTAATCTGGAAAGGAGCGGCCATTAATATAAATTTGAATTGATTTTTGGAACGAAGAAGGGTTTTCGGTTTCTTTTTATTTTATTTTATATTTTTTTCGTTTGAAAGAAGAAAACGTACGCGTGTAAAAAAATATTACACGTGCTTTCAAATTCTCTACACATGTTGCAAGGCTTGCAATAGTATTTTGAAATATATTAATATTATTTATATTTAAAAAAACTAAATTCAAATTCAAATCATCTAGAAATTGCAACTCGAAATTTTGAACTCCTATCGAGACGTGCCGCAAGGCGTTCATAATGTTAAATCCCTATTCCGAACGCAAGGGAAAAGGTTTCGAGTCCAAATTCGATCGTATGGAGAAGATAGCTTTTTGAACCCAGTTATTAAATTAAATTTTCAATATAAATTCAGCGCGTTTATCTATCGTACGATCAAACCAACACTCCAAACACTACGGAAATTGAAATCCGATAATAATACAATATTATAGATTGAATGGAACTAGTTTCATCGAATTCCGAGACTGTGCCTCGGAAGGCTATTTTTAAATATCAATCTAAATGATGAATTTTCAAAACTGATCAAAGCACTTTCAAATTCAATTTTAAAAGTTCTAGTACTTGTAGTATTTTGAATTTTCTAAGTCTTTAAATTATTTTTAACAAGCTCAAAATTCCCAATTCAGCAATTCATTCAATTTCCAATTATTAAATTCAATTATTTAAATTGCTTGATAAACAGATATTTTTGAAATTCAAGTTGAATTAACTTTCAAATATTTAAAATCAATTAAATATTTTTCAAATAGTCAAAATTTTCGAATCGTCACAATTATTTTTTAGTGTTTTGTTTTGGGCCGGCTTCTATAATATTTGGGCTTTAATTTTAAAATTAGGGTTTTTATTTTTAATTGTATTTTAAATTGTAATATTTCTTTTAAACTTTTGAAATTGTCTAGTCTTGTGACTAGGGGACGAACTATGCTGGTGTAGTTCGAGAATTCGCAACTCAGTGGCTGAGTTGTGGCAAGGTTTTGAGCGTAGAGTTAGGTTAGTCGATAGAAGGCATCGTGAGTTTATGTGTGTAAGTATCTGACTACTTAATTTCTAGTAGAAACCAATGGGGCAGCACGTAGGCAAGGTTTTGCCAAAGCTGGGTAAATCTGTGTTGTTCTATTTCTGCATTTATTATTCTGCTATTATCTGTCCTGCTATTATTCTACCGTGATCAGTGCTGCGATTATTTATATGCTTCCATAATAAATTTTTATAATTAATAATATCACCCTATTCACCCCCCCTCTAGGATGAAATTGATCCTACAAGTAGTATCAGAGCAAGGAACAAAAGCCATTTTTGATTTGAAAATTTGATTTTTCAAAGACCAACTTTGTTTTACAAATTTGAATTTTGAAAAATGGCTTCTTTAAATAATGCTTTTGCTGAGGGTCAGTTCAATATTATTCCTTCTATTTATGATGGAATAGATTTTCTGAACTGGAAATTAAAAATGAAATTTTATTTAAATATGTTAATATTAAATGTTGGGATATTATTGAAACTGTGTATGATATAATAAATGAGAAAATTATTTTGATTAATGCTCTTGCTATGCATATACTATATTCTCATATTAATCAAGATAATTTTAACTTTATCTCTCACTGTGAAAATGTACAGGAAATTTGGAATACTCTTGATGCAATATACGGTGTAAAAGTCAACAGTGATGAGAAATTCCTCACAGAAACGTGCTTAATAGGATTGGTAAAAGGCAGTAGTTATGAGGATGATGATGATGGAGCAGCTGAGCTGGCGATGAAGAGATTCAAAAAGAGGAACCGCAAATACGAAATCCAGCTCCAAATCAACAATTGAAATGCAGAATAGTCAAAGCACTAAACAACCCAAAAGAACGGGATATCATCTGTCACAAGTGCAACAAACTCGTTCACATCAAGCCAAATTGTCTTCGAATTCAACTCGACCAAGAAAAGAAATCAAAAGGAAGAAGTTTTGCAGCCACGTGGAATAAAAGTGACGATGATTATAAAAGTACTATAAATGAGAGCGAGAAAGGAGATCTGTGCCTTCGAAGTGATATAACTAATAGCGATGATGATGAGCCAAGCGAGGAATCAAAACTTATTCACTTAGAATTACTTATATATTTCCACAAAAGAAATGGTTGTTTTGAACGACTTAGGGAGAACTGCGCTAAACTTGAATCACGAAAAGATACTTTAATAGATTTAAAAAACAGCTTGATCAATTAGTTAAAAACTATCAAAGTAAGATCCCTGAGTGTGATAAGTGTTCATCACTCGAAGAAGAGATTAAAAAATCAGAAATTAAAATTAAATCGCTTGAAAATGAAATTCTACTTTGGAAAGAGAGTGAAAATACTAGGTGAGAGAATTCCATTAAAAAGTGCACACAATTATTGAACGAAAAATGAATCACTAAAAACACAAGTCCAATAACTGTCAACGACTTTAAGGAAAATTTCCAAAGGAGAAAGATCATTGAATATACTATTAAGAAAACAAACTATTAACACTGTTAGACAAGGACTTGGGTATAATCAATTTGAACGTGTTAAAAGTGAAATTAATCAAGTCAAAACCGAGTGCACAAATTATAGAAAATTGGAAATAATCAAAATATTTGCTGTTATAGACCCAAAAATATCAAAACCATTCCAATTTGGTTTCCAAAACGCACAAATATAAAATCTCTGAAAGTCAAACAAATCTGGGTGTCAAAAGGAACATATATAAATAGTTTTGGGTCCACACAGACATATTTTTCAGAATCATTTGCCACTAACAACCATGGACCTATAAAAACATATATGTCACAAAAATCTTTTATCATGTAGGTAAGGTGGCAGGCTAAGGAACTACAATAGTGTTACCTGGATTCTGGCTGTTCCAGACACACAATAGGTGACAAATCAAAGTTCCTTAGCCTAGTACAAAGGTGATAGAATCACAGTAGACAACAAATGAAAAATCATCGTAAAGGTAAAATAGGTAACAATATGTTACCTTGAACATGTTATTAAATGTGATAATCTACACTATAATCTGACTTTAAATCAGCCAGTCATTGATGAAGAAATGAATGTTGATGATTAATCTGACTTATTCAAAAATTTTAATAAATCATCTTTGAACTATTTGTATGGACAATTGATGATGTTTTAATGATTGATGATTACTCTTAATAAACGTGGATATATTGGTTACACTATGGTCACTATATGTAAACTTGCACGGCTTCAATTCAATGTCATTTAAAAGCTGTTAAAAATGATTTTGAGATATTTCGTTGCACACTTCATGACCTGGTCTATGACATCAATCTAATAATAATCTTGAGTGAAAGAGAAATTCAAATGGAGATTTCACCGGTAATCTAGTTGATAGAAAAATTACTAGTGGAACGTAATTTATGTTGGCATTCATTAGCTGCATCGCATTTTCAAAGAAAATATCTGCATATTTTTCATTTCAAATAATTTTCAAATAGCAGACATTTTTCTCATAAAACCCTTTCTAGAAAATCATTTTTTTGACCTTGTTTCGGATTAGGCATTTTAAAAAAATTGATAATTATTTTTTAAATTTGATTTTAAATGACTACATTAACTAATCTGACTCCCTACTGATAACCGAAAAGATAAATAGTGATTTAAAAAGTGATGAGTGTTGATATTGATCATATATTATAACTTGAGACAGTATGCTTAGTAAATTTCTTTAGAATAAACAAGAGTTACAAAAAATTTGCTTGGTAAAAATTCCATGATCATTTCTAATTCTATCATATTTCTATCGACCATCACTCATTAAAATCCAATATAATATGTCAATATATGGTATTTTGAATGGAAATCATTCGTTTTTCATTTCATTATTTTTTTAACAAATAAAAACATCAAAAGTATTCAATCTCATTTAAAAGCCCTCTGCAGTTATGGATGCGTGAATTACTTGGAATTTTATGCGCTTCCATGCTCATTTAAAGTCCTCATGGTTATGCATATATGGAATGCATATTAAAATTGATTAATTAAATAGAAAGTTGATTCTGATCCCATTTAAAAGTCCTCACGGTTATGCGTGGTTAGAAGATACTTGAATTCATATAATTTAAAAAAAATGGAATACTACTAATCTCATTTAAAATTCCTAAAGATTATGCATGGTTAGTAGATATTCAAATTCCTGAAATAAATATACCAGAAATAGACACAACTACATGGTTTTATATGATGACACCATCCCTATTATTCTAAAGTGGAATATGCGTCAAACAGAATATTTATGATTTTTGTTTGATTTTTTATTGAAATTTAATATTTATACTCAATTGATTATTAATGTTTTATTAATACTTATCACTTTATCTCTATTTTTCTAACACTATTACTCTTTTGCTGATAATAAAATAGGGAGAGAAAGGTTAATATTTTAGCGAATAAATGTCAAATATTTCCTATATGCATCTAGGCTCATTTGCATACTTTTATTCATGCATATATGAAGGGGGGCTTTGTTGTAGAGAGGGAGCATTCAAATAGGAGGAGAAAATTGAATGATCAAATGCATCTAATATATTCAAAATCTTAAATATATGTTTATTATCATCAAAAGGGGGAGATTGTTAAATATGCAAGTATATGATTTTTGTTTGATGATAATAAACATATATATATTCATTTAAATGTATTTGTTAATGTACTATTTTATTTTTCACATAATTAAATAAATATTTTCTGAATAAAATAAATAACACAGTATTAAAATTCAAACAGATATTTCATTCAAACAAATATTTATTACAATTTTGAATAGTACAAATTTGAACTCTCACTATATGTGTACAATTTTGATTACATTACAATTATCATTTACATCAGCACCTCACTACATATCACTCGTTCACTCAAAATTGATCTTCAACTTCATTCCAATTTGAATCCAGCATCTGAGTAATCTGCAAAATAAACACTAAGGCAGTAAAATTGAAAAGAAAATACTTTGCAGTGTAAAATAAAATATGATTTTGAAAATATTATTTGCCTCGGTTATTTGGGTTGTTCGTCATCATTTAATTCTGAATTCTTCAAGCACGAACAGTTTCTGACATGCACAGTGTATCACTATACATGCCACAAGGCCATGCACACCGATATACACTTGATAAAATTGCAGGGATAGGTGAGTACAAGGTCAAACCCAAATTAAAAGCCGGGTTCAACTCAAGTGCAATACAAATAAAGTCACGACTCGAGCACAAGGTCAAACCTGAGCTATAAGTTGCATTCAACATAGGTGCAGTTCGATTATACAAGTTTAACAAAAATGGTCAGGAGCAAGCCTATCAAAGTGTACACATGAACCAAAATAGTTAGATTCAAGACACCGACTCAATTGTACCAGACAAGACTCAAGTGCAATCAGACTAAATGAAAACAGAGCAACCTAACCATAAAGCATCATTATAATATAAATGCTACTCTTTTATTTTGGTCTAGCAATAATGGAAGCAGTCCAAAGCATCAAATGTACACAACAGTATAGCAAGGCTACAAAGGAGACCACAGTGATGCAATATACAAAGGTATAAATCCAGACCAAATTTCAAAATGTTCAGCTCCAAAATGAAGACAAATTCCAAAATCATCGACACAGTGCAACACAACCAAACTGCCCAGGGTCAAAGACATACATATATACTATCAACATGAACCAGCTCACAAATCATACTCAAGTACACAACATGGACAGCAGCAAACTCGAACAAGTGATGCATCAGTGAAAAAGTGGATAGAGCTCAATGCAACTCATCACATAATCAAATGGCCGAATTCAAGTTGCACATGAATACGATGAACTGGTTCAACCAAACCAACATATATATAAATGTACTACTAATACCAGAGTCCATCACTACAACCTGAACCAGACACAAGAATGTACAGCATGACACACTGCACTAGACCAGAGCATTAACCAAACAATGAAAATAGCAAATGCAAGTGAAGCCAGCAGTATACATGAATCGAAGCATGTGCAAAGCAGCAGCAAGCATGCAAAAATAAGACCAAGTCGTAAACACTATATGCAATGAAAACATACATGAAATCCAAAGCTAACACAGATATATATATGATGCAAATGCACAAGTGCAGGCAGAAACAGAATCAAGCAGGAATTTTCAAAGTGGTCAAAGTCAAAATGGAATAAAATCCGATGCCAGAGAATAAGGCAGCAGTTTCAAACCAGAATCAAAACCATGGTGATCAAGGAAGTTTGAATGATTTAAAATCAAGTCAGAGCCGTGATGACCAAGGAAGTCGAACCAAGTCAGAAATCAAAGCCGTGACAACCAAACAAAAAATATATGATTTTAAACAAGTCAGTAATCATCTTAAACATTCAATCAAAATCATACGACCAAGCTAGAATTATCAGACGAATTTGAATAGTATATTTAAACGAAAATATAGAAATTATGATCCTATATAAATCCAATCATCATCAGCCGTGAAAAGCACTCAAGTTCTAGCAAAAAGGAACAATCATTCAACTCGATTCAAAGTCGAGTATAGTATAAATCGAAAAAGGAATGAACGTACCAATTCACGCAACATTCGAACTCAACTTAGTTGAAGATGCCGTTAACATATAATTGATCGAAGAGAGGAATCGAAACATCGGCAATCAATTCGACAAAGCGGCAACTTCATCCAAAAGCCCTAATTTCAGAGCAAAGAAGAAACAAACGAAGCAGCAAGGAACCGGCCGAACAAATAAAAGAGAAAAGGGGATTATTTTTTAGTGTTTCGTTTTGGGTCGGCTTCTATAATATTTGGGCTTTAATTTTAAAATTAGGGTTTTTATTTGTAATTGTGTTTTAAATTGTAATTTTTCTTTAAAACTTTTGAAATTGTCTAGTCGTGTGACTAGGATACGAACTACGGTGGTGTAGTTCGAGAATTTTCAACTCAGTGGCTGAGTTGTTGCAAGGTTTTGAGGGTAGAGTTAGGTTAGTTGATAGTAGACATCACAAGTTTACGTGTGTAAGCGTCTAATTACTTAATTTCTAGTAGAATCCTTGTGGCAACACGTTGGCAGGATTTTGCCAAAGCTGGGTAAATCTGTGTTGTCATATTTCTGCATTTATTATTCTGCTATTATCTGTGCTATTGTTATTCTGCTGTGATAAATGCTGCGATTATTCATATACTTCCGCAATAAATTTTTATGATTAATAGTTTCACCCTATTCACCCCCCTCTATGGTGAAATCGATCCTACAATATACACCAAGGTGGCCTTGATTGCTTGCCATCAAATCATATAAAAAGGAGCAAAAGATTAGTTAAAGTCTTCTCTTTTTAGTTACTTTCTAGAATTTCCTAATGACACTTACATTAATTAATTTTATTAGTGCTAATTGAATTCCTTTTTGCTAAATGAATATGAGTACGCAAATGTATGTGTACGCAATAACGTTACAACAACTTTCGTTCGATAAAGGGTTGAAAATCCGTAAAACAAATTTCGGTTACATTTTTATTTTTTCACCAAACTATGTATTTATGTAAATAAATTTACAAAATGAGATTACCATTATTATTTATTAATTAAAAGGAGTTTAAGAGGACTATTAAATCTATTTAATTAATATTAAATTCATAATTCAAATATTTAAATAATCCCTATATTTAAATATAAAGGTTCATATTTTCGAGATATTATAAGAAGTGTCATTTCAAAAACTTTGCTTTCAACCTATGTTTTCTCACTTCAAGTACAATCCTTAAGTGCGTTTTATGTTCCTCCTCTATCCTAGAATAGATCAGAGTTTCATCCATGAACAAAAGTACGGAATTGTTTAGCTGATTCATGAAGATGCAGTTCATAAAATCAACAAAGTATGATGTTGCATTAGCTAGCCTGAAGAGCATAACCAACCATTCATAGAAACTAGACGGCATATGGAATACGGTGATCGGCATACACTCCTTTGCTACTATAAACTGGTGAAATCCTACCATCAAATTCAATTGGGAAAAAACACATCTGCACCATGGAGATGATCGAACAAGTCATCAATACGTGGAAGTATACTTGTTCTTCTTCGTTACCTTATTCAGCTCCCGGTCATCTATACACAACCTCAGAGAGCCATCCACCTCTTCAATAGGTCATTTACTTGCACCTCTAACTTCTTTTGCACTCTAGGTGCCATACACCACAAAGGTATAACTATCAGTCGGGTATCCTTCACTAGGTCTATTCAAAACTTAATCTCTTGATGTGGTAGCAACCCGGTCACCTCCTCAAATACATCTTGATAATATCTAACGATAGGCACAAATGATAATTCATCCTATGAACCTTGAGCGAATATAGAAATTTAAATGTAACCCGATCCTCCGACAGGCAGCAATCACCACCATCCGCCCTCTACAGCCCCAATCATCACCAACATTCTCTTCCAGTCCAAAAATATCGCATACTTCCTTAGCTTATCCATCCTTAAGACATCCTAAACGCAATGAAATTCAAAACAAAGCAATCATAAACAAAATATCATCCATGACTCGATAATATCAAACTATGAACAAACCATGCATAGACTAGTGGAGCCTCTAACAAGGTTCGTCACAAACAAAGATTGGTCAACTATTTTGGTTTCAATCCCAATCTATCAACTAGGTCAGTAGAAAGAATGTGAAGCCCTGGTATCGAATAAAACATGTATGGGAACATCACAAATGGAAAGCACACCTTGAATAAGAATGCTCTTCCACTTCTTTTTCATCGAGGGAGCACTATACAAAGTCGGAACATCGTCCAAAGCATTTGCCTTCACACCCTGCTTTTGTTGCATTGGTTCTGGACAACTTTTTAGCATATGACCAAATTTACCATAGTTGTGACACTTCTTCTTCCCATCAGCTTGTAGCCTCTGATTATGTGACCCTTGTCTCCACAACCAAAACAATTGGGCTCCCATTTACCTTTCTTTTGAGCATTCTTTCTCCGAGACCGCCTTCTCTTTCCATTCCATTTCTTATTGCCTCCACCACCTTGTTGCGGTTTTGACTTCTCCTTAACGACAAAAGCTGATTTGGACTTGGGGTATAAACTCTGCTGGTGAAGAGCTTTATTGACAAGTACCTCGAATGGCTTATTGATTTGACTCGCCAACTTCTCTTCCAAATAGTCATCCAAACCCATAATGAAGTTTTAGTTCTTTCTCAACGGAGTGTCTATGAACGAAAACTCCTACTTCGAAAAAACGTCGAAACCAGCAATATACTTGAAGATAGACATATGTCCCTGCTTTAGAATCATAAATTTCTTAAATAGCACCGACTTCTAGGCAGTTGGAATGAATTTCTCCTTAAACTTAGCCTTAAACTAGTCCCAAGTCAATTGATCCTCGGGTGTAGCAATAGTAATGGCATTCCACCAGTTCATGGCCTACCCTTAAACCTGTTTAGAGGGCAGCTCCCTTCTCATGGCATCATCTACTTCTATGTCACCAAAGATACGCTCGCAAGTGTCCAATCAATCCTACACATCGATGGCCGACTCCGATCCAAGAAATAGTTTACCTCCCAAGGTGGAGTAATCTTTACATAGCATGGAAAAGTAATCCCTCGATGCCTACACCTGTGCATCACCACCAACAGCAATATTTGGAGCAACCACTTAGGAATTCTGCAGCATATTCGTCATCATCACATTGAACATAGCTTGCAAGTCAGGGTTAGCAGTCCTCGAACCCACTCCTTCCTCAACTCCGAAGATGGAGTTCCTCATATTATTTCTTATTTGTCGGCTCATTCTTGATCTGTAAAAATAATAATTTTTATTTCAAAAAGAAAACTTTGTCGATGGTACTCGTGTGTGCATGCGACTTATATACTATATATACTACTATATAATTTAGAAAACCCAAATATATAACAATGACGCACTCTCTCATATGTATACATACTCTCAATCCAGTCTACAGTGATCGATCCTTCCCTATATTTAGTGGACCTCAGTGTCAACTCAGGTTAATTGTGTAACCTAGGCTCTAATACAAAATGCAATGACTGCATTACACCATCGGCACACAATATAACTAAATAGTGCACTGCTGACATGCCCGACCGATGTAGGATGATACCAAGGGCTGAAAATGAAATAAAACATCACAGAACATATCGTGTATCTCACAGCACGTAGAATAAAATATAATATACATCATAGATATAAAACCGGAGAGACGGTAATAACTAAGTGATCCAAATATCATAGTACAGATCTATAGAGTTGTACAGTAAGTAATAAATTTTATACAAATGGAAATAAACTTGAATAACTATCTCATAATAGCCTGTCAAGGATTCTCAGTGTTTCATAATGGAATAAGCATAGAAATCCATATATAATACAAGATGGCTCCATCCTTCTCATCATCTAGACAGCTACTACATCACACCTAGATCTACTATATAGTCTACCCATTTGAGAGTACCCGAGATAATAAGAAGCAAAACATAAAATCTTGAGTTGGACAATAGTCTGGAGTTGGCGGTAAATATATCTCAAAGTACTATGCAAGTCAATATAGTAAGGAACAAAGGTATACAAACCATGGCTGACCTGCCCCAATAACCAAAGAGTTAGCACATAATGAACATAATAACCTTATCTACGAATATAGTAAAGGCAAACTGTAAACCAAGTATGATAATTAATGTCTAGGTATCCCTATCCCCAATATCTATCTCTAGTTACATTCATAGAGTAATAGACTATGGAAGAAGACAGCCAAATAAATCATGGCATTCATCAAACAACCTTTAATATCACTCAATGTGCTCTAAATATACGATAACTCGTATGGCATTTTCCATACTAGGGACTAATGGAAATCCTGATTTTTAGCATACTCATCTTTAGCCCGAAGCTGTTACTAGACCCAATCCACTAGTCTAGGGTATACTGATCTAGACAACTGACCCGAGGTATCCAAAAAAAACCCATGGTTGTCCCAATACATATGCTTTCGAGTACATCAGAAAACACTCTGAGCAACAATGATCCATTAGCATGCATATCCGATCCTTTTCCTTACTTCATCTAGCTTCCATTATTCACAAGGAACCATTCCACATTCTCCATTCCATGGTAGAACCATTCTCACATTCTATCCATGGGTCACCCTTATTAGATCCCACTGCAATGACCTAGAATATCAGTCATTTGAAATTGGGATATTTAATTGATTTTAAATATTCGCAAGTTAACTTTTAAGTTGAATAACTTATATTTCAAATATAATGATTAACTGGATAATTAAATTGTTAGTTTAATATTTGAAATTGCTGAAATATTTGGATTTTGAATTTTATGTGAATGAAAATGATTTATAAAGTTATCTTAAATTCTATTTGAATTAGAATAATGTTAGTAAACTTTTGAAATTAAACTAAAAGTTAACTTATAGAAATTGAGAATTTATTGATTTAATTAACGTGTAGAAATAGTCATTTTTGACATAGTCTCGGCATTCGATGAAACTAGTTTCATTGGATCCTTAATGTTATATTATTGTAAGATTTCAAATTTCATGTCAATCGAATTACGGTTTAGTCATGAGAGATGAAACGCGTAGAAATTTAGTTAAGTAATCTTTAATTAAAATAAGTCGATTCGAAAACCTATCTTCCAAATACGATGGAATTTGCTCCTGATATATATTCCATTATGTGCAGAACAAGGGTAAAACATTATGAATGTCGTGCACACGCTTTAATTGGAGTTTGAAATATTTTCGAGTGAATAGTGTTTTGAAATTTTCTATAAAATGCCATATTTTCTTCACATTTTCAAAACCCTTATCAAACTAACCCAAGCCAACAGTTCATATTCAACGGCCATAAAAGCTCAATCCTTTCTCCCTTATTTTCTTCCAATCTACCCAATATTATTGAAAACTTTCTTACGCAAAATTGTAGAGCTTCTCAAGCTCTCCACATCCATACGGCCATGATCATCATCGAAATCCGATGAATGATGTAATATATGGTTATATATGATAACTTAGTTATTTAGACACATCATTTATCACATGATAACATCATATATAACCATATACAACATCATTTATCAGATTTAAATAACTAAGTTGAATAACTTATACATTTAGTTTAACAAATTAAAAATAAGAGTTTTGAACTTGTAATTAGAAAATTTTCAAAGTGGAATATGAATCTAAAATTTAACTTCGGTAAGGTTAAACGAATGGGAGTTAGTGAATTGAATTAAAAATATTGATGAATCGAGTAAAAGTTAAATAAAATAGAATTTTAATTAGATTAGAAGTGAACTTAAGTTGTATAGTGAGAATAAATGCAAGTGAGAATGAAATGAAATATAACTTAAGTGATGTTGAATGAAGTTGAATTTGATATCAAAATGAATTAACAAATTGAATTAATGAAATTGAAAACTAAATAATTGAATTCAAAATGGAAGTAAGGGAATCTAAATAGAATTGAATTTGATTTAATTTGGAAGTGAACTAACTTGAATATAAATTAGTGAATGTAAAGTAATTGAATAGGAATAAATGGATGTTAGTAAAATCCAATGTTAATGAATAAATTTGATTAAATTGAAAACCATCTCAATGAATATTAATGAGAAATGAATGAATATTGATTTGGTTATGGATTGGTTGGATAAATATTGGTTTGTTGGATATTAGTTGGAGGATAGTTGTTTGATGGTTAAATTTGTTGCTTTTGTTGCATTTGCTATATTGGCATATACAGTTGTTGTATTGGTATATGTTGTGTATCGATATTACTTTCTATATACATGTTTCTCATTTGTTTGTTGAGTATTTAGTAGGTGTTGATGGTGTATGCTTTGCATTTGGAGCTCGCTTTCGTGCTATATTAGTCGTATATGCTGGCTAATAATATATAAGGTACATATCTCGGATTACATATCGTATTTTTATATTTTTTACCTACGGGATGCCTCATCCTCGAGAATGAGATGTATATTTGTGATATATATATATATATATATATATATATATATATTGTCATTTCTTGCGGATCGAACCGCGCAAAGAAGACTATGGCGAAATTTCTTAAAAATTTAAGGCGTTAGAAAATTTTTGGGAAATTTTTTGACAACTAAAATTTCGATTTTGAGTTATACTTTCAAATTATATTAGTCAATTTGTAGGATGGTATTAGTAGATAACTATGAATGGATTTGTAAACATAGAAAAGTTTTATAAGAAGTTTAACTAAATGATTTTGGAAAAAAGTTAAAATGTTTAAATTATGTTGGTAATCTAGTTTGAATGATTTGTTTTTGAAAAATTAATGGATTTTGTGGCTTTTTCTTACTCGGTAATTTCGGGGACGAAATTTTTTTTAAGTAAGGGAGAATGTAATGATCCATAATTTTAGTCATTTGAAATTGGGATATTTCATTGATTTTAAATATTCGCAAGTTAATTTTATAAGTTGAGTAACTTATATTTCAAATATAATGATTAATTGGATAATTAAATTATTAATTTAATATTTGAAATTGCTGAAATATTTGGATCTTGAATTTTATGTGAATGAAAATGATATATAAAGTTGTTTTAAATTATATTTGAATTAGAATGATGTTAGTAAACTTTTGAAATTGAATAAAAAATTAATTTATAGACGTTAGAAATTTATCGATTTATTTAACGTGTAAAAATAGTCATTTTTGACACAGTCTCAGATTTGACAAACCAGTTCCATTGGATCCGTAATGTTATATTATTGTAGGATTTCAAATTTCATGTCAATCTGATTTACGGTTTAGTCGTGAGAAGCTGAAACGCTTAGAAATTTATTTAAGTAATTTTTAGTTAAAATAAGTCGATTCGAAAACCTATCTTCCAAATTTGATGGAGTTGGCTCTCGATATATATTTCATTGTGTTCGAAATAAGGATAAAACATTATGAATGTTGGGCGGCACGTTTCGATTGGAGTTCGAAATATTTTCATGTGAATGGTGTTTTGAAATTTTCTATAAAAGGCCACACTTTCTTCACATTTGTGAAACCCTAATCAAACTAAGCCTAGCCGCCAGTTCATAATCAATGGCCTTAAAGGCTCGATCCTTTCTTCCTTATTTCTTCCAATCCATCGAATATTATTGAAAACTTTCTTAAGCTAAATTATAGAGCTTCTCGAGCTCTCCACATCCATACGGCCGTGATCATCATCGAAGCATGGTGGAGACTAAATTTTGGTCGTGAAGCCACACGCTCGATCATGAAAATCGAGGCCTTGTTGTGACCGAGTTCGTCCATATTCAGGGTGAAGGTAGAGCTCGGCTAGGGCTTCGAAATGATAGCCTTCGATCATCTTCAGGTGTCGTGTGGAAGTCGCGTTATATATATGTTTCATTGGCGGCCAATGGGATTTCGTGCATGCAAACCTGAACGCATGTGGAAGAAGGAACAAAAAGTGGCCGTGATCTACTCTATACAAAATGAACGGCTGTGATTAAATTAAGGTTTAAAAATAAAAATAAAAGTTGTAAATAAATTATATTTAAATTCGTGTAATCTTCTAAATGTTATAACTTTGCCATACGAGATTGAAATTTGATGAAACAGGTTGTGTTGGGTTCGTATTCACGAGCGCTATGCGATGGAGCTAGACTAGAGTTAATTGGAGCTACTAAAATTTTTGGGTAAAATTAAACACTCGTTTAATTTTATTCGAAATAAAACGCTGAAACGACCAGTGGAATCAAAGTGAGTACAACTACTCTTTCTATCTCACTTATATTTTTATATAAGTGAGAATAAATTTATTTTATGCTGATTGATGATTGTTTGGGTGATATATAATATTATATATATATATATATTAGTTTGGATATATTCCTGCATTGGAGAAGATGAGACCCTATACGTTCCAGTGTATGAGCGGATGACCCTTGTACGCGCGTCTGCCTCGAATCCGACATTGTACATATTTTCTCATATGTATATTTGTTGCAGATGACGGGTTGGAGAGATCCAACTAGATTCCTCACCAATGTTGATTTTATTTACAAATATGGTTTTATATGTGTGATAAATGATGTTTGGATGCGATGATTGATGTGAATCGCCTTATTTAGTGTTGTTGTAGCATTGGGCCATATTTTTGGTAATTTAAAAATATTAAAATGGTGATTCAAATTCAAAAGGCTGTTTAAGTGATTTTTGAAGTTATATAAGTTTTAATAATGAGTTGTAAATTATTAAAAGAAGAAGTTTATTTAAATTGAATCAAAATATATTTTTGAAATATGGAGGTAACTGTTTTGTAAATTAAGTAAAATTGATATTTTGACTTATTATAAACCGTTTATGTATAAGATTTATAAATTCGATATTTTATAAATAAAAATAATGGATAACGAGTTTTATAAATGTTAAAATGAAGTTGTAAATGGATCTTATAAGTGAATAAAATTTATGAATTGATGAAGTTATAAAAGGAATAAATTTGTAAACAAAGAGATTTATAAGTAAATAAACTTATAATAGGATTTTGGCTTATAAACGAGATATAAATGGAATCGGTTGATAAAAGGATTTTATTGGTGGAAGTTTTTATTAAAATATAAATGTGATTTATAAACACTGTTTTATAAACCCAAAATTAATTTATTTTGATAAGTTAAATATGAAATTTTATTAAAGGAATAATATTCACGATTTTGGACAGTGGATAATCCTTTAAATTAAATGTGTAGAAGTAGTGAAATTGGTAAGAGAATTTTATTCATGATTTGGATAGTAAATAATCTTAAATAAAATGGAAATTTTGGAAAGCGATAATATAAATTGAAGTTTGAATGGTTTGAAATAAAAGTAAATTGTGTATTCACTTATTATTAAAATAAGTGTATGGAAATGTTTTCCAAATAGTGAAATATTGAAATGGTTTTGAGAATATATTTTTTTAAAGATAATTTGAAGTGAATATTTGGAAAAGTGATTTAATTAATGAATGACATAATAAATCAGTCCTAGTGACTACTTTAATTCTAAATATATATATTTGGCCATTTTAGTTCCTCGACTTGATATGGGAACTATTTAGACGTACACTTAGTACATAGCCATCTTTGTAGGTTTGATTATCATTTGTGTTGAGGATGTTGATTCGTGTAGCGCGGAGAGACTATTTCAATCTATCGATCTTCCTTCTTGGTCGAAGGATAGCAAGTTGAAAGTTGGAGACGTGATAAGTCCGTGAGACTTAGTTTCTGTATGAGGTTGAAAAACGCTTTGGCGTGCTGGCGCAAAGAGGCCGGATCAGATTTATTTGAAAACCGCTTTGGACCAACATTTATGCGACGATTGTGTCGGTTATCGATGATACTGATATTTAGGATTTTCGTAGTGGAGCACTGCTTGTTGATCCTTTGGGGTTAAAATCTCAATATACATCCAGTAGCAATAGTCTCTTCGTTATGAAATATCCAATGCAAGAACTATTTGCTACTAATCCTAGAGATTTCTCGACAGGATGTGGTAGGAAAGTACCTTCGGTTTGTCCTATTTCTGGACAACTTGTATGGATGAGTGTCTAACATTGCATTTCTAAGATTATGTACATTGGTTTTTACTAACATACATCAGTGGTGGCAGAGAAAGCAACATTTCTTAGCTTAACACCTTCCTTAAGACATACGAGATCAAGGGTTGTATTTTTGTGGAAGGCGATTAGTAGTCAATGGAAATGGCAATGTGGCACTCAAGTGATGTGATACGTGCTATGTGAAAGGTAATCATTAGCTCAAGCCTCTTCAACCGGAAATGACCGAAACAGGGTTAGATATAGCAAGGCTAAGTGGGTTATTCCTAGTTAGGATATGATCATCATCTTCTAGATATACTTCCCGCTATGACGTTTCGAATGTAAATTTATGTGGTTTGTATGCTATGAGGGCCCTCGGAAAGGTTGGTAACGACTGGAGGATGACATATTTGGTACTACCTAGTTTCAGAGGTAGGTCAGTCTTGTGTTGGTAGAGGACCCTTTTTGATGGTGCTTGATACATTCCTCTAGAGATGTACCGCCGGAAGGTAGTCCCTTCACCTGGCCATTTGTATGGAAATCCAAACTCCTCTACGTGCCTGCCATTTTGATTGTATTACCCACTTTGGGCTATATGCTTTAATTTAATCCAATTTCGACTATAATTAATATTAGTTGTATAATATAAACTATTATATTATAAGAGGATTTGATATGAAAGTTTTTGGTTATCGTAAGTTAATACGTTCGTGTTTATGTGTGGACGTGTCTTACGAGATACTTTTGTTTTGAAAAGAAAAGTTGGTAATTTAATAAATTCAATTGAGTGTGTTTTCTCACGCTAGTTTGAAAGGGAGTGCGGATTAAGAATCATAAGGCTAATTTAACACTAGAGGGGAGGCGGATAGCGTTTAGTGGATTCTAAGACTTATATGGACTAAATTAAAATTATGACACAAACAAATACAGAACTTAATAACAGAACAATCACAGAATCAAACACAGATGCAGAAAGTAAATAAAAAGTATAGTAAATAAAAAGTAGTAAAAGGAAAGAACACGCTGGATTTTATACTGGTTCGGAGTTACCCTACGTCCAGTCCTGCACCAAGGCAAACATCTTGGATAACTCGGAAATTTGGGTAATAAAAATTTGATAATCTTCATTAATAATTATATAAAGTGTGCAATATTGGTTTAATAATCTTCTTTTTAATTATTTTAAAATTTGCAAATTTATCTTTTCAAAAACTAATAATATTTAATTGGTAAAATTTATCATTTTCAAAGCTAATAAAAATGTTTCTAATTACTATGTATATATATACACTGTGAATAGGAAGTTTTCGGTTTGAATTTAATAAAATTATGTTTTCAAAATTATAATATATATATTGTGATTTGGAAAGTTATGTTTTAAATTCAGTACAATAGTTTTTCAAAGCTATTTAAAGTTATTCTATATTTTCAAAACCAAATATATATTTAATTAAAAGAATAATCACTTAAGTTCAAAATTTAAATAAGATTGGTATTCTTACATTTTTTAAATATCTCATGAATAAGAATAATTTTAAATATATATAAAGATTTAATACATATATAAACATATTACATAAATTACAAAGTAATTAAGAAAAATTAATCTAAACATAAATATATTAATATAAAAACATGAGTTATTTTATAAAATAAGGAAATTAAACATTTGTAAACATATAATACAAGCTTTTGACATTTGTAAGATTTTATAACATGTGTAAGCATTAGTAACATGCAAATAACAAATGGAAATAATTTTCTTTATCAATTTAAGTTTATAAATTATGTAGTATTAGAGAGGAACCTGGTTTTTCATTTTAAGTTTAAACATCTTTCTTTATCAAATCTTTCTTCTCTTCATCTATATTTCTTTCTTTCTGAAAAATAATAAACTGAAAACCAAAAATCAAAAGGAAATCAAAACAATAACTACAACAACTTCATCAGTTTTCAAGCTTCAATTCCAAGCAATACAAAGAATCAATTCAACTCAACAACAAGCCAAGCAGATTCAATTCAATAGTAAGAAATCAAAAATGCAGATCATAAATGAATAACCTGTCCTTTGTTTCTTATTTAGGTGAGTAAAATTTTACTTTAAAAAACAGTTATAATCTATTATATGTGATAATCTATATGAAGATGTTGTAATATGTTTGCATGAATGTTTTTCTGAATATGCCTAAGCTGCTCTATGTGTATATGGATGTAAATGTCTGTGTGGATACACACACACACACACACATACTTCTCTGTCTATTTTACAGGTTTCATTTTCATTTAAAAGTTCATATCTTCACATACGATTTATTTTAGGCTAGGATTTGTAAATGAAAAATGACTCTAATAAGGTATTATCAATTTTAAAAATAATATCAATACTTAAATTCAGTGATTATTTCAAAATTTGAAAATTTACAGAGAAAATCAAAGACAGGTCTAATTTGATTATCTGGAAATCATGTTTGAATTGCATAAACAAATTCATATTGTAAATTGATGAATTTTGGAAATCAAATCGTAATTTTTAGTTTGGTATAATTTGAGTTATGCTGAGTTGATCGATTTTGGGTATTTCATCAATTGTTGGTGATCGATGACGATTTGAAGCTCGGGGTTGTTGTCGAAGGTGGTTTAAAAGATGATGATCTCTGGAAAAATAATGGTAGATTTTATCAATAGCTGTGGTGGTCAGGGAACGGCGTAGTAGGGTTTTTCGTCGATCAGGGCAGCCGATGTTTTTCGAGGCGATTGCATCGCTGTGGGGATGCCGGAGGTGATCACGAGGAGGGGAATCATCGTCGGGGTTCATGGTGATGCTCTGGACGAAGCGGCATGAGTTCTAGTGGTGTGGCTCATCGTCGCGGTGAAGTTTTGTTTATCTGTTTGGCTCCAGTTGTGGGCCGTGTAGTTTGATTTTGATTTCACTGTCGAATCGACGAAGCTGGGTGGTCAGGTCGTCAGAGGAGGTGGTCATCGACTTGGGGAGGGTCGTAACGTTGATCGATGGTGGCCGGAACGTCCGTGCACGTGTACGAGTATCAGTTGTGTCTGGGTTTTATTTTCAGCTTTGGGAAGAAGATGAGCTGTTCGGATTTGGCTCGAAATTTTTATGAGTTTGTCTCGAAGTAGACTGAGTACGTGAGTTGCTCGGGGTTTTCGTTTGGTTGGCTCGAGTTTTTGTTTGGTTAGCTCGAGTTTGTTTTCGATTTATAACCAGGTTTTAAAGGTAAGTAAAACATTAACAGATTTTATAAAAAAGAAAATGTTTAACAAGTTCAAAGTTTAAAAAGTTATTAAAATGATTTAGTTTTCAAAAGAATGTTTAACCAAGTTTTAAAGTAAATGTTTATAATTGTTTGTTTAAAGGTAATTATATTTAGTTAATTATGTAATTATATCTTAAATGTTTTCAAATGAAGTTTAATGATGTAATTAAAATGTGTTTAAGGTAAGTATTAGTCCTTAATTTATCAAGAAGATCTCAAATGATATTTGTATAAATTAATTTCAAGCATTTAAATTAAATAAGATTTAAATGAGTAACTAATTAAGATAAAGAATTTACCTTTAATTAACTAAGGCGTCAGTTAATTAGGAATAATTAATTAGTGAAATTAAAAGTTAATCACTTAATGTAATTAATAATGGTTAGTTAACTAGGGTTAATAATCAAGGATAATTACTTAATGAAAGTAACTAATGGATAGTTAATGAGTGAAATTAATTTAAGGATCATTAACTGATGATTAAGAGATAGTCAATTAACGTGATTAATTAAGATGATTAATTAAATTAATTAAGAATAGTTAATTACTTGATTAATTAAGGGTTAATTAATCTAAATAATTGAAGGTCGATTGATTAAAAAGTAATTAATTAGTGGAAGTAATTAAAGGGATTAATTATTCAATGTAATTGATTAAATTAATTAATATGACTTATTTAAGATAATTAATTAGTTTAATTAATTAAGGACAATAACTTATGAAATTGATTAAGTATAATTACTTGATGTAACTAATAAAGTGTAATTGCTAAGTGAAAGTAATTAAGGATAATTACTTAATGGAAGTAATTAAGGATTAATTACTTAGTGTAATTAATTAAAAGGCTAGTTAATTAATTAATGTGATTAATTAAAATATAATTAATGGATGTGATTAATTAAAGTTTAATTAATTAACGTAATTAATTAAGGATCAATGTAATTAAATATAGTTAATTAATTAATGAAAGTAATTAATTAAGGATCATTAATTAATGTAATTAATTAATAATTAAATAATGAGATTAATTAAAGGTTAATTAATGTGAATGGTTAAAGGATAATTAATTTGTGGCTAATTACTTAATGCAATTAAAGAATAATTAATTAAGGATAATTAATTAAGATGGATAATTAAAGAATGATCAATTAATTGGGTTGTAATTAATTATGTTAAGTAAGCAGGATTAAGGTAATCCAAGTGATTAAAGTTGGTAATTAATTTAATTGGAGATTAATTAAATTGATTAAGAATTAATCAATCTTGCTTATGAATGATTGAATGATATTGGATGACTTGTATTGTTGATATCTCTGGTGGGTGATTGAGATGTGCTATGATATAAGAAACTTTGGTTGAATGGTGATAATATTAATTATCTATCTGTGATAATGTAAATTATCTATCTGAGTAAATATGTTATTCTGAATGATAGATTAAATTGTTTAACTTAAACAACTTGGCCATAAAGGAGGGCTTTTTGGATTTCGATGAGACGGGGATCGGATTTCCAAATTGGATATCCAAAAACCATATCGATCCAAATTAAACGATAGGTGGTGAATTCTCGAGTAAAGTTCAAGATGAAGACTCGAAGTGTAAGGGCTATTGGTCGTTAACTCTAAGGGTGATTGCTAAATGAGTTTAACAGAGACAGTACTTTTAGTTTCGAGATGAAGATTTAGAGCGCAAGGGCTATTGTCATTAACTCTGAGGGTGATTCCAAAATAAGTGTAGCGAGATAGTGCCTTTTGTTTCGTTCGAACCCGGAATGAACTTGATGGATTGAATGCTTTCAGAACATCATCACTGGAGGATGATGAGCATTCCAAGATATGTGTTCTAGAAAGGTAATCGTAGCCTCAAGCCTCATCACCGAGAATGGCTAAAATAGGGGAGGCGCAGCAAGGCTAAGTGGGTAGCACCCAAGTAGGAAAAGATTTTCCCCTGTCTAGAGGTCCATTTATTTCGACTATGTGGGCGGTTGGTCACGCCAACGGCGGGTTTGTCTTATTCGGGATTATCCAGTAAGGGATGGTTTCGGCCTTGTGTTGCACGGGATCAGGGTTGATCCTCGGTACTCTGATCTAGACCAGGTACTGTGACGAGCAGTACCCCGGTAGCCCTACTATTGTATGGAATCCTATCTCCAATAAGTGCCTTACCTTTTGATTGTGCCCAACTATGTTGGAACGTAAAATGTACGCATTCCAGCTATTTCTGTATTTTACTTGAAAACCTAGACACTATTATAATATCACTAGATTTCCTGTTAAACGTTTTGGTTATCGTAAGGTAAAAACCCGACATGTTTATTTGTGGCGTGGTCTTACGAGATACCTTTGTTTTCAAATGATTTTCAAAGTTAAACAACTTTAACCCGTTTGCTCACACCAGACATGGGTCTGACCTAGAGTTTATTTTCTGTTTTCTTAAACTCTTGGGTACTCAAATTTCTACGAGTAGCCAAGGGATTCAGGTTAGCTTTGACGAATTATGGAGGAGATAGGAGCAGGAGGCTTCAGCGTATATAGATATTGTGGTTCCGCTGTGTTAATATCGGTGTTGTATCTTGAGTTATCAGGTTTTTATAACTGTCTAAAGTGTTGTGATATAAAGCTGTGTAACTTTGATAGATGTTGTATATTATGTAATAACTATGTGATTAATATATTTTATTCGTTCCGCTGTGAGATTTTGATATTATTTAGTTCTTTCTTTCTTATCTTTCTCTTTTCTATCCCTTTCTTTCTTTATAATGATGCGTCTTTCTGTGAACTGAAAGGCAGGTCATTACATTGTAGTAACAGAGCGCTAGGTTGAGGGAATACCTAGGCTTTGGAGTGAATCTTTCTTGAGAGAGCGTACTTGTATTTTTATTATATATCTATATATCTACCAAATTTGTTGGGTTACCTGTTCGAGTTTTCTAATATGAGTTCTAGAGTGGGAGGGGTAGTGGTGTGTGTAGCACGACTGCCACAAATGGAAGAGCCCCGAGTGTTGAGGTTGGATGAGTATCTGCCGAGGCGGTAGACCCAATACCGCCTCGAGTAAGCTTTGCAACATTGGTAAGGATTTCATTAATCTTGGAGGATGATCTTTTTAAAGGTTCAGAGTCCATCATTGAAGTGTGAGCTTGGTTGCGCTCGTGTGAGCAAATTTTCTAGAGTTTGGATCTGTTGGATATGCGGAAGCAAGTAATGGCAACTTGGCAACTTCAAGGAGCAGCTGCGTGGTGAGACACAGTGACTAGGGATGTTCCCAAAGGTGTTTTCTTTTGGAGAAAGTTTTTGAGGAGCAGTTTGTACCCACCGCAGGAAAGACTCATCTGTATAGGGATTTTCTGGATCTCAAGCAAGGGAGTCTGTCTGTCCCGGTGATGAGACTAAGTTCAGTGAGGTATTTGTGCTTGGTTTGAGGCTCTTTGTGGATTAGATAGATATGGCATTGAGGTTCGAGAAGCTTATAATAAGAAGTCTTTGGCATCTATGGCAGTAGTGCAGCTCGGAGGTTTTTTGTGTGCCAGCAGGAAGATCTTTTGCTAAGCAGTGTCCTAGGGATGGAGTTCAAAAGCAACATAGTGGACCGTTAGCTTCTTTTGACAGGCGAGGTGTTCTTGAAGGATTCAACCTTATTTTGGTAATGGATTGGAGAGACAAGCATAAGCTGTTCTGATTTGTGAAGAGGGAACAATATCTTTGAAAACTGAACTTCATAGGATCGCAAAAGTGACCTGAGGTGGTTTGAGTGTTCTCTTGGGTAATATTTTGCTTGGAGTTGAGGCATCTTAAGGGGAAGTAGAAGCTATTGAGTTGTCAGAGATTTTCCATATTTTTTTGGAGAAGTTAAAGGTTTGCTCGCATAGGGAGTTGAATAAGGTGATCATTTTGGAATAAGCACCCTTGCCTCGTAGTGAGGATCTGCTTGATCAATTTCAACGTGCTTCTGTGTTTTCTCTATTGGATCTAGTTTTGAGTTTTCTCTAGCTAAAGATAGTTGAAGTCAGTATACCCTTAACTGCATTCAAAGAACCCATCTGTTTCTTTGAGTAGTTGTTTATGTCTTTTGGGTTAACCAACGCTCTAGCTTATTTTGTGGATCTGATGAATCGTGCATTCCGTAATGTGTTGATCAAGTTTGTGCTCGTGTTCATCGACGGCATTCTCATCAGAGTTGTGCAGTAGAAGCGAGGTAGCTGCTGTGCAAGAGTGGAAGCAACCTCAGACTCCTCGGAAGTTCACAGTTTTTTTGGATTAGAGGATTCCTACAGGAAGTTCATTTGGGATCTGAAGGCTAGGTTGTCTAGTGCACCTATTCTGGCTACTATGGATTGGAGAAGTAAGTGCGAGTCTACTGATGCTTGTGAGGTAGAGTTTGTGTTCTAGATTTCAGAGGATCTTGGGAAAACCATCTTGTTTAGTAGGATCCAACGATTGTCTTGTTCATGGTCCAGATTTGTTTCGAGAGGCATCTACGAAGGTTGAGCTGATTAAGAAGGATGGAGGCAGCCCAGGATCATCAGAAGAGTTATGTGGATTAGAGACAAAGGAATTTGGAAATCGAAGTTGGAGATTTGGTTTTTGTTAAGCTTTCATCGATCTAAGGAGCAATAATATTTGATAAGACTGGAAAGCTAGCTCCAAGGTATATTGGATTTCTTTCCGTGTTCTCGAAAGGATAAATTCTTTGGCCTACAGGATTGAATTGCCAATTCGGGTAGCTGGAATTCAGTGTATTTCACGTACCTCATCTAAGAAAGTGCGTGCATCTTTGGTTTTAGAACCAACAGATCAGGAAGATTTGTAAGTTGAGTCGGACTTGACTATGGTCAGACGTCCTGTTCAAATTGTAGATCTAGATGAAAAGAAGCTCAGGATCAGAGTAGTGTAGCTAGTTTAGGTTCAGTGGAGCGAGGATCCCAGTAATTGTACCTGGGAAACTCTAGATAGTTTTAGGAAGGCCTACCCTGATTTATGTCAGGATAATTAGAATTGTTTGTTAGGATAAATTGGTTGTTATGGTTGCTAGTGCATGGTTGATAATGTATGCTTTATTGTTTGAAAATAATAATCTTTGCTGGATCATTAAATTATCTTTGTTTTTAAATTTCGGGGATGAAATTATTTTAAGGGGGAAGAAATGTGTTGACCTAGAATTTTGGGTAATAGCAATTTGATAATCTTCATTAATAATTATTTAAAATGTGCAATATTGGTTTAATGATCTTCTTTTTACTTATTTTAAAATTTGCAAATTTATCTTTTCAAAAACTAATAATATTTAATTGGTAAAATTTATCATTTTCAAAGCTAATAAAAACGTTTTCTAATTATAATGTATATATATCACATTGTGAATAGGAAGTTTTTGGTTTGAATTTAATAAAAATATGTTTTCAAATTTATAATATATATATGTATATATTGTGATTTGGAAAGTTATGTTTTAAATCCAATACAATAGTTTTACAAAGCTATTTAAAGTTAATTCTATATTTTCAAAACCAAATACTTATTTAATTAAAAGAATAATCACCTAATTTTAAAATTTAAATAAGATTGATATTCTTACTTTTTTTAAATATCTCATGAATAAGAATAATTTATAAATATATATAAATATTTAATACATATATAAACATTACATAAATTACAAAACATAAGTAATTGGGAAAAATTAATACGAACATAAATATATTAATATAAAAACATGAGTTAATTTATAAAATAAGGATATAAAACATTTGTAAACATATAATACAAGCTTTTGAAATTTGTAAGATTTTATAACATGTATACGCATTAGTAACATGCAAACATAAAAAATGGCAACGATTTTCTTTATCAATTTAAGTTTATAAATTATGTAGTATTAGAGAGAAATCTAGTTTTTCATTTTCATTTCAAACATCTTTCTTTATCAAATCTTCCTTCTCTTCATCTTTCTTTCTTTCTTTTTGAAAAATAATAAACTGAAAATCGAAAATCAAAGGAAATCAAAACAATAACTACAACAACTTCATCAGTTTTCAAGCTTCAATTCTAAGCAATGCAAAGAATCAATTCAACTCAACAACAAGCTTAGCAGATTCAATTCAACAGTAAGAAATCAAAACTGCAGATCATAAATGAGGAACTGTCCTCTGTTTCTTACTTAGGTGAGTAAACTTTTACTTTAAAAAAATAGTTATAATCTATTATATGTGATAAATCTATATGGAGATGATGTAATATGTCTGCATGAATGTTTTTCTGGAATATGCATGAGCTACTCTACGTGTATATGGATGTAAATGCCTATGTGGATATATATATATATATATATATATATATATATATATATATATATAGACACACACACACACACACACTTCTTTGTCTATTTTACAGATTTCATTTGAAAATTCATATCTTCACATACAATTGATTTTAGGCTAGGATTTGTAAATGAAAAATGACTCTAATAAGGTATTATCAATTTTAAAAATAATATCAAGACTTCAATTCAGTGATTTTTTTCGAAATTTGAAAATTGACAGAGAAAATCAAAGACATGTCAAATTGATTATCTTGAAATCATGTTTGAATTGCATAAACAAATTCGTATTGTAAATTGATGAATTTTGGAAATCAAATCATAATTTTTAGTTTGGTATAATTCGAGTTATGCCGAGTTGATCGGTTTTGGGTATTTCGTCAATTGCCGGGGATCGATGACGATTTGAAGCTTAGGATTGTTGTCGAAGGTGTTTTAAAGGATGATGATCTCTGGAAAAATAGTGGTAGATTTTATCAATGGCTACGGTGGCCAAGGAACGGCGAAGTAGGGTTTTTCGTCGATCAGGGTAGCCAATGTTTTTCGAGGAAATTTCATCGCCGTAGGGAGGCCAAACATGATCGCGAGGAGGGGAATCATCGCCGGGGTTCGTGGCGATGCTCTGGACGAAGCGGCATGAGTTCTGGTGGTGTGGTTCGCCGTCGCAGTGAAGTTTTGTTTATCTATTTGGTTCCAGTTGTGTGCCGTGTAGTTCGATTTCGATTTCGCTGTCGAATCGACAAAGCTGGGTGGTCAGATCGTCAGCGGAGGTGGTCGTCGACTTGGGGAGGGTCGCAGCATTGATCGATGGTGGTCGGAACGTCCAAGCTTGTAAGTATCGGTTGTGTCTGGGTTTTGTTTTTAGCTTTGGGAAGAAGGTGAGTTGTTCGGGTTTGGCTCGAGATTTTTGCGAGTTTGTCTCGAAGCAGAATGAGTACGTGAGTTGCTCGGGGTTTTTGTTTGGTTAGCTCGAGTTTTTGTTTGGTTAGCTCGAGTTTTTTTCGATTTATAACCAGGTTTTAAAGGTAAGTTAAACATGAACAGATATTGTAAAAAAGCAAATGTTTAACAAGTTCAAAGTTTAAAAAGTTATTAAAATGATTTAATTTTCAAAAGAATGTTTAACCAAGTGTTAGAGTGAATGTTTATAATTGTTTGTTTGAAGGTAATTATATTTAGTTAATTATGTAATTATATCCTAAGTGTTTTCAAATGAAGTTTATGATGTAATTAAAAAGTGTTTAAGGTAAGTATTAGTCCTTAATTTATCAAGTAGATCTCAAATGATTTTTGTATAAGTTAATTTCAAGCATTTAAATTAAATAAGATTTAAATGAGTAACTAATTAAGATAAAGAATTTATCTTTAATTAATTAAGGTGTTGATTAATTAGGAATAATTAATTAGTGAAATTAAAAGTTAATCACTTAATGTAATTAATAAGGGTTAATTAGGGTTAATAATCAAGGATAATTACTTAATGAAAGTAATTACTGTATAGTTAATGAGTGAAATTAATTTAAGGATCATTAACTAATGATTAAAAGATAATCAATTAATGTGATTAATCTAAGATAATTAATTAAATTAATTAAGAATAGTTAATTACTTGATTAATTAAGGGCTAATTAATCTAATTAATTAAAGGTCGATTAATTAAATAGTAACTAATTAACGGAAGTAATTAAAGGGTTTAATTATTCAATGTAATTGATTAAATTGATTAATGCGATTTATTTAAGATAATTAATTGGTTTAATTAATTAAGGATAATCACATAAGAAATTGATTAAGTATAATTACTTAATGTAACTACTAAAGTGTAATTACTTAGTGAAAGTAATTAAAGGATAATTACTTAATGGAAGTAATTAAGGATTAATTACTTAGTGTAATTAATTAAAGGATTGATTAATTAAGATAAATAATTAAAATGCTAGTTAATTACTTAATGTGATTAATTAAAAGATAATTAATGGATGTGATTAGTTAAAGTATAATTAATTAATGTAATTAATTAAGGATCAATGTAATTAAATATAGTTAATTAATTAATGAAAGTAATTAATTAAGGATCATTAATTAATGTAATTAATTAATAATTAATTAATGAGATTAATGAAAGGTTAACTAATGTGAATGATTAAAGGATAATTAATTTGTGGCTAATTACTAAATGTAACTAAAGAATAATTAATTGAGGATAATTAATTAAGATGGATAATTAAAGAATGATTAATTAACTGGGTTGTAATTCATTAATGTTAAGTAAACAAGATTAGGTAATCCAAGTGATTACAGTTGGTAATTAATTTAATTGGAGATTAATTAAATTGAATAAGAATTAATCAATCTATCTTATGAATGATTGAATGATATTGGATGACTTGTATTGTTGATATCTTTGATGGATGATTGAGATGTGTTGTGATATGAGATACTTTGGTTGAACGGTGATAATATTTATTATCTATCTGTGATAATGTAAACTATCTATCTGAGTAAATATGTTATTCTGAATGATAGATTAAATTGTTTAACTTAAACACCTTGGCCTTAAAAGACGGCGTTTTGGATTTCGATAAGACCGGGGTCGGATTGCCAAAGTGGATATCTGAAAACCATATCGATACAAATTAAACGATAGGTCGTGAAATCTCAAGTGAAGTTCAAGATGAAGATTCGAAGTGTAAGGGCTATTTGTCGTTAACTCTAAGGGTGGTTCCAAAATGAGTTTAACAGAGATAGTACTTTCAGTTTCGAGGTGATGATTCAGAGTGTAAGGGCTATTGTCGTTAACTCTGAGGATGATTCCAAAATGAGTGTAGCAAGACAGTGCCTTCGGTTTCGTTCGAACCTGGAACGAACATATATGGATTGAATGCTTTTAGAACATCGTCACTGGAGGACAATGAGCATTCCAAGATATGTGTTCTAAAAACGTAATCGTAGCCTCCATCCTCATCAACCGAGAATGGATAAAACAAGTAGAATAAGGTTTTTCCCTGTGAAGCGGTCCCTTTATTTCGGCTGTGTGGGCAGTTGGTCGCATCAACTGCAGGGTTGTCTTATTCGAGATTATCCACTAAGGGATGGTTCCGGCCTTGTGTTGCAGGGGATCAGGGTGGATCCTCGGCACA
This sequence comes from Allium cepa, assembly GCA_030765085.1. Taxonomy (NCBI): domain Eukaryota; kingdom Viridiplantae; phylum Streptophyta; class Magnoliopsida; order Asparagales; family Amaryllidaceae; genus Allium; species Allium cepa. The sequence continues at coordinate 272,005,790 of CM060944.1, forward strand.
CTAATCTAGACAAGGTACTGTGACGGCGGTACTCCGGTAGCCCTGCCATTGTATAGAAACCAATCTCCAATAAGTGTCGTATGCTTTGATTGTGCCCAACTATGTTGGAATGTAAGATGTAAGCATTCCAGCTATGTAACGACCCAGAATTTCGGTCGCTAGATTTTGAACGTTTAATCCATTTTAAATGTTGAATGTGGATTTTAATTTGATTTGAAATAAGAAGATTTTGGATAAATCAATAAAGTGAGTTATAATTTCAAATATGGCAATTCAATTGAAATTGGATAATAACAATTAAATATGCGGAATTGGGAAAATTGGTGAATCAGGGGTAAATAGATATGAAAATAGTTCCTAAGATTTATTTTAAGTCTAGTTTGATTTGAATTTTAGTATTTGACTTTTGAATGGAATCAAAAGTTGATAAATTAAATTTGGGATTTTATATTATTTTAATAATGAAATTTAATAATATAATAATGCAAATAATTAGATTTTGGTTCGAAGTGAATTAGAATGGTTTCTAATGTGATTATAAATTCTATATGATTTACAATAAACTTAGTAAAATTTTAAAAGTGAATTTTTTTAAAGATTTCGACGATTTTGAAAATCGATCGAATTAATCGACGAGTTAAAATAGCCTTCCTGAGCATAGTCTCGGAACTCGACGAAGCTAGTTCCATTGGATTCGTAATAGTTAGTTATTCTCGGATTTCAATTTTCATAGCGTTTGGATTTACCGTTTGCTCGTACTGGTGAGAACCGCGTTGAAATTTAAATCGATAATTTAATACTTAAAACTCGATTCAAATAGCTATCTTCCACATGTGACCAAATTAGCCTTTGAAACATGTTCCATTGTGTTCGGAATGCGGGTAAAACCTTATGAATGCCTGACGACACGTGTGATTTGGAGTTCGTTTGTAAATGCCCGTTAAAATTGAATTTAATATTAAATCAATAAGTAAACGTGTGTGTGTGTGTGTGTGTGTGTGTGTGTGTGTGTATATTTGTGTGTGTTTAACAGCCGAAGCCCTAGCTATTTTCTTCGGCTGCCACAAAACAGTTCAATGGCCGATAATCATTTTCGTTTCTTCCCCGAAACCTCTTGATCCGTGCCTTAATTTCAAAAACCTTCTAAAGGAAAGTTGTAGATCGTGGAGAGATCTACAGATCAACGGGTGATTCGAGCTATCGTCAATGATGGAGGGAGGAATTTGGCTTCAAAGAGTCGCCGTTCAAGCTCGTCATTCACGAGCATGGGTAGACCGAGTGCATCGAAACCAAGGGCGGGGGTGGCGCACGAGTAGGAGAAGGTTGCTGTGACCTCTGATCATCCTCTGGGGACCGGAACGTGGCGCGGCGGTTCGAATCAATGGGGCGTCGATGGGTTTTGGTCGCGTACGTGATTCCAGGGAGGGAAGGAAGAAGGTATCAGCCTTAATTTATAATCGTGCGGCCACGTTCTTCTCTAAGTAATTTTTAAAAGGTAAATAGAAATTTTAGTTTAAATATATATATATATATATATATATATATATACACAAACTATAAAAATTCATAACTTTTGCATACATGATCAGATTCCAACAAATTTAGTAGTGCCGGAATCGCAGCGACGAGCAACCCGCTGTGGTGCAGAGCTGCGATCATTCTGAGAAAGTAAAAAATTTAGGTTAAATCGAACGTCGTTCGATTTAATTTAAAATTTGAACGCTCGTCGAAACTCAAGGTGAGTTAATCTCACTCACATATGGAATTTCAGCTGTTTTAAATAGCTAATATTTAAATGATTGATTGATTGTTTGAATGTGATAATTATCATCAGATTTGACCGATACTATTTATGGCTAACATCTGTGGATGCAGGGAAACAGGTGGGAGGGATCCAACTGGATTCCTCACAATGTAGAAATTTATCATCATTATTTTTGATGTACTTTATTTATTATTCTGTGGTAGTTTAATTTGAAAATTCAGTTATGGTGTGATATGGTTGGATGAATATAATTTGGGATTTTAAATATAAATAAAAATAAATTGGGATTAAAAAAGGGAAATGAAAAGGGATTTTTGAGTAATGAATTTAAGGAAATTAAATTTAGGAAATTGAATTGGAATTTGAAGTGTTTTTGAAATTGTGATTTAAAAGGAAACGAGAAACGAAAATTTATAAACTGGGTTTATAAATAAAATGGAATATTTATCGATGGATAAATTTTTGAAAGACAGGTTTCTGCTGGGAAATTCTATAAGAAGGTATAAATTATTTTGAAAATAAAGATGAGATTATTTTTAAAAGACGGAAGGTGTATTTTCCCTGGGAAGTTAAGTATGTTTCCAAGGAAAGCTTTTCGACATATAAACTAGAAGTTTGAAATGTGTTTTAGGATATTTTGGAGAAATATTATTTTTATTATTTTAAGTATAAAGTAAATATTTATTTAAGTAATTATGGTATTCAATTAATTTAAAGGTGAAGTAGTATAAAGTTTCAAAGGGAAATTTTAATATAAAAATTGATTTCATAACTTTATTTTAAAAGGTAATTTTGGTTTAAGTTACTTAGAAACTCCTCTATATTTTCCTAAGTATTATTTTCATTTAAGTAAACTCCTGGTACCCTTATTTCAAATAGTTTAAGCATATACTTTGAAAGTGATTTTCTAGGAAATGGGAAATGTGTTTAAAACTAAAAAGGTGTTTATTTTTAAAGTGTGGAAAGGAAATTACGAGATTTAAATGTAAATTTGAATTGAGGTAAATCGTGTAGGATTTATAAAAAATTATTTGGTTTACTCTGAAAATGGAAGTGCAGTTCCTTGAAAAGCCCAGTACATTTCAAAAAAAAATTGTATTAAAAATCAAAGTTTTAATTTTTTTTAAAAGAATGTTATAAGAAATTATTGTTTAAGTTGTAAAAAATTTAAAAGTAATTATTTAATAAATTAGTTATAAAAGTAATTATTTTAAAGAGGTAATTGGTATTATGTTTTGAAAAGAATATTATTAATATTTATATTTTATAAAATGGTTTTATTTTAAAGATAATTGGTTAAAGTTTTATTTGAAAATTGTATAGGATTTTGTAAGTCTTCTTGTAAAATTTAGTTTAATTTAACTTTTATTTTAAAATTAGCTTATGTTTTATAAAGTAGTTTTGCTTTAACTATTTTAAATATATTTTAAGGTATATTTAGAATAAATCGATCTAATGTTTTAAAATCTAAAGTATTTGGATTTGGATATTTTCAGTGGAAATAGAAAATATTTAGGAAATTTATTCCGTACAAAGGGAGATGGTTTGAAACTGTTTTCAAAAAGGTTTGAAAGTGGGAATATATCTTGTGATGATATTTTGAGGTTAATAAATAATTTGGGAAATTATTTATTGTTTGATGGATGTTCGTGAATGTTAATTGATAGTTAAATCACCGACTATCAATATTGGCCAATGCGTTGATCGTTTCGACGAGACCGGGATTGTGATTTATTTCTCGAAAACCACTTCGATCCGATTTGTACATTTTCATGGGAAAAACAAGTTCGGAGTCGAATATGGAGTAGTGAAGTGCATGGGCTAGGCGCTACTAATCCTGAGGATGTTTCCAAAATGGATGTAGTAGGAGTAGTGCTTTCGGTTCCGTTCGAACCCGGGACGGACTTGTATAAATGAATGCTTTCGGAACATCATCGGGTGGACGATTGACATTCTAAGTGAAACATTGTAAAAAGGTAATGCTTAGCCTTAAGCCTCATACTGGGAATGACTGAAAATCAGGGGTTATGCGGCAAGGCTATGTGGGTAGCACCCATTAGGGTAAGTTCATCCCAGTCTAGATGTCTCTTTTTATTCGGCTTAGTGGTGCGGTTGCTGATCCCAACCGTGGGGTGATCTTACTCGGGATTATCTAGTAAGGGGTAGTCCCGGTCTTATGTTGCAGGGGATGGGAGTAATCCTCGGTACGGTGATCTAGGCCACGTACTGTGACAAGTGGTACCCCAGTGCCTAGTCATTAGTGGAAATCCATTCTCCATACGCGCCTTTTACGAATTTTGTTTGTATAACCCACTTTATGGCTAGTAGCTAGAATTTAATCATATAACAATTTCGTCTATTTTAGTAAGTATTTGTATGTAAACACTATTATAATATCAAAGGATTTTATAATAAATGTTTTAGCTATCGTAAGGTAAGAACCCGACATGTTTATTTATGGCGTGGTCTTACGAGATACTTTTGTTTTCAAAGGATTTTGAAACTTCAATAATCGATTTGGGTGTATTTCTCTCACGCTGGTATTCCAGACCGACTCAAGTGTTATTTTAGTATAATGCTCGGGTCAGACCAAATATTATAGATTATAGGAAAGGATGCTGTGGAGCTCAGGAGAGGAGCTGCAGTCTGAGACGTATTACCGTATTTGTTTATATCCGCTGCCGTGATTGATGAAATTGTCAGGCTGGTAATTATTGCTTGTTTGTGATACTTTGATGATGTATATATAAAACAGATACAGTTTTAATTTTGTGTAAATATCTGTTATTGACTACTATATTTTGTTCCGCTGCGATTGTGAGATTCTATTATTGTGTAGTTCCTTCTTTCTTCTATCTTCTTTCTTTCCCTCAACTATCTGTCTTTTCTGGCACTCGAACGTTGGTATATTATATTGTGGCGTATTTTATGTCAATTTTCGAGGGTTGAGAAGAGCGGGTCGTGACAGTGGTATCAGAGCTTAGGTTGGAGATAACCTTGGCTCTGATGGGGAAATTACTCATTAAATAGAGTCGATAGTACTCTAGAATGAGTTGAGTGTAATAACAGATATGAGAGCGTACTTGTTAGTGAATATAAAAATTGTTTTTATACTGTGTTGACTTATCGGTTGAGTGATTATGAATTCTGGTCGGTACGGGAAGTACAACTGTATCGATAGGGGTTTCTAAACTCTTAAACAAGATAAATCGACATAGTTTTGTTTTTAAAGTGGGTAAATGAAATAATTTTACCCAAATTTATATTTCGTTATAAAAGAAATAAATTTTTAAAATTATTATGTATATATTTTGATGTTTGGTTGTTAATATTATAATCAAATATAAGAATCTAAAATTTAAAATGGTTTATAACCAAATAGAATTCTATAAGTATAACTAAAATTTGATTTAGACCGGAATTTAAATCCCGGAAATTTTGAAAATCGTTTAAAGTGTATTTAAACAAAGGTTTGGGAATTTAAAATGTTGGAAATGTTTGAAATGTTTTCCAAAGTGTTTAAAGGCAATGATGAAGTATTATTTTAGGAAATATTTTTGAATGGAAATTATTTGAAAGGAATTTGAGAAAGTAAGGAAGCACTGAACTCACTTCAGTCGTTGGAAAATAATCCTGATTATGATGGCCACATCATCAGAATTTATTTTCAAGTTTCTAAAGTGATGGATTGCTACCGAGGTGATTAGTTATGATATTTGTTTGAACTTGTTGGGTATACAGGTTGTTTTAGAAAATTCTAAGGGGAAATTTGTTTTGGTAAAAGCAAGTTGTTTGGAATTCGGAGATTTGATTTGATATACCAAGCGGGTATGTTTTACTTATGATTTCAAAATGGTTTTGAAATAAAATCAGGAAATTGAATTCTAGGAATTCTATTTAAAAATGTAAAAGATAAAAATGAATCAATTATTGAACCTATTAAGTGAAGTTGATTTAAATAAGAAGGGAAAATGAAAATTTTAATCCTGAAATTAAAATTTAATTTGAGTAAATGGAAGTGAATAAAATATATTTGAATTTAACTGGAGATAAGTTAAATAAAATTGAAATTGAGGTCGAATTAAAGTGGATAAAGTTGAAATGTAAAATGACTTTGTAATTGTGAGTTATAATTGCGTAATGAATTTGTACCTATAAGCTATTAAGTGTTATACTTATAATCTGAAATTGTGGATTAAAATTTGTGTAACGAAAACTTATATCCTTAAGAATTCAGTGATATATATATATATATATATATATATAATTCGGAATTGTGATTATAAGGTGAAATTGACTCAAATAAGCAATATAAGCTTTCAAATAAATAAGTTGGTGAACTTAAGATTGGAAATGGAATTTGTAAAACCAAATAAAATGGTTGACATTTTTGGGAAATTCAAAATTTAAATCTTAAGTGAAATGTAAAGTGAGGTAAGGCAAAGTGAGATATAAAAGGTGAATGGACTTAGGTTAGTACAAAGGTTTTGAACTTATATATTAGAAAGTGAAAATTTAAATTGAATGGAGAAATAAGAATTGGATTTAACTAAAATTAAAAGAAATTGAGTTGAATTTGGAGTGGATTGAAATCAAAATTCGGTCGTGTTATAAATAATATTAAATGGGATTAAATTCTTATTTAAAATAGCAAAGGAAATGGTATGAATTCAAGTTGGCTAAATAAAACTTAGTTGAACTTGAATTAAATTTGGAAAAGAATTGAATTGATAGAAAATTTAATTTAGTTGAAATGATATTGAATGAATTAAATTATCACTCAACTAAATTCAAAGGAATTGAATGAAGATGAATTTAGTGTAAGCTAAATTAAATGGAAATTGTATTGGAATGAATAAAATTTTGGTAGCTTGTTAAAAATTTAAAAAGCAAAATAAAACCCTGTTTTAGTTTAGAATAATTGGAATGGTCATGTTATTAATAAATTCAGAAATGAATTGAGAAGGTGGATAAATTTAAAATGGATTGAGTAAATAAACAAACCGAATTAAAATCTGTAAATGGATTGTAATTTGATTGGGTAAGAATCAAATTATAATGAAAATAAAACTGAGGTAAGAAGAAATGGAGTTATTTTGTTATTGAAATAACTTAAGCGTATTGGAAAATATTGTGGTCGAGCTTTATAAGGGGTCTTGAACGAAATTTGTTTAGATAATAAAATTTCAATCCAAGTGAAAGAATTTTAATTTCTTATCGTGATGAAATAAGAATGTATGAGTTGTAAATAATCTAGAATGGAATGATATTAACATAAACTTAAGTTGGATGATGAACTTGAAATGAGAATAGGGATTTGATTTAATAATGGTGATAAAGTAAAAATTGTTTGGGTTGTAAATAATTTCGAATGGAGTAAAATTAATATAGTTTGAGTTGGAATTAATTTAAAATGGTTATATACTTTAGTAATTGTTGTTTTCTTGAATGACATCAAATTTGCATTGAGATTAGTCGTTTTGTTGTAAACAAAGCTAATAAATTAAGGAAAGCAAATAAAGTTGGTTTTTGAATAAATTGGAATGGATTGAAATCTTATTGATTGGATTTGTATATAAATGCAAGTGAATCATAAAAGAAATGCAAGTGTATCAAATTTAAAATAAAAATTTGATTGGGAATCAATTTGGAATTGAATTGAAGTAAATTGATGTAAGTAAGGCATAGGTTAATCATATTAAAGTGAAAATGAATTGGGTGTAGTAAATATGAATTGTAAAAAGTAAATTGGATTGTAAATCATTCGAGTGGAATAAAATGAAGTTTAGATTTGTTAGGAAAATTAAATGGTGCTGAAAACTTGTGATTGATATAAAGATGGTACTTGTAGGATTATAAAATTTGTTGTTGAACTATGTAATTGAGATGTTTGGCTAAGATAAATGTATGGAAAGTTGTTAAAAATCTTATATTGTTGAAAACTGATATGCTTGTTTGAGTAAGTACTGGTACGGAAGGCAATTGATAGAGTTGGAGCGCGTATATGCAATATATATTAGCTGCTTGCTTTTAAAATGCTAATCTAAGGTACGCCTACGCAATAAAATTGAAAATTGATATATATATATATATATATATATATATATATATCTGTGTGCGTGTGCGTGTGTGTATATATTGTGGTATATTTTGTTTTCCGACCGTATGGGTCGATATATATATATTTATCATTATTGTGATATTGTAAAACGCTCTCCGTACAAAGGAGACGCTGTTAAAAATTTCAAAAATTTTAGGAGTTCAAATTTTTTTAAAAATTTTGGGAATTTTGGGTTAACCAGAAAAGTGATTTTGAAATAGGTTGAAAATAATGTTTTGAGTTAAAAATGAAGCAAATGGTTTTTGAATTGAGCTAAAGGTTTTGGTAAAGTGAATGTAAGTTTTTAACTAAGTAAGTTTGGGTAAATAAATGAGTTTGGAAGCATTTTCATACCTTAGCAAATTTCGGGGACGAAATTTTTATAAGGGGGAGGAATGTAATGACCAGAATTTTGGTTGTTAGATTTTGAACATTTAATCCATTTTAAATGTTAAATATGGATTTTAATTTGATTTGAATTAAGAAGATTTTGGGTAAATCAATAAAGTGAGTTATAATTTCAAATATGGCAATTCAATTGAAATTGGATAATAACAATTAAATATGTGGAATTGGGATAATTGGTGAATCTGGGTGTAAATAGATATAAAAATAGTTTCTAAGATTTATTTTAAGTCTAATTTGATTTGAATTTTAGTATTTGACTTTTGAATGGAATCAAAAGTTGATAAATTAAATTTGGGATTTTATATTATTTTAATAATGAAATTTAATAATATAATAATGCAAATAATCAGATTTTGGTTCAAAGTGAATCAGAATGGTTTCTAATGTGATTATAAATTATATATGATCTATAATATAGTTAGTAAAATTTTAAAAGTGAAATTTTTTAAAAATTTCGACGATTTTGAAAATCGCTCGAATTAATCGACGAGTTAAAATAACCTTCCGGGGCAGAGTCTTGATATTCGACGAAACTAGTTCCATTGGATCTGTAATAGTTAGTTATTATTAGATTTCAATTTCATAGTGCTTGGATTTTTCGTTTGCTCGTACGGGTGAGAAACGCGTTGAAATTTAAATCGATAATTTAATATTTAAAATTCGATTCAAATAGCTACCTTCCACATATGATCAAATTAGCCTTCGAAACACGTTCCATTGTGTTCGAAATGCGGGAAAAACCTTATGAACGCCTGGCGACACGCGTGATTTGGAGTTCGTTTGTAAATGCCCGTTAAAATTGAATTTAATATTAAATTAATAAGTTAACGTATATATATATGTTTAACAGCCGAAGCCCTAGCTATTTTCTTCGGCCGCCACAAAATAGTTCAATGGCCGATAATCATTTTCGTTTCTTCCTCGAAACCTCTGGATCCATGCCTTAATTTCAACAACCTTCCAAAGGAAAGTTGTAGATCGTGGAGAGATCAACAGATCCAACGGGTGATTCGAGCTATTGACAACAATGGAGGGAGAATTTTGTCTTCAAAGAGTCGTCGTTCGAGCTCGTCGTTCATGAGCATGGGTTGACCGAGTGCGTCGAAACCAAGGGTGGGGTGGCGCACGAGTAGGGGAAGGTAGTTGTGACCTCTGATCGTCCTCTGGGGACCGGAACGTGGTGCGGTGATTCGAATCAAGGAGGCGTCGATGGGTTTTGGTCGCGTACGTGATTCCAGGGAGGGAAGGAAGAAGGTATTGGCCTTAATTTCTAATCGTACGGCCACATTCTTCTCTGTGTAATTTTTAAAAGGAAAATAGAAATTTTAGTTTAAATTATATATACAAATTATAAAAATTCATAACTTTTGCATACATTATCAGATTCCGACGAATTTGGCGGCACCGGAATCGTAGCGCCGAGCAGCCCACTGTGGTGTAGATCTAGGATCATTCTGAGCAAGTAAAAATTTAGCTTAAATCGAACGCCGTTTGATTTAATTTAAAATTTGAACGCTCGTCGAAAACTCAAGGTGAGTTAATCTCACTCACATCTGGAATTTGAATTGTTTTAAATAGCTAATATTTAAATGATTGATTATTTGATTGTGATAATTATTATCAGATTTGATCGATATTATTTGTGGCTAACATCTGTGGATGCCGGGAAATAGGTAGGAGGGATCTAACTGGATTCCTCACAATGTAGAAATTTATCATCATTATCTGTGATGTACTTTATTTATTATTCCATGGTAGTTTAATTTGAAAATTCAGTTATGGTGTGATATGGTTGGATGAATATAATCTGGGATTTTAAATATAAATAAAAATAAATTAGGATTAAAAAAGGGAATTGAAAAGGGATTTTGAGTAATGAATTTAAGGAAATTAAATTTAGAAAATTGATTTGGAATTTGAAGTGTTTTTGAAATTTTGATTTAAAAGGTAACGAGAAATGGAAATTTATAAACTGGGTTTATAAATAAAATGGAATATTTATTGGTGGATAAATTTTGGAAAGATAGGTTTCCGGTGGGAAATTCTGTAAGAAGGTATAAATTAATTTGAAAATAAAGATGAGATTATTTTTAAAAGACGGAAGGTGTATTTTCCCTTGGAAGTTAAGTATGTTTCCAAAGGAAAGCTTTCGACATATAAACTAGAAGTTTGAAATGTGTTTTAGGTATTTTGGAAAAATATTATTTTTATTATTTTAAGTATAAAGTAAATATTTATTTAAGTAATTATGGTATTCAATTAATTTAAAGGTGAAGTAGTATAAAGTTTTAAAGGGAAATTCTAATATAAAAATTGATTTCATAACTTTATTTTAAAAGGTAATTTTGGTTTAAGTTACTTAGAAACTCCTCTATATTTTCCTAAGTATTATTTTCATTTAAGTAAACTCCTGGTACCCTTATTTCAAATAGTTTAAGCATATACTTTGAATGTGATTTTCTAGGAAATGGGAAATGTGTTTAAAAATAAAAAGGTGTTTATTTTTAAAGTGTGGAAAGGAAATTACAGGATTTAAATGTAAATTTGAATTAAGGTAAATCGTGTAGGATTTATAAAAAAATTCTTTGGTTTATTCTAAAAATGGAAGTGTAGTTCCTTGAAAAGCCAAGTACGTTTCAAACAGATTTTTTTAGTAAAAATGAAAGTTTTAAATTTGTTTTTAAAAGAATGTTATAAGAAATTATTGTTTAAGTTGCAAAAATTTTAAAAGTAAATATTTAATAAATTAGTTATAGAAGTAATTATTTTAACGAGGTAATTGGTATTATGTTTTGAAAAGAATATTATTAATATTTACATTTTATAAAATGGTTTTATTTTAAAGATAACTGGTTAAAATTTTATTTGAAAATTGTATAGGATTTTGTAACTCTTATTGTAAAATTTATTAACTTTTATTTTAAAATTAGCTTATGTTTTATAATGTAGTTTTGCTTTAACTACTTTTAAATATATTTTAAGGTAGTTTAGAATAAAGTGATCTAATGTTTTAAAATCTAAAGTATTTGGACTTGGATATTTTCAGTGGAAATAGAAAGTGTTTGGGAAATTTATTCCTTACAAAGGGAGATGGTTTGAAACTGTTTTCAAAAAGGTTTGAAAGTGGGAATATATCTTGTGAAGATACTTTGAGTTTAATAAATAATTTGGGAAATTATTTATTGTTGATGGATGTTCGTGAATGTTAATTGATAGTTAAATCACCGACTATCAATATTGGCCAATGCGTTGATCGTTTCGACGAGACCGGGATTGGGATTTATTTCTCGAAAACCACTTCGATCCGATTTGTACATATTCATGGGAAAAATGAGTACAGACTCGAAGATGGAGCAGTGAAGTGCAAGGGCTAGTCGCTACTAATCTTGAGGATGTTTCCAAAATGGATGTAGTAGGAGTAGTGCCTTCGGTTCCGTTCGAACACGTGACGAACTTATATGGATGAATGCTTTCAAAACATCGTCAGGTGGACGATGGGCATTCTAAGTGAAACGTTCTAAAAAGGTAACGCTTAGCCTCAAGCCTCATCAATCGGGAATGACTAAAAATCAGGGGTTATGCAGCAAGGCTTTGTGGGTAGCACCCATTAGGATAAGGTCATCCCTGTCTAGATGTCTCTTTTTATTCGGCTTAGTGGTGCGGTTGCTGATCCCAACCGTGGGGTAATCTTACTCGGGATTATCCAGTAAGAGGTTGTCCCAGTCTTGTGTTGCAATGTATTTGGAGTAATCCTCGGTAAGGTGATCTAGGCCACGTACTGTGACAGATGGTACCCCAGTGCCTAGTCATTAGTTGGAAATACATTCTCCCTGCGTGCCTTTTACGGATTTTGTTTGTATAACCCACTTTGTGGCTAGTAGCTGGAATTTAATCATGTAACAATTTTGGCTATTTTAATAAGTATTTGTATGTAGACACTATTATAATACCAGAGATTTTATAATAAATGTTTTAGCTATCGTAAGGTAAAAACCCAACACGTTTATTTGTGGCATGGTCTTACGAGATGCTTTTATTTTTAAAGGATTTTGAAACTTTAATAATCAATTTGGGTGTATTTCTCTCACGCTAGTATTCCAGACTGACTCAGGTGTTATTTTATTATAATGGTCGAGTCAGACCGAGTATTATAGATTACAGGAAAGGATGCTGCGGAGCTCAGGAAAGGAGCTGGAGTCCGAGACATATTACCGTATTTGTTTATATCCGCTGCTGTGATTGTTGAAATTTTCAGGCTGGTAATTGTTGTTTGTTTGTGATACTCTGAAGATGTAATATATAAAACAGATATCATTTTCATTTTGTGTAAAGATCTGTTATTGACTATTATGTTTTGTTCCACTGCGATTGTGAGATTCTGTTATTGTGTAGTTCTTTCTTCTATCTTCTTTCTTTCCCTCAACTATCTGTCTTTTCCGGCACTCGATCGTCGGTATATTATACTGTGGCGTATTTTGTGTCGATTTTCAAGGGTTGAGAAAAGAGGGTCGTGACAAGCTATTTCTGTATTTTACTTAAAAACCCTAGACGCTCTATTATAATATCACTGGATTTCCTATCAAATGTTTTGGATATATTAAGGTAAAAACCCGACATTTTTATTTGTGACGCTGTCTTACGAGATACCTTTTTTTCAAATGAATTTCAAAGTTAAACAACTTTAACCCGTTTACTCACACCAGATCCATGTCTGATCCAGAGTTTATTTTCTGTTTTTTAAAACTCTTGGGTACTCAAATTTTTACGAGTAGCCAAGGGATTCAGGTTAGCTTTGACGAATTCTGGAGGAGTTGTGGAGAAGGAGGCGTCAGCGTATATAGATATTGTGGTTCCTCTGTGTCAATCTCTGTGTTGTGTCTTGAGTTGTATGATAGACGGGTTTTTATAACTATCTAAAGTGTGGTGATATAAAGCTGTATAACTCTGATAGATGTTATATATTATGTAATAACTATGTGATTAATATACTTTATTCGTTCCGCTGTGAGATTTTGATATTGTTTAGTTCTTTCTTTCCTGTCTTTTCTCTTTTCTATCCCTTTCTTTCTTTATAATGATGTGTCTTTCTGTGGACTGAAAGGCAGGTCATTACACACCTTGTACAGATTTTTATTGTACCAATGTCGAGATTACAATCCTCAATTTTTAAAGATCTTAAGGTACCCTCCTGTCTTCAAGTCCGGCGCAAACTCTCTTGATTTACGAGACACAAGATCACCGAATTGATTTTGAGGCATAACCACACCTTATAGAGAGACTCGATAAACTTTGATGACAAATTGATCCTACAACTCTGAATAGCATTTTGATCTTTGAGAGAGGGCAGAGAATAAAAAAACGAGATTCTAATTTGATTCACTTGAGAATTCGTCAGAATTTCGGAACAATCTTAAAAATATGAAAATTTTAGGATATGGATTTGTGAAGAAGAAGGAGTGAAGAAAATAAGAAAATAGTTAGTTAAAAAATTCATTTGTGAAGGCTATTTATAGACTAGTAACGATCATAACCATTCGTGAAGAGATTTAAATGAATAAACATTTCTTTTGAAAATTGGAACGTTTGAATTTAAAGGCCACCATGTCGACATGAGGTATCCCATGATGTCGACATCCCTCAGTTAAAAACAATGTAAAAATTTTTTTGAAAATGGTATTGAAAGGAAAACAAGATGAAATGATTCTGAAGTAAAATAAACTAATTTTCCTATGGTTTTAAAATAAAGAAAAGTAGAAAAACATATTTTTAGAATGTATATATAAATTTGATTTTAAATCTCAAGTATATATAAAGGATATTTAAAAATCAAAAGATAGTTTTAAAAAACAAACGAAGTTTAAAGCAAGAGTTAAAAAAAATAAAGAATATTTTAAGGCTAAAACATCTTTTTGAAAATCATTTGAAAAGATAAATTTTAAGGCTAAAATATTTTGAAAAATAGTTTTGAAAATCATTTTGAAAAAAAAACATTTTGAAGTAGTTTTGCAAGCTTCTTCTTGCAGAATATTTCACCACATCAGTACTCGAGATCTTGTACAAAACCAGGATGTTTGTGGGTTTGTAAGCCACTTGTCGTATGTTTGTAAGCTACTTGTTATGGGTTTGTAAGCCACTAAGATGGTAGAAATGGGTTCCATTCCAAATGAAATTTGGAATGAAGATTTCTGTGCTATTATGAAGTTGTAACAAAACTAGACACTTATCCTAAAATCTTGATCTTGATACTCATAAGTCCTCAAACTTGATTTCTTCATTCTTCATCTTTATGTTGTACGGTCTTAAATAATCAATACCTGCCTTATATATATATCCTGCATAATAAATTCATATATATCTAGACAATAGTGTCAGATATAAGTTATAATAAAATAAGTTACAAAGATTGTTGTCATCAAAACCACTATCTCCATTTCCTAACAATCTCCCCTTTTTGATGATGACAACCGTATAATATATACTTACCACTTCGATCATACCATAACTCCCCCTTACACCACCAACTCCCCCTTACTCCAAGACTCATCAAAAAATACCCCATAAACCTTGAGCTTAATAGAAAATGAGATAAACAAACATACGACATAAGAATAATAACTATGCGGGAGTGAAATATAGCATCCTAAGTTAAATGGAATTCATGATTTTATACGCTAAAGATTGTTTTTAGAAGAACACTAATTAAGATAACACTTATATACAAATTAACAAACCAATATACAATCAAAAAACGAAAAATGCTTAAAGAGGACCCTTAACTATTAGTGATTTATGGACCGAACAATTTTGATAGTGGAGACTAAAGTTTCCACCTTGTCCGACCTAGTTCCCATTAGCGTCAAAAAGGACCTCTCTAACGCAAATCACGCCATCGTCTTCGTCCATATGAACACCCAGATTTGGCAGAGGATGTTCCTCTTCTTGATCCTCTTATGGCTCATCTAGAGGCTCTTCTTCTTCAAAATCCATGGCTTATGATGATTCTTCGATGAAAATGGGATTGGCATGGTTATCCGTAAGGAATTTTTGTAAATTCTTAAGGATTCTGCCTTGCCTATCTTGTTCTCTAGCCATTCGCAGTTGACTCGCTTGAATCTCCATCATCATTTGAAGCAAATCTTTCATCTTCTCTTGGAATTTGATGACTCTTACGTGTGTGGAAGGTTGAGAAGAACCAGAATGAGGAAAAGTATGTGAATAAGGTTCACTATTAGAAGAGGAAGCCATTAATTTACCGTTTTAGAAGTTTATTGCAGAGAATAAAGTAGAGAAAGGAGTAAAAGTCAAAATATATAAATATATAACCAAATAACTTCTTTTAGAGGGAAATTTAAATTTGAAAATCTTGGCATGTACGTCGACATAAGGGGATGGGTCATGTCGACATTCCCAATTCAATTTTTGAGAAATTTTATTTATATTAATTATTAACTATACTTGTATTATTTATAATTTATATTTCAGTTAATGAACATATACCTAATTCTCTTCTAATTTAGTAAAGTTTTGTTCATTTAATGGTTTAGTTAATATATCAGTAAAAAATTTCAGTATTAATATATTCAAGAGTTATGACTTCTTTACTTATATTATCTCTAAGAAAATGATGTCGAATATCAATATGTTTTGTTCTAGCATGATGAGTTGGAATTTTAGATAGGTTTATTGCATTAGTATTATCTGAATAATTGGTGATTTAGTTATAGTTAATCCAAAATCTTTTGAAGTTTGTTGCATACATATAACTTGAGAACAAGCCAACGCAGCAGATATATATTGTGCTTCAGTTGTTGATAAGGATAAAGTGTTTTTCTTCTTACTAAACTAGAAAACCAGAGAATGTCTTAGAAAGTAACAGGTTCCACTTGTACTTTTACGGTCTAATTTACAACCAGCGTAATCAGCATCACAATATGAAATTAAATCAAATACATAATTTTTAGGGTAAAATAAACCATAATCTAAAGTATATTTTACATATCTTAAAATTATTTTAACTGCTCTTAAGTGAGTTTCCTTAGGTTGAGATTGGTATCTTGCACAGAGGCAGACACTATGCATGATGTCAGGACGACTTGCTGTTATATAAAGTAGTGTACCAATCATTCCTCTATATAATTTTTGATTAACATCTTTTGATTTATCGTCCTTACTTAAAGCTACATTAATTGGAGTTGGAGTTGGTTTCCCACTAGAAGTGGTCAATCTAAATTTATTAATTAAATCCTTATCATATTTTTCTTGACTGATGAAAATTCCTTTAGCTAATTGTTTAATTTGAAGTCCTAAGAAGAAACTAAGTTTTCCATATGACTCATTTCAAATTCTTTAGTCATTATATCTGAAAATTCTTTATTCATTATGTTATTAGTTGACCTAAATATTATATCATCTACATATATTTGTCCTAATTGAATATCATTTTTAGTTCTTTTAATAAAAAGAGTTGTATCTATTTTACCAATTTCAGAAACCAGATTGTAGTAAATAAGATCTCAGTCTTTCATACCAGGCCCTAGGAGCTTGTTTCAAACCATATAAAGCTTTCTTTAATTTATATATATATATATATATATATATATATATATATACATGATTTGGAAACTTCAAAAAGTGGAGGTTGTTCAATATAAACATCTTCTTTTACAAAACCATTTAGAAAAGCACTTATAACATCCATTTGGTACAACTTGAAATTGTTGTAGTTTGCGAAAGCAGGTAGAATCTTGATAGCTTCTAGTCTTGCGCGACTAAACGAGCTTTATTTGCCACGATTGTTAGTCCGTGAGATGATAGTTCTGATGACAACAAGCCTAGAATAGATTATAGAATATAAAACTAACAGTATAGGTTTAGATATATATGTATATGAAGGATTTAACTATGCAGGTAACAAGAACGAAGACTGTGCAGTATAGAGATTCAAGATATCAAGACTGAAGACTCATGAGTATCAAGATTATCAAGAGTTCAAGTAATTTATCTTTTAGAAATTTTTTTAAAACTCCTAGAAAATCACTGGCATCTTAAAATCCACTTTATTCGTGGAATGGAATCCACTACAAGCATGTTAAATGGATGGAACCCTAGATAGGATGGAACCTATGAGAAATCTAGTGGAACATTGTTTTGTATCCGCTAACTTTTTATTCAAAATGATTTTTTAAAAATATATCTTGTTTTCATAATGATTTCAAAATCTTCCTTTTAAAAGCATCAAAAACATCTATCCTGATTTCAAATATTTTTAGCCTCAAAAAAATCTTTAATTTCAAAATCAAATTATCCTTGTTTTTAAACTGTTTTTTAAATATAATATATTTAACTTTTAAATATTTATACTTAGATTTTAAATATAAACTTATAGTAATTTTTTTTATATATTATTCTATATATTTACTTATGCATTTTAATAATAGTCAAGTATATTTATAAAGTTTAAATAGTTTTAATATAAGATAACGGTTATTTTCAAAGAAAATCAAAACACCAAAATCCCTTTGGGATGTCAACATACTCCAGTACCCCATGTCGACATGGTGTCAGTTGAGTTCAAAATTTAAATTTCAAAAAAATGTCTATTCGTCATAACTCTTCACGAATGGACATGGCTGTTGTTCCTCTATAAATAGGGGTTGGTTTCAACGAATTTTAACATAGATTTTCTGGTTTTTCACTCCTCTTCTTCTTCTTCCACATTTTTATATAAAAATTCTTATCATTCCTCTGCCGAAATCAACATTGAATATAACTATATTATCTTTGGTTTGATTCTCTATCGCTATCTCAACAAGATCCTCGGTGCTATTAGAGTTATAGGCCTTTTGTAATCAACTTAGCGAGAAAAGGTGTGAATGTAGCCTTGGAAATCAATCAAGCGAGGTAAGGTGTGATTGTAGCCTTAGGAAATCAATTGGGTGAACTTGTTGCCAAGTATCTCTACCCAGAGGATTGTGATTCCGGAGGGTGTACCTCGTTGCTCGGGAATCGAGGGTGTAATTGTAAAGATTGTTTTTGAAAGAAAATCCGTACTTGTGTGAGGGACTGGATGTAGGGTAACTCTAAACCAGTATAAAATCCGGTGTGTTCTTTCCTGTACTGCTTTTACTTTATATTTGCATTTGTTTTTGATTCTGTGATCGTATCTGTGTTTGAAAATTGCATTCATTTGTGTTTAAATTAACAAAAACTCAAAAAGATTTAACAATTCTCTAAAACACTATTCACCCTCCCTCTAGTGTTTATCCTAGCCTTAAGATCCTTAATCCACATTTCTCACAGACCTCACCAAGTTCATTCATTTTATTTTTATAAGCTCATTTTGTTCCAATTATACTTTTATCCTCAGGTCTAGGAACAAGTTCCCAAACACCATCTCTGGTGGACTGATTTAATTCTTCTTGCATAGCAAGAATCCATGAATCATCAGATGATGCTTCCTTTGGATTTTTAAGTTCAATAGTTGATATAAAAGCTACATTACTCATACTATTTAGTTGATTTCTTTTTTTGTAACGACCCAGAATTTCGGTTATTTGAAATTCGCATAATTAATTGATTTTAAATATTCACAAGTTAAGTTTATAAGCCGAATAAATAATATTTCGAATATCTAGATTTAATTGATAATTAAATTATTGATTTAATAATTGAAATTGCAGAAATAATTGGAAATTAAATTTAATATGAATAAAAATGATTTATAAAGTTGGTTTGATTCTATTTGAATTAGAATGATGTTAGAGAACTTTTAAAACTGAACTAAAAGTTAATCTGTAGAAATTGAATATTTTAATATTTAATTAACGAGTAAAAATAGCCATTTTCAAACAGTCTCGGATTTTTACAAAACTAGTTTCATTGGATCCGTAATGTTAAATTATTGTAAGATTTGAAATTTCGTGTCAATCAGATTTACGGTTTATCCGGTGCAAGCAAAAACGCGTAGGAAATCGGTTTAGTTGAATTTTAAATTTGAGTATTCGATTCGAAAACCTATCTTTCAAATATGATCGAATTGGCTCATGATATATATTCCATTGCGTTTGGTATAGGGGTAAAACATTATAAATGCCAGGCGGCACGCTATGTTTCGAGTTTGAAAAAAAATCGGATGAATAGTGTCGCAACATTTTCTATTAAAGGACGTCATAACTTGTTTTTTCACAAACCCTAGCCAAGTTAGGGCTAGCCTCCATCAACTATTTAATGGCCAGAAATCACTCTCCATCTTCCGTCGATCTCTCCAAATCCGTTAACTTTCATGAAAAACCTTCAATTACAAAGTTGTAGACAACGTCGAGAACTTCCAATTCAACGGTTATGATCGACAAAGACATATGGATTGGCGGCAATTTTCTTTTGAACGCACTCCGTTCATACACATTTTTTAACGCAGGGGAGGGGCCGAGCTTCACATGGTTATGGCCGTGGGTGGTGCACGTGAAGGCGGAGGAACCAGTGGTTCCTGATTGATGACTCGATCGTCGTAGATGGCGCGTCGAACTAGGTTTGGTGGCGGCCTTTGGGTTTGCTTTTATACGTGAATTACTTGATGAAGAAGAAGAATCAAACGCACGACCCTGATCTGATGTGCATAGATGAGCGGCCTAGATTTAAAAAGGTTAAATAAAATATAAAAAGAAATGAAATTGATATACATATTTAAATCGTATAAACTTTAAAATGATGTAACTTCTTCATACAAGGTCCGTTTCGCAAAAAATGAATTGCGTTAGGTCTGTATTGACGAGCACTACATTATGGAGATGGATTGAGATTTATTTGTGCTAGTGAAAATTTTTGTTGAAATTAAACGCTTGTTTAATTTTAATCGGAATAAATCGCTATCGCGACGACTACAAGCAATGTGAGTACATCTCACTCTTTCTAACTCACTGATATTTTTATATAAGTGAGAATAAATATTATTTATGATGATTGATGATTGTTTGGATGATATATGATATATTGATTGGTATTTGGATATATATACCTGCCTAGTGGAACAGATGACCGTATACGTTCCCATGTATGAGCGTATGACCCTTTGTACGCGCATCTGCCTTGAAGCGGACATTGTACACATATTCTAGTATGTATATTTGTTGCAGGTGACAAGTTGGAGGGATCCAACTGGATTCCTCACCCGTATTGATTTATTTATAGATATTGTGATATATGTTGTTATTATATGATATATGATATTTGGATGTTGTGATTGATGTATTTAATGTTGTTGCAGCATTGGGCCTATTTTTGGAATTTTAAAATGTTGAAGTGATGACTTCCAAATTTAAAAGTATTTTAAAGTGATTTTGGAAATAAACATTTTATTGAATTTTGAATTGTTAAGGATTGATTTTTAATAAATAAATATTATAATTTTTATGTTATAAAAATTAAAAAATTTGTGAAATATGATTGAAATGTGATTTCTAGAAATATGAAGTTGATTATTTTATAAAATAGTTTAAATGGTGATTTTTGAATTTATTATAAAAGGTTTATATATAAGATTTATAAAAGTGATATTTTATAAATCAAAATGAGGAAATTATAAAGGAATTTTGTAAGTGTTAAAATGGACTTGTAAATGGATTTTATAAGTAAATAAGATTTATAGATTTATAAATTGCTGAAGTTATAAATGAATGAATTTGTAAATAAGAGAATTGCAAGTAATTAACTGATGATTCGGATTTTGGCATGTAATTGAGATGTAAAGTGAATTGGTTAATAAAGGAATTTGGTATATGGAAGTTTGTATAAAATATAAATGGAATTTATAAACATTGTTTTATAAATCGGAAATCAATTGAATTTAATAAGTTAATTATTATAGTTTATTAAAGGAATTATATCCACGATTTTGGACAGTGGATAATCCTTAAATAAAAGTGCAAAAGTAATAAATTTGATTAAGTATTAAATCCACGATTTTGAAAGTGGATTATACTTAATATAAATGTGTAGAAATATTGGATTTGGTAAATGAAGTATATTCACGATTTTGGACAGTGAATAATATATTAAAGAAATGTTTTTGGAAGTGATACTTTAAATGGAATAAAATGATTTGAAGGTGTTTTAAAGGTCTGAAGTATCGAAACCATAGATTTCAGCATTCATTGTTGAAATAGACGTTTTCGAGAAATAACGAAATAACACTGTTGTTATAGTAAATGATTTTAGAAAGGAAATGTTTTTGTATAGTACATGAGATTTACATATCTACCTTATTTTCGAATCCCTATAATATTGATTTTGGATTGTCGTAATGATGTTTTACGCAACATTCGTTTTGACCTAAATAAAAGATGTTTAAAGAATGTTTTCCTTAAAGAATAACATATATACTTAATTATGATTTAAGTATATGCAATATTTTTTAAGTGTTGAAAATAATTGATTTGTGAATTACTTATTATTAAATAAGTATATGGAAATGTTTTCCAATGTTTAAATATTGAAATGATTTTGAGATTATATCTTTTTAAAGATAAATTGAAGTGAATATTTGGCAAGTGATTTAATCAATAAAAGATTAATAAAAGGGCCCAGTGATTGTATATGGTGTTGAATATTTGTTTGTTTGCTTTGATAGTTAAATAACCAATTATCAAACTTGGCTAAATTTTAGTTCCTCGACTTGATGTGGGAACTATTTAGTCATACACTTAGTACGTAGCCTTCTGTGTAGGCTTGATTATCATTTGTGTTGAGGATGTTGTTTCGCATAGTGCGGAGTATTACTCCAACCTATCGAGCTTGCTTCTTAGCCCGAAGGATAACAAGTTGAAAGTTGGAGACGTGATAAATCTATGAGACTTAGTTTCTATGTGAGGTTGAGAAACGCTTTTGCGTTGTTGGTGCAAAGAGACCGGGATCAGATTTATCTGAAAAACACTTTGGACCAACGTATATGCAACGATTGTGCAGGTTGCTTGTGATGATATTGATATTTTGGTTTTTCATATGAAAGACTGCTTGTTGATCGTTTGGGGTTAAAATCCCAATATACATATAGTATCAGTGGTCTCTTCATTGTGAAATATCCAATGCAAGGACTGTTCGCTACTAATCCTAGGGATTTCCTGACAGGGTTTGGTAGGAAAGTACCTTCGGTTTGACCTATTCTTGGACAACTTGTATGGATGTTTGTTTGATATTGTATTTCTATAGATTACGTACATCGGTTTTTCTCGATCTGTTCAGCCTGATAGGGGGTTCTCGCTTCTTGTTAGGTAGCGAACGAATGACTATTGCCCCTACATGTCCCTAAATGAAAGGGTTGGTTGTAGTCGAGAGGTATCAGTGTGAGCTACGGTGGGTATTACCCACTGGTTGTGTCACGTCACATGTTTTAACTATAGATTCAATATTTCCTACTATATTTTCTACGGGATGATCTTTTAATATTCTAATTCTTTTATGAGGTTGAATGATTTCACAATTAATTTCATTAGGTTCATTATTTAAAGTTATAAAATCTTCTTTATCTTCTATTTGTACAATATCTTTAAAATTTTCATCAAAAGATACGTGCATTGTCTTTTCAATAGTGTTGGCTCTTAAATTATAAACTCTAAATGCTTTACTTCTATTAGAATATCCGATGAAGATACCTCTATCGGATTTAGGTTCAAATTTATCTAAATTATCTCTCGTATTAAGAACAAAACACTTACTACCAAAAAATTTAAAATAAGTTATTATGGGTTTCTATTGTAAAGTAATTCATATGGTGTTTTATTAGTTAATGGTCTAATTAAAAACCTATTTAATATATAACAAGCTGTAGTGACTGCTTCAGCCTAAAAGTTTTTAGGTAAGTTACTACAAAAAGTATTGTTCTATCACACTCTTGAATCGTTCTATTCTTACGTTCTACCACTCCATTTTGTCATGGAGTTCTTAGAAAAGAGAAATTATGAGTAATTCCTTTTTTATTACAGAAATTCCCAAAATTTTCATTTTCAAATTCTCTACCGTGATCGATATGAATAGTTTTTATTTTTAAAGAAAGTTGATTTTGAATTCTTTTAGCAAAATTCTTAAATAATTCAAAAGCATCACTTTTAAGTTCAAGAAAAATTGTCCAAGTATATCTAGAATAATCATCTACAATTACAAAAATAGGTTTATTGTGATTAATTGATTGAACTTGAAATGGACCAGATAAATATAAATGAAGTACTTCTAGAGGTTTAGAAGTAGAAATCGTATCTTTTAATTTGAATGAATTTTTCTTAAGTTTTCCTAATTGGCAAGTATCATATATACTGTCTACTTTAAAGTTTAACTTGGGAAGACCTCTAAATAAGTCACGTTTTGACAATCTAGATAACGGTTTGAAATTTAAATGACCAAATCTTTTATACCAAATCCAAGGGTCACTTGTATTAGCCCAAAGACATAAGTTATCACTTGAAACTTTAATACTAAGGATGTAAATGTTTTTCTTCCTAATTCCTTTAAAGATAATATTTGACTTATTATCTTCGATGTGACACTTATCTTTTCCAAATTTAATTTAAAATCCTTTATCACATAGTTGACTTATACTAAGCAAATTATGTTTTAAATTCCTAACTTGCCAAATATCATATATAAGAGGAGTTTTAGAATTACCAATATTGTCGATGCCAATCACATATCCTTTTGAGTTATCTCCAAAGTAGACCAATCCACCATCTTGATATATAATGTCATTTAGTATCTCAGGATTTCCAGTCATATGCCTTGAACAACCACTATCAAGTATCCATTTATCTTTCTTAATTTGCATAGTTTGTCAACTGGTTGTTGATTCTTCAAAATCCATGTAACATGTTTGTTCCTACATAATAAACCAATTCGATAGATAACTTGATTTTTCATAAGAACTATATGCAGACTTTTGATACTTTGATGAAAGGCATAAATTCGAACTAGTATTAACAAAATTTCCTAAAAATGCCATTTTTAACTTTTCAAGTTTCAGATTATGAAAACCATGAAAACCTATGCTCTGATACCAATTGAAAGGGAGTGCGGATTAAGGATCATAAGGCTAATTTAACACTACAGGGGGGTGAATAGAGTTTAATGGATTCTAAAACGTATATGGATTAAACTAAAATTATGGCACAAACAAATGTAGTACTTAATCACAGAACAATCATAGAACCAAAAGCAGATGCAGAAAGTAAATAAAAAGCAGTAAAAGGAAAAAACACACCGGATTTTATACTAGTTTGGAGTAACCCTACGTCCAGTTCTGCACCAAGGCAAACACCTCGTACAGATTTTTATTATACCAATGTCGAGATTACAATCCTCAATTTATAAAGGCCTTGAGGTACCCTTCTGTCTTCGAGTCCGGGGCAAACTCTCTTAATTTATGGGACACAAGATCACCCAATTGATTTCCAAACACAACCACACCTTATAGAGAGACTCGATAAACTTCTGATTACATATTGATCCTATAACTCTGTATAGCACTTTGATCTTCGAGAGAGGGCAGAAAAATCAAACACGAATGAGATTCTAATTTGATTCACTTGAGAATTCAGCAGAATTTCAGCATGAACTATGAAAATTTTATAATATGGATTTTTGAAGAAGAAGGAGTGAAAAAAATAAGAAAATAGTTAGTTAAAAAAGTCGTTTGTGAAGGCTATTTATAGACCAGTAACGGTCATAACCATTCGTGAAGAGATTTATACGAATAAATACTTCTTTTGAAAATTGAAACTTTTGAATTTAACGGCCACCATGTCGACATGGGGTATCCCATGATGTCGACATCCCTTAGTTAAAACAATGTAAAATTTGTTTTGAAAATGGTATTGTAAGGAAAACAAGATGAAATGATTCTAAAGTAAAATAAACTAATTTTCCTATGTTTTTAAAATAAAGAAGAGTAGAAAAATATATTTTTAGAATGTATATATAAATTTGATTTTAAATCTCAAGTATATATAAAGAATATTTAAAAATCAGAAGATAGTTTTAAAAAACAAACGAAGTTAAAAATAAGAGTTTAACAAAAACAAAGAATATTTTAAGGCTAAAACATCTTTTTTAAAAATCATTTGAAAAGATAATTTTTAAGTCTAAAATATTTTGAAAAGTAGTTTTGAAAATCATTTTGATAAAAAAAACATTTGAAGTAGTTTTGCAAGCTTCTTCATGTTGAATATTTCATCACATCAGGACTTGAGAACTTGTACAAAACCAGGATGTTCGTGGGTTTGTAAGCCACTTGTCATAGGTTTGTAAGCAACTTATCGTGGGTTTGTAAGCCACTAGGAAGGTAGAAATGGGTTCCATCCCAAATGAAATTTGAAATGAAGATTTCCATGCTATTATGAAGTTTTAACAAAACCAGAAGCTTATCTTGAAATCTTGATCTTGATACTCATGAGTCTTCAAACTTGATTTCTTCATTCTTGATCTTTACACTGTACATCTTCAATAATCAATGCCTGTCTTATATATATCCTGCATAATAACATTCATATGTATCTAGGCAATAGTGTTAGTATATAAGTTATAATAAAATAAGTTACAAAGATTGTTGTCATCAAAACCACTATCTCTAATTCCTAACATGGTTTACCAGACTGATCCAGGCATTCTTCCCTTTTGATGCTCGGGTCGGACCGAGTATATTTTCAGTTTAGAGTTGGTGCTTTTGGAACTTCAGCAGGCATGTTGGAGATCTTCATTTTCGTATACACATATCTATTTATTTTTCGCTGCATTATTGTATATTGTCAGCATTTCTGAGGACAAGTTGTATGACTGTCCAAGCTGATAATTCTTTATTCATGTACTCTGATTGATGTATGTACATACAGTTTTAATTTTGTAAAGATCTTTGATATGATATTATATGTTTTCCATTGCAATGTGAGATTTTGTATTCTTCTCTCTTTCTTCTCTTCGCTTCTTCTCTCTTCTTTTCTTTCTCATAATTTTCTGTCGGCCTGTGCTTTTTGGGTCGGACATGTGTGGTTTATTGTCGATTCAAAAGGTATGGATTTGCGGATCGTCATAGCCGCCTTCTATGGAAAAATATTCTCACGACTCCTTTCAACATTGAGCCACCATCATTAGAACCTAACTCTATTCACTGTCGAGTTACCACCACCGAAGACCCAAGCTATCATCATGCTACTACATCGGTATCAAACCCCAAACGAACAAGTAAACACCTTTACCATGACCTACACAGCCTCTACTCCCAATCTTGGAAGTCCCATCCCAATAGCACTAAAATGGACCTCTCGGTACCTACAAGTCCTCTCAGTACCGACAAGTCCAAGGCTCCATCTCTTAAGTGTTTGGACCCAGAGTGTTTACGCCAAAATTGGTCATAAACCCCAAATACCGTGAAAGCACCAGAGTATGAATGTAAATCAGCAATATCCCAAACACAAATCACAGATCACAGCAAATTACAAGCAATAATCCAAAAGTTATGAACAAAGACACAAGATTTATAGTTGTCCGGCTATCTCCCGTCTACGTCCGCTTCAATGTTTTACCTTTTATTGATGATCCTTGCTAGCTACATATGATTACAGCAGTTGTAATGAAGAATTTCGAGTACAATAGTTATATTGAAGTACAGAAATGAATCTGGCAGAGTCTGGACGTCCAATCGCCAAAAGGTCCTTTTTCTGTAGGCTCTTGGGCCCTATTTATAGGCGTAGGAGGCTGAGATCGCGCTCAAACTTCGGGAGACTTCTTTTGGCACGTGGGTGGGCCCACGCGACCGACCCTACCAAGTTTCGACTCGATCTGTGATCGATACGAATTGACTTCGTATCCATCAAGAATTGATCCAATCGAGATGAAACTTGGCAGGAACATTCTTTACTTTGTATGCAAGCTGCTTTGAAAATTTCGTTGCATTTGGATTAGTGGATCTTGAGTTATGACCGATTCGAAATTGGGTTTTCCATTGGCTGTCGTATTCGAATCCATCTGTTTGACTCCATTACTTTCGACTCCATCAGAAGCACACGCGCGCAATGACATGGCGCTATCTTCCCAGATCGATTCGAATATCATGGCATGTTGACTCCACGTGATGCGCCGAGTTGAACGCTTCCTTCCTAGAGACGCGCACGTATCCACGCTTCACGCTTGCACGTGTCCATCACTCCTTCATGTACTTCAACTGTTTGCTCTCGTATCGATCGCAGGGGAGTATTTCGTATCGATCCGATCGATACGAAAATGTTGAATGTTATCGATACGAATGAAAGGCCAACAGATGGGTACGAAACCATACTCGATGATGGATACGAACGAAGTTTTACCTGATGGATACGAGCGAGATTTTACCTGATGGATACGAAAATGCCAAAGTCCATCTGCTATCGATACGAGAGTATCGATTCGAAGCATGCCACCTCTTCCCATCCTGATCGATATGAAACCATTGAGCCATGTCCATGATGATCGATACGAACCGTATCGATACGAAACCCTTATCTCTGATCGATACGGAATGCATCGATTCGAACCACCATCTTCCTGATCGATGCGAACAGATCGATACGAACCAATCCTATACGCCGATGGATACGAACTGCATAACCTTCCTACCTTGCATCGATCATATCTCCTTCATACGAACTCCGATTAACCTGAAATTTGAAACATAGCCTCTCCTAGTCCTCATCATCATCTCGATTCTGTCCCGATCGGAGCCAAACCAAATTTTGACGACATCGATTGCAGCCTTGATTTCAATCAACCTCCAATCACTACTACAAAACAGGTCATTTGCATCGGTTGTTTACCCCCCTTTTGCATCAGTTCAACAACCGACGCATATGCAATCGATGCAACAGGCTTAACACTTTTGCATCAGTTCTGAAACCGATGAAAAAAGGTCCTTTTTGCATCGGTTGTTACTAACAACTGATGCAAAATATCATGGTTGATTGCTTGAACACAGTCTTCATGTTGCATCGGTTGTAATGAAAACCGATGCAACAAAGGAACTTGTTGCATAGGTTGTTGTTGAAAACCGATGCAAACTAATCCCTCTATTGCATCAGTTTTTTATAACAACCGATGCAACTAATCCCTCTATTGCATCAGCTATTTATACCTGATGCAAAAAGCCATTCTCAGAAACCATTATTACAGTACTCAAATAGACTATATATATATATATATATATATATATATATATATATATATATATATATATATCTTGTTCGTGTATAAAAAGTATATCGTTGCAGGTTAACACAAATACATTTGCATCAACAATGAAACCATACAGCAAAAATTATTCTGCAAAATTAGCTATGAAAAGACGTGATATTTCAGAAAACAAATATTAATGACATAAGATCACACATATACAAATGACAAATACAATGCGACCAACAATGTCATGTTAACATTACGGTAAATATCCTGCCAACAACCATGGGTCAAATGGTAAGACATTTGCAGCATGATCAAAGGTTAATACACTCTGGGATCCATTCCCAATTTTCCATAAAATATATAACATATATCATACCATATGTTAAATGTCAATATACATAATCAATATTTATAAGAAACTGAAGGTTGTTCTATGACCTTACTTTAGCTAGTCGTGCTCTGATCTCATCCATTTCCCCATCATCCACACCCTCTGCAATAGCTTCAGGCTGCATTAAAAATAGAACAATAAAATGCAAAAATATTAATTAGGGTGCAAAATGCAAAACGGTTCACCTATATATAACCATATTACAAATGATCAACATGAAAATACCTCCGAGGAATTTCTTTGAGCAGAAGTAGGCTGTTTAATTCTCTCTTTCCTACCAGCCTCTGGAAGCTGTGAAGCAGTTTCACCTGCAATAGAAACGAGTACTTTCTCGACCTCTTCTTCAGTTTCCTCCTCAATGTCTTCGGGGTCGAGCGTTGTATCAACAGCATCATTCAGCATTTCCTCGATCACTCAAAACCGCAACATCAAACACTCAACCACTTCACTGCAGTCAAACTGCATAACCCTGCTTTGTCAACATCCTTCACCAAATCGCCAATCAAACTCCTCAACTCACGACATCTGCAAACACAGCCACCTTCCCATAGCAACATCTCCAAACAACTCCATACAAATACCCACAACCTCTCTATTTCTTGTAGAAGACTTGTTAACCGTAGCAACGTCATCACAAGGAAGAATGCCATCCATAGCAGTGTGCATAAAAGGATAAATAATCGGCCACTCCTCCATCAATATATAAGTATCAGCAACCACAATGCATTTCAATTTATTTCATTGTTTTATGATTCATCGTTTTGTGATTAGACAAGGGAGGATAGGGAGATAGATAGATGGCCAGTGAGATCCATTGATAAAATACGATGGTTTTTTTGCTGCCTTGGCCCTACTTCAGTGCAGTGTAGTCCAAGATTAGGCACAACTCATACAAATAAAATATAATAATATAATAATAGTCAAATAACCTAACTTATATTTGAACAAATATCTCATACAACTTGTTCATATTTAACAAACAATCCATCCATACTTAACAAACTACTCATGCTTCAAACAAATGGGTAACTAAACAAATACCAGAAGCAACACACAGAGCAAATAAAACTCAAAAAACTTAAAATAATTACAATTACTCAAACACACTAAACATCTCCACTGAAGATTACATGTATATTCAACAAGACAATTTTGTACTCTATTACATAGTTGTTTAGTACTATATGTCAACTTTGAAGTAATATAAACAAGCTGCATTCTAAATCATATTTTACAGTTGTTTTGAGCTCCATTATTTTGTACTCTATTAATTATACAGTTGTTCAGTACTGCATGCATTTAATTAATAGTTTTTCAGAAGAAAGCAGTACTCTATTACTTCAAAATATCACACTTTACATATATAGTTGTTCAGTACTCTATTACTTATATAGTTTATAGTTATGCAGTACTCTATCATTTTGTACTTTATTACTTCTATAGTCGTTCAGTACTATATGCATTGAATCATATTTTATAGGTATGAGTGTATACGCCTTAACCCAATTTAAAGATTGATCAACAATTTTCTGAAGAGTGAGAACAACAAGGCCTTAAAAACGCAGATCAGTCTTGAAGTCCTATTGAAAAACAATGATTAACACTACATATTTTCTGATGTCATTCCCTCTACTCAGTAATGTATTATTTTTATAAACTGTCCAATACGACCGAGTAATGAAAGTCATAATTTAGACAATACAACTTTTTTTCAGAAAAATAAATAAAATGTATTCCATATGAACTCTAATGTTGGATCCATAATAGTCTAAGTTGTAATAAAACCATTTCTTCAATCGTGTGCTTGTAGTTATTCTCTATACTTCCGATTTCAGTTTTACTATCAGCATTAATAAACAAGAAGGCAAACTAAACCACTGATTCATTGTAAACAAGGCTCTAAATTTAGTGTTTGAATGTTTTCCATTGTAAAAAAGCAGCATACAATGTATATTTTAATATCATTGATTGATTAAGCTTGGTAGTTAGTAGCAAGTCTATTCAATATTCAACACCAAGCTAACCCGTTTCACATATCATTTGTTTAAAACCATATTGCGCAATTATATTTCAATATGCATATTATTGCAAGTTGTTAGAAAATAATTAGCAGGTGCCAGTCTTGAGAACATAACAAAAACTAGTGCCAATTCTCCCTACCACTCTACTTCCTTTTATCTTTTCTTCATACTTTAATTGTTGATATTAGCATATGACTGATCTATAAATATCTCTCATTTGCACTATCTATTATATCATTCCACCTTCTCAAAAATTTCAAGTATGGCAACAAAATAATTCTGGAGCATTCTAAGAACAGCTTTCTACATGATTAGAAATAAGAAGACGTACATGATGCTGTTCTAATGAAGTGAAGTTATGGAGTTTGTTGAGACTGCTGTTCAGACCCTGTACGTATGCTGAAGTGACACGTGTCAATAAATTATAAGCGAACCGCTTACTTTCAAGAATATGGTGAAGTGGAAGTACATCCAAAAACAATGGAGGAGCCTGCGTTATAAGTAGCAAATAAGATAGTAGCTCAGACATGTATAATAATGCATATAAGGTAAACAAATCTCACCATGCTAACAGCCTCTTGCCTAGTAATGTTGCCAACCTCATTTTCTAACTTCAAAAACTCATGGAACCTGTTATTGAACAATGTGGAAAATCTTGTGAGAGATGCGCGATGTAACGGCCCGCCTTTTTGGACAGTTTTAAACCGACGATCAAATACACATGTCGATTCCAAACCATTAAAAGGGCAGATAGTTATTGGGGTAATTAAGAAAAGAAAAGGAAGGGAAATAAAGGAAATGAAACAACACAGAATCTCACAGCGGAAGGCTAAAGTATAATAATAAAATAACGGTTCATGAAGCTGTTAATTAAATGAATACATTTGAAATGAATACATTTGATTATTATTATACAACATTTATCAGAGTTACATACACAGCAAATATCATACAACAATGCAGCGGAATGGAATGAATATAATAGTAGTACATAATATACCAAATCTTCGTCTTCATCCTCCAGAAATAGATCCTCAAAAATCTGAAAACTCAGGACTGACCCGAGCGTAATGAAAAGACAAACACTCGAGTCAGGACTAAATATCCTCATGTAAGTTAAGTCAATCGTAAATAAATATGAGTGTAACGGCGTCAGAGATGTTTACGGGGTTTGACATCTCCTATCCAATGTCAACGTGCGTGCAATAACTCAAGAGATATTACGGGATTTTCCATCTCTCAAGGATCCGTGAAACTATATACTATGTAGTATATACGCTAAGTAGATAATGCCTATCAGTAATATAAAGTATCAAAATAGCGTTAAGGCGTTACCATAATCCCCCTTAACACATTTTTATATTCCCAAAAGCATATACAAGACCGTAGTTTCCCCAAAACCGGAAGTCACCAGAGGGCAATCCATATACTCAAGGTACAAATCAAAACGTAGTGGTCGCGAATAGGATAATCAGCATGACAAGGTACATGAGGCAATACCAACTAGAATACTAGTAGTTGCGTGATCCGGACTGATGTTGGGCATAGCCAGCAGCTACCCCAACACCGCGAAACAACACTCCCAAATCAAGGGGTGCACCCAAATCAAATCACAAATGTAATAGATATGGTATCGAAGAAGTGTGTCCGCTAGAGGTGGCGAACCTCAATGGCCCGGCGCGGCTCCTGTTTTAGTCATGTCAGGGGTCATCCAATATCGTTCTCTTTCTTCAGTCAACGCGTTCACCAAACCATCCACTTCATTCTGGATCAACACTCCGCGTATAATAGTTATTAAAGTGGTTTTCGGTGTCGACAGAGAGTATGTCCATATCCGATCCCGGTCTCTTTAATAACTACGTATTATTACACCGTTGGCTCTTTTATATTTCAAATTGATTCATGATTGATAACAAAATATCATATTCGCTTTAAAATCAAATCCATTTCAAAATCATCATATATTCCAAATTAATTTAAATCTAAATTTCAAATAAATTTTCAATTCCAAACTCAAACTTGAAATATCATTTCATATCAATTTTCTTAGAAATATTCAGAGTTCGATTAAAAGTCCAATCTTTTAAAACGAATCAACTTTCAAAAATTTACACCGTATTTCAATTTGCAATTTAAATCTAAACTTCGATTTTATTTAATAATTTCGTTTACCAAGTTTAAATTCTAACATTTCGAGCTCCAATTCAAAATAATTCAATTTCCATAAATTGGATTTTATTCTTAAAATCAATTCATTTAAATAATTTCAAAACAACTTTTAAAATCATTTAATTTAACCAACTCGGTGTCCGTATATAATTTTCTAACCTATGGCCAAGTGATTAGTTATTACAATTAAATGTCAGTGATGAATATATTATTTAAATCAATCACAGTGTCATATGTATGCATAGCAGGATATATATAAACAAATAAACATCCAAACATTTAAATATCAACCAATAACATCATCGAAATACATCGTCCAATAGGCAATACAATTCAAGGCAATTTCATAGTTATCGATGTCGGGTGATTAAATTGCAATTCAATTTCAATTTCAATTTAACTGTCAAATTTAAACTTCAACGATTAATTCGAATGACAATCTATATGACCATTAAATTTTTATCAAACAAAGACAAATAAAATCATAACACTACATAATGACAATTTTAACTAGCATAAAGATATTCAGTACGTTGTGAGCGTTATAAAACACTCACCTTGATTTTACGATTTCAAATCAAATCGAACGACGTTCGATTTAACCCAAAATTTTCTCTAGCTCCAAACGATTCCAATCCAACTCCATAGCGTAGTGCTCGTCCACACGATTCCAACGCAAAAAGTTTCATCCGAATCCGACCTCGCAGCAAAGAGATACATAATTTTGAAGTTACACGAATTATAATATAAATATTTACATATCAATTTTTATTTAAACCCCAGATTAAATCACTACCGCACAATCCCCTTCAACAAGATCTGGCCGCACATGCTATCTTCCTCTCCATCACGTTCGCGTACAGGCAACCAAACCCATCACGCACGCGACTAGGGCATAGGGCCGCAACCACCACGCTACCCTAAACTCCATCATACCCCTGCCAAATCAAAGCCCTCCTCGCGAGCCACCCACGCGCCAAGTTTCATCCCGCCATTCGCCGTCGTTTGCACGCAATCCAAGGAAATACGTACACACTTCCATGTCAGATCTGGATGAATCCATGAAGAAATAGCATACATCAACCGTACGGATTTGAAGAGCTCGTCGAGATCTACACTTTTGCTTTTGGAATTTTTTGATTTCGTTGAACGGATTGAGAGATATTAACGAAAAAAGTTCGAGCAATTCTGGCCTTCGAAAATAGGTGGCGGCCATGATTTAGAATTAGGGTTTCTGGATTAGAATAATAATAAAACTGTCTCGATTTGCGTGCGTATTTATATAGGTAGGTCCAAAATCATCCGAACTCCAATCGAGACATGCCGCCAGGCGTTTATAAGGTTTTACCCCCATTCCGGACGCAATGGAACTAGTTTCAAGGCCTAATTCGATCATATGTGAGAGTTACGGAAATAAACGATCAATTTTAAATTAAACCGATTAAACGATTTTCTATGCGTTTTGGCTTGCCCCGGACAAACGGTAAATCCGTTTGACTTGAAATTTGAAATCTTACAATAATATCACATTACGGATCCAATGAAACTAGTTTCGTCGAAATCCGAGACCGTTTGAAAAATGACTATTTTAACTCGCCAAATTAATATTAAAACAATTTCAACGCGTTTCGAGCTGCCACGGTCAAACGACAACTCCGATTGCTACGAAAATTGAAATCCGATAATAACTAACTATTACGGATCCAATGGAACTAGTTTTGTCCAATTCTGAGACTGTTCAAAAATTGGCTATTTTCCAGTCGAAAATTAAATATTAAAATATTCAATTTTCACAAATAAATTTTAAATTCAGTTTTAAAAGTTCTATAACATCACTATAACTCCGATATGATAAAATAAAATTTTACAAATCATTTTTAATCATATTAAACCCGTTATTCAATTTATCCAATAAATTCCAGTTTTAAAATATTATTAACTCTATTAAAATCCAAATATAACTTACATTCATTTTGGAAACCAATTTGAATCATATTAAATCAAATTTCAAATATTCACTCTAT
This sequence comes from Allium cepa, assembly GCA_030765085.1. Lineage (NCBI taxonomy): Eukaryota > Viridiplantae > Streptophyta > Magnoliopsida > Asparagales > Amaryllidaceae > Allium > Allium cepa. The sequence goes on from CM060944.1 coordinate 272,040,852, forward strand.
TTTCAAATATTAAATTTCAATATCCAATTAATCATATCAAATTCGAAATTTAATTTATTCAAACATTCGTAATATTAAATTTAACAAATTTGATTATTCTTAAATCACTATCCTTTGAAATATTCAAAACGAACTTATAAAATTTAACTTTTGAAACGAGTTAAAATTTTAGAACAACTATTTCCATTATACGGTTATTCAAATCCCCATTATTAAATTGTTCAATAATTTCCAAATATTTAATTTAAACAATTTACCTGTTCAATATTCAATATTTGATTCCAAATAGAATTTACTTATCAATCAATTACTCTATTATACCCAATGAATTCAACATTTATTATCCTATTCAACTATTGATTGCAAAGGCATTCACTAAGTAGCTTTATTTTTCATTACTTGGATAATTATCGTTGCAATTCATTCCAGTTATTATTATTCCAAATGAATTACAAATTTTTTTCTAACATTAAATCACGAAATCTTATTAAATTAGCTATTTTAATTATCGAAAATTTACGGGTCGTTACACTCTCCCCCACTCAAAACTTTTCGTCCCCGAAAAGGAAAAAGAAGGGAAAAAGAACTAAGTATAGAATTCAACATTTGATATATTTTTATTCAAAATTATCCACTTATAAAACAATGAAATTCCATTCATAAAGTCATAACTACGCTTCCACTAAGTTACTCCAAACGGCTTCCTAACATTAAAAGTTAGTAATCAAAACAAGTTATAAAAAAATTTTAAAACTTGAAAAATTTTCTAACACCCGGATTTTTCGGAAAATTTCGGCAGAGTCTCCTTTGCGCGGCTCGATCGGAAAAAATATAATAGCATATATATCACAAATATACATCCCATCTCAATGATGAGGCATCCCATATGTGGGGAAACAACATATAAATATCACCAATATCATATAAAACCGTAAGCGTACCTTTTATTTAGCATTTATTAGCATTTTACTTACATTATGCGATTAGCGTAGAAGCGAGCTCCAAAACGAAGCGCAACCCCTTTGCTACCTACTAAAATGCTCAATAACTAAGTTAGAACCATGCATATAAAGATAGATCGCTATACTTAGCCTATACAACATATATATAACATATTTAGCTTCAAAACTGAGATTTCAATTTCTGGACAGCAAACAAATCTTAGCTTTAGGTCAACTAAACTGTAAAATTTGACAACCGAATCTAAACAAAAGTTGTTGCATTCATTTCAGGCTTTTCGGAATGTCCAAAATCATCGAATTCGGATCATCCATTCAAAAGTTATGGCCGTTTTACTTAGAGGATACGCCTCAGCCTGGGCAATGAATTGTGCAGGTCCGCGACGTTCACCCACGTTTTAGACCTTCTAAACGACATTAAAACACAAAATACTTAAAATAAAAGTTTTAGCTTAAGTTCTTAGCTTTCCAGAAAGGGCAAGATCATCAAAATCCGATAAACCAGTCAAAAGATATGGCGAAAATACTAAGGTTGTATGGTTCAGATTTTACTTATTTTATTACACAGGACAGCGAGTAACATTCAAGTTTTTAACATAGTAGACGAAGGAATTTCTCAAGACACTCTAAATAAAAGTTGTGCTATAGTTTCTAAGCTTTTCGAAAAGTCCAAAAGCGTCGAATTCCGTTCAGCCATTTAAAAATTATGGTTGTTTTCGTTTCAGCATATATTGGACAATTTTGGATTTTTTCCAAAAATTTGCTTCTATTATTTCAAAGTACAAACCATCAAACTTCAAATTTTCTAAAGAACAATCATAAACACAAAGTCATTTATTTTCTTATTCATCCACACAATAGGTTTACAATCAATTTGTTTCCGATTTATTCAAGTTTGTTTCATTCACATTTTTAATTCAAGTCAATTTGCTTCAATTTAAATTGAATTCAATTATATTTAATTTCACTTTGCTTCAAATTTGAAGTTAATTATTTTAAAATTTTATTCCGTTTATTCAATTCCATTAACACTAATGAATTCTACTTAATCAATTATCATCCATCTAACAACCAACGCATATCAAACATTGACATCCATCCAAAATCTACACTAAATCAATTATACATTTCCATGTCAATTTTAATTTCATACACTTCCAAGCTTATAGACATTTAGTTATATTCAAATTTAATTAGTTTCCATTTACCAAATCTATATTTCATTAATTTTAAATTTTTATTCATTCACTTATATATATCCTTCATTTTACAGCTTAAATTTCTTTTATATTTACAACTATCAATAGATCTTCACATTTTATTATTCATTCTCACACTTGTATATTATTTCTCTACTTATCCTTATTAGCATTGTAAACCTTTTAAGTATTTGGTAAGTTATAGTTATGCAAATAGAATGTAGTTAAACAACATACAACTTCTTTCCATTTAAAGTTGAATTTTCAATTTATTAATTCTTAAGTCATTACTTAAATTTCACTATAATTTTTTTTCACATTTACATTCACATATAGTATTTCCATTTTATATTAACATAATTGTGAATCACCTTTAAAGGTTAATTTAAATTCCAATTATTTACTAACAATTTTATTTATATTTGCAAACCATTGATTAAATGCATATTCCATTATTCAAACCTATACTTGTATATTATCCAATTAACAATTCATATAACATTTTTGAACTTCTTAAATATTTTGGTAAGTTATATCTATGCTATAGAATGAATTTTAATACTACGCGAGTTTTACAGTTTCACTTTTATTTTAAGTTCATAATTTCCTAATTCTAAGGATTTCTACCTCACTTGATATTTTCACTTAGCTCTTAGGTTCATTTCTCATTTCACAATTCAGAAGTTCCTTAATGGTTCAAGTCTAAATTCATTTCAATCCTTTAAAAAAAAAATCATTAATTATTAAAGGACTTAAGAATTCCAATCCCGGTTTCATTTCAAATCAAGTTTTGAAATAATATATACTTATATAATTTATATAACAAATCATACTATAGAGAGTACAAAATAAAATAAAATTTGAATCAAAACAAAGTTTAGACAAGCTATTAAGTGGTCTCCCCCACTCGGACTCTCGAAAATAAACGCCGATGATGCGTGCACTCATCACCGAAATCATTTTCCAGCGTCAAGAGAAGGGAATATAACACTTATCATAAAAAAAATCCTTCGAAAACAATTTCAACTCAATTATACTATCATATAATACTCATATTATGTTTTTCAAATTCTTGTAAGTCAATTTCAAACACCGAAATTTAAATTCCCAAATCCAAGTTAAAATTCATTTATATTCATTATCAATTGTGTCTACAAGATTTCATTTTCCTAAATCCATTGTTATTTAATCAATTGTTGTAAATATTGACTGATCAAACAATAACGATAATAATCTAATATTATCATCTCCTAACAATCAATTCAATCAAAATGAATAAATATTCAAATAATTCTTTATATAAAATATATTCCAAAACGATATTGTGTTGGTTTGTCCTATTCGAGTGTTTAGAAATTCCTATCGACGCCTTGGCGTCCCAAGTATCAACCAGAATTCATAAATACTCAACGGAACAAATTAACACAATATAAAACCATTTTATATCAAATAACAAGTACGCTCTCTCATATACACTCAACTCATTCATATAGTTTACCTCTATTTCAATGAGTTATTCCCCACTAGAGCCAAGGTTTATCGCTAAACCAAAGCTCTGATACCAACTGTAACGGCCCGCCTTTTTGGACAGTTTTAAACCGACGATCAAATACACATGTCGATTCCAAACCATTAAAAGGGCAGATAGTTATTGGGGTAATTAAGAAAAGAAAAGGAAGGGAAATAAAGGAAATGAAACAACACAGAATCTCACAGCGGAAGGCTAAAGTATAATAATAAAATAACGGTTCATGAAGCTGTTAATTAAATGAATACATTTGAAATGAATACATTTGATTATTATTATACAACATTTATCAGAGTTACATACACAGCAAATATCATACAACAATGCAGCGGAATGGAATGAATATAATAGTAGTACATAATATACCAAATCTTCGTCTTCATCCTCCAGAAATAGATCCTCAAAAATCTGAAAACTCAGGACTGACCCGAGCGTAATGAAAAGACAAACACTCGAGTCAGGACTAAATATCCTCATGTAAGTTAAGTCAATCGTAAATAAATATGAGTGTAACGGCGTCAGAGATGTTTACGGGGTTTGACATCTCCTATCCAGTGTCAACGTGCGTGCAATAACTCAAGAGATGTTACGGGATTTTCCATCTCTCAAGGATCCGTGAAACTATATACTATGTAGTAATATACGCTAAGTAGATAATGCCTATCAGTAATATAAAGTATCAAAATAGCGTTAAGGCGTTACCATAATCCCCCTTAACACATTTTTATATTCCCAAAAGCATATACAAGACCGTAGTTTCCCCAAAACCGGAAGTCACCAGAGGGCAATCCATATACTCAAGGTACAAATCAAAACGTAGTGGTAGCGAATAGGATAATCAGCATGACAAGGTACATGAGGCAATACCAACTAGAATACTAATAGTTGCGTGATCCGGACTGATGTTGGGCATAGCCAGCAGCTACCCCAACACCGCGAAACAACACTCCCAAATCAAGGGGTGCACCCAAATCAAATCACAAATGTAATAGATATGGTATCGAAGAAGTGTGTCCGCTAGAGGTGGCGAACCTCAATGGCCCGGCGCGGCTCCTGTTTTAGTCATGTCAGGGGTCATCCAATATCGTTCTCTTTCTTCAGTCAACGCGTTCACCAAACCATCCACTTCATTCTGGATCAACACTCCGCGTATAATAGCTATTAAATTGGTTTTCGGTATCGACAGAGAGTATGTCCATATCCGATCCCGGTCTCTTTAATAACTACGTATTATTACACCGTTGGCTCTTTTATATTTCAAATTGATTCATGATTGATAACAAAATATCATATTCGCTTTAAAATCAAATCCATTTCAAAATCATCATATATTCCAAATTAATTTAAATCTAAATTTCAAATAAATTTTCAATTCCAAACTCAAACTTGAAATATCATTTCATATCAATTTTCTTAGAAATATTCAGAGTTCGATTAAAAGTCCAATCTTTTAAAACGAATCAACTTTCAAAAATTTACACCGTATTTCAATTTGCAATTTAAATCTAAACTTCGATTTTATTTAATAATTTCGTTTACCAAGTTTAAATTCTAACATTTCGAGCTCCAATTCAAAATAATTCAATTTCCATAAATTGGATTTTATTCTTAAAATCAATTCATTTAAATAATTTCAAAACAACTTTTAAAATCATTTAATTTAACCAACTCGGTGTCCGTATATAATTTTCTAACCTATGGCCAAGTGATTAGTTATTACAATTAAATGTCAGTGATGAATATATTATTTAAATCAATCACAGTGTCATATGTATGCATAGCAGGATATATATAAACAAATAAACATCCAAACATTTAAATATCAACCAATAACATCATCGAAATACATCGTCCAATAGGCAATACAATTCAAGGCAATTTCATAGTTATCGATGTCGGGTGATTAAATTGCAATTCAATTTCAATTTCAATTTAACTGTCAAATTTAAACTTCAACGATTAATTCGAATGACAATCTATATGACCATTAAATTTTTATCAAACAACGACAAATAAAATCATAACACTACATAATGACAATTTTAACTAGCATAAAGATATTCAGTACGTTGTGAGCGTTATAAAACACTCACCTTGATTTTACGATTTCAAATCAAATCGAACGACGTTCGATTTAACCCAAAATTTTCTCTAGCTCCAAACGATTCCAATCCAACTCCATAGCGTAGTGCTCGTCCACACGATTCCAACGCAAAAAGTTTCATCCGAATCCGACCTCGCAGCAAAGAGATACATAATTTTGAAGTTACACGAATTATAATATAAATATTTACATATCAATTTTTATTTAAACCCCAGATTAAATCACTACCGCACAATCCCCTTCAACAAGATCTGGCCGCACATGCTATCTTCCTCTCCATCACGTTCGCGTACAGGCAACCAAACCCATCACGCACGCGACTAGGGCATAGGGCCGCAACCACCACGCTACCCTAAACTCCATCATACCCCTGCCAAATCAAAGCCCTCCTCGCGAGCCACCCACGCGCCAAGTTTCATCCCGCCATTCGCCGTCGTTTGCACGCAATCCAAGGAAATACGTACACACTTCCATGTCAGATCTGGATGAATCCATGAAGAAATAGCATACATCAACCGTACGGATTTGAAGAGCTCGTCGAGATCTACACTTTTGCTTTTGGAATTTTTTGATTTCGTTGAACGGATTGAGAGATATTAACGAAAAAAGTTCGAGCAATTCTGGCCTTCGAAAATAGGTGGCGGCCATGATTTAGAATTAGGGTTTCTGGATTAGAATAATAATAAAACTGTCTCGATTTGCGTGCGTATTTATATAGGTAGGTCCAAAATCATCCGAACTCCAATCGAGACATGCCGCCAGGCGTTTATAAGGTTTTACCCCCATTCCGGACGCAATGGAACTAGTTTCAAGGCCTAATTCGATCATATGTGAGAGTTACGGAAATAAACGATCAATTTTAAATTAAACCGATTAAACGATTTTCTATGCGTTTTGGCTTGCCCCGGACAAACGTTAAATCCGTTTGACTTGAAATTTGAAATCTTACAATAATATCACATTACGGATCCAATGAAACTAGTTTCGTCGAAATCCGAGACCGTTTGAAAAATGACTATTTTAACTCGCCAAATTAATATTAAAACAATTTCAACGCGTTTCGAGCTGCCACGGTCAAACGACAACTCCGATTGCTACGAAAATTGAAATCCGATAATAACTAACTATTACGGATCCAATGGAACTAGTTTTGTCCAATTCTGAGACTGTTCAAAAATTGGCTATTTTCCAGTCGAAAATTAAATATTAAAATATTCAATTTTCACAAATAAATTTTAAATTCAGTTTTAAAAGTTCTATAACATCACTATAACTCCGATATGATAAAATAAAATTTTACAAATCATTTTTAATCATATTAAACCCGTTATTCAATTTATCCAATAAATTCCAGTTTTAAAATATTATTAACTCTATTAAAATCCAAATATAACTTACATTCATTTTGGAAACCAATTTGAATCATATTAAATCAAATTTCAAATATTCACTCTATTTTCAAATATTAAATTTCAATATCCAATTAATCATATCAAATTCGAAATTTAATTTATTCAAACATTCGTAATATTAAATTTAACAAATTTGATTATTCTTAAATCACTATCCTTTGAAATATTCAAAACGAACTTATAAAATTTAACTTTTGAAACGAGTTAAAATTTTAGAACAACTATTTCCATTATACGGTTATTCAAATCCCCATTATTAAATTGTTCAATAATTTCCAAATATTTAATTTAAACAATTTACCTGTTCAATATTCAATATTTGATTCCAAATAGATTTTACTTATCAATCAATTACTCTATTATACCCAATGAATTCAACATTTATTATCCTATTCAACTATTGATTGCAAAGGCATTCACTAAGTAGCTTTATTTTTCATTACTTGGATAATTATCGTTGCAATTCATTCCAGTTATTATTATTCCAAATGAATTACAAATTTTTTTCTAACATTAAATCACGAAATCTTATTAAATTAGCTATTTTAATTATCGAAAATTTACGGGTCGTTACACGCGAGATTCATGACTTTGAATGTTTAAAAGACAAATATGACTTGGAAAAGCGTATTGATTTACGGCGACTAAAATAAATAACATGAAAATAAAATAGTACAGGACAATCATTGAAGGATATGGACATCGTAAATTACAATCCATACTTCAATGATAGTATAATACAAAATTTCCCTTTTCCTTATTTTATACTAACTATCCGTTTATCATTTGTATAAGCTTTTGTGACCAAAAACGGCTGTTTTACTTGGATATTCTCCTTAAACAAGTACAACTATCTTCCTTCTATACAGGACTTTAGAGTTTTTTTCATGAATGTGCAGCAAAATGCGTGAATTATAATCAATGTCATCCATCTAATTTAGTCGAGAATACAAATCATACCTTATTCAGATGTTGTACTTGGGCGGTGGCAATATCATGAACTATTACATAATTAGAAGTTACATCTTCAACAAAAAAGAAAATATCTACTCACCTGCTAAAAAATAACAAGGTAAAATTATTGAACTATTTGATCTAGTGCTATCTAAACATTGTAGTTTGTTGCTGTAGATGATAAAGAATAAAGTCAAAAAAACATTAACAGAATTGTCTTGTATTATGCACCCATGAAGATTCCAAAATAGGGATTTACAAAATATGATGGGATAAGTTGCCAACAAAATCAGGAGTAAGTTGAAGCCGTTTTCTGTATTCTTATATTTATTGGTTCAAGTAAACTATAAATAAAATACTATGAAGCAAATATTTATTGCACAGTTACAATAACCTGAACAGCGACATCAAGATGTACAGTCTCCTTATCTTCGAGTAGTCCAACCTTTTCAAGATTTTTCACATAATCGCTGAGATGTTTTAATACTGGGTATGTCACTTGTCTGGTCTTGACAACACGAAGTACCTAAATGTATCCATAACAGTTTCCATTGTGACCTACCAACATCCATTTTATTTAAACATACCAAAAAATTGTACAGAGTGGGTTAAGCACAAACCTGGGGAAGTGCAACACGGACATCTTCCAAGAATTTATCAGCTTCTTCTCCTTCTTCCTTGCTTTCTTGTATAACAAGAGTTGCAATTTCACTTTCGCCTAAAAAAATCCAAGTTAAAAAATGCTATGAAATGTAACCACTTGAATAAAATGTCATGCTGTCTTGTATTCCTATTTGACAGAATTACAGTGCTACGGCTTGAGAATTTTGGTTAAAGTCTTGGGTTATAAATTCCGAAAATCGTTCAATTTTCTTTGAATTGGAGATGACCGGTTAACAAATCTTAAATAAATGAACCGGAGGAGAATCTTCACAACGGAAAAGGTAATGCATGAGAAAAGCGATGATGCATGTTACATACTACTAATAAAGTCGTAAATAGATGGAATAAAGAACACAATTACCTATAAAATCATGTAGTTGCCTTCTTGCAATTCTATGAGCATGGAGAAAAGCAGAACATATGTAACATGCCGACTCCAACCTTTCCACGGTAAAATAGGTTATCAACCTTCTTGGAAGTTTACTCGTCTGAATCATCCTATAATAAGTTGGAAACTGAACATTGGATTTTAAACCCTTCCAGTCACATAATTGTTCATTAGATACAACATCCATAGCCTCATCAACAGAGCGCATTAATAAACTTGCAGTATTTTGAGTTATTCTTCCCTCTTCAAGCATACCCCAGTAAGCAGCTTGGAAGTTTGGGCTTGGATTCAGAGCTGAGGGAGAGGAGAATGGAGAGGAAGAAAGAGAGGTGGGGAGAGCTCGTGATAGAGGAAATTATTTATGGGGATGGATCTCGGATTTAGATCAGGTTTTGCCGATTTTGGGAAAGATGAAAACGGGGAGAGGGATTTAGGGTTTTCGAGTGGAGGACGAAAAGAAGAGGTTCGCGGTGAAAATGAGAGGGAGACGAAAAATTTAGCGCAACTTTTCATCCCATTTTCAACGAGGGAATAGTATTTTTGCATCTGTTGTAAATAAAACTGATGCAACTAACACTATTTGCATCGGTATATTTTCTTCGGTTGACGATGATAACTGATGCAAATTGTATTTTTTTTACTATCTACTGCTTTCCACATACCAAACGCATCGTTTGTTAAAGCATAATCGGTGCAAATACTTCTATTTGCATCGGTTGTTGTAACAACCGATGCAAATGAGGTGAAGCAACATGCGTATTTTGTATTAGTGAATCACAATATCCATCATTCCATGCCAATTTGTTGATATTCCAGCCTTGACCAAAAGGTGGGATAACACAGACCGCTCACCTTAAAGCTCTCGGCATCAACTCCAAAGCTCCTAGTGCTAGGTCCAAAACTCGTGTTTCCATGTCATTCAAAGCACTTGGTACTAAGTCCAATACTTAGCCAAATTCTTGCATCTAGCCTTCACTCATCTCTGCTAGTCCCCAACTTGAGAAACCACCACTCATAGATACAGATCTCACTACACACGACCTCTCGATACGGACTACAATACTGGCTCCAAACTTTGTGTGGAATCAATCATTGGCTCCTCTCATCCCTTAGAGCATCCCCTCCAAGTTTCATCCAATTACAATCATCTTTGCCTTTAATTTTGCCAATTAAACCACCGCTTTTTGAACTACCTAAAAGCACTAGAAAATCGTATCAAAACACAACATATAAACTTGGAATATCACACACACGTATCCATTCATACATGCAATACATAAAAATGAGATAATCAAGTAATTTATAGTCTAGATCTAACTTTTACACTAGCATATGCTCATGAAAAAAAAGAGTTGCAAAACCATTTAAACCACTTTAAAACCTTCAAAATTCGACCATAAACATATATTAGGATGTGATTAAAGTTAGAAAACATTTTAGGATAAAATCATGTTAAAACATCATTTTTAACTATATAAACGTGCATAGTAGAGTGAGAGGTCAAGAACCACTCACCAAATACCTAAATTACCAATTATTTACCTTTGATCTAAAGTGGACAACAAGGAAGAAGAATATAAATTAGAAAAAATGAAAATCTCAAGCTTATATATGCTAATCACCTCTCTAATTGATGATTTGGCTTAAATTAGTAAGGAAAACATAGGCTTTTTGATGAAATTAGGGTTAATGAAGGTTTAGAGCTATTTGGAGAAGACGAAAATAGCTTAGATCAATCCCTATAGCCTCCCCTTACCATAATTTTCGAGATGGATTAGAGGGCCTAAACACGGGTTTAGTTGGTTACACACTAATGTAGTCCAACAGTAGCCAAAAGTTAAAACTGCTATAACTTTCAAATAGTAAGTCCGTTTCTGTATTATGATCACTCTATGGAATGAGAAACCATCATTTTGAAGCAATGAAAGTGATTTGACGCTCTACCTTGAAACTTATCAAAATTTATATTCCAAATAAGATTTTCAAGGTTAAAATTGTCATAAAGAAATTCGAAAAAAAACATAGATGTGGAAAATGTCCCTACGATTCACTTCTCCAAAATTTAGAGTTATACAACATCGTATGAATAAAATAAAAATATTTTACGATCCCTCAATATATAAATTTTAGGTCTTTATCACACTCAGAATATCAAATAAACAACTAACAAACATCCAAGCCAAAAATATATTAAATATGAACAGGGCATGCTGGCAACGGCCAGGTTATCTCTCAAATAACCATATATTATGTATATACGAGGTCACACTAATTCATAAAGTCACGATCTTAGAACACCATCAATCACATAAATAATCATCTAGACTTCTAGCCACATAATTAGTCATATGACTCTCAATCCCGTGAATCCACACATTAGCTCGCAACCACACATAATAATAATAGGACAATAGAGGTATAATTGAAGTACCATATGTCCACCATAACCATATGGGATAATAGCTCTCAGCCTCCTCTAGTAGCCTTCCTCACACCCTCTTAGCATGCTACTCCTACAGTCTTTAGTTACCTCGATGGCCATCGTGACTAAATATCCATCGGGTGCAAGTCTACGCCATGCTATGGTCATGACCTTGCAATTTCCACAATGATAACAGACTATTGGCCTATGTGATATAGGTGTAGTGGCTCTTAGTATTGCTCTTAGCCATACACATCAAAAAGGTATGTCGTGGATTGGGGAGAAACCCCGTAATCTAGCCGCCGGGATGGTCATTAGCCCAAACTGGTTTTACTGCTCGCTAAATAGTAGGAGTATACTACTTAGTCAATCAATATACATATGGCTCTCAGCCTTACCCACTCTCAATTGGCTACCTCTGTGTCATAATCTCATATAATACCCCGTATTTCCCTATATAAGTGACATTTATTAATAAAAAGTAATCAATGACTATCAGCTCAGGCATCCCATACCACCCGTTGTTACTCCCTAATTTACTCATTGCTCGTTTCATATCGCACAATTATCCTATATGATGAGTATTATTAATTTGCTTACTCAAATTCTTATGATATAGAATTCCACACAAATCACACTTAAATTATTTATTAACTCGGAAAGGTTTTATAATAAAACTCCACTTTCAAAATCTTTAATTTATTTTCGAAGAGAACAATATTAATTTCCAAGAGGTTTAAATAATAAAATCTTATTCTTTTCTAAAAATCCTTATTGAAAACCTCTTATATGATTACAAGGAAATCTATATTCGAAACATTCATTCAACTAATCCTTTAAACACTTTTAAAAATAATTCAACTTTGGAATTCTTCTTTAATATTCAAAAATATACCAAAGAAGTTTTATAATTCATGATTTCTTTTAAACAAAAAATGAAAAATGATACTATTTTTCAAATAAAATTTATAATTTAAAATATTTCTTTAAGCCATAAATTAAAATTCCAACCATAATATAATTTCCAACTAAAAATATTTCCAAAGTTGTAAAATAAAATTCATACACTAATATATTTAAAACCCTCACTTGGATTCCGAAGCACTCTCAAACTATTATTGAAAGGTAACTCATCAATCTAACAGTCTATTATGTATAAAACCTTTTAAATATTTTGACACCGAAATATCGACTTGTAATGACCCTAATTTTGACTTATATTATTTAGAATATTTAATTGGATAAATTAAATGAAATAATGTAAGTAGTTAAGGGATCGAGATTTGTTAATTAAGAAGGAGCAATGCCTTTGATACACGTAAAAGTGCATATTTTACTTTCATATTTAATCCGCTTTTATTTTAATAAATGAGTATATTATGGTATTTGACATGATTAAACCAAAATCTAAAGTGTTTTCAAATCATTATTCATCTTCATATGAGGGGAAAATGGTCATTTTTATATGTTTTAATTTTTAATAAAATTTACTTGCACATTTTAATGTTGTTTTGTAGAAACTTGAGTGGTTATTGGAAGTGGTTTCATGTATGTATGCATGCACAAGTGAAGGAAGACAAAGGAATAAAGAAATATAAAACGCCATGCAACATGGAGGAGCCCACCTACCCACTAACCCATGGACCACAATTAGAAGCTAATGGAGATTAAAATGCACATGCAAATATTAATGATGGATTATGTAGAAGATAATAATTACTTTGAGGTTACACTTCCTAAAGGGCATTTTAGGTAGTCCCCTATAATATGAATTAGGGTCTTAAGCATGTATAAATACCCCTTATGTTTCATGTAACTTTCTTCTTATCTTTCAAAAAAAATTGTAGCACAAATCAATGAGAAATAAAATGGCTTTTTAAGCCTCTTCTTCTTTTTCTACATACTTTCCCATTTCATGCTTACTTTTATTTACATGTTTTCTTCTATTTCATGTTATTAGATTAGCTTTATTCTCATTGCAATTAGTTTAGATTTAATTTATGCAGGTAGTTTAGTTCTCTTTTCTTTTAAGTAGCTCTTATTTTCCTTGCTTTTTAATGTTGCAATCTACATATGTTGAAATGATAACAAAAATGAGAAGCTAAACCCCTTCAATTTAGGTGTAATGAAGCTCTTTTAAATCTTGTATATTAAACATATTTGCTAATCATGATCTCTTTTAATGCTTCATGGATCATTAGATGTTGGTGTAAATTTTACTAGTGAATTTAATAGCCTATTTGTTTATCACAAATAGGCTAATCTTACTCAAATATAAACATAATTTACTTTAACATCTAACTAACTGATTTTGATCATGGAACTAAAATAGTATCAAATTTGATGATCTATGTTACTAATAAAAAATAGTAAATAGATCATGCATAAAATATATTTTGTTTTAGTTTCATATTCATTTTCATGACATTTAACAAGTGGTTTTGGTGTTGTATTAAAGTTTGATGGTTTACGTTGTGTTAATTAATAACACAAATAGATCATACTTATGATAAATACATCTCTAATTCTACTTAGATTAAAATGAGAGATCATATACTGAATTTTGTGTTGATTTATGTGAGAGTATGAGGGTGGATTTGCTTCTAAATTGTCTCTTAATCTCATATTTTTATTCACTTTTGCTCTAGTTTATTTTCTACAATTTTTCTTAGTTGAAAACCACTTTAGAACTTTAGGCTAATCTGATTGAGTAGAATTTAAAATTAATTCATTTCCCTATGGATCGACCCGTACTCACATACTTCCTTCAATTATACGCCATGCGCTTGTGGTTTATAACAATTACATTTTTAACAGCGATTTTCTAAATGATAAAAAAATCTCTCGTTATCAACAAGTTTGATAACGAAACGTTTCTCGTCATAATCTCTTCAAAACTCTCTCTTGATCAAGAAACTTCCTTACTTTCTATTTTGTCGAAAAACAAATAAGCAATTGGATGGTCGATCACTGATATAAAGGGAACTAGTCCCGCTCTTGTTCAACATCGCATCCATTTAATTGACAACGCCAATCCTGTTCGTGATGTGCAACGAAGGCTTAACCAAAAAATGAAGGATGCGTTCGAGACGAAATTCTTAAACTTCTCGATAACAGAATCATATACCCCATTTTTGATAGTTCATGGGTTAGCACAATTCATGTTGTGCCTAAAAAGTCTGGACTCACCGTTATCAAGAACGACTCAAACGAACTCATTCCAACTCGTACTCAAATAGATTGGCGTGTTTGCATTGATTATTGAAAATTAAATGATGTAACACGTATGGATCACTTCCCTCTTCCTTTCATCGACCAATTGCTTGATCGTTTAGTCGGCCACAAATTCTATTACTTTCTTGATGGTTATTCCGGTTATAACCAAATTCCAATCTCCCCTGAAGATCAAGAGAAAATGATTTTCGCGTGTCCCTATGGCACCTTTGCATATCGACGTATGGCTTTTGGCCTTTGCAACGCACTTGCTACGTTTGAAAGATGCATGGTCAACATCTTTTCTAGTATGATTGAATGCTTTCTTGAAGTGTTTGTGGACTATTTTTCCATCTTTGAAAACTCTTTTTTCGAGTGCTTACACTATCTTAGTCGGTTCTTAAACAATGCAAGGACAAACACTTATTGTTAAATTGGGAAAAATGCCATTTTATGGTCAAATACGACATTTTCCTTTGGCATGTCATTTCAAACAAAGGAATTGAGGTAGACAAAGCATGACGTAATTGCAAATATACCCATTCCCAAATCTATTAAGAACATTTGTTCATTTCTTGGACATGTTGGTTTCTATCGATGCTTTGTGAAAGACTTCAGTGAAATAGCTCGACCTCTGATGGCTCTTCTTGGAAAAGACATTCCATTCGAGTTTAATTCTAATTGTGTTTCTGCTTTCGAACATCTCAAGAACAAACTCATTTCCCCTCCCATCATTTGCTCACCTAATTGGGATCTTTCTTTTGAAATAATGTGTGATGCTTCTAACTTCACAGTTGGTGTTGTCTTAGGACAACGCATCAATAAAATTCCCCACGACATCTACTATGCTAATATGATTCTATACGATGCTCAACTCAATTACACAACCACCGAAAAAGAACTTCTAGCGGTAGTCTTTGCGCTTGAAAAATTCGACCTTATTTGGTTGGCTCACACATTACTATTTACATTAACCACTTCGTTCTTAGATACCTTTTTGCTATAAAAAATGCTGAGTTTCATTTGATCCATTAGATCGTTTTACTCCAAGAATTTGACCTTACGATAAAAGAAAAAAAGGATCCGACAATGTCATTGCCAATCATCAATCGCATCTTCCAAACGCACCATCTCTCTACCGATAAACGAGAACTTTCCTGATGAAAACTACTTTCTATTTCTGTCGATTCATGGTATGCCGACA
This sequence comes from Allium cepa, assembly GCA_030765085.1. Classification (NCBI taxonomy): domain Eukaryota; kingdom Viridiplantae; phylum Streptophyta; class Magnoliopsida; order Asparagales; family Amaryllidaceae; genus Allium; species Allium cepa. Next base: position 272,056,898 of record CM060944.1, read on the forward strand.
TAGTGAACTATCTATTCATTAAGTAAACTCCTTCATTTTGGTCGAAACAACATAAATATAAATTTCTTTCATAAGTCAAGTACTTCTATTGGGATGATCCATATATATTTAAGTACTATTTCGACCAAATCATTCGACGTTGCATGCCGAATTGCGAAATCAAAAGTGTTCTTTCGTTTTGTCATGACCAAGCTTGTGGTGGTCACTTCAGTCTTAAGAAAACTATGGAAAAGGTGCATCAATGTGGTTTTTACTAGCCTACGCTTTTCAAAGATGCATTCGAGTTTAGTAAAACTTGCGATTGGTGCCAAATGTTAGGAAAATCTCTCGACTAGATATGATGCCTTTGAACCCCATTCTTACAATCGAAATCTTTGATGTTTAAGGTATTGACTTTATGGGATAGTTTCCCAAATGTTTCGAAAATTTGTACATTCTTCTTACCATTGGTTATATCTCCAAATGTGTTGAAGCCATTCCTTGTAAAAACAAATGACCACAAAGTTCTTGTGAAATTCATAAAAGAAAACATCTTTTCAAGGTTCGGAACACCTTGCACAATAATAAGTGACAATGGAACCCATTTCTGTAATCGTTCATTTGAAACTTTAATGAAAAAGTACTCGATAATCCATAATTATCCACTACGTATCATTCACATACTTGTGGTCAAGTTGAAGTTTCAAATCATTAAATCAAACAAATTTTAGAGAAAACTGTAAATAAAAATTGAAAAGATTGGTCACAAAAATTGACAAATGCGCTTTGGACTTACAGAACTACGTATAAAACCAATCTTGGGATGTCTTCTTTTAGTCTTATGTGGTAAAGCGTGCCATTTACCCATCGAAGTCGAATGTAAAGCATTATGGTCGATTAAAAACATAAATTTTGATCTTGGAAAAGATGGAAAAAACAGAAAATTGTAAGGACCATACAGAAAAGCTGGAAAAAGCATCGAAGTCGAATGTAAAGCATTATGGTCGATTAGGAACGACGCGTAAGAAAACGGAAAATTTATAAGGAGAAAACCAAAGTTTATCATGACAGTCTATCCTAAAAAACGTTTTCGTCAAACCAAAAGGTTCTATTATATGACTGTAGACTTCATTATTCCCTAAGAAATTAAAATCAAGGTGGACAGGACCATACATCGTACGTACTGTTTTTCCACAGGTCCCAAAAAAATAGAAAACCCTTGGAAGGGATTGATTTTTAAAGTCAATGGTCATCGTTTAAAGCCTTACTTGGAATTGTCGAGTGACCGAGAGGAGGAGCTCATGACTCTTCATGAGCCATACTATATGTAGTAAGAAATGTTAACCCTCTCTTGTAAATATGTACATATTTTTCCCTTTACACTTATTAGACAATGCATTGACACTGGGAACACGGTAAAAATTAAGTGTGGGGGGTCTTATGTTCATTTTTGTTTTTTCATGGTTTATTTTTTGCATTTTCTTTCCAAAACTCAAAACTTAAAAAAAATCCCAAAATAATTTTTCTTTTTAGCATATTGATTTACTTTCGAAAAAACACTACAGGATAAGTATATCTTTTGGGTTATTGAATTGAAAACTTAAAAATTCATTTGTCTCGACAAAAATAATAATAAAGTTTGATTATAAGTAATTATGGTTTAACTAGTATATAGGACGGTTCATATGTGTTAATTATGAAGTATATTATAATTGTAATCTTTGTTTAAAAGAGTGGTTGATTTAAAGTAAAAGCGATAACATTTTTGATCTTTTAAGTTAAGTGGTGCTAAGATGATATTGCAAAACTCTCTCTTTAAAAAAATAAACAAATAACAAAAAAAGCTTTTATAAAAATAAAAAAACAGCTAGATTTAGGTGTTCGCACGTAAGTGTGTACACTCACCATGCTTTGTACCCTTCTTACGTAAGCCTGGAAGGCAGTCCGGTATATCTGGCTTCATTTTGTCTGAGCTAGGTGTATGTAAATAGATTTAATAAAAATAACCACCTAGAGTCATATGTTCATATGCAAGTGCGTACACTCTCCATGCTCGGTAATCTTCTCACATAAGCCCAAAAGGCAGTCATGATTAGCATATCTAACCTTAATTATTTGAGTTAGGTGTGTAAATGATAATAATATTAGTACTTTTCAAAAAATAAAGAGAGCAAGCAATTGAAATCCAAGCATTATTTTCACTTATTTGATTCGACTTATTATTCAAAAGAAATAAAAATACCACTTTGAAAAATATTTGATAATCAACTAAAGATCCATTTCATAGTTGCACTATATTACCTTTCGAAATGCTAGCCAAACTAGAGTCTAATTGTGATGATAACTTAATTTTTGTTGGAAGTTTTGATGAGTAAAAGGACTGAAATTTCTTGACAATGACGAAAACTTATATTTAACTTACTTATGTCAATTTAAAAGTAAATTCTTCAATTGTAAACATTTTTGAAAATTTTCATCATGTAGAATCTACATATCGCTTTTGGATTTTGTGTGTAGTATCCGCTGAAAACCCTCACAAGACAACACTCGTCCTACTAGGGACACCTAGAGATTTAACGGCTTGTTGCAAACGCTCAACTATGAAAACGGATTTGTCTTAGTTTTAGTTTATTCAAGGATGAATAAAAAGATAAGTGTAGGGGTATTTGATGCATATGTAAAAGTACATTTTAGGGTATTTTACATGATTTAACCAAAATCTAAAGTGTTTTCAAATCATCATTCATTCATCTTCATATAGGGGGAAAATAGTCATTTTTGTATGTGTTAATTTTTTTATAAAATTTAATTTCCATTTTAATTTGATTTGTAGGAATTTGAGCGGTTATTAGAAGTGGTTTCATGCATGTATGCATGCACAAGTGAAGGAAGACAAAAGAATGAAGAAATAAAAGAAGTCATGTAGCATGGAGAGCCTACCTACCCGCTAACCCCTTGACCATAATTAGAAGCTAATGGAAATTAAAATGCACATGCAAATATTAATGATGGATTATGTAAAATCTAATGATTACTTGAAGGTTACACTTCCTAAAGGGCATTTTAGGTAGTCTCCTAAAATATGAATTAGGGTTTTAAGCATGTATAAATACCCCTTATTTTTCATGTAACTATCTTCTTACCTTTCAAGAAAATTGTAGCAAAAATCAATGAGAAATAAAATAGGTTCTTAAGCCTTTTCTTCTTTTTCTGTATGCTTTCCTATTACATGCTTACTTTTATTTACATGTTTTCTTCTATTTCAAGTTAGTAGATTAGCTTTCTTCTCATTGCAGTTAGTTTAGTTTTGATTTATGCATGTATTTTAATTCTCTTTTCTTTTAAGTAGCTCTTACTTTCCTTGCATTTTAATGTTGCAATCTACATTGTTGGAATGATAACAAAAATTTAAAGCTAAACCTCTTCAATTTAGGGATAATGAAGCTCTATTAAATAATGCAGATTCAACATATTTGCTAATTTATGATCTCTTTTTATGCTTCATGGACAGTTAGATGTTAATGTAAGTTTATTAGTGAATTTGACAGCATATGTTATTTATCATAAATAGATTATTCTTACTCAAATATAAACACAATTTGCATTAACATCTACCTAAGTGATTTTGACCATGGAATCAAAATAGAATCAAAATTTGACGATCTATGTTACTAATCAAAAATAGTAAATAGCAAATATACTCAAACTTGTTGATAACGTATAGTTATCAAACTAACCGTGAAAAACCTCAACTTTCAATATACTCAAATTGAATTTTGAGCACCCGAGACTTTAAGAGGAAAACATAAACTTCGAGTCGGACATAAAATTTGGTGCGAATAATATTATTACATCTCGATTTACTGATATTAAGTGAGACCATGCCGCTTAGAGAAATGGGTTTTCCCCCACTAACATTCCTTTTTAAAACATGTCTTTTGCAAACATGCAATCAAACCGATTAAAGTAATAATATCAATATCATATAGGAATATAAATCAGGTAATCAATGGTCTATCTGTCCCCAAAATATAGTTTTTTTGGCTAACTATCAACCATTGGCTGACTCGGTCCTACCAAACATACTCAATTATCTAACATTTATTAGACATACCACTGGGCTCTCTGCCCTTTACTATCTTCTTCTAGGATCAACTGAACCCAATAGTTTTGTGGGCTCACCAATAACATATCTTCTCCTTATATATTCCTTTTGGTATGTAACACTATTTTAGTCTTACATGTGATAAAGCCCTACACACTGGAATTTTGGACTTATATTAGCTAGGGGCTTATTAGCTAAAGTATAGGGTGCAACCATATACCAATCTCATCTGGTATTCTAATATCTGATTCATTTACATAAGGTTGACACCCCTTCCTTGAAAACATTTCTTTCAAATTGATTTAACCCTATAAATTATACTCAAACAAGGAAAATATATATTTGCTTTACTCAAATATCTTTGCCATGATATAAGCTTCACACAAAGCAATGTTGATGAAAACCTTCGAAACCTTTGTTTACAAACATTAAATAATCACTTTCGAATCTATTGAAAGTACCCCTTTCAAAATAAGTCAACTACTATACCGTGAAACACTAAGCCGAAAGGCCAAAACATACATTTCAACACCTTTAAAATAAACCTTTCAAAATCATTGAAGGTATCCCTTCGTAGGCTTAATAAACCTTAGACATTCCCTTTTCGAATACTTTAAACTTCCCTTTCGAAAGCATTAGAAACTTTCCATTTAAAGACTTAAGTAAACCTTTCAAAAACATTGAGGTATCTCCCCTTTGAAACATACATTATACACCTTTCGAATTTGTTATAATTCCTTGCTTAAAACAAATAAAAGTTTATGGAACACAGCTTCGAAATCATTTTAAATCACTCCTTTTAAAACCTTTGGGTTTAACATTTAATATAAAAAAAGGAGTCTTAAAAAAACTGGGGCAAAATAAACTCTTTCAAAAGCATTATTCCTAAGTAAAAGATAGTGGGTGGTTTTGAAACCAACCCTTTCGAAAGCATGGAGAGAGGCCTTAAAGCTTAAGGCAAAAGAACCCTTTCGAAAGCATGGATATGAAAGGTTGAATGCGGCAGCAGGGGTTTTCGACCCCTTCAAATGTTTATTTTAAAAACAAAAGGCGGCAACCTCTTTCGAAAGCTCTTTTCTAAAACAAAGGCGTATTTGAATACGTCAAAAGTTATTTCCTTCGAAAGCCTCATTTCATAACCAAAATAGTTTTGAGATTATAAAGACTACTTCTTACCTTTCGAAAGCATGTTTCGACTCTATACCTTTCGTCTATCTCCAATCTACTACATACCATGGCATTAATACCATGTGTATTGGTTTCGACTAGATTGGAGGTGGCGGTCTGGGGTCAAAAGGTGGCTGTGGAAAGTGGCGAAGCAACAATCCTTTACAAAACTAATTTTTAATTTTTTAAATTAATATCATTCCAACTAACTTGCCTTACTTTTAAACATATAGTTGTTTGCCAATTCTTTTTTTCAAAATCTTTTCTAAAAGTGCTGCCAACTTCCGTAATTAACAATTTAAAACATTCAGCAAATTTCCCTTTCTCCTTTTATAAACATACAAAATAATTAAATCTCGTACCTTAAATAATTTTATCTTTAATAAGATACTTTGGAAAATTCTCCAAAAATTACTATAGATCACTTTTAATATTTTCCTAACATGTTTGTATTTCTGACTTAAAGCTAACATAATATAGCCGTAAATAATTTAAACCCAAATTAACCATTTTCTTTACTAGAACATTCATAATAAATCCATAGCAACTTAGAAAATTATAAAACTTGAAACTCGTCTCTAAAATAATGTTTCTGATCTTATATCAAAAATGCAAGCCATTTGGATGTCATTTAATAAGTTTTCCAAATTAGTTCTTATCATAAATTTTATATAAAACAACATAAATCATCAACAAGCATATAGATCCATTTAAGCAATTAAAACATGGAATTTTACGTGCAAAATGATTTTGAGTCTTATCTAGAAACCAAAATCAGTAAAAATGAGATATAATCTATTATTCATCTTAGCTTGATTGTTAAGAAGTTTGATATTTTCTCTTGAATTGATTTGGTCAAGCTTCCTCCTTGAATCCTTGCTTATCTTCCTTTAGATTACTTCTATTGGTGGCCGGCCAAACATAAGTTTAGTTTCGTTTGTGAACTTGGTAGATGAAAATAGAATGAGGACTTAGGGTATAAAAATATAACCTATTCCTATTTTGCCCTTATCTTAATCCTCTTACTTACTTCATTCTAATTCCCTTTGATTCATTGATTAATTAGGCGCGGCTACCTTATATTATTCAGATCTCAATCCCTTAACCATTTACATTATTTCGTTTAATTTTTCTAATTAAATATCATAAATAATGTTAGTCAAAATTAGGGTCATTACAGACTCCCCTCCTTAAAGAATTTCGTCCTCGAAATTACGATAAGGTACTCATAAAATCAATCATAAAGGTAAAACATACCATGAAACAAGCCAGGATAAGTATCTGTAACCCTGCTCTCAGTTTTCCAAGTATAGTCTTTCTCATCGTCACTCCATTGGACTTTGACTAATCTGATAGTCTCGTTTCTTAGTCTCTTCTCATGTCTCACGATTATACAAACTGACTTTCAAACTATAGTCATATCCGGTTCTATTGCTATATCGTCCAACTCAGTCGGTGCAATAGTAGTTTTTGGATCTCGAATACACTTCCTTAGATGAGATATATGAAAAACATCGTGGACTCTTGCCAGACTATTTGGTAACTCTACTCTATATGTGAGTTTCTCGATCCTTTATACAATAGGAAATGGTCCAAAAAATCTTGGTTCCAATTTTCCTTATTTTACGAATCTAATTATTCCTTTCATCGGCGATACCTTGTTGAAAACATGATCTCCAACTGATAACTCTAAGTCTTTCCATCTCTTATCAGCATAACTCTTCTACCTAGACCGAGCTTCCTTTATTCTGGCTCGAATTAACTCAATCTTTTCTGCAGCTTCCTAGCCAATTGGGGACAAAGTGCTAACCTATCCTCGGTCTATAACCAACAAATGGGTGATTTGCATGGCCTTCCATACAAAGCTTCAAACGGTGTCATCCCTATACAAGTCTGATAACTATTGTTTTACGAAAACTCGACTAAGTGTAGATGGTCTTCCCATGATCCTCCAAAGTCTAGCGCACAAGCTCTTACCAAAACCTCTAAGATTTTGTTAACTCTTTTCGTTTGCCCATCTACCTGTGGATGGTAAGCGGTACTCATCTTGAGCATGGTACCTAAAGTCTCCTATAGACTCTTCCAGAACTTGTAAATGAATAAGTAATCCCTATCACTTACTATACAAAGAGGAATTCCATGCAGTCTAATTACATTCTTCATAAACAACTTAGCTAAAACAGATGCTGTCTTGGTTGACTTAACTGGAATGAAATGGGCACTCTTGGTCAACCTATCTATTATATCCCATATGCTCTCATTTCATCTACTCGACCTTGATAGCCCATATATGAAATCCATTGAGATAGAATCACATTTCCATACTAGAACATCTAAAGGCTGAAGCAACCTACTTAGTTTCTGATGTTCAACTTTTACATGTTGACAGTTCAAACACTTCTTCACCCATCAGCCAACATCCTTCTTCATACCTTCCCAGAAGAAACTCCTTTTCATGCCTTGATACATCTTAATTCCTCTAGGATGAATGGTGAACTTTGAATGCTGGCATTCTCTAACTTCGTTCCTAATGTTTTCCACATTCGGAACACATAGTCTTCCTTTCTTTCTCAACCGCCCATTCTGGCCAAGACTGAAAATTTTAAATTCATCGCTCTTGGTTCCAACCCTTAACTTTTTGATCTGTTCATCTAACGTTGGATCCTCTACTTGCTTAGAAGCAATCCTTTTGATCATCACTGGTCGATCTTCTAAACATGATAGCATAGCAGTTTCCTTACAATATCTAGCTTCAGATCCCCACTGTATTCTGCATGTAGTCAATGCTTCTGTTAACAAGAACTATTGTCAACATCCCCTATGCTTTTTTATATGATAATTCTGCTTGAACATGACCAAGTTGTTGACCAAATTAACCTGGTCGAAAGGAATAGTAAATTACCAAACCCTTCGACTTTGTCGAAAGAGATAATGAGGCCGCTTCAACCTTTCGACTAGGTTAGTGTAGTAGTAATTGCCAAACCTTTCAACCTTTTCGAAAGGGACGATGTGGCCTCTCCAACCTTTCGACCAGGTTGGTACAATAGTAAATTGCTAAACCTTTCGACCTTGTTGGGATGACGAGGCCACTCCAACCTTTCGATCAGGTTGGAATAGTCAAATTATCTCTAGCAGTTATTCACAACATATAGCTCTCGAAGTCATCACTTTATTGAGTTTCATCTCCCCTGGAAGTTGAAAACAATCAATCATTAATGTCTTCTACCCCCTTTCGATCATGTCGAAAGGTGATATTTAAGACCTTTCGACTTTGTCAAAAGGGTATGATTATTCTAACAGTTTGTCTTGATTGTCTTCAACCCTTATAGTGTCAATATTCTTTCCATGGAATCCCTTCGAAAGGGTTCAGATGCCTAAATGAGTAGTTTCCCTTGAATGAATTCCATCCTGAATGGTTGTTAGACAAATTAAATCAGGATTCCTTTCAGAAGTACTCCTTCAACTGGGTCGAAAGGTGTTCTACCTTTTGAAGCAGTCCTAGTTTAATAGTCTACAATATACTTTATATTCCTTATATAAGACTGATTTAAATATTCCCATAACTCATGCATTGAACTTAATCGATGGTCCATCATCACTTTTATTTTCAGCATTAAGTACATGTTACAATGATGATGTATTTCGATTGGAAATGCCTAAGTCTATCTTACATACAGCATGGATCAAAAGAGATTTTGAGAATAGGTTAGATCATGTGTAATTGATCATTAGTCTAGCAAATGATCTTCCTCGTCGCCAATATCCATTATGAACAAGCTATCTCCATTTTTATTTATTATCCGAAATGAGCTATAAGAAATTGAGCTTTCTCCCTAATTCGATTTAGGGTTCCTTCTCGGTTCAATTATTGCTAGGAAAGTAGAGTAAAGAAAATGAATTAAGTATTCTATAATTCGGTCCCCAAAACTAGAACCCTTGGGTCTTATTTATAGATTCAGATCAACCCCCTTCCGCACTTTTGCTTTCGACTGGGTAGAAAGATCCCCATTTTATATGCCACCTCAAATCTTTCGACTTGATCGAAAGTCATGAACCTTTTGATGTCATTGGAAGGTGTTCTCTTGTGCCCCTTGATTTATCCTTTTGCTTTCTTTCAATGTTGTCGAAGGCTATGCTTCATTTCTATGTTGCCGAAGGCTATGCTTCTTTTCTATGTTGTCGAAGGCTACGCTTCCTTTCGACATTGTCGACAGGTGTCCCTATTCTTCTTGTCATACTCTTACAGTTCCTTCACTCTCTCTTAACCTTTCGACTTGGTCGAACGCTATGCCTCCTTTCGACGTTGTCGAAAGGTCCTTTATTATTCTTTGGCCTTTGTTGTTTTATGAGTACTTCTTTCTTCATAGCGCCTTTCGACATTGTCGAAAGGTGTCCTGGATGGATCCTTGACTGGTTTGAAAGGCTTTCTATGCTTTCAAAAAGGTTACTATAGGGGCAAAGCCTTTGATTTTGGAAGGTATAACGTGTAGTTGGGAGAGAACCATCGATTGCCTTCGAAAGGGGTTCTGAAGTCAACATTGCTTTGTTCATCTGTGTTGAATGGTTGGTAGTGGCGGAAGGGTCTATCTGTTTCCATCTGGGTCGAAGGCCTTTGCACTGTATGAGTAGTTGGTGCCTTCGACTCCTTCGATACTTGCTCAATGCCTTTGAAACGTCCTTTTTATGTCCTTCATGATGATTTGGCATGTCTCTTTATCGAAACCTCGACCTTATCAACTTTCTTTCAAATTTCTGCTATCATGTAGATTTTATGGTTAACATTTCCCCCCTTCATTGTATGAAAGAGGCTTTTGTTCTTTAGGAAAGATTTCATAGCTTTCTAGATAACTTTACTTTTCCTATAAAATTCAAAGTTAATGATATTCGCTATTGTTACTATCACACTTACATGAATGTTTAGCGGTAAATTAGCATATTAATGCCCTCATGTGCTTAATAAATGTCATTTGGAATTAATAAAAACCAACTTTCAAGTTTGGCATTAAGAAGGCCGGTTTGAAATTTTGTTTTTCTGTAAAGACTCAACTAAATCATATTAACCATGAAACCACTCAGATTAGGGTATTAACTTGTGAAGTTTGGAAGCTTATAACATGACATTCAGAATTTGGATATCAATATCCAAAAATAGTTTCCTATGTGGCACTTCTAAACCCAGATTATGGTTTTTATAGTAAATCAAACAAGAATTAGTAATTATTGTTTTCGTACCAAGTTCTAAGCCCAGATCAGGCACATGTCAGACAATTATAATTGTAAAAGAATCTTCAGCCCAGATTAGGGATATATTATGTAAACGGAGTTCCATAGTAGTTGTTGCTAAGATAGAAATCATTTGCGCAGATTAGGGCATATATTGGACAACCAAAGGTTCATGGAAATTAACTGTGGAATAGAAGCCACAAACCCAGATTAGGGTATTATGGACAAATCAATGGAAAATACTGAAACCTAGGTTCTAGTATAATAATTGCACTGATCAATAATGTTCCCATACGTAGATCGGGCATAATAGGGATGATGATTAATGAAATCCAGAAACCCAGATTCAGGTATTTGTAATAAATAAATAGAATTTAGTTATTAACATTTCACACCAAGATTAGGGTCCAAATGAGTAATTATCTCGATACCCAGATTCAGGTATAAAATAATGAAGTTTTGGAATGAATATCTTGCAACCTAGATTCGAGTATTTATAATGGAAGCTTTGTTCTACTCCTTTGATGTACGAACCCTTCTGGACTTGTATAGAAGTAATTCCTCTAGTTGCCTGTTGAACTTGGACATCTTAATCTGTAATTTGGAATGCCTCTTTCCCAAGCTTGAACATCTTAGTTCATGATTTGATGAGCCTCTTCTCTGGCTTAGACATCTTAGTCTATTGCTGAATATGCCTCTCTTCGGGCTTGGACGTCTTAGTCCATTGTGATTGAGCCTCTCTTCGGTCTTGGATATCTTAGTCAATTGTTGAGCCTCTTTTTGGACTTGGAAATCTTAGTCCATTGATGTTTGGTGCTCTTGATTAGCTCATCTTAGAGGCTAGAACCAAGGACTTACCTGACCTTCTTCCAGAAGGCACCCTGCCTTGGCCTTTTTGCGGCGCGGACAGAGGCTTGTTCGGTACTTTAACCTGACCATCTTATGGTGCGGATAAAGGCTTACTCCGTCCTTCCTTCAGGAGGTGCCTTACCCTGGCCATTTTACGGCACGGATAAGGGGTTGTTCGGTGCTTTACCTTGGCCATCTTGTGGCATGGATAATGGCTTACTCCGTCCTTCCTCCAGGAGGTGCCTTGACCTGACTAGAGGCACGGCCAAGGGCTTGTCCGATGCTTTAACCTAGCCATCTTATGGCACGGTTAAAGGCTTACCTGCCCTTCCTCCAAGAGGTGCTCTACCTTGGCCATCTCGGCGCGGACAAAGGCTTTTCTACCATCTTAGGTAGGCTACCATCTTAGGTAGCATCCAATATAAGGAGTATTTTTCTTCCAACTATGTAGATTTTATTTTTATAAAAAGAAGCTCTTTATTAATCCATCTTCGGAAAATATGTCCATAAATGCTCGGTATTCCATGTTATGGGCACCATATTGTCATATGAGCGGCACAATCTGTAGACTCCCGGGGGGAATACTTTACATATGATTAACGGCCCTTCCCAGTTTGGTCCTAGCGGTCCATCTACATGATTTTTAGTATTGGCCATTACTTTGTGGAAGGTGTTCTCTTGTGCCTATTAATTAATCCTTTCGCTTCTTTTCAATGTTGTCGAAGGTTATGCTTCTTTTCAATGTTGTCAAAAGGCTATGCTTCTTTTATATGTTGTCGAAGGCTACACTTCCTTTCAACGTTGTCAAAAAGTGTCCCTGTTCATCTTTTCATACTCTTGCAGTTCCTTCACTCTCACTTTAACCTTTCGAGCTGGCCAAAAGCTATGCCTCCTTTCGACGTTGTCGAAAGGTCCTTTATTATTTTGCCTTTACTGTTTACTGAGTATTGCTTTCTTCACAGCGTTTTGACATTGTCGAAAGGTGTCTTGGATGGATCGTTGACTGGTTCAAAAGGCTTGCTATGCTTTCGAAAAGGTTACTATGGGAATAAAGCTTTTGATTTTGGAAGATTTAACGTGTAGTTAGGAGATAACCATCGATTTCCTTCGAAAGGGGTTCCCAAGTCAACATTGCTTTGCTCATCTATGCTGAAAGGTTGGTAGTGGCAGAAGGGTCTATCTTTTTCCATATGGGTCAAAGGCCTTTGCACTGTATAAGTAGTTGGTGCCTTCGACTCCTTCGATAATTGCTCAATGTATTCGAAACATCCTTTTTATGTCCGTCATGATGACTTGGCCTATCTCTTCATCGAAACCTCAACCTGATCGACTTTCTTTCATATTTCTGCTATAAGGTAGATTTTATGTTTAACAGCTTCTGAATCTTTCCACTCATCTATCATTGCCAATACCACATTTTGATGTTTCCTTCTAAGTGCATCTGCAATCATGTTTCCTTTCCTGGTGTGTACTCAATAACAAAGTCATAAGAGGCTTAAAACTCTAACCACATTTTTTGTCTCATTTTCAACTCCTTCTAGGAGAACAAATATCTCAATGTCTTATGATCCATGTACAAATCGGATCTCTCTCCCAAATGGTAATTTCTCCACACCTTCAACGCATAGATTACCGTAACTAATTCCAAATAATGAGTTGGATATCTAACCTCATGCGGTCTGCGCTATCAAAAAGCATAGGCAATCACTTTACCTCTTTGCACTAATACAGCTCCTAATCGTGTTCCACACGCATCCGTGCATACCACTAAGTCCCGATTCCCCTTTAAAACAACTAAAATAGGTGCATTTTTCAATAAGTGTTTCAACTTCTAGAATGCTTCCTCACACTTATCGATCCAGACAAACTTCACATCTTTCCGAGTTAGCTTAGTCATCGGTGCCGATATCCACGAAAAATCCTTAATGGATCTCCGATAGTAACCAGCTAATCCAAGAAACTCTTTATCTAGGTCACTGCCTCTGGACGCTTCCAACTATTCACTTCCTTGATCTTAGCTGGATCTATTCAAAACCCTTTTTTTTGAGACTACATGACCAAGAAACTTCACTTTCTTATAGAAATGGCACTTTGATAATTTCTCTTTCAGTTGATGCTGCTCAACATCTCAAGCACCACTCTAAGATGAACTTCATGCTCTCTTTCATCTTTAGAGTATATTCGTCGTTTATGAACACTAACATGAATCTGTCCAAATGCTCTCGGAAGATCCTATTCATCAAATCTACAATGAATGTTGGCACATTAGTTAGTCCGAACGACATCACTAACCATTCATATGATCCATATTTGGTTCTAAATGCTGTCAAAGGAATATTATCCTCAGCCACTCTAAGCTGATGGAATCTTGTTGCCAAATCCAACTAGGAAAATACTTTGTCTCCACTCAACTGGTCGAACAAATCATCAATTCTAGGTAATGGATATCAGTCTTTATTATATTCTCATTCAACTTACGATAATCGATACATAACCTTAACGATCCGTCTAGTTTCCTTGCAAACACTGCTGCTACTTCCAAAGGCGAACTACACGATCTGATAAAGTTCTTATTTTCCAAATCCACCGGCTGCACCTTTCGCTCCCTCGTCTTGATAGGTGTCATTCTACTTGGTGGTGTACTCACATGTTCTACTCCTGGTTCTAAATCTATCCGAACTCAATAGCTCGTTTTGGCGAAAGTCCTACTTCGGGCACAAAGATATTTGTGAATTCTCTAACAACGAAAACCAGATTTAACTCGTCTTCTTCCTCCACAACCCCTAGTAAAGTATTAACCTCAAAACTAGGATTTCTACGGAGTATATCATCCGATAACTATAGTTAGGGTGTCTAAGTGATATTTTCCTATCATGGCAAAATATCCTAACATCGTATTTACTTAGCCAATACATACCCAAAATAATTTTGGACCCTACGAAATCAACCACATGCAAACTGCAAACAAATCATAATTTAATAGCTCAAACTTTAGGTGGTCACATGTCATCCCAAAAGTCACATATCCTCCTATCGGATTCGCAAACCTTAAGGAAGTAACTAGGTATGAGGGTTCTAACTTAAGCTTATCTACCAATAATGAGATATAAAAGAATGCGATGGACCAATATCAAATAGAACTCTAAATGATACACCATGAATCAAAATATTACGTACCTCCCAACACAGCTTTTCCCTTCTCTTCTTCTGTTGGTCTCCAAGTAGCTGGCTCTAATGCAAACACTTTGACCTTTCCATCCTTGGCTGGCTCCTTGCACTATTTCTCATAATGTCCAATTTGATCGCAGTTGAAATATCTCACTCTTTCCTTGTCAGCGACTTTCTTCCCTTTGCCTCTCCGGCACTCATGAGCATAGTGTCCCTTCTTGTCCCACATATAATTGATAACTTATGTCTTCTCCTTCTTGGCAGATCCACTCTTCTGAGCTCCCTTCTTATGGAAAAACTTCTTCTTTTACTTCTGCCCTTCTTGAGCTTCCCTTGCCTTGTTTCCTTCCAGAAAAGCAAGCATCTCTTCCTTCCTTAAAGCTATCTCAACAACTACATCGCATGAATCTCTACTATGCGATAACGTGGCACTAGCAAGCTCAAGCTTCAACCCACGGATAAACTTCTCATTCCTTTTTATAACAGTATCCAACGTAACGTATTTGTATCTCGATAGCTTCTCAAATCTGGTTGCATACTCTAGCACTGTCATATCTCCCTGCTCCACTCAGCGAACATCCTAAGCAGAGTTGACTTCGAAATCTCTGACATAAACCTCTCTTCAAACCTCCTTCTATACATAGCCCAAGTCATAGTCTCCTCATTGACTTCGACCATAACACTATTCTACTAGTATAGCGATGCTCCCTATAATTGACTAGAAGCAAGCCTTCTCTTTTTCTCATCGTTAAGTCCCAAACAAGAAAAAAAAAACCTCCTGCAATGAAGTAACCCTTACTTCAATTACATCCTCAGTGCCGATAAACGATTTTCCTCCCAGCCTGGCATAATCCCTACTCAACACAGCATAGTTATTGATCACTGGGGCTCCTCGATTTCCTCCTTCAGCATGTCTTCCAACAAAACCCACAGCAACTGTAGCTTGCATCATGTTAACGAAGAACTAATACATAGCTTCCATATCTACTTGCAACATTCCAGCAACCACATTAGCAGCTTGTGCCTAACCTGGATTCCTTCTCGTGTTTGGTCTAGCACTCCCATTTGTTGTGGTGCTTCCCTCACCAATGTTAACTCTTCCACTTCTAGCATCCATATATTATGTCCATAAAATCTGCATTTGAGTCTTTGTAAGATACATCCTAAGAGAGATGGGAGAATAAAGATAAAACATGTACTTATATATAGTAAATACACGTACGTTACTATAACGTTATTTCATACCCTAATATTTTCTCTAATTTCTTAGGATTATGTTTTCACAAAATCATTTTAAGTTTGAAATTCCTTTTAAATTTTTCATAAACCTACGCTCTAATACCAAGTTGTAACATCCCCTATCTTGAGGCCCGAAGCTAAGCGCTATAATTGTTGCAGTCAACTATAGTATTAACTTCCTGTGACAAAATACGATAATGTTAATGGTATTCATAATATCATAAGCACATGAATATGAAATAAAATCAACATAGATTTAAAACAACTTTTTTGATTACATTTCAAATCAATATTTCATATTCAGATACATAATCCCAAACGATTCCTAGATTTTGATCAATTATAATTATTACAAATTATGCCAAGAGCGACATATGAAGATAATCCCTTGGATGATCAGAGTACTAAATAGACGTATCGGTCTTAATACATCACAGCGAAAATAAAACTAAATAGCTCCTATATAGCTAGCTTTGCCTCCTGCGTCTTCGGAAGTTTATTCGTCCAACCTACTAACCCTGAAAAACCTTAACTCTCAATCTACTCAAATTGAATTTTGAGCACCCGAGATTTTAATGGAAAAACATAAACTTCGAGTCAGACATAAAGCCTGGTGAAACAATTACATCTCGGCTTACTGATATTAAGTGAGACCACGCCGCTTAGCGAAACAGGTTTACCCCCACTAATATCCCTTTTTAAAACATATCTTTTGCAAATCAAAATCATGCAATCAAACTGATTAAAGCAATAATATCAATATCAAATGGGCATATAAATCAGGTAATTAATGGTCTATCTGTTCCCAAAGTATAGTTTTGTTTGGCTAACTATTAACCATTGGTTGACTCGGGCCTAACATACTCAATTATCTAACATTTCTTAGACATACCACTGGGATATCTGCACTTTACTATCTTCTTCTAGGATCAGCTAATCCTAATGGTTTTGCGGGCTCACCAATAACCTGTCTTCTCCTTGTATAGTCCTTGCGGTGTGTAACATCATTTTAGTCTTACCCGTGACAAAGCCCTACACACTGGAATTTTGGATTTATATTAGCTAGGGGATGATTAGCTAAAGTAGGGTACGACACTATACTAATCACATCTAGTATTCTAATATATGAGTCATTTACTTAGGATTGACTACCCCATCAAATTTTCCATGAAAACATTTCTTTCAAATTGACTTAACCCTTTAAATCATAGTTAAACAAGGAAAATATACTTTTTACTTTACTTAAATGTCTTTGCCATGATATAAACTTTACACAAAGCAATGTTGATGAAAACCTTTAAAACCCTTATTTAAAAACTTTAAACAATCACTTTCAAATCTATTAAAAGTACCCCTTTCAAAATAAGTTA
Source organism: Allium cepa (assembly GCA_030765085.1). Lineage (NCBI taxonomy): Eukaryota > Viridiplantae > Streptophyta > Magnoliopsida > Asparagales > Amaryllidaceae > Allium > Allium cepa. The sequence continues at coordinate 272,073,998 of CM060944.1, forward strand.
ACTACTGCACCGTGAAACATTAGGCCGAAAGGCCAAAACATACCTTTCGAAACCTTTAAAATAAACCTTTCAAAAGCATTTAAGGTATCCCTTTGAAAGCTTTATAAACCATAGACATTCCCTTTAAAATACTATAAACTTGCCTTTCAAAAGCATTGGAAACCTTCCATTTAAAGTCTCAAGTGAACCTTTCGAAAACATTGGGGTATCTCTGAGATGACCCTACTTTTCTAGTGGCCAAATCATGGGCTAATTTTTTTTTTTTTTTTTGCATAAAGAAATATATGCTAAATGAAAACACAAGGTCATCTACCTTCAAAACCAAAACCAGGATCAACTATTACCAATATAGAAATATTGGTGTATTCTTAAAACATAGATTAGTATATATGAAGATATACCAATCTCTTTAGTTATTAAATCAGAGTTAAGAAAAATTAGCTAAAGCATTCACACATAGCATTTTTAATATAAAGATAAACCCATTTCCTTCTTATGAAAATTATTTGCAATATGACACAAAGGATACACAAGCAGGCAGGAAATATCAGAATTCCTGATTATATCATAAAAACCATAGAGATCCTTTACTTAACTCAACTCTTGCTATAACACAATTATAGGTGTGGCTGCGCGTACACACCCATATAAATACATGTGTGCACGGCCTCGCCAACACACAAGCTCATGCAATGATATTAATGAATAGGCAATGAAGCCTTGGCACCAACAAAATATTAATAATTATATGTATAAACAAAAGATTACCAATCCAACTATATAAAAATGAGGTCATCGAGTTTCCTCTTTCTCATTCATATAAGTTATATTCAGACATAAAGGGTGAATTTACATCAACTATCTTTCTTTAAAACAAAAACGTGTCACTGATGCAAGAACAAAAGCTATTCTGCATCATACAAATATTTTTAACACAAACAATTGGAAACTAACAAGTTCCTTTTGTAAAAGTCTCAAGATAATACATGGACTTGTAATCCATTTCTAGAAATCTTATGAATATAAAACAGTTTACTTTCTTTTGCAAAACTTATTCAAAACTGTGCTTATTCATTTTAGAAATGTAAAGTAAGGGCATGCACGTATTTTAATTTATATGGCAAGTCCTCAATATAATTCAAGAATCTATCACATGAACATATATTAGCTATATGCTATATACAGATTCGAATAGCAACAGCCACTTAACATAGAAAATTTCATTTCCCAAAAATCATAATGAATTTGAAAGCATTAAAAATCCATCTTTCCTTCAAAAGTCTACGGCATCAAATATGCCAAAACATATGAATATAGTTCAGACTTGTAAGTCATACTGTTAAAGCCACTAAATATATTTCAGATTTATAAAGCCATGAGGCTGTAAGTTCTCAAACTCATTTCAGAAATTATTTCAAATTCTTGTATAAATCCAAATTCCACATAAAACTTCATTTCTTTCCAGAATAAACATCTTATATCAAAAAAAACACGTATCTATTAAAACTCAGATGCTCAGATGCAAATTCATATCTCAAAAGTGTGGATTCAGATCCATATAATCTCCCAAACCATAAGTAACTTGATCTCAAAAAAAACATAACATAGAGAAATATATATATATGTATACCTCATCTTTGCTTTTCACATTCAAGGCATTCAACTTGCCAAAAACAATAAATATACATATACATATTCTCAGATATTACATACAAAAATCAAACTCCAGATCCATATATGCTTATGCATAAATATAGAAATAATCCATCAAAATAAGTTTATAAAAGTTTTCCCCAAAACTACTGAAATGAAACTTGAACAAAATCCATAAAAATCCTTTAGATCACAAAACTCGGCAAATCTATGGGTCTGCACATATACACAAGTGTAAACACTTGTGTATACTGCCTTGACACCAGTTATTTCTCCAAATACAGATTTCAGAAAATATATACAAACTGAATAATCCCAGTGTTACAGTTTCAAACTTGCAATTACATATAAAACAATACAGTTTTCAAGACTATATACAAATCAATCTAACACATGATGGTTCACTGTTCAGGGCATTACATACATATTTTAGTTCAGCAATACATATGAAGTGACAATGAAAATACTTAAATACTTTCTTCATATCATCTACATGCAGTATAAATCATTCTAACTCCATCTCTTAAATCATCATCTCATCAATATGTGCATAGCAACCTGTAAAAACATCATCCCGAACTGCCTCGTTGAATGAGACACCCCAGGAGATTGTCGAGACAATCAACAGGGTCAGACATGATACGTCTGGTATGAGTGTACTTAAACAATTCATTTGGCAGTAATACATAGTGTTAAATCAGTGTATCGTGACATAATAGTGAATAGATATCATCTCAGGTACAGATATGAACATAATCAGAACTAATCATCATCCATATATGAATACGCAAGCAACTAAAGATCAAACAATCATTAACAAGCATCAATGCACGCAAAGCATCCATACACACAAATTAATTTACAGAAATATAACCACGGCTGCCTGAGATAGGTCTTATTGCCAAATCGTGATTAAGAACACTCACGTAGCTATATGAGATGTCGATCCCCTAGATATTGCCATAGCTTTCCCCCTTTTTCTCACGAATCCAACGCCATTTTATACGGCAAAATAATTTTCCCCCACTCTGATTTCTAGGGCTTCGGCCATTTTATTTTTGTTTTGTAACGAGAGAGTTAAAATGAAAACCGCGGCCACATCCTTCTTTTTTTTTTATAATCCACTCACGGCTAGGGTTTTAATAGATGGGAAATCACAAATTTACCCCCAAGTCCAAATGTGTGCACAAATATACTTCAATACTTTATACTTGTTTGAATCACAATATCATAGTTGTGTGAATATTGTGGGTCATTACAATCTCCCCTTCAAAACCTACATTATACACCTTTCCAAAGTATTAAAATTCCTTGCTTAAAAGAAAGTATTGGGTTCAAGTAAAAGTTTGTGGAACATAGCTTCAAAACAATTTAAAACCATTCCTTTCGAAACCGTTGGGTTTAACTTTTAATATAAACAAAGGATCTTAAAAGAACTAGGGCGAAAGCATCTCTTTTGAAAGCATTATTCCTAAGTAAAAGCAAGTGTGTGGTTTTGAAACCAACCCTTTCGAAAGCATAGAGAGGTGGCCTTAAGGTTTAAGGCAAAAGAACCCTTTGAAAGCATGGATTCGAAAGGTTGATTGCGACAGCATGGGCTTCGACCCCTTCGAATGTTTATTTTAAAAATAAAAGATGGCAACCTCTTTCGAAAGCCCTTTTCTAAAACAAAGGCGTATTTGACTACATCGAAAGCTATTTCCTTCGAAAGCCTCATTTCATAACCAAAATAGTTCTAAGCTTATAAAGACCATTTCTTCCCCTTTGAAAGTATGTTTCGACTCTATACCTTTCGCCTATCTCCAATCCACTACGTACCAATGCATTGATACCATGTGTATTGGTTTCGACTAGGTTGGAGGTGGCAGTATGGGGTCAAAAGGTCGATGTCAAAAGTGGCAAAGCAACAATCCTTTACAAAACTAATTTTGAAAATTTTGAAGTAATATCATTTCAACTAACTTGCCTTGTTTGTAAACATATAACTGATTGCCAATTCTTTGTTTCAAAATCTTTTCTAAAAGTGCTACTAAATTCACTAATTACAATTTAAAACATTTAGCAAATTGCTCCCTTCTCCTTTTATAAACATATAACACATTTAAGTCACATACCTTAAATAATTTTATACTTTAATAAAATACTTAGGAAAATTCTCCAAAAATTCTCATAGATCACTTTTAATACGTTTCCTAACATATTTACATTTCTGACTCAAAGCTAACATAATATAGCCGTAAATAATTTATACCCAAATTAACCATTTTCTTTACTAGAAACTTCATAACAAATCCACACCAAATTAACCATTTTCTTTACTAGAAAATTCATAATAAATCCACAACAATTTAGAAAATTATAAAACTTGAAATCCATCTTTAAAATAATATTTTTAACCTTATATAAAAAATGCAAGCCATTTGGATGTCGTTTAGTAGGTTTTCCAAATTAATTCTTATCATAAAATCTATATAGAACAACATAAATCATCAAGAAGCATATATATCCATTTAAACAATTAAAACATGGCATTTTACTTGCAAAATAATTTTGGATCTTCTAGAAACCGAAAGTAATGAAAATGAGATGTAATCTATTATTCACCTTAGCTTGATTCTTAAGAAGTTTGATATTTGCTCTTGCATTGATTTAATTAAGCTTCCTCCTTGGATCCTTGCTTATCTTCCTTTAGATTACTTCTAATGGTGGCCGACCAAACTTAGGTTTAGTTTTGTTTGTGAATGTGGTAAATGAAAATAGAATAAGGGTTTAGGGTATAAGAATATAACATATTCCTATTTTGCCCTTATCTTAATCCTCTTACTTACTTCATTTTAATTCCCTTTGGTTCATTGATTAATTAGGCACGGCTACCTTATATTATTCAAATCTCAATCCCTTAACCATTTACATTATTTCATTTAATTTATCTAATTAAATGTCCTAAATAATGTTAGTCAAAATTAGGGTCATTATATATTTCCACTACGAGGAGGAAGCCTATTCTTTCTGGTCTACATCATGTGCATGTATTTATGGCTGATGTGTCTATTTATCTATCTACTCCTCTGACCATCCATGGAGGCATCTTCGTATGACGCCCTTGGCGTAATTTGTAATAACTATATTTGCTCAAAACTTGGGAATCTTTTTGTGATTATGTAATTGAATATGAAATATTGATTTGAAATTTAATCAGAAAAACTATTTTTGAAATCTATATTAAGTTTATATCATATTCATGTGCATCTGTAACGCTTAGCTTCGGGCATTAAAGTAGGGGATGTTGGTATTAGAGCATAGGTTTACGAAAATTTAAAAGAAATTTTAAAGATAAAATTATTTTTGAAAACATAATCCTAAGGAATTAGAGAAAAGATTGGGGTATGGGATAACGTTATAGTAACGTACTTGTATTTGCCATATAAGTATATGCTTTATCTCTATTCTCCCATCTCTCTTAGGCTATTCTTCTCTATCTTACAAAGACTCGAATGCAAATTTTTTAAGGAAGTAAGATATAGATGTTAGGAATGAAAGAATTAACCTTGGTGGAGAAAACATCACAACTAATGGAAATGACAAACCAAATACCCAAAGGAATACAAGTAGGGCATAAGCTACTAATGTGGGTGCTGGAGCACCGCAAGTTGCTATAGGAGCTATGTATCAGTTCTTCGTCAACATGATGCAAGCTGGAGCTGTTGCTGAATTAGTTGGAGGAAATTCTGGAGAAGGAAAGTAGGAAGATCCAGTGGTTAATAACTATGCAATATGAAGTAGAGACTATGCTAGGCTTGGAGGGAAGCAATTTATCAACACTAAGGACGCAATTGAAGTGGAGAATTGGTTGCTTCATTGCGAGAGAATTTTTGCTGATTTAGGACTCAATGATGAGAAGAAAAGGAGATTGGCATCCAAAAATTTGCAAGGAGCATCATTGTACTGGTGGAACAGTGTTATTATAGGCGTAGTTGAAGAGGCTATGACTTGGGCAGAATTTAGAGGAGGTTTGAGGAAAGATTCATGTCGGAGCTCACTAAGTTAACTCTACTCAGGAATTTTACTGAGTTGGTGCATGGAGACATGATAGTGCTTGAGTATGCTATCAGATTTGAGGAATTATCTAGATACGGATATGCTACGGTTGATATGGTTATCAAAAGAAATGAGAAGCTCATCCATGGATTGAGACCCGAGCTTGCTAAAGCAACTTTACCACATACTAAGGATCCTTGTGATGTACTTGTTGAGGTGGCTTTGAGGAATGAGGAGATGCTCGCTTTCTTTAATGTTAACAAAGCAGTGGAAACTCAAGGTGCGCAAAACCAAAAGAGAAAGTTTTTCCACAAGAAGGGAGCTCAGAAGGGAGGAGCCGCCAATAAGGCAAAAGCTAATTTGGTTTTCTTTAAGTGCGATAAGAAGAGACATTTTGCTCATGAATGTTGGACATGCAAAGCAAAGAAGGATGCTGATAAAAAAGGAGTGAAATGTTTCAACTGTGATCAGATTGGACATTTTGCTCACGAGTGTCGGACGGGTGAAGCAAAGAGTCTAATGAGTTGATTTTTTGACATATGGTCAAAAATATTATTTTAGAAGTGGGTTTTAAGTTTCATAATGTTTCAAGTGAATATGGATTTATTATAAATTCTCTATGAGAAAAAATAGTTAATATGGGTTTAAATTATTTAAGATAATTAAATAGCATTTGGGTCTAAAATTTATATATGTTAGAAAACATATTCAATGTGAATTATTGTTAATTTTGAAGATTTTTCCTAAGTGTTTATTTATGCTTAATAAATTATTCAAGTTATAGGATTTAAATCATTTAAACTTTTTATTAAGAAGAAGGGCTTAAATTTAAATTATCTTGAAAAGGATTCAAACTAGTTTCGGTAGAAATTCTGAAAAGGAGAAATTGATAAAGTTTTATCATCCAATAAGATTTTAACATATATTGATGGCAGGTGAAAAATACTTTCTTTAATAAGAAAAAATGCAGTTCTCACACAAATTACATCTTCGCCACTTAATCTTGCTAGCATTTGACATCATACTCCTGCCTCAAACCCTTCTGCATCCATTCGGTACCGATATACATGGTATTAAGTTATTGGTATGAAGTGTATTGGACCTATGCGAACGGTAGTGATAGTGTCGAAAGTATACATGCATGAGGGGGGAGTTGTATTTTTAGGTTTTGAATCTATAACCCCACCTTTGATTTAATATCCTCGAAAGGGTTGTTGTTTTTGAACCCCTTCGATACCCTAGTTTCCACGTTAAAACCTCTTGCCTCAATAAGAAGCCGCTTTTTGGAACCCTTAGATCAATGAGCGCGGAAGGTAGGTTTTGAACCATTGAAGCCGCCTTCCCTAATGCTTCCGAAAGGAATGACTTAGCCGCTTTTACTAATAGTTTCAGAGGTAATGGTTTTGAAAGAATTGCTTTCGAATGTGTCATTTTTATACTTTGTAGTTTGTTTTGTTTTCAATTTATGGTTTCGAAAGTAATACTTTTAATTGGTTTCGAAGCTATGCTTCCATAACTTCTTACTTGAACCCAATGCTTTCGAGAGGTATGTTTTAAGTGTTTCGATAGGGTTATTTTAAGTGTTTCAAAAGATATGGTTAGTGGCTTTGAAGGAGGACATCTAAGATTTAAGTAATGATTTTGAAAGGTCTGTTTCCAATATTTTTGTAAGAAAGGTTTTGGCCTTTCAGCCTAATGTTTTCAAGGTTAAAGTATTTATCTTGTTTGGAAGGGATAGATAACCCTATTGATTTTAAGTTTTCATCAACATTGTTTTATGTAAAATGCATATACCATGGCACAGGTATTTTGAGAGTATATTTTTTTGTTTAAGTATGATTTAAAAGGGTTAAATCAATTTGAAAGAAATGTTTTCAAGGAAAATATAATAGGGTTGTTAACCCTTAGTATATGACTCAAATATTAGAAGACCAGATGAGACTGGATGGAGTCGCGCCCTATACTGTAGCTAGTAGCCCCTAGCTAATATAAGTCCAAAGTGTGTAGGGCTTTGTCATAAGTAAGACTAAAATAATGTTACACACAGAATGGAATACATAGAGTAGAGGTAGGTTATTGGTGAGCCTGCAAAACCATTATGATTAGTTGACCTTAGAAGAAGTAAGTTAAAGACAGATCGTCCAGTATTGTATCTAACAAAGGTTAGAATATTTATGATGTCTGGTAGGCCTGAGTTAGCCAGTGGTTAATAGCCGACTTGATAAAACTATATTGTTCGGACAGATAGTTCATTGATTACCTTATTTATATGTATATATGTTATTGCTATTGTTGTTATAATTAGTTTGATTGCAGAATTTTTATTTGCAAAAGACATGATTTCAAAAGGATATCAGTGAGGAGAAAACTGTTCCGCTAAGCGGCGTGATCTCACTTAATATCAGTAAACCGAGATGCAATAGAATTATTCACACCAAGCTTTATGTTTGACTCGAAGTTTATGTTTTCCTTTTAAACTCTCGGGTGAGATTGAGAGTTAAGGACTTTTCAAGTTTAATAAGTTAGACGAAGAAGCTTACGAAGACATGCAGAAGGCAAAGCTACCAATGTAGGAGTTATTTAGTATTATTCCACTGTGATGTATTTATGACTGATATATCTATCTATCTGCTACTCTGATAATCCAAGGGGGCATCTTCATATGTTGATCTTGGTGCAATTTGTAATAATTATATTTGATCATCACTTGGGAATTGTTTTTGGATTATGTAATTGAATACGAAAAATTGATTTGAAATGTAACAGAAAAGCTGTTTTTGAAATCTGTGTTGATTTTATTTCATATTCATGTGCTTCTAATATTATGGATACCATTAACATTGCCGTATTTTGTCACTAGAAGTTAATAATATAGATGACTGCAGCGTCTGTAGCGCTTAGCTTCGCCCTCTTTGTAAGGGATGTTGCACGATTTATAACAATTTATTTGTATAACAAAATCCAAAAATTTCCTTTCCATAAAAATTTAATCCAAATGCTTGTATATATGTTACCAAAAGCTTTTAAAATTATTTCCCTTTATTTAGAAATAATCAAATAGAATGATATATTACTTCCAAAATTTACTATATATATATATATATATATATATATATATATATAGTTCCCATACGGTAAATAATTTAGATTCAACTTATTTTTATTATAATAATATTTTTCAAACTTTCAATTTATGAAATCCAAATAATATTAACTCATCACTTGGAAACTATAAATTATAAACACAATTCTTTTTAAATCATTTGTATATTTTTGTAATCGTCAATAAATGATAATGTAATATTCAAAAATTGACTTATTTAATTAAATCCCAAAAATCACCACTTGCAAGTAATTCATATTCACATAATTCTCAAAATTATTCACTTTTTATATTTTCTATTAATAATAATATATTCAATATTAATTAAAACTTGTTCCGAAACCCCGTATTTAAATATAATATATTTATTTCATTCAAAACTTCTAAATTTAATTCATTCATCTCTTCTAGTTAATTTCTAATGCCATTTCCAATTATCAACGATAATCAATTTATTATTCAACCAGCGTCTAATATATGTGTGTTCTACAATAAATTAACATCTTATCATAACAATAATCAATCACAGATATGTAATTCAATTTCATCCTACTTGATTCATATCAACCACCGACTCATCATTAAACAATTAATGAAAATCATGGAAAATAGAATCTAGATCATAGTTGTGAGCTATCAAAAATAACTCACCTTAATTTAATGTTCCAACCTATCACAACATTGCCGCGAGTTCTAGATTTAAGTGTCATCAACATCGACGTGCTCTGAGCCAACTCCATTGTCCTCATCAACTTCAGGTGTGCTTGTGTACCAAGGTCGCCATCCTCTAATTCATGCCAGCCATTTCTGATCACAGTAGCTGATAAGCGCACCACATCTCATGCCAACCACCGTGCCTGAACCTCTCGATGTTGAAATGCTCGTTAACCTTTTCTACTTCGTTCCCAGGTGCATCGCGTCTTTTGGTCGTGTACCAGGTCATCGCACCTCCTTCTCGATATTTTATCCCTTATCTCATTCATGTTTTTTTCCCTAAATGACAGTTTCTGTTTTTTGAATACAAAGGCTGAGTAGGACAAGGAGGGATAGGAAATAATGTAAGCGGGTTTTGGGTTCAAGAGGGTTCTAGAGATAATGGAACAATCTAGAATGGAAAAGGGTAAAGAAAATTTCTTTGATTATATAAGTTTCGCTGCTTTTGTTTGTTATTATTTCTTTCTTCATTCATTTTTCCAATTAAGTCCTTCAAATTACCTCTTTTAATTACAAGCTAAATTTATATACTCACATATAAACAGCTCTTCCAACTATTTATAAACATATTTCCAATTTGAAGTGATTTACTATGTTGTTCAAAATATATTTTGATAAACTTTCAAAATGTTTAAATTCAATATTTTCCCACTTTATTTATTCATTGATTTTTATTAGTATCGAATAAAACTGGATTTTCACCTATTTCTAATTATATAAAAGTTATTTACATAATAATATATTTCATATTCATTGTAAATATTTTAGTCAAGTTGTTGTTTGCACAAAAAATGGACAAACACCTCAAAGTCGTATGATTTAGTTGATTTTATGTTGTTCTTAGCGGTTTGGGTGATATATGCAAATATATAAAAAAACAAGGGCTAAACTGTAAAAGACACGCAGATTTATAGTGGTTCGGCCAGAACGTGCCTACGTCCACTTTATATGTTATTCTCTCTTTTCTTTCAGATTACAAGTACAAAGCTTTGTATACAAGTATATGAAAGTTGTTTGAAAGTTCCTTCCGTGCTTGAGCTCTCAAACTTGTCCGCCATTGTTATCCCCCTGCCCCTCTATTTATAGAGTGAGGTTGGGGGCAGGGGTCTTGGATGTATATAGCTGCTGGTAGGCCTGGGCTGAAGCGATCTGTCCTGGCAGTTTGGTGAGGCATCCTCTTGGTTCGGAGATGGTTGGAGAAGTGGTCCGGTGGTAGGAGCGAGGTGGGCCGGATGAGGTTGTTCATGGGAGTGCTGCTGGTTCGGTGGGGTGTTGGTCCGGTGGGACGTTGGTCCGGTGATGGCTAAGCGTAGTTGGTTCGGTTGTTCATGGAGAGGGGGTTTGGTTCGGTAGGCACTGGTGAAGGGTTGGTTCGGTGTGGGTCGGTCCGGTGTGGAGATGGAGTTGCTTCTGGTTCGGTAGTGGATGAACGTGGTTGGACCGGTGAGGCTTTGGCTTGGGCTGGTCCGGTAATAGTTTTAGCAGTGTGTTTGACTCGGTGGCAACCTCCTCGTGCTGGTTCGGTGCCGAATGACTTGGTGGCTTCATCCTTACCTAGATTCGGGGGTGGTGAAAACACACCCAACACTTGCCCCCCAAAGTGGGGCATATACTCGTATATGCCGTGCTTTGTTTACTTGGACATCTTCATTCGGCCCCTGAGTGCCGAACCTATTGGTTTGGTATCCTATATTTGCCTATAAATAGGGGCTGTACACTTTCGTTATTCCTTACCGATCCTAGATAGCCAAACCAGATTCTTCCTTCTACAAAATCAATTATACTACTGAAGCCTTTTGACTACCGAACCAGGTAATTGCCGGATGGCTTTAATGTTTTTGAACGACCGAATGTCATTGAGAACGTAAGTGCCGAATGTCCCTTAGCCTAGATCTGCCGAATGACTCTGGTGATGATTACCGAATGAACCTTATGTTGTAGATGCCGAATGAACCTGCGTTTTAAGTGCCGAATGGGCTTGAGTGTTGGAGTACCGAATGAACTCTTATATTTGAACCTTGAGTGAAACCCTAGACTTATATATGCTGGCTCGCTTTATACACTTGTTTGCTTATATTTCCATACTTCTTGTTCTAACACTACGTCTCTCGCCTTTGCGTATGCAGATAAATGTCTCAAAAAGTGGAAACCCGATCCGATAAACGGAAGTCCAAGGACAGAGCAGAGTCCTCCATAGTGCCCCCAGTTCGGGTCGAACGTCCTGGGCCTGCTCCGAGATCGCTAGTAGAGGGGTATGGCCCCCAGAAGCTCTTGAATTCCCCGCCCGATTGTTTTCCTAGCTCCCTCAGGGAGGAGCAGCTTGATGTCATCTCTCGTTCCTTTGGGGTTGACAGGGCTCGCATGCTGTTTCCGGGAGAAGGGGTCATGCAATATGACCCTCCTGAAGGATATTTTGCTTATAGCAGATACCACTGTATGTGTGGGGCCATTCCTCCGATCAATGCATGGATAGTCAGCTTCCTTACCTATCTGAAGGTGGCCCCTCTCCAGCTCCAGCCCAACTCCTACGCTATTCTGGTGTGCTTATTCGTTATCTTCCAGAGGAGGTATGGGCATCCTCCTTCTAACCGGGAAATTCGATACTTGTATAATCTGAGAGGCTACAAGAAGGGGTCTCCGTATGTTAGTTTAGAAGCGGTCGTGCCCTTCAAACCGGTCTTGGACTTATACTCAAAGTTCACCATGTTTAAGAAAGAATGGTTTTTTATCAGGGACGATTCTGTCTCCTTCCGCCTCTTCACTTCTGGCTGTAAGTTGAACTTTATTTATAGTTTCTTTGTTCCGACTGCAATGCTCCTTCTGATATGCTTCTATTTCTTGCTAGCGACAGGTGGCTTTGCAGTCGTAGAGAGTGATTCCCTGGTCCAGATGGCTGCGGAAATAAAGGTCATTTCGGCACGGGACAGGTCGGCTTCTTTCCTGATCAGGAATGCTACTCTCCTGGAGCACAACTTGATCCTGCCACACCAGTCCATGGTTAAGCAGAGAGACACGGCTGAGGAGAAGGCTGCCAAAGCCAAGGAAGGGGCCACGGTGAAGAGTGGCAAGAGGGAACCTTTTACAAAGCCTCCCGTTGTTGGAGGTAAGAAACTTAAGAAGTCTGATGGTCCCTCTCCTAGTACTTGCCCAATTGCTCCGGGAGAGGAAGATGCGGAGGAAGATAGAGGTGAGGGTAAAGGAGGAGACGGACAGAGCGGTAGTGACGTTAGTGCCTTAACCTCCGGGCAAGCGGGAGAGATTCATGAGTGGACGGACGATGCTTTCCGTCAAGCTTTTGGGGAGTCGGAGGAAGGATCGGCTTTGGTTGAGATGGCAAAGGAGGTTGGCAAGGCTGGGGCTAGCGCCGATCCATTTTCTGAGAGTTCTTCAGCTAAGGCGATTCCAGCGACCCAAGGTGAACTTTTGACTTCTGCAGACTCCATTTATGATAGGGACTTAGGAATATTTTATGGTTCGCTTCCGTCCTGGACTGAGATTCAGGACTTATTGCAGTATCCTACTCCTCCGCATGGTTTGTATAACAGATGTGCCTTCTCACTCTTTTATCTTAACATACTTCTTGAATTGTGGATCATTGTATGTTCGTAACACTTGGCTTTTATTCCAGGGGCAGGTAAGGCGACCAAGTCATCAGATATCCGGCACCGCCTCGAGCAGTATAAGCTACTCAAAGCTTCTGCCAAACCAAAGCCGCCAACCAGCCGTCCTGGGGATGAAGTTAGATATCGCCCTCTTCTTGGAGTTATTGAAGAAGATATGCAAAGGAGGAAGAGGGGCCGATCTTCGTTTGAACCTCCACTTGGCCCTCAGCCTCCAGTCCAGCCCATTCATGATATTACTAAAGAGGATACTGAGTTTATGCCTTCCCCCCATCCGTCCGAAAATCCAACCGTCACTCCGATAGACCGTCCTGGTTTGGATCGCAACCCATTTGCCGGCCACCCTGATCTAGACCCGAGTTTTCAGGATATCTCTTTTGATGAGGTCACGGGTGAGCATCTTCTTCCCCGCAATCCCATGGTACGGGTGCTTAAGGAGGCCAAGTCGTTGGACCTCGATTTGCTTACTACTCGGATTGTGACCATAGGGGATGAGGCCAAGGCAATCATCGATCGGGTGGCTGAGGAAACCAAGAGGCTAATGGAGCATCACGCTCGACTGGCCAGGGCTGGGGAGGAAATCGGAAGTGCTAACATCCGGTTGCGGCTACAGGTTTCTGACCAGGCGAAACAGCTTGCCGATCAGGCTATCCAGATATCCCAGCACGAGGCGGCCTCCCGACGACTAAAGAAAACCATGGAGGAGGCTAGCAAGGCTGAGTTGCGAAAGATGGAGGCCGCCTGCAAGGAGCGGATTGACATAGCTATTGCTACGGTGGACGAGGTTCGGAGGGCGGATCTCGAGCAGGTAGAGGAGTTATCTGGGAGGCTTGAGGCCGCAGTGCTTGCTAAGGCCAGGCTAAAGGAAGAGATGGAGGAAATGAGGAGGACTCTCCAGGCTGACTGCTTGAGATATCGATCGGAGAGGGATGTTGCCTTTGCTAAGTTACTGTCCTCCGAGGCCCAGGTGAGGGAGTTTGAGGAGAATGAAGGGATGATGGATGAGATGTTGCAGGATATGTACTTCCGTACCTGGAAGCAGGGTAATCTATCCTGGATGGATGATTATCCTCGGATCATGGCTAGGATCTATCTTCGGGCTTTGGAGGAGGCCAGGGCCGATGCAGATAAGGAAGGTGGAGCGGCATTCAGGATGGACACGGTTACCGCCCAGTTCTCAAAGGAGGAGAAGGTAGCGGCGAAGGAGGGGATGCGGCTACTTGCTACAGAGGAAGCCGGTGTGCAGTTGGGGGATGAGGACCAAGAAGCGGGTGTTGGTGAGTTTTCCCTTTTAAGCTTTTCATAACTTGATCGTTCGTTGCCGGTTTAATGGATTCTTTTTCTGAATTGGACAGGTGGGGCCCCTGGTCATCATGCTGGGAGCTCCGATCTTGCAGCTAAGTAGATTCGGAGAGCTGGTTCTTAGGTGTAGCGGTTAGCGCTAATGCAGCTAGTTATTTTGTTTGGTCTGCTTGACATTCCTGCATATGCTAGTTCAAAACATTGATGTGACTGTAATAATATGACTTTATGTAATTTCATAACATAAGCTGATTCCTTTATGTTGGAATGTTATTGCTATTTTGTTGTGCTGTGTTAGTTATGTAACTATGCATGTTACTAGTGGCTTGACTATGCCTGATGCCAAGTTTTATGCTTAACGTATAATTTTCTCATTTTGCAACGTAAATGTGATGTGTGAATATGAACTGCAGCTATGCATTAATGTATAAAAGTAGAAGGTACCGCCCTTCATGTTTCGGCTGTGGACGGCAACTTCGTGCGCCCTGTAAGACTAAGCACGGAATGCTGTTGAGTGTCTCGTCATCCGATTGTAAGTTTCTGTTCCTATTAGCGAGTGTTCCCTATTTCATGTCATGTACTTTCAAGCACCTTTACGGAGAATAGGAGAAAAGTTTTAAATGAAATGGAAATATAGGAAAAGTAAAACTTCCAGTCACGGAAGGCCGTCGATGTGCTTAAGTTCGTGGCAAACGGGTTTTGTAGTCACTTTCCCTAGCTGTGGGTCTTGGAGACATTTGTCACCCATCTTACGCCTCTGTGGGGAGTTTTCTTTTTTACCACAGCTGCACTTAAGACACATCGGAGCCGATCGCGCACAGTAACTACCCGGGCCATTATGGCCCGTAATCGTGGGTATTATTCGATTTACTGTGGCCGGCTAGCGTGGGGGCCGATCGTCAACTATGAACTGCCCCTGGCTGGCCACACCTTATGTTGGGGCTTATGATCGGTTCACAGTTGCCGGCGAGCCGAATCGCCGTAATGAGCTGTCATGGCATAATCGGCCTTCTCTGTGGCTTATACTCGGCTTATTACAGTCGGCTTTAAGGGCCGAGGCAAACAATGAGTTAACTCGCGGTAGAGGGATACCGGAGCAAAGTGTCTCATTGGCGAGGGCATAGGATCGTAGCGTACCTGTTAGGTTTTGTCCAGGTGGAGTTGTGTTGTGAAGCTCTGAATTGAAATGTCGTCGGCAAAGGATTTTGTTCAACAGCAAAGGATAAAGCTTAACAAGTAGCCAAGATATAAAGGAACAAGTTAACAAGAGCCAAGTTTTTTAAAGTGGTTCGGCACGAAAATGCCTACGTCCACTGATTCTCTTTGTTAATTCACTTCATATGGGCAGTACAAGTTAAGAAAAGTATCGACGGAGGTGTCGGATGTTCCATGCCCTTTGGAACACCTCTCCGTCCACTGTTGACAAAATATAAGCTCCGTTGTGGAGATCTTTATGAATTACATATGGTCCGTCCCAGATTGGATCCAGCGCTCCTGGGCGCGGAAAGATTCGCTTGAGGACAAGATCTCCTTTTTGCAAGCTTCAATGTTTGACTTTGGAGTTGTATAGTGCTGCCACTTTTTGTCTGTGAGCAGCTGCCTTGAGTGCTGCATCATTTCTCATCTCCTCAATTAGATCCAAAGACATGTGGAGGAGTTCTTCGTTTTCTTCGGGGTTGTAGTGGATCCTACGATGGGAAGGTATAATAGTTTCAACTGGGAGCATGGCCTCTGATCCGTATGCCAAAGAGAACGGAGTATGCCCTGTTGATGTTCTGAAAGAAGTCCGGTAGGCCCATAGTGCTGTAGGGAGTTCGTCCACCCAAGCGCTTTTGACTTTTCAAGCTTCTTCTTGATTAGAGTCTTGAGAATCTTGTTGACAGCTTCGACTTGTCCATTTGCCTGGGGATAAGCTATGGATGAGAAGCCCTTATGAATTCCGTGCTCTTGGCACCAGTCGGCAAATTCCTCGCTGTCAAATTGAAGCCCGTTGTCTGATATGATTCTGAGTGGAACCCCGTACCTGCACAGAACATTTTTGATTAAGAAGTTGATAACTTTAGTTGAAGATATTTTATTCAGAGGCTCCGCTTCCACCCATTTGGTGAAATAGTCAACTGCCACTATAGCATGTCTGGCCCCGCCTCGGCCCATCGGCAGTTCGCCAATTAAGTCAATTCCCCATATTGCGAAGGGCCAAGGGCTGGTCATCTGAGTAATTTCATTGGTTGGTAGTCGAGGAATCTTAGCAAATCTCTGACATCTGTCGCATCTTTTGACGAAGTCTAAGACATCTTTGTTTAAAGTGGGCCAGAAATACCCATATCGGAGTATCTTTTCGCTAGGGTCTGCCCTCCGGTGTGGTCTCCACAACTTCCCTGATGGATATTGGATAGAATTTCCTTGGCTTCTCTTCCAGCAACGCACCTCAATAAGGGATTAGAGAAGCCGCGCCGATAGAGGATGCCTTCTTGCATTGTGTAGCGGGAAGCTTTCCTTAGAATTTTCTTAATTTCATTTCGCCCGTCGGGTAGGGTGCCGTTTTGTAAGTATTCTCGGATATGGGTCATCCATATTTCTTCTTCGGTTGCAGCTATCAGATTTACTTGCTCGAAACTTGGTGCCAGCTGTTTTGAGATGGTTAATGCTCCGAAATAGTGATGTTCTTCATGCTAGCTTGTTTTGCTAGTTTGTCGGCCTCTTGATTCTCTTCTCGGGGAATGTGTTTGATTAAATAGTAATCTAATTGATTAAGCAGTAGCCTGGTCTTCTTTAGATACGCTGTGAGTCATTCTCCTCGAGTCTGGAATTCTCCCAGTATTTGATTTACAATAAGTTGAGAATCACTATGGAGACATAAAGAACTGACTCCAATTTCTAGTGCAAGTTCTAATCCGGCTATCACTGCTTCGTATTCTGCGTCATTGTTGGTGGCAGCGAATTCCAATCTTAGGGCGTAGTGCAGCTTCTTTCCCCTGGGGGTGATTATCACAACACCTGCCCCCGAGCCTTGCTCGTTCGACGCTCCATCTACGAAGAGATTCCACTTGATATCTTCTGCTATTTCAGATTGGTCCTTACCTTCGCTAGTAGTGAATTCGGCAATGAAATCAGCTATGACTTGTCACTTGATAGCGGTGCGAGGATGGTAAGTGATATCATATTGACTTAGTTCGATGCACCACTTAAGTAATCGCCCAGAAGTGTCGGGGCGGTGGAGCACTTGCCTTAGCGGTTGATCGGTTAAAACTCTGATGGAATGAGACTGGAAGTAGTGTCGCAGTTTCCGTGACGTGATTAGTAAGCAGTACGCTAGCTTCTCAAGTTTAGGATATCTGGCTTCTGCCCCCGTAAACCTCTTACTTACGAAGTATACGGGCCGTTGCGTGCAGTTGTCTTCTCTCACCAACGCGGCGCTTAGGACATGTGGTGACACAGCAAGGTATATGTATAGTTCTTCGCCTTCATTAGGAGTTGAGAGTACTGGTGGCCGCTAGAGGTGTTCGATTAGGTTAAGGAAAGCTGTTGAACACTCATCGGTCCATTCAAATTTTCCTTTGTCTTTCTTCAGGGCTTCGAAGAAAGGAATGCATTTGTCAGTTGCTTTAGAGATGAACCGGCTTAGGGCGGCCATTTTTCCGTTTAGGCTTTGCATCTCTTTTCGAGTGGATGGTATCTTGATATCTTGCAAGGCCCGAACTTGTTCGGGGTTTGCTTCAATCCCCCTGGCATGAACGATGAATCCCAAGAACTTTCCCGATGATACTCCGAAGGAGCACTTTAGAGGGTTCAGCTTCATTCCATATTGGCGAAGTACTTGAAACATCTCGTCCAGATGGTTTATATGGTCATTGGCTTTCCTCGATTTTACCAGCATGTCATCCACATAAACTTCCATAGTTCGTCCTATCAGTTCTGCAAACATCTTGTTGACGAGGCACTGATAAGTAGCTCCGGCGTTTTTAAGTCCAAATGGCATTACCTTGTAGCAGTACAATCCTCGGTCAGTGATGAAGCTAGTGTGGTCTTGATCGGGGGCGTGCAGAGGGATCTGGTTATATCCTGAGTATGCGTCCATGAAGGATAAAAGTTCGTGTCTGGCAGTGCTGTCCACGAGTTGGTCGATTCGGGGGAGTGGGAAGCTGTCTTTCGGGCAAGCGTCATTTAAGTTGGAGAAATCGATGCATGTTCGCCACTTCCCATTAGCTTTCTTTACCAGTACCAGGTTGGCGATCCATTCCGGGTAGATGGCTTCACGTATGAAGTCATTGGCAAGTAAGTTCTTTACTTCTTCCTCGAGGGCTGCTGATCGTTCTGCCCCCATACTTCTCTTCTTCTGCTTTACCGGTACCTTGGTAGGATCGATGTCTAGTGCGTGGCACGCTATGTCCAGGGAGATTCCAGTCATATCAGCGTGCGTCCATGCAAATACATCCATGTTGTGGCGAAGAAAATCAATGAGTTGATTCTTTAATTCTCTGTTTAACTGAGATCCGACTCTCAGCAGTTTACTTGGATTGCGCTTGTCTACAGATACGAATTCCATAGCCTCTGTAGGCTCGGCGGTGGCCTCCTCCTCTTTGTCCCTGGGGTCTAATTCATTGAAAGGATCACAGGTATACCGAAGAGGAGGGGCTTTCTTTAGTTGCTATGCTTCCAAGCTTTTCATGCAGAGAATAGTCTCTGCATTTTTTCCTTTATCTCTCCTGCGATTATTGCGAAGTTCGATTACACAGCAGTCTCAAGCGGCGTCTTGATCCCCTTCTACTTCTCCCACTCCATTATCCGTTGGGAACTTCATCTTCAGGCACCATGGGGCGAGGACGATTTGGAAGTCGGACAAGGCTGGTCTTCCTAAAAAGGCATTGTAGGCCGAGTGGTTGTCTATTAGCACGAATGTTTGTTTCCGAACGGCGGAGCGGGGATGACTTCCTAATTCAACAAAGAGATCCAATTGTCCGAAGGGCATCTTTGCTTCTCCAGTGAAACCATGTAGCGATTTGTTGCAGGGAGACACGTCCTTCATTGACAGCTTCATTTTGTCGAAAGCATGCTTGAACAGAATATTCACTGAGCTTCCAGTGTCTACTAGGATTCGAAAAACTTCAGTTGGGCCGAACCAGGCAGAGATGACCATAGGATCCATATGAGGGTATTGCCTTCCTTCTAGGTCACGCCCACTGAATGTGATGTCATTATTTTCCTTCCGCTTAGGGTGGCGTTCTTCCATAACAGAATTGACGCAGTCTCCCTCGCTTCTGAGTGAGTTCCCATATCTTTCCATTTCTGCCCAGCTCTTGTCGGCGATGTGTAGCCCTCCAGATATTGTACGGACCACTATCTTCTCTTGGCTGGAACCGCTGGTGTTGCGATTTCCTCCGTCTGTCTCTAGGTGGAGCTGCCCTGGGTTTTCCTTGGCGGGAGCTGGAGTCCTATCCTGGCCCTTTACATAGCGTTCCAGCCTCCTTCTCCTGATATGTTCTTCAATTAGGTCTCGGAGATGGCGGCATTCATTGGTATCGTGCCCATGAGACTCGTGGAAACGGCAGAATTTTCCGGACTGGATTGCGCGATCTGACTCTTTCTTGTACGGGGGGCGCTTGTATGTAAGCTCGTCCTGGGTGGCCAGGAAGATGTTCTCGACTGTTTCATTCAAGGGGGAGTAAGTGTCAAATCTCGGTCCTGGTCGGTACAAGCGCTTTTCTCCCTTCTTTCCCCCTGCATTGTCTCTGGAGTCGTTTCTCCGAATGTCCTTCGTTGCGGCAGGGGCGTTTCCATGAGCCGTCTTAGCCTGTGGTCCTGTCTGCCTTCCAGTGGCAGCCTCTTCGAGTCTCATGTACTTCCCAGCTTCATGGAAGAAATCGGGCAAGGTAGCTGGTTTTTCTTTAGTTAGTCTTCTAGCAAACTTGGTATCTGGGTGCACACCACTACAGAGGGCCATTAGGGTGAGTTTCTCATCAGCATCTTGGACTGCGGCCGCTGCGGCGTTGAACCGGGTTAGATATTGTTGCAGTGTCTCTCCGGATTTCTGTTTGACAGTAGATAGAGAATAAACATCCTTGGGTTGTTCCACATGAATGCGGAACTGGCTAATAAACTTCTCCTTCAACATTTCGCATGAACTGATGGATCCTTGGGGCAGATGGCAGAACTAGGAGGTAGCTAGATCTGCTAAAAATAGTGGAAAGCATTTGCATAACACTCCTTCCGTTGCCCCGCTCATGAGCATATGTTGTGTGTATCTTTGCAGGTGTACAACGGGGTCAGAGGTTTCCTTGTATGGTTCCATTGTCGGCATTTTCCACTCTCGGGGGGTGATGGAAATTTCAATATCGCGGGTGAAAGGGCTGGTTACCCTAGCATCTATCCCACGATCTCTTTGGTCCCGTTGGACGCATTCTCTGAACAATCGTGCCATCCTCTCATCAGAATATGCGGCAGATAAGAAAGAGCTTGGTTCTTCCCTGCGGGATCGATCTCGTCCAGATGACCTGTAGGGATGGTATAGTCTATCACTTCTGATGTTATCCAGTGGCTGTCCTTGGCTGCTCGGATGCATGCTTGGACCAGCTACAGTTGGCCCCTGCCTTGATCTTCCCCTGCGGGGTTCTGTTTCGAGCATTTCCATAGGGTCAACTTCGGGCTGGGTTCTAGCTCGGCTCCGTTCAGCGGGGTTTCTATGATTAGGCTGCATGACTGGCTCAGCTACATCCGACCCTCGCCTGGTGCCTCCCCCATTGGGTTCGGTTCCAAGCGCTTCCTCGAGTCGGAGTTCGGGCTGAGTCCGGGCGCGGCCCCTATCATTGTTGTTCCTGTTGATAGCTTCTTCGAAGAGGGAAGACCTTTGCTATCTCCGAGATCCTCCAGATTGAGACTCACCCCATGATTCAGTGTTGCGGTTGGATTCTTCGGCATCCCTCAAGCGTGACATGAGTTGGTTCACCAAAGCTTCTTGTTGGGATGCGAAACGGTTAGTTACTTCAGCTACAACTCTGTCTAGATCTGCCCTAGTAATTGCTGCCGGTTGTTCAGTGGTAGGGGTTGTCGGGTTTGTCTGATCCTCGTTCGGTACTGCTGTTGGAATGGGATGATTATCTTGATCTGTGATTACTGGATCTGGAATGCTGCTAGTTGCGATGTTCTTTCCCTTGTTGGCGTCTTTTCTCGGCCTGGAAGTCATGTTTCCTAGGCAATGAAGGGTGCTATTTGGGAAAGAAGGTTGAATGAGGGAAGCTGAAGCTTCGAGTTCCAAGTTCTCAGTGAAAGCACCAAAAATGTTTGCACAAAAAATGGACAAACACTTCAAAGTCGTATGATTTAGTTGATTTTATGTTGTTCTTAGCGGTTTGGGTGATTTATGCAAATATATAAAAAAACATGGGCTAAACTATAAAAGACACGCAGATTTATAGTGGTTCGGCCAGAACGTGCCTATGTCCACTTTATATGTTATTCTCTCTTTTCTTTCAGATTACAAGTACAAAGCTTTGTATACAAGTATATGAAAGTTGTTTGAAAATTCCTTCCGTGCTTGAGCTCTCAAACTTGTCCGCCATTGTTGTCCCCTTGCCCCTCTATTTATAGAGTGAGGTTGGGGGCAGGGGTCTTGGATGTATATAGCTGCTGGTGGGCTTGGGCTGAAGCGATCTGTCCTGGCAGTTTGGTCAGGCATCCTCTTGGTTCGGAGATGGTTGGAGAAGTGGTCCGGTGGTAGGAGCGAGATGGGCCGGATGAGGTTGTTCATGGGAGTGCTGCTGGTTCGGTGGGGTGTTGGTCCGGTGGGACGTTGTTCCGGTGGTGGCTAAGCGTAGTTGGTTCGGTTGTTCATGGAGAGGGGGTTCGGTTCGGTAGGCACTGGTGAAGGGTTGGTTCGGTGTGGGTCGGTCCGGTGTGGAGATGGAGTTGCTTCTGGTTCGGTAGTGGATGAACGTGGTTGGACCGGTGAGGCTTTGGCTTGGGCTGGTCCGGTAATAGTTTTAGCAGTGTGTTTGACACGGTGGCAACCTCCTCGTGCTGGTTCGGTGCCGAATGACTTGGTGGCTTCATCCTTACCTAGATTCGGGGGTGGTGAAAACACACCCAACAGTTGTATATCTTCTAAAAAGATTTATTAATATATTTAGTTTATTAAAACAAAATCCTTTGTCAAATAACATTTAATTCAATAAAATATATTTTCAAAATTAAAGTTATCCAGAAACTGAACTTACATTTTATTTCAACTAAAATTATTTATTATGATGGCGTAGAAAGTAGGATTGTTACATGTTAACTTATGTAGACCTTTGCTTTTGATGAACCTTGATTCAAAATGTAGTTGAACATGTGGGATGTGCGTTAATGCTTGTATCCGTCCATTTATATTTACAATCTCTTTGAAGCCAAAATCTCTTGTTATCCAGTAAATACACAACACTAGACAAACAAGTTAAGTACAAACATATGTTTTATTAACATCAAACAGAAATTGATTGTAATCTTTTACAATATTTTCATTTTGACAATAAAAAACAAAAATTATGATTTACAGAAGCGCTTTTGTTTGGTATGTGATATGTGTACGTCAAATATATGAAAGGTAATATATGAGAAGTTGATTGAAGACAAAATTATGTTTTGATGATTTTTTTTTAACTATAACACGCTAAAAAATCACACATATGTGTGTGAGCTAGGATCAATAGCCTCCTTTATTTAGCACCATTTTGTAGTCTCTTAATATCAGCCGCATATTCTGATTTAAATAATTATTTTTCTCCCTCTTGCGATTTGGACCAAATATTTAAATATAAACATGTGTCTGATATCAGAGGGCTATCAAATGATGCTAAATAAGAAGGGCTATTGACCCTAGCTCTAACACAAATAGTATGTGTGTGTATGTGTTATCTTTAAACAAGACATGGACTCTACAATTCAAACATCGATTGAACGAGAGTCTTGTGCACTTTGTATATGATGATGACAACAAATGAAAATAAATTTCATTATTATTACAAAATGCAAGTATATTCACCGAATCTTGCATAATATATTACAAAGCATAGGTAAAATGCAATTATGCATTATTTGTTCCAAAATGCAAGTAAAATATAAAATTTTGTATAGCTAGTTGGTATTATTACGGTTGAGATGCGAGACTTTTGGGATTCGGCTCTGAGTCAAGTTGGAAAATACGTCGAGCTTACTTTTAGTCGAGCGGGTTAATGTTTGGGCTTTTGAAATGTCGGATTTGTTCGATAAATTGGTTTTTTTATGCTCGACGGATCATTCTGTTTATTTTTGCTTCGACTTTTTCTGCTTGTTGACTTATTTCAACATTGCAGGGGTGGCCGAGAACATAAATGTATTGTGGTCGCAATGGCATGTGAGTGGTTATAAGTGTGTTTTATTGTTGGGCTCCCTGTTTTGTTGCAGCCAACCAATGATAAACCACTATTTTTGTACTTGGAGCTTGAGATTTGGTATGTGCGTTGTTGCCTTCTAATGATAGTAAAAGGGAATTGTTCGATTCTTAACTGTTTGTTTGTCCCTCACCGTGCCCTGTGGTGATGCGGGGGATGACCCATGGTTGTACCTTCTTTGGCGTTGATCGATGATGTTATTTGTCGTTGGTGAAGTTGCTCATTGAGTGGTTCCTAAGTTTTATGGATATGGCGTACTAATTAAGATTTCAAGGGTGGGTCCCCTATTTGAATCCAAATTGTATCTGAGTTTGTCCGCACTTTGTGAAAAGACATCGCATGATTGTGCCGTTATCTCTTTTAGTTAAGAGTGTGTGCGTCATATTGTCGGTGCCTTTAAGGACGTGCTTCCTCGTTGATCCTACCAGTAGTCATATGCTTGTCTCAAATGTTAAGCCATGCATGTGTAAGCATTAACAAATTCAGACTGTGAAACTGCGAATGGCTCATTAAATCAGTTATAGTTTCAATCTATTCGAGCAAATATTTGTACTTAGTAACTAAGACTTCGCAAAGTCTTAGTTAAAAACAAAGATAAGTGTAAATTTTTGTGTTGTCTGTTTTGAAACGTAGATAATTATAAAACTTCTTTTTTTCAAAATGAAAACATGCAACAAACTTGATCTCTAAGCTGTATTAATTAATTAACCTAAATAAAATAAGATGTTTGAATTCAATTTTGATAATTATAAATTTGAAAATAAATTTTTTACTTAACTGAAATTCATTTAATAAAAAGAATATGTTTTAATAAGTTGAATTAAATTAATAAATCCTTTTCGAATAATATATTGGAATCAAATAAATATTTTAGTTAATTATAAATATTTAAAAGCGTAAATAACTTTTATATAATTGAAATAGTTGGAAAACAAATTTATTTTGTAATAATACAACGAATAATTAAATAAAAACAAATTAGTATTGAGTTGAATAAAATTGTGCAATTTCGGTTTATATGTCATAAAATGAAGTGTAAATCAAATTAATTAAATTGGAATTGGTTTACAAATAAATATCAAGAACTACATAAAAGAAAAGGAAAGGAAAAATTAATTTATATAAAAAAGCCCAATCCAATTAAGCCCATTTAAACTCTTTTCGTTCTTTTTCTAAAAAACCCCTCTTCTCCTTCGTATGCAAGCACTGTCTCCCCTGTTATTCATCCCTAGCCCTAAATTTAAAATCGTAGTAGAAAAGAAAAGGGGGAAAAATCGAGGTGAGACGCATGCGACCTATGTTGGCGATGGACTTGGCGATGGGAAGAAGGCGCGATTGGGAGGGTGTGGTGGCAATGCGCGGAGGAGGAGAAATCATGGTAGTTGTTGATAGGCCGTGTGCACGACAGATTGTAAGTGACGATGTGGAGCTGAAGGCAATAAAAGGGAGACTGAACGCGGTTGTGTGTGAGGCGACGACAATGGAGAACGTTGTTGAGGCAGTGCGGTGGTTGAAGTGGGCTTCGTGGATGGCGACTAGAGTACATGCAGTAGTATGGTGGTCGCTTCCCTTCCTCTGCTAGCTCAAGTTCTGAAGGAGATTGATTGATTGCTTTGATCGGTACGTTTTTTTCTGTTTCGTACGATCTGGTAGATGGTAGAGGTACTTGTTGGTTTTGTATACTATGTTATGCGACGCTTAAAATTATGTGGATGTTGGGGATATTGTCGATGTATGTATTGATAGAACATTTGATGTTGTGGATATTATTATGTATTGTACATTAGTTTGGGTGATGATGATTTGTATTGACTTAATTATATATATATATATATATATATATATATATATATTTGTTTGGTGATTTGTGTATAGTTTGGTTTTTGATTGGAATATTATATATTGGATTCTGCAGTATTGGTGGAATAGTGTTTGTATGGAAAACGTGGATGGAAGGCTGCATTGCTGTAGAAATTAAAAAAAGTTTCAGCATATTTCCGACGGCTCCCGACGGCCTGCAGGTATTATATTTCCGACGGATCCCGCGGCGTCCGACGGCTTTCAGGACATTTTTATCGGCGGATTCCGATGATTTCCGACATTAGTCGGAAGTTGTCGAAAACCGTCGGAATATGTCAGAAACCGTCGGAAATACGGACGACGAGGTTCGTCGGAAGCCGTCGGAAACACTGCTCTCCGACGCCGCAATTTCCGACGGCATTTTCTGACGGCTTCCGACGGCCGCCGACGGTTTCCAACCGTCAGAAAATGGCTTTCCCCTTGTAGTGCATGACACGAGGATAAATCTAGCAAGAGCCATGTAAGCAAATTTTAGTTTATGTACTATTAGTAATTGTTTTAATTGTTAAATTATAATGAAATAAGATGTCATGATATTAATTTTAACTGCATTTTTATTTGTTCATGCAGGTAAGGTTTATAGAACAACGTCATAAACTCTTGAAGGATACCGGTCGAGAGCAGCTCACGACGGATGAGAACATTTTTTTTGAAGCAGTCATGCATCCACCATCATGGAACAAGCTCTACGGCATTGGCAATCAAGTGGTAATGAATAATATATTAAGATATAACAATTTTTTAATTTTTTAATTTTTGGTGGATCGCTTTAGTTCCAGTTATAAATTTATAGATATAACAATTAACACGTTATATTGTAACTTTGATAGTAAGATTATAGACTAAATTAAATAAATGTTGCAGGCTAGCAGACAGAGGTGAACCAGCCAACCGATCAGGGCTGATATCGATCTAGCAGAGATCGAAGAGTTGAGAGCTAGGGTGACGCAACTGGAAGATCAGAACCGTCGCCAGACCATCGAGATGACACAACTGCTGGATCAGCGTATTGCTGAGTACATGCAGCAATATAGTGGCCGCTTTCCATCTTTTGCTGGCTCGCGAGGTTCTGTAGCTGATTGACCGGATTGATAGGTATGTTTTTGTGTGTGTCATAGTTTTGTAAGTTTGGATGATACTTGAGTTGGTGGATTTAGATTTGAACTGTTATGCATATTGTTTGATGATACACTTGGTGGTAGTGATTCTGACATTTGGGAGTTGATTGCGAGGGTTTTGTGAAGCATTGATGTATATATTGTACAATTGGATGTATGAGAATTATGCTAGTGAAGTTTGGTTTGATTTTATATGATCTGGGTTGGGTTTTATATGAATTGTTTTTTAATTATGTTTTTTTACATTTGGTTATCTTCTATGGTTTGATTTCATATTGAATATCTGAGTTGGATATATTGAGTTGGTTGAAAGTTATTGTATTTATGAATTGTGGATGGAAGTCCAAATTGCAGCTGACATACAGAATTTTTTTTGCAGGTTTTCCGACGACTTTCAACGGATTCCGACGGCCTGTAGGTCAAATTTAACCGACACGTTCCGACGGCCACCAACGGCTAAATTCCAACAGTTTCGACGGCTCTCGACGGTTTTCGCTGACCGTAACTAGCCACGCGTCTTCCAACGACCATCGGGAGCCGTCGGAAATACAGTCGACGGCCGCTGTCGGGAGCCGTCGAAAATCTGTTCACCGATGACTTAATTTGCGGCGTCATTTTCCGACGGCTTCCGACGGCCGCCGACGATGGGGAGCCGTCGGAAAGGAAAATGCTCTGTTTCTTTTGTAGTGATTGTCATCATTAGTAATTTTGAACTACTAGCCATAAATATTGATTAAGTCTCAACTTAAACAATATTAATTTGCACGAGTGGCCTTTAAAGTTGAAACTTATATTTTAGCAAATCAATTTGATGAACCAAAATCATTTTAATCTATCACAAGTAAAACATACAATTTTATTATCATATGTCAATGATCACAAATTTCCATCACAAGGTAGTAAACAAAAGAAGCATGATCATAAAAACAAACTCCAAAGCATTTTTTGTTAAAGAAAATGCCATGAACAAGTCTAACCCTCATTTTGGAGCTGATTGTCCAAGAACAACCAAAGCCTATACTTCCCAATAACATCATTTTACAAATGAAAATAAAACTTAAGATACTCAACTCCAAGTTAAAGTAAAGGCTTGAACATTTCCTAAACTTCAAATTAAAGTTTTAGTTTCTAAATTGTATGATATATTATCTCCATGTGTTTAAAAT
The DNA here is from genome assembly GCA_030765085.1 of Allium cepa. Taxonomy (NCBI): domain Eukaryota; kingdom Viridiplantae; phylum Streptophyta; class Magnoliopsida; order Asparagales; family Amaryllidaceae; genus Allium; species Allium cepa. Next base: position 272,101,976 of record CM060944.1, read on the forward strand.
ACCTGTTATACACAACATACATAAGCGCTGATATCTACACCATTGCCGTTGTAGTCATGCAACAGTGATTACCTACTTTGAACTTGATAAAGCTCAAAGGAACGATACCGTTGTATGATAATATCGTTAGTAAGGGTGCAACCGATTAAATTTAGTGTCACAAAACCACACAATTTGATCCGATATTGGAGTGATAGAAAACATTGATTTAACCATTGGTGTAGGCAACTATTCGAAGGGTGGAGACAATATTCAAGTGAGAAACACTGCTATTTCAGGTTCTGATTGGGTACAGATAAGATCTTGAAATTATGTGCATGGTAGCAACCGGACAGAGACTGATGGATTTTTTGGTTTCCGTAATAAATATTGTGAAGGTGGAGGAAATAGTGGTCAAAGTGGTTGCAATTTATGGTCGCTTATTTGGTGAATCAGAATAGTACTACTTATTGATCAACAGAACACCTATCGAAAACAAAGTTGAATTTTCAAGTTTTATCAGGCCTGACTAGGTTTATTGTTTGGGTTTAAACTTTAAATAATAATATTTTCAATGTAAGTTATAAATCATGTGAACATCTTTATATTCAAATGTATACTTGTGTTATGGTATTAGTCTTATATAGAAAATATAGAGACTTAGACCTTATTTTCTATTAATTTTTACATTAAAATGAAGTACAGAAATAAATAGTTTAGTTGGTTTTGCTATCTTATGCAGAATACTGTGTTTCTTATTCCAGTTTACACACATTTTGAAATAAACAATAAGCATTTTGAAGGTTGATCACAGAAGAAGAAAAAAACTTAAAAAAGAAGTATCAGCAAATTTTTACGATCACAGATATAAGTGCAAAGTTTGCAAGATTGAGTTACATTTTGTAAGAACACTTGAAACAGAAAATACATATGCAAAATTATACTCTGCAGCCAATCAAATGAATGAAGAAGACCTAAAGTAAATAAAATATGCAGTTCGAAAAACTGTAGGCTAGAAATTGAATTCCAAATATATATAAATAAATAAAAAAAAAAAAGCGCTGGTCATCATGGATAGTTTGGTGAATCAGAGTAAACACTTTCTATCGTATTTGACTGTTGCTACCACCGATCAATACAATGTCCATACAAGTCAAAGATTAATCTTAATTAGTTATACCATGGTTGAATATTTCTGTTATTTTTTTTTATATCTTATGCAGAATATGACAATTCTTATATCAGATTTTTCATATTGTTATTTTAATGTAGTGTCAACATACTTTGGAAGTAACCATGTTAGAAGGGAATGAATGGCATATAAGCTCAAGGCATCAACTACAAGACAACTAATAGTTTGCAATAAAATGCAAAAGTGGTTATAAAAAAAATCAAAATAAAATCAACGCATACCTCTATGTTAGGATCTCAAATAGATAATTTGAATAAACATAAATTCAAGAATATGTGTTAAGATTCACACCAGCAGCTACCTTGATACATCCATTGATTCTCCATCAAATATCATATTCAACGAACCTGCTCCATGAATATGAACTGATTGATGAGGGGTGCAGCTGCAAACCTCATCATTTCAGAGAATTGAATATTAAAAATAAAATGTGGTTATTCATAATATCAACAAACCTTACCAGACAGTCGTTCTCACCATGTTATGAGTCCACAATCACAGAATCGGCATCTTATTATGTCGATTTTGTAATATCTCAAAAACACTTCATCCTCTCTTATGGCAATACCTCTCCTAATTCATCAGCATGTTCTCAATTTTAGGTTATTCCTCTATCACCTTAGTTTTATCCAAAGTCTAAACACAATATGTTACTTGTGTTTCATGCTCAAAACCAATATCAACCTACTACACCACTTCATTCCCCTCTCTGTCAAGTGTTATTTCTAATACGGCTAGCTATAACAAATGTATAATTACGGATACAACTAAATGATAAGGGTTGGTTCAAACTGTTCGATCTCACAATTTCTTTTGTAAATATGGTTATAAATAAATCCTTAAGTCATACTTCATGCATCAATCTTTCTAACAAAATGCTATACTCTGGTCAATTCAAACATTTAGATTTACCATCAATCGGATAATTTAACAAGAACTACATTAATAAATCAGCAAAGCAATGCCCAATTTTATTACAACTCTATACACAACCTAAATTTATAAAATCAACACAGAAGTTGATGATTAAGGAAAATCTTAATTCAATTTACTATTAAGAGCAAACATTTGTGTATTAAAACAATGCATATTCTAAACTTCTGCTTACGATATACAAAATTAATAGGAATGAATTATCATAAAGCATCAAAACCATAATTGATAATTGAGGAAATGTGGCATGTATGGTGAACTTTGGGGTAATTAATTCAACACATATTACATTAGACCAATTAAAAACTGACAATGAAATGAAACTGAGCTAACGAAGCAGAAAACTTACACTTCTAGAAGCTAGGTGCGAGGTTGAGAGCCCTAGCTTAGTAGAAGAAGAGAACGGAAGAAGGTTTTAGGTAATCAGTTTATGAGATGGTGGGTAGTGAAGTTTTTTTTTCATAGTCCCACATTCCTAAAAATATCTTTGTCCTTTGAATGTTCAGCTATAGAACACTGCAGGCAGTGCGTTAGATAGGTAACGCAGCTGCGTGGTGAGCACAGAGCGAGCTATTCTTTCGCCTTTTACTAAAGAATACCGTGTGCTCTCCACCTATAGCAGCATACGCCATTTTTTGGAGGGTGTTCTTTTTATTGGAAGGACCCCAGCAAATTTTAAATTAAAATATTTCATCTTTTTCTGTGGTGAAGGTCGTTGGGCTATTGGTACAGTTTAGAATGACCTTTTATCATGATTGAATATTCTTTTTTGCTTCGATGGCATGCTTGTCTTTTGAAAAATGTTTTATGCTGGTACCGATCTTTACTGAAAATTAGGATGTATTTTCTTTTACCTTTATTTCTTTTTTGTTTGCTTTTTTTAGTTTTTATATTTCTTATAAGTTTTTTCTTTTAAAGTAAAATAGTATTTTATTCAAGTTGAATATTAGTTTAAATGTATCGAGGATCGAATCAAAACCTTTACAACCTCAATCTAAAACCTCTATAACCTCAATGTTAGAGCGTCTACCACTTGAGTTAATGATATTTTGATGGAATTTATAAGATTTTAATTGTAAAACCGAACTTTAATTATTGCTTAGTCAACTAAATTTTGAATTCTAATTTTGAATTCCAAGAAGATTCGTTTTTTTCTTCTAAAAATAGTAAACGTTTCTACAGATTTGATTTTTATTCTTTTGGAACAGGTTAATTTCTTTCAACGAGCTATTTCTTTACTAGAAAAGAAAGAGTTAGTTGAGACTATTTGATTAAATGTTTATTTTTTCTTATTTGTAGCCTTGATGAAATATTCTGAAGCCATCATTCATTCTTCTCCACACTTCCTCTCAAGTGTGGTTTATAGAACCCAACTTGTCGACTATGTTTAAATGGCTGAACTTGTCCAGTGTTTTTATGAAAATATCTATCAGTTGTTCTTTCCTTCTATCAAATAGATTTTCTATTTTCCCCGATTGCGTTTTCTTCTCTAATAAAATGACAATCTACCTCTATATGTTTTGCCTTCTTGTGGAAGACTAGATTGGATGCAATATGTCATATAGTTTGATTATCACAGTATATTTGTATTTTTCTTGTGTACTCTATCTTAATGTCACCGAGGAATTGCTTAATCAGATAAGCTCACTTGCTGTATATGTCATGGCACGATCTATTTCTGCACTATATTGACGCAGCGGATTAATCGAAACAAACTTCAATCGATGGAATGTAGCAATCGGTGAGTTGAGAATACTGCAAGGTCCAAATCCGTTGATCCAAAGATACCGGATTCTAGCTATCTTCGTCTCGTTGATCGCGCACGATACCGAGAAAGAAGATCTACGATTCTTCGTACGTTGATCTAGCGCACTAGATACCGTGAATCGGCTTCTACGATCGTTGAATCGAGCGCACTCGATTAACCGAAAGAGGAGATAGGAGATTACACTCAACTACCAATTGGAGAAGAAAGCACATAGCAATCAACAAGAAATTTTATTTCAAAATCAACCACTTTAAATGTACAACACACACCCCTATTTATAGAGTTTTCTCAACACAACCCTTAAGTCGTGGCCGACTCATGACTCACGACTCATCATAAGTCGTTACCGACTTAGCAACACAACAGACCGAAGTACATCACACGACTCAAGAGCAAACGACTCAAAAACAACGACTTACGACTCATAACAGCGGCAAAAATAGACAACCTAAACATGACGACTTATATACAACACGAGTCATCAGATACAAACGCCATACGACTCAACTATATATGCGTACAACACGACTCAACATATGTCACGACTCAACCGACTCAACACCCATACAAGTTACAACTACTCACGACTCAAGGCTTCACCGACTCATGGTCTTCACCGACTCATAGCTTCCCTGCGGTACATCCCTTCAAGCGAGTCATTTCCGAACGACTCATCTACTTCCACTTCTCTGCTCTTGATAACTCGTACACGACTTATGGATGAGTCGTTGAGATGTGTACGACTTATCACCAGAAGCGGTGTCTCATTAGGTCGATCCACATCTTCCTTCGTAGGTCGTTGCCGACCTAGACCTTCTATGTTGAGTCGGAAACGACTCAAAGTCCCTTCTCGTGACTCCTTAGGTCGTGGACGACTCAAATCTACTCTCCTACGACTCATGCTGCCTTCACTGAGTCGTGTACGACTCATCACACTACACCACAAACTCATGTTTTCAGGAATTAAGGATTGCACAACTTCTTCTCTGGCCTTAGCTGCATCATCCTCCCCTGGTTGAGAAAAATTTGTCCTCGAATTTGTACATTCTTCTTCATCTGATTGTTTACCTCCGTAATATGGAACAAGATGTTTAACATTGAACACGTCAGACGTGTAAACATCTTCCGGCAGTTTCAACTTATAAGCATTTTCATTGATTTTCTTCACAATTTCAATTGGACCAATTTTCCGCGCCTTCAATTTATTGTATGTTCCTACCGGAAAACGGTCTTTTGTCAACACTGCATAAACCAAATCGCCTTCGTTAAATTCAACATTTCGTCGTTTCAAATCTGCAGACTTCTTATACTTCTCATTCGCTTTCTCCAATCGTTCCTGAACGATTTTATGACATTCAGTCAGCTCACCAACAAAATCAACAGCCCGTTTAACTGTTCCCTTCGACTGTGGTACTACTGCCAAATCTAACGGTCCCCTGGGTAAATTTGAATAAACAATCTGAAATGGACTGAATCCCGTGCTACGATTCACTGCATGATTATGTGCAAACTCGGCTTGGCATAACTTCATGTCCCAGTTTTTCAAATTATCCTGTACAAGACATCGCAACAAATTTCCCAATGACCTGTTTACAACTTCTGTTTGTCCATCAGTTTGCGGATGATAAGCACTACTAAATTTCAGCTTCGTTCCCACCATCTTCCACAAACTTAACCAAAAGTGACTCAGAAAACGAGTATCCCTATCTGACACAATAGACTCTGGCAATCCATGAAGTCTATAGATTTCCTTGAAAAATAGTTGAGCAACACGAACAACATTCGTCGTCTTCTTGCAAGCAATAAAATGTGCCATTTTAGAAAATCTGTCAACTACAACAAATATCGAATCATTACCACGCTGTGTTCTCGGCAATCCCAATACAAAGTCCATACTCATATCAACCCATGGTCTAGCCGGTACAGGCAATGGCATGTACAAACCAGCATTGGTCGCGGTTCCTTTCGAAACTTGGCAAATATGACATCGCTCCACAAACCTTCTCACTTCTTTCCTCATCGACGGCCAAAAGTAAGACTGTGAAATCAACTGCACAGTACGATCACGGCCCACATGCCCTTTTTCATGCAACTCTTTTACAATCTTCATTCTCAAACTACAGTCTGGAATGCATAATTGATTTCCTTTGAACAAGAATCCATCAACTATCACAAATTCATCCGAACTTCCATCCTTAACTTTCTCAACAAACTTTGCAAAGTAAGGATCCTTCCCAAACAGTTCTGGCAACATTTCAAACCCTGTCACTTCAACCTTCATTGTCGTTAATAAATGACTCCTCCTACTCAAAGCATCAGCTACCCGATTCATCACCCCTGATTTGTGCTTAACGACAAAAGTAAACTGCTGTAAATATGCAATCCATGATGCATGTCTCGCTGAAATCTTATCTTGCCCCTGTAAATGCTTCAATGCCTCATGATCAGTGTACAGAACAAATTCTTTCTGAAATAGATAATGTCTCCAATGTTTAATCGTTTGCACCACAACATAGAATTCAACGTCATATGTGCTGTATCTCATCTTCGCCCCTGACAACTTTTCACTGAAATATGCAATAGGTCTCCCCTGCTGACTCAACACTCCTCCAATCCCCACCTTTGATGCATCAGTGTGTAGCTCAAACAACAACTGAAAATTAGGTAAAACAAGAATTGGTGCTGTCGTCAATAGTTCTTTGATCCGTTCAAAAGCAACTCCCGCTTCCTCTGACCATACAAACTGTTTTCCTTTCATGCAATCGGTAACTGGTGCCATCACGCTACTGAAGTGTGGAATGAACCTTCGGTAGAATGATGCCAATCCATGAAAACTTCTAACTTCAGTGATAGTTCTCGGCTGTGGCCAATTTCTGACTGCTTCCACTTTATTCTGGTCTACTTGAATTCCTTCCTCCGAAACAACATACCCCAGAAATAAAACACTTCTTGTCATAAACGCACATTTCTTCGTAGCAGCATAAAATTGTTCTTCACGAAGTATAATCAACACTTCCCTCAAATGTAGAACATGCTCCTCCATACTCCTGCTATATATCAGAATATCATCGAAATAAACCACCACGAACTTCCCAATGAATGGTCTAAAGATTTGATTCATCACCCGCATGAATGTACTAGGTGCATTTGACAAACCAAATGGCATAACCAACCATTCGTATAACCCTTCTCTCGTCTTGAAGGCTGTCTTCCATTCGTCACCTGTCTAATTCGAATCTGGTGATAACCACTCTTCAAATCAATCTTCGAAAAGATAGTTGCCCCACTCAACTGGTCTAACAAATCATCCAATCTCGGCATAGGAAATCTGTAACGAACAGTAATCTTGTTCAAAGCTCTACTATCTGTACACATTCTCCATGTTCCATCCTTCTTCGGCACCAACAAAGCTGGTACTGCACAAGGACTCAAGCTTTCCTGAACACGTCCCTGTTCTAATAACTCTTCCACCTGCCTTCGTAACTCTTCATGTTCCTTCGGACTCATTCGGTAATGTGGTCTATGTGGTAACACTGCTCCCGGAACAAGATCGATTTGATGTTGAATGTCTCTAAGTGGCGGTAACTCCTTAGGTAACTCCTCTGGAAAGACATCTTCAAATTCTTTCAAAATTGGCTTTGCTTCTTCTGAAATCTCAACTTCTTCACTACTCTCTCTCCCAATCAACAAAAACACTTCAGGCTCCTCTTCAACCTCCTTAACAAAATCCTTCAAAGTCAACAGAGTTTTCAATTCCTCAATCTCCTCAAGCTTGCTTTCTTTCTGTTGTTGTTTCTTGGGAACTAAAGTGATTTTAGTACCTTCGAACATGAAACTGTAGCTATTGGCATGACCATCATGTTGAACTGATCTATCAAACTGCCACGGTCTGCCCAACAACAGATGACATACGTCCATGTCTACAACGTCACACCAAATTTCATCTTTGTACTTCTTCCCAATAGAAAAATTAACACAAGCCCTTCGACACACCTTCACTTCACCACCCTTCCTTAACCATGCTAGCTTGTACGGTTTAGGATGTTTCTCAGTTTTCAAGTTCAACTTCTTCACAGCCTCGGTAGAAATAATATTATCGCAACTTCCAGCATCAATAACGAACTTGCAAACTTTTCCCAGAATAGTGCATGTCGACTGAAATATGTTACTCCTCAACCAACTACAATCCTCCTCTTGCTTTGGTGTAAGACATGACCTCCTCATCATAAGATTACAACCTTCATCTCCAGATAATTCTTCTTCCTCCTCAACATAAGGTGAATTAGAACGTTCAGCTTCTTCCTCCTCATCCTCAGCTTCAACTATCATAGCTCTCTTCTTTGGCTTCGGACATTCATTGCTTTTATGACCCAACTCCTGACAATTATAACATTTGAAACCACTGTTAACCTTCGCCTTCTCAGCCTCCTTCACCACTGGCTTATTGACAGGTTTAGGAACATTAGAACTTTCACTAACACCCCTCGCTTGATTATTGGAATTAGTAAACACACCACCTCCACGCCTTCCTTGCTTCTCCCAAGCCAACGCTTTCTGATGTGCCTCTGCAACTGATCTAGGATCGAACAAATTAACCATATCCTGGATCTGCATTCTCAATCCCCCAATGAATCTAGCAGTTAGCTGTTCTTCCGTTTCCATAATATCATTCCTGGCAATGAGTTGGTAAAATTCGTCAGCATAATCACTAACAGACTTCGTCCCTTGCCTCAGATTCTGCAATCTCTGGTACATAAGTGATTGATAGTTGTATGGTAAGAAAGTAGATCTCATCAATTTCTTCATCTTATCCCACTCAACGACCTTCGACTTCCCCATCCGTTCTCGTGTAAGTTTAGTTTGCTGCCACCATGCCAATGCTCTCCCCCTCAACCTAGTAGCAACCAACTTCACCCTTCTATGCTCAGGAACCTCCTTGAAATCAAAGATCTCTTCAACATTAGATAACCAATCAAGAAATTCTTCAGCTACCATCCCTCCTTTAAATTCTGGAATTTCCATCTTCATACCTGATTCCCATCGACGATCATCTTCAACATCCCGATACGAATTTCGAACTTGGTCTCGATCTCGATAATGAATACTAGCTCTATCACCCTCTTCGTAAAAATCAAAAGTACGCCTACATCGATCTCGACCATTATCATCCCTCCGTTCATGCATGCTTCTTTGACTATGTCTTTCTTCATCCCTATATACTTCATTGTCAAATTCACGTCGACTTCTTCTCTCTTCATGTGCATAGTCATGATGATCTCTTCGTGATGAAATTGATGTTTCTCTTCTATCTCTACAAGAATGTGGTGATACCCTCCTCGCTTCCGTAACCGATGGCGAAACTCGGTTTCCTCCATGGTTCGAGTTTGGTGATCTCCTCCTTTGATTCAAATCATTCATCAATTTCTCCAATTTTCCAATGCCTTCATCGAACTTCTCATTAATACGTTGTTCCAAAAGCTCGGCTTCTTCTCGTCTATATAATGCTTCCACATTTTGATGGCGATTAGCTCTCCTTGGCGGCATGATTGAATCAACACAACACTTTACAAACAACAATAAGTCACGGCTCAACCTTCAACTTCAAACAACAATGCTCGGCTCAATCTTATGTCGGCTTGATCTTCACGACTTAACTTGGCTCGGCTCAATGTTAAGTCGGCTTCAATTCGAACATAAGGCACGGCTCACACTCTTATATACTTGGCGCGCAAAAATCTCCTCACAAATTCAAACACTCTCCAACACTTTGATTAAAAATGCTATAGATCAAATACTCCAAACTTGTTGCAACTTCAAGATGAACACAACGAACACAACTTCAAACTTCAACTTCAAATACTTGGCTCCAAGAATCAACTTAGCTATGATTGGCTAAGTATGGCTCTGATACCAATAATGACGCAGCGGATTAATCGAAACAAACTTCAATCGATGGAATGTAGCAATCGGTGAGTTGAGAATACTGCAAGGCCCAAATCCGTTGATCCAAAGATACCGGATTCTATATATCTTCGTCTCGTTGATCGCGCACGATACCGAGAAAGAAGATCTACGATTCTTCGTACGTTGATCTAGCGCACTAGATACCGTGAATCGGCTTCTACGATCGTTGAATCGAGCGCACTCGATTAACCGAAAGAGGAGATAGGAGATTACACTCAACTACCAATTGGAGAAGAAAGCACAAAGCAATCAACAAGAAATTTTATTTCAAAATCAACCACTTTAAATGTACAACACACACCCCTATTTATAGAGTTTTCTCAACACAACCCTTAAGTCGTGGCCGACTCATGACTCACGACTCATCATAAGTCGTTACCGACTTAGCAACACAACAGACCGAAGTACATCACACGACTCAAGAGCAAACGACTCAAAAACAACGACTTACGACTCATAACAGCGGCAAAAATAGACAACCTAAACATGACGACTTATATACAACACGAGTCATCAGATACAAACGCCATACGACTCAACTATATATGCGTACAACACGACTCAACATATGTCACGACTCAACCGACTCAACACCCATACAAGTTACAACTACTCACGACTCAAGGCTTCACCGACTCATGGTCTTCACCGACTCATAGCTTCCCTGCGGCACATCCCTTCAAGCGAGTCATTTCCGAACGACTCATCTACTTCCACTTCTCTGCTCTTGATAAATCGTACACGACTTATGGATGAGTCATTGAGATGTGTACGACTTATCACCAGAAGCGGTGTCTCATTAGGTCGGTCCACATCTTCCTTCGTAGGTCGTTGCCGACCTAGACCTTCTATGTTGAGTCGGAAACGACTCAAAGTCCCTTCTCGTGACTCCTTAGGTCGTGGACGACTCAAATCTACTCTCCTACGACTCATGCTGCCTTCACTGAGTCGTGTACGACTCATCACACTACACCACAAACTCATGTTTTCAGGAATTAAGGATTGCACAACTTCTTCTCTGGCCTTAGCTGCATCATATATCTAGCCACAAGATTCTGCTTCTTACTTCTCCAAGTGAGTACGTTACCACCTACAAATGTACAAAACCCTATGGTTGATTTTCTTCCGCAATTTCCAACCCAATCTGCATTAGAAAAACAAACACGTTGTTAGAATTATTTTTCTTCATTCAAATTTCTTCACTTGGAGTGTCTTTAAGGTATCTCAATATCCAATCAACTGCAAGTGTCTGGTACATGGAACATGTATAAATTGACTTATGACATTAACTACAAAGGACAATGTTAGGTCTGATTGTTGTATGATAAATTAATTTGCCTACTATCTTTTGATATTGTCCTATGTCACATAATGTCTCACCTTCTTTAATTTCTAATTTAATACTTGTCTCCGTAGAAGTACTAGTTGGTTTAGCCAATTTACTAGTCTCTTTTAACATATCAATGCCCATATTTTCTTTGGAATAAAAATAATCCTTTACTTGAGTGGGCTATTTCTATTTCAAGAAAATATGAAAGTTTTCCAAGGTTTTTGATGTCAAATTCATATTTCAAATATTGTTTCACCCTTTTAATTTTCTCATTATTATTTTCAGCAATGATAATGTCATCTACATAAACCAGAATGATAGTAATTATGCTTTGCGAGTGTTTGATGAGCATAGAGGAACCAACGGTACTTTAAAAAAAACTAATCTTTAAAATAGAAAAGCTTAGCTTGGTATATCATGATTTTGGAGATTGTTTTAGATTATGGATCACCTTTTTTAATTGACATACTAGTGATGAGTTTGACTCGCTTTTGTGGTCCGAAGGAAGAGTCATATAGACTTCTTCTAAATTTACTTGAAGGAATGGATTTTTTACATCCATTTGAGACAAATCTCCTCCCAAGTTGGTCACCATGGATAACAAAATTCTAACCGTATTCATTTTTGCTATTGGTGCAAAAGTATCTTAGTAGTCAATACAATAAGTCTGGGTAAATCCCTTGGCCATTAACCGAGCTCTATATCATTCAATTATATCATCACTATTGTATTTGATTTTGTATAACCCAATTTGCAATACAGATTTTTTGTTTTTTCTTGGTAAATTAGTAATATCACATGTGCCATTTTTTCTAAGGCTTTAAGTTCTTCGTTCATAGCCATATGCCAAATTGGGCTTTGACTGACTTCATTAAAATTGGTTGGTTCCATTTGGTTAGTAATGTTACTCAAGTAGGCTTGGTATAAAGGGGATATCATATTATATAAAATAAAATATGAGGAATTTCAATAGAAGGACAAACTTTACAGTCCAATTAGTTTTTAGGACACACATCCACAGAAATTAATTTCAAGGTCAAAGTCAGCAGAATAATTACTTTTAAGGACTAAGTCAGCTGTCCAATTAATTTCAAGGACATAATTTCGTAAGTTTTTAGGCCTTAGAAACTAATTATTTTGCATTTTGTCCTTAAAAGTAATTATTTCAGTTGTGTGTTCTAGAAACTAATTGCACTTACCAAAAAGGCCCTTGTGGTTAATTTCCACATAAAATATTGTATTGAATATATCACCAGTTGGGACACATAATCCCTTAATTTGATGGGAGGTCGAGTTTGTCTTGACGGGATATCATATTATCGTGGCTTATGATTCTAGGATTGATTGCACACCGAGAAAAGGCAACAAGGTTGCAGATGCACTTAACAGGTGCAGTATTGGTGATAATCGCTGAGTGGAAAGATTTAAAAGCATTGTCAGATTTCAGAGTGCAGTGAAGATCCAAGGCTGGGTCTAGTGAAGTGACTATTGTACTATCTTGTTTGGAAGTTCGACCAGTAATGATTGAAATGATTGCTTTTAAACAGAAGGAAGGTCCAGTATTAACTGAATGGATCTAGAAGTTGAGAGATGGAACCAAGAACGATGACTTAAAGGATTTCAGTCTTAACAAAAATGAATGGTTGAGAAAGAAAAAGAGATTATGTGTTCCGAGTGTAGGAAACATAAGGAAAGAAGTTTTGGAGGAATGCCATCATTCGAAGTTCACTATTCATCCCGGCAAAACTAAGATGTATCAGGATATGAAGATAAGTTTCTTTTGGGAAGGTATGAAGAGGGATGTAGACTTATAGGTGAAATAGTGTTTGAACTGTCAACAGGTAAGAGCCGAATATCAGAAGCCAAATGTGTTGTTAAGCCATTAGATATTCCAGTATGGAAGTGAGATTCTATTTCTATAGATTTTATTAGTGGTTTGCTAAGGTCGAACAGAGGAAATGAAAGTATATGTGTCATAGTGGAATGATTAAACAAGAGTGTCCATTTCATTCCAATTATGTTAACCAGAACGACACCTATTCTAGCAAAGTTGTTTATGAAAGCTGTAGGTAGGCTGCACGAAATTCCTAGTAGTATAGTTAGTGATAGAGACTTCTTATTCACTATGGAGTTCTGCAAGAGTCTATAGGAAGTTTTGGGAACCAAGCTCAAGATGAGTATCGGTTACCATCCGCAAATAGATTGGCAAACAGAAAAGTTAACAAAATCTTAAAAGATTTGTTAAGAGACTATGTACTAGATTTCGAAGGATCATGGGAGGACCATCTGCATTTAGTTGAGTTTTCATATAACAACAATTATCAGACTAGTATTGGGATGACACCGTTTGAAGCTTTGTATGGAAGGCTATGTAAATCTCATGTTTGTTAGTTAGAGATCGGGGATAGTTTGGTTCTTGATCCAGATTTAGTTAGAGAAGCTGCAGAAAAGATTGAGGTCGTTCGAGTTAGGATGAAGGAGACTCAATCTAGGCAGAATTATAATGATAAAAGATGGAAAGATTTGGAGTTCTCAGTTGGAGATCAGGTTTTCGTCAAGGTGTCATCGATGAAGGGTGTTATTAGATTCAAAAGATCGGGAAAATTGGCACCGAGACTCGTTGGAACTTTTCGTATTGTTGAGAGGATCAGAAAACTCGTGTATAGAGTTGAGTTACCAAGCAGTTTGGCAAGAGTTCACGACATTTTCCATGTTTCTCATCTTAGAAAGTGTGTTAGAAAAGCGGAAACTACTATTGCACCGACTGTGCTTGATGATTTAGTAATAGAACTGAACTTGACCATAGTTAGAAAGCCAGTGGGTATAGTTGCGAGAGATGAGAAGAGGCTTAGAACTAAGACAGTAAGATTAGTGAAAGTCCAGTGGAGTGACGACGAGAGAGACTGTACTTGGGAGCAGGATTAGAGATACTTATCCTGACTTGTTTAATGGTATATTTTACATCTTTGATTGATTTGTTTTGTACCTTATCGTAATTTCGAGGACGAAATTCTTCAAGGAGGAGAGTTTGTAACATCCTATATTTTTGGTAACATTATTTAGAATATTTAATTAGTTTAATTAAAAAATATGTTTATTAGAGGATTGAGATTTGATTTTATTAAGGAGTAGCCGTGCCATTTAAACAATGAATTAAAAGAAGAGTTAAAATAAAATAAAGGAGGATTAAAATAGGAAAGAGGTCATTCCTATATCCTTAAACCATTGGACGTGTATTCCATACACGTCCATTTTCATTTATCAAAATTTTTACTTGTGGCTAGCCATAATTAAAAAGAGAAAGAGGAAGAAGATTAACAAAAGCTAAGAAAGAAACTAAATCAAATCAAATCCATTCAAATTTCAAATTCTTTAATCTCTAAAGCTAAGGTGAATAATGACCACATCTCTTATTTCTTATGATTTTGGCTCTAAGATGAATCCGAACTTATTTGTAATGTTTTGCCATGTTATTGAAAGATGGAACGATTTCATATAATTGTTGATGATTTATGCATGTTCATGTCGATTTTATGATGAATTTTAATGTGAAAACGCTATTAAATGACATCCAAATGCCTTGCGAATTATTGCATAGTGCAGAAATGATATTTTAGAGGTGGGTTTCAATTTTCAGGATATTTTGAATTTATGTGGATTTTATATGAATTTTCTAGTAAAGAAAATATTATTTTGGACTAAAAATTATTTATGGTTAAATAATTAATGGTTTGGTCCTGAAATTTATATGTGTTAGAAAACATATTAAAAGAGATTTTCTGAATTTTTTTTAGAATTTTTCTAAGTGTTTTATTGGATATATAAAATTATTTAAGGTCTGAGACTTAAATTTTTATATATCTTATAAAAAAAAGAAGGCGTATTTTGTAAATAATTCAAAATTTTTAATTCGGAAAATTGGCAGTACTTTTAGAAAAGAGAAACTTGCAACCAATCACAATTCGACAAACAAGGCTGGATAGGTATAAAGAAATAGTTTAAAAAGGACTAATTTACATGTTTTTACTGTTTCGATGCTTTCGGCAGCAGGCTTCCGCCTCCACACCTTCACCTCCGACTCTATCAAAACCAATGCACATGGCTTCATGTAATAGGTATGTAGAGAATCGGATGTAGGAGGAAGGTATTCTGTTGAAACCAGGGGTTCCGAAGGGGTTGAAGCGATACTTTGCTAAATGAAAATGCGCATGCTAACTTTCAACTAGGTTGGCTTTCGACCAGGTCAATTGGTGTTAAATGAATGGTTTCAATTAGGTTGCGCTTTTGTTTTAAATAACTGCTTTCGACTAGGACGAAACCCCTACTGTCGGTTTCTGCTTTTCGATCCAGACTGGTTTCGAATAGGGTTGCTTTGCTTTTTAAACTTGACCACTTCTCCAATGCTTTCGAAGAGATGGTTTCAACACCATCACTTCTTTACTTAGGAATGCTTTTAAAAGAACGGCTTTTGACTTATATGATTTTAAATGGCCCCTTTTCTCTACCCAATGGTTTCGAAAGGTGTTTTTCGACATTTTTTAAATTGAACCCATATGCTTTCGAAAGGGTTTTAAACGAGGTTTCGAATGAGTAGTTTCCTATGGTTTCAAAAGGCTTTGAAGGAAGGTTTCCAATGGTTTTGAAAGATCCAAAAGGAGGTTTTCTAATTGTTTCGAAAGACAATGTTTAAGTGTTTTAAAGAGGATGTCTAAGGTTTTAATGCTTTCGAAGAATATGTTTTTCAATACTTTCGAAAGGATAGAAATGAATGGTTTCGAAAGGTATGATTTTGAAAGATATGTTTTGGCCTAAGGTTTTACTTATATTGAAAGGGATACTTTCAATGGTTTCAAAAGGGTATTTTTGATGGTTTCAATAGAGTTATTTAAAGGTTTTAAACAATGGTTTTGAATGAATGTTTTGGCAATATAGCCTAGGTGTTTTTAAGTTAAAAAGAGATTTAACTTATTTTGGAAGGATGAGAAACCCTGAATAATTTCATCAACATTATTTTGGATAAGGTATATATAAAATGGAAAATAGCTTAAAATAAAGCAAAATGTATATTTTCCTTGTATATGTATGATTTAAAGATTTCAATCATTTTGAAAAGGTTTTCAGGGAAAAATTTAAAGGGTAGTTAACCTTGAAAAAATGACTCAGATTAGAAGACCAGATGAGATTGGTGTAGGGTCGCACACTATACATTAGCTATAAGCCCCAACTAATTTAGTCCAAAATTCCTGTGTAGAGCTTTGTCAAATATGATGAGAATTATGATTACACATAAAAAGGAATCTATATTTGTATATATGATTATGTATACACATAAAATTATGATTACACATAATTAAGTCTACAAAACCATTAGGATCAGGTGACCCTGGAAGATGATTAGTTAGGGATAGACCGTCCACAAGAGAAGTATTTAACAAATAATTAAGGACAGATTGTCCAGAAAAAGAATGTCTAACAGGTGTTAGTTGTCTGGTAGGCCCAAGTTGGCCAATGGTTAGTAAACAGCCAAACAAAACTATAGTTTTTCAGACAGATAGTCCATTTGTTACCACTTTGATGGACATATAGTACATTTCTTAGCATAAAGGATTTTGCTATTATTGATATAATCAGTTTGATTAACCTGTTTAGTTGTAGGATTCAGATTTTCAAATTTATGATTTTGAAAGGATATTAGTGAGAGAAAACATGTTCTGCTAAGCGGTGTGGTCTTATTTAATATCAGTAAACCGAGATGTATGGTATTATTCACACCAAACTTTATGTCTGACTCGAAGTTTCTATTTCCCCTAAAATTCTCAGGGGTTTAAAATTGATTTGAGTTGGGTGAGGGTTAGGTTTTAGTAATTTTGACGAATAAAGCTTCCAAGGATGAGCAAGAGGCTGATGGATAGCTAAATAGGAATTTATATTTGTTATGTTGATTCCGCTGTGTGTAATAAGTCAAATATGACTATATTGACTCTACTCAACTAAGGGAGCATCATCATATGTCACTCTTAACGTATTTTGTAATCGATATATTTAATCATTGCCTAGGAAACGTAAAGGGACTATGTAACTTGGATATGAATTATTGTTTTGAAATGTAATCAGTAAAATGTGGTTTTTGAAATTTATGACTTTGTTCATATTCAAGTGCTTCTGATATTATGGATATCATTAGCATTACCGTATTTTGTCATCAGAAGTTAATACTATAGATGACCGCAGCATCTGTAGCGCTTAGCTTTGGGCCTTCAGATACGAGATGTTATAACTTGGTATGAAAGCATAGGTTTATGAAATACTTTAAAGGATAATGATTTTTGAAAACATAATCCTTAAGAATTAGGGTAAGATTGGGATATGAGATAACGCTATAGTAACTACTTTTATTTTCTATATATAAGTATACGCTTTATCTCTAGTCTCCTATCTTTGTTAGGTTATTATTCTATATCTCATAAGGTTCGAATACAGGTATGGATGGTAGAAGAAAAAAAAGAGTTAACCTAGGAGGGGGAAAACAGTGAAGGAAATGCCAGACCTAATATGAGAAGAAGCCAATGTCATGCATAAGCAGAGAATGTGGGTGCTGAGGTCCCGCATGTTGGAATGAAAGCCATGTATCAGTTTTTCATGAATATGATGCAAGTGGGAGTTGCTGCGGGAGTAATGGGTGGAGTCCAGGAAGCTCTAGTTGTCAATGAATATGCTAAGTTGAGTGGAGATTATACTAAGCTCAGAGGAAAGCCATTTATTGGAATAGAGGATGCTATAGAGGTGGATAATTGGTTGCTGCACCATGAGAGAATCTTTGCAGACTTGATGCTCAATGATGAGCAGAAGAGGAGGCTTGCTTCGAGACAACTTCAGGGGGAAGCCTTATTTTGATGGAATAGTGTGACTGTAGGAGTTGATGAAGAGACCATGACATGGGCAGAGTTTAAAAGGAATTTCCAACAGAGGTTCAACTCAGTAATGTCGCAGTCTGTTTTGATCCGAAGGTTTGCTGAGTTAGAACAGAAAGAAATGATTGTTCTGAAGTATGCCAGTAAGTTTGAAGAGTTAGCTAGATATAGCTATGCTATAGTGAACACAGTGATGAAGAGGAATGAAAAGTTTATCAGGAGATTGAAGCCTGAGTTGGCCAAGGCTGCCTTACTGCATATTCGAGATCCCTATACTGTGGTTGTGGTGATGGCTTTGTGGCACGTGGAGATGCTTGCTTGTCAGGAGAAGAATAAGGTGAAGGAGTTCTAGATTGGACAAGGCCAGAAGAGGAAGTTCTTTTCCAAGAAGGGTGCTTAGAAGGGTGGAGCAACCAAGAAGGGAAATCTGAGATTGTTTGCTTTAAGTGCGACAAGAAGGGGCATTGTGCTAATGAATGTCGCGCAAGAAAGGTAAAGGAAGTGACTACGAAGAAGAGTATCAGGTGCTACATTTGCGATCAGATAGGCTACTATAAGAATCAATGCAAAGAGCCCGCTAAGGATGGGAAAGGCAAGGTGTTTTCATTGGAGCCTGCTACTTTGAGTCCTACAGCTCAGGAAAAAGAAAAGGCGGTTTTGAGAGGCACGCTTCAGATTCGTGGTATGTCTGTT